>CM070730.1:44689373-46057449 GCA_036346275.1 Otatea glauca
AGGTTCTTGAGCGCCACGGGGCCTTCCTCCAGCCGAGAGATGACATGGTCCCTGCTAAGTGGCCTGTCACCCATGGGATGAAGCGAACTCAGAAGCGGCCCAGAGGCCTCCTGAAGCTTGGCGCAGGATGCCTCAAGGGCTTCGACCCTCTCACTGAAGACGGCGTACTGCACCCATGTTTTCAGTTTATAATCTGCAAGGCAAAACATTAGAAAGGGCAATGAAGGCATGATAGTGCCGAGACGCAGGACGTACCTTCAAACTCCTCGGTTTCATCACTCGAATCCTCCGGCTCTAAGTTGCTCTTGGAGCTTTGCAAAGGAGGAGTCCCAAGCTTACATGGAGACCAGAAGATCAAGAAGCCAGTTGATTAAATGAAAAAAACGGGACGGCCCAGTAAATAGCTACCTCAAAGGGAGCCAATGACGTCTAGCTTCTCCTGGCGTAGAGCACTTTGCTCCTCCTGTGACGCCTAGACATCGGACCGAAGGGATCGCATCTCGGCCGCATGCTCGGCCTTGACGTGTTCCAAGTTGGCCAAGTATTCCTAGCGCGTCCGGATTTCATGGAGCATCTTCTGGAAGTATTCGGCTTTCTATTTGAAACGCTCCCCTATTTTCTGTAATCGTCACGGGAAAAGGTGACCACATGACAAGCGAGCCAAGCAGAATACAAAGAATTGTAGAGGAGTGCTTACCCGGGCCGCTCGCGCGCAAGCTGCGGCGTGAATATAAAAGTCGTTCCTCTCCTTCTCATCCTCCTCCGGGTCTTCTAGGAGCTTCAAGCCTTCCTCCTCATCAATCCATGCGGCCTCCGTTATGAGCCGGGGGCGAGCAGGGGCTGGTCGGACTCGGTGGATCTCTTCGACCTCAGGGGACGGCAGGAGGCCGACTCCGGAGCAGCAGGATCCGGCACCAAAGCAGGAGGAGTAGGAGACGATGCCGGAGGACTGGGAGGCACTTCGGTATCCTCGAGTGTGGCCCCCATGACCGGAGCGCAAACTTCCGGGGGCACAGCCTCCACAGGGGCCATAGACGGTGTCCCGACGGGAACATCGAGCGAAGGATCCCTATGAGGAGAATTGTCAGCGAGCCTGCAAAATAAGCCAAATAGGAGTCGGCAAGGTAACAAACACGCTTGACTTCCTCATCTTCATCGGGGCTTCTCCGAGCGGTCGGGCGCGCTGGAAGGACCACTCGACGCCACCGATCGTGCACAGGGCTCCTCTTGAAAACCCGAGTCCTTCTGCGTAGGAAACGGCTGAGCCACAGGCTCACGAGGGAGGGGAGCCGAAGGCACTGGGGCTCGCGCTGATGGGTCCTGAATCTTAGGACCATCGGCCGGGCGTCGGGACGTCACGAGGTCTTCGGTCAATGCCTTTTTCCCCTTCTTCGCTGCGGGATTTCCCGCAGGAGACCTCGCTCGTCGCTTCGGGGAGTCGCCTATGCGAGTAGGCATTTCCAGAAGAGGTGTGATGCTGAAGAAGGCAATACGATGCTGCAAATGAAGGTTAAGAGTTAGAAGATATTCAGAGACAAAGGGAAACAAAATCATAATGACAAACCCGCCTACCTCAGAAGGAGGGTGTGAAGCGTTGAAAGACTTCGGGCACCTAACGGAGAATATGTCGACGCTCGGGATGAAGAATTCTCCAGCCCGAGCGCATATCTGTTCTTTCGACAGCTCGTCGGGCAGCTACCGAGTTGGGTCACGTTTCCCTTCGTACGCGAATCCCAGATGAACTCGCTCCTTCAGGGGCTGGGTCCGGCGAGCAACAAAATGGAGAGCCAGACCTACCCCTGTGAGACCATCCTCCTTCAACTTCCCAATCAGCACCAGGAGATCAAACACCGTCCATGTCTGCAGAGTTGGGGTAGACAACCGTGAAAGAGGCGCTTTGGGTGGCGCAAGCAAAGGGAGATAGGGCTGAATTGAGGTTGGCGCAATAGAACCACTCCCGATGCCAGCCTTTGTTGGAGGTTTTGAAGGGGATTGCAAAGTAACTCTTCTTCAGCCCCTCCTGTAGCCGAACGGCTCCCGACAACCTTGGGGTTGCTCTTAGAGGATAAGGTTTGAAGGTAAAAATGGCTAAAAAGATCAAAATGGGGGCTAATACCCAGGAAAGCTTCACAAAGATGGACGAAAAGAGAGATCTGCAGAATGGAATTGGGATTCAAGTTCACCAACTCGATTTCATAGAAGAAGAGAAGGCCACGGAGAAAAGTGTTGGCCAGAAGACCCAGTCCGCGCTGGAAAAAGGATTCGAATGCCACTACCTCTTCGGGACGAGGAGTGGGGATGGATTTGCCGGTGGCTGGATGGGCGGAGATCAAGGCTAAGTCCGGGAGAATCCCATCTTCCACCATGGACTGCAGCCTCTCCTCTGTCGTCGTCGTGGTCGTCAAATCCTGCGGCGAAGGCGGTGAGGAAGAGGAAGACATCTTCGAAAAAGAAGTCAGAAAGGCAAGGGAGAAAAAAGAGCGAGGGCGCAGCAAGAGAGTGAACCGTCGGGCGTCGTGCGGCCTAAACCTTTAAAAAGGGGGAAAATTAGGTCTCCACCGAATCGACGAGAAAAAGATTGCGAAGCGTCATGTCCTTCTGGCTTCTCCATAAATGATTTGCAGGCTTGTCGTTTCGACTCGCGGAGTTTGACAGGGTTTGACCAAGTTATATTGGGGGCACGTCGCTCCACGTAACGAGGCATTTTCTCCACTTTTCGTACTAAGCGGACGTGGACGATCTCCAATTTGATAAAACATGTCTCTCGTGGTACGCCCCACGCTGGTCGTTAGGTGGTTACCGCACGACGGAATCATGTACCACGAGTCGAGCCTAAACAGCACAAACCAATGGTATGCCCCACGAGGGTTGGAAAGCTATGCGCCATATTAAACAAGTGCACGTAATACCGCTCGGATGAAAACACGATACGCTCCAGAGAGCATCGCCGACCCGGACCGCAAATCCGGGCCCTCCGTGTATTATGTGCTAGTCCAGGATCACGCTAGCACACACAGTCTTATAGGTTGCACATCACGCATATTCACAATGATATAAGAATAAATAGTGCAAACATTTATATAAACTGAGTTGTACGACCTTATGGTCTCCTTACATAAAATCAGCCACACAGGGCTTACATTATTCAGAGTAAAAGAAATAGCAGCGTAATAAAATAAATGTCGTGGAAGCCTTCATCTTGCCACAGGCAACCGACTGGGCTTGCCCCCTAATTGTCCGGATCCTCATTGTACTCCTCTTCCCACGCTGGTGTAGACTCCTCCACTGATGTTGGGGTTGATAAGCAAGGAGGGGTGAGTACACAAAGCACTCAACAAGTAATGCACAGAATGCAGCGCTATTACTATATGCAAAGCTTATTCCAAAGGATTGGCTTAATTGGTTCCTTTTGCATCAAACAACATTTTTAAAGCGGTATCTTATTTAGATTAAAGCAGTCAAACAGTTCATTTTTAACACTAGCACACAGCCACCCTTTCCACATTTTGTTTTTGAAGATCTAACCCATGACTGTAATCCCCGAGCAATGTCCAATTGTAACATCCCAAAAATTGAAGTTTTGGAATGTTAGAAATCAAAGATGAACCATTTGCATTTCTTCGAATTAATTCCAGCTTAATTTGAATTTTCCATAAATGAAAGGATTTAATTTGGCTAAACCATTCATCAAACTAAAGAATTTTTCTGTATTTTTGAGGATTTTTCTGAATTTATTTGATTTTTATTTGAATTTATATGCATTTATTGGAATTTCTGGTAATTTCTAAAGTCAGAAAATGTTTTAAAATTTCCGAGAAACCCTCTTGGGCCGAATCCTCTCCGGCCCGATTCGTTTTTTTTCCCGCGCGGCCGTTCTCGCCCGCCCGCTTCCGCTGACCCGGCCAGCCTCGGTCGGCCGTTCGCCCGCCTCGCCGCCCACCGCCCTGCGCCGCTGAACCCTAGCCGCGCCGCTCGGACCTTTTCACCGTGAGCCGCTGTGGCGTCGGATTGCGCAATAAATCCTTTTCCAAGACAAAAATAAATCGAATTTACGATTTTACGATTTTCTGTATTTTCTCTGAATTTAATTTTCTGAAGCCTGTTCTCGCTCATACGAACTCCGATTGAGGCGATTCAAGTTTCTAAATTCTTCTAAAATCAAGATCTATCTTCCAGAGCCATTTATTTTCAGTTTTGAGCTGGTTTGAGTCTCTGTTTTGTATTTATTTGGTTTTGTTGCTTCTTTCCGTGAGACGCTAATTCCGAGGGAGCGAACGAAGACTTCGAAGACCAAGATTCAGCACTAGATCAGCAAGGCAAGTCGTAACCTTGATCATATTGATCCTATGTTTGCAAAGTAATTTATTTTATACACTTGCATGCTATTTACGTATCAATGTTTATTTAATGGGAGTAGATGTATACCTAGTTGATATTATGCCACCTTGATTGGTTGTATGCCATGTATCCATTGTTAAACCTAGGTTGGGACATTACTAGTTGGACATAATCATTATACCAACATTGGGTTATCGTAGCTATGCTTAGACATGCTTAGATATACGTTGGGATTCATACCACAGGTGAATAATGTTAATCTTGACTTAATGAGATATTGAATCGTGGCCGTTAGCCACTGTTGTAAAATTTGTTGTACCATGGCGGGGTTTGCCATTGGTCTTGGTTGAACGAATTGTTTTCCCTCGGGCAAGTGATCGTGAAGTAAAGGGGGTGCTTTCTAGCATATTGGGATGTGGATGTCTTGCCTAAGACAACTTAATGACTTAATCTTGTGCGCCATTGAACTGGACCTAACCGTACTACCACATGTCTGGAATGGGACAGACCTAGTTGATTAATTTGTAATGTCTAGCCTTGAGTACTGCCAGTTGGTGGTGTGGGTTCCGGGATGGACGGGTAGATTTGCAAGGCGCAAGAGGGGGCCCTAAAGGGCGAAACCTTAGCGGGCAGTACCGAATTTAGACAGTGCATTGTAAAGGCTTTGTCATGATATCTCTGCGACACACCAAAGGAAGTGTGTTAAGATCGATTGCACAAGGAGATGTTCATGTCTTGTAGGTAAAGTTGTACACACCAAAGGAAGTGTGTTAAGATCGATTGCACAAGGAGATGTTCATGTCTTTATGCCCTTGTTGATCAGTTGCTGAAGGAGATAATGAATATCATGAGGAGGAATTCTACGAAGACTACGTGGATTAGGAAGGCGTTCCCGAGACGATTGCCTGTGGCATGTCGAATGGTTCAAGTTATCTTTTCATTTGCAATAGTATTTGTTTCTTAAGCCCTTAAGGCATAATGGTGTAAACATTGACCATAAGGTCGTTTGCTTTATTCAAAAATAAATTGCTTCTTCCTAGTTAATTCGTTGTATGGAATGGTATTTCATCTATGTTTCCCTGTGTGTGCACTAGCGTGATCTGGACTAGTCACGGTATACAGAGGGTTTGATTTGCAAATCCGGGTCCCGACAGAGATGGTATCGAGCCATATCGATCGTAGGTCGCTATCCTAGTTAGCATGGTCTTCAAAATTATTTCTAAATCAAACCAACGAAATTGGTACCTAATAGTTTTCGTCTCCTCTCGTCTTATTCTTAGGTTCTTATTCATCTCCTTTGCTGAAACATGGTTTTGAAATTTAAATTGATCTTATCTCATGAAACTTCTCAAAACCTTGAGCCTTTTGCAATGAATCAAATCAAGGAAGATGATGATCAAGCCATCAAAGACATATCCGAGAAGCCTACCATATAGGATAGGTTTTTGGTGCTCAGCGTTGTTTGAGCATGTCTTTGCCTTTCAGTTTAGTTACATTTAGTCCGCGTATACTAAGATTTTCTTTGCTGGAGTGTCTGGTATGTTGTACACTTGCCCCAAGCACGGTGTTACAACCATACCTTTAATTGAAAAAGCTTTAATTGCCCCTTTAATTTGAAGCCTTTCAGTTGTATCCTTTTGTTCCTGGGTATTACCTTCTCCCTAGATGATCTTACCACTTGTCTACTGCTTTTCCCTCTTACCTATCAAACCCTCGTGTTGCATCTCAGATGGTTGACACTCGTTCTGGAGCCAGTCGCAGTTCACCCGTGGATGCCAGTGCCAGTGCAAACACCAACTCCAACCCCAATGCACCACCGCCACCGCCAGCAGTTACAGATCAGAACATGGGACATTTTCTGGCAGCTCAGACTCAATTAATGAATACAATGATGCAGAACATGAACAACATGATGAATCAGCAGAACCAGACTGCAGTTGCCCTAGCTAACCTGTTGAACCAGCAAAACCAAGCTGCTGCTGCACCTCCTCAAGCTCATCTCCAGTACAAGTTAGCGGAATTTATGAGGACTCGTCCACCCACTTTCTCCAACTCTTCAGAACCATTGGTCGCCGATGATTGGATCCGCTCCATTGAGAAGAAGCTTGAAATTGCCCAGTGCACCAATCGTGAGAAGGTTCTCTATGCCGCTCATCAGCTGGAGGGCACTGCCGATGAATGGTGGGAGAACTACAGTGCTGCCCATGATGACCCTCAGACTATCACTTGGGCAGAGTTTTCCACTGCTTTCCGCCACTCTCATATTCCTGATGGAAAGGTGGAAATGAAGAAGAATGAGTTTCGAGAGCTTAAGCAAGAAGGGATGTCAGTGAGTGAATACCTCAATAAGTTCACTCAACTTGCTCGCTACGCTCCAGAGGATGTAGCTACAGATGATGCTCGCCAGAAGAAGTTCAAGCGTGGACTTAATCCAGGACTAAAGGTGCAAGTCATTGGCAATGACTATACAGATTTTAAGCACCTTGTAGATAAAGCTATGCTTATTGAGGAATCTCGTCGGGAATTGGAAGAATCCCGTAAGAGAAAGATGATGCAGCATGGAGCCCATCAGAGTCACCAGCAGAGAGTCAGAACAAATGCTCAACAGCCTGCTCGCTTCACTCCTCCGAATACATTCAGGACCCCTACATCAGCACCTCGCCCAGCTCCTCCAGGCAATCGCAACCTCAGCACCAACAGCAATCCACCTCAGAGGAGCAATAATCCGGTGCGGAGTCACTGTTTAACCGTCATGAACTCGGTCACTATGCCAATAATTGCCCAGAAGCAAGCCTGTGGCGCTTGATCCGCTTCAATTTGGGATCTACGCCACCAAGACCCCGCGCGAGAGCGGGGCGTGGAGTGCCCAGACTCCTAATCAAGCCACCAGAACTCCGCCGCCTGCTGGAAGAGGCCGTGTGAATCACGTCACAACCGAGGATGCCCAGTCTGCACCAGACGTCATACTAGGTAAGCTCCTAGTCAACTCAGCATCTGCAATGGTTTTGTTTGATTCTGGAGCTACGCATTCGTTTGTTTCTCGAAGTTTTGCTGCAAAGCATCAATTAAAGACAATGCCTCCTAAGACTATTTTATTAGTGCAATCTCCTGGTTCTGATTTGAGTACGAATCAAGGCTGCCCCGAAGTTAAGATATTAATTGGAGGGGTAGAATTTCTGGCCAACCTTATTGTCCTAGACACCAAGTCCTTAGATGTGATCCTAGGAATCGATTGGCTTTCCAAGAACCAAGCAGTTTTGGATTGTGGGAATAGAGAGATCACCTTAACTAGTCCAGATGGAGCCAAGTTAAAAGTTCAAGCCGATTCAGATCAGTCCGAAGGGATTAGAGTTTGCAGTGCCAAAGGAATAAGTTTGGAAGATGTGCGATCGCGGTGAATTTCTTGATGTGTTTTCGGATGAGTTGCCTGGGATGCCACCGGACCGAGATATAGAGTTCTTGATAGAACTAGTCCCTGGAACGCCACCCATTTCCAAGAGACATTATAGGATGCCTGCTAATGAGTTAGCCGAAGTAAAAAGACAGATTAAAGAGCTGCAAGATCAAGGTTTTGTTCGACCAAGTTCTTCGCCATGGGGAGCGCCAGTTCTTCTAGTTGAAAAGAAAGATGGGACTTAGAGAATGTGTGTAGATTATCGCTCACTCAATGAGGTCACCATCAAGAATAAGTACCCTCTGCCAAGAATCGATGATTTGTTTGACCAACTTCAAGGAGCCGGAGTGTTCTCGAAGATTGACCTGAGATCAGGATATCACCAGTTGAAGATTCGTTAAGAGGATATACCCAAAACAGCTTTTGTTACACGGTATGGACAGTATGAGTATACCGTGATGTCTTTTGGATTGACTAATGCCCCTGCCTACTTCATGACCTTGATGAATAAGGTATTCATGGAATATTTGGATAAATTTGTTGTTGTTTTCATTGATGACATTCTAATCTACTCCAAAAATGAGGAAGAACATGAGGATCACTTGCGCCAAATTTTAACGAAGCTAAGAGAGAATCAGCTTTATGCGAAGTTCAGTAAATGTGAGTTCTAGATGAAAGAAGTTGCTTTCCTAGGACATGTCATATCAGCGGAAGGAGTCGCTGTTGACCCTGGAAAGGTACGAGATGTGCTAAGTTTGGAGTCACCCAAGACGGTACCCCAAATTCGAAGTTTTCTTGGAATGGCGGGATATTATCGCCGTTTCATAGAAGGGTTTTCTAGAAAAGCTAGACCGCTCACTCAACTCTTAAAGAAAGAGAAGAAATTTGTTTGGACATCGGAGTGTGAGCAAAGTTTTCAAGAGTTAAAGAAGTGTTTGACAACTGCCCCAGTGCTTATTCTGCCAGATAATAGGAAGGATTTTGAGATATTTTGTGATGTATCCCGACAAGGACTCGGTTGTGTGCTAATGCAAGATAAGAAGGTTGTAGCGTATGCTTCGCGACAACTAAGGCCACATGAAGTCAACTATCCTACCCATGATTTGGAATTAGCAGCCGTAGTGCATGCTTTAAAGATTTGGCGTCACTATCTCATTGGTAATCGTTGTGAAGTTTACACTGATCACAAGAGTTTGAAGTATATCTTTACCCAAGCTGACCTCAATATGAGACAAAGAAGATGGTTGGAATTGATTAAGGACTATGACATTGGGATTCATTATCATCCAGGCAAGGCCAATGTCGTAGCCGATGCTTTGAGTAGAAAGAGCTACTGCAATACTCTGATGATTAAGGAAAGTCAGCCAGCCCTTTATAAGGAATTTCAGAAGCTTAGTTTGGAATTGGTTCAGGAAGGGTATTTAGCTACTTTGGAAGTACGCCCTACGTTGGAAGATCAGATTCGAGAAGCACATGTAGATGATGCCGACATCAAGGAGATTAAGAGCAATATGAAGAAAGGAAAAGCCTCAGGTTTCTCTGAAGATGAACAAGGTACTATTTGGTATGAGAAGCGTATTTGCGTACCAGATCAGAAAGAGCTTAAGGAGTTGATTCTCAAGGAAGCGCATGAGACTTTATACTCCATTCATCCTGGAAGTACCAAGATGTATCAAGACCTCAAGGAAAGGTATTGGTGGCCTAGTATGAAGCGTGAGATTGCAGAGTATGTTGCACTTTGTGATGTGCGCGGAAGGTCAAGGCGAGTATCAAAGGCCGGCAGGATTCTTTGCAGCCATTAAAGATTCGAATGGAAGTGGGAAGAAATTGGTATTTCATTACGGATTTCCTAAGACCCAAGAGTTATGACTCGATCCGGGTAATAGTCGATCGATTGACTAAGGTAGCTCACTTTATTCCGATTAAGACTACCTATGCGGGAGATAAATTAGCGAATTATATCGTCAAGGATCGTCGGTCTTCACGGAGTGCCTAAGAAGATAGTGTCGATAGAGGAAGCCAATTTACCTCTCGTTTTGGCGAGATGCATGAAGCCATGGGAACTCATCTTAGATTGATCGCCTATCACCCTCAAACCGATGGACGGTGGCGTGTGAATCGATTCTTGAGGATATGTTAAGGTCTTGTGCCTTAACTTATGGTGCCAAGTGGGACAAGTGTTTGCCCTATGCCGAGTTTTCGTACAACAATAGTTATCAAGCCAGTTTGCAAATGTCGCCTTTTGAAACCTTATATGGAAGAAAGTGCGAGAACCCTCTCAAGCGGAAGGAGTCGGAGAAAGACAATTGTTTGGTCCTGCCATACTGCAAGAAGCCGAAGAGCAAGTCCAATTAATTCGAGACAGATTGAAGATAGCTCAAAGCAGACAAAAGAGTTATGTAGATAATCGTCGCAGAGATTTCAGTTTCGAGCCCAATGATTATGTTTACCTCAGAGTCACCCCTCTCAAAGGAGTTAAGAGATTTCAAGTAAAAGGAAAGCTTGCACCTAGATATGTGGGACCGTTCAGAATCTTGGAACGAAGAGGCGAGGTTGCCTACAAGTTAGAATTGTCTCAGTCTTTTGCCGGAATCCATGATGTGTTCCATGTATCGCAGTTGAAGAAATGTATGCGTGTGCGAGGAGCAGATGCCATTAGAAGCCATTGATCTCGCAAGAGGATCTTACCTACAAGGAGCAACGGTGAAAATTTTGGATATCGCGAGCGTATCACGAGAAGCAAGATCATCCGTTTTTGCAAGGTCCAGTGGAGCAATCATTCAGAAGAGGAAGCAACTTGGGAGCGAGAAGAGGATCTGAAGTCCGAGTTTCCCCACCTATTCCCTAGCCAACCTGAATCTCGGGGTCGAGATTCCATTTAAGGGGGAAGGTTTGTAACATCCCAAAATTTGAAGTTTTGGAATGTTAGAAATCAAAGATGAACCATTTGCATTTCTTCGAATTAATTCCAGCTTAATTTGAATTTTCCATAAATGTAAGGATTTAATTTGGCTAAACCATTCATCAAACTAAAGAATTTCAGTTTTAGTTGGGTTCCTTGTGCTCCAAGGATTTATTCTGTATTTTTGGGGATTTTTCTGAATTTATTTGATATTTATTTGAATTTATATGCATTTATTGGAATTTCTGGTAATTTCTAAAGTCAGAAAATGTTTTAAAATTTCCGAGAAACCCTCTCGGGCCGAATCCTCTCCGGCCCGCTTCGTTTTTTTTTCCCGTGCGGCCCGTTTCTCCGCCCCGGCCCGCTCCGCTTGACCCAGCCGCCTCGGTCGGCCGTTCATCGCCTCGGCCGGTGCCCGTGGCGCTCGCGAAACTCTAGCCGCCGCCGCCGCCGAGTCCTCCCCGCCGCCACGCCAAGCTCGGTTTCGCGTCGGACACGCCCCGAGGGCTATAAAGCCCAACCGCACACCCCGAGGATTGCCACCTCGCGCCGCCCTTTTGCCCCACCTCTCGCCGCCCTAGCCGCCGCGTTGCCCGCGAGCTCGCCGGAGTCCTCGCCGCGCCCGAGCCCTTCCGCCGTCTTTTTCCGCCGCCGCGCGGTGCCCTCGCCGCATCCGTTGGTCTTCCCGAGCTGCCCACGTCGCCCTCTCCCCGGTTCGCCTTGGCCCCGGTCCGATCCGCCGCGTCTCCTCCGGTTGCTGTGCCTTCTTCTTCATCTCCGGTGTGTGGCGCCGCCCGCCTCGCCGTCGACCTCCAGCGGCCGCGCTCCACCGTTGGATCTCTAGCCGACGCTCCGATCGCGCCACGCCTCCTTCGCTGCAGCTCGCTTCGGCCGTCCGTCCGCCTCTCGCCAGATCGCGTGCGCGTGCGCTGACGTCACCCGCCGCGTCGGCCGGCTGCGTCGGCCGATGACATGCGGCCGTCGCCGGCGAAGACGGTGGACCGAGCCCACGCCGTGGACCTTTTCCACCGTGAGCGGTGGCGTCGGCGTTGCGCAATAAATCCTTTTCGATACAAAAATAAATCCGAATTTCGATTTTCGATTTTCTGTATTTTCTCTGAATTTAATTTTCGAAGCCGTTCTCGCTCATACGAACTCCGATTGAGGCGATTCAAGTTTCTAAATTCTTCTAAAATCAAGATCTATCTTCCAGAGCCATTTATTTTCAGTTTTGAGCTGGTTTGAGTCTCTGTTTTGTATTTATTTGGTTTTGTTGCTTCTTTTCCGGCAGATGCTAATTCCGAGGGAGCGAACGAAGACTTCGAAGACCAAGATTCAGCACTAGATCAGCAAGGCAAGTCGTAACCTTGATCATATTCATCCTATGTTTGCAAAGTAATTTATTTTATACACTTGCATGCTATTTACGTATCAATGTTTATTTAATGGGAGTAGATGTATACCTAGTTGATATTATGCCACCTTGATTGGTTGTATGCCATGTATCCATTGTTAAACCTAGGTTGGGACATTACTAGTTGGACATAATCATTATACCAACATTGGGTTATCGTAGCTATGCTTAGACATGCTTAGATATACGTTGGGATTCATACCACAGGTGAATAATGTTAATCTTGACTTAATGAGATATTGAATCGTGGCCGTTAGCCACTGTTGTAAAATTTGTTGTACCATGGCGGGTTTGCCATTGGTCTTGGTTGAACAATTGTTTTCCTCGGGCAAGTGATCGTGAAGTAAAGGGGTGCTTTCTAGCATATTGGGATGTGGATGTCTTGCCTGAGACAACTTAAGGACTTAATCTTGTGCGCCATTGAACTGGGCCTAACCGTACTACCACATGTCTGGAATGGGACAGACCTAGCTGATTAATTTGTAATGTCTAGCCTTGAGTACTGCCAGTTGGTGGTGTGGGTTCCGGGATGGACGGGTAGATTCGCAAGGCGCAAGAGGGGGCCCTAAAGGGCGAAACCTTAGCGGGCAGTACCGAGTTTAGACAGTGCATTGTAAAGGCTTTGTCATGATATCTCTGCGACACACCAAAGGAAGTGTGTTAAGATCGATTGCACAAAGAGATGTTCATGTCTTGTGGGTAAAGTTGTACAACCTCTGCAGAGTGTAAAACTATTCGAATAGCCGCGTCCGCGGTCATGGACAAAGCCCGGGAATTTCACACGGGGTATAGAGTGTTTCATAAAATGTGGAATGTGGAATTGTTGGGATGTGAACGGGGAGTTCACTGTTGTTTTGTTGTCTATCATTGATCTATCAGTTATTTATTTATCTTTTCATAAATATACTTTCAATCTATTTATTGTATTTCAATTCAAGTTATTGCTTTACGCAAAAGAACTATATAGCCATCCTTGTCAAGCCGTGCATAAATATATTGCATCATTTCCCTACGGCTTCTTCGAGTACCTTTGTACTCACGGCTTTATGCCCTTGTTGATCGATTCTTGAAGGAGATAATGAATATCATGAGGAGGAATTCTATGAAGACTACGTGGAATAGGAAGGCGTTCCCCAGACGATTGCCTGTGGCATGTCGAATGGTTCAAGTTATCTTTTCCGCTGCAATAGTATTTGTTTCTTAAGCCCTTAAGGCATAATGGTGTAAACATTGACCATAAGGTCGTTTGCTTTATTCAAAAATAAATTGCTTCTTCCTAGTTAATTCGTTGTATGGAATGGTATTTCATCTATGTTTCCACTGTGTGCACTAGCGTGATCCTGGACTAGTGCAGTATACACAGAGGGTTTCGGATTTGCAAATCCGGGTCCCGACACCAATACCGCGTACACGGCTATTCGAATAGAGTTGACACTCTGCAGAGGTTGTACACTTTACCCAAAAGATACAGCCATTCACCACACAGGTGATCGTTCGTAACAAAGCCTTTCAGGAACCTCTACCTTAACCAAAGAACCTCTCCGGTATTGCCTTCACTATCACTTCCCTCACACAGAGCCGAAGTATATGACATGCCAATCACCGTTGGATGGGCACCAAATCGTAGCACAGGTGCGCTCCCCCGTACAGATACACCCCTGTGTACTGTCACCCTGAAGTACCAGAGGAAAGATATAAGAACCGTAATCAACTAGGTCCGTCCCATACCAGACATGTGGTTGTACAGGTGACTCAGATCAAAGGCTTGCAAGGTGAAGTCCTTAACTGACAAAGGCAAGACTTCCATCACTCAACAGTGGCAGACAACCCCAATGTGGCACACAGACTCACATCTCTCTTCAGCCCAATGCCACACAGGCCCACCTGGCACACAGCCTCTTGCCAGTTGCCCCAGTCTAAATCATTTCCATCCCCGTTGATTATTGTGCAACACATGCCAGCAATTACTCAACATCGGTACAGAACCACACAGGTCTCTGTACCTCAATCTCATCATGTGGCATCATCACACCACTTTCAAAATACATTCAATATTTGTTTAATCAACATTGTAGCATTTTCACGAAAGATCATTCATGATTCGTTGCAAGGCTAAGCATCTACTCACGGTCTGGCCTCCCGTGTTGGCACAATATTAACATCCAACTAATACAATCAATCCTAGGGTGACAAAGATTTCAGGGCATACAGATAATAATTTCATGGTGACAATAACAATATGGGTTGATTAGCTACATTACCCAATTTAATTTAAATTCACTTTAAATAAATTAGCATGCATAATTTCAAAGCATAAATTACATTTTAAAATCTGGGATCAAAATGATCAAAGCATCACTTGCCTTCAAAGAATTTCTGGTCGTGTTCCGAAGCTTCTTGGTCTTGAGCGACGAACTCTTCCTCGAAACCTTCCGGCAAATTTGCATCTACGCGTACAAACAATATATGCAATAAATAACTAATACAGAAGACTAAATAACCTCAAAAATTAAAATAAAATTCACCATTAAAGAGATCATAATTTTGTGAATTTTCACAATTTTGATTCACCCAAATCCGAGATAAAATGCAAAAGTTATAGCCGTTTGAAGTTTGAATAAAATCTAAAAATACAGAAATTAGAAAATCCGATTTTTCCGAATTATTTTTATACTAAAAAATCACATTTATGATGTCAGCATCGCATCATGATGACGTCAGCACAGAAAAGAATTTTGGCCGAAATATTTTTCTGGAGAAATGACGTCAGCATGACGTCATCTAACATGTGGCATGCTCTGGGGCTGCCACGTCACCTCGGTCTATGGTCCCAGTCCACGGCTCGGGTCGATCCACCGTGGACTCGGTCCACAGAACAGTGTGCCTGGCCCCCACCAGATGACGTCAGCACTGACGTCGCTGCTGACGTCAGCCGATGCCTCGAGATTCGAGCGTGGACACGTGCCATCATCGCAGTGGTCCTTAACCAACGGTCGGATCCCTTCCACGCGGTGCAATCATGGCCGTCAAAAGATCAACGGACAGATCTCACGTGCTACGCCGAAATCCGTGTGACACGCGTCAGCCATCAAACAGGCCGACGGATCCAACGGCCAGCGCACCGGCGGCTTGGCGATGCCTCGCACTCCGCACCCCCACGTGTCACGCATCCGACGGTGCACCCGAATCCAACGGTCCAATCCTGCGCACGTCTGGCGACGCCTCGGCTCCGCAGCGACACGCGGCGCAATTGCGATGGTCCGCGGAAATCGACGGCCGAGACTCGGTCACACTTTGGTCAAAGGGGACACGCGACCGCACGCGATTTGACAAAGGCGCGGCGCAATCACCGGCACTTGTTCAAAAATTGAACGGCGCGGATCCAACCGACTCATTTAATCCCACCGCACCGCGCGGATCTGTCAGACGGTCCCGATACCCGGCGGCCATGTGCAAACTAGTGATGTGGCGCAATCTCACTCATCCATCAACAAAACAACGGCCAGGATCTACCGTAGTTAAATCTATACAAACGCATCCGAGCCGCACATCTATAGATCTAACGGTACAGATTAAAACCAATGAAAGAACTGAGATGGCTACGCGGCCTCACCTGAACGGTCAGATGAAGATCGGACGGCGGATGAAGCTCGCGAAGGTCGGCGACGGCGTAGCGGGTAGAAGTGATCGGAGCTGAGGAAGACGACGCGGTCAATGGAGCTCCGGTGGTTCTTCGACGTGAAGAAGTGGTCCACTCGATGCGGCTTGCTTTGGTGAACTCGGGACGGGGTCAGAGCACGGCGGAGCGGCTCGGATGACGACGAGAGGAAGCAAAAACAACGGCGGCGAAAGAAAGCAACTACAGCGACCAACAGCGGGCGCTAGAGGGGGTCTTGCGTGCGTGCAAGGAGTCAAAAGACGCGGCGTTGAGTCCTCTGCAGAACGCGCTCACCAACACGCCTTAAAGTGCCTCGACGTGCGCAAAATTGCCGTCGGTAATCAAGGCCATCAAAGCCCACGTCCCTCCGGCGATCTCGCGGGGACGAAGCGATGTGGCGAAATCCCAAGCGTCCGCACGTAGCGATCCAACGGCGCACGCGTTCGGGCGACGTGGCACAACGGTAGTCGCTGGATCTCAATCGGACGGCTTAGGTGCATGGCGGTTAGGGTTTGCGGCGAACTGGGTCGGGCTAAGCACAGTGCTGGGCCGGTCCATTACTATTCACCCGATTTATAAAACATTTCTGATTAAAAAATAAATTAGATAAATAAACAAAGCCGAAATAAATAGTAAAAATACCTGGAAAAATTCAAAAAAATTCTAGAAAATACTTTGAGACATTTGGAACTCAAATAAAATTTAATTGAATTCAAGAAAGGTCATAAATGAATAAATCCAATTTTAATTCTAATAAATTCTCAGAAATTCTCAAAAATAAAAAATACTCCAAAATTTAAATTAGAGCAAATTTTAGAGTGTTACAAACCTCCCCCCCTTAACAGAATCTCATCCCCGAGATTCAGGGCTGTCTGCAGAAATAGGTTAGGGAACTCCTTCTTTAGATCTTCTTCACGTTCGCAGGTTGCTTCACTTTCCGAGTGGTTGCTCCACTGGACTCTGCAAAAGCGTGTAGACTTGTTCCTTGTTTTTCTGTCCATCGTATCTAGAATCTTCACCGGATGCTCTTTATGGGTTAAATCTTCTTGCGGCTCGATTGTTTCTAAAGGCGTTTGTTCTTCTGGTACTTAGAGACACTTCTTCAATTGAGACACATGGAATACATCATGCACTCCGGCCAAGGACTGTGGCAACTCCAACTGGTACGCAACTTCACCTCTGCGGCTCAAGATCTTGAATGGTCTGACATATCTGGGTGCAAGGCATAACTCTTCTGCCTTGATTGTGCAATCTTTAATCTTTCTCTGATCATATCGATCTGTTCTTCCGCTTGCTGAAGAATATCCGGTCCAAAAACATGCTGTTCCCTAGTCTCATTCCAATTCAAGGGTGTTCGACAGGATCGACCATACAGAGCTTCAAATGGAGACATCTGTAAACTCGCTTGATAACTGTTATTGTAGCTGAACTCAGCATAAGGCAAACACTTGTCCCATGAAGTAGAATATGCTAAAGCACATGCTCTCAGCATATCTTCCAGTATCTGGTTAACTCTCTCGGTTTGTCCATGCATGCATGGATGGTATCTTTGTCTTGAAGTTCAGACGAGTTCCCATTGCTTCATGCAGCTTTCCCCAAAACCTTGAGGTAAATTGGGTACCTCTATCTGGTACTATCTTCTTCGGCACTCCATGCAAGCAAACAATTCTTGACATATAGAGTTCTGCTAACTTATCGCCCGAGTAAGTGGTCTTCACAGGTACAAAATGTGCAACCTTGGTCAAACGATCCACTATATCCCATATAGAGTCATATCCATTCCGAGTCCTGGGTAAACCGGTTATGAAATCCATACCGATCTCTTCCCATTTCCATTCAGGTATCTTTAGGGGATGCAATAATCCTGCTAGCCTCTGATGCATAGCTTTGACTCCTTGGCATATGTCACATAATGCAACATATTCGGCAACTTCTCGCTTCATGTTTGGCCACCAAAATCTTTCTTTTAAATCCTGATACATTTTTGCACTTCCTGGATGAATTGAGTACTTGGAGTCATGGGCTTCCTCCAAACTTAGCTACTTCAGATCCTCTTTATTTGGCACACAAATGCGCCCTTTAAACCACATAGTACCTTGCTCATCCAGTTTGAAATCCTTTGCCTTGCCTGCATCCATCTTGTCCTTAATTCTCTTGATTTTGTCGTCATCTTTCTGCCCTTCCCTGATCTGATCTTCCAGTGTAGGTTTTACTTCCAAGGTAGCCAAAAATCCTTCTGGTACCACTTCCAATCCTAGCTTCTGGAAATCCTTACACAACTCGGTCTGACTTGGTTCTAATAGCATATTTACGCTGTGGCTCTTCTGGCTCAAGGCATCGGCCACAACATTGGCTTTACCCGGGTGGTAATGAATTCCAACATTGTAGTCCTTGATTAGTTCTAGCCATCTTCTTTGCCTCATATTTAGGTCAGCTTGCGTGAAGATATACTTAAGACTTTTATGATCAGTATACACTTCACATCTGTTTCCAAGGAGATAGTGACGCCATATTTTTAGGGCATGCACTACGGCAGCTAATTCCAAATCATGAGTCGGATAGTTCTCCTCATGCAGCCTCAATTGCCTTGATGCATATGCGATTACCTTTCAGTTTTGCATCAATACACATCCCAATCCTTGACGTGATGCATCACAATAGATGTCGAAGCCTTGATGAATGTCACGTAAAACTAATACAGGTGCTGATGTTAATCTTTTCTTCAACTCCTAAAAACTCTTCTCACACTCAGGTGTCCATAAGAATTTCTTTTCCTTTTTCAACAATTGCGTAAGAGGTCTCGCAATCGTGGAGAATCCTTCGATGAAACGACGGTAAAATCCCACCATTCCAAGGAAACTACGGATTTGGGTTACCGTCTTCGGTGGTTCCCAATGTAATACTGCCTCCACTTTCTTTGTATCTACCGCAATTCCTTTCGCAGTCATTATATGTCCAAGAAATTCCACCTTATTCTTACAGAAATCACACTTGCTAAATTTAGCATACAACTGTTGTTCCCTCAACTTCTAAAGTACTAACTGTAAATGTTCGGCGTGCTCTTCCTTTGTCTTGGAGTAGACAAGGATGTCATCTATAAACACAACGACAAACTTATCCATGTATTCCATGAAAACCTTATTCATTAAGTTCATGAAATATGCTGGTGCATTTGTCAAACCAAAAGACATCACTGTAAACTCGTAAAGTCCATATCTTGATGAAAATGCAATTTTTGGAATATCCTCTGATCGGATCTTCAGTTGACGGTATCCCGATCGGAGATCAATTTTGGAGAAGACTCCTGCTCCTCTCAACTTGTCGAATAGATCATCGATCCTGGGTAGCGGATACTAATTCTTTATCGTCACATCATTGAGTGCACGATAGTCTATACACATCCTAAAACTCCCGTCCTTCTTAACGAACAAGATAGGCGCTCCCCATGGCGATGAACTAGGTCTTATGGATCCTTTTTCCAGCAGCTCTTCAATTTGCTTCTTCATTTCCACTAATTCCTCCGTGGACATCCTGTAAGGTCTCTTAGCTATTGGAGCTGTCCCTGGAACAAGCTCTATCACGAACTTGATATCTCTTTTCGGCGGCATTCCAGGTAGATCCTCCGGGAAAACATCCTGATATTCATTGACTATGGAAACTTCCTCCAAGTTGACAGTCTTCATGTTGTTGACCATTAATTGTCCATCTCGTACTACTTTTGCTTCAAACTCAACCCTTCTCCCTTCTGGACTCTCGATTCATATAACTCTTTTTCCGCAGTCCAGCACTGCCTTGTGTTTGGTTAACCAATCCATTCCCAGGATAACATCCAGGGTTTGGGTATTCAATATAATTAAGTTCGCTAGGAACTCTATTCCATTAATTATTAGTCTCACCCCAGAACATCCTACATTGGATCGGAGTTCTGATCCAGGGGATTGGACTACAAGTACACACTTAAGTTCCACAATATCCAAATTGTTGCGAACAGAAAAATCTTGAGACACAAATGAATGTGATGCTCCGGAGTCAAATAAAACAGTAGCTGGTACTGAGTTTACTAGGAACTTACCTAGTACAACGTCTGAGGCGTTCTGGACTTCATCTGCTGTAATGTGGTTGACTCGGCCTCGTGCAGTTCCTTGAGATGGAGTTGCTGATGTCGATGCTCCGCGGTTCACATTTGGTGCCGGAGTCCTTGTAGGCGTATTCCCCAGGTTAAATCGGACCGGGGTGACACCTCCCTTCTTCGGGCAATTGTTGGCGAAGTGCCCCAATTCGTTGCAGTGATAACAACGTCTTCCCGCTGCCTGTGAGGTTCCTCGATCGTACCACGCTTCTGGCCGGAGTCCGCATTCGCCCATCGACGATTCTTGGTGTGGTGCCCATCCACCGCCTCAGGTTGGAACCGGATGAACTGTTGGGGTGCCGTCCTCTACCTCTGCTGGCCCGGACGTCCTCCTTGTTGCGCCATTCTGCACTTCCAGTTGTCATCCAATTCTCGGTGCTTGTCCTCCAGAATAAGGGCCTTGTTAACCAGCTCTTAGAAGTCGGGAAATGTGTGAGTGATTAGTCCCACTTGTAACCCTGCATTCAATCCCTTCATGAAGCGGGATTGTATGGCCTTGTTCGTAGCTACGTCTTCTGGTGCATAGCGTGCTAGCTGGGTAAACTTATTCAAGTAGTCGGCCACTGACTGGCCAACCTGCTTGAGATTCCGGAATTCCACCTTCTTGAGATCCATGATACCCTCCGGTACATGGTATTGGCGGAAAGCTGAGGTGAATTCCTCCCACGTAATACTCTGTGAGTCTTCATGAGCTGCGCAGAAGTTTTCCCACCACTCTGCTGTAGTTCCTTCCAGTTGATGAGAGGCATAGAGCACCCTCTCATGTCCTACACACTGGGTAATGTGCAGCTTCCTTTCGATTGTCCTTAGCCAATTGTCCACTTCCATCGGATTGGTGTTGCCTGAGAAGGTGGGTGGACGAGTTCGCATAAACTCCGACAACCTTGAATAGGGGTGTGGTCCAAGGTTACCCCCAGGTTGAACATTTGCAGCAGCTTGATTGGAGATCTGCTGCATGGTCTGCACCATTGTGTTTGTGAGATGAGTTTGGGTAGCCAGAAAGGCTCCCAGATTCTGCATATCAACCTGAGGTGGTTGAGGAATTGGCTCCTCATTCTGGTTGTCAGCCTGATTAGCTCCACTTCCGCTGGCTCCAGCGTTTTCGCTAGTCCTCACCATCTGTTGCAAACTTCCAAGGTTAAGAAAAGAAGAAAGCATAGACAAGTAAAAGAACTTATGCGAGGGAAACAGGTGTAACTTAAATTATTTAGCAACTTTATTAGTATAATAAAAAAATATAGTATGGTTGCTCACAAGTGCCTAAGGGCCATGCAACACATACTAGACACTCACAAACAGAAACAAGTAAACAAACATAGGACTCCACAACGACTCACACCTAATGGTGACTCTGAAACAAAAGACATGACTCAAACACTCGAGTCTCAACACTACACCCGACTAGACTCAATCACTCATCGAGCCAACCCGACTGTGGCTCCCCCGGAGCATACACCGGCGGGTGCTCTGGCATCGGGGCGAACTGGTCCTGGTGACCTACTGCAGCTGGTGCAAACGACCCCATCGACTCTGCTGGTCCTAGGGTCGCTCGCCTCGCTCGGCGGCTCTCGTGACCGGTGCCTCTCGCTCTGCTCCTCCGGATCTAGATCGTGCAGCTCCAGGACTGGCTCAGGCTCAGGTCCAAACAGGGCTATCTCCAGCTCCTGGATCCTCTGCTTGGAGTGAGCTAAGCCCTCCTGCAGTTGAGTCCTCACCTCCGTGACCTCGTCACGGGTCCTCTGTAGCTCCCAGACTGTCTCATCCATGGCGTCCTCCTGGGCGATGACATACCTTTCCAGATGAGTAATCGTGGCGTCCTCCTCCATGAGCTCCATCCTTTCATAGCGATTATCACGCGCGCGGGTGTTGACGAAAAACAGTGCCCTCCAACTCAACGGAGTAAGTGCGGGCAATCTGCCGCATCGCAAGACATGCCGTCTCCTAGATCCCGGCCTCAAAAGAAGTCCTCCTGGTGGTGACGTAGATAGGACGGCTCGCCCTTGTCCTCTCCCGGGTGTAAACAGTGATCTTGACATCCTAGGCAATATCAAGTCCTGCCCGCACCATAGTGGTCCCCTGATAAAGCGGCGTGTCGAAACCTCCGAGCAATTACATCATACGCCATAACTCAGCGGCGAATTCTCCAGTGCGATCTCCATTGGTGTGGATCATCCTCATCTGCCAAAACAAACCTTGTTTAAATTAAACATATAATAATAATAAAATTTCAGCATAGATATGAAGCAAGAGAGAAAGGATAAGTCGAGATTTCATTGATATTCTTGCTCAAGTTAATAAATTCTTAGAAAATAGTTTTACCCACCAGACACAGCTAATCTAGTTTAGGGTCAAGACCTACAGTCAGCCTGCTCTGATACCACCTCTGTCGGGACCCGAATCTGCAAATCCGGACCCTCTGTGTATTCTGTGCTCACAGTCTTACAGGGTTGCACATCACAGACATTCACAGCGATATAAGAATAAATAGTGCAAACATTTATATAAACTGAGTTGTACGACCTTATTGTCTCCTTACATAAAATCAGCCACGCATGGCTTACATTATTCAGAGTAAAAGAAATAGCAGCGGAATAAAATAAATGTCATGGAAGCCTTCATCTTGCCAGAGGCAACCGACTATGCTTGCCCCCTAATTGTCCGGATCCTCATTGTACTCCTCTTCCCACGCTGGTGTAGACTCCTCCACTGATGTTGGGGTTGATAAGCAAGGAGGGGTGAGTACACAAGGCACTCAACAAGTAATGCGCAGAATGCAGCGCTATTACTATATGCAAAGCTTATTCCAACAGATTGGCTTAATTGGTTCTTTTTGCATCAAACAGCATTTTTAAAGCAGTATCTTATTTAGATGAAAGCAGTGAAACAATTATAATAATACTATTTTCAAATGGTTTTTCTTCGAAGATTCTCGGCACAAAGCCTTAACAGTTCATTTTTAACACTGGCACACAGCCACCATTTCCACATTTTGATTTTGAAGATCTAACCCTTGACTGTAATCCCCGACCAATGTCCAATACCACGGACACGGCTATTCGAATAGATTTGACACTCTACAGAGGTTGTAAACTTTACCCACAAAATACAGCCATTCACCACACAGGATATCGTCCGTAACAAAGCCTTTCAGGAACCTCTACCTTAACCAAAGAACCTCTCTGGTATTGCCTTCACAATCACTTCCCTCACACAGAGCCAAAGTATATGACAGGCCAATCACCGTTGGATGGGCACCAAGCCGTAGCATAGGTACGCTCCCCCGTACAGATACACCCCTGTGTACTGTCACCCTGAGGTATCAGAGGAAAGATATAAGAGACCTAATCAACTAGGTCCATCTCATACCAGACATGTGGTTGTACGGGTAACTCAGATCAAAGGCTTGCACGGTGAAGTCCTTAACTGACCAAGGCAAGACTTCCATCACTCGACAGTGGCACACAACCCCAATGTGGAACACAAACTCACATCACTCTTCAGCCTAATGCCACACAATCCCACGTGGCACACAATCTCTTGCCACTTGCCCTAGTCTAAATCATTTCCCACCCTGTTGATTATTGTGTAATACATGCCAGCAATAACTCAACATCGGTACAGAACCACACAGGTCTCTGTACCTCAATCTCATCATGTGGCATCATCACACCACTTTCAAAATACATTCAATATTTCTTTAATCAACATTGTAGCATTTTCACGAAAGATCATTCATGATTCGTTGCAAGGCTAAGCATCTACTCACGGTCTGGCCTCCCGTGTTGGCACAATATTAACATCCAACTAATACAATCAATCCTAGGGTGACAAAGATTTCAGGGCATACAGATAATAATTTCATGGTGACAATAACAATATGGGTTGATTAGCTACATTACCCAATTTAATTTAAATTCACTTTAAATAAATTAGCATGCATAATTTCAAAGCATAAATTACATTTTAAAATCTGGGATCAAAACGATCAAAGCATCACTTGCCTTCAAAGAGTTGCTGGTCGTGTTCCGAAGCTTGGTCTTGAGCGACGAACTCTTCCTCGAAACCTTCCGGCAAATTTGCGTCTACGCGTACAAACAATATATGCAATAAAAAACTAATACATAATAATAAATGACCTCAACAATTCAAATAAAATTCACCATTAAAAAGATCACACTTTTATGAATTTTTAGAAATTTGATTCACCCAAATCCGAGTTAAAATGCAAAAGTTATAGCCGTTTGAAGTTTGAATAAAATCTGAAAATACAGAAATTAGAAAATCCGATTTTTCCGAATTATTTTTATACTGAAAAAATCACATTTATGACGTCAGCATTGTATCATGATGACGTCAGCATCGTATCATGATGACATCAGCATAGAAAAGAATTCCGGCCGAAATATTTTTCTAGAGAAATGATGTCAGCATGACGTCATCTGACACGTGGCATGCTCTCGGGCTACCACATCACATCGGTCTATGGACCCAGTACACGGCTCGGGTCGATCCACCGTGGACTCGGTCCACGTAGCGATCTTTGGCCCCACCGGATGGCGTCAAGCACTAGCGTCGCCGCCGACGCCACCGATGCCTCGAGATTCGAGCGTGGACACGTGCCATCATCGTAGGGGTTCTTAACCAACGGTTGGATCCCTTCCACGCGGTGCAATCATGGCCGTCAAAATATCAACGGCCAGATCATGTGCTACGCCGAAATCCGCGTGACACGCGTCGGCCATCGAACGGGCCGATGGATCCAACGGCCAGCGCACGGGCGGCTCGGCGACGCCTCGCACTCCGCACCCCCACGCGTCACGCATCCGACGGTGCTCCCGAATCCAACGGTCCAATCCCGCGCATGTCTGGCGACGCCTCGGCTCCGCAGCGACACACGACGCAATCGCGACGGTCCGTGGAAATCGACGGACGAGACTAAATCCCGCTTCGGTCAAAGGGGACACGCGGCCGCACGCGATTTGACAAAAGCGCAACGCAATCACCGCCACTTGTTCAAAAAATGAACGGTGCGGATCCACCCGACTAAGCCCAAGCCCACTGGCACCGCACAGATCTAATCCGACGATCCTCGATACCTGAGCGGTTTACTTTGTAAACTAGTGACGTGGCGCAATCTCACTCATCCATCAAGAAAACAACGGCCAGGATCTACCCTATTTAAATCTATATAGACGCATCCGAGCCGCACATCTATAGATCTAACGGTATAGAACAAAACCAAGGAAAGAACTGAGATGGCTACACGGCCTCACCTAAACGGTCAGATGAAGATCGGACAGAGGATGAAGCTCGCGAAGGCCGGTGACAGCGAAGCGGGTAGAAGTGGTCGGAGTTGAGGAAGACGACGCGGTCGACGGAGCTCTGGTGGTTTTCCGACATGAAGAAGTGGTCCACTCGATGCGGCTTGCTTCGGTGAACTCGGGACGGGGTCGGAGCACGGCGGAGCGGCTCGGACGACGACGAGAGGAAGCAAAAACAACGACGGTGAAAGAAAGCAACTACGGCGAGCAATAGCGGGCGCTAGAGGGGGTCTCGGCGTGCGTGCAAGGAGTCAAAAAAGACGCAGCGTTGAGTCCTCTGCGTGCAAGGAGTCAATAAAACTTTGCATAAAATTTTGCATGAATTTAATTGAATTCAAGAAAGGTTAGAAATGAATAAATCCAATTTTAATTCTAATAAATTCTCAGAAATTCTCAAAAATAAAAATACTCCAAAATTTAAATTAGAGCAAATTTTAGGGTGTTACAGAGCCTAAGATGTGTCCGCCATTGGTCGGATACGGGTGTCACTCGGCCAAGAGCCATGTAAATTCCGATACGCTCCAAGAGGTCCCAAGCTGTGTCCGCCATCGGTCGGATATGGGTATCACTCGGCCAAGAGCCGTATAAATCCTGATACGCTCCAAGAGAGCCTGAGCTGTACCCTACACCAGTCGGGTACAGGAATCACTCGGCCATGAGCCAGGAGAACCTTGATACGTCCCAAGTCGGACTACAACTATATCTTGCAGCAGTCGGATATGGGTGTCGCTCAGCCAAGAGCCACGATGCGCCCCAAGTCGGACTACAACTATAGCTTTGGACCGTCCGATCTGTAGTGGAGGGTTGAGGTTCCGCCACGTTGCGCACGATCACTAGCCGTCTGATCGGATTCATGCGCTCTGGATCATGCCGTCGCCGCAGCCAATCTGACCGTGCCGCGTGTTGGGCTCAGTAGCCGAGGCGCCATGGACCGGGTGCATCGTGAACCCGAGGGAGCCGTGGACCCAGTCCATACGCCCGGGACACGTGTCGCTGCCTGATTGGCTTGCGCCAGGGCTGACGTCAGCATGCCGTCATGATGACGTAATAATCTGTTTTTCTATATAAAAATAAATCTGTTAATTCCGAATTTCTAATTTCTGTATTTTCAGTATTTATTTCAAACTTCAAAAGGCTATATCTTTTGCATCGTAACTCGGATTTGAGTGATTCTAGTTTCTAAAAATTTGTAAAATTGAGATATATTTAATGGAGAATTTTATTTGATTTTTGGAGTTCAATTGCTCTCTGTTTTGGCATTTATTTGCTTTTCTTCTTGATGCAGCGTGAGGCGATGAATTGTGCGACGCTTCGGAGGAAGATCCAGCAACTCAAGAGCAAGTTCCAGAACCAGATCAGGACCTATTCCAAGGCAAGTTGTGCTTTGATCATGTTGAACCCATGTTTATAAAATTGCTATGTTTGTTTTACCCTATTGCATGTATTTCAAATATACAATTGTTTCAAATTAGATTGGGCTTAGCTAATGTACCAGATTGATCTACACCCTACCTTGTCATTGTATGCCATGATCCATTGTCACCCTAGATTGGTTAAATATAGTTGGTTAATAATTATAATCAACATTGGAGGATTAGTCCGTATTAGTTGCTTAGTCATGCCACGTCATCACATGTATTGGAATCATTGATAATTAATCTTGATTAATGGAATATGGAACAATGTTATGAACTTGTGTGTCATGTGGGATCACACGATGAGATTCAGTTGTTGTGACGAGTCATGTCAGGCAACGATGTTGAATTGTTGATGGCACGTGATGCTTGGTAATCAACTGGGTGATAATAACTTAGATTGGGGCAAGTGACATGGGGCGAGGATGCCATGGTGGGCCCGATGGGTAGAGGGTATGTGGATGTCTTGCCTTGATCACACTAAGGACATAACTTTGCAAGCCTTTGACCTGAGTTAATCATGCAACCACATGTCTGGTATGGGCCAGCCTAGCTGAGTAATTTGCAATGTCTTGATTTTGGTACTATCGTGGTCGGTGTGAGTTCCCGAGTTATGGTGTAATTCACATGGCGCAAGAGGGGGCCCCGGTTATGGTTTTCGCACCCACGGTGTTGAAACCTTAGCTGGTAGTATCGGGTTAAGCCAGAGCATTGTAAAGGCTTTGTTATAATCACTCGCCTTGGTGGTGTTTGGTTGTATCACGTGGGTAAAGTGCATAACCTCTGCAGAGTGTGAAACTATTCGGATAGCCGTGCTCGCGGTATTGAGCAATGCTCGAGAATTACAGTTAAGGGTTAGTTTAATTAATTGGACAACTTGGTTGGGATGGCAGAATGCCATATGGAAGATGGAATTTGACTTAGGATTGGAAACCTGGTTTACTTGAGAAATACTGATTTTATTTACTATTGATATTTGTTTTACAGTCTTACAATCTATTTACTGATTCGTTCATAAATGCTGCTTATTGCAAAATAGCCATGATAGCCTATCCATTGGAATAAGCCTTGCATATAGATACATAGAATTGCATTCTGTGCACAACTTGTTGAGTGCTTAAGTACTCACCCTTGCCAAACAACAATAATCAACAGTTGAAGAATCTACACCTGTGTTTGGAAGATGAAGTTCAGGAAGACACGAGTCGTTAGGGTCCGAGCCTTATCGGTTGCCTGTGGTGAACTGATGAGCTATCTACGTTTTCTACTTTCCACTGCTTAATTACTAGTTTATATTTTCAGTCATGCCCTGCATGGCTTAATATTGTAAGTTGGTCATAAGATCATACCTTTAGATATATCAATGAATGAACTATTATTCTATTATCGTTGTGTATGATGTGATATGTACCAATGTTAAGCTGTGTGCACTAGCGTTGATCATGGGACTAGTGCGGTAAACACAGTGGGTTCGAATCAGTGGATTCGGGTCCTTACAGAGTGGTATCAGAGCATACTAACTGTAGGTCTTGGCCCTAGATAGTGTGGAGGTGTCCTGTGTGTGTCCAAAATTATTTTCTAAAAGAAAAATCTGTACTTGACTGATAAAACACTCTCGACTCATCTCATTCTCTACTTCTCGCCTTTGCTGAATTTACCCGTTTTACTTGCCGTTTCGGGAGGAGAACTTATTCAAAGTTCTTGTGGAGCAGATGCCGATCGTTCCGACCTTTGAGGAGTCAGCTGGTGGCTACGCCATGGAGCTGTGGAGAGTTCTTCAGATGCTGGGAGGCTTCTATCGTCCGCTTTACCGAGGAGGTAGCTGGTCAGTCAATGGTGTACACCGAGGATTTATTTGCAAGCTGATTATCTACGCTCGGGAGAACGAGGAAGCTAGCAGACCAATCAACATCTCCGCCAGAAGATTCTCGTACGAGGTTGCAATTCAGGAGGTCGCTCGACTTGCTCTTCGCCGTGTCTGCCGCGACTACGCCGACGAGCTTCACGACTCAGTGTTCCGACTTCACCCAGACGTTCAAGCATGCCGACGCCGATGGATCGTGGAGGACGAGTGTGCCACTGCGGTACACCTTGCGGAGTTCACCCTTGCCCAGGAGGATCATATGAGAGATACTACTCAGGAGCTGGAGACTGTGTACGAGGCACTCAGAGTGACGGAGCAGGAGCTTGAGGAGACCCGTGCTGCAGCCATCGGGATGATCACTGAGCCGGGAGAGGCCCTAGAGGCGGTCGAGGATGAGTTGGAGCGTGTGACTCGAGGAGTTCAGGAGCCAGTTGGAGAGTCCGAGGAGGATCCAGAGGAGCGAGAGTGGGAGCCAGAGGAGAGTGTAGACCCTGTTGTTGCAGAGGACCCAGTAGTAGGTCATCAGGATAGGTTCGCTCCCATGCCAGCTCACCCACCGGTGTATGCGCCGGGTCAGCCTCAACCAGGGTGGCTGGATGAGTGAGTGTCAGCCTTGGAGCTGTGTTGAGACTCGAGTGTGAGTCGCGTCTTTAGGTTAGTCTTTACCTTTTTAGTTGACGTTAAGGTTTCGTGTTTAGTTTGCTTCTTTGTAATGCTGAGTGTGCAGTATGTGTTGCAAAGCTTGTAGGCTTAAATAAGCGGCCATACCAAGAATAATAAAGAATTATTTCAGTTGGGTATAACCTATCTCCCCGCTTTAGAAAGTCTTACTTCTTATCTATGCTACATCTACCTTTCCTAACCCAAGAGGCAATCATCAGATGGTGAATACTCGAGGGAACAACGGTGCTTCAGGAAGTGGACTGCGCCAGAATGACAACCCCAATAACGGAGGAAGCCCTCAACTACCACCAGTCGACATGCAGAATCTGGGAGCGTTTCTTGCCGCGCAGACTCAACTGATGCAGACTATGTAAGGACCCGAATCCACTGATTCGAACCCACTGTGTTTACTGCACTATTCCCAGGATCAACGCTAGTGCACACAGCTTAACATTGGTACATATCACATCATACACAACGATAATAGAATAATAGTTCATTTATTGATATAACTAAATGTATGATCTTATGACCAACTTACATTATTAAGCCACGCAGGCAAGACCGAAAATATAAGCTAATAATTAAGCAAATGAAAGTAGAAACGTAGGTAGCTCATCAGTCACCACAGCAACCGACAAGGCTCGGACCCTAATGACTCGTGTCTTCTTGGACTTCATCTTCCAACACAGTGTAGATTCTTCAACTGTTGATTATTGTTGTTTGGCAAGGGTGAGTACTTAAAGCACTCAACAAGTTGTGCATGTAATGCAATTCCATGTATCTATATGCAAGGCTTATTCCAATGGATAGGCTATCATGGCTATTTTGCAATAAGCAAGCATTTATGAACGAATACAAGATATAGATTGTAAAGGATGTAAAACAAATAACGATAATAAATAAATTCAAGATTTCTCAAGTAAACCAAGTTTCCAATCCTAAGTTAAATTCCATCTTCCACATGGCATTCCGCCATCCCAACCAAGTTGTCCAATTAATTAAGCTAACCCTTAATTGTAATTCCGAGCATTGCTCAATACCATGAGCACGGCTATCCGAATAGTTTCACACTCTGCAGAGGTTATGCACTTTACCCACGTGATACAACCAAACACCACAAAGGCGAGAGATTATAACAAAGCCTTTACAATGCTCTATCTTAACCCGATACTACCCGCTAAGGTTTCAACATGGCGGTCTCAGTAAACCACATCCGTGGCCCCCTCTTGCGCCATGTGAATTACACTCGACCCGGGAACTCACACCGACCACGATAGTATCAAAATTAAGACTTTGCAAATTACTCACTAGGCCGCCCATACTGCATGTGGTTGCATGATTGACTCAGTCAAAGGCTTGCAAGGTTAAGTCCTTAGTGTGATCAAGGCAAGACTTCCACATACCATCGCCCATCGGGCCCACCTTGGCCTCCTCGCCCCTTGCCACTTGCCCCAATCTAAGTTATCATCACCCGCTTGATTACCAAGCACCACGTGCCATCAACAATTCAACATCGCTATGCGTGACATGACTCGCCACAACAACTCAATCTCATCGTGTGATCCCACATGACACACAAGTTCATAACATTGTTCCATATTCCGTTAATCAAGATTAATTAACAATGATTCTGACACATGTGATGACGTGGCATGGCTAAGCAACTAATACGGTCTAACCTCCAATGTTGATCATAATTATTAATCAACTATATTAAACCAATCTAGGGTGACAATGGTTCATGGCATAAAATGACAAGGTAGGGTATAGATCAATCTGGTATTTTAGCTAAACCCAATCTAATTTGAAACAATTGTATATTTGAAATATATGCAATATTGTAAAACAAACATAGCAATTTTATAAACATGGGTTCAACATGATCAAAGCACAACTTGCCTTGGAATAGGTCCTGATCTTGATCTGGAGTTTGCTCTTGAGTTGCGGGATCTTCCTCCGAAGCGTCGCACAATTCAACGTCTACGCGTACCAAAAAAAGAAAAGCAAATAAATACCAAAACAGAGAGCAATTGAACTCCAAAAATCAATTAAAATTCACCATTAAATAGATCTCAATTTTACAAATTTTTAGAAACTGGAATCACTCAAATCCGAGTTACGATGCAAAAGATATAGCCTTTGAAGTTTGAAATAAATATCAAATCGAAAATCGAAATTCGAATTTAATGATTTATTTTTATATTGAAAAAGCAATTTATGACGTCAGCATGACGTCAGCGATGAACGAGCTAATCGGGTGGCGACACGTCGCTCGGCGTATGGATCGGGTCCATGACGCTTGGCGCAAGTCTACGGTGCACCCGGTCCACAGCGCTTCGATCTCCGTGCGCCACGCGGCATCATCTGGTTGGCGCAACCCACGGTGCGATCCAGGCCTTCCATCACCGATCCGACGGCTCACGTTTAGCGACGACGTGGCTTACCGACACGTATTCCACGCGGCAAGAACTGACGTGTTCGATCCCAGATCCAACGGCTGCAAATGCTTACGAGATTCGACGACGAGCTCGGCGGCGCGTTCACCGGAGACCGAGACGAAGACGAGCCCGACGGCGTTTCGGCGAACAAAAGGCGGCGAAGACACCTGGAACCGAAGCGTCTCCTCGCGGCGATCCCAGATCTACCCTCCACAGCGGCGGAAGAACACCGGTCGGCCACGAAAACGAAGAAACGACGGCGGCGGTTGTCCACGGGGTCCGGCGAGTCCGTGCGAGCTCCACGCAGCGCTTTAGCAGCCGAAAGCTAGGGGAAAACGTGCGGCGAAGGCAGGTGATCCTCGGGGTTCGATCGGGTCCGCCTTTTAAGGGCCTTGGAGTCCGTGCGGGGCACGAACGCCGAAGCCGCGTCGGAAATCGGCGCCGGATTCGAATCGGACACGGCGGCGCCTGTCGCCCCATCGCGACCGTCCACGTGGCCGCATCCGACGGCGCCCACCCGCTAGGGTTTCCACCCGACGCGACGCCTCGGCCGTCCGATCCTCAGATCAACGGTCACGATCGAGCCTCTAGAATCTGGGCCGAAAGGCTATGCGCACGGGCCGGCACGAAAACAGTAATGGGCTTGGCCCAACACTGTTAACTTCTTTTTAAAAGGATTTTCTATTTAAAACAATTCCAGAAATTCATTTTATTTGTTTTAGGCAATAAAATAATCAGGAAAATTCCAAGAAAAATCTCAAAAATACTTTGAGACATTCTGGACTCAAATAAAATATTTTTGGCCAAACTTTATTTTAACTTGGCACAGATTTAAATACTTTTGAATAAAAAGCAATAAACTTGAAATAGGAATTAATTCAAATGAATCTAGAAAAATCCAAATAAATTCCAGAAAATCACAAATGCATTTTTAAACGATAAAAACTTAATTAAGCCAAATTTTGGGATGTTACAAACCTCCCCTTAATGTAATCTCAACCCGAGATTCGGGGCTAACTAGAGAATAGGTTCTGAATTCGACTTCAATTCTTCTTCTCGCTCCCAAGTGGCTTCACTTTGTAATGATTGCTCCATGAACTCGCAAAAGCGAATAGACTTGTTTCTGGTCTTGCGCTCCACAACATCCAAAATTCTGACTGGTTGCTCTTTATAAGTCAAATCTTCTTGCAGCTCTATTGCCTCCAACGGGGCTTGCTCTGTTGGCACTCTGAGACACTTCTTAAGCTGCGATACATGGAATACATCATGCACTCCTGCCAATGACTGAGGCAACTCTAACTGATAAGCTACCTCTCCTCGACGGCTCAGAATCTTGAACGGACCGACATATCTTGGTGCAAGCTTCCTTTAACGTGAAATCTCTTAACGCCCTTAAGAGGGTAACCACGAGATACACATGATCTTCGGTTCAAAACTCAAATCTCGACGACGGTTATCGCGTAGCTTTTCGTCTTGGTGTGCTATCTTCAACCTCTCTCTGATCATTGCGACTTGACTTTCGGCTTCCTCGAGAATGTCTGGCCCAAACACCAAACGCTCTCCCGTTTCATTCCAATTCAACGGAGTACGACAAGCACGTCCATACAATGCCTCGAATGGTGACATCTGTAGGCTAGCTTGATAACTATTATTGTAACTGAATTCTGCATATGGCAAACATTTATCCCATGACGTGGCATACGCTAAAGCACAGGCTCTCAACATATCCTCTAAAATCTGATTTACTCTTTCAGTCTGACCATCTGTCTGCGGGTGATATGCTTGAAATTCAGACGGGTTCCCATTGCTTCATGCAACTTATTCCAAAACCTTGAGGTAAATTGGGTACCTCTGTCTGACACAATCTTCTTTGGCACTCCATGCAAACATACAATCCTTGACATGTACAATTCTGCCAAACGATCTCCGGCGTAAGTGGTCTTTACTGGGATGAAATGAGCGACCTTGGTTAGACGATCCACGATAACCCAAATGGAATCGTAACCTTTCTGAGTCTTAGGTAAACCGGTGATAAAATCCATCCCGATTTCCTCCCACTTCCATTCCGGAATTTTCAACGGTTGCAACAACCCAGCGGGTCTTTGGTGCATAGCCTTTACTCTCTGACACACGTCGCATAATGCAACATGCTCAGCCACTTCACGCTTCATTTTTGGCCACCAGAATCTCTCCTTCAAATCCTGGTACATTTTAGCACTTCCTGGATGAATTGAGTACTTTGAATCATGCGCTTCCTCAAGAATCAATTGTTTTAATTCCTTTTATCCGGCACACAAATTCGCCTTTGAAGAACATAGTTCCTTGTTCGTCAGTGAAATCTATGGCTAGGCCTTCTTCCTTTTAGCCTTGATTTTTGAAATTTTATCGTCATCTTGTTGACCTTCTCTAATCTGATCCTCTAATGTTGGTTTTACTTAGCGCAGCTATCATTCCTTGCGAACGACCTCCAATCTTAACCTCCAAATTCCTTGCATAATTCTCGTTGATCCTCCATTGACAATGCATTTGCGCTATGGCTTTTTCGACTCGTGGCATCCGCCACCACATTGGCTTTTCCAGATGATAATGGATTCCCACATTATAATCCTTAATTAGCTCAAGCCATCTTCACGCCTCATATTCAGTCGATTGAGTGAATATGTATTTGAGACTCTTATGGTCCGTATATATCTCACATCTATTTCCTATGAGATAATGACGCCATATCTTTAAAGCATGCACTACGGCAGCTAACTCCAAATCATCGTTGGGTAATTCACTTCATGCGGTCTCAATTGTCTCGACGCATAAGCAACGACTTTGCCTTCTTGCATTAACACGCATCCCAAGCCCTCGCTTCAAGCATCGCGAGAAATGTCAAATCCATTCTCGCACATCCGCAACACTAATACGGGGTGTTGTTAAACGCTTTTTAATTCCATGAAACTTTTCTCGCACTCTGGCGCCCATGCAAACTTCTTCTCTTTCTTTAACAATCGCGTAAGGGGTTTAGCAATTGTCGAGAATCCTTCTATGAACCGACGGTAATATCCCGCCATTCCCGTAAAACTACGAATCGAGTAATGAGACTTGGTGGCTCCCAATGCAACATCAAGGCCCACTTTGTCGATCAATCGACTCCTTTGGTAGTCATTACATGACCGAGAAATTCAACTTTCTCCTTCCAAAATTCACACTTGCTAAACTTAGCATATAGTTGATGCTCTCGCAGCCTGTCTAAAACCATTCTCAGATGTTCTGCATGCTCTTCTTCTGTCTTCGAGTAAACCAAGATATCATCTATGAAGACTACAACAAACTTGTCCAAGTAATCCATGAAGACTTTATTCATCATGTTCATGAAATATGCTGGGGCATTAGTCAATCCGAATGACATGACTGTGAACTCGTAATGTCCATATCGCGTAGAAAACGCAGTCTTAGGTACATCCTCTGCTCGGATCTTCAACTGATGGTATCCTGAACGAAGATCTATCTTGGAGAAAACTCCAGCTCCTCTTAACTGATCAAATAAGTCGTCGATCCTGGGCAACGGATACTTATTCTTGATCGTTACTTCATTAAGTGCACGGTAGTCGATGCACATTCTAAGACTTCCATCCTTCTTGCGAACAAACAAAACCGGGGCTCCCACGGCGATGAACTTGGTCTAATGAAACCTTTCTCTTGCGGCCTCAATCGCTTCTTCATTTCTACTAACTCGTCGGTAGGCATCCGATATGGTCTCTTTGATATCGGTCTTTGCACACGTGCTAACTCGATGACAAACTCGATATCACGATCCGTGGCAATCCGCAAATCTTCCGAAATACATCCGGTATTCTCTGCCATCGCACATCTTCCATGCCGATGGCTTTCACATCGTTGACCGTTAATCGCCCGTCCCGAATCTGCGGTCGCTTGAAACTCCACTTTCTTGCCACTAGGGCCTTCCAAGGTCACGATCCTTCGCCACAATCTAAAACGACCTTTATGCTTGGACAGCCAATCCATTCCAAGGATGACGTTTAGGATTGCGATCTATCAAGATAAGATTCGCGAGAAATTCTATCCCATCCATAAGCAACTTAGCTCCCAAACACCCAAGGCTAGATCTAAGCTCGATCACCGGGCTTGGACTAAGAGCACACACTTAAGATTCACCACTTTAAATCCATTCTTGGTTGCAAAACTTTGAGAAACAAACGAATGCGAAGCTCCGTAATCAAACAAATCATGGCAGTGTAATCGAGTTGACCAGAACTTACCCAAGACGACGCCCGTAGCTTCCCGAGCTCCATCGGTGATGTGGTTGATTCTTCCACGACCGTTGATCGCTGGCGTTGCTCGGCCTGGCTTGGTGCACGATTTCTCCCGATGTTGGTGCTTTAGCGGGTGTTGTTCCTGTGTTGAAACGAATCGGTGTGATGCCTCCTTCGTGGACACCTATTTGAAAAGTGCCTGGCTCATTGCAAGTATAGCATCTCTTCACCGCGATTGCCGATTTCCTCCGTGCATTGTTGCCTGCTTTGGTGTCTGAAAGCTCGACAAGGTGGCGAGGTGCAGGGGTTGATGTCTTGTTTCCGGTAGTGGTTGGAATCTAGCAAATTTTGTGGTGACATCCTCAAACGTAGATGGTTTGGGCGCCCACCCGATTATTCATCAAGCGCTTACGGTTTTCACCTAGCTCTTTGCGCTTATCCTCTAGGATCAAAGCCTTATTCACTAGCTCCTGAAAATCTGGAAAATTGTGGGTAATCAGTCCCACCTGTAGTCCTGAGTTCAGTCCCTTCATGAAACGAGACTGCCTAGCTTTATCCGTCGCTACGTCTTCAGGGGCATAGCGAGCTAACTGAGTAAATTTGTTCAAGTATTCGGCCACTGGTTGGCCTCCTTGCTTCAAAGCTCTGAACTCCTCCTTCTTAAGATCCATCATTCCCTCGGGACATGATATCTGGCGGAAAGCATTAGTAAACTCCTCCTGTGTTATCTCTTGGGGCTCCATGAGCGCACATAATTCTCCCACCATTCTGCGGCGGTTCCTTCAAGTTGATGAGAGGCGAGAGCACCTTCTCATTGCCCTCACACCGAGTGATGTGCGGCTTCTTCTCAATGGTCCTAAGCCAATCATCGGCTTCCAAAGGGTTCACGTTTCAGAGAAAGTTGGTGGCCTAGTCCTCATAAAATCCGATAGCTTGGACATAGGTCGAGGTCCACCATGATTGTTCCGAGTTGCGGATTGTTGTGGTTTATCTTGCATTGGTCATCTCACGATCTCTTTGATCATTGTCCGCATCGCTTGAGTCTGTGGCCGCAAGGAATGCTCCCAGATTCTCGCATGTCCATCGGCGGTGGTTGAGGGCTGCCTCCATCATTGGGATTGTCATTCTGACGCATCCACTTCTCAAGCACCGTTGTTTCTCGAGTATTCACCATCCGATGATTGCCTCTTAGGTTAGGAAAGGTAGATGTAGCATAGATGAGAAGTAAGAATTTCTAAAGCGGGAGATATGTTATACCCAAACTGAACAATTCTTTATTTAACTTGGTATGGTGCTTATTTAAGCCTACAAGCTTTGCAACACATAACGCACACTCAAAGAATACAAAGAAGCAAACTAAACACGAACCTTAACGCCAACTAGAAAGGTAAAGGCTAACTTAAAGACGCGACTCACACTCGAGTCTCAACACGGCTCCAAGGTCGACACTCACTCATCCACCACCACCGGGTGAGACCGATCCGGCGATACACCGGCGGGTGGGTGGCATCGAGCAAACCTATCCCGATGACCTATTATCGGGTCCTCCGCAACAACGGGTCTGCACTCCTCCGCTCCCACTCTCGCTCCTCCGATCCTCCTCGGACTCCTCGGTGGCTCTGAACTCTCTCGAGTCACGCGCCCGGCTCGTCCTCAATCGCCTGTGGCCTCTCCCGGCTCGGTGATCATCCCGATGGTCAAGCACGGTCACCTCGAGTTCTCGCTCTGCTACTCGAGTGCCTCGCATACGCCTCCGGCTCTGGGTAGTCTCTCTCATATGATCCTCCTCGGCAAGGGCGAACTCTGCAAGGTGCGTCGGCAGAGCACACTCGCTCCCCTCGATCCGTCGTCTTCGGCATGCTTGAACGTCTGGGTGAAGTCGGAACACTGAGTCGTGAAGCTCGTCAGCGTAGTCGCGGCAGACACGGCGAAGAGCAAGTCGAGCGACCTCCTGAATTGCAACCTCGTACGAGAATCTTCTGGCGGAGATGTTGATTGGCCTGCTAGCTTCCTCGTTCTCCCGAGCGTAGATGATCAACTTGCAAATAAATCCTCGGTGTACACCATTCACTGACCAGCTGCCTCCTCGGTAAAGTGGACGATAAAACCTCCAAGCGTCAAGTACTCTCCACAGCTCCATGGCGTAGCCGCCAGCTGTCTCCTCAAAGGTCGGAACGATCGGCATCTGCTCCACAAGAACTTGGAATAAGTTCTCCACCCGAAACGGCAAGTAAAACGGGTAAGTTTAGCAAAGGCGAGAAGTAGAGAATGAGATGAGTCGAGAGGGTTTTATTAGTCAAGCTTAGATTTTCTTTTTAGAAAATAATTTTGGACACACTCAAGACACCTCCAAACTATCTAGGGCCAAGACCTACAACAAGATGCTCGATACCACCTCTCAGAAGGACCCGAATCCACCGATTGAACCCACCGTGTTTCTCGCACTATTCCGGGATCAACGCTAGTGCACACGACTTAACATTGGTACATATCACATCATACACAACGATAATAGAATAATAGTTCATTTATTGATATAACTAAATGTATGATCTTATGACCAACTTACATTATTAAGCCACGCAGGCAAGACCGAAAATATAAGCTAATAATTAAGCAATGGAAAGTAGAAACGTAGGTAGCTCATCACCACCACAGCAACCGACAAGGCTCGGACCCTAATGACTCGTGTCTTCTTGGACTTCATCTTCCAACACAGTGTAGATTCTTCAACTGTTGATTATTGTTGTTTGGCAAGGGTGAGTACTTAAAGCACTCAACAAGTTGTGCATGTAATGCAATTCCATGTATCTATATGCAAGGCTTATTCCAATGGATAGGCTATCATGGCTATTTTGCAATAAGCAAGATTTATGAACGAATACAAGATATAGATTGTAAAGGATGTAAAACAAATAACGATAATAAATAAATTCAAGATTTCTCAAGTAAACCAAGTTTCCAATCCTAAGTTAAATTCCATCTTCCACATGGCATTCCGCCATCCCAACCAAGTTGTCCAATTAATTAAGCTAACCCTTAATCAGTAATTCCGAGCATTGCTCAATACCGCGAGCACGGCTATCCGAATAGTTTCACACTCTGCAGAGGTTATGCACTTTACCCACGTGATACAACCAAACACCACAAAGGCGAGAGATTATAACAAAGCCTTTACAATGCTCTATCTTAACCCGATACTACCCGCTAAGGTTTCAACATCTGGCGGTCAGTAAACCACATCCGTGGCCCCCTCTTGCGCCATGTGAATTACACCTCGACCGGAACTCACACCGACCACGATAGTATCAAAATTAAGACTTTGCAAATTACTCACCTAGGTGGCCCATACTGGATATGTGGTTGCATGATTGACTCAGTCAAAGGCTTGCAAGGTTAAGTCCTTAGTGTGATCAAGGCAAGACTTCCACATACCATCTCGCCCATCGGGCCCACCTTGGCCTCCTCGCCTTGCCACTTGCCCCAATCTAAGTTATCATCACCCGCTTGATTACCAAGCACCACGTGCCATCAACAATTCAACATCGTTGCGTGACATGACTCGCCACAACAACTCAATCTCATCGTGTGATCCCACATGACACACAAGTTCATAACATTGTTCCATATTCCGTTAATCAAGATTAATTAACAATGATTCTGACACATGTGATGACGTGGCATGGCTAAGCAACTAATACGGTCTAACCTCCAATGTTGATCATAATTATTAATCAACTATATTAAACCAATCTAGGGTGACAATGGTTCATGGCATAAAATGACAAGGTAGGGTATAGATCAATCTGGTATTTTAGCTAAACCCAATCTAATTTGAAACAATTGTATATTTGAAATATATGCAATATTGTAAAACAAACATAGCAATTTTATAAACATGGGTTCAACATGATCAAAGCACAACTTGCCTTGGAATAGGTCCTGATCTTGATCTGGAGTTTGCTCTTGAGTTGCGGGATCTTCCTCCAAGCGCCGCACAATTCAACGCCTACGCTGCGTCAAAAAAAGAAAAGCAAATAAATACCAAAACAGAGAGCAATTGAACTCCAAAATCAATTAAAATTCACCATTAAATAGATCTCAATTTTACAAATTTTTAGAAACTGGAATCACTCAAATCCGAGTTACGATGCAAAAGATATAGCCTTTTAAAGTTTGAAATAAATATCAAATCGTAAAATCGAAATTGAATTTAACAGATTTATTTTTATACTTGAAAAAGCAATTTATGACGTCAGCATGACGTCAGCGATGAACGAGCCAATCGGGTGGCGACACGCCGCTCGGCGTATGGATCGGGTCCATGACGCAGTGCGCAAGTCTACGATGCACCCGGCCCACGCCGATCTCCGTGCGCCACGCGGCATCATCCGGTTGGCGCAACCCACGTGCGATCCAGCCTTCCATCACCGATCCGACGGCTCACGTTTAGCGACGACGTGGCTTACCGACACGTATTCCACGCGCAAGAATCGACGGTTCGATCCCGCATCCAACGGCCGCAAATGCTTACGAGATTCGACGACGAGCTCGGCGCGCGTTCACCGAGACCGAGACGAAGACGAGCCCGACGGCGCTTTGGCGAACAAAAGGCGGCGAAGACACTGAAACCAAGCGTCTCCTCGCGGCGATCCTGATCTACCCTCCACAATGGCGGAAGAACACCGGCCGCCACGAAAACGGCGAAACGACGGCGGCGGTTGTCCACGGGTCCGGCGAGTCCGCGGCGAAGCTCCACGCAGCCGCTTTAGCACCAAAGCTAGGGAAAACGTGCGCGAAGGCGGTGATCCTCGGGTTCGATCGGTCCGCTTTTAAGGGCCTTGAGTCCGTGGCGGGCACGAACGCCGGCCGCGTCGGAAATCGGCGCCGATTCGAATCGACACGGCGCGCTCGTCGCCCCATCGCGATCGGCCCACGCGGCCGCATCCGACGGCGCCACCCGCTAGGGTTTCCACCGACGCGACGCTCTCGCCGTCCGATCCTCGATCAACGGTCACGATCGAGCCTCTAGAATCGGGCCGCAAGGCTATGCGCGACGGTCAAGACGAAACAAAGAATGGGCTTGGCCCAACATCGTTAACTTCTTTTTAAAAGGATTTTCTATTTAAAACAATTCCTAAATTCATTTTATTTGTTTTAGGCAATAAAATAATCAGGAAAATTCCAAGAAAAATCTCAAAAATACTTTGAGACATTCTGGACTCAAATAAAATATTTTTGGCCAAACTTTATTTTAACTTGGCACAGATTTAAATACTTTTGAATAAAAAGCAATAAACTTGAAATAGGAATTAATTCAAATGAATCTAGAAAAATCCAAATAAATTCCAGAAAATCACAAATGCATTTTTAAACGATAAAAACTTAATTAAGCCAAATTTTGGGATGTTACAGACTATGATGCAGCAAATGTAGCAGATGACCAACACAGCAGCCAACAACAACAACCCTGTAGCACAGAACAACCATGGTGGACCTCGATCTCACTCCAAGCTATCAGATTTTATGAGGACTAGGCCACCAACCTTCTCAGGAAATGTGAATCCTTTGGAAGCCGATGACTGGCTTAGGACAATTGAGAAGAAGCTGCACATCACTCAGTGTGAGGGCAATGAGAAGGTGCTCTACGCCTCTCATCAACTTGAAGGAACCGCCGCAGAATGGTGGGAGAATTACTGTGCCGCTCATGGAGCCCCACAAGAGATCACCTGGGAGGAGTTTACTAATGCTTTCCGCCAGTATCATGTCCCGGAGGGAATGATGGACCTTAAGAAGGAAGAGTTCAGGGCTTTGAAACAAGGAGGCCAACCAGTGGCCGAGTACCTGAACAAGTTTACTCAGTTAGCTCGCTATGCCCTGAAGACGTAGCGACAGATAAAGCTAGGCGCCTCGTTTCATGAAGGGATCGAATTCAGATCGCAGTGGGGTGATCACCCACAATTTTCCAGACTTTCAGGAACTAGTCAATAAGGCTTTGATCCTAGAAGATAAGCGCAAAGAGCTGGGTGAGAACCGTAAGCGCTTAATGACTAATCAGGGTGGACGTCCAAACCATCTACGTTTGAGGATGTCACCACAGCAGTTTGCTAGATTCCAACCACCAGCTATGAACAAGACATCAACCCCTGCACCTCGCCCTGCCAATAAGAACTTCCAGACACCAGCACAGGGCAACAATGCACCAGGAGGGAATCAGCAGTCTGCAGTGAAGAGATGCTACACATGCAATGAGCCAGGGCACTTTTCTAATAGGTGTCCACAGAAGGGAGGCATCACGCCAGTTCGTTTCAACTTGGGAACAACACCTGCCAAGGCACCAACCTCAGGAGGAAATCGTGCGCCAGTCAATGCGAGCAACCCGCAATCAACAAAGGCGCGGAAGGATCAACCACATCACCGCAGATGGAGCTCGGGAAGCTACGCACGTCAGATCGGGTAAGTTTCGTCAACTCGAGTACTGCTTTCGCTTTGTTTGATTCGAGCTTCGATTCGCTCATTTCTCAAAGTTTTGCAACCAAGAATGGATTTAAAGTGGTGAATCTTAAGTGTGTTTTAGTCCAAGCCCCGTGATCCGAGCTTAGATCTAGCCTTGGGTGTTTGGGAGCTGTTGCTTATGGATGGGATAGAATTTCTAGCTTAATCTTATCTTGATAGATGCGCAATCCCTAGACGCCATCCTTGGAATGGATTGGCTATCTAAGCATAAGGTCGTTTTGGATTGTGGCCAAGGATCGTAACTTTGGAAGGCCCTAGTGGCAAGAAAGTAGAATTTCAAGCGACCGCAGTTCGAGATGGGCAGTTAGTGGTCAACAGCGTGAAAGCCATCAGCATGGAAGATGTGCCAGTAGTCAGAGAATACCCGGATGTGTTTCCAAAAGATCTACCAGGATTGCCACCGGACCGGGATTTCGAGTTTGTCATTGAATTAGCACCAGGGATAGCACCGATATCAAAGAGACCATATCGGATGCCTACCGACGAGTTAGTGGAAATGAAAAAGCAGATTGAGGAACTGCAAGAGAAAGGTTTCATTAGACCTAGTTCATCGCCGTGGGGAGCCCTGGTTTTGTTTGTTCGTAAAAAGGACGGAAGTCTTAGAATGTGCATCGATTATCGTGCACTGAATGATGTAACGATCAAGAATAAGTATCCGTTGCCCAGGATCGATGACTTATTTGATCAGTTAAGAGGAGCTGGAGTTTTCTCCAAGATAGATCTTCGTTCGGGATACCATCAGTTGAAGATCCGAGCGGAGGATGTGCCTAAGACTGCGTTTTTACGCGATATGGACATTATGAGTTCACAAATATGTCATTTGATTGACGAATGCCTCTGCATATTTCATGAACATGATGAATAAGGTTTTCATGGAATATTTGGATAAGTTCGTTGTAGTCTTTATAGACGATATCTTGGTTTACTCGAAGACAGAGGAAGAGCATGTAGAACATCTGAGGATGGTTCTAAAGAGGCTAAGAGAGCATCAGCTGTATGTTAAGTTTAGCAAGTGTGAATTTTGGAAGGAAAAAGTCGAATTTCTTGGTCATGTAATGACTACTAAAGAAGTGGCAGTCGACCCAAGCAAAGTGGACGCAGTGTTGCATTGGGAGCAACCGAAGTCTGTTACCCAGATTCGTAGTTTTCTGGGAATGGCGGGATACTACCGTCGGTTCATAGAAGGATTCTCGACAATTGCTAAACCCCTGACGCAGTTGTTGAAGAAGGAAAAGAAGTTTGCATGGACGCCAGAGTGCGAGAAAAGCTTTTTGGAATTAAAGAAGCGTTTAACGACGGCCTCGTATTAGTGTTGCGGATGTGCGTAATGGATTTGATATTTATTGCGATGCTTCAAAGCAAGGCTTGGGATGCGTGTTAATGCAAGAAGGCAAAGTCGTTGCTTATGCGCCGAGACGCTTAAGACCGCATGAAGTGAACTACCCAACGATGATTTGGAGTTAGCACGTGAGTGCATGCTATAAAGATATGGCGCCATTATCTCATAGGAAATAGATGTGAGATATATACGCACCATAAGAGCTGAAATACATATTCACTCAAGCAGATCTGAATATGAGACAGCGAAGATGGCTAGAGTTAATTAAGGATTATAATGTGGGAATTCATTATCATCCCGGGAAAGCCAATGTGGTAGCAGATGCTCTGAGTCGAAAGAGCCATAGCGCAAATACGCTAACAATGGAAGATCAACCAGAACTATGCAAGGGATTTCAGAAACTAAGGTTGGAAGTCGTTCCACAAGGAATGGTAACTGCACTGGAAGTGAGGCCAACACTGGAGGATCAGATTAGTGAAGGCCAGAAAGATGACGATAAAATTTCTAAGATCAAGGCTAAAAAAGAAGAAGGCCTAGCCGTAGATTTCACTCTGGATGAGCAAGGAACCATGTTTTTCAAAGACCGAATTTGTGTACCGGATAAAAAGAAACTAAAACAGCTGATTCTTGAGGAAGCTCACGATTCGAAGTACTCAATTCATCCAGGAAGTGCCAAGATGTACCAGGATTTGAAAGAGAGATTTTGGTGGCCTAACATGAAGCGTGAAGTAGCTGAGCATGTTGCTTTATGCGACGTATGTCAGAGGGTGAAAGCTATGCATCAAAGACCCGCTGGTTTATTGCAGCCATTGAAAATTCCGGAATGGAAGTGGGAGGAAATCAGAATGGACTTTATCACCGGTTTACCTAAAACTCAGAGAGGTTACGATTCCATTTGGGTTATTGTGGATCGTCTAACCAAGGTCACCCATTTTATCCCAGTAAAGACCACTTATTCGGGAGATCGTTTAGCGGAGTTGTACATGTCAAGGATTGTATGCTTGCATGGAGTGCCCAAGAAGATTGTGTCGGATGAGGTACCCAATTTACCTCAAGGTTTTGGAACAAGTTGCATGAAGCAATGGGGACTCGTCTCAATTTTAGTACAAAGATATCACCCGCAGCATGATGGTCGACCGAAAGAGTAAATCAGATTTTAGAGGATATGTTGAGAGCTTGTGCTTTAGCTTATGCTACATCTTGGGATAAAAGTTTGCCATATGCGTAATTCAATTACAATAATAGCTACCAAGCTAGCTTGCAGATGTCACGCTTGAGGCGTTGTATGGACGTGCTTGTCGACTCCATTAAATTGGAACTAAACAGAGAACGCTTGGTTTTGGGCCGATATTCTCAAGAGGCGTAAAGTCAAGTTGCAAGTGATCGAGAGAGGTTGAAGATAGCACGTCAAGACGTAAGAGTTACGCAGATAACCGTCGCCGAGATTTGATTTTGAACCGTAAGATCATGTGTATCTCGTGGTTACCCTCTTAAGGGCGTTAAAAGATTTCATGTTAAAGGAAAGCTTTCACCAAGATACGTGGGTCCGTTCAAGATTCTGAGCCGTCGAGGAGAGGTAGCTTATCAGTTGGAGTTGCCTCAGTCTTTGGCAGGAGTGCATGATGTGTTCCATGTGTCGCAGCTCAAGAAATGTCTCAGAGTGCCAACAGAGCAAACCCCGTTGGATGCAATAGAGCTGCAAGAAGATTTGATGTACAAAGAGCAACCGGTCAGGATTTTGGATGTTATGGAGCACAAGAACAGAAACAAGTCTATTCGCTTTTGCAGAGTTCAGTGGAGCAATCATTCCGAAAGTGAAGCCACTTGGGAGCGAGAAGAAGATTTGAAGTCAGAATTTCCGAACCTACTCTCTAGCTAGCCCTGAATCTCGGGTCGAGATTCTGTTAAGGGGGGGAGGTTTGTAACCTCTCAAAATTTGGCTTTATTTAAGTTTTTATTGCTTAAATGTGCATTTGTGATTTTCTGGAATTTATTTGGATTTTTCTGGAATTATTTGAATTAATTTGAAATCAAGTTTATTGCCTTTTATTCAAATCTATTTAAATCTATGAAAAGTTAAAATAAAGTTTTGCCAAAAATATTTTATTTGAGTCCAGAATGTCTCAAAGTATTTTTGAGATTTTTCTTGGATTTTTCCTATTAGTTTTATCGCTTAAAATAAATAAAATAAATTTCTGGAATTATTTAAAATGGGAAATCCTTTTGAAAATCGGTGAACAGTGTTGGGCTCGGCCCATATACAATACGTGCGCGGCCTAGTGTAATGCGGCCCGGTTAGCCCATGTCTCCAGAAGGAATCGTGCCGAGCCGTTGGATCACGATCGTATGGCTTGCGTCTTGCCACGTCGCCAAGGGTGCCTAAGCCGTAGGATTGTGATCGCGTGGTCAGGGTGGAACGTGTCTTCTCGTAAACCTAACCGATCGCAGCCGTTGATTCAAGCGAAGGCCCAGATTGGATCTCGTCGGGGAAATCTGGTGCGTCCGTTGTGCCACGCGGACGGTCGCCATGCGTCATCTCCGAGCAGGACTCGGGCGCCGCCGCCGTATCCGAGAAGGACTCTGCCGCCACGTCGGTTAGGATCCCAGGCGCCGTGCGCGGCCGTCGAGGCTATTTAAGGGGGTCCGCAGCCTTCCCGAGAATCCTCATCGTGCGCCGCATCTTTTGGTCGGAGGGGTTTCGCGTGAATCGTCGTGGAGTGTGCCCGAGAGCTCGCGGAGTTGAAGCTCGCACCGCCGCGTTTTTGCTCGAGTTCATCGCGGCTCATCGGTTTTCGGCGTTTTGGTCCCAGATCCGAACTCGCCGAGGTGTGCCGCAGCGATCGCTTCACTTCTTCACGCCGAAAGCGCCGTAACGCCATCGCCAGGTTTCTTCTTTGTCTCGGTGGATTGCCTCGCCGCCGCTTCGCCATTGTCGTCGGGTAAGCTTTGGACCGTCCGACCAGAAGCGAGGGTTGAGGTTCCGCCACGTTGCGCACGATCACTAGCCATCCGATCGGATTCATGCGCTCTGGATCATGCCGTCGCCGCAGCCAATCTGACCGTGCCGCGTGTCGGGCTCAGTAGCCGAGGCGCCATGGACCGGGTGCATCGTGAACCCGAGGGAGCCGTGGACCCAGTCCATACGCCCGGGACACGTGTCGTTGCCTAATTGGCTGGCGCCAGGGCTGACGTCAGCATGCCATCATGATGACGCAATAATCTGTTTTTCAGTATAAAAATAAATCTGTTAATTCCGAATTTCTAATTTCTGTATTTTCAGTATTTATTTCAAACTTCAAAATGCTATATCTTTTGCATCGTAACTCGGATTTGAGTGATTCCAGTTTCTAAAAATTTGTAAAATTGAGATCTATTTAACTGGGAATTTTATTTGATTTTGGAGTTAATTTTCTCTGTTTTGGCATTTATTTGCTTTTCTTCTTCTGCACGCTGAGACGTTGAATTGTGCGACGCTCGAGAAAGATCCAAGAACTCAAGAGCAAGTTCCGAACCAGATCAGGACCTATTCCAAGGCAAGTTGTGCTTTGATCATGTTGAACCCATGTTTATAAAATTGCTATGTTTGTTTTACCCTATTGCATGTATTTCAAATATACAATGGTTTCAAATTAGATTGGGCTTAGCTAATGTACCTGATTGATCTACACCCTACCTTGTCATTGTATGCCATGATCCATTGTCACCCTAGATTGGTTAAATATAGTTGGTTAATAATTATAATCAACATTGGAGGATTAGTCCGTATTAGTTGCTTAGTCATGCCACGTCATCACATGTATCAGAATCATTGATAATTAATCTTGATTAATGGAATATGGAACAATGTTATGAACTTGTGTGTCATGTGGGATCACACGATGAGATTGAGTTGTTGTGACGAGTCATGTCACGCAACGATGTTGAATTGTTGATGGCACGTGATGCTTGGTAATCAACTGGGTGATAATAACTTAGATTGGGGCAAGTGACAAGGGGCGAGGATGCTAAGGTGGGCCCGATGGGCAGAGGGTATGTGGATGTCTTGCCTTGATCACACTAAGGACTTAACCTTGCAAGCCTTTGACCTGAGTTAATCATGCAACCACATGTCCGTATGGGCCACTTAATGAGTAATTTGCAATGTCTTGATTTTGGTACTATCGTGGTCGGTGTGAGTTCCCGAGTTATGGTGTAATTCACGTGGCGCAAGAGGGGGCCCCGTTATGGTTTTCGCACCCACCGTGTTGAAACCTTAGCGGTAGTATCGGGTTAAGCCAGAGCATTGTAAAGGCTTTGTTATAATCACTCGCCTTGGTGGTGTTTGGTTGTATCACGTGGGTAAAGTGCATAACCTCTGCAGAGTGTGAAACTATTCGGATAGCCATGCTCATGTATTGAGCAATGCTCGGAATTACAGATTAAGGGTTAGTTTAATTAATTGGACAACTTGGTTGGGATGGCGGAATGCCATATGGAAGATGGAATTTGACTTAGGATTGGAAACTTGGTTTACTTGAGAAATCTGAATTTATTTACTATTGATATTTGTTTTACGCCTTACAATCTATTTATCAGATTCGTTCATAAATGTTGCTTATTGCAAAATAGCCATGATAGCCTATCCATTGAATAAGCCTTGCATATAGATACATAGAATTGCATTCATGCACAACTTGTTGAGTGCTTAAGTACTCACCCTTGCCAAACAACAATAATCAACAGTTGAAGAATTTACACCTGTGTTGGAAGATGAAGTTCAGGAAGACACGAGTCATTAGGGTCCGAGCCTTGTCGGTTGCCTGTGGTGAACTGATGAGCTATCTACGTTTTCTACTTTCCGCTGCTTAATTACTAGTTTATATTTTCAGTCATGCCCTGCGTGGCTTAATAATGTAAGTTGGTCATAAGATCATACCTTTAGATATATCAATGAATGAACAATTATTCTATTATCGTTATGTATGATGTGATATGTACCAATGTTAAGCTGTGTGCACTAGCGTTGATCCTGGGACTAGTGCGGTAAACACAGTGGGTTCGAATCAGTGGATTCGGGTCCTTACAATTCGTAATACGAGAAGAGGTCCATGAGGCTGCTCGTGATAAAGCCTGCCCAGTAGAAGGTTGCACTTAGGTGAGGCAAAAATTAAAGGATCATATTCAAGTCCTTCATAATTCACTCGCTGTAAGAAGAAGCCTCCCAACTGAATGAGGGAACCAGTCGAAAGCTCAAGCAGGAGGTCAGGGACAATAACTCAAGTAGAAATTTAAATCGAAAACATAGCGATCGGATCATGAAGCACTCGGGGGCTACTGTGGAATATAAGGATTCGGGTACCCTCACGATCTGCCCAGAGACGTCCAAGGGATGAGCCCAAGAGGAAGGCTCAGGATGATATCTCCCGCACCAGGCCCTGTTGCCGTGCGCAAGGGTGTACATCCCATAGATAGTTGAACATATATTTAGATATGATAGATATGGTTGTAATCCGAGTCGTTAATAGGGTGGATAAAGATGTAAACTCTATCCTGTTAACTGACTAGAATCTTGTAACCGATCGGAATCTCCAAACCGATCAGGACTCTGTAAGCCGCACCACCTCCAGTATATAAGGGGGAGGGCGGGTAACAACAAGGCATCAAGCCATAGAGCCTAGAACATCACATATCGCCCAGAGCATATTGCGCTTTGAGCAACCCCATATCCAAGAGATCCGCATAATTCCAGCACACACGATTAGAGTATTACCTCCATTGCTGAGGGCCTGAACCTGTTTAAAATCCCTGTCTTGTGTGACCTTCGAGTTTGAGATCGAGCGCCTGCCCCATAATTTTATTGCCGACTACAAAAGTCGACACGAACTCAGCAGCGGCTCAGAGGCCTCCTGAAGCTTGGTGCAAGACATCTCAAGGGCTTCAACCCTCTCATTGAAGACGGCATACTGCGCCCGTGTTTTGAATTTATAGTCTGCAAGACAGAAACATCAGAGAAGGCAACGAAGACATAGTAGGTCCAAGTCGCCGGTCATACCTTCAAGCTCCTTCTCCGATTTCGTTATGGAAGCATCCGCGGCTTTAAGTTGTTCTTGAAATTTCGCGAAGGTGGAATCCTGAGCTGACATGGAGATAAGAAGATCAAAAAACCAGATGATTAAATTAAAAGCACGGGGTAGCCTAGGAAATAGCTACCTCGAAGGGAGCCAACAACGTCCAGCTTCTCCTAGCGCAGAGCCTTCTGCTCCTCTCGCAACGCCTGGACCTCTGACCAAAGAGATCGTAGCTCAGCCGCGTGCCCGCCCTTGATACGCTCCAATTCGGCCAGATATTCCTAGCGCATTCGGATTTCAGGGAGCATCTTCTGGAAGTATTCGGCCTTCTTTTCGGATCACTCCCCTATTTTCTGTAATCGTCACAGGGAAAGGTAACTACATGATAAATGATGGAAGCAGGAAGATGGCAAGTGTAGAGAAATGCTTACCCGGGCCAGGCGCGCGCAAGCCGTGTCATGACTGTAAAAGTCATTTCTTCCTTCTGGTCCTTCGGATCGTCCAGGAGCTTTAGGCCTTCCTCCTCATCAACCCACGTAGCTTGCATTATGAGCTGGGGGCGGGCAGGGGTCGGCGGAACTCTAAGGATCTCGTCGATCTCGGGAGACGGGCGAGAGGCCGGCTCTAGAACAGTAGGGTCCGGTCCCGAAGCGGGGGAGTCAGAGAGGGCGCCAGGAGCTCAGGAGGCACTTCGGTAACCCAGGGCGTGGCCCCCACGACCGGGATGCAAACCTCCGGGGGCTCACCCCCACAAGGGACCTAGACGGCGGCCCGACAGGAACATCAAGCGAAGGATCCCTACGAGAAGAATTGTCAGCAAGCTAGCGAGACGGGTCAAATAAGAGTCGACAGGGCAACAAACCTGTCAGACTTCCTCATTTTCATCGGGGCTTCTTAAGCGGACGGCTGCCCAATCCACCACTCGGGCTTGTTGCCGACCGCACTGGGCTCCTCCAAAATGCCTTAGTCCTCCGGCGTTGGACTCGGTTGAGCCGCAGGCTCACAGGAGAGGGGAGCCGAAGGCGCTGGGGCTCGACCCGACGGGTCCCGGATCTTGGCACCACCAGTCGGGCGCCGGGGCTTCGCGGGGTTTTTGGCCACCGTCTTTTTCCCCTTCTTGGCGGCGGGATCTCCCACAGGAGAGCTCGCTCGACGCTTCGGGGAATCTCCTATACGAGTAGGCATCTCCAGAAGGGGTGCATCACTAAAGAAGGAAACGCGATCCTGGAAAGAAAGATTAAAACTGAGAAGCCATTCAAAGACGAAAACAAGAATTCATCGGCAAAATATCTCACCTCTAGGGGAGGATTCAATGCAGAGAAGGCCTTGGGGAATCTTGTGGGCATCTTGATGCTCAGGATGAAGAAATCGCCAACTCGAGCATGAATTTGCCCTCTCGTTATTAAGTCAGGCAATTCCCGGGTCGGATCGTCTCGGCCCTCAAACTGAAACCCCAGGTGGTCGCGCTCTATCAGGGGCTGAACCCGCCGGGCAACAAAGTTGTAACATCCCAAAATTTGGCTTAATTAAGTTTTTATTGTTTAAAAGTGCATTTGTGATTTTCTGGAATTTATTTGGATTTTTCTGGATTTATTGGAATTAAATCTTATTTCAAGTTTATTGCTTTTTATTCAAAAGTATTTAAATCAGTGCAAAGTTAAGATAAAGTTTTGCCAAAAATATTTTATTTAAGTCCAGAATGTCTCAAAGTATTTTTGAGATTTTTCTGGATTTTTCCGATTGTTTTATTGCCTAAAATAAATAAAATGAATTTATGGAATTAATTTAATTGAAAAACCCTTTTGAAATTCATTGCAACAGTATCGGGCCGAGCCCATGTACTGTGCGCGTGGGGCCGTTCCTGCGCAGCCCATTGCTTTGCACCGCTGGCCCGCTTGGCCCAAGTTCTAGAAGAGTGAACGCTAGTCGTTGGATCTTTAGTGTGCGGTGGAGATCGTGTGGGGAGGTTTCCGTTGGATTCCAAGTTGCGGTTCAGATTTCCTAGCGCGGAGTGCATCGTGGCCGTTGATCTGTGCATCGGATGGTTCTGCATCTTCTTCTCCAGAGCGTGCCCGAAGTCAGACTCTAGCGCCGCCGCCGTGTTCGCCGCGACACCGCGCAGGAATCGGGCAAGGGAGGGACTCGTGGTGCTTTATAAGGAGCGCGCCGCGTTCGCCAGGAAGTCATGAGCAAAAACCCTAACCGCGTGACCCGAAAACCGCCACCGTTCATTGGGATTTCAGGCTAGATACCGAGCGCCGCCGCCGTCGAGCTGCGATTTCGTCAGCGTCCGTGGAGCTTGAGGTTCGCAACCGAGACCCTTAGAACCGTCTCGCCGAGAAGAAGCCCGTGCGCACCTTACTTCCGCCCGAAGGACGCCGGAGAAGAAGGTCCCCGTGGAGGCCGCCGCCATTGAAGAAGTCCTCGCCGCCGTCGCTCGTGATCGCAGAAGCATCCGACCGCGCCATCGGTTTCGCCGCGCTGAGACGCTCCCGAAGGTACTCTCCGACCTCGCCGCCGACGACCCTAGGGCCCTGTGCCTCGCCGTCGACGTGGCTTGCTGGTTCGTCGCCGCGTGTCGCTCACGTGGATGCCAGATCGGATCGGGCAACGACGTGGCGCTGGCGTGGCACGTCAGGTAAGCAGCGGCCGGGCGCCGAAGTCGCGATCGCGGCGGGGCCCGCGTGTCAGTGGCCGAAATCACGTGGAACGGGTGCACCGTGAACCCGAGGAAGTCGTGGACGCAGTCCATGGACCGAGGGGGGCACGTGTCAGCACCGGAGAGCTCCAGGCCAGGGCTGACGTCACGCTGACGTCATAAATCGATTTTTCAGTATAAAAATAAATCTGTTAAATTCTGATTTTCTGATTTTTCTGATTTCAGTATTTATTTCAAACTTCAAAAGGCTATATCTTTTGCATCGTAACTCGGATTTGAGTGATTCCAGTTTCTAAAAATTTGTAAAATTGAGATCTATTTAATGGTGAATTTTATTTGATTTTTGGAGTTCAATTGCTCTCTGTTTTGGCATTTATTTGCTTTTCTCTTCTGACGCTGAGACGCGTTGAATTGTGCGACGATTCGGAGGAAGATCAAGCAACCCAAGAGCAAGCTTCAGATCAAGATCAGGACCTATTCCAAGGCAAGTTGTGCTTTGATCATGTTGAACCCATGTTTATAAAATTGCTACGTTTGATTTACACTATTGCATATATTTCAAGTATACAACTGTTTCAAATTAGATTGGGCTTAGCTAATATACCAGATTGATCTATACCCTACCTTGTCATTGTATGCCATGATCCATTGTCACCCTAGATTGGTTTAATATAGTTGATTAATAATTATGATCAACATTGGAGGTTTAGACCGTTGTAGATTGCTTAGTCATGCCACGCCATCACATGTGTCGTAATCATTGATAATTAATCTTGATTAATGGAATATGGAACAATATTATGAACTTGTGTGTCATGTGGGATCACACGATGAGATTGAGTTGTTGTGGCGAGTCATGTCACGCAACGATGTTGAATTGTTGATGGCACGTGGTGCTTGGTAATCAACGGGTGATGATAACTTAGATTGGGGCAAGTGGCAAGGGGCGAGGAGGTTAAGGTGGGCCCGATGGGCGATGGTATGTGGATGTCTTGCCTTGATCACACTAAGGACTTAACCTTGCAAGCCTTTGACTGAGTCAATCATGCAACCACATGTCCGTATGGGCCACCTTTAATGAGTAATTTGCAAAGTCTTAATTTTGATACTATTGTGGTCGGTGTGAGTTCCCTGTCAGGTGTAATTCACATGGCGCAAGAGGGGGCCCCGGATGTGGTTTACAGACCGCCCAGATGTTGAAACCTTAGCGGTAGTATCGGGTTAAGATAGAGCATTGTAAAGGCTTTGTTATAATCTCTCGCCTTTGTGGTGTTTGGTTGTATCACGTGGGTAAAGTGCATAACCTCCGCAGAGTGTGAAACTATTCGGATAGCCGTGTTCGCATGTATTGAGCAATGCTCGGAATTACAGCTTAAGGGTTAGTTTAATTAATTGGACAACTTAGTTGGGATGGCGGATGCCATATGGAAAATGAATTTGATTTAGGATTGGAAACTTGGTTTACTTGAGAAATCTGAATTTATTTATTATTGCTATTCGTTTTACATTCTTTACAATCTATTTATCAGATTTGTTCATAAATGTCGCTTATTGCAAAATAGCCATGATAGCCTATCCTTTGGAATAAGCCTTACATGTAGATAAATAGAATTGCATTTCAGGCACAACTTGTTGAGTGCTTTAAGTACTCACCCTTGCCAAACAACAATAATCAACAGTTGAAGAATCGACACCTGTGTTGGAAGATGAAGTCCAAGAAGACACGAGTCATTAGGGTCCGAGCCTTGTCGGTTGCCTGTGGTGATTGATGAGCTACCTACGTTTCTACTTTCCGCTGCTTAATTATTAGCTTATATTCTCAGTCTTGCCCTGCGTGGCTTAATAATGTAAGTTGGTCATAAGATCATACATTTAGCTATATCAATAAATGAACTATTATTCTATTATCGTTGTGTATGATGTGATATGTACCAATGTTAAGCTGTGTGCACTAGCGTTGATCCTGGGAATAGTGCAGTAAACACAGTGGGTTCGAATCAGTGGATTCGGGTCCTTACAGAGGTGGTATCAGAGCATACTGACTGTAGGTCTTGGCCCTAGATAGTATGGAGGTGTCTTGTGAGAGTCCAAAATTATTTTCTAAAAAGAAAATCTAAGCTTGACTAATAAAACCCTCTCGACTCATCTCATTCTCTACTTCTCGCCTTTGCTAAACTTACCCGTTTTACTTGCCGTTTCGGGTGGAGAACTTATTCCAAGTTCTTGTGGAGCAGATGCCGATCGTTCCGACCTTTGAGGAGACAGCTGGCGGCTACGCCATGGAGCTGTGTTGAGACTCGAGTGTGAGTCGCGTCTTTAAGTTAGCCTTTACCTTTCTAGTTAACGTTAAGGTTCGTGTTTAGTTTGCTTCTTTGTATTACTGAGTGTGCAGTATGTGTTGCAAAGCTTGTAGGCTTAAATAAGCACCATACCAAGTTAAATAAAGAATTGTTCAGTTTGGGTATAACATATCTCCCCGCTTTAGAAATTCTTACTTCTCATCTATGCTACATCTACCTTTCCTAACCTAAGAGGCAATCATCGATGGTGAATACTGAGGAAACAACGGTGCTTGTGAAGTGGATCGGCTGTAATGACAATCCCAATGATGGAGGCAGCCCTCAACCACCGCCGGTGGACATGCAGAATCTGGGAGCATTCCTTGCAAAGACAGACTCAATCGATGCAGCATAATGATGCAAAGAATGCAAGCAGATGACCAACGCAGCAAGAAACCACAACAATCTCGCAAAGACGTAACAATTATGGAGGACCTCGACCTATGTCCAAGCTATCGATTTCATGAGGACTAGGCCACCAACTTTTTCTGGAAACGTGAACCCTTTGGAAGCCGATGATTGGCTTAGGACCATTGAGAAGAAGCTGCACATCACTCAGTGTGAGGGCAATGAGAAGGTGCTCTACGCCTCTCATCAACTGGAAGGGACCGCCGCAGAGTGGTGGGAGAACCATCGTGCCGCCATGGAGCCCCGCAAGAGATAACCAGGAGGAGTTCACTAATGCTTTCCGCCAGTATCATGTCCCAGAGGGAATGATGGATCTTAAGAAGGAGGAGTTCAGAGCTTTGAAGCAAGGAGGCCAACCAGAGGCCGAATACTTGAACAAATTCACTCAGTTAGCTCGCTATGCCCTCAAGACGAGCGACGATAAAGCCGCATGCCTCGTTTCATGAAGGGATGAACTCAGACTACAGTGGGATCGATTACCCACAATTTCCTGCATTTTCGTGAGTGGTAAATAAGGCTTTGATCCTAGAGGATAAGCGCAAAGAGCTAGGTGAAACCGTAAGCGCTTGATGAACAATCGGTGGACGCCCAAACCATCTACGCTTGAGGATGTCACCACAAGAATTTGCTAGATTCCAACCACCACCGTGAACAAGACATCAACCCTCGCACTCGCCCGCCAATCGAATTTCTGCACCCAGCAAGCAAGGCAACAATGCACCAGAGGAAATCAGCATCTGCAGTGAAGAGATGCTATACTTGCAATGAGCCGTGGCACTTTTCAAATAGGTGTCCACGTAGGGAGGCATCACACCATTCTGCTTCAACCTGGGAACAACACCCGCTAAAGCACCAACATCGAGGAAATCGTGCACCAAGCCAAGCCGAGCAACGCCGCAATCAACAAAGGCGTGGAAGAATCAACCACATCACCGCCGATGGAGCTCGTGAAGCTACAGACGTCAGATCGGGTAAGTTCCTGGTCAACTCAAGACTGCTTTCTGCTTTGTTTGATTTCGAGCTTCGATTCGCTTGTTTCTCAAAGTTTTGCAACCAAGAATGGATTTAAAGTGGTGAATCTTAAGTGTGTGTTTTAGTCCAAGCCCCGTGATCTGAGCTTAGATCTAGCCTTGGGTGTTTGGGAGCTAAGTTGCTTATGGATGGGATAGAATTTCTCGCTAATCTTATCTTGATAGATGCGCAATCCCTAGACGCCATCCTTGGAATGGATTGGCTGTCCAAGCATAAGGTCGTTTTAGATTGTGGTCAAGGATCGTGACCTTGGAAGGCCCTAGTGGCAAGAAAGTGGAGTTTCAAGCGACCGCAGCTCGACGGCGCTAACGGTCAACAGATGTGAAAGCCATCAAGATGGAAGATGTGCCAAGAGCGAGAATACCCGGATGTATTTCGTAAGATTTGCCAGATTGCCACCGATCGTGATATCGAGTTTGTCATCGAAGTTAGCACTGTGTACAAGACCGATATCAAAGAGACCATATCGGATGCCTACCGACGAGTTAGTAGAAATGAAGAAGCGATTGAGGAACCGCAAGAGAAAGGTTTCATTAGACCAAGTTCATCGCCGTGGGGAGCCCCGGTTTTGTTTGTTCGCAAGAAGGATGGAAGTCTTAGAATGTGCATCGACTATCGTGCACTTAATGAAGTAACGATCAAGAATAAGTATCCGCTGCCCGTGATCGACGACTTATTTGATCGCTAAGAGGAGCTGGAGTTTTCCAAGATAGATCTTCGCTCGTGATACCATCGCTGAAGATCCGAGCGGAGGATGTACCTAAGACCGCGCTTTCTACGCGATATGGACATTATGAGTTCACAATCATGTCATTTGATTGACTAATGCCCCAACAGTATTTCATGAACATGATGAATAAGGTTTTCATGGATTACTTGGATAAGTTCGTTGTGGTCTTCATAGACGATATTTTGGTTTACTCAAAGACCAAGAAGAGCATGCGTAACATCTAAGGATGGTTTTAGACAGTGAGAGCATCAACTATATGCTAAGTTTAGCAAGTGTGAATTTTGGAAGGAGAAAGTTGAATTTCTCGGTCATGTAATGACTACCAAAGGAGTCGCAATGACCCAAAGAAAGTGGACGCAGTGTTGCATTGGGAGCCACCAAGTCTCATTACTCGATTCGTAGTTTTCGGGAATGGCGGATATTACCGCCGGTTCATAGAAGGATTCTCGACAATTGCTAAACCCTTGACACAGCTTGTTGAAGAAAGAAAAGAAGTTTGCATGGACGCCAGAGTGCGAGAAAAGTTTCATGGAATTAAAGAAGCGTTTAACAAATGCCCCGTATTAGTATTGCCGATGTGCGTAATGGATTTGATATTTATCGCGATGCTTCAAGCAAGGCTTGGGATGCGTGTTAATGCAAGAAGGCAAAGTCGCTGCTTATGCGCCGAGACAATTGAGACCGCATGAAGTGAATTACCCAACGATGATTTGGAGTTAGTCAGAGTGCATGCTTTAAAGATATGGCGCCATTATCTCATAGGAAATAGATGTGAGATATATACTGACCATAAGAGTCTCAAATACATATTCACTCAACTGACCAATATGAGACAACGAAGATGGCTTGAGCTAATTAAGGATTATAATGTGGGAATCCATTATCATCCCGAAAAGCCAATGTGGTGGCAGATGCCCGAGTCGAAAAAGCCATAGCGCAAATGCATTGTCAATGGAGGATCAACCGAATTATGCAAGGAATTTCGAAGTTAAGATTGGAAGTCGTTCTAAGGAATGATAGCTGCGCTTAGAAGTGAAGCCAACACTAGAGGATCGATTAGAGAAGGTCAACAAGATGACGATAAAATTTCAAAAATCAAGGCTAAAAGGAAGAAGGCCTAGCCATAGATTTCACTGACGAACAAGGAACTATGTTCTTCAAAGGCCGAATTTGTGTGCCGGATAAAAGGAATTAAAACAATTGATTCTTGAGGAAGCGCATGATTCAAAGTACTCAATTCATCCAGAAGTGCTAAAATGTACCAAGATTTGAAAGAGAGATTCGTGGCCAAATATGAAGCGTGAAGTAGCTGAACATGTTGCTTTATGTGACGATGTCAAAGGGTAAAGCTATGCATCAAAGACCACCGGTGCATTGCGGTAGATTAAAAATTCGAATGGAAGTGGAGGAAATCGAATGGATTTTATCACCGTTTACCTAAGACTCGTAAAGGTTACGATTCCATTTGGGTTATCGTGGATCGCCTAACCAAGGTCGCCATTTCATCCCAAAGAAAGACCACTTACGCCGAGATCGCTTAGCGTAATCTGTACATGTCAAGGATTGTATGCTTGCATGGAGTGCCAAAGAAGATTGTGTCGATGAGGTACCCAATTTACCTCGAGGTTTTGGAATAAGTTGCATGAAGCAATGGGAACCCGTCTCAATTTTAGTACAAAGATATCACCCGCAGATGATGGTCGATCGAAAGAGTAAATCGATCTTAGAGGATATGTTGAGAGCTTGTGCCTTAGCTTATACTACGACATGGGATAAATGTTTACCATATGCGTAATTCAGTTATAATAATAGTTATCAAGCTAGCTCGCAGATGTCACCATTCGAGGCATTGTATGGACGTGCTTGTCGACTCGCTGAATTGGAATGAAACGGAGAGCGCTTGGTGTTTGGGCCGATATTCTCAAGAGGCGTAAAATCAAGTTGCAATGATCGAGAGAGGTTGAAGATAGCACACCAAGACAGAAAAGCTACGCAGATAACCGTCGCCGAGATTTGAGTTTTGAACCGTAAGATCATGTGTATCTCGTGGTTACCCTCTTAAGGGCGTTAAGAGATTTCACGTTAAAGGAAGCTTGCACCAAGATATGTCGGTCCGCTCAAGATTCCGAGCCGCCGAGGAGAGGTAGCTTATCGCTTAGAGTTGCCTCGGTCCTTGGCAGGAGTGCATGATGTATTCCATGTGTCGCAGCTTAAGAAGTGTCTCAGAGTGCCACAGAACAAACCCGTTGGATGCAATAGAGTGCAAGAAGATTTGACTTATAAAGAGCAACCGATCGTAATTTTGATGTTATGGAGCGCAAGACCGTAAACAAGTCTATTCGCTTTGCAGAGTTCAAGGAGCAATCATTCAAAGTGAAGCCACTTGGGAGCGAGAAGAAGAATTGAAGTCGAATTCTAACCTATTCTCTAGTTAGCCCGAATCTCTGTCGAGATTCTTAAGGGGAGGTTTGTAACATCCCAAAATTTGGCTTAATTAAGTTTTTATTGTTTAAAAGTGCATTTGTGATTTTCTGAATTTATTTGGATTTTTCTCGATTTATTGAATTAAATCTTATTTCAAGTTTATTGCTTTTTATTCAAAAGTATTTAAATCTGCAAAGTTAAGATAAAGTTTTGCCAAAAATATTTTATTTAAGTCCGTAATGTCTCAAAGTATTTTTGAGATTTTTCTGGATTTTTTCCGATTGTTTTATTGCCTAAAATAAATAAAATGAATTTATGGAATTAATTTAATTGAAAACCTTTGAAATTCATTGAATGAAGATCGGCCGAGCCCATGTACTGCGCGCTGGGGCCGCTCGCAAGAGCCCATTGCTTTGCAATCACGCCCGCTTGGCCCAAGTTCTAGAAGAGTGAACGCTAGTCGTTGGATCTTTAGTGTGCGTGGAGATCGTGGGAGGTTTCGCTGGATTCCAAGTTGCGTTCGATTTCTAGCGCGGAGTGCATCGTGGCCGTTGATCGTGCATCGGATGGTTCTGCATCTTCTTCTCCAGAGCGTGCCCGAGTCAGACTCTAGCGCCGCCGCCGTGTTCGTCGCGGACACCGCGCAGGAATCGGGCAAGGGAGGGACTCGTGGTGCTTTATAAGGAGCGCCGCGCTCGCCAGAAGTCATGAGCAAAACCCTAACCGCGTGACCAAAACCGCCACCGCTCATTGGGATTTCAGCTAGATACCGAGCGCCGCCGCCAGAGCCGCGATTTCGCTGGTCCGTGGAGCTTGAGGTTCGCAACCGAGACCCTTAGAACCGCTCTCGCCGAGAAGAAGCCCGTCGCGCACCTTACTCCGCCAAGGACGCCGGAGAAGAAGGTCCCCGTGGAGGCCGCCGCCATTGAAGAAGTCCTCGCCGCCGCCGCTCGTGATCCGAGAAGCATCCGACCGCGCCATCGCCGGCCGCTGAGACGCTCTCGAAGGTACTCTCCGACTCGCCGACGCACTTAGGGCCTCGTGGCTCGCCGCCGACGTGGCTTGCCGGTTCGCCGCCGCTGTCGCCACGTGGATGCCGATCGGACCGGCAACGACGTGGCGCTGGCGTGGCACGTCAGGTAAGCAGCGTGCTGGCGCTGAGTCAGCATCGTGCGGGGCCCGCGTGTCAGTGGCCGAAATCACGTGGAACGGGTGCACCGTGAACCCGAGGAAGTCGTGGACGCAGTCCATGGACCGAGGGGGGCACGTGTCAGCACCGGAGAGCTCCAGGCCAGGGCTGACGTCACGCTGACGTCATAAATCGATTTTTCAGTATAAAAATAAATCTGTTAAATTCTGATTTTCTGATTTTTCTGATTTCAGTATTTATTTCAAACTTCAAAAGGCTATATCTTTTGCATCGTAACTCGGATTTGAGTGATTCCAGTTTCTAAAAATTTGTAAAATTGAGATCTATTTAATGGTGAATTTTATTTGATTTTTGGAGTTCAATTGCTCTCTGTTTTGGCATTTATTTGCTTTTCTCTTTCGGTACGCGTAGACGTTGAATTGTGCGACGATTCGGAGGAAGATCAAGCAACCCAAGAGCAAGCTTCAGATCAAGATCAGGACCTATTCCAAGGCAAGTTGTGCTTTGATCATGTTGAACCCATGTTTATAAAATTGCTACGTTTGATTTACACTATTGCATATATTTCAAGTATACAACTGTTTCAAATTAGATTGGGCTTAGCTAATATACCAGATTGATCTATACCCTACCTTGTCATTGTATGCCATGATCCATTGTCACCCTAGATTGGTTTAATATAGTTGATTAATAATTATGATCAACATTGGAGGTTTAGACCGTTGTAGATTGCTTAGTCATGCCACGTCATCACATGTGTCAGAATCATTGATAATTAATCTTGATTAATGGAATATGGAACAATATTATGAACTTGTGTGTCATGTGGGATCACACGATGAGATTGAGTTGTTGTGGCGAGTCATGTCACGCAACGATGTTGAATTGTTGATGGCACGTGGTGCTTGGTAATCAACGGGTGATGATAACTTAGATTGGGGCAAGTGGCAAGGGCGAGGAGGCCAAGGTGGGCCCGATGGGCGATGGTATGTGGATGTCTTGCCTTGATCACACTAAGGACTTAACCTTGCAAGCCTTTGACCGAGTCAATCATGCAACCACATGTCCGTATGGGCCACTTAATGAGTAATTTGCAAAGTCTTAATTTTGATACTATTGTGGTCGGTGTGAGTTCCCGGTCAGGTGTAATTCACATGGCGCAAGAGGGGGGCCCGGATGTGGTTATGCAGACCGCCGTTGTTGAAACCTTAGCGGTAGTATCGGGTTAAGATAGAGCATTGTAAAGGCTTTGTTATAATCTCTCGCCTTTGTGGTGTTTGGTTGTATCACGGGTAAAGTGCATAACCTCCGCAGAGTGTGAAACTATTCGGATAGCCGTGTTTCATGTATTGAGCAATGCTCGGAATTACGCTAAGGGTTAGTTTAATTAATGGACAACTTAGTTGGGATGGCGGGATGCCATATGGAAAATGAATTTGATTTAGGATTGGAAACTTGGTTTACTTGAGAAATACTGAATTTATTTATTATTGCTATTCGTTTTACATTCTTTACAATCTATTTATCAGATTTGTTCATAAATGCCGCTTATTGCAAAATAGCCATGATAGCCTACCCTTTGGAATAAGCCTTACATATAGATAAATAGAATTGCATTCTGGCACAACTTGTTGAGTGCTTTAAGTACTCACCCTTGCCAAACAACAATAATCAACAGTTGAAGAATCGACACCTGTGTTGGAAGATGAAGTCCAAGAAGACACGAGTCATTAGGGTCCGAGCCTTGTCGGTTGCTGTGGTGATTGATGAGCTACCTACGCTTCTACTTTCCGCCGCTTAATTATTAGCTTATATTCTCGCCTTGCCTGCGTGGTTTAATAATGTAAGTTGGTCATAAGATCATACATTTAGCTATATCAATAAATGAACTATTATTCTATTATCGCTGTGTATGATGTGATATGTACCAATGTTAAGTGTGTGCACTAGCGTTGATCCTGGGAATAGTGCAGTAAACACAGTGGGTTCGAATCAGTGGATTCGGGTCCTTACAAAAGTGAATGGTCAGGCCAACCCCAGTGAGGCCCGCTTCCTTCAATTTGCCAATGAACACCAGGAGGTCTTGCACTTGATCCATGTTGCTGGCGTCGCCGACAGAGGACCAAGAGAGGGACACCTTGCGCCTGAGGAAGGAAGGAAGAGCCGGATCAGGATTGGCACAATAAAACCACTCCTGGTGCTAGCCTTTATTCGAAGATTTGAAGGGAATAGCAAAATACGAGTTCTTTAGCCCCTCCCGAAGTTGGAATCCGGCTCCCCCAATTACCTTGGGTCGCTTTTTGAGGGATAGGGCTTCAGAAGGTAAAAATGGCGGAAAAGATCAAGATGGGGGCGGATGCCCAAGAAGGTTTCGCAAAGGTGAACGAAGATAGAGATTAGCAAAATAGATTTGGGATTCAAGTTCACCAATTCGATTTCATAAAAGGAGAGGAGACCGCGGAGAAAAGCACAGGCCGGAAGACCCAGCCCACGCTGGAAGAAAGATTCAAAAACCACTACCTCTTCAGGACGAGGAGTGGGGACGGATTCACCGGCAGCCGGCCGGGCGGAGATCAAGGCCAAGTCTAGGAGAATCCCATCATCGACCATGAACTGCAGTTTCTCTTCCGTTGTAGTCGAAGTCGTCCAATCCTGGGCAAAGGCTGCGAGGAGGAAAAAGAAGACATCTTCGAAGGAGAGATCAATGGCGGCGCAAAAAGGCGAAGCGCAGTAGTGGTTAACCTTAGCGGCAGAGAAGTCGGATAGACAAGGAAGCAGAAGGAGCAAGAGCGCGGTGAGAGAATGAACCGTCGGGCGACGCATGGCCTAACCTTTAAAGGAGGGAAAAGATTAGGTTTTCGCCGAACTGGCGGGAAAAAGTTTGCGAAACGCCTCGTCTTCCCTTATGCCTCTTAAATGATTTGCGTGCCCGGGCGCTCGACTTACGTAAGCGATCGCGTTTGACCAAGTCATACATGGGACACATTGCTCCCCACGATGGGATGTTTAACCACTTACAGTGCTAAGCGGGACGTGGGCATTCTCCAAACGGGATAAAAAATATATCTTTTGTGATATACCCCACGCTGGGTCGCTAGGTGGTTACTGCATGTCGGAATCATATATTGATGGTCGAGCCCAAATGGGAACAAATCCAATGGTATGCCCCATGAGGGTCGAAAAGCTGTGCGTCATAATAAACGAGTACGGATACCATTCGGATAAAATCCTGATATGCTCCAAGTTGAGCCTAAGCTATATCCAACACTAGTCGGGAATGGGTACCCCTCGGCCCAGAGCCACGTAAACCCTGATACGCTCCAAGAGAGCCTAAGCTGTATCCGACATCAGTCGGGTATAGGTATCACTCAGCCAAGAGCCACGTAAGCATGGTGCGCCCCAAGACGAGCCTAAGTTATATCCTACAGCGGTCGGATATGGGCATCATTCGGCCATGAGCCATGAAACTCCTGATATGCCTCAAGTCAGGCCTAAGCTATATCCTACAGCAACCGGACGTAGGTGTCGCTCAGCCAAGAGCCACGTGTGAAGCTAATATGTCCTGAGGTTTGGACCTAAGGATGTATCCCACGACGATCGGATATGGATGTCGCTCGATCGAAGAGACATGCAAGCTTCAATGTACCCCAAGTTGGGTCAAAGCCAAGACAAATGACAAAGGATACTCAGAAAAGGTAATTCTTTATTATATTATGTTTACAGGGGTCCTAAACCTCACCCCGCAAGACGCAATGAAGGCCCATTAAGGGCCTCCCTAGCCTCAGAAGGGCGGGAAGATCTCCAGGAGGGTGTCGACGGCGACGCAGTCGAGGGCGGCGGCTTTGTCTTCTGCCCACTCCGCCATAGCGAGGTCGTAGAGCGCCCACAACTCAACAGTCGAAGGACCCTGGTTAGCCATGGAGATCTCTCCGAAAAGAGGTAGAACTCAGAGCAAGAGAATGGAGAACTAAGCGTGAAGGAATGCATTTTACAAGCGCTAGTTCGCCTTTTATAGCCGGTATAGTGAGGATGAAGTAAATGCATCAGAAGCCGAGGAGGTTTGGAGTCAATATAGCTTCAGAAGCCAAAGAGGTTTTCGGAATTTGGGTTGACACAGAAAACCAGAGCTGCCTTGAAGACTGTTCGGTGATTATCCATGAAGAGAATTAAAACTTCGGGCGGGAAAAATATCCAATTTACATTTGAAATACGAGGAAGGGTCCACGAGGCTGCTCACAACAGGCCTGCTTGATAGAAGATTACACTCGTTTGAAGCAAAAATTTAGGGTTATATTCGAGTCCTTCATAATTCGCTTGTTGCAAGAAGGAACCTTCAAACCAAACGAAGAAACCAGTCGAAAGTTTATACAGGAAGTCTGGGACAATGATTCAAGCTGAAACCTAATTAGAAACATAACGATCGGATCATGAAGCACTCGGGGGCTACTGTGAAATATATGAAACCAGGTATCTCCATGACCGGCCTAGCGTCGCCTGAAGAGAAGAAAGGCCCAAAGAGGAGGCCCAAAGGTTGTGCCCCGTGCCAAGCCAAACAGCCGTACGGTAGGGGGCATATCTTATAGACAGTTGAATATGTATTTGGATATAGAAGATATGGCTGTAATCCGAATCGTTGATAGGGTAGATAAAAATGTAAACTCTATCCTGTAACCGACTAGAATCTAGTAACCGATCGGAATCTCCTAACCGATCAGGACTTAGTAACCGATCAGAATCTCCTAGCCGATCAGGACTCTGTAAGCCGCACCACCCCCGATATATAAGGGAGAGGGCGGGCAACAACAAGGCATCAAGCCATAGAACATAGCACACCTCATATCGCCCAGAGCACATTGCGCTTTGAGCAATCTTAGATCCAAGAGATCCACATAATCCCAGCACACAGGATTAGGGTATTACCTCCATCGCTGAGGGCCTGAACCTGTCTAACCCCTTGTTTTGTGTGACCTTTGAGTTTGAGATCTAGCGCCTACCCCATAAATTTATTGCAAACTTCTTTTCTTTCTTCAACAACTGCGTAAGGGGTTTAGCAATTGTCGAGAATCCCTTTATGAACCGACGGTAATATCCCGCCATTCCCAGAAAACTACGGATCTGGGTAACAGACTTCGGTTGCTCCCAATGCAACACTGCGTCCACTTTGCTTAGGTCAACTGCCACTCCTTTAGTAGTCATTACATGACCAAGAAATTCAACTTTCTCCTTCCGAAACTCACACTTGCTAAACTTAGCGTACAGCTGATGCTCTCGCAGCCTCTCTAAAACCATCCTCAGATGTTCTGCAAGCTCTTCCTCTGTCTTCGAGTAAACCAAGATATCGTCTTTGAAGACTACAACAAACTTATCCAAATACTCCATGAAAACCTTATTCATCATGTTCATGAAATAAGCTGGGGCATTCGTCAATCCAAATGACATGACTGTGAACTCATAATGTCCGTATCGCGTAGAAAACGCAGTCTTAGGCACATCCTCCGCTCGGATCTTCAACTGATGGTATCCCGAACGAAGATCTATCTTTGAGAAAACTCTAGGTCCTCCTAACTGATCAAACAAATCATCGATCCTGGGTAACGGATACTTATTCTTTAATCATCACTTCATTGAATGCTCGATGGTCGATACACATCCTTAAGCTCCCATCTGCAAATAGAATAGGCGCTCCCTATGGTGATAAACTGGTTGTGGCGAAACATTTTTTTAGCAACTCTTCGATCTGCTTCTTCATCTCATTTAGCTCATCTGTAGGCATTCGATAAGGTCTCTTCGCTTTTGACGCTGTACTAGGCACTAACTCAATAACAAACTTGATCTCTTGATCTGGTGGCATACTAGACCAATCCTCGAAAAACATATCCGAATAATTTCCTACAACTGACACATCTTCTAGGCTAGCAATTTCCACATCGTCTACCATCAACTGACCATCATGATCTGCAGTTGCTTTAAATTCCATTCTTTCGCCTTCAGGGCTTTTAACTGACACAACTCTTTGACCAAACTTCGGGATAGCCTTAGGTCTGGATGACCAATCCATTTCTAGAGTAGCATCTCAGGTCTGATATCCAATATGGTTCACTAGGAACTTTTCTCCAGCAATAAGCAACTTAATTCCATAGCATTCTAGGTTACATGAAGCAATACTGTATTTTCTGACAAAAGCAATTCTTCCGGGCTGACAAGCTTCATGAACACCACTGAACTGATCACCATTGCCCACGCAACATCTTCAAGTGAACCATCAACATAGGTGAATACCTAGGGAAACATCTGACCATTCATTTACCATCAATACTTTTATTCGAACACTTCACATACTAGCATATCACTCATCTTTACTTTATTTCTCTATTAAAGAAATCTTTTCATGGAATTCATCACTAATCACTCTCCTTTACAGGTGAAGATATGACACTCAGGGTAAAATCATTGATCTAAACTTCCTCGATTTTCATTGGTGCTGAAGTTTTGACTGGGATAGAATTGAGATTGTCTTGAACTGGCGTGATCACTTTCTTATGAGGGCAATTTTTGGTAAAATGCTCGGGCTTGTCGCAGGTATAACAAAGCTTAGGGCCAATTCTCTTCCTTCTTGGGCATTTATTGACCGGGGTAGTGTCTTCACTCAGACGCCTTTTCTTCAACTGGTTCTCTGGGCAAACTTTTCTTGCAACTTCATTGCTCACTTCTGGCATTATGTACTTAACTAAGGTAACTTTCGAAATGACCACAGCTGTAGGGGATGCTTGACTTCTCTGTGAGCATTGATTAGAATAATGACCTTTCTCGCGACATCTGTAGCACATACGTACCCCTTGTTGTGCTTCGTTGGTTGCAATTGTATGCTCATTATTGTCTTTCTTGTAATTCAAGGCTGGTTGCTTCATAGGGCATTCTATAGCCTGATGACCTTCTTCATCACACAAGAAACATGCTGTTGGTGATTACCACTTACTGTTTTTCTAACAAGATCAAAGTGCTGCTTCTTTAACTCTTCATACGGCGTCACCTGTGCAGCTGGCATTCCACCCCTTTCTGATAGTTCTTGAGCAACTAGGGCTCGAAGATTCTTTTGATGATGCCGGGTCATAGCAGTAACTATCGGATTCAAGGGACATTGAGATGGGCAATGATATTGACCTTCACAAAGGTAACATGTGATGTTGCTCATAGGACACTCTCTAAGAGGATGACTTCCTTCACAACTGGAGCAATTGATCGCATGCTTATCGGATGTATGTCCTATTTCTTCATAGCGATTGCACGCACGACCTTCTGACTGGTCTGGTTGACAGCACTTCAAAGAACATCGTCTAGATATCGAATCAGGTGTAGAGGTAGCACTCTGATCTGAATCCTTCATGATCACACCATCATCTGGCAAAGCAAAGAGATAACGGAAAGTAGCAACGAACTCATTCCACGTGATATTCTGCGATGCTTCATGGACAGCATAGTATTTCTTCTACCATTTAGTAGCAATTCCTTCCAACAAACAAGCAGCATACGGGCCTTCTCATCACTTCTACACCGAGCAATGGGTAGCTTCCTCTCAATGGTCTTAAGCCAATCTTCTGCTTCCAAAGGTGAAACATTTTCAGAAAACATCGGCGGACGAGTCCTTATGAATTTTGATAACCTTGAGTAAGAACATAGATAATTGATAGCATTCTGATATACTTTATTCACGTTAGTTTGATTGGTCATATTCTGTATTAGCTTCGTTATTGCACGCATCAATTGAGTTTGAACTGTCAGAAACACTCCAAAACTTCGCATATCCATCTGCAGTGATGGCTGAGAAACTGATCCACCATTGAGGTTCTCACTGGGTTGATTCTGACTTCTACTGACTTCGTTGTTTCCACAAGTCTAAACGATCTTCTTGATTGCTTCACTGGGTTAGGGGAGAGGGAAACATCATAGGTAAGAAGTAAGAATCATAATGCAGGAGAGATAGGCTTAACCCAACAACTTAAGCAATCAATATTAATAACTTGGTATGGTTGCTTACATAAGCCTAAAAGCTCTGCAACAAATACTGCACACTCAGCAATCAAGGAAGAACCATTTCAACCTAAGCACACAAAACTACCGCCTACATGGGTGACAGTCCTATCTTAAGCAGACGCGACTCCCACACATGTGTCTCAACTGGCTACTCGAAGCACTGGGTCTTCTAGCTTTAGGAATACTTCATCGATCCACTCCCTGAGCTCGACAATTCCTTCCTCTATGATCTTCAGGGTTGACAGCAAGCACTTGATGCTTTCTCCTATGGTGTGGCACGTCATCAACTACCAAGATAATTTAGGTAAGATTTTAAGTTGTTCCAGCAAGGGAAAGAGAAAAAAAATTTAGCAAGGGGAAAAGAGAGAAATTTTGGGAAGGAAAGGAATAGAAGAATGAGATAAGTGAAGAACATATTATTCTTCCAAGTTAAATCTTTCGTTTAGAAAATAATTTTGAAAGTCTTATAGAGACGACCAAATTATCTATGGTCAAGACCTACAGTCAGCATGGCTCTGATACCACATCTGTCGTGACCCGAATTTGCAAATCCGAACCATCTGTGTATACTGCACTAGTTCAGGATCACGCTAGTGCGCACAGGCTCAACATCGGTAAATATCACAATCATATACAGCGGAAACATTATGAAAGGCATCATATATTAAATAATAATAGTTGAATGACCTTAAGGTCAATTTACATGACTATGCCTCGCAACGCTAAACAACAAGTTAAACTGCAGCGGAGTGAAAACGTAGATAAACCCTCAGTATACCACAAGCAACTGACAAGGCTCACACCATAAATTTCGTTGGCAATTGGAGATGTTGTTGGTGGCAAGGGTGAGTACTTAAAGCACTCAACAAGTTGTGCACAGAATACAATGCTATGTAACTATATGCAAGGCTTATTCCAAAGGAATGGTTAACATGGCTAATTTGCAGTAAAGCAGTATTTTTAAATGAATATAGTATATAGATTGAAAAGATAGTAAAACAAATAACAGTAATAGATAGATTCAACATTTCTCAAGTAACGAAGATATTCAATCCTATGCCAAGTTCCAACCTTTCATGGCAACCTGCCATCCCATCGCAAGTATTCATTTCGCAAAAGTCTAACCCTTAACTGTAAATCTCGAGCTTTGCTCAATACCGCGAGCACGGCTATTCGAATAGATTTTACACTCTGCAAAGGTTACGCACTTTACCCACAAGACATGATATTCTCTTTGTGCCTGGCCATTAGCACACTTCCTTTGGTGTGCCGGCAGAGAAATCATGACAAAGCCTTTACAAAGCTCTGCCATTGCCCAATACGGTCCGCTGAGGTTTCAACACTAATGGGTTAAACCGCCACAACAGGGCCCCCCTCTTGCGCCATGTGAGTTGATCCGTAAACCCAGGACTCACACCGCCAATGGTAGTACCAAAGCTAAAACATTGCTAATTAATCAGGTAGGCTGTCCCATTCCAAACATATGGTTGTATGATTGACTCAGGTCGAAGGCTTGCAAGGTTAAGTCCTTAAGATGATTGAGGCAAGACTTCCACATACCCTCTACCTTGTTGGCCCACCTTGGCATACTGCCCCTTGCCACTTTCCCCAATGTAAATCATAACCACCCCAATTGATTACTAAGCACCACGTGCCATCAACAATTCAACATCGTTGCATGACATCATCGCCACAACAACTCAATCTCATCGTGTGACCACACATGACACACTTGTTCATATCATTGTTCCATGTTCCATTAGTCATGGTTAATTATCAATGATAAAAGTACATGTGATGACGTGGCATGGTAAAGCAAACTATTACGGTCTAACCATCCCATGTTGATTTTATACTAACCAACTATAATGAACCAATCAAGGGTGACAATAGATCATGGCATACAAATGACAATATAGGGTATTGTCGACTTTTGTAGTCGGCAATAAATTTATAGGGGAAGCGCTAGATCTCAAACTCGAAGGTCACACAAGACAAAGGTTTAGACAGGTTCAGGTCCTAGACGGAGGAGGTAATACCCTAGTCCTGTGTGCTGCGATTATGTGGATCTCTTGGATCTATGATTGCTCGTGTGCTTGATGTTTTTGTTGTTGCCTGCCCTCTCCCTTATATAGTGGGGGTGGGATGGTTTACAGAGTCCCGATCGATTAAGAGATTTCGATCAGTTATATGATTCTAATCGGTTACAAGATAGAGTTTACATCTTTATCTACCCTGTTAACAACTCGAATTACAATCGTATCTTTTATATCTAAATACATGTTCAATTGTCTATAGGATGTACCCCCTTCCGTACAGCAGCAAGGCTTGGCGCGGAGCTTATCCTTTGGGCCTTCCCCTCAGCCCTGTCTTCCCCTCAAGCGATGCAGGGCCGATTATGAAGACACCTGGTTTCATATATTCCACAGTAGCCCCCGAGTGATTCATGATCCGGTTGCTATATCTTTATTTGGGACTCAACTTGGATCCATTCTTTCAGCTTCTGGCATAAACCTCTGATTGGTTTCTTCTTTGATTTGAATGCTTTTCTTTGCAGCAAGGGGATTATGAAGGACTCGAATATAACCCCGGACAGTCTTCGAAGTTGTTTTGACCTCTTAAGTCAATTCTTTTTCCAAAAACCTCTTTGGCTTCTGAACTATCTTAACTCTAAGTCTCCTCGGCTTCTGATGTCTTTACATCTTCGCATTTACTTCAACCTTATCGCATTGGCTATAAAAGGTGAACCAGTGCTTTTAGAATTCTCTCACGCTTAGTCCTCCATTTCTTACGTCAAGCTTCACTTTCTTCTCAAGAAATCTCATGGACAACCAGGACCCGCAGCTCCTCGAAGAATGGGCGCTTTTTGACATCGCCATGGCTGAATGGGAGGAGGACACAGCCGCCGCCCTCGACTGCACCGCCGTCAACGTCTTCCTCGAGATTTTCCCCGCCCTTCATGAGGTCAAGGAAGTTCTCGTGGAAGCGCTTGGACGCGTTCGCCGCGGAGAGGTGTAATATTTCTGTAAATGTAAGAAAACATTTTCCGAGGCATAATGCGTGGGGAACTTTATATATAATAAAAGAAATACCTTTCCAAGTGTTTTCCATGATTGTTGTTTGACATAGCTTAGACCCAGCTTGGGGTATATCGAAGCTTGCATGGCTCTTTGGTCGGGTGATTTTCGTATCCAATCGTCGTATGATATATTCTAGGTCCGGCTTGGGACATTTTAGGATTTGCGTGGCTCTTGGCCGAGTGATACCTATATCCGACTACTGCAGGATATAGCTCTGGCTTGGCTTGGAGCGTATCAGGATTTTTTTAGCTCATGGCCGAATGATACCTATATCCAACTGGCGTAGAATATAGCTTGGGATCGACTTGGAGCGTACCATACGTACGTGGCTCCTAGCGGAGTGATACCCATATCCGACTGTTGTAGGATATAGCTTAGGCTCGGCTTGGAGCGTATCATGACTTTCTTGGGTCATGGCCGAATGATACCTATATCCGACTGTCGTAGAATATAGCTTGGGCTTGACTTGGAGCGTACCATACATACGTGGCTCTTGGCCGAGTGATACTCATATCCAACTGCTGTAGGATATAGCTTAGGCTTGACTTGGAGCGTATCAGGATTTTCTTGGCTCATGGCCGAGTGATACCCATATCCGACTGGTGTAGGATATAGCTCTGGTCCGACTTGGGACATATCAAAGTTTATCCGAACGGTATCCGTACTCATTTATTACGACACACAGCTTATAGACCCATCTTGGGGCATACCATTGGAGCCGTGCCTTATCAGGCTCAATTCGTGATATATGATTCCGTCATGCGGTAACCACCTAGCGACCCAACATGGGGCATATCACAAGAAGATATTTTTAATCCAAACTGGTGGACACCCACGTCTCGATTAGTTCGATAAATGGTTAAACATCCCATCGTGGGGAGCAACGTGTCCCAAACATGACTTGGTCAAACCGCGACTGCCTCCGTATGTCAGGACGGTGGTCTAGCAAATCATTATGAAGCATAGGGCTGGGTGAGGTGTTCTGCAATCTTTTTCCCGCCAGTTCGGCGAAAACCTGATTTTTCCCCCCTTTAAAGACTAAGCCGATGGTTCATTCTTCCCATCGCGCACTTCTGCCCTTTCTACTTCCTTGTCTCTCCGACTTCTCCGCCGCTAGGGTTAACTGCTATTGCGCTTGCATCTTTGCGCTGCCGTTGATCTTTTCCTCCGAAAATGTCTTCTCATTCTTCCAAAGACACCTCCTTGCAGCCTTTGCCTCAAGATTGGACTACCTCGGTGACGACGGAAGAGCGGTTGCAATCCATGGTGGATGACGAGGTTCTTCCAGCCCTGGCTTTAATCTCCACATGACCGGCCGCAGGTGAATCCATCCCTACTCCTTGTTCCGAAGAAGTTGTGGTCTTTGAATCTTTCTTCCAGCGCAGGCTGGGCCTTCCTGCCTACGCCTTTCTTCGCGGTCTTCTCTTCTTCTACGGCATCGAATTGGTGAACTTGAATCCCAATTCCATCCTGCAAATCTCCCTCTTTGTTCACCTCTGTGAGGCATTCTTGGGCATCAGCCCCCATTTCGATCTCTTTCGCCATTTTTACCTTTTGAAACCTTATCCCTCAAAGAGCGACCCCAAGGTAATTGGGGGAGCTGGATTTCAACTGCGGGAGGGGTTAAAGAAAAACTACTTTGCAATTCCCTTCAAAACTTCCAATAAAGGCTGGCACCAGGAGTGGTTCTACTGTACCAATCCTGACCCTGCTCTCCCCTCTTTTGTCGGGCGCCGGCCTAAGGTGTCCCTTTCTTGGGTATCTGCTCCCAATGCTAGCAATCTGGATCAGGTGCAAGACCTCTTGGTGCTGATCAACAAATTAAAGGAATATGGTCTCACGGGAGTTGGCCTCGCCATCCATTTTGCTGCTCGCTGGATAGAACCTCTGAAAGAGCGAGTCCATCTGGGATATGCATTTGAAGGAAAGGACGATCCGACCCGGAAACTGCCCGAAGCATTGTCGAAGGAGCAAGTATATGCTTGGGTAGGTGACTTTTTCATCCCGAGCGTAGAGATGTCCACCGCCAAATGCCCGAAGTCCTTCACTGCATCAAATCTTCCTTCTAAGGTAAGAAAGTTTAGCTGATAGATTTCGACATTTGCCTCCGAATGACTCTTAACTGTTTTAACACTCCTTTCCAGGATCGATTGGCTTTCTTTAGTGATGCACCTCTCCTGGAGATGCCCGTTCATAAGAGCGCTCCCTTTAAATGACCTGCGAGCTCCCCGGCCGGAGACCCCGCCGCCAAGAAGGGGAAGAGAGTGATTGCCAAGGACCCTGCGAAGCCCCGGCGCCCAACTAGTGGTCCCAAAATTCAGGAACCGCTAGCATGAGCCCCAGTGTCTTTGGCTCCCCTTCCCCACGAGCCCGTGGTATAGCTGAGTCCAATTCCGAGAGACTCGGTTAGTCGGGAGGAGCCCAGGGTTCCCGTTTGTAGCGCCCCGAATGGTCCCTCCGAGAGTGGCTCTGCCACCCGAAAGAAGCCCCCAATGAGAATGAAGAAGTCTGACAGGTTTGATGAACCATCGACTCTTATTCGACGCGTTTTGCCGGCTTATTTCTAATCGTTCTTCCTAAAGGACTCCTTCGTACGATGTTCCTGTCGAGACGCCGTCCAGGGCCCCTGAAGAAACCAAGCCCTATGACGTTCATTTATTGGTTGAGGAGTCCTCGCCCACGGATACAGGAGTGACCTCCAAGCCCTAGCTACCTTCACCGACACCCCATGCTTCGGCATCGGGTCCTGCTGCTCAAGAGCCCATCTCTAGTCCATCCCCCGAAGTTGAAGAGATCTCTCGAGTTCCGCCAACTCTTTCCCGACCTCAACTCATAATGCAAACCGCGTGGGTTGATGAGGAAGACGGCTTGAAGTTCCTGGATGACTCGGAGGAGGAGAGAGAAAGGAATGACTTTTACAGTCATGCCACCTCTTGTGCTCGCCTGGCCCGAGTAATACTTTCACTACTCTTATCACCTTCGTGCTTGTGTCGGTTAGCCTATTGTCACCTTCCCCTGCGATGGTTACAGAAATTGGGAGAACGCTCTGAAAAGAAATCCGAATACCTCCAGAAGATGCTCCCAGAGGTCAGGACACGCCAGGAATATATGGCCTACTTAGAGCAGATCAAGGTCGTACATGCGGCCAGCCATGAAGTTCTTCGGTCGAGGTCCAGCGCTATGGAAGAGCGTAAAACCCTGCGGCAGGAGAAGCTAGACGTCATTGACTCCCTTCGAGGTAAATATTTCCTCGACCATTCCGTGCTCTTGTTCAATCGTCCGATCTTTTGATTTCCTTATCTCCATGTCAGCTCGGGATTCCACTATTGCAAAGCTTCAAGAGCAACTCAAGGTCTCGGAGGCCTCCAAATTGAAGTCGGAGAAGGAGTTAGAAGGTACGATCAGCAGCTTAGCCCTCCCTTGTTTTCGTTGCCTTCTTGGCATTTCTTCATATTCGGTTTTTCTTGCAGACTACAAGTTCAAGACAAGGGCGCAATACACTGCTTATAATGAGAGGGTTGAGGCCCTCAAAACGTCTTGCTCCAAGCTTCGCGAGGCCTCCGAGGCAGCGCCGACGCTGCTTCATCCCGAGGCGAGAGGTCTCGGCAAACAGGACCAAGTCATCTCCCAACCGAGGAAGCCCCAAGGAGCTTAAGATACTCTTGAAGGAACGGCGACCAATGGCGCTAGCCAGGCTCGCGATCACCAAGTCGCTTTATTCCCGAGTGGATCTTAAGGCTATTAAGGATGGCTATGCCTGTAACGTGGATGAAGACTGGGCAGCCGAACTCTGGGAGGAAGTTAAGGATGCTTCTTCGGCTGTCATGGAAACCTTGGACCTGTAAACAAATAATTGAAAGTATTTCTTTGTTCTGTCATTTTGTCTTTAAATATGCTGCTTTGCCCGAGTGGTTTTGACATATCATGTCCGACTAGTCCAACCCCCAGGCTCTAAGGCATGATTCATGACGCATGTCTCAGAGTCTTAAAATTTGTAGGAGCAAGGCACTCAGACGCATAATTTTCGAGAACAACTTTAAGAGCAAACATTTATTCATAAAGAAACAATTAAATTACAAATGGACGCCTGAGGCACAACAAGCGTTCGAAGATTTGAAGACCTTCTTAACGATGCCCCCGGTCTTGGTTTCACCGATGCCAGAAGAACCTCTGTTTCTTTATATCGTGGCAACGACTCACGTAGTCAGCACTGCAATCAACGTAGAAAGGGAGGAGCCGGGCATGTGCAGAAGATCCAACATCCGGTCTATTTCATCAGCGAAGTCCTGAGTGAGTCTAAGGTGCGGTATCAACAAGTGCAAAAATTATTATACGCCGTACTTCTTACATCTCGCAAACTCAAGCACCACTTCCAAGAGCACATTATTTTGGTGGTCACTTCCTTCCCGCTAGGAGATATACTTCAGAACTAGGAGGTCATCGGGAGAATTGCAAAGTGGGCAGTCGAGCTCGGAGCCTTTGATATCTTATTCAAGCCTCGCACAACCATCAAATCTCAAGCGCTCGTCGACTTTACTGTCGAGTGGACAGAACTTCAAAACCCGGCGATCGTCAAGGAACTCGAGTTTTGGATGATGTATTTCGATGGTTCCCTCATGCTCAGCGGCGCAGAGGCTGGTATAGTGCTCATATCACCAAGTGGAGAACGGTTAAGGTACGTTCTGCAAATACTTTTCCCGCGACAAACAACGCCGCCGAGTATGAGGCACTCCCATCCATGGGCTCCATATCTCCATATCGCTCGGTATCTGACGTCTAACGGTTCACGGAGATTCAATGCTCGTGGTCAATCAGGTGCAAAAAGAATGGTCCTGCATCGAAGACAACATGGCTGCCTATTGCCAGGAGGTACGCAAGCTTGAAGGCAATTTTGACGGATTGGAACTTGTTCATGTGCTCTGTCGGGACAATGAAGCGGCTGATGAGCTAGCAAAGATGGGACCTGGCTGGACCACAGTGCCCGTGGGAGTATTCGTCGAAGAAATTCACAAGCCCGCAATAAGCACTCGGCCAAAGTCGGACATCCCAGTGGAGAAGAACGTAGAGGCAGAAGTTCTGATCATTACCCCCGATTGGATAGCTCCGTATCTGGACTATTTGATGAAGGATGAGCTACCTGAAAACCGCATGCAGGCCGAGCGAATAATGCGCCGAAGCAATAGCTATGTGGTGATCAGGGAAGAACTCTATCGCAAGAGCTCCTCTGGTGTACTACAATGGTGCATATCAGAACAAGAAGGAAGAGATCTTCTCAAGGAAATCCACTCGGGAGTTTGTGGGAATCACGCGGCGTCATTAACCCTAGTTGGCAAGGCTTATTGTCAGTGATTTTTCTAGCCGACTGCTATCACCGATGCAGAGGACATCGTCCGGGCATGCGAAGGATGTCAGTTCTTTGCGTGACAGGTGAACAAACCAGCACAGGAACTGCAGACCATCCCAATCACCTGGCCGTTTGCGGTATGGGGGCTTGACATGGTTGGACCTTTGAAGAAGGCTCAAGGTGGTTACACTCATCTCTTCGTGGCCATCGATAAATTCACCAAATGGATTGAGGCCAAGCCAGTCGCCACAATCACAGCCGCTAAGGCCAAAGAATTCTTTCATGAAATCGTGGTTAGGTTTGGCGTACCAAACCGAATCATCACGGATAACGGCACCCAATTCAGAGGTGGCATATTTCAAGACTGGTGCGGCGAACTCGGCATAAAGATTTGCTTCGCATCAATAGCACACCCCGAAGCAATGGGCAGGTCGAGCGAGCCAATGGCATGGTGCTACAAGGCCTAAAGGCAAGAATTTTTTATCGTCTCAAACCATACGCCACTCGGTGGGTCAAAGAATTGCCTTCGGTGCTCTAGGGGCTGCGAACTATCACCTGCAGAGCAACCGGGTAGTCACCTTTCTTCCTGGTGTATGGCTCAGAGGCAGTCCCCCCCACCGAGTTAGAATTCGAATTCCCACGGGTTCGGAGCTATGAAGAAGTCACTTCGGAAGAAAGCCGGCTAGAAGACCACGACCGACTAGAAGAAGCCAGGGACGTCGCAACAATTCAGTCAGCAAGATACCTTCAGGGCTTACGTCGCTATCACAGTCGCAATGTAAGGAGCTGCGCATTCTCCAAAGGAGATTTGGTTCTTAGAAAGAATCATAAATGCGAGCATAAGCTCTCCCCAAGCTGGGAAGGCCCTTACGTCATCAATGAGGTAACACGTCATGTGGATTATAAGCTCAAGCATGAAGACAGCACAATTATCAGCAACACCTGGAACATAGAACAACTACATCATTTTTTCACTCCCATGGGTTCGGAGCTATGAAGAAGTCGCTTCGGAAGAAAGCCGGCTAGAAGACCTCGACCGACTAGAAGAAGCCAGGGACGTCACAACAATTCAGTCAGCAAGATACCTTCAGGGCTTACGTCGCTATCATAGTCGCAATGTAAGGAGCCGCACATTCTCCAAAGGAGATCTGGTCCTTAGAAAAATCATAAATGCGAGCATAAGCTCTCACCAAGCTGGGAAGGTCCTTACGTCATCAATGAGGTAACACGTCGTGGGGCTTATAAGCTCAAGCGTGAAGACGGCACAATTATCAGCAACACCTGGAACATAGAACAACTACGTCATTTTTTCACTTGAACATTGTAATTTAATTGTTTCTTTATGAATAAATGTTTGCTCTTAAAGTTGTTCTCGTATAATCTTCTCAAAAATTATGCGTCTGAGTGCCTTGCTCTTAAAAATTTTAAGACTCTGAGACATGCGTCATGAATCATGCCTCAGAGCCTGGGGGCTGGACTAGTCGGACATGATTTGTCAAAACCACTCGGGCAAAGCAGCATATTTAAAGACAAAATGCAAGAACAAAGAAATACTTTCAGTTATGAATAAATGTTTGCTCTTAAAGTTGTTCTCGTATAATCTTGTCGAAAATTATGCGTCTGAGTGCCTTGCTCCTACAAATTTTAAGACTCTGAGACATGCGTCACGAATCATGCCTCAGAGCCTGGGGGCTGGACTAGTCGGACCTGATATGTCATAACCACTCAGGCAAAGCAGCATATTTAAAGACAAAATGCAAGAACAAAGAAATACAGTCAAAACCACTCAGGACTTCAATGATGAAATAGACCGGATGTTGGATCTTCTGCACATGCCCCGGTTCCTCCCGTTCTACGATGATTGCAGCGCTGACTACGTGAGTCGTTGCCGCGATATAAAGTAACAGAGGTTCTTCTGGCATCGGTGAAACCAAGACCGAGGGCGTCGTTAAGAAGGTCTTCAAATCTTCGAACGCTTGTTGTGCCTGAGGCGTCCATTGGAACTTGTCCTGCTTCTTGAGGAGTTTAAAGAATGGCATACCTCACATACCCAGTCAGAAGATAAACCTGCTGAGTGCGGCCATGCAACCTGTAAGCTTCTGGACATCCTTTTGGCAAGTCGGCGGTTCCATATTTGATATGGCCTTGATCTTCTCTGGATTGGCCTCAATGCCTCGTTGGGAGACGATAAACCAGAGGAGTTTCCCAAAGATACTCTGAAAACACACTTCTTGGGATTAAGCTTCATGTTGAAGGCCCTTAGACTTTCGAACTTCTCGGTTAGGTCGGCGATAAGGTCCTTCCTCTCCCGAGTCTTTACCACAACATCATCCACGCATGCCTCCACATTGCGTCCGAGTTGGGCATGAAAACACCATTGTATTGCACGCTGATAAGTTGCACCAGCATTTTTTAACCCGAACGACATCATGTTATAGCAAAAGGCCCCAAAGGGAGTGATGAATGAAGTCTTGATGTGGTCTTCCGTCTTTAGGCGAATCTGGTGATACCCTGAGTAGGCATCGAGGAAACTCAGGATCTCGTACCCGGCGGTTGAGTCAACCACCTGATCAATTCGAGGTAGCCCAAAGGGATCCTTCGAACATGCCTTGTTGAGATCAGTATAATCAACGCACATGCGCCAAGTTTTATTCTTTTTTTGAACTAGTACAGGGTTTGCCAACCAATCGGGATGATACACTTCTTTGATAAAACCTGCAGCTAATAGCTTGGTGATCTCCTGCTTGATGGCGTTCCGACGATCTAGAGCGAACCGCCGGAGTCTTTGCTTGACTGGCTTTGCCTTTTTGTCGACGTGTATAGAATGCTCGATCACCTGCTTAGGAACACCCGGCATGTCGAATGGTTTCCAGGCAAAGATGCCCTTGTTAGCCCGAAGGAAGGTGACGAGCATGTCTTCCTATTTATCCCCGAGCCCTATCCCAATCAGAGTCGTTTTGGACGAGTCGGATGGGTCGAGGATAATTCTCTTGGTTCCTTCGCTATGCTTTATCCCTGACGTGGCCTGCTTGTTGGATGGGACGTCATCTTCTTCCTGCAACATGGTCGCTTCGCTGGATATTCTTCTCTCGGCCGTTGCCTCCTGCGCACTCAAAGAAGTTCACAATTCTCTCGGTCGCATTCCAGAGATCGCTTGATGTCGCTGCGAATTGTGATGACGCCTTCGGGTCCCGGCATCTTCATCATCAAATAGGTGTAGTGCGGGACGGCCATGAACTGAGCCAGACTGGGTCTTCCCAAGATAGCGTGATACGCTGTCTTGAAATCCGCTACCTCTAAATTTACATACTCGGTCCGATAGTTGCTTTTCGTACTGAAGGTGACAAGCAAAGAAATCTGCCCGAGAGGAAACGAAGACACCCCAGGGATCACCCCGTGGAACGGTTGTGAACTCGGCCTTAGCTCGGAGCGGGGGATGTTCATGTCGTCGAGGGTTTTGGCGAACAAGACGTTGAGTCCACTCCCTACATCAATCAAGACTTTGTTGAGCTTTACACTGCGAATAACAGGGTCGACCACTAGAGGGTACTTACCTGGATGTAGAACTCGATTGGGATGATCCGTCCGATCCAAGGTGATCGGGACTTTAGACCACTTTAAATACTGGGGGTTGCCGTTCCACCGCATTGATCTCCCGAGCAATAAGCTTTTGCTTCCGCTTGGACTCGTATCTTGTGGAGCCCCCGTATATGTAGTTCAACTCGTGCTCGGGTTCCTGATAATCATCCTTGCTAGGAGGGTCCTTCTTCTTGGTCGCCTCTTCTTTCACTGGAGCTGGCTGCTTGTTGCTTTTGCGCACAAAACGCTTCAGAGTAAAGTAGTCTTTAGCAGCGTGCTTACCTTTAGGGTGGAAAGGACAAATCGTTTCCATGATGATTCTGTAATTGGGTGCCTCCCTCCGCGTCGCTCGGGGCTGACTGCGTTCTGCTACCGCGACTAGCTCCTCGCCTTTTTGCTTTTTGTCTTTGTGCTTGGAGGACTCGGCCCTGTCGCCTTTGTTCTTCTGTTGCGGGCGATCTTCTTAGCGCTCGGCTAGGGCGTCTGAGGCCGTGGCGTAGCGGTCGGCCAATGCAAACATCTCCTTTACAGAGGCCAGTGGTTTCCTGGACATTTTCTTGATCAGATTTAGATCACTTACCCCTTTCTCAAAGGCTGCCACCACCACTACATTAGATACATCCCTGATGGTGTTTTTCTTCTGCATGAAACGCCGGATGAAATCCCTCAGCGTTTCGTCCTTCTTCTGGTGAAGCTGATATAGGTCCCATGGGGTGCCAAGCCTCTCATAGGTTCCCTGAAAGTTAGCGATAAATTGATCGCAGAGATCGCTCCAAGAGTCCATCGAGTTTGCAGGAAGTCCAGTGAGCCATGCTTGAGTTGAAGGGGTGAGATTGACCGGCAGATAATTTGCCATAACGATTTGATTGCCCCCAGCCACTTTGACCGCCAGGGCATAGTCCTGCAGCTAAGCTTCCGGATCTCGTTCCCCGTCAAACTTACGATGCCCTTGGGATTGAAACCTTCGGGCCATACCACTCGGCATAACCGAGAAGTGAATGCTCGGATTCTGTCGATGGATCTGTCGTCATGATGAGGGGGAGTCTGGCGTGGCGAGCCTCTGGCTCAGCGATCGTCATCAGCATGTCGGGGTGGAGTTCGGCGCGGTGAGCCCATGACTCGACAATCGTCGTTGTCGTTCCGACCCCGGTGGTGATGGTCTCTATAGTCGTTGCAGTCGTCGTACCTTTGGCTGCTTCGTCGATCGTGGCCAATGCCGAAACGTTCGTAGTCGTCGTAGCGCCAACGTTGTTCTTCCTCGTCCCGCTCTTGCCGTTTGGCGGTGATGTCTCGACGAAGGTCGCGATTGAGATTCTAGCGGGCATCTCCGACTAGTTGTATTGGGCGCCGATTGCCGGTACTCCGACTGGTAGCAGTCTGACTGCTAGCGACGTGGGTAGCCGTGTGGGAGCTTGAGTGCATATCTCCTACCGGCTTTTCCTAATTCTACTGAATGGCCGCCACCGTCACCATGGCTTTGATCTGGGCCACGATCGGGGCCGCCGGGCTATCAGATGCAATCATCGGATCTAGCGTGTCGAGGAGCATCTTGGAAGCGACGACATTCTGTAGCGGTGTGTGGAAGACAGCTTGGTCTCCCAATAAGGATTGTAGGATGTCCTCGCGGACATTGCGGCCGCGAGATCGAAGCGATCGCACTTGTGCCTCCACCCTTATGAAGAAGACGATCATCCTCCGCAGCTTCTTGAATCTCTTTTGGCATTGGAGATCGGTCTTCTACTCTTCTATTGCGTAGATGCCGCGAAGACCATAGCAACCCCTCGCAACGCCGACTGGTTTGCTAGCCGAGTCAGATTGACATACCTGAGATGGGTCGGCATGATCTTTACCATATTGGATCTGGATTAGGTCCAGGCAGACAAGTTCTCCGTGTGCATCTGCGACGAAGTCCAGGCTTCCAAAGGGAAAAGCCAGGTCGGAGACGAAGGTGGCGATGACTCCGCTGATTGCTGCCATCGAGTTTGTAGGAAAAGATTATAGCGCTTCCCCTACCTAGCGCGCCAACTTTCGACTTTTGTAGTCGATAATAAATTTATGGGGCAGGCGCTAGATCTCAAACTCAAAGGTCACACAAGACAAAGGTTTAGACAGGTTCAGGCCCTCGATGGAGGAGGTAATAACCTAGTCCTGTGTGCTGGGATTATATGGATCTCTTGGATCTATGATTGCTCGTGTGCTCGATGTTTTTGTTTTTGCCTACCCTCTCCCTTATATAGTGGGGGTGGGGCGGTTTACAGAGTCCCGATCGGTTACTGGATAGAGTTTACATCTTTATCTACCCTGTCAACAACTCGGATTACAATCGTATCTTTTATATCTAAATACATGTACAACTGTTTATAGGATGTACCCCCTTTCGTGCGGCAGCAAGGCTTGGCGCGGAGCTTATCGTTTGGGCCTTCCTCTCGGCCCTGTCTTCCCCTCAGGTGATGCTGAGCCGGTTATGAAGACACCTGGTTTCATATATTCCACAGGTATAGATCAAATTGGTAGATTAGCTAAGTCCCAATTTAATTTGAAACAATTGTATATGTGAAATAACATGCAATAGAGTAAAACAATATAGCGATTTTGTAAGCATGGGTTCAACATGATCAAAGCACAACTTTCCTTAAATAAGCCCTTATTCTTGTTCTGGACCTTGGTCTTGAGTCGGCGAATCTTCCTCGGATGCTTCGCACAATTCAATGTCTACGTGAAAGCGAGAGAAAGCCAAATAAACACAAAAATAGAGAAAACCAACTCCAAAAATAAAATAAGATTCATCATTAAATAGATCTCAATTTTAAAAATTTTAGAATCTTGAATCACCTCAATCGGAGTTCGTATGAGGAGAACGGTCTCTCAGAAGATTCAAAAATCATAAAAACTTGAAAATTGGCAAAATACCTAATTAACAGAATTATTTTTATATTGAAAAAGGCTTTTGTTGCGCAAGCGTGATGTCAGCACTTGACCGAGAGAACCAGATGCTGCCACGTGGCCTCGGTCCATGGACTGAGTCCACAGAATCACATTGGTTCACCATGGACCCGGTCCACGGAGCTTATGCTCCGTGCGCCAGGCGTCATCGTCGATTAGCGCGACCAAAGAGTGCGATCCGAGCCCACCTCCATCGAAGCGGCTCAAGCTAGCGACGGCGTGGCTTATCGACACGTACTCCACGGCGAGATCGGCGATTCGATCGAGATTCAGCGAATATGATTGATAGCGAGGTTCGACGGTGAGCTTGGCGACACGGTCGCTATAGGCGAAATGAATCTGAGCCCGACAAAGACTTTGTTGAGCAAGCGGTGGCACAAGCACCTAGAATGGTGAGTCCTAAAGCGGGATTCCATATCATCCACAATGGCGCGAACGAACACGAACAATGACGAAACACACGAAACCGGCAGAGGCGTAGCAATGAATAACGGCGAGCTCTTGAGCGATGAAGACAACGACTTCGGCGACGATTCTTGGACCAGCAAACGCGGCATTCAACAGGGAACCACGGGCTGGCACGTGTGGTATTTATAGCGCTGGGATTCGAGCCCTACACAGATGCCAAGGTTTACACGACGGCGAAGGCGTGCTAGCGGCGGACTCCGAGTCCCGATCAGAAACGACAACCACACACCGTCCGATCACTAACGAACGGCCAAGATGAGACCTGACGTGGCACGATCGGATCTGCCCATTTCCAAAAAAACGGACAAGATCTTCACTTACCCTAATCGCACTGACTCAACTAGCGCCGCTTGATGTTGATCCTATGGTCTACAAGCGCTAGGGTTTCCAAATCCTTGACATCGAATCCCAACCACCAATCCTTGATCCAATGGTAAGCATCCATGCCTCTAGAAAATGGGCCGACGGCACGAAAAGACTGGGCCGCATAGTGTTGGGCTCCGGCCCGACACTATTTTCCCGATTTTTTCCATTTAAATTAATTTTAGAAATTAGTTTTATTAGTTTTTAGGCAGATAAAACATCATGAAAAATCCAAGAAAATTCTCATAAATACTTTGAGACATTTTGAACTCAAATAAAATATTTTTTGTGAAACTTTATAGTAACTTTATCTATATTTAAATAAATTTTCACAAAAAGACAATATACATAATTTAAACTAAGTCCAAATAAATTCCATAAAAATCCAATAACTCCAGAAAAATCAAAATTGCACAAATAACAATAAAAAAATATTAAAGTCAAATTTTGGGATGTTACAGGTTTGGAGGCGCACAAGGAGGCGAAGGGAGGCACAGGTTGGCGAAGGATGGCCCGGGGGAGGCGCTAACCAGTGAGGTGGCACGAATCAGGCGGGTCGCAGCCGACGGGGTGGACGCTACGCCAAGGGGAAGGTCGCTGCGGCTAGGGAGGACGTCGTGCCTTGGGGATGTCGGAGCAGCTGCATGTGTGGAGGTCGCCGGGTCGAAGGGAGGCGCGTAGTAAGTGCGGGCAAGCTAGGGTCCTCAAATGCACGGGGAGATGCTAGGGTTTGGAGGCAATGAGATTATGACAAAATGGCGGTGAGGGAGAGGGCTGGTTTACTCGATCGGTTGGGTGCAACTATGGGGAAATGAGAGTCCACATCGCAGATGGTTCCATTATAGAACCGTCTGCGATCCAATCAATGTCTTATAAAAAAATGCGCATTAAGGCTCACAAGCGGTATACTTGGCTCAGTTGGCAATCGGCTTGGCCTGTGTACGTGAGGTCTTGGGTTCGAATCACTGGGAAACAAATGTTTTTTGAAATGCTCTATCCTAGATGATTTTCAAATTTAACCGTCTGAGATGAGTGACGTAGTGGACCAGCACAGAGGGGCAGTAGGCAGTGGACCGTGCGGCCAGAGGACATCGCTGACGGTTCTAATATTAAACCGTCTGTGATGACTCATCATAGAGAGTTCAATATTAGAATCGTCTGTGATGAGCATTATGCTTTTTTTCTCATATTTGTTCCAGTTATTATTGTTATTATTATTTGTTAATGTTAATATTATCTATTCAAGTTATTATTGTTATTATTATTTGTTCAAGTTATTATTTTTATTATTATTTGTTGAAGTTAATATTATCTGTCCAAGTTATTATTTTTATTATTATTTGTTCAAGTTATTATTGTTATTATTATTTGTTCAAGTTATTATGGTTGTTATTATTTGTTCAAGTTATTATTATTACTAATTAACCCATGAACTCCTTTTTTCTTCAAATTTACTGGTGGCATCAAGTTAATTGTAATACATACATGTAATATAATACATACAAACATCTCATTAATTATAATACATACAAACATCTCATTAATTATCATACATACATAAATCTTATTAATTATCGTACATATGTATATCTCATTAATTGTCATAACTCCACCTGCTTATTCTTTGGTACAAAAATTAGCCCTTCATGATGATCGACGCGTGTCTAGCTAGCTTCCTCAGGTTGTTCTTCCTGAACCGTGATGCCATTACTGATATGAGGCAAATCGTCAAACTGATTGTATTCTTCATAATCTACCACATTCTCGACTCCGACAATCCTCCTTTTTCCCTGAAGAACCATGTGGCGCTTCTTGTTGGACGGGTCGGTAACGTAAAAGACTTGAACAACTTGGTTAGCGAGAACAAATGGTTTGTCTTGGCATCTGACACGTTCGAGGTCCACAGTAGTGACACGTACTTGTCAACCTTCACGTGCTACAGGTAAACCCAATGGCATCGAAATAAGGGGATCTTGAATAGTATGTAGTCGAGCTCCCAATTTCCTTAATGAACCCATAGTACGAGCTCCTCATTGATCCAATGGTATTCAACGCATCTATGTGAACACCGCTGTTCTGATTTGTGCTCTTCATGTCTTGATCTCTCGTGTAAAATGTGTACCCATTTAAGTCATATCATTTCCATGTTACAACCGTAAATACTGGCCCTTTTGACAACCATGTCAGCATATCACCTGACGAGCTTCCAGTGATGGGTTGTTGCTCCTTCAACCATCTGTTGAACTGAAAGTTATGCTGTCTGATGATGTAGTACTCCTGTCGTGAAGGATTCTCTTGCCGTAACCAGTTCTTGTGCTCGTCGATATAAGGGGCCACAATAGCCATGTGTTGCAAAACTATAAAATGGGCTTTAGTGCACACAATCGGATCGGCATGATTGCTTTCCTTCCGATGGTACCGATTCCCTAGAGCCTCCCCTCATGGCGGGATTGAGGCACACCTATCGATTCGACCTAAGCCATGTAATCCCCACAGAATTCGATGACCTCTTTGGTTGCATAACCTTCGACAATGCTACCCTCCGGTCAAGATTGATTCCGTATGTAGGACTTGAGAATTCCCATGAGCCTCTCGAACGGGTACATGCTATGTAGGAACATGGGCCTGCACATCTTTATCTCCCTCACAATGTGAACAAAGAGATGGACCATGATATTGGAAAACGACATAGGGAAATACATCTCAAGATTACAAAGAGTTATTACCACCTCGGCAGAGCATCTAGTCCTTCGGGATCGATGACCTTCTGAGCAATTGTGTTAAAGAAATAGCACAGCCTTGTGATTGTCTCCTGGAACTTACTCGGTAAAATACTTTTAATTGCCACAGGGAGCATCTGTGTCATAAGTACATGGCAATCATGAGACTTCATGCCAGTTAAACTCAAATCTTGCTTCGAAACAAGTCTCTTCATGTTGGGCGAGTAACCAGATGGAACTTTCACACCATGCAAGCACTGGCATAGTTCAATTCTCTCGGACTTGGATATAGTGTAATAAGCAGGTTCGTAGTATGTTCGGCCTTTATTGGTCTCTTTCAGTGCTAACTCAAGTCTGATGCCCATATCAACCAAGTCAAGTCGTGCGTTGATACCATCCTTTGTTTTACCCTTAATGTTCAATAAGAGACCAATTAAGCTATCACAGACATTCTTCTCTATGTGCATCACGTCAATGCAGTGCCAAACTTCTAGGTCTTCCCAATAAGGTAGGTCCCAAAATATTGATATCTTCTTCCACATGCTCTTCTCACGGGTCGTCGATTACGTCCCTTTCAAAACACAACATCCAAATTCTTAACCATATCATGAATGTCTATCCTGCTTAAAGGCTTTGGAGCCAAACCGTCTACGGTCGTTCTGTCGAATTGTTTCTTCATCTTGCGGTGTGGGTGATTCCTCCGAAGGAACCTACAGTGACGCATGTACACGGTTTTGTGCGAGTGATACAGCCACACACTCTCCGTATCATCCAAGCAGTGAGTACAGGCTTTGGCTCCTTTTGTACTCTGCCTTGACAGGTCAGCAAGGGTAGGATAATCATTTATAGTGCAGAACAACAGGCAGTGCCAAGTGAAGTACTCCCGTTTGTGAGAATCCCAAACCTATACCCCAAGAGCCCACAACGTGTTCAGATCTTCAACCAATGGTGCTAGGTACATATCAATATCGTTTCTAGGTTGCTTCGGGCTTTGGATGAGTATAGACAGAAAAATTGAAGGATCGAGATGGCGAATAGAGGGGGAGGTGAATGATTGCAACCTAACATTTTCCCAAAAACAATCCAAAAAGCCCGCGAAGGAAACACACGAAATGAGAAAATCAAAATGAGCCACTTCCTGTCTGGCCGATGCTACTGAGGACAGCAATTAGCACCGCTCGAGGGGCGGTAGCACCGGGCTCAAGAACAGCTCAAGAGCCTGAAAAATCAGCACAACCTTAAAGCAAATTCCAAGGAATTTTCTGATCGGCAGGATAAAAACTCAAGAAAGTTGGTAGATAAGATCCTCGGGATGTCATGAACTTATTCCAACCTTCAATCGCAAGGATTGACGTCAAAGTTCTGACCTTTTTGCACGGGAAGGAAGAACGCACCAAGTTTTAAGCAAATCGAAAGAACTTGATTCAAGACTTGCTCATAGGGTTTTGATGATCAAGATGATCTTGAATAGCCTACCACACTCCCAGTAAGCAAAAGAACAAGTAGAGACTTGAAGAAATGCAATTTACAAGATCATTCACTCAAGAACACAAAATCCGGTTTCTTGCAAGAAAATGCATGGATTGCCTCGATGATTGGGATATGATCTAAGAAGAGATTCATCCAACAATCAACATCCTTGGCATAAGAATCGTAAGCATGTATGATGAGGACAACTCCTATGGATACAACTTTAACTCTTTGTCCAATAACACGAGCGTGAGCAAAACAACTCAATTACAAGGTGATCTCGTTCTTAGGTGATAATACTTGTTCTAATGAGAATGTGCTACTGCATAATTTTCCTAGTGACGTGTTGTTACTTAGGAGCATGGGAGAGGAGATATTAACTCAAGGAGACCTCACACACAACTTGAACATCTATAAGCCACGTTCAACTAAAGGACAAGCCCAATTGATGCTGCCCGTGCACTTCAATTAGGACTACAACTCGTCTCGGAGTCAGCCTGACAGTGCCGGTCTAAGAAGACTATAACTTCCTCATACGAAGTCCGTTTGGGCTGAGCCACCACTCGTTCGAAACCTTATTTCAAGACATGTCTATTGCATACAAGCCCATCTCTAGATTTGTTCGGGAAGACCTCCAAATCAATGCGAAAAGTTGCTACTGTTGCAGACTTCGAATCAGAACCGTTGATTGATTACTTTTTGTTACTCGCCCTTATATATTCTAGCTGCCGCTACTTTTAGGGTTAGGTTATTTGCTAAGTTTGTTCCCCATGCGTGTGAAACACTTGTTCATCGGAGCAGTGTCACAAGACCTGGTTTGGTGAAAGAGATAACCTCAACTTTGATCGTTTGAATTGTCAAATTGTTTTCTTTCTCGTTCTTGCTCATTTCTGCTACTGCGTGAAGGAATTAACCTTTGTGGTTAGGTCATCCGAGTGTGATCATGGTTGATAACAACAGGTGCGTGGGTGTAGCGATTACAAGGATTCAATCTCCGCTGATTGGAAGCCCTTGGAACGCGAACGTCTCCATTCCGCAAAAGTAGAACCTATCGGAAGATCGGGCCGTTAGCGCATCAAGTGGTATCAGAGCTGTGTTGCCCATTAGGTAATTCGTATTTCCCCATTGGTTAGTTTTCCATCATCCTAGTGTCCAAAAAAATGGCCCCGAAAATATTTGCGTTCGTCGCTGTCCTTGTTTCCGCTGTCCATACCCCTTTGATCCTTTGGACTTTCATTCGATTTTTGCTTTATTGAATTGTTGTCCCCCGCTATGTTGTTATGTTGCCGAGTCTAGATCGAGTCCTATCTTGGTTGTAGCAGTCGAGTTTGTTTGCCACAGAAATCCTAGGGCATCAGTTCGGATTTTTAGTCTGAGAAGAAGAAGTGTTCGTGCAGGGTTCGGTAAAACGGGCATAACTTTTGCATACGGACTCTAATTTGGGTCTATTTTGTTTGTTTTGAAGAGGACGACGACACGCATCTGAAAAATCCACATGTCTCTAGACTTGTGCATTTTTTAATCTCAAAATCGGCCTCTAAGACTGAGTTCTGGGCCCCGAAAGTTTCAGTGCCATCTTTTAGTCATCTGTTTAGCATTTTATCTCGTTCGAAAACGTGGGATTGTTGTTTTCCATCCTTTCTTTAGTTGAGAGGGATAGTATACCTCTGAGAAAAAGAAAAAAATAGAGAGCCACACCAAAAGAAGAGAGAAGAGAAAAAGGCCAGTGCAAAAAAAAATCAAAAGCCGCACTGAAAAAAAAATTCAGAAGTGCTGGAATCCTATGTGTCCTTTGTATATTTGTGTGCTTCGCTTCACATAACTAGGTCTGTGACGAGTTTAGGCCGACAACACAGACTATCTTGGGACTACTTTTCAGTTTTGCAATTTCTGATTTGAATTGTTGCATAACCTTTGCTACTCATACATAGCCTTCCGAGCTCCACTCTCTTCCAATTCAGTTGCAGGTTTACTTTGCAATCGCATACCCTACCATTGTCACAGGTTTTCACGAACCAGCCTACCGGATTGCACCACCTGTCACAGTTGGTAAGAAACTTGCAAGAGCTTGGTAAGAAGCTTGAGCGAGAGTGATCTTTACCCTTTGTCCACCACCTAGTAGTTGATAGGAAGAATATATACTCCTTTCTTTCTCCCTTCTTGTCTTCTACTAACAATGACAGGATCACATAATGAAATTCCGGATGGAGACGAATGTGTTGCGAAAATTGAGGTCATGAAGTACGTGGAGGATCATCAAAGCGAGTTGAGAGGCATCGATGCAAACCTCACCAAGCTTTCTCAAAACAACGAACATAGGATGGAGCGAATTGAGCGGAGCATTGCCAACCTCATCACCATAATGGAGTGCCTAGAGAGGCAGCCGGCTCCACCTGCAGATCCTACAGCCCTCAATGGAGATCGAAGGGAGGGCAATCTTGCTGCCCCTAGAGATGAAGAAGCATTCCCTGCCGACGACATAGAGGATGATGAAGGAGAAGAAAGTGTCGGCAATATGGATCAAGCTATTGAACGAAATGCCCATTTTCGCGATCGTCTTCGCCACAATCGTTATGGTATGGGAGGTAACAATGGTAATGCTAATCGACATCATGGTAATGTTAATGAAGCATTTTCTAAAGTTAAGTTTACCATGCCATCTTTTTGCGGGTCGTTATAATCTGGATGAATATTTAGAATGGGAGCTATCTGTGGATCAAAAAATTTCATGCTTTGAAGTCCCGAAAGAACAAAGAATAAGACTTGCCACTAGTGAATTTACTAACTCTGCATCATATTGGTGGCATGAAATTAAACAAACAGATAATGTCCCAACCACATGGAATGGTTTGAAAGAATGCATGTGAGTTAGATTTGTACCCTCATATTATGCTAGAGATTTATTGAATAAATTGCAGTGCTTGAACCAAGGTAATAAGTCCGTAGAAGAGTATTATCAGGAGTTACAAATTGGTATGTTGCGTTGTAAAGTGCAAGAAGATGAGGATGCAAAAATGTCTAGATTTTTTAGGGGTTTAAATCATGAAATTTGAGACATATTAGAGCATAAGGATTATCATAATATCACTCGTTTGTTTAATCTTGCTTGCAAAGCTAAAAGGGAAGTACAGGGACGACAAGCTCGATCACGAGGAATTACTTCTGGAGGATTTCCCCCAACTCGGGCCACACCTAGGGCGCCACCTGCGCCACCTTCTGCTGGTCACTCTACATCATCTTCTTTCCATGCACGTTTCGCTGATTCCATGCCGCAACCACGTGCTCCCGCAGCAAGCAAATCAGCGACGGTGCAAGCACTGACAAAGAGCGCGTCATCAGTTGCTTCCACGGGTAGGACACGTGACATGCAGTGCTACCGCTGTAAGGGATGGGGTCATGTGATGAAAGACTATCCAAATCAGCAAGCTCTCATTGCCAAAGATGATGGTGAGTATACTAGTGCTAGTGATATTGATGATGAAGATTTGGCGCTTGTTTCATCTAACCCCGCAGGTGACGAACATGCGATGGGTAGTGATGATGATGGAGTGGACAGATTTGGAGGTGAAACTTCTGAGAGGTATATGAGTATTGTAGCAGAGCGAGTACTTAGTGCTCAAATGGAGAGAGCAGAGCAAAATCAGCGCTACACCTTGTTCCAAACAAAGTTCGTTGTGAAGGAAAGGTCATGTCGCATCATCATCGATGGAGGTAGTTGCAATAACCTTGCTAGCATTGAGTTGGTTGAGAAGCTTAGCTTGACCACGCAGCAGCACCCGCGGCCATATTACATTCAATGGTTCAACTCCTACGGTAAGTTGAAGGTAAATAAGATTGTGAGAGTGCATTTTTCAATTGGTACCTACCATGATCATGCAGATTTTGATATCGTGCCAATGCAAGCTTGTTCTTTGCTTTTAGGTAGGCCTTGGCAATATGATACTGATGCTTTACACCATGGTAGAAGCAATAAATACACTTTCACACATAAAGGAAGAACCATTGAATTAATTCCAATGACCCCCGCTGCCATTTTGTGGATGAGTAAGAAAGAGCTGAAAAAGAACATTAGGTGAAGGAAACTAACACTGAAAATCAGGATGTAGCTAAAGAAGTTTGCCCACCTAAAAAGGAAATGGAAGCACCTAGTGTTAAGAAGGCGGGAATTAAATTGAAAGGTGCTAACATGCTTGCTAAAAAATCTGATTTACTTGAGCTTGATGAGTCTGATTTGGCTTGCTATGCTTTGATTTGCAAAGAGACTTATTTTTCCATTGATAAATTGCCTAGTTCTTTGCGCTGTCATTAATCTTTTGCAGGAGTATGAGGATGTTTTCCTGGATGAACTTCCCCTGGGGCTGCCACCTATGAGGGGAATTGAGCATCAAATTGACTTGATTCCGGGGGCGACTTTACCAAATCGTGCGCCTTATCGAACCAACCCCGAAGAGACTAAGGAAATTCAGTGCCAAGTCCAAGACTTATTGGACCGAGGGTATGTACGAGAGAGCCTTAGTCCTTGTGTCGTTCCTGTTATTTTGGTTCCTAAGAAAGATGGTAGTTGGCAAATGTGTGTAGATTGTAGAGGCATTAATAATATCACAATAAGGTATCGTCACCCTATTCCTAGGTTAGATGACATGCTTAATGGGTTAAGTGGTTGTATCATTTTTTCTAAGGTAGACTTACGAAGTGGATACCACCAAATTAGAATGTAGTTGGGAGACGAATGGAAAACTTCTTTCAAAACTAAGTTTGGGTTATATGAGTGGTTAGTCATGCCTTTTGGGTTAACTAACGCACCTAGCACTTTCATGCGGGTAATGAACGAAGTTTTACGTGTTTTCATTGGAAAATTTGTGGTGGTTTATTTTGATGATATTTTAGTCTATAGCAAGTCACATAGAGAACACATGGAACATTTACGTGCTATTTTTATTCTTTGAGAAATGCACATTTGTTTGGTAATCTTGAGAAATGCACTTTTTGCATGGATCGAGTCTTTTTTCTTGGATATGTTGTTACTCCACAGGGGATAATGTGGATGAAGCGAAAATTGAAGCAATCAAGAGCTGGCCGACGCCTGAGACAGTCACACAGGTGAGAAGTTTTCATGGTCTTGCAGGATTCTATAGGCGTTTTGTGAAGGATTTCAGCACCATTGCGGCACCATCGAATGATTTGACAAAGAAAGGCATTCTTTTCTACTGGGGACCAGCACAAGAACATGCTTTTAATGTGTTAAAGGAGAAGCTCACCAATGCCCCTTTACTTCAACTCCCAGATTTCGGTAAGATTTCTGAGTTAGAGTGTGATGCTAGTGGGATTGGAATAGGAGGAGTGTTACTACAAGAAGGTAAACCTGTTGCATATTTTAGTGAAAAATTGAATGGCCCTGCTCTGAATTATTCTACATATGACAAAGAATTGTATGCTTTAGTGCGTGTGTTAGAAACATGGCAACATTACCTTTGGCCCAAAGAATTTGTTATTCATTCCGATCATGAATCTTTAAAATATATTAGAAGCCAAGCGAAACTAAATAAAAGACATGTTAAATGGGTTGAGTTCATTGAATCGTTTCCCTATATCATCAAGCATAATAAAGGTAAAGACAATGTGATTGCCGATGCGTTGTCTCGGAGATATACTTTGTTATCACAACTTGATCATAAAATTTTTGGTTTGGAAACAATCAAGGACTTGTATGTCACTGATCTGGATTTTAGAGATGCTTATCTGAAATGTAGAGAAGGAAGAACTTGGAATAAATATGTGCTAAATGATGGATTATTATATCGTGCTAACAAGCTATGCGTTCCAGCTAGTTCTGTTCGCCTTTTGTTTTTGCAGGAAGCGCATGGAGGTGGTTCGATGGGACACTTTGGAGTGAAGAAGACGGAGGTTGTACTTGCTGCCCATTTCTTTTGGCCTAAGATGAGGTGTGATGTCGAGCGCTATGTGTCACAGTGCACCACTTGCAATAAAGCTAAGCCCCGTTTGAATCCACATGGTCTTTATATGCCTCTTCTGTCCTGGCATTCCTTGGGAGGATATTTCAATGGATTTTGTGTTAGGATTGCCTAGGACTAAGAGGGGAAGGGATAGTATATTTGTGGTGGTTGATCGTTTCTCTAAAATGGCGCATTTTATACATTGTCATAAGAGCGATGATGCTACAAACATTGCTGATTTGTTTCTCAGGGAGATCATTCATTTACATGGTGTGCCCAATACCATCGTTTCAGACCATGATGCAAAGTTCTTGAGTCATTTTTGGAGAAGCATATGGAATAAATTGGGGACAAAATTGCTATTCTCCACTACTTGTCACCCTCAAACTGATGGATAGACGGAGGTCCATACACTCCACAACCAAGAAGATGAGATTGAGTCTAGGATGACTCCAATTTTTGAGGGGGAGAATGATGAGCACATAACTCCTATGGATACAACTTCAACTCTTGGTCCAATAACACGAGCCCGAGCAAAACAACTCAATTACAAGGTGAGCTCGTTCTTAGGTGATAATACTTGATTTAATGAGAATGTGCTACTGCATAATTTTCCTTGGGATGTGTTGTTACTTAGGAGCATGGGAGAGGACATGTTAACTCAAGGAGACCTCATACACAACTTGAACATCTACAAGCTACGTTCAACTATAGTACAAGCCTAATTGATGTCTCCCGTGCACTTCAATTCGGACTACAACTCATGTCGGAGTCAGCCTCACGGCGCCGAACTAAAAAGGCCATAACTTCCTCATACGAAGTCCGTTTGGGCTGAGCCACCACTCGTTCGAAAGCTTATTTCAAGACCTATCTATTGCTTACAAGCCCTCCTCTAGATTCGTTTGGGAAGTACTCCACATCAATGCAAAAATTTGCTGTTGTTGCAGACTTCAAATCAGAACCGTTGATTGATCACTTTTTGTAACTCGCCCTAATATATTCTTAGCTGCCGCTACTTTTTGTAACTCGCCCTTATATCACTTTTGGTATGGCAGCTAAGAATATATAAGGGCGAGTTACAAAAAGTGATCAATCAACGGTTCTGATTCGAAGTATGCAATAGTGGCAACTTTTCAAATTGATTTGGAGGCTTTCCCGAATGAATCTGTAGGTGGTCTTGTATGTAATAGATATGTATTGAAATAAGCTTTCCAACGAGTGGTGGCTCAGCCCAAACGGACTTGGTATGAGGAAGTTATTGCCTTTTTAGTCCGGCGCTGTCAGGCTGACTCCGAGACGAGTTGTAGTCCGAATTGAAGTGCACGGGTGGCATCAATTGGGTTTGTACTTTAGTTGAATGTGGCTTGTAGATGTTCAAGTTGTGTATGAGGTCTCCTTGAGTTAACATGTCCTCTCCCATGCTCCTAAGTAACAACACATCACAAGAAAAATTATGAAGTAGCACATTCTCATTAGATCAAGTATTATCACCTAAGAATGAACTCACCTTGTAATTGAGTTGTTTTGCTCGGGATCGTGTTATTGGACCAAGAGTTGAAGTTGTATCCACAGGAGTTATATCCTCATCAATGTAAAAGGAGGGGAGGCAAATCCAAATTGCGCAAATGTAAATTGCAAGAAAGTAAGTGCGGAAATTAAATGCGTAATGTAAATGCGTAAAGGAAATTGAACATAGATGAAAACATTTTCATTTCTAGAAGGAGAGGTTTACAATGCCTCACAACAAGTGGGCAAAGCTCAAAGGAGCACAAAAACATCAAAACCTTCAAACAGGTGAAGGCTACCCCTCCCCCTCTATTTATACTACCCTTGGGCCACCTACCACCCTTGCATGAACCTCTAAACCCTAGAGCGCTCAATCAAGGGCTAGGATTGGCCCACTCTCACAGCCAAACAAGGGCTAAACCAAAACCCACCAACAAACCGGGTTTCCTTGCACGGTTTTCAAAGCATACTATATAGACCTGCTATCCTATCAACTATACCGCGATCCGACGGCCCTCATCGATCCGAGTAGCATCTAGCTAGCATCTCATCCGTTCCTTGTCTTCTTGGCTTGCACGGACTCCATCTTTGATCATCTTCCAGCGATCCTCGACCGTCTATGCCTCCGACGGTCCTCGCCTAGTTTCGGTCATCCTGCGCCTCTCCATGACATAGCACCGTCGTCGTGCAACCATCAAAAACGAGGAAACACCTCACATATCCTTGCCCGCAAAGTTATGCAATAGATTCATCTAAGTTCATAAATCAAAATTCAACTTTATTAATCCTGGCCTGAGCTACCGCCCTCATGCCGGTAGCACCGCCCATAGTGGACTGGAGCTACCGTCCCTAGGCCGGTAGCACCGCTTTACACCAGACTAGAAAAATACCTTCTCTAGATTTTTCACACCTCTCTAAGGGCTGGTGCTATGCTCGCCCGGTAGCACCGCCCAGCAAAATCCCCTAAAAACACCCTCCCTGGAAATATCACACTGGCCATTTGGTTTGGTGCAATCGCCCGCCCAGTAGCACCGGGCTACCAAGGCTGATAGCATGAGGAAAACAGAGAAGACTCAAATTGCTTCAAATTTCAATTCCAATTCAAATCAAACTCAAACAAGAGCATCCCAAGGACTAATTTAGTCAAATACTCATCACAAATGTGGGTAGACCTCCACATGGTCTTTCCATCTCCCCCTTGATGAGTATATTGACAAACAACACAAAAGGCAAAAATTTGAGTTTGAACAAGGAAGAAAACAATTTGGATGCAAAACCAAACTTGGTCCAAGAAAAGAGAATAAGGACATGACCAAGTTGGCGAGAGAGATTTTAGAGCAATTTCTAAGAAAGAGCAAGGTTTCCACAAAAGCTCTAGAATCCAATAAGAGTTCACAAATGCTTATGATTTTTAAGATTAGCAATTTTTCACCAAAATCATAATAACAAACATGCAATCCAATATTTTTAATGATGTCTTTTCTACATTCTCTCCCCCTTTTGACAATATAAGCATCAATATTTTTATATTTTGTCCCCTTTGACTAGCATGGATGTATGAAATGCATCTAAAGAGCTTTGAAGATAATCCAATGATCATAATGACAAGATATTACACCAAGCTTGTCAATTTCAGATTATGAATAAACTAAGACATGTCCAAGAGCAAACACATTTTACTAGCAAGCTTAGTTTAGACTATTTCATTTTTAGCAAGATTTGACAAGTGCAAAACTTAGCAATAGTTTCAAAACTAGAAGCAAAGCCACTCATAAGATCAAATGTAAAACCTAGAGTTCAACCTACTAAACACTTTGGGGAATCTTGAAGTGCATACAAGGTCCTTCGAGCTTATTTTTCAATTAATGCAAATTTTTCTTTAAGACTTTGAAAACATAGTGGGGTGCAAATGTTTGACATTATTTGAATTCTTTACCCACTTATGTTTTTGTTATTTGCATTGTTTTTTTAAAAGCAATTGACTCAAGCCACATTCGACCATCTCAAGAAAAACTATTAAGAGGATGGCCTTGGTCACACACGATGCATTCCAAGTTCATCCCAAGTGCAATGGGAGGATGTGAATGTAAAGTGTTAAGTCTAATGCGCACAAAGAGATTCATTTTTGCTTTATATTCATTTTTAGCACGTTGATTCATGAGCAAATGAAGGACTCTAGTATGAATCAAGCAAGTTTCACCTAAGTTGCTATAGGGACTCTAAAGATATCCAAAATTTCATGAATAAGGGACAGACAAGAAGAAGAAGAGTACCAAATAGCATAATCAATGGTAGCACGAAGGTACCTGAAGATGCGCTAAACCGCTTGACGGTGAGAGGCGTGAGGAGAAGCCTAAAATCAAGTGCACAGACACATAGCAAAGTGTATGTCCAGCCTCGAAGTGTTGAGGTACAAGAGAGAGCTGATCATGCTCCAGAACTCCTTTCGATCAGCAGGCTCACCATCCTCGTCAGGCTTGAGGACTGCAGTTGTGGCCATAGGAGTCATCACAGGCTTCCCTTCAGACATATCAAACCGCCTCAGGAGGTCCCGAGCGTACTTACCTTGGTGCAGGAAAGTACCCTCCCGAGTCTGTTTGATTTGGAAACCGAGGAAGTAGCTCAACTCACCCATCATACTCATCTCAAGCTCTATGCTCATCACCTCAGAAAACTGAGGCACAAGCGAATGAGACGAGCCACTAAAGATAATATCGTCTACATAAATCTGGACGTGAAGGAAATGAGAATCCTGATGTGTGATGAACTGAGTTTTGTCTCATTGTACCCATTTTGAAACCATGGCTGAGAAGATAAGACTTGAGCTTCTCATACCATGCTCTGGGGGCTTGCTTGAGTCCATACAAAGCTTTGGAAATCTTGTATACATGACTCAAAAACTTGGGGTTCTCGAATCCTGGAGGCTGCCTGACATACACCTCTTCCTCAATATACCCATTGAGGAATGCACTCTTGATATCCATTTGATAAAGCTTGAAGCCCTTAGATGCAAAGAATGCAAGCACGATCCTAATAGCCTCTAGTATAGCTATAGAGGTAAAAGTCTTCTCAAAGTCAAGACCCTCAACCTGAAAGAAGCCCTGTGTAACTAGTCTAGCCATGTTTCTAATGACAACCCCATCCCTACTTTGTTTGTTCTTGAATACCCACTTGGTCCCAATGACATTATGACAAGATGGGGGCTCGATAAGCTGCCATACCTTGTTCCTTTCAAAGTTATCAAGTTCCTCATGTATAGCATTAATCCATGACTCATCGGATAATGCATGAGAAACATCTTTCGGCTCAAAGGAGGCAACAAAGGCAGAGTGAAGGCAGAAACTGGACAAACCCAATTTTGAGCGAGTGACATGCTCAAACAGATCGCCAATGATCTGATCAGGTAGATGAGAACGCTGAATATGATCGGAAGGTCCAGAAGCAGAAGTGACCTCTACCTCATGCACAGAAGAGGTATGATCAGAGCCACTAGCTGCGTGAGAGTCAGAAGGCAAGGGCTGGTCTCCCTGAGGTGTAGAAATGGAAACAAGAGGCACCTCAGGTATAGAGGGGACTGGATTTGGTAGAACACCATCATCTCCATAATCCTCGTCCTCTACAAAGATGGTCTCAGAGGAGGAAGAAGAGACTGAAATGTCAGGTCTAGCTCCTACGCTAGCCTCATCAAAGGTCACCTCGCAGGTCTCTATGATCCTATGTACATCACAGACTCCAGACCATATAGCTACGAGAAGAAGTCGAATAACACAGAAAGATACCATCAGAAGAACGAGACTCAAACTTATCCAGGTTACCAGACATCAAAATGAAACATTTGCAACCAAACACACGAAAATGAGAAACACTGAGCATTCACCAATACCTCAACTCGTAAAAAGTACGGTGCAAATGTGCTCTCAAGAATATGTGATTAGAAACATGGCAAGAAGTAGCTATAGCCTCAGCCCAAAACTTCCTAGGAGTGCTGTACTCGTCTAGCATTATTCTGGCCATCTCTATCAGGGTCCTGTTCTTCCTTTCCACTATGCCATTTTGCTGAGGGATGTAGGGAGAGGAGAACTGATGCTCTAAACCAGACTCCATACAGAAACTCTCAAAATAGGAGTTCTTGAACTCCGTGCCACTGTCACTACATATAGCTCGTTAGGCACTAGGGAGCTCAAAAGGCAACCGATGAACCAAACGTCTAAAATGGGTAAAAGACTCATCCTTCGAGGCCATGAAAAACACCCAAGAGTACCTCGAAAAATCATCAACAATGACAAAAACATACCACTTCTCACCCACTAACAGCACTCTAGTTGGACCAATAGTGTCCATATGTAAAAGCTATCCTGGTGCATCAGTCATCACAACAATGACTGAGGGATGAGAAGTAGCAATCATCTTGCCATGTCGGCAAGGAGAGCAAACTAAGCCTTTGACCATCTTCAGTTTAGGCAAACCACGAATGAGGTCGTGGGTACTAACTTGGGTCAAATGATCAAATCCAATGTGACAAAGTCTCCTATGCTAGGAGAGACCATGGGACTCTGAAGCAATCAAATAACGGAGAAAGTCTCCAGAAGAAGCAGAAAAATCACCACGAAAGACTCCCCCATATCTAGAAATCCCGCAAACTAACCCTCCTGAAGAATCGAGGATTCTACATGCACTACTCTTGAAGCTTACCTCAAAAGAGTCATCGATAAGCTGAGAAACAGAAAGCAAATTGTAACATCCCAAAATTTGCTCAAATATTATTTTATTGCTTAATTGTGCATTTGTGGATTTTCTGGAATTTATTTGGACTTTTTTGGATTTATTTGAATTAATTGCAAATTAAGTGAAGGACCGAGATGGCGAACAGAGGGGGGGTGAATGGTCGCAAATAAAAATTCCCCCAAAATACTCCAACAAAACCTCGACAAGATCGTTTAAAAGGAATTGTGAAAAACCCGAAAAACTAGACAACTATGTGTACCCCAAGCTTGCATGGATAAGTACCATAAAATATGTGGGGATTTTTGAGTCACAATCTTGGTTGTCTAGTGTCCAAACGAAAGAGGAATCAATTCAAACTCTTGCTTTTAGAAAGGACATCAATTCAAATCACAAAAGTCACTTTCAGAAAAGCAAAAGCAGGATTTCCAGAACTTGTCCTCAATTTGCACAGGAGGTTGGTGGGATTCTGTAGCTCACAAAATTTTGAGACTTTTTCTCCCTGTGAGCATTAGAGTCGTGAAGAAATACACCAAATTTCTCCTCAAAAATCCTTACAGAAAAAACAGGAAAAATCGAAGAACACAGTCTGGTCAAGAACTTCGAGCAGAAAGTTTGGGGCTCGGTTTTCACCTCATGGCGCCCAAACGGTGCAACAAGTGAACACAAAAATTTTTCTGTAAGTGGATATCAGAGTCCCGCACCTCCTCCAACAAGAATCACTTAAAAAGGATTTTTCTATATTTTTACAAAAATCAAACACTGACTGCTGCGCGAAGAACAAGTTCAGAACAAAGTTGGAACTTGAAAGAAAAGATGTTCTCTACTCAATCCAAGAGTGCAAAAGAGATGTAAAACCATATGAACACACTCAAAACATCCAAGAACAGCAGCATTTAGAAGGAGGGGAGGAAAATCCAAATTACTTGAAAGTAAATTGCGGGAATGTAATTGCGGGAAAGTAAATACTGAATTTAAATTGCGTAAAGTAAAGACATAATGTAAATGCGCAAAATAAATTCAGAGGTGGATGAATAAAACTTTCATTTCTGGAAGGAGGTTACAAAGCCTCACATTCATGTGGGCAAATCTCAAATGAGCATCAAAACCTCAACACCTTCAAGGGAAGGAGGCTACCCTCCACCCCTATTTATACTACTCTTGGGCCACCTACCACCCTTGGATGAGTCCCTCAACCCTAGAGCACTCATCTAAGGGCTAGGATTAACCCACACACACAGCCATGCAGGGCTAACCCAAAACCCACACACATATCGGGTTTTCTTGCACGGTTTTCAAAGCATACTACCTAGACCCGCTAACCTATCAACTAGACCTCAATCCGACGGTCCTCATTAATCCACGCGCATCTAGCTAGCATCATCTCCTTTCCTTGTCTTCTTGACTTGCCGGACTCCGTCTCCGATCATCTTCCGCGATCTCCCAACCGTCACGGACCTCCGCGCTCCTCGCCTAGTCCCGGTCATCCTTCGCCTCACCATGACCTAGCACCGTCGTCCTGCAACCATCAAAGACAAGGAAACTCCTCACATAGCAATGCCCACAAAGATGTGCAATAAACCATCCAACTCATCACTACCGCGTCCATACGGCCAGATCGCCACTCTGGCAGAGACAACTCAAATTGCTTCATTTTGAAAATCAATCCAAATCAAACTCAAACTTGAGCACACCTTGCTCAAATAAAGTCAAATACTCATCACAAACATGGATGGACCTCCACATGGTCCTTCAATCTCCCCCTTGATGAGTATATTGACAAACCACACAAAAGGCATAAATTTGAGTTTGAAGAAAATGAAGAAGAAAGCAATTTTTAGTTGCAAAGTCAAACTTGGTCCAAAGATAGAAATTAGAACCATGACCAAGTTGACGAAGAGGAATTTAGATTTTAGAGTTAAATTTAACAAAGAGCAAGTTTTCAACAAAAACTCTAAAATCCAACTAAACATGTCAAATGTGATTATGAGATTATGATCCAATGTAGTAGTAGCATAGTTTTACAAAGATCATAATAACCAAATAAGCATTCACATTTTTATCTTTTAGTGATGCCTTTTCTACGTTTTCTCCCCCTTTTGGCAATATAGGCATCAATTTTTTTATGTATGCATGAAATGCAATTGAAAGAGCTTTGAAGATTATCCATTTGATCAAAATGGAAGGATATTACACCAAGCTTGTCAATTTTAGAAGATGACTAAACTAAGACATGTCCAAGTGCAAATACGAGCTTAGTTTTGAATATTTCATTTTTAGCAAGATTTGACAAGTGCAACACTTAGCTTTAGTTTCAAAAATAGAAGAATAGCCACTCTAAGGATCAAAAGGAAAACCTAGAGTTCAACCTACTCAACACGTTGGGGAATCTAGAAGAGCATACAAGGTCCTTCGGGCTCATTTATCACTTAATGCAAATTTTGATTTATCATCATACAAGACATAGCGGGGTGCAAATGTTTGACATTATTTGCATTCTTTACCCACATATGTCTTTGTTTTTAATTTATTTGCATTTTCTTTTGACAACCAATTGACTCAAGCCGTATCGACCATCTCAAGATGAGCTCTTAAGAGGATGGTCTAGGTCAAACACGATGTATTCCAAGTTCATCCCATGTGCAATGGGAAGCGGTCTTGTGAATACAAGGTGTTGAGTCGTATGTGCACAAGAAGAGTCAATTTTGTTTAATTTTCATTTTTAGCACAACGATTCATGAGCAATTGAAGGACTCTGCATGGATCAAACTAGTTTCACCCAAGTTGCTATAGGGACTCTAGAGAACTCCTAAATTTCTCAAATTATGGCACAAACCTCTAGAGAAGAAACCTAGCAAGTAAAAGCAACAAGTTTCATCAAGTTTTTCATTTAAGGCTTATTTCATTTTTAAGCTTAGCAAGTTAAATGAACTTGGACATACCTAAGCTAGTGATTTTTTTCAAATGATGTAGCATGGTGTATAGCATGAAGAAGAAATCAATTGCATAATAGACAAAGCTCATAAAACAGAAAATGCGGTCTAAATGCAATGCATGAACAGATTCCCAAACTCCCCCTCAACAAATGAATCAATTTTAAGCTCAAATCTGGTTAAAGTTGAGTTATTATCAAGATTAGGCATAAAGAAAACCCGAATGAACTCAATAATAACCAGAAAAAGCAGAATGTGGAGAAGAAGTCGAGAAAGCGCAAAGCTGGATGGCTATAGAGCATAGAAAAGATAGAAGAGACTCACTACGGCTCGGACTCGCTCTTATCTTCCCAGTGGATGACATAGGAAGTCGACTCTAGATCCCAACTAAGGAGTGCACATGCACTGCCTACCCGGAGGCCCAATACCGCTAGACTTATAAGGCGTGAGGGAACTCAACCTAGAGAGAAGAGAGAACAACTAATCACGCATGATAGCAACCTAAAGCACAAGATAAGAGGTCAATGCAAGGCATGCAGAAGTCTAAGTGAGTGAACTCAACTCAAGAAAACAAGCCCAAAGTCACCGGAAGAAACACAAAGAAAAGAAAAGTTGGAAGAAAACATATAATACATAATATACAAACCAGCTCCCCCTCACGAAAGGCCGTAAGGGCTCACGACTCCAAGCTCACTCCTCAAGGCAACAAATCTGGAGCTATCCAAAGGCTTGGTGAAAATATCGGCTAACTGAAGGTCACTCTCTACGAACTGAAGCGCGATATCTCCCTTCTCCACTTGGTCCGGGAATGTTGCACTGGGTTGTTAGCAATGCAAATAGCTGAAGTGTTGTCACAGAAAAGTGGCACACTCTCTATCTCTAACCCATAGTCCCGTAAGGTCGATCTCATCCAGAGCACTGCTACAAAGAACTAGCTGCAAACAACATACTCGGCCTCGCGGTGGATCAGGCAACTCGGATCGCTTCCTAGATGACCAAGAAACAAGAGAAGTGCCAATGAATTGGCAAGTGCCGAAGTGCTCTTCCTATCTATCTCTGACCAAACAAAGTCGGCATCGAAAAGGCTCTAAGAGATAGACAAGAAGGCGAAGAGTACCAAATACCATAATCGGTGGTATACGAAGGTACTGAAGATGCGCTTGACCGCTTTGGCGTGAGAGGGCGAGGAGAAGCTTGAAATCGAGCGCATGCACACACAAACAAAATGTATGTCCGGCCTCAAGCGGTGAGGTACAAGAGGAGCCGATCATGCTCAAACTCCTTTTGATCAGAGGCTCACCATCCTCATCGGGCTCGAGGACAGCGGTGGTGGCCATAGGAGTCATCACCGGCTTCCCATCGGACATGTCGAACGCCTCGGGAGGTCACGGGTATATTTGCCTTGATGCAAGAAAGTACCCTCCCGAGTCCGCTTGATTTGGAAGCCAAGAAAGTAGCTCAACTCGCCCATCATACTCATCTCAAACTCAGTGCTCATCACCTCGTAAAACTGAGACACAAGCGAATGAGATGAGCCACCAAAATTATATCGCCCACATAAACTGGACAAGAAGAAAATGAGACTCATGGTGTCGATGAATGAGTTTTGTCTACTATGCCCATTTTGAAGTCATGGTGAGAAGATAAGACTTGAGCCTCTCATACCATGCTCTGGGGGCCTGCTTGAGTCCATACAAAGCTTTGGAGAGCTTGTATACATGACTCGGAAACTTGGGGTTCTCGAATCTCGGAGGTTGTTTGACATAAACCTCTTCCTCAATATAGCCATTGAGGAATGCACTCTTGACATCCATTTGATAGAGCTTGAAGCCCGGGATGCAGAGAATGCAAGCGGGATCCTAATAGCCTCTAGTCTAGCTACGGGCAAAGGTCTCCTCAAAGTCAAGACCCTCAACTTCGAGAAAACCCTGTGCAACTAGCCTAGCCTTGTTGCGAATGACAACCCCATCCTCACTCTGCTTGTTTTTGAACACCCACTTGGTCCCAATGACATTATGACCGGATGGGGCTCGACAAGCTGCCATACCTTGTTCCTCTCAAAGTTCTCAAGTTCTCATGCATAGCATTAATCCACGATTCATCGGATAATGCATGAGAAACATCTTCGGCTCAAAGGAGGCAACGAAGGCAGAGTGGAGGCAGAATGGACAAACTGATTTTGAGCGAGTGGCGCTCAAGCAGATCACCAATGATCCGATCGGTGGATGAGCTTCTGGATATGACGGGAGGACGAGTAGCGAGTGGCCTCTACCTCATGCAGAAGAGGTAGGAGCAGAGCCACTACCAAGGAGAGTCGGAAGGCAAGGGTGGTCACTCGAGGTGAAGAAATGGAAGCAGGAGGCACCTCGGGTATAGAGGGAACTGGATCGGTGGAACACCATCATCTCCATCATCCTCATCTTCTACAAAGATGGTCTCGGAGGGATAAGAAGAGCTCAAACATCGGGTCTAGCTCTGGGCTAGCCTCATCGAAGGTCACATCACGGTCTCTATGATCCTATGCGCATCAACACACTGCACTTATAGCTACGAGAAGAAGTCGAGTAACCTAGAAAGATACCATCGGAAGAGCGAGACTCAAACTTATCTAGGTTACTGACTTCAAGATAAAACACTTGCAACCAAAACGCGAAAATGAGACACACCGGGCTTTCGCCCATACCTCAACTCGTAAGAAGTGCGATGCAAATGTGCTCTCAAAAACACGCGATTAGAAACATGGCAAGCGTAGCTATAGCCTCACCCAAAACTTCCTAGGAGTCTCAGACTCGTCTAGCATCGTCTGGCCATCTCAACTGTGGTCCTGTTCTTCCTTTCCACTACGCCATTCTCACGAGGCGTAGGGAGAAGAGAACTGATGCTCTAAACCGGACTCCACACAAAAACTCTCAAAGTAGGAATTCTTGAACTCCGTGCCATTATCACTGCAGATAGCTCGTAATGCACACAGGAGCTCAATAGACAACCTCTTGATCAAACCCTGAAGTGAGAAAAGTCTCATCCTTCGAGGCCATGAAGAATACCCAAGAGTATCTAGAAAAATCATCAACGATGACAAGAACATACCACTTCCCTCCTGCTGACTGCACTCTAGCTGGACCAACAGTGTCCATATGTAAAAGCTGTCCTGGTGCATCAGTCATCACTACGGTGGATCGGAGGATGAGAAGCAGTAACCATCTTGCCATGTCGGCAAGGAGAGCAAACTAAGTCTTTGACCATCTTGAGTTTGGGCAAACCCCGAATGAGATCATGGCTGCTAACTCGGGTCAAATGATCAAAACCAATGTGACCAAGTCTCCTATGCCAGAAGGAGAGATCACGGGACTCAGAAGCAATCAAACATCGAAGAGAGTCTCGGAAGAAGCGAGAAAAATCAGCACGAAAAACTCTCCCAAATCTAGAAATCCATAAACTAACCCTCCGATGAATCAAGGATTCTACAGGTATTACTCTTGAAGCTTACCTCGAAAGAGTCATCGATAAGCTGAGAAACAGAGAGCAGATTGTATTGCAGCTTATTTACTAAGGCAACATCTTTAAGAAAGAAATTTTGGTTAATGCAGATGATACCTTTAGCAATGACTCTACCTGAAGATGCATCCCCAAAAGTGATTAACTCATCACCGGGGGCTCGGACTAGGAAGAGAACCAACGAGAATCTCCGGTCATATGGCGAGAACAACCGAGTCAACAATCCAAACATCGCCCTTCCCCATCCGGATTTAACTGATCAAGACACAGAGAGAAAGATGACTCAAGATTGGGATAGAGTGAAGACTTAGGAACCCAATCTTGAACCATACGACACCTCAGTACCACCACGAAGAAGATCGGACTCGAGTGTCTCTCTCGACGCTCAACTCTCACACGATCAGAGCAACTCGGTAGATAATCTAGGAGTCAAAACTAGGTTGGCACGCCGTGGTGCAAAAGCGGACCATCCCGAAGAAGGGTGCTGGATCTCCTACGAGAAAACACCTCACGCCACGATATCTACCTCGATGGGAAAACGAGGAATATCAAGAGGACGGCGGAAAGCCCGACTCTGAACAGCTCGGGACTAAAACTCGAAGAACTAGCATGAAAACCAAGTCCCGGACGCTGCCCAAAACAGCGACTCTCTAACTGTCTAGAAGCGGTGTGTGTCTTAGGAGCACTCAAAGTCAGGGATGACCTGAGAATACCCCTAAGAGCGACAACACGCTCACGCCGAGTGATCTTGGCGCGCCAAGGTAAATCTACTAGGTGACCATCCTTCTTACGGAAGGTGCATGTGTACTTCCTTGCTAGAGGCGAAGCAATAGGAGTAACACCCTTCTAGTCGGAAGTCCTATGGACAACCCAGTGAGACCTAAACACGGTGGTACTCACTGCAGGAGCTACCACAATCTCACCACTCTTGGAGCCGCACAATGGTGGGAGGATGCGCCGGCGTGCTCAAGGGATCAAATCCTAGACCTTGATTGAATCTACTAATCTTGGATTGGTCTAGAATAAGATTGAGCTTCTTCTTGCCTCCAACAAACTTCTCGAGAGTGCTCATAAGATCTGGCAATCTCGGAAGAAAGAAGCACAAGAAGAACAGGGGAAGGAGAGGAAGAAGAACCAGAAAGTTGAGCTCTCTCAAAGACGTGCATTTTCTCCCAAAGACGGCTGCCTCAATCTTGAGGGCCTCACAAGAAACGCAAGGAGCATCTCTAATTCTATGGGCTTGGTCTTCTAATTTCTTCCTAAGCTCGACATGGATTTTATCCAAGTCTCCCACAATCTCGAAGACATCGCAAGCAATATTTTTGTGACTTATCTAGTAAGTCCTTAGCAAGTTTAGCACACTTGACATTCAGGGTTTCATTGTCAAGTTTTGATTGCTTCTGACCCTCACATGAGCCGATTGGGTCCTTAGAAGCATGTGATTCAAGTTCATTGTTTCTAGCAGTAAAGCTTCCTAAGGTGTTCGCTCATGGCATCAATTTGGCAAGCAATTTAGGGCAATTAGAGCATGATGGAGTGGAGTGAGCATGAAGAAAACTAGCCTCAACAGAATAGCATCAACAGAACTAGTGCTAGCATTCTTCAACCTAAGACCATCAAGTTCAACAAGCACACTATCATGTATGGTCCTTAGGTTCTCCAACTCCACAAGAATAGCATCACACAAAGAGCAATCATCAGTGACTCGGGAGGGAGAAGATCTAAGTGAAGCTAACTCCCGAGTCAAGGTACCTACTTCCTTCTCAAGCTCCGTACACCTAGCTCTAGCTCTAGCATGAAATTTTCCTAATTTGCAGAAAGCTTCGTTGAGCTGGTCATAGGAGGGTACCTCGTCCGAGTCATTTGAGAGCTCTGAGTCGCCGATGTCGTTGGTGTCGGCCATGAAGCACATGCCGAGAAGTCGTCGCCGCCTTTCTTCTCTTGCGGATCATCCTCGCCCTCGTCGCTCCATGTCTCCGTGTCGGAGAGGTTGATGTCGTCAAGCGCGGCAAGGACGCGGTGGAAGAGCTTCTTGTTCTTGGAGAAGTTGCGGTACTTCTTCTCATGCGCCGGTTCACGAACTGGAGGCTTCTTGTTGCGGTTCTTGTCGGTGTAGTCGTTCTTGCCCGAACCGCCAACGTCATTCTTGCCCTTCTCCGGCTTGGGATAGTTCGCGAATGTGGTTGGGGCCACCACACTCGAAGAAGGTGATCATGCCACCTCTCTTCCTCTCTCTCACCCTCTTGTATGCATGAGAAAACTTGCGAGCGAGAAGAGCAAGCTCATTTTTTGGAAATTTTTCCAGTTGGTCATCGCTTAGCTCGCAAAGGGCGGAAAGAGAGAAACCAATAGAAGGATCAGAAGAAGAAGATCCAATGGGATCGGTGACCAAAGCCATCGACTGAGATTTCATCTTCCGAGAAACGACATCGATCTCATGAGTCTTGAGGCGGGAATAAAGCCCGTCAAGAGTCAGAGTCGATAAGTCGGTGGTGTCCTTGATGGTGGTCACCTTCATCTCCCAAACCCGAAGGTCGAGTGCGGTCAAGAAATGCCGAGCATTGTCCGAGTCGAGGTATATGCAACCAACCGCTCGGAGGTCGCTCAAAATCTTTGTAAACCGACCAAAACACTCGCCGAGACTCTCACCAAAGACGTTGATCAAACTTGTTGTACTCGCGCTTGAACTGGTCCTGCCTCACAGTCTTGATTTGAGTAGAGCCCTCATGGTAAGCATCGAGGGTTACCCAAATCTCGTGAGCGGAGCGAAGGTGAGAAATGTTATCATACTCACCGCGGCTAAGACCCTGTATGAGAATGTTCCTTGCCTTAGCATTCGCCTCAACGTCAACCATATTGATGGCGTGACATTTTCATCGCCAGGAACCTCATACGGAGTTTCACCTTCGCCATATCGTAGCCCAGGCAGTGATGTATGACTCCATCCGGACTTCCAAAAGGAAAATCAACTCCATTAAAGATGAGAGGCTTGGTGGAATATTTGTCCGTCGCCATGGCTCTTGAGACCGGTCAAGATCTAGAAAGAGCAGAACGGCTCGATACCAATTGAAGGACCGAGATGGCGAGCAGAGGGGGTGAATGGTCGCAAATAAAAATTCCCCAAAATACTCCAACAAAAACCTCGACAAGATCGCTTAAAAGGAATTGTGAAAAACCCAAAACTAGACAACTATGTGTACCCCAAGCTTGCATGGATAAGTACCATAAAATATGTGGGGATTTTTGAGTCACAATCCTGGTTGTCTAGTGTCCAAAAGAAAGAGGAATCAATTCAAACTCTTGCTTTTAGAAAGGACATCAATTCAAATCACAAAAGTCACTTTCAGAAAAGCAAAAGCAGGATTTCCAGAACTTGTCCTCAATTTGCACAGGAGGTTGGTGGGTTTCTGTAGCTCACAAAATTTTGAGACTTTTTCTCCCTGTGAGAATTAGAGTCGTGAAGAACTACACCAAATTTCTCCTCAAAAATCCTTACAGAAAAAACAGGAAAAATCGAAGAACACAGTCTGGTCAAGAACTTCGAGCAGAAAGTTTGGGGCTCGGTTTTCACCTCATGGCGCCCAAACGGTGCAACAAGTGAACTCAAAAATTTTTTTGTAAGTGGATATCAGAGTCCCGCACCTCCTCCAGCAAGAATCACTCAAAAAGGATTTTTCTATATTTTTACAAAAATCAAACACTGACTGCTGCGCGAAGAACAAGTTCAGAACAAAGTTGGAACTTGAAAGAAAAGATGTTCTCTACTCAATCCAAGAGTGCAAAAGAGATGTAAAACCATATGAACACACTCAAAACATCCAAGAACAGCAGCATTTAGAAGGAGGGGAGGCAAATCCAAATTACTTGAAAGTAAATTGCGGGAATGTAATTATGGAAAGTAAATACTGAATTTAAATTGCGTAAAGTAAAGACATAATGTAAATGCATAAAATAAATTCAGAGGTGGATGAATAAAACTTTCATTTCTGGAAGGGAGGTTACAAAGCCTCACATTCATGTGGGCAAAGCTCAAATGAGCATCAAAACCTCAACACCTTCAAGGGAAGGAGGCTACCCTCCACCCCTATTTATACTACTCTTGGGCCACCTACCACCCTTGGATGAGTCCTCAACCCTAGAGCACTCATCTAAGGGCTAGGATTAACCCACACACACAGCCATGCAAGGGCTAACCCAAAACCCACACACATACGGGTTTTCTTGCACGGTTTTCAAAGCATACTACCTAGACCCGCTAACCTATCAACTAGACCTCAATCCGACGGTCCTCATTGATCCACGCGGCATCTAGCTAGCATCATCTCCTTTCCTTGTCTTCTTGACTTGCCCGGACTCCGTCTCCGATCATCTTCCGGCGATCTCCCAACCGTCTGGACCTCCGACGCTCCTCGCCTAGTCCCGGTCATCCTTCGCCTCACCATGACCTAGCACCGTCGTCCTGCAACCATCAAAGACAAGGAAACTCCTCACATAGCAATGCCCACAAAGATGTGCAATAAACCATCCAACTCATCACTACCGCGTCCATACGACGAGTGATCGCCACTCTGGCAGAGACAACTCAAATTGCTTCATTTTGAAAATCAATCCAAATCAAACTCAAACTTGAGCACACCTTGCTCAAATAAAGTCAAATACTCATCACAAACATGGATGGACCTCCACATGGTCCTTCATTAAGTATGTTGGCCTTTTGTGGAAAACTATTTAAATTTATGCAAAGTTAAAGTAAAGTTTTGCCAAAAATATTTTATTTAAGTCCAGAATGTCTCAAAGTATTTTTGAGATTTTTCTGGGATTTTTCCTGACAATTTATTTGCTTGAAACCAATTAAATGAATTTCTAGAATTATTTAAATTAATTCTCTTGGTTCCTTCGCTATGCTTTATCCCTGACGTGGCCTGCTTGTTGGATGGGACGTCATCTTCTTCCTGCAACATGGCTGCTTCTGCCTGGATATTCTTCCCCTCGGCCGTTGCCTCCTGCACCAAAGAAGTTCACAATTCTCTGGCCGCATTCCGTAGATCGCTTGATGTCGCCTGCTAATTGTGATGACGCGCCTCGGGTCCGGCATCTTCATCATCAAATAGGTGTAGTCTTGGGACGGCCATGAATCGAGCCGACGGGTCTTCCCAAGATATCGTGATACTGTCTTGAAATCCGCTACCTCTAAATTTACATACTCGGTCCGATAGTTGCTTTTCGTACTGAAGGTGACAAGCAAAGAAATCTGCCCGAGAGGAAACGAAGACACCCCAGGGATCACCCCGTGGAACGGTTGTGAACTCAGCCTTAGCTCGGAGCGGGGGATGTTCATGTCGTCGAGGGTTTTGGCGAACAAGACGTTGAGTCCACTCCCTACATCAATCAAGACTTTGTTGAGCTTTACACTGCGAATAACAGGGTCGACCACTAGAGGGTACTTACCTGGATGTAGAACTCGATTGGGATGATCCGTCCGATCCAAGGTGATCGGGACTTTAGACCACTTTAAATACTGGGGGTTGCCGTTCCACCGCATTGATCTCCCGAGCAATAAGCTTTTGCTTCCGCTTGGACTCGTATCTTGTGGAGCCCCCATATATGTAGTTCAACTCGTGCTCGGGTTCCTGATAATCATCCTTGCTAGGAGGGTCCTTCTTCTTGGTCGCCTCTTCTTTCACTAGAGCTGGCTGCTTGTTGCTTTTGCGCACAAAACGCTTCAGAGTAAAGTAGTCTTTAGCAGCGTGCTTACCTTTAGGGTGGAAAGGACAAATCGTTTCCATGACGATTCTGTAATTGGGTGCCTCCCTCCGCGTCGCTCGGGGCTGACTGCGTTCTGCTACCGCGACTAGCTCCTCGCCTTTTTGCTTTTTGTCTTTGTGCTTGGAGGACTCGGCCCTGTCGCCTTTGTTCTTCTGTTGCGGGCGATCTTCTTAGCGCTCGGCTAGGGCGTCTGAGGCCATGGCGTAGCGGTCGGCCAATGCAAACATCTCCTTTACAGAGGCCAGTGGTTTCCTGGACATTTTCTTGATCAGATTTAGATCACTTACCCTTTCTCAAAGGCGCCACCACCATCGCATTAGATACATCCTCGATGGTGTTTTCTTACGCATGAAACGCCGGATGAAATCCTCATTGTTTCGCCCTTCTTCCGTGAAGTCGATATAGGTCCCATGGGGTGCCAAGCCTCTCATAGGTTCCACGAAAGTTAGCGATAAATTGATCGCGAGAGATCGCTCCAAGAGTCCATCGAGTTTGCGGGAAGTCCAGTGAGCCATGCTTGAGTTGAAGGGTGAGATTGACCGCAGATAATTTGCCATAACGATTTGATTGCCCCCAGCCACTTTGACCGCCAGGGCATAGTCCTGCAGCTAAGCTTCCGGATCTCGTTCCCCGTCAAACTTACGATGCCCTTGGGATTGAAACCTTCGGGCCATACCACTCGGCATAACCGAGAAGTGAATGCTCGGATTCTGTCGATGGATCTGTCGTCATGATGAGGGGGAGTCTGGCGTGGCGAGCCTCTGGCTCAGCGATCGTCATCAGCATGTCGGGGTGGAGTTCGGCGCGGTGAGCCCATGACTCGACAATCGTCGTTGTCGTTCCGACCCCGGTGGTGATGGTCTCTATAGTCGTTGCAGTCGTCGTACCTTTGGCTGCTTTGTCGATCGTGGCCAATGCCGAAACGTTCGTAGTCGTCGTAGCGCCAACGTTGTTCTTCCTCGTCCCGCTCTTGCCGTTTGGCGGTGATGTCTCGACGAAGGTCGCGATTGAGATTCTAGCGGCATCTCCGACTAGTTGTATTGGGCGCCGATTGCCGGATTCGACCGGTAGCAGCGATCGATCGCTAGCGACGTGGGTAGCCGTGTGGGAGCTTGAGTGCATATCTCCCACCGGCTTTTCCTAATTCTATCAATGGCCGCCACCGTCACCATGGCTTTGATCCGGGCCACGATCGGGCGGGCTATCGATGCAATCATCGGATCTAGCGTGTCGAGGAGCATCTTGGAAGCGGCGACATTCTCAGAGCGGTGTGTGGAAGACAGCTTGGTCTCCCAATAAGGATTGTAGGATGTCCTCGCGACATTGCGGCCGCGAGATCAAGCGATCGCACTTGTGCCTCCACCCTTATGAAGAAGACGATCATCCTCCGCAGCTTCTTGAATCTCTTTTGGCATTGAGATCGGTCTTCTACTCTTCTATTGCGTAGATGCCGCGAAGACCATAGCAACCCCTCGCAACGCCGACTGGTTTGCTAGCCGAGTCAGATTGACATACCTGAGATGGGTCGGCATGATCTTTACCATATTGGATCTGGATTAGGTCCAGGCAGACAAGTTCTCCGTGTGCATCTGCGGCGAAGTCCGGCTTCCAAAGGAAAAGCCGGTCGGAGGCGAAGGTGGCGATGACTCACCGATTGTCGCCATCGAGTTTGTAGGAAAAGATTATAGCGCTTCCCCTACCTAGCGCGCCAACTTTCGACTTTTGTAGTCGATAATAAATTTATGGGGCAGGCGCTAGATCTCAAACTCAAAGGTCACACAAGACAAAGGTTTAGACTGGTTCAGGCCCTCGATGGAGGAGGTAATAACCTAGTCCTGTGTGCTGGGATTATATGGATCTCTTGGATCTATGATTGCTCGTGTGCTCGATGTTTTTGTTTTTGCCTACCCTCTCCCTTATATAGTGGGGGTGGGGCGGTTTACAGAGTCCCGATCGGTTACTGGATAGAGTTTACATCTTTATCTACCCTGTTAACAACTCGGATTACAATCGTATCTTTTATATCTAAATACATGTACAACTGTTTATAGGATGTACCCCCTTTCGTATGCAAGAAGAAGGCTTGGCGCGGAGCTTATCGTTTGGGCCTTCCTCTCGGCCCTGTCTTCCCCTCAGGTGATGCTGAGCCGGTTATGAAGACACCTGGTTTCATATATTCCACAGGTATAGATCAAATTGGTAGATTAGCTAAGTCCCAATTTAATTTGAAACAATTGTATATGTGAAATAACATGCAATAGAGTAAAACAATATAGCGATTTTGTAAGCATGGGTTCAACATGATCAAAGCACAACTTTCCTTAAATAAGCCCTTATTCTTGTTCTGGACCTTGGTCTTGAGTCGGCGAATCTTCCTCGGATGCTTCGCACAATTCAATGTCTACGCGAAACGAGAGAGAAAGCCAAATAAACACAAAAATAGAGAGAAAACCAACTCCAAAAATAAAATAAGATTCATCATTAAATAGATCTCAATTTTAAAAATTTTAGAATCTTGAATCACCTCAATCGGAGTTCGTATGAGGGAGAACGGTCTCTCAGAAGATTCAAAAATCATAAAAACTTGAAAATTGGCAAAATACCTAATTAACAGAATTATTTTTATATTGAAAAAGGCTTTTGTTGCGCAAGCGTGATGTCAGCACTTGACCGAGAGAACCAGATGCTGCCACGTGGCCTCGGTCCATGGACTGAGTCCACAGAATCACATTGGTTCACCATGGACCCGGTCCACGGAGCTTATGCTCCGTGCGCCAGGCGTCATCGTCTGATTGGCGCGACCAGTAGTGCGATCTGAGCCCACCTCCACTGATCCGACAGCTCAAGCTAGCGACGACGTGGCTTATCGACACGTACTCCACACGGCGAGATCTGACGCATTCGATCTGAGATTCAACGAATATGATTGATAGCGAGGTTCGACGGTGAGCTTGGCGGCACGGTCGCTATAGGCCGAAATGAATACGAGCCCGACAGCACTTTGTTGAGCAAACGGTGGCACAGCACCTAGAACTGGTGAGTCCTAAAGCGGGGATTCCATATCTGTCCACAATGGCGGCGAACGAACACCGAACAATGACGAAAACACACCGAAACCGACAGAGGCGTAGCAATGAATAACGGCGAGCTCTTGAGCGATGAAGACAACGACTTCGGCGACGATTCTTGGACCAGCAAACACGGCATTCAACAGGGAACCACGGGCTGGCACGTGTGGTATTTATAGCGCTGGGATTCGAGCCCTACACAGATGCCAAGGTTTACACGACGGCGAAGGCGTGCTAGCGGCGGACTCCGAGTCCCGATCAGAAACGACAACCACACACCGTCCGATCACTAACGAACGGACAAGATGAGACCTGACGTGGCACGATCGGATCTGCCCATTTCCAAAAAAACGGACAAGATCTTCACTTACCCTAATCGCACTGACTCAACTAGCGCCGCTTGATGTTGATCCTATGGTCTACAAGCTCTAGGGTTTCCAAATCCTTGACATCGAATCCCAACCACCAATCCTTGATCCAACGGTAAGCATCCATGCCTCTAGAAAATGGGCCGACGGCACGAAAAGACTGGGCCGCATAGTGTTGGGCTCCGGCCCGACACTATTTTCCCGATTTTTTCCATTTAAATTAATTTTAGAAATTAGTTTTATTAGTTTTTAGGCAGATAAAACATCATGAAAAATCCAAGAAAATTCTCATAAATACTTTGAGACATTTTGAACTCAAATAAAATATTTTTTGTGAAACTTTATAGTAACTTTATCTATATTTAAATAAATTTTCACAAAAAGACAATATACATAATTTAAACTAAGTCCAAATAAATTCCATAAAAATCCAATAACTCCAGAAAAATCAAAATTGCACAAATAACAATAAAATAATATTAAAGTCAAATTTTGGGATGTTACAGGTTTGGAGGCGCACAAGGAGGCGAAGGGAGGCACAGGTTGGCGAAGGATGGCCCGGGGGAGGAGCTAACCAGCGGGGGGTGGCACGAACCGGGGCGGGGTCGCAGGCCGACGGGGGGTGGACGCTACGCCAAGGGGAAGGTCGCTGCGGCTAGGGAGGATGTCGTGCCTTGGGGATGTCGGAGCAGCTGCATGTGTGGAGGTCGCCGGGTCGAAGGGAGGCGCGTAGGTGCGGGCAAGCTAGGGTCCTCAAATGCACGGGGAGATGCTAGGGTTTGGAGGCAATGAGATTATGACAAAATGGCGGTGAGGGAGAGGGCTGGTTTACTCGATCGGTTGGGTGCAACTATGGGGAAATGAGAGTCCACATCGCAGATGGTTCCATTATAGAACCGTCTGCGATCCAATCAATGTCTTATAAAAAAATGCGCATTAAGGCTCACAAGCGGTATACTTGGCTCAGTTGGCAATGGGCTTGGCCTGTGTACGTGAGGTCTTGGGTTCGAATCACTGGGAAACAAATGTTTTTTGAAATGCTCTATCCTAGATGATTTTCAAATTTAACCGTCTGAGATGAGTGACGTAGTGGACCAGCACAGAGGGGCAGTAGGCAGTGGACCGTGCGGTCAGAGGACATCGCTGACGGTTCTAATATTAAACCGTCTGTGATGACTCATCATAGAGAGTTCAATATTAGAATCGTCTGTGATGAGCATTATGCTTTTTTTCTCATATTTGTTCAAGTTATTATTGTTATTATTATTTGTTAATGTTAATATTATCTATTCAAGTTATTATTGTTATTATTATTTGTTCAAGTTATTATTTTTATTATTATTTGTTGAAGTTAATATTATCTGTCCAAGTTATTATTTTTATTATTATTTGTTCAAGTTATTATTGTTATTATTATTTGTTCAAGTTATTATGGTTGTTACTATTTGTTCAAGTTATTATTATTTATTAAAATTACTTGTTCAAGTTATTATTATTACTAATTAACCCATGAACTCCTTTTTTCTTCAAATTTACTGGTGGCATCAAGTTAATTGTAATACATACATGTAATATAATACATACAAACATCTCATTAATTATAATACATACAAACATCTCATTAATTATCGTACATACATAAATCTTATTAATTATCGTACATATGTATATCTCATTAATTGTCATAACTCCACCTGCTTATTCTTTGGTACAAAAATTAGCCCTTCATGATGATCGACGCGTGTCTAGCTAGCTTCCTCAGGTTGTTCTTCCTGAACCGTGATGCCATTACTGATATGAGGCAAATCGTCAAACTGATTGTATTCTTCATAATCTACCACATTCTCGACTCCGACAATCCTCCTTTTTCCCTGAAGAACCATGTGGCGCTTCTTGTTGGACGGGTCGGTAACGTAAAAGACTTGAACAACTTGGTTAGCGAGAACAAATGGTTTGTCTTGGCATCTGACACGTTCGAGGTCCACAGTAGTGACACGTACTTGTCAACCTTCACGTGCTACAGGTAAACCCAATGGCATCGAAATAAGGGGATCTTGAATAGTATGTAGTCGAGCTCCCAATTTCCTTAATGAACCCATAGTACGAGCTCCTCATCGATCCAATGGTATTCAACGCATCTATGTGAACACCGCTGCTCGATTTGTGCTCTTCATGTCTTGATCTCTCGTGTAAAATGTGTACCCATTTAAGTCATATCATTTCCATGTTACAACCAGAATATCGCCCTTTTGACAACCATGTCAAGATATCACCGACGAGCTTCCGGTGATGGGTTGTTGCTCCTTCAACCATCTGTTGAACTGAAAGTTATCTTTGTCGATGATGCATTACTCTGCCGTGAAGGATTCTCTTGCCGTAACCAGTTCTTGTGCTCGTCGATATAAGGGGCCACAATAGCCATGTGTTGCAAAACTATAAAATGGGCTTTAGTGCACACAATCGGATCGGCATGATTGCTTTCCTTCCGATGGTACCGATTCCCTAGAGCCTCCCCTCATGGCGGGATTGAGGCACACCTATCGATTCGACCTAAGCCATGTAATCCCCACAGAATTCGATGACCTCTTTGGTTGCATAACCTTCGACAATGCTACCCTCCGGTCAAGATTGATTCCGTATGTAGGACTTGAGAATTCCCATGAGCCTCTCGAACGGGTACATGCTATGTAGGAACATGGGCCTGCACATCTTTATCTCCCTCACAATGTGAACAAAGAGATGGACCATGATATTGGAAAACGACATAGGGAAATACATCTCAAGATTACAAAGAGTTATTACCACCTCGGCTGCAGAGCATCTAGTCCTTCGGGATCGATGACCTTCTGAGCAATTGTGTTAAAGAAATAGCACAGCCTTGTGATTGTCTCCTGGAACTTACTCGGTAAAATACTTTTAATTGCCACAGGGAGCATCTGTGTCATAAGTACATGGCAATCATGAGACTTCATGCCAGTTAAACTCAAATCTTGCTTCGAAACAAGTCTCTTCATGTTGGGCGAGTAACCAGATGGAACTTTCACACCATGCAAGCACTGGCATAGTTCAATTCTCTCGGACTTGGATATAGTGTAATAAGGTGTTCGTAGTATGTTCGACCTTTATTGGTCTCTTTAGGTGCTAACTCAAGTCCGATGCCCATATCAACCAAGTCAAGTCGTATGCTGATACCATCCTTTGTTTTACCCTTAATGTTCAATAAGAGACCAATTAAGCTATCACAGACATTCTTCTCTATGTGCATCACGTCAATGCAGTGCCAAACTTCTAGGTCTTCCCAATAAGGTAGGTCCCAAAATATTGATATCTTCTTCCACATGCTCTTCTCACGGGTCGTCGATTACGTCCCTTTCAAAACACAACATCCAAATTCTTAACCATATCATGAATGTCTATCCTGCTTAAAGGCTTTGGAGCCAAACCGTCTACGGTCGTTCTGTCGAATTGTTTCTTCATCTTGCGGTATGGGTGATTCCTCCGAAGGAACCTACAGTGACGCATGTACACGGTTTTGTGCGAGTGATACAGCCACACGCTCTCCGTATCATCCAAGCAGTGAGTACAGGCTTTGGCTCCTTTTGTACTCTGCCTTGACAGGTCAGCAAGGGTAGGATAATCATTTATAGTGCAGAACAACAGGCAGTGCCAAGTGAAGTACTCCCGTTTGTGAGAATCCCAAACCTATACCCCAAGAGCCCACAACGTGTTCAGATCTTCAACCAATGGTGCTAGGTACATATCAATATCGTTTCTAGGTTGCTTCGGGCTTTGGATGAGTATAGACAGAAAAATTGAAGGATCGAGATGGCGAATAGAGGGGGAGGTGAATGATTGCAACCTAACATTTTCCCAAAAACAATCCAAAAAGCCCGCGAAGGAAACACACGAAATGAGAAAATCAAAATGAGCCACTTCCTGTCTGGCCGATGCTACTGCAGGACAGCAATTAGCACCGCTCGAGGGGCGGTAGCACCGGGCTCAAGAACAGCTCAAGAGCCTGAAAAATCAGCACAACCTTAAAGCAAATTCCAAGGAATTTTCTGATCGGCAGGATAAAAACTCAAGAAAGTTGGTAGATAAGATCCTCGGGATGTCATGAACTTATTCCAACCTTCAATCGCAAGGATTGACGTCAAAGTTCTGACCTTTTTGCACGGGAAGGAAGAACGCACCAAGTTTTAAGCAAATCGAAAGAACTTGATTCAAGACTTGCTCATAGGGTTTTGATGATCAAGATGATCTTGAATAGCCTACCACACTCCCAGTAAGCAAAAGAACAAGTAGAGACTTGAAGAAATGCAATTTACAAGATCATTCACTCAAGAACACAAAATCCGGTTTCTTGCAAGAAAATGCATGGATTGCCTCGATGATTGGGATATGATCTAAGAAGAGATTCATCCAACAATCAACATCCGTGGCATAAGAATCGTAAGCATGTATGATGAGGACAACTCCTATGGATACAACTTTAACTCTTTGTCCAATAACACGAGCGTGAGCAAAACAACTCAATTACAAGGTGATCTCGTTCTTAGGTGATAATACTTGTTCTAATGAGAATGTGCTACTGCATAATTTTCCTAGTGACGTGTTGTTACTTAGGAGCATGGGAGAGGAGATATTAACTCAAGGAGACCTCACACACAACTTGAACATCTATAAGCCACGTTCAACTAAAGGACAAGCCCAATTGATGCTGCCCGTGCACTTCAATTAGGACTACAACTCGTCTCGGAGTCAGCCTGACAGTGCCGGTCTAAGAAGACTATAACTTCCTCATACGAAGTCCGCTTGGGCTGAGCCACCACTGCTCAAACCTTATTTCAAGACCTGTCTATTGCATACAAGCTCATCTCTAGATTTGTTGGGAAGACCTCCAAATCAATGCGAAAAGTTACTCTTGTTGCAGACTTCAATCGTAACCGCTGATTGATTACTTTTGTTACTCGCCTTATATATTCTAGCCGCCGCTACTTTTAGGGTTAGGTTATTTACTAAGTTTGTTCCCCATGCGTGTGAAACACTTGTTCATCGGAGCAAAGGTCACAAGACCTGGTTTGGTGAAAGAGATAACCTCAACTTTGATCGCTTGAATTGTCAAATTGTTTTCTTTCTCGTTCTTGCTCATTTCTGCTACTGCGTGAAGGAATTAACCTTTGTGGTTAGGTCATCCGAGTGTGATCATGGTTGATAACAACAGTGCGTGGGTGTAGCGATTACAAGGATTCAATCTACGATTGAAGCCCTTGGAACGCGAACGTCTCCATTCGCAAAAGTAGAACCTATCGGAAGATCGGGCCGTTAAGCGCATCAAGTGGTATCGAGCTGTGTTGCCCATTAGGTAATTCGTATTTCCCCATTGGTTAGTTTTCCATCATCCTAGTGTCCAAAAAAATGGCCCCGAAAATATTTGCGTTCGTCGCTGTCCTTGTTTCCGCTGTCCATACCCCTTTGATCCTTTGAACTTTCATTCGATTTTTGCTTTATTGAATTGTTGTCCCCCGCTATGTTGTTATGTTGCCGAGTCTAGATCGAGTCCTATCTTGGTTGTAGCAGTCGAGTTTGTTTGCCACGTAAATCCTAGGCATCGATTGATTTTTAGTCTGAGAAGAAGAAGTGTTCGTGCAGGGTTCGGTAAAACGGGCATAACTTTTGCATACGGACTCTAATTTGGGTCTATTTTGTTTGTTTTGAAGAGGACGACGACACGCATCTGAAAAATCCACATGTCTCTAGACTTGTGCATTTTTTAATCTCAAAATCGGCCTCTAAGACTGAGTTCTGGGCCCCGAAAGTTTCAGTGCCATCTTTTAGTCATCTGTTTAGCATTTTATCTCATTCGAAAACGTGGGATTGTTGTTTTCCATCCTTTCTTTAGTTGAGAGGGATAGTATACCTCTGAGAAAAAGAAAAAAATAGAGAGCCACACCAAAAGAAGAGAGAAGAGAAAAAGGCCAGTGCAAAAAAAAATCAAAAGCCGCACTGAAAAATAAATTCAGAAGTGCTGGAATCCTATGTGTCCTTTGTATATTTGTGTGCTTCGCTTCACATAACTAGGTCTGTGACGAGTTTAGGCCGACAACACAGACTATCTTGGGACTACTTTTCAGTTTTGCAATTTCTGATTTGAATTGTTGCATAACCTTTGCTACTCATACATAGCCTTCCGAGCTCCACTCTCTTCCAATTCAGTTGCAGGTTTACTTTGCAATCGCATACCCTACCATTGTCACAGGTTTTCACGAACCACCTTACGGATTGCACCACCTGTCACAGTTGGTAAGAAACTTGCAAGAGCTTGGTAAGAAGCTTGAGCGAGAGTGATCTTTACCCTTTGTCCACCACCTAGTAGTTGATAGGAAGAATATATACTCCTTTCTTTCTCCCTTCTTGTCTTCTTCTAACAATGACAGGATCACATAATGAAATTCCGGATGGAGACGAATGTGTTGCAAAAATTGAGGTCATGAAGTACGTGGAGGATCATCAAAGCGAGTTGAGAGGCATCGATGCAAACCTCACCAAGCTTTCTCAAGACAACGAACATAGGATGGAGCGAATTGAGCGGAGCATTGCCAACCTCATCACCATAATGGAGTGCCTAGAGAGGCAGCCGGCTCCACCTGCAGATCCTACAGCCCTCAATGGAGATCGAAGGGAGGGCAATCTTGCTGCCCCTAGAGATGAAGAAGCATTCCCTGCCGACGACATAGAGGATGATGAAGGAGAAGAAAGTGTCGGCAATATGGATCAAGCTATTGAACGAAATGCCCATTTTCGCGATCGTCTTCGCCACAATCGTTATGGTATGGGAGGTAACAATGGTAATGCTAATCGACATCATGGTAATGTTAATGAAGCATTTTCTAAAGTTAAGTTTACCATGCCATCTTTTTGCGGGTCGTTATAATCTGGATGAATATTTAGAATGGGAGCTATCTGTGGATCAAAAAATTTCATGCTTTGAAGTCCCGAAAGAACAAAGAATAAGACTTGCCACTAGTGAATTTACTAACTTTGCATCATATTGGTGGCATGAAATTAAACAAACAGATAATGTCCCAACCACATGGAATGGTTTGAAAGAATGCATGTGAGTTAGATTTGTACCCTCATATTATGCTAGAGATTTATTGAATAAATTGCAGTGCTTGAACCAATGTAATAAGTCCGTAGAAGAGTATTATCAGGAGTTACAAATTGGTATGTTGCGTTGTAAAGTGCAAGAAGATGAGGATGCAAAAATGTCTAGATTTTTTAGGGGTTTAAATCATGAAATTTGAGACATATTAGAGCATAAGGATTATCATAATATCACTCGTTTGTTTAATCTTGCTTGCAAAGCTAAAAGGAAGTACTGTGGACGACAAGCTCGATCACGAGGAATTACTCGAGGATTTCCAACTCGGGCCACACCTAGGGCGCCACCGCGCCACCTTCTGCTGGTCACTCTACATCATCTTCTTTCCATGCACGTTTACGATTCCATGCCGCAACCACGTGCTCCGCAGCAACAAATCAGCGACGGTGCAAGCACCGACAAAGAGAGCGCCATCGATTGCTTCCACGGTAGGACACGTGATATGCAAAGGCTACCACTGTAAGGGATGGGGTCATGTGATGAAAGACTATCCAAATCAGCAAGCTCTCATTGCCAAAGATGATGGTGAGTATACTAGTGCTAGTGATATTGATGATGAAGATTTGGCGCTTGTTTCATCTAACCCCGCAGGTGACGAACATGCGATGGGTAGTGATGATGATGGAGTGGACAGATTTGGAGGTGAAACTTCGAGAGGTATATGAGTATTGTAGCAGAGCGAGTACTTAGTGCTCAAATGGAGAGAGCAGAGCAAAATCGCGCCACACCTTGTTCCAAACAAAGTTCGTTAGAAGGAAAGGTCATGTCGCATCATCATCGATGGAGGTAGTTGCAATAACCTTGCTAGCATTGAGTTGGTTGAGAAGCTTAGCTTGACCACGCAGCAGCACCCGCGGCCATATTACATTCAATGGTTCAACTCCTACGGTAAGTTGAAGGTAAATAAGATTGTGAGAGTGCATTTTTCAATTGGTACCTACCATGATCATGCAGATTTTGATATCGTGCCAATGCAAGCTTGTTCTTTGCTTTTAGGTAGGCCTTGGCAATATGATACTGATGCTTTACACCATGGTAGAAGCAATAAATACACTTTCACACATAAAGGAAGAACCATTGAATTAATTCCAATGACCCCCGCTGCCATTTTGACAGATGAGTAAGAAAGAGCTGAAAAAGAACATTAGGTGAAGGAAACTAACACTGAAAATCAGGATGTAGCTAAAGAAGTTTGCCCACCTAAAAAGGAAATGGAAGCACCTAGTGTTAAGAAGGCGGGAATTAAATTGAAAGGTGCTAACATGCTTGCTAAAAAATCTGATTTACTTGAGCTTGATGAGTCTGATTTGGCTTGCTATGCTTTGATTTGCAAAGAGACTTATTTTTCCATTGATAAATTGCCTAGTTCTTTGTGCTGTCATTAATCTTTTGCAGGAGTATGAGGATGTTTTCCTGGATGAACTTCCCCTGGGGCTGCCACCTATGAGGGGAATTGAGCATCAAATTGACTTGATTCCGGGGGCGACTTTACCAAATCGTGCGCCTTATCGAACCAACCCCGAAGAGACTAAGGAAATTCAGTGCCAAGTCCAAGACTTATTGGACCGAGGGTATGTACGAGAGAGCCTTAGTCCTTGTGTCGTTCCTGTTATTTTGGTTCCTAAGAAAGATGGTAGTTGGCAAATGTGTGTAGATTGTAGAGGCATTAATAATATCACAATAAGGTATCGTCACCCTATTCCTAGGTTAGATGACATGCTTAATGGGTTAAGTGGTTGTATCATTTTTTCTAAGGTAGACTTACGAAGTGGATACCACCAAATTAGAATGTAGTTGGGAGACGAATGGAAAACTTCTTTCAAAACTAAGTTTGGGTTATATGAGTGGTTAGTCATGCCTTTTGGGTTAACTAACGCACCTAGCACTTTCATGCGGGTAATGAACGAAGTTTTACGTGTTTTCATTGGAAAATTTGTGGTGGTTTATTTTGATGATATTTTAGTCTATAGCAAGTCACATAGAGAACACATGGAACATTTACGTGCTATTTTTATTCTTTGAGAAATGCACATTTGTTTGGTAATCTTGAGAAATGCACTTTTTGCATGGATCGAGTCTTTTTTCTTGGATATGTTGTTACTCCACAGGGGATAATGTGGATGAAGCGAAAATTGAAGCAATCAAGAGCTGGCCGACGCCTGAGACAGTCACACAGGTGAGAAGTTTTCATGGTCTTGCAGGATTCTATAGGCGTTTTGTGAAGGATTTCAGCACCATTGCGGCACCATTGAATGATTTGACAAAGAAAGGCATTCTTTTTCACTGGGACCAGCACAAGAACATGCTTTTAATGTGTTAAAGGAGAAGCTCACCAATGCCCCTTTACTTCAACTCCCAGTTTGGTAAGATTTTGAGTTAGAGTGTGATGCTAGTGGGATTGGAATAGGAGGAGTGTTACTACAAGAAGGTAAACTCCTGTTGCATATTTTAGTGAAAAATTGAATGGCCCCTGCTCAATTATTCTACATATGACAAAGAATTGTATGCTTTAGTGCGTGTGTTAGAAACATGGCAACATTACCTTTGGCCCAAAGAATTTGTTATTCATTCCGATCATGAATCTTTAAAATATATTAGAAGCTGCTTAAACTAAATAAAAGACATGTTAAATGGGTTGAGTTCATTGAATCGCTTCCCTATATCATCAAGCATAATAAAGGTAAAGACAATGTGATTGCCGCGCGTTGTCTCGAGATATACTTTGTTATCACAACTTGATCATAAAATTTTTGGTTTGGAAACAATCAAGGACTTGTATGTCACTGATCTGGATTTTAGAGATGCTTATCTGAAATGTAGAGAAGGAAGAACTTGGAATAAATATGTGCTAAATGATGGATTATTATATCGTGCTAACAAGCTATGCGTTCCAGCTAGTTCTGTTCGCCTTTTGTTTTTGCAGGAAGCGCATGGAGGTGGTTCGATGGGACACTTTGGAGTGAAGAAGACGGAGGATGTACTTGCTGCCCATTTCTTTTGGCCTAAGATGAGGTGTGATGTCGAGCGCTACGTGTCACAGTGCACCACTTGCAATAAAGCTAAGCCCCGTTTGAATCCACATGGTCTTTATATGCCTCTTCCTGTCCCTGGCATTCCTTGGGAGGATATTTCAATGGATTTTGTGTTAGGATTGCCTAGGACTAAGAGGGGAAGGGATAGTATATTTGTGGTGGTTGATCGTTTCTCTAAAATGGCGCATTTTATACCTTGTCATAAGAGCGATGATGCTACAAACGTTGCTGATTTGTTTCTCAGGGAGATCATTCATTTACATGGTGTGCCCAATACCATCGTTTCAGACCATGATGCAAAGTTCTTGAGTCATTTTTGGAGAAGCATATGGAATAAATTGGGGACAAAATTGCTATTCTCCACTACTTGTCACCCTCAAACTGATGGATAGACGGAGGTCCATACACTCCACAACCAAGAAGATGAGATTGAGTCTAGGATGACTCCAATTTTTGAGGGGGAGAATGATGAGCACATAACTCCTATGGATACAACTTCAACTCTTGGTCCAATAACATGAGCCCGAGCAAAACAACTCAATTACAAGGTGAGCTCGTTCTTAGGTGATAATACTTGATTTAATGAGAATGTGCTACTGCATAATTTTCCTTGGGATGTGTTGTTACTTAGGAGCATGGGAGAGGACATGTTAACTCAAGGAGACCTCATACACAACTTGAACATCTACAAGCTACGTTCAACTATAGTACAAGCCTAATTGATGTCTCCCGTGCACTTCAATTCGGACTACAACTCATGTCGGAGTCAGCCTCACGGCGCCGAACTAAAAAGGCCATAACTTCCTCATACGAAGTCCGTTTGGGCTGAGCCACCACTCGTTCGAAAGCTTATTTCAAGGCCTATCTATTGCTTACAAGCCCTCCTCTAGATTCGTTTGGGAAGTACTCCAAATCAATGCAAAAATTTGCTGTTGTTGAAGACTTCAAATCAGAACCGTTGATTGATCACTTTTTGTAACTCGCCCTAATATATTCTTAGCTGCCGCTATTTTTTGTAACTCGCCCTTATATCACTTTTGGTATGGCAGCTAAGAATATATAAGGGCGAGTTACAAAAAGTGATCAATCAACGGTTCTGATTCGAAGTATGCAATAGTGGCAACTTTTCATATTGATTTGGAGGCTTTCCCGAATGAATCTGTAGGTGGTCTTCTATGTAATAGATATGTATTGAAATAAGCTTTCCAACGAGTGGTGGCTCAGCCCAAACGGACTTGGTATGAGGAAGTTATTGCCTTTTTAGTCCGGCGCTGTCAGGCTGACTCCGAGACGAGTTGTAGTCCGAATTGAAGTGCACGGGTGGCATCAATTGGGTTTGTACTTTAGTTGAATGTGGCTTGTAGATGTTCAAGTTGTGTATGAGGTCTCCTTGAGTTAACATGTCCTCTCCCATGCTCCTAAGTAACAACACATCACAAGAAAAATTATGAAGTAGCACATTCTCATTAGATCAAGTATTATCACCTAAGAATGAACTCACCTTGTAATTGAGTTGTTTTGCTCGGGATCGTGTTATTGGACCAAGAGTTGAAGTTGTATCCACAGGAGTTATATCCTCATCAATGTAAAAGGAGGGGAGGCAAATCCAAATTGCGCAAATGTAAATTGCAAGAAAGTAAGTGCGGAAATTAAATGCGTAATGTAAATGCGTAAAGGAAATTGAACATAGATGAAAACATTTTCATTTCTAGAAGGAGAGGTTTACAATGCCTCACAACAAGTGGGCAAAGCTCAAAGGAGCACAAAAACATCAAAACCTTCAAACAGGTGAAGGCTACCCCTCCCCCTCTATTTATACTACCCTTGGGCCACCTACCACCCTTGCATGAACCTCTAAACCCTAGAGCGCTCAATCAAGGGCTAGGATTGGCCCACTCTCACAGCCAAACAAGGGCTAAACCAAAACCCACCAACAAACCGGGTTTCGTTGCACGGTTTTCAAAGCATACTATATAGACCTGCTATCCTATCAACTATACCGCGATCCGACGGCCCTCTTCGATCCGAGTAGCATCTAGCTAGCATCTCATCCGTTCCTTGTCTTCTTGGCTTGCACGGACTCCATCTTTGATCATCTTCCAGCGTTCGTCGACCGTCTATGCCTCCGACGGTCCTCGCCTAGTTTCGGTCATCCTGCGCCTCTCCATGACATAGCACCGTCGTCGTGCAACCATCAAAAACGAGGAAACACCTCACATATCCTTGCCCGCAAAGTTTTGCAATAGATTCATCAAAGTTCATAAATCAAAATTCAACTTTATTAATCCTGGCCTGAGCTACCGCCCTCATGCCGGTAGCACCGCCCATAGTGGACTGGAGCTACCGTCCCTAGGCCGGTAGCACCGCTTTACACCAGACTAGAAAAATACCTTCTCTAGATTTTTCACACCTCTCTAAGGGCTGGTGCTATGCTCGCCCGGTAGTACCGCCCAGCAAAATCCCCTAAAAACACCCTCCCTGGAAATATCACACTGGCCATTTGGTTTGGTGCAATCGCCCGCCCAGTAGCACCGGGCTACCAAGGCTGATAGCATGAGGAAAACAGAGAAGACTCAAATTGCTTCAAATTTCAATTCCAATTCAAATCAAACTCAAACAAGAGCATCCTAAGGTCTAATTTAGTCAAATACTCATCACAAATGTGGGTAGACCTCCACATGGTCTTTCCATCTCCCCCTTGATGAGTATATTAACAAACAACACAAAAGGCAAAAATTTGAGTTTGAACAAGGAAGAAAACAATTTGGATGCAAAACCAAACTTGGTCCAAGAAAAGAGAATAAGGACATGACCAAGTTGGCGAGAGAGATTTTAGAGCAATTTCTAAGAAAGAGCAAGGTTTCCACAAAAGCTCTAGAATCCAATAAGAGTTCACAAATGCTTATGATTTTTAAGATTAGCAATTTTTCACCAAAATCATAATAACAAACATGCAATCCAATATTTTTAATGATGTCTTTTCTACATTCTCTCCCCCTTTTGACAATATAAGCATCAATGTTTTTATATTTTCTCCCCTTTGACTAGCATGGATGTATGAAATGCATCTAAAGAGCTTTGAAGATAATCCAATGATCATAATGACAAGATATGACACCAAGCTTTTCAATTTCAGATTATGAATAAACTAAGACATGTCCAAGAGCAAACACATTTTACTAGCAAGCTTAGTTTAGACTATTTCATTTTTAGCAAGATTTGACAAGTGCAAAACTTAGCAATAGTTTCAAAACTAGAAGCAAAGCCACTCATAAGATCAAATGGAAAACCTAGAGTTCAACCTACTAAACACTTTGGGGAATCTTGAAGTGCATACAAGGTCCTTCGAACTTATTTTTCAATTAATGCAAATTTTTCTTTAAGACTTTGAAAACATAGTGGGGTGCAAATGTTTGACATTATTTGAATTCTTTACCCACTTATGTTTTTGTTATTTGCATTGTTTTTTTAAAAGCAATTGACTCAAGCCACATTCGACCATCTCAAGAAAAACTATTAAGAGGATGGTCTTGGTCATACACGATGCATTCCAAGTTCATCCCAAGTGCAATGGGAGGATGTGAATGTAAAGTGTTAAGTCTAATGCGCACAAAGAGATTCATTTTTGCTTTATATTCATTTTTAGCACGTTGATTCATGAGCAAATGAAGGACTCTAGTATGAATCAAGCAAGTTTCACCTAAGTTGCTATAGGGACTCTAAAGATATCCAAAATTTCATGAATAAGGGACAGACAAGAAGAAGAAGAGTACCAAATAGCATAATCAATGGTAGCACGAAGGTACCTGAAGATGCGCTAAACCGCTTGACGGTGAGAGGCGTGAGGAGAAGCCTAAAATCAAGTGCACAGACACATAGCAAAGTGTATGTCCAGCCTCGAAGTGTTGAGGTACAAGAGAGAGCTGATCATGCTCCGTAACTCCTTTCGATCAAGAAGCTCACCATCCTCGCCAAAGCTTGAGGACTGCAGCCAGGCCATAGGAGTCATCACAGGCTTCCCTTCAGACATATCAAACCGCCTCAGGAGGTCCCGAGCGTACTTACCTTGGTGCAGGAAAGTACCCTCCCGAGTCTGTTTGATTTGGAAACCGAGGAAGTAGCTCAACTCACCCATCATACTCATCTCAAGCTCTATGCTCATCACCTCAGAAAACTGAGGCACAAGCGAATGAGACGAGCCACTAAAGATAATATCGTCTACATAAATCTGGACGTGAAGGAAATGAGAATCCTGATGTGTGATGAACAGAGTTTTGTCTGCCGTACCCATTTTGAAACCATGGCTGAGAAGATAAGACTTGAGCTTCTCATACCATGCTCTGGGGGCTTGCTTGAGTCCATACAAAGCTTTGGAAATCTTGTATACATGACTCAAAAACTTGGGGTTCTCGAATCCTGGAGGCTGCCTGACATACACCTCTTCCTCAATATACCCATTGAGGAATGCACTCTTGATATCCATTTGATAAAGCTTGAAGCCCTTAGATGCAAAGAATGCAAGCACGATCCTAATAGCCTCTAGTATAGCTACAGAGGTAAAAGTCTTCTCAAAGTCAAGACCCTCAACCTGAAAGAAGCCCTGTGTAACTAGTCTAGCCATGTTTCTAATGACAACCCCATCCTCACTTTGTTTGTTCTTGAATACCCACTTGGTCCCAATGACATTATGACAAGATGGGGCTCGATAAGTCGCCATACCTTGTTCCTTTCAGTTATCAAGTTCTCATGTATAGCATTAATCCATGACTCATCTGATAATGCATGAGAAACATCTTCGCTCAAAGGAGGCAACAAAGGCAGAGTGAAGGCGTAAACGGACAAACCCAATTTTGAGCGAGTGACATGCTCAAACAGATCGCCAATGATCCGATCGTAGATGAGAACGCTGAATATGATCGGAAGGTCCGTATGTATGACCTCTACCTCATGCATGTAAGAGGTATGATCGAGCCACTAGGCGCGTGGAGAGTCGAAGGCAAGGGCTGGTCTCCCCGAGGTGTAGAAATGGAAACAAGAGGCACCTCGTATAGAGGGACCGGATTTGGTAGAACACCATCATCTCCATAATCCTCGCCCTCTACAAAGATGGTCTCAGAGGAGGAAGAAGAGATCAAATGTCGGGTCTAGCTCCTACGCTAGCCTCATCAAAGGTCACCTCGCGGTCTCTATGATCCTATGTACATCACAACCTGCACCATATAGCTACGAGAAGAAGTCGAATAACACGTAAAGATACCATCGTAAGAACGAGACTCAAACTTATCCAAAGTTACTGGACATCAAAATGAAACATTTGCAACCAAACACACGAAAATGAGAAACACTGAGCTTTCACCAATACCTCAACTCGTAAAAAGTACGGTGCAAATGTGCTCTCAAGAATACGTGATTAGAAACATGGCAAGAAGTAGCTATAGCCTCAGCCCAAAACTTCCTAGGAGTCTTTGTGACTGTCTAGCATTATTCGCCATCTCTATCGTGGTCCCGTTCTTCCTTTCCACTATGCCATTTTGCTGAGGGATGTAGGGAGAGGAGAACTGATGCTCTAAACCGCACTCCATACGTAAACTCTCAAAATAGGAGTTCTTGAACTCCGTACCTATCACTACATATAGCTCGTTAGGCACTAGGGAGCTCAAAAGGCAAACCGATGAACCAAACGCCTAAAATGGGTAAAAGACTCATCCTTCGAGGCCATGAAAAACACCCAAGAGTACCTCGAAAAATCATCAACAATGACAAAAACATACCACTTCTCACCCACTAACAGCACTCTAGTTGGACCAATAGTGTCCATATGTAAAAGCTATCCTGGTGCATCAGTCATCACAACAATGACTGAGGGATGAGAAGTAGCAATCATCTTGCCATGTCGGCAAGGAGAGCAAACTAAGTCTTTGACCATCTTCAGTTTAGGCAAACCACGAATGAGGTCGTGGGTACTAACTTGGGTCAAATGATCAAATCCAATGTGACAAAGTCTCCTATGCTAGAGAGACCATGGACTCAAGCAATCAAATAACGGAGAAAGTCTCCAGAAGAAGCAGAAAAATCACCACGAAAGACTCCCCCATATCTAGAAATCCCGAAAACTAACCCTCCTGAAGAATCGAGGATTCTACATGCACTACTCTTGAAGCTTACCTCAAAAGAGTCATCGATAAGCTGAGAAACAGAAAGCAAATTGTAACATCCCAAAATTTGCTCAAATATTATTTTATTGCTTAATTGTGCATTTGTGGATTTTCTGGAATTTATTTGGACTTTTCTGGATTTATTTGAATTAATTGCAAATTAAGTATGTTGGCCTTTTGTGGAAAACTATTTAAATTTATGCAAAGTTAAAGTAAAGTTTTGCCAAAAATATTTTATTTAAGTCCAGAATGTCTCAAAGTATTTTTGAGATTTTTCTGGGATTTTTCCTGACAATTTATTTGCTTGAAACCAATTAAATGAATTTCTAGAATTATTTAAATTAATAAAGTTTTAAAATCCTTTTGAACAGTAGCGGGCCGAGCACATGTGCTGTGCGCGTGGGGCCATTTCTGTGCGGCCCAGTACCTCGCGCCGCCGGCCCGTTTGGCCTGCTTCGGGAAGTCGCATCCCAGCCGTTGGATTGAGATCCGGTGGTGAGGTTTGAGCCGCGTTGGTTTTGGTCTGGGGTTCTTCGTGACCATTGGTCCTTGATCGAACGGCTGTTGTGTATCGTTCCTGATCTGGACTCAGAGTCCGTTGCCGATACATCGTCGTCGCCGCCTGGAGCTAGGGTTCCTCTTTATAGCGCACTCGCCGAGGCTATAAAAGGGGGTGTTAGCCTCCGAGGCTCTACCTTCCATCGCGCGTCCGTAGCCCTAGCCAAAAGCATCTGAGTCGCCATCGCTTTAGCGCAAAACATCGCCGCAGTTCGTGGGTGCGCCGCCGCGAGTTTTTGTTCGAATCATCGCCGTCAAGCTCTTCTCCGCCGCGTTGATTCCGGATCTGGGTTCACCGAGGAGCTTCGCATCGAATCGATAAAGTTTCGTCGCCGGATGGTCATCAGAGCGCCGTCGGGTTCGTCGTCTTCCCCGTGTCCGGTAAAGCTCCGTGGCGGCGTCGCCATTGTCGTCGGGTGAACCTTGGACCTTCCGATTCGTAGCGGAAGGGTGAGATTCTGGCACGTCGTGAGCAATCGGGGCCATCCAATCCGTCTTCATCGGACCAGATTGAACCGCACATGTGGACCAATCGGATGCCGCCGCGTGTCGGGAACGGGTGCCGAGGCGTCGTGGACCGAGTCCATCGTGGTCCAGCGATGCGCCGTGGACTCAGTCCATGCACCGAGACGTGTGTCACATTGTGATTGGTTCGGGTCATGGCTGACATCAGCGTGACGCAGTAATCTGTTTTTCATTCTAAAAATAATTCGGTTAATTCTGGTTTTCTAATTTCTGTATTTTCAGAATTAATTCAAACTTCAAAAGGCTATATCTTTTGCATCTTAACTCGGATTTGAGTGATTCAAATTTCTAAAAATTTTTAAAATTGAGATCTATTTAATGGTCAATTTTATTTGATTTTTGGATTTTATTTGCTCTCTGTTTTGGTATTTATTTGCTTTTCTCTTTCGGTACGCGTAGACGTTGAATTGTGCGACGCTTCGGAGGAAGATCCAACAACTCAAGAGCAAGCTCCAGATCAAGATCAGGACCTATTCCAAGGCAAGTTGTGCTTTGATCATGTTGAACCCATGTTTCTAAAATTGCTATATTTGTTTTACCCTATTGCATATTATTTCAAGTATACAATTGTTTCAAATTAAATGGGGACTTAGCTATTATACCAATTTGATTTATACCCTACCTTGTCGTTGTATGCCATGATCTATTGTCACCCTAGATTGGTTCATTATAGTTGGTTAGTAATGATAATCAACATGGGATGGTTAGACCTTATTAGTTGCTTAGCCATGCCACGTCATCACATGTGATTGAATCATTGTTAATTAATCTTGACTAATGGAATATGGAACGATGTTATGAACTTGTGTGTCATGTGGGATCACACGATGAGATTGAGTTGTTGTGGCGAGTCATGTCATGCAACGATGTTGAATTGTTGATGGCACGTGGTGCTTGGTAATCAACTGGGTGATAATCACTTAGATTGGGGCAAGTGACATGGGGCGAGTATGCCAAGGTGGGCCCGATGGGCAGAGGGTATGTGGAAGTCTTGTCTTGATCACTCTAAGGACTTAACCTTGAAAGCCTTTGAATTGAGTCAATCATGCAACCACACGTCTGGTATGGGCAAGCCTAGCTGATTAATTTGCAATGTCTTAATTTTGGTACTATCTTGGTCGGTGTGAGTTCCCGAGTTATGGAGAAATTCACATGGCGCAAGAGGGGGCCCTGGATGTGGTAACCAGTCCCACCAGTGTTGAAACCTTAGCAGGTGGTACCGGGTTAAGCCAGCGCATTGTAAAGGCTTTGTTATAATCACTCGCCTTTGTGGTGTATGGTTGTATCGCGTGGGTAAAGTGCATAACCTCTGCAGAGTGTGAAACTATTCGGATAGCCGTGCTCGCGGTATTGAGCAATGCTCAGGGATTACAGTTAAGGGTTTGCTTAATTAAATGGACAATTTGGTTGGGATGGCAGAATGCCATGAGGAAGATGAAATTTGACATAGAATTGGAAACTTGGTTTACTTGAGAAATACTGAATCTATTTACTATCATTATTTGTTTTACAGTCTTTATAATCTATTTATTATATTTGTTCATAAATGTTGCTTATTGCAAAATAGCCATGATAGCCTATCCATTGGAATAAGCCTTGCATATAGATACATAGAATTTCATTCTGTGCACAACTTGTTGAGTGCTTTAAGTACTCACCCTTGCCAACAACAATAATCAACAGTCGAGGAATCTACACCTGTGTTGGAGGAGGAGTTCCAAGAGGATGCGAGTCATTAGGGTCCGAGCCTTGTCGGTTGCCTGTGGTGAACTGATGAGCTATCTACGTTTTCTACTTTCCGCTGCTTAATTATTAGCTTATATTTCCAGTCTTTCCCTGTGTGGCTTAATAATGTAAGTCTGTCATAAGATCAGACACTTAGCTATATCAATAAATGGAGTAATATTCTATTATCGTTGAGTATGATATGATATGTACCGATGTTGAGCTGTGTGCACTAGCGTTGATCCTGGGACTAGTGCGGTAAAACACAGTGGGTTTGAATCAGTGGATTCGGGTCCTTACAGAGGTGGTATCAGAGCATACTGACTGTAGGTCTTGGCCCTAGATAGTATGGAGAAGTCCAGGTTGTGTCCAAAACTACTTTTTAAAGGAAAATTTAAATTTGACTAACAAAACACTCTCGACTCATCTCATTCTCTACTTCTCACCTTTGATGAATTTACCGTTTACTTGCCGTTTTGGGTGGAGAACTTATTCAAAGTTCTTGTGGAACAGTTGTCGATCGTTCCAACCTTCGAGGAGTCAGCCGGTGGCTACGCCATGGAGCTGTGCAGAGTTCTTCAGACGCTTGGAGGCTTTTATCGTCCGCTTTTCCGAGGAGGCAGCTCATCGGTTAATGGTGTTCACCGAGGATTTATTTACAAGCTGATTATCTACGCTCGGGAGAACGAGGAAGCTAGCAGGCCAATCAACATCTCCGCCAGAAGATTCTCGTACGAGGTTGCGATTCAAGAGGTTGCTCGACTTGCTCTTCGCCGTGTCTACCGAGACTACGCCGACGAGCTTCACGACTCAGTGTTCCGACTTCACCCTGATGTGCAAGCATGCCGACGCCGACGGATCGTGGAGGACGAGTGTGCTACTGCGGTACACCTTGCGGAGTTCGCCCTTGCCCAAGAGGAGCATATGAGAGAAACTACTCAGGAGCTAGAGACAGTATACGAGGCACTCAGAGTGACGGAGCAGGAGCTTGAGGAGACCCGTGCTGCAGCCATCGGAATGATCACCGAGCTAGGAGAGGCCCTGGAGGGGGTCGAGGACCAGTTGGAACGTGTGACCCGAGGAGCTCAGGAGCCAGCCGAGGAGGAGTCAGAGGAGGATCCCGAGGAGCGAGAGTGGGAGCCTGAGGAGGATCAGTCTTAGAGTTGTGTTGAGACTCGAGTGTTGAGTCGCGTCTTTATGTTAGTCTTTACCTCTTTAGTGGACGTTAAGGTTTCGTGTTTAGTTTGCTTCTTTGTAATGCTGAGTGTGCAGTATGTGTTGCAAAGCTTGTAGGCTTAAATAAGCAGCCATACCAAGAATAAATAAAGAATTATTTCAGTTGGATATAACCTATCTTCCCCGCTTTAGAAATTCTTGCTTCTTATCTATGCTACATCTACCTTTCCTAACCCAAGAGGCAATCATCAGATGGTGAATACTTGCGGAACCAACGGTGCTTCAGGAAGTGGACTGTGCCAGAATGACAACAACAATGATGGAGGCCATCCTCAACCACCACCACCAGTGGACATGCAGAATCTGGAAGCTTTTCTTGCCGCGCAGACTCAACTAATGCAGACTACGATATAGCAGATGCAGCAGATGACCAATGTAGCAGCAACCAACAACAACCATGCAACTCAGAACAACAATGGTGGACCTTACTCCAAGATGTCAGATTTTATGAGGACTCGGCCACCAACTTTTTCAGGAAATGTTAATCCCTTGGAAGCCGATGATTGGCTCAGAAGTATTGAGAAGAAACTGCATATTACTCAGTGTGAGGGCAATGAGAAGGTGCTCTATGCCTCTCATCAACTGGAAGGAATCGCCGCAGAATGGTGGGAGAATTACTGTGCCGCACATGGAGCCCCGCAGGAGATTACTTGGGATGAGTTTACTACTTCTTTCCGCCAATACCATGTTCCAAAGGGAATGATGGATCTCAAGAAGGAAGAATTCAGGGCTCTGAAACAAGGAGGCCAGCCAGCGGCCGAGTATCTGAATAAGTTTACCCAGTTAGCTCGCTATGCCCCTGAAGATGTAGCGACAGATAAAGCTAGGCAGTCTCGTTTCATGAAGGGGTCAATTCAGATCGCAGGGACTGATCACCCACAATTTCCCAGATTTTCAGGAGCTAGTTAATAAGGCTTTTATTTTGGAGGATAAGCGCTAGGAGTTGGGTGAAAACCATAAGCGCTTGATGACTAATCAGGATGGACGTCCAAACCACCTATGTCTGAGAATGTCACCGCAACAGTTTGCCAGATTCCAACCGCCAGCTATAAATAAGGCATCAACCTCGCGCCGCCTCGCTAATCGAATTTTTAGACACCAAAGACAGGCAAGAATGCGCCAGAGGGAGTCAGCAGTCTGCAGTGAAAAGATGCTATACATGCTATGAGCCAGGGCACTTTTCTAATAGGTGTCCACAGAAGGAAGGCATCACGCCAGTTCGCTTTAACTTGGGAACAATACCTACCAAGGCACCGGCTTCAGGAGGAAATGGTGCGCCCGGTCAAGCTGGAGCAACCCCTCAGTCAACAGTGCGCGGTAGGATCAACCACATCACCGCAAATGGAGCTCAGGAGGCTACGGACGTCGTACTGGGTAAATTTCTAGTTAACTCAGTACCCGCTACAGTTTTGTTTGATTCTGGAGCTTTGCATTCGTTCGTTTCTCAAAGTTTTGCAACCAAGAATGGATTTAAAGTGGTGAATCTTAAGTGTGTGCTCTTAGTCCAAGCCCCAGGATCGGAGCTTAGATATAGCTTTGGGTGTTTGGGAGCTAAGTTGCTTATGGACGGGATAGAATTTCTAGCGAATCTTATCTTAATAGATGCGCAATCCCTAGATGTTATCCTTGGAATGGATTGGCTGTCCAAACATAAGGCCGTTTTCGATTGTGGCCGAAGGATCGTGACTCTGGAAGGCCCTAGTGGCAAGAAGGTAGAATTTCAAGCGATCGCGATTCGTGATGGGCGTTAGTGGTCAACAACAGACATGCCATCAAAGATAGAGGATGTGCCAGTAGTCAGAGAATACCCGGATGTGTTTCCGGAAGATTTACCAGGGTTGCCACCAGACCGCGATATTGAGTTTATTATCGAGTTGGCACCAGGGACATCATCGATATCAAAGAGACCTTATCGGATGCCTACGGATGAGTTAGTGGAAATGAAAAAGCAGATTGAGGAACTGCAAGAGAAAAGTTTCATTAGACCAAGTTCATCACCGTGGGGAGCACCAGTTTTGTTTGTTCGTAAGAAGGATGGAAGTCTTAGGATGTGCATTGATTATCGTGCACTTAATGAGGTAACGATCAAGAATAAGTATCCATTGCCCAGGATCGATGATTTATTTGATCAGTTAAGAGGAGCCGGAGTTTTCTCCAAAATAGATCTTCGTTCAGGGTACCATCAGTTAAAGATCCGAGCGGAGGATGTGCCTAAGACTGTGTTTTCTACGCGATACGGACATTATGAGTTCACTGTCATGTCATTTGGATTGACTAATGCCCCGGCATATTTCATGAACATGATGAATAAGGTTTTTATGGAGTATTTGGATAAGTTTGTTCTAGTCTTTATAGACGATATCCTAGTTTTCTCGAAGACAGAGGAAGAGCATGCGGAACATCTGAGGATGGTTTTAGAGAGGTCATGAGAGCATCAATCAGACGCTAAGTTCAAGCAAGTGTGATTTTTGGAAAGAGAAAGTTGAATTTCTTGGTCATGTAATGACTACTAAAGGAGTTGCAGCTTGATCCCAAAGAAAGTGGACGAAGATGTTGAATCGAGCAACCGAAGTCGGTTACTCAAATCCGTAGTTTTCTGGGAATGGAGGGATACTACCGTCGGTTCATAGAAGGATTCTCAACGATTGCTAAACCCCTTACGCAGTTGTGAAGAAAGAAAAGAAGTTTGCATGGACGCCAGAGTGCGAGAAAAGTTTTATGGAGCTGAAGAAGCGTTTGACGACAACCCCCGTATTAGTACTGCCGGATGTGCAGAATGGATTTGATATTTATTGCGATGCCTCGAAGCAAGGCCTGGGATGTGTGTTAATGCAGAATGGCAAAGTTGTTGCTTATGCGTCAAGGCAGTTGAGACCGCATGAAATGAATTATCCAACGCATGGTTTGGAATTAGCTGCCGTAGTGCATGCTTTGAAGATATGGCGTCATTATCTCATAGGAAATAGATGTGAGATATATACGGATCATAAGAGCCTGAAATACATTTTCACTCAAGCAGATCTTAATATGAGACATCGAAGGTGGCTGGAGCTAATTAAGGATTATAATGTGGGAATTCATTATCACCCCGGAAAAGCCAATGTGGTAGCAGATGCTCTGAGTCGGAAGAGCCATAGCGCAAATACGCTGTCAATGGAAGATCAACCAGAGCTATGTAAGGAATTTCAGAAGTTAAGGTTGGAAGTTGTTCCGCAAGGAATTGTAGCTGCACTAGAAGTAAAACCAACGCTGGAGGGTCAGATTAGAAAGGGTCAGAAAGATGATGATAAAATTTATAAGATCAAGGCTAAAAAGGAGGAAGGCCTAGCTGTGGATTTCACTCTAGATGAGCAAGGCACCATGTTCTTCAAAGGCCGGATTTGTGTACCAAATGCAAAGGAGCTGAAGCAACTGATTCTTGAGAAAGCTCACGATTCTAAGTACTAGATTCATCCGGGGAGTGCTAAGATGTACCAAGATTTGAAGGAGAGATTTTGGTGGCCTAATATGAAGCGTGAGGTGGCTGAGCACGTTGCTCTATGTGATGTGTGTTAGAGAGTAAAAGCTATGCATCAAAGACAAGCTGGTTTGCTACAACCGCTAAAAATTCCTGAATGGAAGTGGGAGGAAATCGGTATGGATTTTATCATTGGTTTACCTAAGACTCAGAGAGGTTATGATTCGATTTGGGTTATTGTGGATCGTTTGACTAAGGTCGCTCATTTCATTTCGGTGAAGACCACTTACTCAGGAGATCGTTTAGCAGAGTTGTATATTTAAAGGATTGTATGTTTGCATGGGGTGCCCAAAAAGATTGTGTCAGACAGAGGTATCCAATTCACCTCAAGATTTTGGAACAAGTTGCATGAAGTAATGGGAACTCGCCTGAATTTCAGTACAGCGTATCACCCGCAGACAGATGGTCAGACTGAGAGGGTAAATCAGATTTTAGAAGATATGTTGAGAGCTTGTGCTTTAGCTTATGCTACGTCTTGGGATAAATGTTTGCCGTATGCAGAATTCAGTTACAATAATAGTCACCAAGCTAGCTTGCAGATGTCACCGTTTGAGGCATTGTATGGACGTGCTTGTCGTACTCCATTAAATTGGAGTGAAACAGGAGAACGTTTGGTGTTCGGGCCAGATATTCTCGAGGAAGCAGAAAATCAAGTTACGATGATCAGAGAGAGGTTGAAGATAGCGCAGTCAAGGCAAAAGAGCTACGCCGACAACCGACGCCGAGATTTGAGTTTCGAGCCAGATGATTATGTGTATCTCAGGGTTACCCCTCTTAAGGGTGTTAAAAGGTTTCACGTGAAAGGGAAGCTTGCACCAAGTTATGTTGGTCCGTTCAAAATTTTAAGCCGTTGAGGAGAAGTAGCTTATCAGTTGGAATTGCCTCAGTCTTTGGCAAGAGTGCACAACGTGTTTTATGTGTCGTAGCTTAAGAAATGTCTCAGAGTGCGAACAGAACAAACCCCGTTGGACGCAATAGAGCTGCAGGAAGACTTGATTTACAAGGAGCAGCCAGTCAGAATTTTGGATGTTATGGAGCGCAGAACCAGAAGCAAGTCTATTCGCTTTTGCAGAGTTCAGTGGAGCAATCATTCTGAAAGTGAAGCAACTTGGGAGCGCGAAGAAGATCTGAAGTCAGAATTCTCAACCCTATTCTCTAGTTAGCCCTGAATCTCGGGGTCGAGATTTTGTTAAGGGGGGGAGGTTTGTAACATCCTAAAATTTGCTCAAATATTATTTTATTGCTTAATTGTGCATTTGTGGATTTTCTGGAATTTATTTGGACTTTTCTGGATTTATTTGAATTAATTGCAAATTAAGTATTTTGGCCTTTTGTGGAAAACTATTTAAATTTATGCAAAGTTAAAGTAAAGTTTTGCCAAAAATATTTTATTTATGTCCAGAATGTCTCAAAGTATTTTTGAGATTTTTCTGGGATTTTTCCTGACAATTTATTTGCTTGAAACCAATTAAATGAATTTCTAGAATTATTTAAATTAGTAAAGTTTTAAAATCCTTTTGAGCAAGAGCGGTCGAGCCCATGTCGCAGGCGCTGGGGCCCATTTCATATGCCCAAAGGCCTTCGCCACGCGCCGTGTGGCTCGCCGGGAAGTCGCATCCCAGCCGTTGGATTGAGATCCGGTGGTGAGGTTTGAGCCGCGTTAGTTTTGGTCTGGGTTTCTTCGTGACCGTTGGTCCTTGATCGAACGGCTGTTGCGTATCGTTCCCGATCTGGACTCAGTGTCCGTCGCCGATACGTTGTCGCTGCCGCCTGGAGCTAGGGTTCCTCTTTAAAGCGCGCTCGCCGAGGCTAGGAAAGGGGCGTTAGCCACCGAGGCTCTACCTTCCATCGCACGTCCGTAGCCCTAGCCAAAAGCATCTGAGTCGCCGTCGCTTTAGCGCAATCCTCGCCGCAGTTCGTGGGTGCGCCGCAGCAAGTTTTTGTTCGAATCGTCACCGTCAAGCTGTTCTCCGCCGCGTTGATTCCGGATCTGGGTTCACCGAGGAGCTTCGCGTCGAATCGATAAAGTTTCATCACCTGATCGTCGTCAGAGCGCCGTCGGGTTCGTCGTCTTCCCCGTGTCCGGTAAAGCTCCGTGGCGGCGTCGCCATTGTCGTCGGGTGAACCTTGGACCTTCCGATCTGTAGCGGAAGGGTGAGATTCTGCCACGTCGTGAGCAATCGGGGCCATCCAATCCGTCTTCATCGGACCAGATTGAACCGCGCATGTGGACCAATCGGATGCCGCCGCGTGTCGGGAACGGGTGCCGAGGCGTCGTGAACCGAGTCCATCGTGGTACAACGCTACGCCGTGGACTCAGTCCATGCACCGAGACGCGTGTCACATCGTGATGTGTTCGGGTCATGGCTAACGTCAGCGTGACACAGTAATCTATTTTGCATTCTAAAAATAATTCGGTTAATTCTGGTTTTTTAATTTCTGTATTTTCAAAATTAATTCAAACTTCAAAAGGCTATATCTTTTGCATCTTAACTCGGATTTGAGTGATTCAAATTTCTAAAAATTTGTAAAATTGAGATCTATTTAATGGTGAATTTTATTTGATTTTTGGATTTTAGTTTCTCTCTGTTTTGGTATTTATTTGCTTTTCTCTTTCGGTACGCGTAGACGTTGAATTGTGCGACGCTTCGGAGGAAGATCCAACAACTCAAGGGCAAGCTCTAGATCAAGATTAGGACCTATTCCAAGGCAAGTTGTGCTTTGATCATGTTGAACCCATGTTTATAAAATTGCTATATTTGTTTTACCCTATTGCATATTATTTCAAGTATACAATTGTTTCAAATTAAATGGGGACTTAGCTATTATACCAATTTGATTTATACCCTACCTTGTCGTTGTATGCCATGATCAATTGTCACCCTAGATTGGTTCATTATAGTTGGTTACTAATGATAATCAACATGGGATGGTTAGACCTTATTAGTTGCTTAGCCATGCCACGTCATCACATGTGATTGAATCATTGTTAATTAATCTTGACTAATGGAATATGGAACGATGTTATGAACTTGTGTGTCATGTGGGATCACACGATGAGATTGAGTTGTTGTGGCGAGTCATGTCACGCAACGATGTTGAATTGTTGATGGCACGTGGTGCTTGGTAATCAACTGGGTGATAATCACTTAGATTGGGGCAAGTGACAAGGGGCGATTATGCCAAGGTGGGCCCGATTGGCAGAGGGTATGTGGAAGTCTTGCCTTGATCACTCTAAGGACTTAACCTTGCAAGCCTTTGACCTGAGTCAATCATGCAACCACATGTCTCGTATGAGCCAGCATAGCTGATTAATTTGCAATGTCTTAATTTTGGTACTATTTTGGTCGGTGTGAGTTCCCGAGTTATGGAGAAATTCACATGGCGCAAGAGGGGGCCTCAGATGTGGTATCCGGTCCACCAAAGTGTTGAAACCTTAGCGGGTGGTACCGGGTTAAGCCAGCGCATTGTAAAGGCTTTGTTATAATCACTCGCCTTTGTGGTGTATGGTTGTATCGCGTGGGTAAAGTGCATAACCTCTGTAGAGTGTGAAACTATTCGGATAGTCGTGCTCGTGGTATTGAGCAATGCTCGGGGATTACAGTTAAGGGTTTGCTTAATTAAATGGACAATTTGGTTGGGATGGCAGAATGACATGAGGAAGATGAAATTTGACATAGAATTGGAAACTTGGTTTACTTGAGAAATACTGAATCTATTTACTATCATTATTTGTTTTACAGTCTTTATAATCTATTTATTATATTTGTTCATAAATGGTGCTTATTGCAAAATAGCCATGATAGCCTATCCATTGGAATAAGCCTTGCATATAGATACATAGAATTGCATTCTCTGCACAACTTGTTGAGTGCTTTAAGTACTCACCCTTGCCAACAACAATAATCAACAGTCGAGGAATCTACACCTGTGTTGCAGGAGGAGTTCCAAGAGGATGCGAGTCATTAGGGTCCGAGCCTTGTCGGTTGCCTGTGGTGAACTGATGATCTATCTACGTTTTCTACTTTCCGCTGCTTAATTATTAGCTTATATTTCTAGTCTTGCCCTGTGTGGCTTAATAATGTAAGTCGGTCATAAGATCATACACTTAGCTATATCAATAAATGGAGTAATATTCTATTATCGTTGAGTATGATATGATATGTACCGATGTTGAGCTGTGTGCACTAGCGTTGATCCTGGGACTAGTGCGGGAAAACACAGTGGGTTCGAATCAGTGGATTCGGGTCCTTACAGAAATTATACTGCAGCTTACTTACTAAGGCAACATCCTTAATAATGAGATTCTAATTATTGCAAATGGTACCATTAGCAATGACACTACATGATGAAGCGTCCCCGAAAGTGATCAACTCATCACCAGGGGCTCGAACTAGGGAAGAGAATCAACGAGAGCCTCCGGTCATATGACGAGAACAACCGGAGTCGACAATCCAAACATCTTCCTTCCCCATCCGATGAACCTGATCAAGTTATAGAAGAGAGAAATGACTCAGTACTGGGATAAAGTGAGGACCTGGGAACCTAATACTAAACCATACGACACCTGTCGGGACCCGAATATGCAAATCCGGACCCTCTGTGTATACTGCAATAGTCCAGGATCACGCTAGTGCACACAGGCTCAACATAAGTAAATATCACAATCATACACAGCGAAAATGTTATGAAAGACATCATATGATACATACTACTAGTCGAATGACCTCGTGGTCCACTTACATGACTATGCCTCGCAAGGCTGAATAATATATTAAACTGCAATGAATGAAAACGTAGGTAACCCTCAAGATACCACAGTAATCGACAAGGCTTGCGCCTAAACATTCGCCTCCTCCTCGAATCTTTCCTCCAAAGATTGATGTAGACTCTTCAATGGTGAGGTTATTGTTGGCAAGGGTGAGTACTTAAAGCACTCAACAAGTTGTGCATGTAATGCAATTCTATGTAACTATATGCAAGGCTTATTCCAAAAGATAGGCTATCATGGCTATTTTGCAACAAAGCAAAGATTTACTGAACAAATACAATAAATAGATTGTAAAGACGGTAAAACAAATAACAATAATGATAGATTCACTTTTCTCAAGTAAACCAAGTTTCCAATCTTAAGTCAAATTCCATCTTCCATATGGCATTCGCCTTCCCAACCAAGTTGTTCATTTTAATTAAGCTAACCCTTAATCGTAATTCCCGAGCATTGCTCAATACCATGAGCACGGCTATCCGAATAGTTTCACACTGCAGAGGTTATGCACTTTACCCACGTGATACAACCAAACACCACCAAGGCGAGTGATTATAACAAAGCCTTTACAATGCTCGCTTAACCCGATACTACCGCTAAGGATTCAACATCGTGGACTGGTTACCACATCCAGGCCCCCTCTTGCGCCATGTGAATTACACCATAACTCGAACTCACACCACCAATGATAGTACCAGTTAAGACATTACAAATTAATCGCCTAGGTGGCCCATACCGACATGTGGTTGCATGATTGACTCAGTCAAAGGCTTGCAAGGTTAAGTCCTTAGAGTGATCGTGGCAAGACATCCACATACCCTCGCCCATTGGGCCCACCTTGGCATACTCGCCTTGTCACTTGCCCCAATCTAAGTTATTATCACCCGCTTGATTACAAGCACCACGTGCCATCAACAATTCAACATCGTTGCGTGACATGACTCGCCACAACAACTCAATCTCATCGTGTGATTCCACATGACACACAAGTTCTTAACATTGTTCCATATTCCATTAATCAAGATTAATTATCAATGATTCTGACACATGTGATGACGTGGCATGGCTAAGCAACTAATACGGACTAACCATCCAATGTTGATTATAATTATTAACCAACTATATTCAACCAATCTAGGGTGACAATGAATCATGGCATACAATGACAAGGTAGGGTATAAATCAATCTGGTATATTAGCTAAATCCAATCTAATTTGAAACCATTGTATATTTGAAATACATGCAATAGGGTAAGACAAATATAGCAATTTTTATAAACATGGGTTCAACATGATCAAAGCACAACTTGCCTTGGAATAGGTCCTGATCTTGATCTGAAGCTTGATCTTGAGTTGTTGAATCTTCCTCCGAAGCGTCGCACAATTTAACGTCTACACGTACCGAAGAAGAAAAGCAAATAAAATCCAAAATAGAGAGCAATTGAACTCAAAAAATCAAATAAAATTCACCATTAAATATATCTCAATTTTACAAATTTTTAGAAATTTTAATCACTCAAATCCGAGTTAAGATGCAAAAGATATAGCCTTTTGAAGTTTGGAATAAATACTGAAATCAGAAAATCAGAAATTCAGAATTAACAGATTTATTTTTATACTGAAAAATCGATTTATGACATCAGCGTGACCTCATGATGACGTCATCATCACAGAATTTCCAATCGGATTATTTTTCAAGTTGAAAAATGCAATTATGACGCAAGCATGACGTCAGCCCTTGACCCAACGAACCAGATGCTGCCACGTGGCCTCGGTCCATGGACTGGGTCCACGAACTTCACCGTCCACGGTGACACCCGTGCACGCGCTGCCTTGGACCATCGACGACGGGCCGGCGCTTAAGCTGACTCAGTGCCACCGCGACGCATACGCGGCAGCCACACAACAGCTGCCACCTCAGCCGACAGTCTGGCGAGGCAGCCACGTGTCGACGAAGCATCAGTCCACGTTACCTGGCGGTGCGCGCAATCCTAGGGTCATCGCCGGTGGTTACAGAGGTTACCTATGGGTTCGCCTCGACGAGCTGCTCACGATGACGCGAGGGGTCTTGAGTTTTGCACACGAAAACAATGGTGGCGACTTCTTCTTCTTCGGCGGCGGTGACCCCCGCGGTGCCCCGTGATTCCGACGATGCCCTGCCCAGTCCGAGTTGCGCAATAGATGCTCCCTGCGATGACGAACACGATGCGACCACTCTTGGCTCAGAATATGCAAGGAGGACGGCGAATCGCCGGCTTGAACTCCACGGCGGTGCTTCTCGAAAATCCTGGATTGCGGCGGAACGACGTCTCGATTCTCGCAAACGATTGTGGGCTAAGTTTGTTCGATTCGTGGTGCAGCCAATGCGCTCTTACTTATAGCCTTGGAGTCCTAGGGAGGCACGATCCGGCGAAGACTCTAGAGAAGACACGGTTGAACAAGCAGAGTTCAAATCGGTCTCGCTGAGGAAGACGAAATCGGCACTGTACACGTGGCGCACTATACGGTCCAGACGGCTTCGACGTGCTTCCATCTCGATCGTCCGATGCAACTCAATCCAACAGCCGGCTTGACTTTAAGGGTTTTCACACAAACACAGGTCGAACTGACGGAACCGGCTGGGCTCAACAGAGTTTTGGCCCAATACTATTAATGATTTCTGCATTTTTTTGAATAAGTTTAATTCTATAAAATAGATTAATTTGTTTAGGGCAATTAACATAGCAGGAAAAATCAAAAAAAATTCTCATAAATACTTTGAGGCTTTTTTGAACACAAATAAAATATTTTTGGCAAAACATTATATTAATTTTTATATACATATAATTATTTTTCACAAAAGGCCAATATCCTTAATTTAAAGTTAATTCAAATAAATCCAGAAAAATCCAATAAATTCTAGAAAATCATAAAATGCACAAATAACCAATAAAATAATATCTAAGCAAATTTTGGGATGTTACAAACCTCCCCCCCTTAACAGAATCTCGACCTCGAGATTTAGTGCTAACTAGAGAATTGGTTTGGAAATTCTAACTTCAAATTTTCTTCACGCTTCCAAGTTGCTTCACTTTCAGAATGATTGCTCCATTGAACTCTGCAAAAGCGAATAGACTTGCTCCTGGTTTTGCGCTCCATAACATCCAAAATTCTGTCTGGTTGCTCCTTGTAAGTCAAATCTTCCTGCAGCTCTATTGCATCCAACGGGGTTTGCTCCGTTGGCACTCTGAGACATTTCTTAAACTGTGACACATATAACACATCATGCACTCCTGCCATTGACTACTGCAACTCCATCGGATAAGCAACCTCTCCTTGACGACGGTTATCAGCGTAGCTCTTTTTCCTTAACTGAGCTACCTTCAACCTCTCTCTAATCATAGCAACTCGCTCTTCGGCTTCCTTGAAAATATCAGGTCCAAATACCATACGATCTCGTGTCTCATTCTAATTCAATAGAGTATGACAGTCACGTCCATACAAAACCTCAAATGGTGATATTTGCAAACTAGTCTGGTAACTGTTGTTATAGCTAAATCCTGCTTACGGCAACACTTATCCCACGAAATAGCACGGGCTAAAGCATAAGCTCTCAGCATATCCCCAAGAATCTGATTAACTCCCTCATTCAGACCATCTGTCTGCGGATGATACGGTGCACTGAAATTCAAACGAGTTCCCAATGCTTCATGCAACTTGTTCCAAAATCTTGAGGTAAATTGGGTACCTATATCTGACACAATCTTCTTAGACATACCATGCAAACAACAATTATAAATAGTCCTACCAACTGATCTCCTGAGTAGGTAGTCTTAATGGTGTGAAATGAGCAACTTCGGCCAAACGGTCAACGATAGTCCAAACGGAACCGTATCCCTTCTGGATTCTTGACCATTCTCAACGCTAGGTATCTTATTACTGATTTGCCTCTTACTTCCACTCAGAACTCTGCACCGGCTGTAACAAACTTGCTGATCTCTGATGCATTGCTTTTATTCTCTAACACACCTCACGCAAAGCGGTATTTTCCGTAACACCACGCTTCATCTGAGGCTATCAAATCCTTTCCTTAAGACCTTGATATATCTTAACACCTTTCTGAATGAATTGAATACATTAGAATCATTAACTTCTTCTAGAATCAACTGGTTAAGCTCTTTCTTGTTCGATACATAGATTCGACCTTTGAACTGTGTGTTTCCTTGGCCATCCACGGTAAAATCCTCAGTTAAGCCTTCGTCTTTTTGACCTGCTTTAATCTGATCTTCAAGCATTGGCTTAACTTCCAACGCAGCTATACATCCTTGGGAAAGTAAACCACTTCTAATTTCAATTTTTAAAACTCTTTGCACAATTTCTATTGATCACTTGATATTGGTGCATTGGTACTATGGCCTTTATGACTTTAAGACATTGGATACCATATTAGCCTTACCAGATGATAATGATCCCACCTTTATAATACTTAATCAACTCCAACCATCCTCTTCGTTCTATATTAAGGTCTGCACTTCGAACTCTTATGGTCTGTACATATCTCCAACAATATCATGACGCACTGACTTCAAGGCACGCACTACGGTAGCAATTTCCAATTCATGCGGATCATAGTTCTCTTCACATGGCCTCAACTGTACTGAGCATAGGCATCAACTTTGCCTTTCTGTATTAACACATATCCAAGAGCTTGTCTCGAAGCATTACAATATATATCAAAACTGCTCTGTACATCTGGCAACACTAAGACAAGCGTTGTCGTCAAACGTTTTCCCAATTGCAGAAAACTCTTTTCACCATGCGGCGTCCATGTAAACTTCTTCTCCTAGTTGCCTAAGCTGTCTCGGCTGCTCCCACGCAACATCGCTTTTGGTTGGATCCACGGTAACTCCTTTAGCAGACATCTTCTGGCAAGAAATTCAACTTTCTCGTTCCAAAAGTCACATTTGCTAAGCTTAGCATACAGCCCTGGGTCTAGCCATCTTTCCAACACTAATCCCAACTGTTCTGCATACTTTCTTTTTGACTTGAAGCAACAAAGACATCCCACCTATACACCATAACAACTTGACCAATTTCCCATGGAACTCCGTTCGTCATGTCCATAAATTCTCAGAATGGCATTGATCATTCTAGCGCATACATCTGTAACCTCATCTCGTCCATACTACGAGAAAACTCGACCTAAGAACATTCTCTCGCATGTGTTCAATCGATGATAACTCGATCAAGATCTATCCTTGAGAACACTCCGGTCCTTTTGACCGATCAAACCAATTACGATCACAGGCAATAATACTTACCCTTTTGATCATCGCCTCATTAAACTCTCGACAATGATACACATCCCCGAGCTCCCATTTTTAAATAGAACAGCGCTCCTATGGTGACAAATTGGTTCTAGCGAACCACCTTTCTAGCAACTCTTGATGCGCTTCTTCATCTCAACTAGCTCATCAATAGGCATTCGATGAGGTCTCTTTACTTTTGGCGCTGCACTGGACTAACTCCATCACACACTTGATTTCTCGATCCGTGGGATTCTTCAAACACATCTTGATACTCTCTAACAACCGATACCCCTTCAAAGTCGATAACTTCCACACTATTGACCTTCACCGCCAACACGAACCGTAGTCATTTGAAATTCCATTTTCCCGCTGTGGCTTTTAGTGACCCACTTCTTTGACCAAACTCCGTGATGCCTTATGTCCGGATGACCAATTCATTTCAGAGTAGCATCTCGGTTTGATATCCAATATCGCTCGCTAAAAACTTTTCTCCAACTTAACTCCATCACATTCTAGGTTAGATCAAGCAATAGCGTACTTTCTGACCATGATAATTCCTCGAGCTGACAATCTTTACAAACACCACTGAACTGATCATCGTTGCACACGCAACATCTTCAGGTGAACCGTCAACATAGGGGAATACTCAGAAACATCCTTTATCATTAATGCTTTTATTCCAACACTTCACATATCCACCTCTCAACCATCTTTACTTTATTTATTTAGGCACGAAAATCTTTACATGGAATTCACCTCTAGTCACTTTTTCTTTTACAAACGAGGGTATGACACTTGCATAGGCTAAAATCATCGATCTAAACTTCCTTGATTGGTTTTGGCGCTGAAGTTTTTGACTGGAACAAAATTGAGATTGGCTTGCACTGGTGCGATCACTTTCTTATGAGGGCAATTGTTAGCAAAATGCCCAGGCTTGTTGCAGGTGTAACAAAGCTTAGGTCCACCTCTCTTCCTTGAGCATTCGTCGACTAAGGCAATGTCTTCATTCAGATGCCTCTTCTTCAACTGATTCTCCGTACAAACTTCTCTTGCGACTTTACTGCTCACTCTTGGCGTTATGAATTTGACTGAGGTAACTTCTGGAAGGACCGCGTCTGTAGGAGACTCTAGATTCTTTCGCGGGCATTTCTTAACAAAATGGCCTTCCTCATGACAGTTATAACACACCCGTGTTCATTGCAGTGACTCTACAGTACATTGTTGTCTTCTTGTTGCGTCAGAACTGGTTGCTTCATAGGGCATTCACTAGCCCAATGGCCTTCTTCATCGCACAGGAAACATGCTGTTGGTGATTGCCAATTACTACCTTCTTGATGAGGGCCAACAGGATTACGGTATTGTGTCCTTAGCTCTTTGAGCGGCACCACTTTTGCAGCTGACGTTCCGCCTCTTCTTGACGACTCTTGAGCAACTACGGCTCGAAGATTCCTTTGTCGATTTGAATTACAGAAGAACTATTGGATCCAGAGGACATTGAGTCGACCATGATCTCGGCCTTCACAAAGGTAACATGTGATGTCACTCATAGGACATTCTCCTGCAGAATGACTTCTTCACACTGGAGCAATTAATCGCATGCTCAATGCAGTATGTCCTATCTCTCCACAAATAATGCACGCATGATCTTCGATTTGTTTGGTTGATGACTCGTAGAGCAACTCTTAGATGTTGAACAAGGTGCAAGAATAGTATTTCGCTCAGATTTATCGTGGACTGCATCGTCTCTAGGTGAAGCAAAGAGATTACGAAAAGCAACAACAAATTCATTCCAAGTGATACTCGCGGGCTTCATGAATAAAGACAATATTTCTTCCACCATTCAAGAATGATTCCTTGTAATCGATAAGAAGCATACAGACTTTCTCATCGCCTTCACATCGAACAATGAGCGACTTCCTCTCAATGGTCTTGAGCCAATCATCTACTTCTGAGGGTATCTTATTTCCTGGAAATGTCGACGGACGAGTCCTTATGAATTCTGATAACCTTAAATAGGAACGGAAATCATTGGTAGCAGCTTGGGACACTTGGTTGACATTGGTCGGGTCACCATATTCTCAGATCCGCTTCATCATTGCATGCATCAACCGAGTCCGAGCAATCAAGAACTCTCTCAAACTCGATATCCATTTGTACCGACGGTTGAAGAACTAATCCACTATTGAGATTCTCCTTTGATTGATTTTCACGCCATCGACTATGTTGTTTCCATTTAATCAACCCTCCGCTTGATTGCTTCACTTAAAATAGGGAAGAGGGAAATAGCATAGGTAAGAAGGTGAATCCTAAAGCAGGGAGATAGGTTTAACCCAATAACTTAAGCAACCAATATTAATAACTTGGTATGGTTGCTTATATAAGCCTAAAAGCTCGCAACACATAACGCACACTCAAGAATCAAGGAAGAACCAATTCAACCTATACACACAAAACTACGGCCTCTGTGGGTAACACTTCTATCTTAAGCTGACGCGACTCCACACCGAGTCCCAACCGACTACTCAAGCATAGATCTTCTAGCTTTTGAACGCTTCATTGTAACATCCCAAAATCTTCCAAATATTATTTTATTGCTTAAATGTGCATTTGTGATTTTTCGAGTTTATTTGGATTTTTCTCGATTTATTGGAATTAAATGTTATTTCAAGTTTATTGCTTTTAATCAAAAGTATTTAAATCTGTGCCAAGTTAAAATAAAGTTTTGCCAAAATATTTTATTTGAGTCCGTAATGTCTCAAAGTATTTTTGAGATTTTTCTTGATTTTTCCGATTATTTTATTGTCTAAAACAAATAAAATGAATTTTTGTAATTATTTTAAATAAGAAATCTTTTAAAATCAAATTAAGCGAAGATCGGGCCGTAGCCCATCTCTCGTAGCAGGCCATTGCTCAGCAGCCCACGAAGCTCAAACTTCTAGAAGCTTAGCGCCAACCGCTGATCTTGAATCGGGCGGTCGAAGCAATCGCGCAGAAACCTAAACCCTAGCGCAGAGGACCGAGGATCAAGATCAAGCGGCGCGATTAAGCCGATGCGTTTAGAGTAAGAGGAGATCTCATCCGCCGCTTTGAGTTGGACAGATCGATCGTGCGCGCCGGGTCGCATCTGGGCCGCTCGCTGGCAACGGAGGGTTCTTGGTTGTCGCCTCCGTTTGAACTCCTCCGCAAGCGCCGCCGTGTCGCCGATGGACTCGAGTCCGTGTCCGCCGCCCGCACGCTCCTCCGTCCGCCTATTTAAGGAACCGACGGTGCATTGAGGTCCTTGTCCCGCACCGCAGCAGGCGCAAGGTCTCGCTGCCCGCAGCTCGCCGGAGCGCCGTGTGGAGGATCGCCGCCTTCATCGCCGGTGGATCTCGTCTCGGCGGCGCCATTTGCGCGGGAGAGGATTTGGACCGTCGGATCATCGCCAACGCCTCCGATCCACCGCGTGGTCTCGTGATTCGTAAGCCCTCGTTAATCGCGGTCCGTTAGATTTTAATCTCGCGGTTCGATCTTGCCGCGTGTGCTTCGATCGCCAACCGCCCGATGAGATCGAATGCATCGATGATGGCGCCGCCGCGCCAATCGGGTGCCGCGCAGCGTGGAGGCGCGAGCACCGAGGCGTCGGCGCCGGGTTCACGGTGGGACTGAGGAGGTCTCGTGGACTGTGTCTATGCGCCGAGGCCACGCGGTCGAGTTCTCGATTGGCTCACCCGGTAGCGATGTCACGCCGACGTCATGCTTGCGCCATAATCATATTTTCAATTGGAAAAATAATCCGATTGGAAATTCGTGATGATGACGTCATCATGAGGTCACGCTGACGTCATAAATCGATTTTTCAAGATAAAAATAAATCTGTTAAATTCGAATTTCGATTTTCTCGATTTCAAGATTTATTTCAAACTTCAAAAGGCTATATCTTTTGCATCGTAACTCGGATTTGAGTGATTCCAGTTTCTAAAAATTTGTAAAATTGAGATCTATTTAATGGTGATTTTTATTTGATTTTGGAGTTCAATTGCTCTCTGTTTTGGCATTTATTTGCTTTTCTCTTTGATGCGTGAGACGTTGAATTGTGCGACGCTTCGAGGAAGATCAAGCAACCCAAGAGCAATCTTCAGATCAAGATCAGGACCTATTCCAAGGCAAGTTGTGCTTTGATCATGTTGAACCCATGTTTATAAAATTGCTATGTTTGTTTTACAATATTGCATATATTTCAAATATACAATTGTTTCAAATTAGATTGGGTTTAGCTAAAATACCAGATTGATCTATACCCTACCTTGTCATTTTATGCCATGAACCATTGTCACCCTAGATTGGTTTAATATAGTTGATTAATAATTATGATCAACATTGGAGGTTAGACCGTATTAGTTGCTTAGCCATGCCACGCCATCACATGTGTCCGAATCATTGATAATTAATCTTGATTAATGGAATATGGAACAATATTATGAACTTGTGTGTCATGTGGGATCACACGATGAGATTGAGTTGTTGTGGCGAGTCATGTCACGCAACGATGTTGAATTGTTGATGGCACGTGGTGCTTGGTAATCAACTGGGTGATGATAACTTAGATTGGGGCAAGTGGCAAGGCGAGGAGGCCAAGGTGGGCCCGATGGGCGATGGTATGTGGATGTCTTGCCTTGATCACACTAAGGACTTAACCTTGCAAGCCTTTGACTGAGTCAACCATGCAACCACATGTCCGGTATGGGCCACCTTAGTGAGTAATTTGCAAAGTCTTAATGTTGATACTATCGTGGTCGGTGTGAGTTCCTGTCGTGGTGTAATTCACATGGCGCAAGAGGGGGCCCCGGATGTGGTTTTATGCACCGCCAGATGTTGAAACCTTAGCGGTAGTATCGGGTTAAGATAGAGCATTGTAAAGGCTTTGTTATAATCTCTCGCCTTTGTGGTGTTTGGTTGTATCACGTGGGTAAAGTGCATAACCTCTGCAGTGTGAAACTATTCGGATAGCCGTGCTCATGTATTGAGCAATGCTCGGAATTACGATTAAGGGTTAGATTAATAAATTGGACAACTTGGTTGGGATGGCGGGATGGCCATATGGAAGATTGGAACTTGATTTAGGATTGGAAACTTGGTTTACTTGAGAAATCTTGAATTTATTTATTATTGCTATTTGTTTTACATTCTTTACAATCTATTCATTGATTTGTTCATAAATGCCGCTTATTGCAAAATAGCCATGATAGCCTATCCTTTGGAATAAGCCTTACATATAGATAAATAGAATCGCATTCATGCACAACTTGTTGAGTGCTTTAAGTACTCACCCTTGCCAAACAACAATAATCAACAGTTGAAGAATCTACACTGTGTTGGAAGATGAAGTCCAAGAAGACACGAGTCATTAGGGTCCGAGCCTTGTCGGTTGCTGTGGTGAACTGATGAGCTATCTACGCTTCTACTTTCCACGCTTAATTATTAGCTTATATTCTCGCCTTGCCTGCGTGGTTTAATAATGTAAGTTGGTCATAAGATCATACATTTAGCTATATCAATAAATGAACTATTATTCTATTATCGCTGTGTATGATGTGATATGTACCAATGTTAAGTGTGTGCACTAGCGTTGATCCCGGAATAGTGCAAGAAACACGGTGGGTTGAATCAAGTGGATTCGGGTCCTTACAGAGGTGGTATCGAGCATACCGACCGTAGGTCTTGGCCCTAGATAGTTTGGAGGTGTCTTGAGTGTGTCCAAAATTATTTTCTAAAAGAAAATCTAAGCTTGACTAATAAAACCCTCTCGACTCATCTCATTCTCTACTTCTCGCCTTTGCTAAATTTACCCGCTTTACTTGCCGTTTGGGTGGAGAACTTATTCCAAGTTCTTGTGAAGCGGATGCCGATCGTTCGACCTTTGAGGAGGCGGTGGCGGCTACGCCATGGAGCCGTGGAGAGTACTTGACGCTTGAGGCTTCTATCGTCCACTTTACCGAGGAGGCAATGGGATGGTGAATGGTGTTCACCGAGGATTCATTTGCAAGTTGATCATCTACGCTCGGGAGAACGAGGAAGCTAGCAGGCCAATCAACATCTCTGCCAGAAGATTCTCGTACGAGGTTGCAATCCAGGAGGTCGCTCGCCTTGCTCTTCGCCGTGTCTGCCGCGACTACGCTGACGAGCTTCACGACTCAGTGTTCCGCCTTCACCCAGACGTTCAAGCGCGCCAAGACGACGGATTGAGGAGCGAGTGTGCTACTGCGACGCACCTTGCAGAGTTCGCCCTTGCCCAGGAGGATCACATGAGAGATACTACCCAGGAGCTGGAGACTGTGTACGAGGCACTCAGAGTAGCAGAGCAGGAACTCGAGGTGACCCGTGCTTCAGCCATCGGGATGATCACTGAGCTGGGAGAGGCCACCGAGGCGCTTGAGGACGAGCCGAGCGCGTGACTCGGGGAGTTCAGAGCCACCGAGGAGTCCGAGGAGGATCCAGAGGAGCGAGTGGGAACCAGAGGGGAGTGCAGACCCTGTTGCAGAGGACCCAGAGTAGGTCACCGGGATAGGTTCGCCCGATGCCCGCCATCCGCCGTGTATGCGCCGGATCAGTCTCAGCCAGGGTGGCTGGATGAGTGAGTGTCAGCCTTGGAGCTGTGTTGAGACTCGAGTGTGAGTCGCGTCTTTAAGTTAGCCTTTACCTTTCTAGTTGACGTTAAGGTTCGTGTTTAGTTTGCTTTGTATTCTTGAGTGTGCAGTATGTGTTGCAAAGCTTGTAGGCTTAAATAAGCACCATACCAAGTTAAATAAAGAATTGTTCAGTTTGGGTATAACATATCTCCCCGCTTTAGAAATTCTTACTTCTCATCTATGCTATATCTACCTTTCCTAACCTAAGAGGCAATCATCAGATGGTGAATACTCGAGGAAACAACGGTGCTTCAGGAAGTGGACTGCGTCCGAATGACAATCCCAATGATGGAGGCACCCTCAACCACCGCCGGTGGACATGCAGAACTGGGAGCATTCCTGCAAAGACATGACTCAACTCGATGCAGCATAATGATGCAAAGAGATGCAAGCAGATGACCAATGCAGCAGTAAACCACAACAATCCTGCAACTCAGAACAATCATGGTGGACCTCGACCTATGTCCAAGCTATCGGATTTTATGAGGACTAGGCCACCAACTTTCTCTGGAAACGTGAACCCTTTGGAAGCCGATGATTGGCTTAGGACCATTGAGAAGAAGCGCACATCACTCGGTGTGAAGGAAATGAGAAGGTGCTTTACGCCTCATCAACCGGAAGGGACCGCCGCAGAGTGGTGGGAGAACTCATCGTGCCGCCATGGAGCCCCACAGAGATAACCAGGAGGAGTTTACTAATGCTTTCCGCCAAGATCATGTCCCGCAGGGAATGATGGATCTTAAGAAGGAGGAGTTGAGCTTTGAAGCAAGGAGGCCAACCAAAGGGCGAATACTTGAACAAATTTACTCGATTAGCTCGCTATGCCCTCAAGACGAGCGACGATAAAGCCGCACGCCTCGCTTCATGAAGGGATGAACTCAGACTACTGTGTGGACTGACACCCACAATTTCCAGATTTTTGAGGTGGTAAATAAGGCTTTGATCCTAGAGGATAAGCGCAAAGAGCTAGGTGAAACCGTAGCGCTTGATGAACAATCGTGGTGGACGCCCAAACCATCTACGCTTGAGGATGTCACCACAAAGAATTTGCTAGATTCCAACCACCACCGTGAACAGACATCAACCCTCTGTACACTCGCCCCGCCAATCGAATTTCGCACCCAAGCAAGGCAACAATGCACTGTGGGGAAATCAAGATCTGCAGTGAAGAGATGCTATACTTGCAATGAGCCGTGGCACTTTTCAAATAGGTGTCCACGTAAGGGAGGCATCACACCAGATTCGTTTCAACCTGGGAACAACACCCGCTAAAGCACCAACATCGAGGAAATCGTGCACCAAGCCAAGCCGAGCAACGCCGCAATCAAAGGCGTGGAAGAATCAACCACATCACACCGATGGAGCTCGGGAAGCTACAGACGTCAGACTTGGGTAAGTTCTGGTCAACTCAAGCACTGCCATGCTTTGTTTGATTTCGAGCTTCGATTCGCTTGTTTCTCAAAGTTTTGCAACCAAGAATGGATTTAAAGTGGTGAATCTTAAGTGTGTGTCTTAGTCCAAGCCCCGTGATCCGAGCTTAGATCTAGCCTTGGGTGTTTGGGAGCTAAGTTGCTTATGAATGGGATAGAATTCTAGCTAATCTTATCTTGATAGATGCGCAATCCCTAGACGTCATCCTTGGAATGGATTGGCTGTCCAAGCATAAGGTCGTTTTAGATTGTGGTCAAGGATCGTGACCTTGGAAGGCCCTAGTGGCAAGAAAGTGGAGTTTCAAGCGACCGCATTCGGGACGGCGCTAACGGTCAACGATGTGAAAGCCATCAAGATGGAAGATGTGCCAAGAGCGAGAATATCCGGATGTATTTCCAGAAGATTTGCCAGGATTGCCACCAGATCGTGATATCGAGTTTGTCATCGAGTTAGCACCAGGTACAGCACCGATATCAAAGAGACCATATCGGATGCCTACCGACGAGTTAGTAGAAATGAAGAAGCAGATTGAGGAACTGCAAGAGAAAGGTTTCATTAGACCAAGTTCATCGCCGTGGGGAGCCCCGGTTTTGTTTGTTCGCAAGAAGGATGGAAGTCTTAGAATGTGCATCGACTACCGCGGCACTTAATGAAGTAACGATCAAGAATAAGTATCCGCTGCCCGTGATCGACGACTTATTTGATCGCTTAAGAGGAGCTGGAGTTTTTCCAAGATAGATCTTCGCTCGTGATACCATCGCTGAAGATCCGAGCAGAGGATGTACCTAAGGCTGCTGCTTACGCGATATGGACATTACGAGTTCACAATCATGTCATTCGGATTGACTAATGCCCAAAGATATTTCATGAACATGATGAATAAAGTCTTCATGGATTACTTGGACAAGTTTGTTGTAGTCTTCATAGACGATATCTTGGTTTACTCAAGACAGAGGAAGAGCATGCGAACATCCGAGAATGGTTTTAAACAGTCGAGAGCATCAACTATATGCTAAGTTTAGCAAGTGTGAATTTTGGAAGGAGAAAGTTGAATTTCGGTCATGTAATGACTACCAAAGGAGTCGCAGATTGATCCACAAAGTGGACGCAGATGTTGCATTGGGAGCCACCAAGTCCATTACCCGATCCGTAGTTTTCGGGAATGGCGGATATTACCGCCGGTTCATAGAAGGATTCTCGACAATTGCTAAACCCCTGACGCAGTTGTTGAAGAAAGAAAAGAAGTTTGCATGGACGCCAGAGTGCGAGAAAAGTTTCATGGAATTAAAGAAGCGTTTAACAACAGCCCCCGTATTAGTATTGCCAGATGTGCAGAATGGATTTGACATTTACTGCGATGCTTCGAAGCAGGGCTTGGGATGCGTGTTAATGCAAGAAGGCAAAGTCGTTGCTTATGCATCGAGACAATTGAGACCACATGAAGTGAATTACCCAACGCATGATTTGGAGTTAGTCAGAGTGCATGCTTTAAAGATATGGCGCCATTATCTCATAGGAAATAGATGTGAGATATATACGGACCATAAGAGTCTCAAATACATATTCACTCAATCGACCAATATGAGACAACGAAGATGGCTTGAGCTAATTAAGGATTATAATGTGGGAATCCATTATCATCCCGAAAAGCCAATGTGGTGGCGGATGCCCGAGTCGAAAAAGCCATAGCGCAAATGCATTGTCAATGGAGGATCACCGGAACTATGCAAGGAATTTCGAAGTTAAGATTGGAAGTCGTTCAAGAAGGAATGATAGCTGCGCTAGAAGTGAAGCCAACATTAGAGGATCGATTAGAGAAGGTCAACAAGATGACGATAAAATTTCAAAAATCAAGGCTAAAAGGAAGAAGGCCTAGCCATAGATTTCACTGACGAACAAGGAACTATGTTCTTCAAAGGCCGAATTGTGTGCCGGATAAAAGGAATTAAAACAATTGATTCTTGAGGAAGCGCATGATTCAAAGTACTCAATTCATCCAGAAGTGCTAAAATGTACCAAGATTTGAAAGAGAGATTCGTGGCCAAATATGAAGCGTGAAGTAGCTGAACATGTTGCTTTATGCGACGTATGTCGAGGGTAAAAGCCATGCATCAAAGACCATTTGATGCATTGCGGTAGTTAAAAATTCCTAATGGAAGTGGGAAGAAATCGGAATGGATTTTATCACGGTTTACCTAAGACTCGTAAAGGTTACGATTCCATTTGGGTTATCGTGGATCGCCTAACCAAGGTCGCCATTTCATCCCAAAGAAAGACCACTTACACCGAGATCGCTTGGCGTAATTGTACATGTCAAGGATTGTATGTTTGCATGGAGTGCCAAAGAAGATTGTGTCGATGAGGTACCCAATTTACCTCAAGGTTTTGGAATAAGTTGCATGAAGCAATGGGAACCCGTCGAATTTCAAGACAAAGATATCACCCGCATGCATGGTCGATGAAAGAGTAAATCAGATTTTAGAGGATATGTTGAGAGCCTGTGCCTTAGCGTATGCCACGTCATGGGATAAATGTTTGCCATATGCAGAATTCAGTTATAATAATAGTTATCAAGCTAGCCTACGATGTCACCATTCGAGGCGTTGTATGGACGTGCTTGTCGACCGCTGAATTGGAATGAAACGGAGAGCGCTTGGTGTTTGGGCCAGACATTCTCGAGGAAGCCGAAAGTCAAGTCGCAATGATCAGAGAGAGGTTGAAGATAGCACAGTCAAGGCAGAAAAGCTACGCAGATAACCGTCGTCGAGATTTGAGTTTTGAACCAGAAGATCATGTGTATCTCGTGGTTACCCTCTTAAGGGCGTTAAGAGATTTCACGTTAAAGGGAAGCTTGCACCAAGATATGTCGGTCCGCTCAAGATTACGAGCCGTCGAGGAGAGGTAGCTTATCGCTAGAGTTGCCTCGATCCTTGGCAGGAGTGCATGATGTATTCCATGTGTCGCAGCTTAAGAAGTGTCTCAGAGTGCCAATGAACAAACCCGTTGGATGCAATAGAGTCGCAAGAAGATTTGACTTATAAAGAGCAACCGATCGTAATTTTGGATGTTATGGAGCGCAAGACCGTAAGCAAGTCTATTCGCTTTGCGAGTTCATGGAGCAATCATTCAAAGTGAAGCCACTTGGGAGCGAGAAGAAGATTTGAAGTCGAATTCCTAACCTATTCTCTAGTTAGCCCCAATCTCTGCCGAGATTCATTAAGGGGGAGGTTTGTAACATCCCAAAATCTTCCAAATATTATTTTATTGCTTAAATGTGCATTTGTGATTTTCTGAGTTTATTTGGATTTTTCTCGATTTATTGGAATTAAATGTTATTTCAAGTTTATTGCTTTTTAATCAAAAGTATTTAAATCTGTGCAAGTTAAAATAAAGTTTTGCCAAAAATATTTTATTTGAGTCCGTAATGTCTCAAAGTATTTTTGAGATTTTTCTTGGATTTTTCCCGATTATTTTATTGTCTAAAACAAATAAAATGAATTTTTGTAATTATTTTAAATAAGAAATCTTTTAAAATCAAATTAAACGATGATCGGGCGTAGCCCATCTCTCGTGGCAGGCCGGCCGCCGCAGACCCACGAAGCCCAAACTTCTAGAAGCTTAGCGTCAACCGTTGATCTTGAATCGGCGGTCGAAGCAATCGCGCGTAGAAACCTAAACCCTAGCGCAGAGGACCGTAGGATCAAGATCAAGCGGCGCCGATTAAGCCGATGCGTTTAGAGTAAGAGGAGATCTCATCCGTCGTTTGAGTTGGACAGATCGATCGTGCGCGTCGGTCGATCCGGGCCGCTCGTTGGCAATCGGAGGGTTCTTGGTTGTCGCCTCCGCTTGAACTCCTCCGCCAAGGCCGTGTCGCCGATGGACTCGAGTCCGTGTCCGCCGCCCGCACTCCTCCGTCCGCCTATTTAAGGAACCGACGGGTGCATTGAGGTCCTTGTCCCGCACCGCAGCAGAAGCGCAAGGTCTCGCTCGAGCTCGCCGGAGCGCCGTGTGGAGGATCGTCGTCTTCATCGCCGTGGATCTCGTCTCGGCGGCGCCATTTGCGCGGAGAGGATTTGGACCGTCGGATCATCGCCAACGCCTCCGATCCAGCCGCGTGGTCTCGTGGATTCGTAAGCCCTCGTTAATCGCGGTCCGTTAGATTTTAATCCTGCGGTTGAGATCTTGCCGCGTGTGCTTCGATCGCCAGCCGCCCGATGAGATCTCGAATGCATCGATGGCGCCGTCGCGCGTGCCAATCGGGTGCCGCCAGCGTGGAGGCGCAGCACCGGCGTCGTCAGGCGCCGGGTTCACGGTGGACGGAGGAGGTCTCGTGGACTGTGTCATATGCGCCGAGGCCACGGTCGAGTTCGATTGGCTCGATCGGTAGCGATGTCACGCGCGTCATGCTTGCGTCATAATCATATTTTCAATTGGAAAAATAATCCGATTGGAAATTCGGTGATGATGACGTCATCATGAGGTCACGCTGACGTCATAAATCGATTTTTCAAGATAAAAATAAATCTGTTAAATTCGAATTTCGATTTTCGATTTGAGATTTATTTCAAACTTCAAAGGCTATATCTTTTGCATCGTAACTTCGATTTGAGTGATTCCAGTTTCTAAAAATTTGTAAAATTGAGATCTATTTAATGGTGATTTTTATTTGATTTTTGGAGTTCAATTGCTCTCTGTTTTGGCATTTATTTGCTTTTCTCTTTCGGTACGCGTAGACGTTGAATTGTGCGACGCTTCGGAGGAAGATCAAGCAACCCAAGAGCAATCTTCAGATCAAGATCAGGACCTATTCCAAGGCAAGTTGTGCTTTGATCATGTTGAACCCATGTTTATAAAATTGCTATGTTTGTTTTACAATATTGCATATATTTCAAATATACAATTGTTTCAAATTAGATTGGGTTTAGCTAAAATACCAGATTGATCTATACCCTACCTTGTCATTTTATGCCATGAACCATTGTCACCCTAGATTGGTTTAATATAGTTGATTAATAATTATGATCAACATTGGAGGTTAGACCGTATTAGTTGCTTAGCCATGCCACGTCATCACATGTGTCCGAATCATTGATAATTAATCTTGATTAATGGAATATGGAACAATATTATGAACTTGTGTGTCATGTGGGATCACACGATGAGATTGAGTTGTTGTGGCGAGTCATGTCACGCAACGATGTTGAATTGTTGATGGCACGTGGTGCTTGGTAATCAACTGGGTGATGATAACTTAGATTGGGGCAAGTGGCAAGGGGCGAGGAGGCCAAGGTGGGCCCGATGGGCAGATGGTATGTGGATGTCTTGCCTTGATCACACTAAGGACTTAACCTTGCAAGCCTTTGACCTGAGTCAACCATGCAACCACATGTCTGGTATGGGCCAGCCTAGCTGAGTAATTTGCAAAGTCTTAATGTTGATACTATCGTGGTCGGTGTGAGTTCCCGGTCGGTGTAATTCACATGGCGCAAGAGGGGGCCCCGGATGTGGTTTCTGAGACCGCTTGATGTTGAAACCTTAGCGGGTAGTATCGGGTTAAGATAGAGCATTGTAAAGGCTTTGTTATAATCTCTCGCCTTTGTGGTGTTTGGTTGTATCACGTGGGTAAAGTGCATAACCTCTGCAGAGTGTGAAACTATTCGGATAGCCGTGCTCATGGTATTGAGCAATGCTCGGAATTACTGATTAAGGGTTAGATTAATAAATTGGACAACTTGGTTGGGATGGCAGGATGGCCATATGGAAGATTGGAACTTGATTTAGGATTGGAAACTTGGTTTACTTGAGAAATACTGAATTTATTTATTATTGCTATTTGTTTTACATTCTTTACAATCTATTCACTGTATTTGTTCATAAATGCTGCTTATTGCAAAATAGCCATGATAGCCTATCCTTTGTAATAAGCCTTACATATAGATAAATAGAACTGCATTCTGTGCACAACTTGTTGAGTGCTTTAAGTACTCACCCTTGCCAAACAACAATAATCAACAGTTGAAGAATCTACACCTGTGTTGGAAGATGAAGTCCAAGAAGACACGAGTCATTAGGGTCCGAGCCTTGTCGGTTGCTGTGGTGAATGATGAGCTATCTACGCTTCTACTTTCCGCCGCTTAATTATTAGCTTATATTCTCGGCCTTGTTCTGCGTGGCTTAATAATGTAAGTTGGTCATAAGATCATACATTTAGCTATATCAATAAATGAACTATTATTCTATTATCGTTGTGTATGATGTGATATGTACCAATGTTAAGCTGTGTGCACTAGCGTTGATCCTGGGAATAGTGCAGTAAACACAGTGGGTTCGAATCAGTGGATTCGGGTCCTTACATTCATGGATCTACTCCTTCCTTGAGCTCGATAATCCCTTCCTTCATGATTTCCAGGGTTCACAGCAAGCACTTGATACTTTCTTATATGATGTGGCACGTCAACTACCAAGACAACTCAGATAAGGTTTTTAACTCGATCCAGCAAGGGAGAGAGAAAGAAATTCAGCAGGGGAAAAGAGAGAAATTTTGACGAGGAAAGGAATAGAAGAATAAGATAAGTCAAGAACATATTATTCTTCCAAGTTAATTCTTTTCTTTAGAAAATAATTTTGAAGTTCCTATAGAGACGACTGGACTATCTAGGGTCAAGGCCTACATCGAGAGCGCTCGATACCACTACATCGGGACCCAATATGCAATCCGACCCTCTGTATGTTGCACTAGTCCAGATCACGCTTAGTGCACACAGCTCAACATAAGTAAATATCACAATCATACATAGCGAAAATATTATGTAAGACATCATATGATACATACTACTAGTCGAATGACCTCGTGGTCCACTTACATGACTATGCCTCGCAAGGTGAATAATATATTAAATCGCAAATGAATGAAAACGAGGTAACCCTCAAGATACCACAGTAATCGACAAGGCTTGCGCCTAAACATTCGTCTCCTCCCGAATCTTTCCTCCAAAGCATTGATGTAGACTCTTCAACTGGTGAGGTTATTGTTGGCAAGGGTGAGTACTTAAAGCACTCAACAAGTTGTGCATGTAATGCAATTCTATGTAACTATATGCAAGGCTTATTCCAAAAGATAGGCTATCATGGCTATTTTGCAACAAAGCAAAGATTTACTTAACAAATACAATAAATAGATTGTAAAGACGGTAAAACAAATAACAATAATGATAGATTCAGCTTTTCTCAAGTAAACCAAGTTTCCAATCTTAAGTCAAATTCCATCTTCCATATGGCATTCGGCCTTCCCAACCAAGTTGTTCATTTTAATTAAGCTAACCCTTAACTGTAATTCCGAGCATTGCTCAATACCATGAGCACGGCTATCCGAATAGTTTCACACTCTGCAGAGGTTATGCACTTTACCCACGTGATACAACCAAACACCACCAAGGCGAGTGATTATAACAAAGCCTTTACAATGCTCGCTTAACCCGATACTACCCGCTAAGGATTCAACATCGGGACTGGTTACTACATCCGGGGCCCCTCTTGCGCCATGTGAATTACACCATAACTCGGAACTCACACCACCAATGATAGTACCAAGTTAAGACATTACAAATTAATCGCCTAGGTCGCCCATACGGACATGTGGTTGCATGATTGACTCAGTCAAAGGCTTGCAAGGTTAAGTCCTTAGAGTGATCAGGCAAGACATCCACATACCCTCGCCCATTGGGCCCACCTTGGCATACTCGCCTTGTCACTTGCCCCAATCTAAGTTATTATCACCCGCTGATTACAAGCACCACGTGCCATCAACAATTCAACATCGCTGCGTGACATGACTCGCCACAACAACTCAATCTCATCGTGTGATTCCACATGACACACAAGTTCTTAACATTGTTCCATATTCCATTAATCAAGATTAATTATCAATGATTCTGACACATGTGATGACGTGGCATGGCTAAGCAACTAATACGGACTAACCATCCAATGTTGATTATAATTATTAACCAACTATATTCAACCAATCTAGGGTGACAATGAATCATGGCATACAATGACAAGGTAGGGTATAAATCAATCTGGTATATTAGCTAAATCCAATCTAATTTGAAACCATTGTATATTTGAAATACATGCAATAGGGTAAGACAAATATAGCAATTTTTATAAACATGGGTTCAACATGATCAAAGCACAACTTGCCTTGGAATAGGTCCTGATCTTGATCTGAAGCTTGATCTTGAGTTGTTGAATCTTCCTCCGAAGTGTCGCACAATTTAACGTCTACACGTACCGAAGAAGAGAAGCAAATAAATACCAAAACAGAGATCAATTGAACTCCAAAAATCAAATAAAATTCACCATTAAATATATCTCAATTTTACAAATTTTTAGAAATTTGAATCACTCAAATCCGAGTTAAGATGCAAAAGATATAGCCTTTGAAGTTTGGAATAAATATCAAATCGTAAAATCGTAAATTGAATTAATGATTTATTTTTATATACCGAAAAATCGATTTATGACGTCAGCGTGACCTCATGATGATGTCATCATCATGAATTTCCAATCGGATTATTTTTCCAATTGAAAATGAAATTATGACGCAAGCATGACGCCACCCTTGACCCAACGAACCGAGATGTCGCCACGTGGCCTCTCGGCCCATGGATCGGGTCCATGAACTTCACCGGTCCACTGCAGACACCCGGCACACGCTGTCTTGGACCATCGACGACGGGCCGGCGCTAAAGTCGACGTCACCGCCGCCGCGACGCACGCGCGGCATTACACAACCGCCACCTCACCGACACCGACGAGCAAGCCACGTGTCGACGAAGCATCAGTCGACGTTACCTAGCGGTGCGCGCAATCCTAGGGTCATCGCCGGCGGTTACAGAGGTTACCTACGGGTTCGCCTCGACGAGCTGCTCACGATGACGCGAGGGGTCTTGAGTTTTGCACACGGAAACAATGGTGGCGACTTCTTCTTCTTCGGCGGCGGTGACCCCCGCGGTGCCTCGTGATTCCGACGATGCCCTGCCCAATCCGAGTTGCGCAATAGATGCTCCCTGCGATGACGAACACGATGCGACCACTCTTGGCTCAGAATATGCAAGGAGGACGGCGAATCGACGGCTTGAACTCCACGGCGGTGCTTCTCGAAAATCGTGGATTGCGGCGGAACGACGTCTCGATTCTCGCAAACGATTGAGGGCTAAGGTTGTTCGATTCGTGGCGCAGCCAATGCGCTCTTACTTATAGCCTTGGAGTCCTAGGGAGGCACGATTCGGCGAAGATTCTAGAGAAGACACGGTTGAACAAGCAGAGTTCAAATCGGTCTCGCTGAGGAAGACGAAATCGCATCAGACACGCGTGGCGACTCTACTGGTCCCGCACGGCCGACATGCTTCCATCTCGATCGTCCGATGCAACTCAATCCAACGGCCGGCTTGACTTTAAGGGTTTTCACACAAACACAGGCCGAACTGACGGAACCGGCTGGGCTCAACAGAGTTTTGGCCCAATACTATTAATGATTTCTGCATTTTTTTGAATAAGTTTAATTTATAAAATAGATTAATTTGTTTAGGGCAATTAGCATAGCAGGAAAAATCAAAAAAAATTCTCATAAATACTTTGAGGCTTTTTTGAACTCAAATAAAATATTTTTGGCAAAACATTATATTAATTTTTATATACATATAATTATTTTTCACAAAAGGCCAATATCCTTAATTTAAAGTTAATTCAAATAAATCCAAAAAAATCCAATAAATTCTAGAAAATCATAAAATGCACAAATAACCAATAAAATAATATCTAAGCAAATTTTGGGATGTTACAACACCTTAAGGTGCCATCCACGGAAGAAGACTGGACTCTAGCGTCTCTCTTTCGCTCAACCCTTATGAGATTAGAACTAGCAATAGTAGGAGATCTAGGAGCTGAAACTGGTTTGGCCCACTGTGGTGCAAAGGTCAGATCATCCCAGTTAGGCTCCTTGAATCTCCAACCAGAAAACACCTCACGCCGCTGATATCTACCTCGATAGGCAAAACGAGGAATATCAAGAGGACGGCGGAAAGACTGACCATGAACAGCCCCTGGACTAAACCTCGACTGTACAGCAGAAAACCGAGTCTTGGATGCTGCCCAAAAACAGGCAACTTTCTAACCTATCTAGAAGCAGTGTGTGCTTTAGGAGCACTCAGTGTCTAGGGATGACCCTGAATACCCCTAAGAGCAGCCACACGCTCATGCCTTGTGATCTTGGTGTGCCTGAAGTAGAAATCTGTCAAATGTCAATCCTTGTTACAGAAGGTGCAAGTATACTTCGCCTTGCTACAGACAGAAGTAGCAAGAGGGGCAACCTTCTGATCAGAGATCTTATGGACAACTCTGCCAGATCTAAACATAGTAGTACTCACCCTGGGAGCTACCACGATCTCACCACTCTTGGAGCCACGCACAATGGTGGGAGAATGCGCCCTAACGTGCTCCATGTAGTCAAATCCTAGACCCTGATTGAATCGGCTAATCTTGGATTGGTCTAGAATGAGATCAAGCTTTTCTTTCCTCCAACAAACTTCTCGAGAGTGCTCATGAGATACTCACACTCCCAGAAGAGAGAGGCACATGAAGAACAGGGAAGAGAAGAGGAAGAAGAACCATAAAGAGAAGAACTACCAGCACGTTCATTTTTCTCCCTCAATACGGCTGCCTCAATTTTGATGGCCTCACAAGAAATGCAAGGGGCATTTCTAATCCTAATAGTCTGGGCCTCAAACTTCTTCCTAAGTTCGACTTGGATTTTATCCAAGTCCCCCGAACTACCAGCACTTTCATTTTTCTCCCTCAGTACGACTGCCACAATTTTGATGGCCTCACAAGAAATGCAAGGGGCATTTCTAATCCTAATGTTCTGGGCCTAAAACTTCTTCCTAAGCTCGACTTGGATTTTATCCAAGTCCCCCTCAATCTCAGCACATCGCAAGCAACGTTCTTGCGACTTAGCTAGTAAGTCCTTAGCAAGATTGTCACACATGACATTTAAAGATTCATTGTCAAGTTTTAGTTGCCTACAGCCCTCACATGAGCTAACTAAGTCTTTAGAAGCTTGTATTTCAAGTTCATCGTTTCTAGAAGAAAGCTTTCTAAGGTGATCGCTCATGGCATTAATTTCAACAAGAAGTTTAGGGCAAATTTGACATGAAGGAATAGAGTGAGCATGAAGTAAACTAGCCTCAATAGGAATAGCATCAACATAACTAGTGCTAGCATTCTTCAAAGTAAGACCATCAAGTTCAGCAAGCACACTATCATGTATGGTCCTTAGGTTCTCTAGCTCCTCAAGCAAGGCATCACACAAAGAAGATCTAAGAGAAGCTAACTCCTGAGTAAAGGTACCTACTTCCTTCTCAAGCTCCGTACACCTAGCTCTAGCATGAAATTTTTCTAGTTTGCAGAAAGCTTCATTGAGGTGGTCGTAGGAGGGTACCTCGTCCGAGTTGCTGTAGAGCTCGGAGTCGCTGATGCCGTTGGCGTCTGCCATGAAGCAAATGTAGGTGAAGTCATCGCTGCCTTTCTTCTCTTGCGGTTCATCCTCGCCCTCGTCGCTCCATGTCTCCATGTTGAAGAGGTTGATGTCGTCAAGCGCGGCGAGGACGCGATGGAAGAGCTTCTTGTTCTTGAAGAAGTTGCGGTACTTCTTCTCACGCATCGGCTTGCGAACTGGAGGCTTCTTGTTGAGGTTCTTGTCAATGTAGTTGTTCTTTGCCAAAACGCCGGTGTCGTTCTTGGACTTCTCCAGTTTGGTGCAATCGCCCGAATGTGGTTGGGGACACCATATTCTAAGCAGGTGATCATGCCACCTCTCTTCCTCTCTCTCACCCTCTTGTATGCATGAGAGAATTTGGGAGCTAAAAGAGCAAGCTCATTTTCTAGAAATTTTTCCAGTTGGACATCACTTTGCTCGCAAAGGGTGGAGAGGGAAAAACCAAAAGAAGAATCAAAAGAAGAAGATCCAGTGGGATCGGTGACCGAAGCCATCGATTGAGATTTCGTCTTGCGAGAGACAACATCGATCTCATGAGTCTTGGGATGGGAATAAAGCCCGTCAAGAGTCAGAGTTGACAAGTCGGTGGTATGCTTGATGGTGGTCACCTTCATCTCCCAAACTCTAAGATCGAGTGCAGTCAAGAAATGGCGAGCATTATCCGAGTCAGAGTATATGCAGCCAACTGCTCGGAGATCGCTCAAAATCTTAGTAAAGCGACTGAAGCACTCATCAAGACTCTCATCAGCGTGTTGTTCAAACTTGTTGTAATTGTTAGTGTTGTGCCCTTAAGGCAATCATTTAGATGATTGTAACATGACTATGTTTATGAATAATAATATGATTATTGGTCCAATGAATGTATATCATTGTATTGATCAATAAGTATGTGACTTGCTTATGAAGCTCTTTACTTATTGATATAATTCGATAAATATCTCTGATCGGATATCATCGTATAGGACAACGATGAATAGATCAGCACATGTAGTGATCGATGATCATGCTTCATAGATCATGGATATGGAGATATCATCTATACATTGTGGACGCATGTTGAAGAACATTGGTTAGATAGACCCACCATGGGATACTGCGAGAATGTTACATTCTTATGAGTCATCAGTGTATCTCATACATAGTAGATGTATGATCCTTAGACCTGAGATTGTCATATTCCCTACATGTGTAATTGTTTTCCTTGGGGCTATCAAACACTACTTCCTAACCGGATAGTTATAAAGGTAGCTTTCATGTTTACTATGAAACGTGCAGAGGGAAGTGAGCAGTCAAGATGGAATTTTTCACTCCAATGAAACGGAGATATATGACAAGGCCACTCGTGTGATATGATTAAGGAAATGCATGGCCACGCCGTGATTGAGGAGTCAATCACAACTTATTAATATATCACGGATACGAGAGATGGATTGAATCATCAAAGGATGACATGCTTCTCGCCTTGAGTTCAATCTTCATATACTTGACAAAGGGATTATTAAATGAGTACTTTTGATAGGTTCTTTCCGATTTGATCATAGTATGTTTGGGAGTTGGCATGCTTTGCAAGGAGCCGCTACAAACTATTGGATTGAAAAGGAGTTTTCCGAATCCATGTCCAAACGTACGTGAACTTGCAGGGTCACACACTTAATGGGCTGGGACGCATTTAATTGGATTGGATCCGTAATTAATGGATCTCGTGGGCTTAGCACACTAATGGGCCCTAGTTTAGGGTTTCATCTCGTGGCTATATAAGGAGTGGAGGAGGGTGGGCGCTGGGTGTGCTTTCCACTGTTTAGAAGTGTTTCACCCGAAACCCTAGCCTCCTCTTCTCGTTGCCCCTGCCGAGCGACTAGGTGCTTGCACACCAACGCACGGCGTTCCATCCCTGGACGTGTGGACTACTACGGTGACACTGCTGCGACTGTGGTGTGGGAGGACGATCCACTCCATCGACGCAATGACTGCGCGTCTAGTGGTAATCTAATCTTTGATCCCCTTCTTGCGAATAGCTTTCTGGTGATGCGGTAGATTTTTTTTTGTGCTAGCGTAGCATACCGCGTTTCTCTTCAGTAATCACGCTTGAATTGGTCCTGTTTCACAGTCTTGATTTGGGTAGTGCCCTCAAGATAAGCATCGAGGGTCACCCAAATCTGGTGAGAAGAACGGAGGTGAGAAATCATATCATACTCACTGTGGCTAAGACCCTGTATGAGAATATTCCTTCCTTAGCGTTCGCCTCAACGTCAGCCATATTGCCGACCGTGATGTTTACATCAATAGGAACCTCATACGGGAGTTTCACCTTGTGCCATATCAGGAAGCCATAGGCTGTGATGTATGACTCCATCCGCGACTTCCAAAACAGAAAATCAACTCTAGAATGAAGGACCGAAATGGTGATCAGAGGGGAGTGAATGATCTCAAATAAATTTTTGGCCCACTCAATGGATCCAACCAAAACCTCACTTGAAACAATCAAACGCAAAGGAGGAAAATAGAGAAAATCTTAGTTTTGAACTTGCTCGTGGGGTTGTGATGATCAAGATGATCTTGGATATTCTCCCACTTGTCACAGAAAGTAAGAACACAAGAAACAAAAACCTCAAACGTAATATTCAAACATTTCTCAAAGATTAAGCAAAGAGATCGAGTTCTTGCATAGGATTGCCTAGATGATGAGGATATGATCTAAAGAAGATTCATCCATCAATCATACATCCTCGGCACAAGAAGCACAAACAAGTAGAAGGAGGGGAGGCAAATCCAACTTTCGAGAATGTAAAGTGCAAGAAATTAAATTTTGGAAATTAAAAGCAAGCAGAAGGAGGGGAGGCAAATCCAACTTGCGAGAATGTAAATTGCGGAATTTAAATTCTAAATTTAAGACATAATATAAATGGTGAAATTAAATTCAGAAAAGTAAGGAAGTGAAATTTTATTTCTTCGGAGGAAGGTTTACAAAGCCTCACAATAAGGTGGGAAAAGCTCAAAGGAGCACTCAAAACCTTCATGAGTGCAGAGCTACCCCTCCCCCTATATTTATACTACTCATGAGCCATCCTCCATCTTTGGATGAGTTCCTTCTATCCTAAGGAAACACACCAAGAGTTGAGATTGACTTACTCACTCATGCATGGATGAAGAGTTCCTTCTACCTTAAGGATCACCATCATACATGGATGAGGAGTTCCTTCTACCCTAAGGATCACCATCTAGGGCTAGGATTGACTCACTCACTCATGCATCGATGAAGAGTTCCTTCTACCGTAAGGATCACCATCATATATGGATGTGGAGTTCCTTCTACCCTAAGGATCACCATGTAGGGCTAGGATTGACTCACTCATGCATGGATGAAGACTTCCTTCTACCCTAAGGATCACCATCAAGGGCTAGGATTAACTCACTTACTCATGCATAGATGAAGAGTTCCTTCTACCCTAAGGATCATCATCAAGGGCTAGGATTGACTCACTAACTCATACATGGGCTAACCAGAAATCCACAGACATAATAGGTTTTGCACGCTTTCAAAGCATTCTAACTGGACCCATTACTCTATCTTCTAAACCGCGATTCGACGACCCTCCTTGATCCGAGCAGCTCCTAGTTAGCATCTCAGCCATTCCCTTGTCTTCTAGGCTCGCAGCTGTCGACTTTTGTAGTCGGCAATAAATTTATGGGGCAGGCGCTATATCTCAAACTCGAAGGTCACACAAGACAAGGGTTTAGACAGGTTCAGGCCCTCGACGATAGAGGTAATACCCTAATCCTGTGTGCTGGGATTATGTGGATCTCTTGGATCTAAGATTGCTCAAGCGCAATGTACTCTGGGCGATATGCGATGTGTGTTGTCTTCTCCCTGTTGTTGCCCGCCTTCTCCCTTATATATTGGGGGTGGGGCGGTTTACAGAGTCCTGATCAGTTACAAGATTCTAGTCGGTTACAGGATAGAGTTTACATCTTTATCTTCCCTGTTAACGACTCGGATTACAACTATATCTGTTATATCTAGATACGTGTTCAACTGTCTATAGGATGCACCCCCTTGCGCACGGCAGGAAGGCTTGGCGCGGAGCTTATCCTTTGGGCCTTCCTCTCGGCCTTGTCTTCCTCTTAGGAGATGCTGGGCCAGTTATGAAGACACCTGGTTTCATATATTCCATAGTAGCCCCCTAGTGATTCATGATCCGGTTGCTATATCTTTATCTGGGATTTAGCTTGGATCCATGATTTCGGCTTCTAGCATAAACCTCTGACTGGTCTTTTTCTTTGATCTGAATGCTTCTTCTTGCAGCAAGGGGATTATGAAGGACTCGAATATAACCCCTAGTTTTTTTAACTGATCATAATCTTCAAGGGTCAATGTCGGACGGTCTTCAAGTCGCTTTTGATTTTCATGCCCATTCATTTTCCCGTAAACCTCTTTGATTCTCAAATGATCCAACTCCAAGTCTCCTCGGTTTTTGGTGTTACTGCATCTTCGCATTTACTTCAACCCTGCCGCATCGGCTATAAAAGGCGAACCAATGCTTCAAGCTTCTATCTTCTTCATGGGGATGAGGAACTACAAGGACGACCAGGACCCGAAGCTCGCCGAGCTGTGAGAGGCCTACGACCGTGCCATGGAGGAATTGGCCGAAGAGGAGGCGGTCGCCCGCGACCGCGCCGTCGTCGACACCTTCTTGGAGATCTTCCTTGTCCTCTACAGGCTAGGGAGGCACTCGTGGAGGTGCTCGGCCGGGCGCGCTGCGGAGAAGTCTAAGGCTCCCTGTAAATGTAATATTTTCCTAGGCATAATGCGTGGGGAATTTATATATAATAAAGAAGTACCTTTTTCAAGTATTCTCCATGATTGTCGTTTGACGTAGCTTAGACACAGCTTGGGGCATTTCGGAGCTTGCATGGCTCTTTGATCTGGTGATATCTGTACCCGACTGACGTAGGATATACCTTAGGTCAAACGTAGGACATATTAAAATTTGCGCGGCTCTTGGCCGAGTGATACCTATATCCGTCCGCTGTAGGATATAGCTCTGGTCTGTCTTGGACATATCATGCTCACATGGCTCTTGGCCGAGTGATACCCATATCCAACTGCTCTAGGCTATCGCTTAGGCTCAACTTGGAGCGTATCGGGATTTTCTTGGCTCATGGCCGAGTGATACCAATATCCGACTGACGTAGGATATAGGTTAGGCTCAACTTGGAGCGTACCATACATACGTGGCTCTTGGCCGAGTGATACCCATATCCGACTGGTGTAGGATACAACTCTGGTCCAACTTTGGACATATCAAGGTTTTCTTGGCTCATGGCCGTGTGATGCCCATACCTGACTGATGTAGGATATGGCGCTGGTCCTACTTTGACACATCGAGGTTTATCCGAACCAGATCCGCATTGCTTATTATGACGCATGCCTTTTGACCTCATGGGGCATACCATTGATTCGTGTCTGCTTAGTCTCAACTCGTGATATATGATTCCGTCATGCGGTAACCACCTAGCGACCCAGCGTGGGGTATATCACAAGAAGATATTTTTTAATCCAAACTGGAGGATATCCACATCCCGCTTAGCATGGTAAGTGATTAAACATCCCATCGTGGGGAGCAACGTGTCCCATGTATGACTTGGTCAAACCACGACTGTCCCCATATGTCAGGACACTGGGCCAGCAAATTACATAGAGTAGGGCTAGGGGTTCCGCAATCTTTCTCCCACCTTCTTGGCGAAAACCTGATTTTCCCCCCTTTAAGATTGAGCCGATGGTTCATTTTCCCCATCGCACACTCCTACCTCTTCTGCTCCTTTGTCTCTCCACCTTCTCCGCCGCCTGGGTTAACTGCTATTGCGATTGCATCCTTGCGCCGCCGTTGGTCTTTTCCTCCCAAAATGTCTTCTCAATCTTCCAAGAATATTTATCCCCAGGCTTTGCGCCAAGATTGCACTACCTCGATCACGACAGAGGAGCGGTTGCAAGCCACGGTGGACGACGGGGTTCTTCCTGCCCTGACTTTGATCTCTGGCGGTCGGCCGCAGGTGAATCCATCCCATCCCGCCGTTCTGAGGAGATTGTGGTATTTGAATCCTTCTTCCAACGCGGGCTGGGCCTTCCTGCCTGCGCCTTCCTTCGTGGTCTTCTTCTTTTACAGCATTGAACTCGTGAACTTGAACCCCAATTCCATCTTGCAGATCTCTCTCTTTGTTCATCTCTGTGAGGCTTTCTTGGGTATCCGCCCCCATTTCAATCTCTTTCGCCATTTCTACCTTTTGAAACCTTATCCCTCAAAGAGCAACTCCAAGGTTATTGGGAGAGCTGGATTTTAGTTGCGGGAGGGGTTGAAGAAAAACTACTTTGCTATTCCCTTCAAAACTTCCAATAAGGGCTAGTACCAGGAGTGGTTCTACTGTGCCAATCCCAATCCTGCTCTTCCCTCCTTTGTCGAGCGCCGGCCTCAGGTGTCCCTTTCTTGGGTATCTAGTCCCAATGCTGCGGTCATGGACCAGGTGCATGATCTCTTGGCGCTGATTGAGCAATTGAAGGAAGATGGTCTCACGGGAGTTGGTTTGGCTCTTCATTTTGTTGCTCGCCGGATATAGCTTCTGAAGGAGCGAGTCCATCTGGGATACGCATTTGAAGGAAAGGACGATCCGACCCGGGAACTGCCCGAAACATTGTCGAAGGAGCAGGTATTTGCCCAGGTAGGCGACTTCTTCATCCCTAGTGTGAAGGTACCCACCATCAGATGCCCGAAATCCTTCACCGCATCACACCCTCCTCCTGAGGTAAGCGAGTTTTGCCTATAGACTTCTGCATTTGTCTCTGAATGTCTTTTAACAGTATAATGCACCTTTTCAGGATCGGTTGGCTTTCTTTAGCAATGCGCCTCTCCCGGAGATGCCCGTTCATAAGAGCGCTCCATTTAAACGTCCTGCGAGCACTTCGGCCGGAAACCCCGCTAACAAGAAGGGGAAGAAAGCAGTTGCCAAGGACCCTGCGCAGCCCCGGCGCCCGACTGGTGGTCCCAAGATCCAAGAACCGTCAGGACGAGCCCTGGTGTCTTCGGCTCCTTTCCTCCATGAGCCCGTGGTGCAGCCGAGTCCAATTCTGAGAGACTTGGGCAGTCGGGAGGTGCCCAGGTTCCGCCAAGAAGGTTCTCGAGTGCTCCTCCGGAGTGGCACCGCCTCCCAAAGAAGCCACCAATGAGAATGAAGAAGTCCGATGTGTTTGATGCCCTATCGACTCTTATTCGACGCGCTTTGCCGCTCATTTATCGATCGCTCTTCTTGTAGGAATCCTTCAGACGATAAAGCCTTGCCGACACGCCGCCCTGGGGCCCCTAAAGAAACCGAGCCCTGTGACGCTCGTGTCTTTGTTGAGGAGGCTCGCCAGGACACAGAGCGCCCACCGAGCCCCGCCACCGGCCGATACCCCATGCTTCGGCGTCGGGTCCTGCCGCTCAAGAGCCCATCTCTCGTCCATCCCCAAGGTTGAAGAAATCTCCCGAGTTCCACCGACTCCCGCTCGCCCTCAACTTATAATGCAAACCGCATGGGTTGATGAGGAGGACGGCTTGAAGCTCCTGGACGACTCGGAGGAGGAGAGAGAAAGGAATGACTTTTACAGTCAAGCCACGCTTGTGCTCGCCTGGCCCGGGTAAAAAAATTTCTACTCTCGCCGTCTTCTTGCTCGTTCCAGTTAGCTTGTAGTCACCTTTTCTTGTGATGGTTACAGAAATTAGGGGAGCGCTCCGAAAAGAAGTCCGAGTTCCTCCAGAAGATGCTCCCTGAGGTCCGGACACGCCAGGAATATCTGGCTGAGTTGGAGCAGATCAATGCTGGACATGCAGCCGAGCTGCGAGCTCTTCAGTTAGAGGTCCAGGCATTACGGGAAGAGCAAAAATCTCTGCGGCCGTAGAAGTTAGACGTCGTTGGCTCCCTTCGAGGTAAAATATTTCCTGGACCACCCCTTGCTCTTGTTTTAGTCATCTAGTCTTTTGATTTCCTTATCTCCGTGTCGGCTCGGGATTCCACTGTTGCGAGGCTTCAAGAACAACTCAAGTTCTCGGAGGCCTCCAAATTGAAGTCAGAGAAAGAGCTAGAAGGTACGTTCAACAGCTTGGCCCTCCCTTGCCTCCATCGTCCTCTTGGTACTTCTTAATAACCTATCTTGCTTGCAGACTATAAGTTCAAAATGTGGGCGCAATATGCCGGTTATAGCGAAAAAGTCGAAGCCCTTGAGACGTCTTGCGCCAAACTTCGTGAAGCCTCTGAGCCATTGTTGAGTTCGCTTCATCCCGGAGGCGAGAGGCCACTCAGTAGGGACCAGGTCATCTCTCAATTGGAGGAAGCCCCTGAGGCATTCAAGAGACTCTTGAAGGAGACAGCGACCAATGGTGCTAGCCAGGCTTTGGCGATCACCAAGTCGCTCTATCCCCGAGTGGATCTTGAAGCCGTTAAGGATGGCTATGCCTGCAATGTAGATGAAGATCGGGCCGCCGAGCTCTGGGAGGAAGTCAACGATACCTCTTCGACTGTTGTAGAAACTTTGGACCTATAAATCAAATGTATAAAAATGTTTCTTTGGTCCTACAAGTCTTCTTTAAAAATGCTGTTATGCTTAATGAGTCCATTCGAGTGGTTTTTGACGTATCATGTCCGACTAGTCCAGCCCCAGGCTCTGAGGCATGGTTCATGACGCATGTCACTGAGTCTTAAACATTGTAGGGGCGAAGCACTCAGACGCATAATTTTCGAGAAGATTATACGAGAACAACTTCAAGAGCAAACATTTTATTCATAAAGAAACAATTGAATTACAAAGCCTGCTTAAAAACGACGTAGCTGTTCTATGTTCCGTGTGTTGCTGATGGTTGTGCCGCCTTCACGCTTTAGCTTATAAGCCCTGTATGACACCTCATCGATGACGAAGGGCCTTCCTACTTGTGGAGAGCTTATGCTCAGATTGATTCTTTCTGAGGACCAGATCTCCTTTGGAGAACGCGTGGCTCCTTACATTGAGTCTGTGATAGCGACGTAAGCCCTGAAGATACTTTGCCGACTGAATTGTTGCGACGTCCCTGGCTTCTAGCCGGCTCTCCTCTGAAGCGATTTCTTCATAGCTCCGAACCCGCGGGGATCCGAATTTAACTCGTGGGAGGACCGCCGAGCCACACACCAGAAGAAGGGTGATCGCCCTGCTGCTCGCTTAGGATGGTTCGCATTTCACGAGTACCGAAGAAATTTTGACCCACCGAGTGGCGTATGGTTTGAGACGATCGAAAATCCTCGTCTTTAGGCCTATGCGATTGGCTCGCTCAACCTGCCCATTACATCGGGGGTGTGCTACCGACGTGAAGCAAATTTTTATGCCGAGTTCGCCGCACCAGTCTTGAAATATGCCACCTCTCAATTGGGTGCCATTATCCGTGATGATTCGGTTTGGTACACCGAATCTAACCACGATTTCATGGAAGAATTCTTTGGCCTTTGCAGCTGTGATTGTGGCAACTGGCTTGGCCTCAATCCATTTGGTGAATTTATCGACGGCCACGAAGAGATGTGTATAACCGCCTTGAGCCTTCTTCAAATGTCCCACCATGTCGAGCCCCCAGACCGCAAACGGCCAGGTGATGGGGATGGTCGTTAGGTCCTATGCGAGTTTGTTCATCTGTCGCGCGAAGAACTGACATCCTTTGCATGTCCGGACGATGTCCTCTGCATCAGTTACAGCAGTCGGCTAGAAAAATCCGTGACGATAAGCCTTGCCAACTAGGGTTAATGACGCCGCATGATTCCCACAAATTCCCAAGTGGATTTCCTTGAGAAGATCACTTCCTTCTGTTCTGATATGCACCGTCGTAGTACACCAGAGGAGCTCTTGCGATAGAGTTCTTCCCTGATCACCACATAGCTCTTGCTTCAGCTCATTATTTGTTCGGCCTACACGTGGTCTTCGGGTAGTTTGTCCTTCGTCAAATAGTCCAGATACGGAGCTGTCCAATCGGGGGTAATGACCAGGACTTCACCTCAAGGTTTTCTCCGCTTCAAGGCCCGACTTTGACCGAGTGCTAATCGTGGGCTTATGAATTTCTTCGACGAATACTCCCACGGGCACTGTAGACCAGCAGGATCCCATTTTGGCTAGCTCGTCGGCCGCTTCATTGTCCCGATGGAGCACATGAACATGTTCCAGTCCATTAAAGTTGCCTTCCAACTTGCGTACCTCCTGCCAGTAGGCAGCCATGTTGCCTTCGATGCAGGACCATTCTTTTTGCACTTGATTGACCACGAGCATTGAATCTCCGTGGACCGCCAAACGTCGGATACCGAGCGATATGGCGATACGGAGCCCATGGATGAGTGCCTCGTACTCGGCGGCGTTGTTTGATGCGGGAAAAAGTATTTGTAGGATGTACCTCAGCCGTTCTCCACTTGGTGATATGAACACTATAACAGCCCCCACGCCGCTAAGCATGAGGGAACCATCGAAGTACATCGTCCAACACTCGAGTTCCTTAATGACTGTCGGGTTTTGATGTTCTGTCCACTCGGCCATGAAGTCGGCGAGCGCTTAAGACTTGATGGCGGTGCGAGGCTTGAATAGGATATCAAAAGCTCCAAGCTCGACTACCTACTTTGCAATTCTCCCGGTGGCCTTCTGGTTGTGAAGTATATCTCCTATTGGGAAGGAGGTGACCACCAAAACAAGATGCTCTTGGAAGTAGTGCTTGAGCTATAGATGTAAGAAGTACTAAGATATAATAATTTTTGCACTTATGGTACATCACCTTAGATTCACTCAGACTCACGACGGCGCAGACCGTGTTGAATCTTCTGCACATGGCCTGGCTCCTCTCTTTCTACGATGATTGTAGCGCTGACTACATGAGTCGTTGCCGCGATTTAAAGTAACAGACGTTCTTCTGGCATCGGGGAAACTAAGACCGGGGGCGTTGTTAAGAAGGTCTTCATATCATCAAACGCTTGTTGTGCCTCAGGTGTCCACTGGAACTTGTTCTGCTTCTTTAGGAGTTTAAAGAATGGCATACCTCTCATACCCAGTCGGGAAATAAACCTGCTGAGCACGGCCATGCACCCTGTAAGCTTCTGGACGTCCTTTTGGCAAGTCGGCGGCTCCATATTTGATATGGCCCTGATCTTCTCTGGGTTGGCCTCAATGCCTCTTTGGGATACGATGAACTCAAGCAGTTTTCCCGAAGATACTTCGAAAACACACTTCTCGGGATTAAGCTTCATGCAAAATGCCCTTAGACTCTCGAATGTCTCGGTCAGGTTGGCGATAATCCACATTGAATCCGAGCTGGGCGTGAAAACTCCGCTGTATCATGCGTTGATACGTCGCACCAACATTTTTCAACCCGAACGCCATCGTGGTATAGCAAAAGGCCCCAAAGGGCGTGATGAATGAAGTCTTGATATGATCTTCCATCTTTAGGCGAATCTGGTGGTACCCTGAGTAGGCATCAAGGAAACTCAAGGTCTCGCACCCGGCGGTTGAATCAACCACTTGATCAATCCGAGGTAACCCGAATGGATCCTTCGGACATGCCTTGTTGAGATCAGTATAGTCAACGCACATGCGCCAAGTTTTATTCTTCATTTGAACTAGTACAGGATTTGCCAACCAACCGGGATGATACACTTCTTTGATAAAACCTGTAGCTAATAGCTTGGTGATCTCCTGCTTGATGGCGTTCCGACGATCTCGAGGAACCAAGCCTTTTGCTTGATTGGCTTTGCCTTTTCATCGACGTGTAAGGAATGCTCGATCACCTCCCTAAGAACACCCGGCATGTCGGATGGTTTCTAGGCAAAGATGTCCTTGTTAGCCTGGAGGAAGGCGACGAGCGCGCCTCCCTATTTACCCTCGAGCCCTATCCCGATTAGAGTCGTCTTAGATGGGTCGGACAGGTCAAGAATGATTCTCTTGGTTCCTTCATTGGGCTTCATCCCTGATGTGGACTGCTTCTTGGACGGGATGTCGCCTTCTTCCTGCAACATGGCCGCCTCTGTCTGGATATTCTTCCCCTCGCCGGTTGCCTCTTGCAGCTTAGCAAGTTTGTGGTTCTCTCGGTCGCACTCCAGAGACCGCTTGATGTCGCTGCGAACCGTGATGACGCTTCTGGATACCGGCATCTTCATCATCAAGTAGGTGTAGTGCGGGACGACCATGAACCAAGCCAGTCCGGGTGTTCCCAAGATAGCGTGATACGCCGTCTCGAAATCCGCTACCTCGAAATTTATGTACTCGGTCCAGTAGTTGTCTTTGGTGTCGAAAGTAACGGGCAAAGAAATCTGTCCAAGTGGAAAGGAAGACGCCCCAGGGATCACCCCGTGGAATGGCTGTGAGCTTGGCCTTAGCTCGGAGTGGAGGATGTTCATGCCGTCGAAGGTCTTGGCGAACAGGACGTTGAGTCAACTCGCTCCATCAATCAATACTTTCTTAAGCTTTACATTGTGAATGACAGGGTCGAGCACCAGAGGGAACTTATCCGGATGTAGAACTCGACAGTGATCCGAGCGGCCAAGGTAATGGGGACTTGCATCACTTTAGATATTGGGGGCCGTTCCACCGCATTGATCTCCGAGCAGTAAGTTTTGCTTCGCTGACTCGTATCCGTGGAGCCCCATATATGTAGTTCAATTCGTGCTCGCTCTTGATAATCGCCCTCATCCGAAGGTCTTTCTTCTTGGCCGCCTCATCCTTCACCGGAGTTGGTCGATTGTTGCTTTCCCGCGCAAAATGCTTCAGGTGAAGCGCCTTTGGCGCGTGTTTTCCTTAGGTGGAAAGGATGATTGCCTCCATGACGGCATCAGAATCGGGTGCCTCCTCCGTATGGCTCGGGTAGGCTGCGTTCGCTATCGCGACTAGCTCCTCGCCTTCCGCTCTTGTCTTTATGCTTGGAGGACTCGGCCTTGTCACCTTTGCTCTTCGCAGGACGATCTTCTTGGCGCCGGCTAGGGCGCCCGAGGCCGCGGGCGAGCGGCGGCCAACGCAAACATCTCCTTCACTGAGGCCGGGTTTCGACATTTTCTTAATTAGATCAGATCACTTGCCCTTTCGAAGGTCGCCACCACCACAATACGATACGCCCCTGATGGTGTTCTTCTTCTGCATGAAATGCCGGATGAAGTCTCTCAGCGTCTCATCCTTCTTCTGGTGAAGCTGTTATAGGTCCCACGGGGTGCCGGGCCTCTCGTAGGTTCCCTGGAAGTTCGCGATAAATTGATCGCAAAGATCGCTCCAAGAGTCCGCCGAGTTCGCAGGAATTCCTGTGAGCCATGCTTGAGTCTAGGGGGTGAGATTGACTGGCAGATAATTTGCCATCACATTTTGCTGCTCTGCCGCTTAATCGCTGTGGCATAGACTCGCAGCCAAGCTTCGGATCTCGCCTCACAAACTTAACGATGCCCTTAGGGTTGAAACCTTCGGGCCATACCACTCGGCGTAGCCGACAAGTGATTGCTCAGATTCTGTCAATGGATCTATCGTCCTGATGAGGAGTCCGGCGTGGTGAGCCTCTGGCTCGATGATTGTCATCAACGCGTCGGGGTGGAGTTTGGCGCAACGAGCCCATGTCTCGACGATCGTCGTTATCGTCCAGTCCCCTGCGATGATGGCCTCTATGGTCGCGTAGTCATCGCACTTTGGTCGCCGCCGATCGGACCGTACCAAAGCTTCGTGGTCGTCGAAGTGCCCGCGTCGTTCTTCCTCGTCTCGCTCTTGCTGCCTGGCGGTGATGTCTTGGTGGAGGTCGCGGTTGAGATTCCGGCAAGCGTCTCCGACTGGTTACGCACGGCGCTGACTGCCGGTATTCCGACTAGTTGCTGTCCGGCAACTGGCGACATGAGTAGTCTCGTGAGAGCGCGAGCGCGCTTCTTCTGCCGGCTTCTCCTGATTCTGCTGAATGGTCGCCGCCGTCACCATGGCCTTGATCTGGGCCACGATCGGGGCCACCGGGCTATCAGATGCAATCATCGGGTCTAGTGTGTCGAGGAGCGTCTTGGAAGTGACGACGTTCTACAACAGCGTGTGGAAGACGGCTTGGTCTCCCAACCTAGATTGCAGGATGTCCTCGCAGACATTGCGGCTGTGAGATCGGGCGATCGCGCTCTGCGCTCTCCTTATTCTTGCGAAGAAGACGATCTTCCTCCTCGCCTTCTTGAGTCTCTTGCCGAGCCGAGATCGGTCTTCGTTCTTCTATTGCGGCGATGCCATGTAGATCGTACCAAATTCTCGTAACGCCAACTGGTTTACTAGCCGAGTCAGAGCGACATACCTGAGATGGATTGGCCTGACCTTTACCGATTGATCCGTTTAGGTCTAGGCGCATAAGTTCTCCGCAAGATTCGCGATTTAAATCCTGTGCTTCCAAAGCGAGAGTCCGCCGAGACGAAGGTGGCGGCGATTCCACCGTTGTCGCCATCGAAGTTCAGAGGAAAAGATTATAGCGCCCCTACCCGCGCATCTAACTTTCGACTTTTGTAGTAGGCAATAAATTTATGGGGCAGGCGCTATATCTTAAACTCGAAGGTCACACAAGATAAGGGTTTAGACAGGTTCTGGCCCTCGACGATGGAGGTAATACCCTAATCTTGCGTGCTGGGATTATGTGGATCTCTTGGATCTAAGATTGCTCAAGCGCAATGTGCTCTAGGCGATATGTGATGTGTGTTGTCTTCTCCCTGTTGTTGCCCGCCTTCTCCCTTATATAGTGGGGGTGGGGCGATTTACAGAGTCCTGATCGGTCTAAGGGATTCTGATTGGTTACAAGATTCTAGTCGGTTACAAGATAGAGTATACATCTTTATCTTCCCTATTAACGACTCGGATTACAACTATATCTGTTATATCTAGATACGTGTTCAACTATCTATAGGATGTACCCCCTTGCGTACGGCAGCAAGGCTTGGCGCGAAGCTTATCCTTTGGGCCATCCTCTCGGCCCTGTCTTCCTCTCAGGCGATGTTGGGCCGGTTATGAAGACACCTGGTTTCATATATTCCACAGCAGCAACCCCGTCTCCAGTCATCCTCCAGTGATACCCGACCGTCTGGACCTCCAACGCACCTTGCCTTGTCCCGATCATCCTCCGCCACACCATGACCTAGCACCGTCGTCCTACAACCATCAAAAACAAGGAAACCCATCACATAGCAATGTCCAAAATGATATATAATAATTATCCGATAAATCATATTCCTAACTCAAATACAGTCAAATACTCATCGTCAACATGGGTAGACCTCCACATGATCTTTCAATCTCCCCCTTGATGAGTATATTGACAAACCACCCAAAAAGGCATAAATTTGAGTTAGAAAGAGATGGAAGAAAGCAATTTGATTGCAAAGTCAAACTTGGTCCAAGAAATAGAGACTGAGATCATGACCAAGTGGACAGTAAGGATTTTAGAGCAAAACCGAAGAAAGAGCAAATTTTCCAGTAACGGTCTAAAATTCCAATAAAAAAAGCTCAAACATGCTTATGATTCTTAAGGGTTATCACGATTTCACAAAGATCATAAGAACTAAGATGCATTCACATTTTTACCTATTGATGATGTCTTTTCTACGTTTTCTCCACCTTTTGGCAATCTAGGAATCAAAATGACATTTTCTCCCCCTTTTTATGTATGCATGAAATGCAACCTAAAGGAGCTTTGAAGATTATCGAATTGAACACAATAACAAAATATGACACCAAGCTACTTAAGTTCAGATTATGCTAAACTGACACATGTCCAAGTGCAAATATCAATTTTGTTAGCAAGTATAAATAAGAATATGTTATTTTTGCATGATTTAACAAGTGCAACACTTAGCATAGTTTCCAAACTAGAAGCAAAGCTATTTAATGGATCAAATGGAAAACCTAGAGTTCAACCTACTCAACACTTTGGGAAAACTAGATGTGCATACAAGGTCCTTCGAGCTCATTTTTCAATTAATGCAAATTTTTCTTTAAGATCTTGAAAGACATAGCGCGGTGCAAATGTTTGACATTATTTGCATTCTTTACCCACTTATGTTTTTTTATTTGCATTATGTTTTAAAGCAATTGACTCAAGCCATATTCGACCATCTCAAGAGGAACTCTTAAGAGAATGGTCTCGGTCATACACGACACATTCCAAGTTCATCCCAAGTGCAATGGGAAGCTGTCTTGTGAATGCGAGGTGTGGAGTCTAATGCGCACAAATAGAGTCAATTTTGCTTAATTTTCATTTTAGCATATTGATTATGAGCAAAAGGACTCAAGTATGGATCAAACAAATTTCACCCAAGTTGCTATAGGGACTCTAGAGAAATCCAAAATTTCACAAATCATGGCAAATACACCTAGAGAAGAAACTTAGCAAATAAAAGCAACCTGCTTCCTCAAGTTTTCATTTAAAGCTTTAATGTTCAAATTTTAACAAGCTTAGTAGGACAAATTAAACTTGGACATATCTAAGCTATCAGTTTCATTCATAAAAGTAGCAAGGTGCACAGCATGAATAGATAGCTCATTTGCATAATAGACAAAGCTCATTATAACAAAGAAAAATTCTATATGCAATTCATGAAGCAGATTCTCAAACTCCCCCTCAACAAGTGAAGTTAATTTTAAGCACAAATCTGGTTTAAGTTGAGTTATTAGTAGAATTAAGATCAAAGAAGGTCCAAATAAACTCAACTGAAACCAAAAACAAAGAATGAGGAGAAGAGGTCGAGAAAACTACAAACTGGGTGGCTATAGAGTATAGAAAAGATAGTAGAGAACACTAGGTTCAGACTCGCTATCATCTTTCCCAATGACTGACATAGGAAAGCTGACTCTAGATCATAAGCTAAGGAGTGCACACAGACCTTGTCTACCCAGGGGGCCCAACACCTGCTAGACTTATAAGACTGTGAGGAAACTCAACTTAGAGAGAAGAGAGAACAGCTAATTGTGCATGATAGCAACCTAAAGCATAAGAAGAGAGGTCCGTGCAAAGCATGCCAGAAGTCTAAGTGAAGTGAACTCAGAACTCTAGAAATAAGTCCAATAACACCAAGAAGATGCAAAAGAAAGGAAATACTGGAAGAAAACATATATAATACATAATATACAAACCAGCTCCCCCTCAAGAAATGTCGTAAAGGCACACAACTCCAAGCTCACTCCTCAAGGTTACAAACCTGGAGCTATCCAAAGGCTTGGTAAAGATATCGACTAACTGGAGGTCACTCTCTACAAACTGAAGCGCAATATCACCCTTCTCCATATGGTCTCTAAGGAAGTGATATCTTATATTAATGTGTTTGGTCCGGGTATGCTGCACTGGGTTCTTAGCAATGCAAATAGTAGAAGTGTTGTCACAGAAAAGTGGCACACTCTCTATCTCTAACCCAAAGTCCTGCAAGGTCGATCTCATATAGAGAACCTGACTACATCAATTGGCTGCAGCAACATACTCGGCCTCAGTGGTGGACTGTGCAACTCTGAACTGCTTCCTAGATGACCAAGAAACAAGAGAAGTGCCAATGAATTGGCAAGTGCCAGAAGTGCTCTTCCTATCTATCCTATACCAAGAAAGTCTCAGATCAAAAAGCTCGAAGGGACAGACAAAAAGAAGAAGAGTACCAAATACCATAATCAATGGTAGCACGAAGGTACCTGAAGATACGCTTCACCGGTTGGCGGTGAGAGGTGCGAGGAGAAGCCTGAAATCGAGCGTACAGACACATAGCAAAATGTATGTCTAGCCTCGAGGCAGTGAGGTAGAAGAGGGAGCCGATCATGCTCCGAAACTCCTTTTGATCAACAGGCTCACCATCCTCATCCGTCTCGAGGACAACAGTGGTGGCCATAGGAATCATCACCGGCTTCCCGTCAGACATATCGAAGCGCCTCAGGAGATCTTGGGTGTACTTGCCTTGATGCAAGAAGGTACCCTCCCTAGTCTGCTTGATTTGGAAGCCGAGGAAGTAGCTCAACTCGCCCATCATGCTCATCTCAAACTCTGTGCTCATCATCTCAAAAAACTGAGACATAAGAGAGTGTGAAGAGCCACCAAAGATAATATCGTCCGCACACATCTGGACGAGAAGGAAATGGGACTCATGGTGTGTGATGAACAGAGTCTTGTCTACTATGCCCATCTTGAAGCCATGGCTGAGAAGATAAGACTTGAGCCTCTCATACCATGCTCTGGGGGCCTACTTGAGTCCATACAAAGCTTTGGAAAGCTTGTAAATAGGGGTGGGCATTCGGTTTATACGTTTTTTTCGGTTCAGTTTATTCGGTTTTCTAAAAATTCGGTTTTTGAGATCCGAAAACCGAACTGAAACTGAATAGCCACAAAAACCGAACCAAATTAACCGAACTAATTCGGTTCGGTTAATTCGGTTATTCGGTTAACCGAATTTCAGTCTCAGGCAACTTGCACAATAAAGCACCTGATGTAAAAGTCTGTTACTTTTCTGCACATAACGCAAACAACACAATCAATAGTTCAATACCTGCATTGTTTTTAGAGGAAGAGCAATGAGAAATAATTTTTTTTGATAACTATCGTAATCTGAAAGAACTAAAAGACAAACAATAATTCAGCTAAGCATCAAAAGAAGATGCAATAAGCAGCACAACTTAACTAGTATCTTCATAGTTCATGACATTTCACAAATCCAACTGACTTATTGATAACATTTCCTCAAAACAGTTCAATTCATCCATAATCTCATAAAACAATTAAAAGAAGAATTAAGCCTCGTACAAAGCAATGCCTCTAAGCAATACAGAGAGCAACTTCACTCATACTCCAACTAGAAACTATGAAAACAGTCAGTTAGACATGGCACACTAAGTCACTAACAGACATCACAATTCACATATGCCAATTGTCCAGGAGTGTAATACCACCACAAAGCATAGCACAAATACATCTCACATGCATGAGTTGTTTCTTAGTCTACATGTGCCTACAAACGTCACCCTCACTGCAACAAATTATTGAAAGGAAAATTTAATCAAGCAGCTATCCACATCATACATCAGAATATTGTTGGAATTGAAGGTCATGCAACTGAATTTTCATGTTTCTCATACAGCTAGCGAACAGGGAGGAGATCTGGAGATGGGGGGAAGAGAAGTTATACCCAGTGCTCAGAAGATGACCTGGGGCTGTACCGGGAGGTGCCTGCGGCCGGCGCCACTTGTTCGCACCGAGAGGAACGCCGCCACGCCGAGGGGAACACGTGGCTACAGTCGACGCTCTAGTGCTTGCGGCTAGCACTGTCGTGCCACTAGTTCTAGGGTAACACCGCCGTGCTGAGGGGAATGCCGAGCCAAGACTTTGTCCTGGAGCTCGGGAGGGCCGGCGCCATCGCCACACGCAACGCAAATCCGCCGAATCGCGAGGGGAGTTGGGTCTAGGGTTGGCGAATGGCGATTAGGTAATGAGGGGATTGGGAAAAGGCAAAACACTGGAAGCGATGCGCATGCGCTGAGGGAGGGCTACTTGCTTGAGCCGTGGGCCGTGGCCCATTGACGTCGAGGCATGAACCGATGAATGCTTGAACAGATCGGTTTTTTCGGTTTCTGAGATTACAAAACCGTACCGCAAACCGAAAACCGAAGTGAACAAAAATAAAAACCGAACCGTAAACCGAAAACTGAAAAAACTAAAATAATCGGTTTATTCGGTTCAGTTCGGTTCGATTTTTCGGTTTTGGTTTAAAAGTGCCCACCCCTACTTGTATACATGACTCAAAAACTTGGGGTTCTCGAATCCTAGAGGTTGCTTGACATACACCTCTTCCTCAATATACACATTGAGTAATGCACTCTAGACATCAATTTGATAAAGCTTGAAGCCCTTGGATGCAGAGAAGGCAAGCAGGATCCTAATAGACTCTAGTCTAGCTACAGGGGCAAAAGTCTCCTCAAAGCCGAGACCCCCAACCTGAGAGAAGCCCTATGCAACTAGTCTAGCCTTGTTTCTAACGATGACCCCATCCTCACTTTGCTTATTTTTGAACACCCACTTGGTCCCAATGACATTATGACCAGATGGAGGCTGACAAGCTGCCATACCTTATTCCTCTCGAAGTTCTCAAGTTCCTCATGCATAATATTAATCCATGAATCATTGGGTAATGCATGAGAAACATCCTTCGGCTCAAAGGAGGCAACAAAGGCAGAGTGGAAGCAGAAACTGGACAAACTCGATTTTGAGCGAGTGACCCAATCAAACGGATCGCCAATGATCTGATCAGGTGGATGACACCTTTGAATATGGCGGGGAGGTACAGAAGAGGTAGGAGCAGAGCCACTAGCTGCATGAGAGTCGGAGGGCAAGGGCTGGTCTCCCTGAGGTGAAGAAATAGAAACAGCAGGCACCTCAGGTGTAGAGGGGACTGGATCAGATGGAACACCATCATCTCCATCATCCTCATTCTCTACAAAGATGGTCTCGGAGGTGGAAGAAGAACCTAAAATGTCAGGTCTAGCACTAGGGCTAGCCTCATCAAAGGTCACCTCGCAGGTCTCTATGATCCTATGCGCATCGCAACACTAGACCCTATAGCTACGAGAAGAACTTGAATAACCCAGAAAGATACCATCAGAAGAACGAGACTCAAACTTATCCAGGTTACGAGACTTCAAAGTGAAACACTTGCAACCAAACACACGAAAATGTGAACACTCGGCTTTTGCCTATACCTCAACTCGTAAGAAGTACGGTGCAAATGTGCTCTTAAGAATATACGATTAGAAACATGGCAAGCAGTAGCTATAGCCTCAGCCCAAAACTTCCTAGGAGTGCTGTACTCGTCTAGCATCGTCCTGGCCATCTCGACCTGGGTTCTGTTCTTTCTTTCCACTACGCCATTTTGCTGAGGGACGTAGGGAGAGGAGAACTGATGCTCTAAACCAAACTCCACACAGAAACTCTCAAAGTAGGAGTTCTTGAACTCCGTGCCATTGTCACTCTGTATAGCTCGTAGGGCACCGGGGAGGTCAAAAGACAACCTATGAGCTAGACCCCTAAAATGGGTAAAAGGCTCATCCTTCGAGGCCATGAAAAAGACATAAGAGTACCTCGAAAAATCATCAACGATGACAAGAACATACCACTTCCCACCCACTGAGTGCACTCTAGCTGGACCAACAGTGTCCATATGTAAAAGCTGTCCTGGTGCATCAGTCATCACAATAGTAACGGGGGGATTAGAAGTAGCAATCATCTTGCTATGTCGGTAAGGAGAGCAAACTAAGTCTTTGACCATCTTGAGTTAGGCAAACCACGAATGAAGTCGTGGCTGCTAACTCGGGTCAAATGATCAAATCCAATGTGACCAAGTCTCCTATGCCAGAAGGAGAGATCACGGGACTCTCAAGCAATCAAATAGTGGAGAGAGTCTCTAGAAGAAGAAGAAAAATCAGCACGAAAGACTCTCTAATATCTAGAAATCCCGCAAACTAACCATCTTGAAGAATCGAGGATTCTACAGGCACTACCCTTGAAGCTTACCTCGAAAGAGTCATCGATAAGCTGAGAAACAGAAAGCAAATTATACTACAGCTTACTTACTAAGGCAACATCCTTAAGAATGAAATTCTGATTAATGCAAATGGTACCCTTAGCAATGACTCTACCTGATGAAGCCTCCCCAAAAGTGATCAACTCATCACCGGGGGCTCGGGCTAGGGAAGAGAACCAACGAGAGTCACCGGTCATATGACGAGAACAACCAGAGTCGACAATCCAAACCTCTCCCTTCCCCATCCGACGAGCCTGATCAAGTAATAGAAGAAAGAGATGACTCAGTACTGGGATAAAGTGAAGACCTGGGAACCCAATACTGAATCACACGACACTTCAAGGTACCAGCCAAAGAAGAATAGTGGACTCTAGCGTCTCTCTTACACTCAACCCTTATGAGATCAGAATTAGCAATAATAGAAGATCTAGGAGCTGAAACTGGGTTGGCCCGCCGTGGTGCAAAGGCTAGACCATTCTAGTTAGGCTGCCTTAATCTCCTACCTAAAAACACCTCAAGCCACTGATATCTACCTAGATAAGAAAAACGAGGAATATCAAGAGGACGGCGGAAAGACTGACTACGGATAGCTCTAGGACTAAAACTCGACTAAACAACCTAAAAACCAAACACCTCAAGCCGCTGATATCTACCTAAATAGGAAAAATGAGGAATATCAAGAGGACGGCAGAAAGACTGACCACAGACAGCTCCAGGACTAAAACTCGACTGAACAACCTAAAAACCGAGTCCTGGATGCTGCCCAAAAATAGGCGACTCTCTAAATTGTCTAGAAGCAATGTGTGCTTTAGGAGCACCCAGAGTCTGGGGATGACCCTGAATAACTCTAAGAGTAGCAACATGCTCAAGCCTTGTTATCTTGGCTTGCCTAAAGCAAAAATTTGCCAAATGTCCATCCTTCTGACAAAAGGTGCAAGTATACTTTGCCTTACTAGAGGCAGAAGTAGAAGGAGGAGTAACCTTTTGATCAGAGATCCCATGGACAACCCCTGTAGATCTAAACACAGTGGTACTCACTCTGGGAGCTGCCACGATCTCACCACTCTTGGAGCCATGCACAATGGTGGGAGGATGTGCCCGAGCGTGCTCCAAGTAGTCAAATCCTAGACCATCATTAAATCGGCTAATCTTGGATTCGTCTAGATTGAGATTGAGCTTCTTCTTGCCTCCTATAAACTTCTCAAGAGTGCTCATGAGATACTCATACTCCCGGAAGTAAGAGACACATGAATAGCATGGGAAAGAAGAGGAAGAAGAACCAGAAGGAGAAGATCTACCAGCACATGCATTTTTCTCCCTTAGCACGGTTGCCTCAATCTTGAGGGCCTCACACGAAATGCAAGGGGCATTTCTAATTCTAAGGGTCTAGTCCTCAAGTTTCTTCCTAAATTCGACATGGATTTTATCCAAGTCCCCTTCAATCTCAGCACATTGCAAGCAACATTCTTGTGACTTAGCTAGTATGTCTTTAGCAAGTTCAGCACTCTTGACATTTAAAGATTTATTGTCAAGTTTTAGTTGCCTATAGCCTTCATATGAGCTAACTGAGTCTTTAGAAGCATGTATTTCAAGTTCATCATTTCTAGAAGAAAGCTTCCTAAGGTGATCGCTCATGCCATTAATTTCACTAAGAAGTTTAGGGCAATTTTGACATGAAGGAGTAGAGTGAACATGAAGAAAACTAATCTCAATAGAAATAGTATCAACAGAACTAGTGCTAGCATTCTTCAACCTAAGACCTTCAAATTCAACAAGCACACTATCATGTATGGTCCTTAGGTTCTCTAACTCCTCAAGTAAGGCATGACGCAAAGAACAATCATCAGTGACTCGGGAGGAAGAAGATCTAAGAGAAGCTAACTCCCAAGTCAAGGTACCTAGTTCCTTCTCTAGCTCCATACACCTAGCTCTAGCTCTAGCATGAAATTTTCCTAATTTGCAAAAAACTTCATTGAGCTGGTCATAGGAGGGTACCTCGTCCGAGTCGCTATAGAGCTCGGAGTCGCTGATGCCGTCGACGTCTGCCATGAAGCACAAGCCGGTGAAGTCATCGCCGCCTTTCTTCTCTTGCGGTTCATCCTCGCCCTCGTCGCTCCATGTCTACATGTCAGAGAGGTTGATGTCATCAAGCACAGCGAGGATACGGTTGAAGAGCTTCTTGTTTTTGGAGAAATTGCAGTACTTCTTCTCACATGCCGGCTCGCGAACTGGAGGCTTCTTGTTGTTGTTCTTGTCAATGTAGTCGTTTTTTGCTAAATTGCTGGTATCATTCTTGGCATTCTCCAATTTGTGGCAATTTGCCCGAATATAGTTGGGGCCACCACATTCGAAGCAGGTGATTGTGCCACCTCTCTTTCTCTCTCTCACCCTCTTGTATGCATGAGAGAATTTGCGAGCTGTAACATCCCAAAATTTGGCCTATAATTTCACTTATGTGCATTTTGGTGATTTTCTGAATTTATTGGATTTTTCTAGAAATTATTTGAATTTATTTTAATTAAGTATATTGAACCTTTAGTGAAAACTAAATGTATATATAGATAAAGTTAATATAAAGTTTTACCAAAAATATTTTATTTGAGCTCAGAATGTCTCAAAGTATTTATGAGAATTTTCCTGGATTTTTCCTGATGTTTTAATTGCCTTAAATGAATTAATCTAATTTCGGGAATTATTTTAAATCAAAAAGCTTTTGAAAAATCTTGGAACGATCTTGGGCCAAGCTCAAAGATCGTGCTCTGTCTGACCCATCTTGGTCTGACCCGTCGGCCGCTTCGCCCATGCGTGTGTGACCGTTGGATCCGGATCGGGCCAATTTGTCTCCTTTCGCGAACCCTAGCGCCTTGGTAGTTGGATCAAGATCGCGGTGAGGATTCCTTGCGTTGTTTTGGAAAGATCTGATCGCATCCGTTGATTTTGGAAAGAGCGGATCGGATCGTATCGCGTTCGGAGGAATCATAGCCGTTCATCGCAGATCGGACGGACCGCAGTCATCGTCTCCGATTCGGTTTCCGAATCCGCCACCGCTTGCCGTCGCCGCCGCGTGATTTTAGGGTTGCTGTTTTAGCGCGCATGCCGAGGCTATAAAAGGTGTGGGCTGCACCCCGAGGTTCCTCATCGCCTTGCGCTTCTAGTCGCTCTAGTCTTCGCCGTCGAGTCACCGTCGCCCGTGCAGTAGAGCTCGCCGCAGTTTTTCGTAGCGCCGCCGGTCGTTTTCTTTAGTTTGCGTCTCCGTCAAGCCGCCGTTCGCCGAATCGGTTCCAAATCCGGGCTCGTCGCGTCAAGCCGCATCGGGGTAGCCACTTCATCCCGCCGGAGTCGCGCCGGAACGCCGTTCGGGTGGTCGTCGTCCTCCGCTCCGGTGCCAGAGCATCGAGGATCACCCAAATCAGGATCACCCAAATTTGCGAGCTGTAACATCCCAAAATTTGGGTAGTGCCCTCATGATAAGCGTCGAGGATCACCCAAATCAGGAGAGAAGAATGAAGGTGAGAAATCCTGTCATACTCACTACGGCTAAGGCCCTGTATGAGAATGTTCCTTACCTTAGAGTTTGCCTCAACGTCAGCCATATTGCCGGCCATGACGTTTTCATCAATAGGAACATCATATGGGAGTTTCACCTTCTGCCATATCAGGAAGCCTTGGACTGTGATGTATGACTCCATCCGCGATTTCCAAAACGGAAAATCAACTCCAGAAAAATAGGAGGCTGGGTGGAATACTTGTCCATCGCCATGGCTCTTGAGACCGGTCAAGATCTATGAAAGAGCAAAACCGGCTTTGATACCAATAGAAGGACTGGAATGGCGATCAGAAGGGGGGTGAATGATCTCAAATAAATTTTCCCCCACTCAATGGATCCAACCAAAACCTCACTTGAAACACTCAAATGCAAAGGAGCAAAACATAGAAAACCCTACTCTTGAACTTGCTCGTGGGGTTGTGATGATCAAGATGATCTTGGATATTCTCCCACTTGTCACAACAAGTAAGAACACAAGAAACAAAAACTTCAAACGTAATTTTCAAACATTTCTCAAATATTAAACAAAGAGATTGAGTTTTACAAAGGATTACCTAGATGATGAGGATATGATCTAAAGAGGATTCATCCATCAATCATACATCCTCGGCACATGAAGCACAAGCAAGTAGAAGAAGCAGAGGCAAATCCATCTTGCGAGAATGTAAAGTGCAAGAAATTAAATTTCGGAAATTAATAGCATGTAGAAGGAGGGGAGCCAAATCCAAATTGCGAGAATGTAAATTGCGGAATTTAAATTCTGAATTTAAGACATAATGTAAATGCTGAAATTAAATTCAGAAAAGTAAGGAAGTGAAATTTTATTTCTTTGGAGGAAGGTTTACAAAGCCTCACAACAAGGTAGGCAAAGCTCAAAGGAGCACTCAAAACCTTCATGAGGGGAGAGCTACCCCTCCTCTATTTACACTACTCATGAGCCATCCTCCACCCTTGGATAAGCTCGTTCTATCCTAAGGAACCTCACCAAGGGTTGAGATTGACTCACTCACTCATGCATGGTTGAAGAGTTCGTTCTACCCTAAAGATCACCATCATGCATGGATCAGGAGTTCCTTCTACCCTAAGGATCTCCATCTAGGGCTAGGATTGACTCAATCACTCATGCATGGATGAAGAGTTCCTTCTACCCTAAGGATCACCACCATACATGGATGATGATTTCCTTCTACCCTAAGGATTACCATCTAGGGCTAGGATTGACTCATTCACTCATGCATGCATGAAGAGTTCCTTCTACCCAAAGGATCACCATCAAGGGCTAGGATTAACTCACTTACTCATGCATGGATGAAGAGTTCCTTCTACCCTAAGGATCACCATCAAGGGCTAGGATTGACTCACTTACTCATACATGGGCTAACTCGAAAGCCACACACATAACGGGTTTTGCACGCTTTCAAAGCATACTAACTAGACCCGCTACTCTATCTTCTAAACCGCGATCCGACGGCCCTCCTTGATCCGAGCAGCTCCTAGTTAGCATCTCAGTCGTTCCCTTATCTTCTAGGCTCGTAGCAACTCCGTCTCCAGTCATCCTCCGATGATCCCCGACCGTCTGGACCTCCAGCACACCTCGCCTAGTCCCGGTCATCCTCCGCCTCACCATGACCTAGCACCGTCATCCTGCAACCATCAAAAACAAGGAAACCCATCATATAGCAATGTCCAAAATGATATATACAATAATTATCCAATAAATCATATTCCTAACTCAAATACAGTCAAATACTCATCGTCAACATTGGTAGACGTCCACATGGTCTTTGACAGAAAAATAGGAGGCTTGGGGAATACTTGTCTATCGGCATGGCTCTTGAGACAGGTCAAGATCTATGAAAGAGCAAAACCGGCTCTGATACCAATTGAAGGATCGAGATGGTGAACACAGGGAGGGTGAATGATCTCAACCTAAAATTTTCCCAAAAATAATCCAAACAAGCCCGCGAAGGAAACACATGAAATGAGTTGAACAAAACGAGCCACTTGCTGTCTAGCCGGTGCTACCATAGGAGGGCCGGTAACACTGCTCGAGGGGCGGTAGCACCGGGCTCAAGAACAACATCAAAAATCAGCACGACCTTAAAGCAAATTTCGAGGAATCTTTTGATCTGCTAGATAAAAACTCACGAAACTTGGTAGATAAGATCCTCGGGATGTCATGAACTTATTCCAACCTTCAATCGCAAGGATTGATGTCAAAGTTTTGACCTTTTTGCCCGGGAAGGAAGAACGCACCAAGTTTTGAGCAAATCGAAATAACTTGATTCAAGACATGCTCGTAGGGTTTTGATGATCGAGATGATCTTGAATAGCCTCCCACACGTCCCAGCAAGCAAAAGAACAAGTAGAGACTTGAAGAAATGCAATTTACAAGATCATTCACTCAAGAACGCAAAATCCAGTTTCTTGCATGAAAATGCATGGATTGCCTAGATGATTGGGATATGATCTAAGAAGAGATTCATCCAACAATCAACATCCTTGGCATAAGAATCATAAGCATGTAGAAGGAGGAGAGGCAAATCCAAATTGCGTAAATGTAAATTGCAAAAAAGTAAGTGTGGAAATTAAATGCGTAATGTAAATGTGTAAAGGAAATTGAACATAGATGAAAACATTTTCATTTCTGGAAGGAAAAGTTTACAAAGCCTCACAACAAGTGAGCAAATCTCAAAGGAGCACAAAAACCTCAAAACCTTCAAAAAGGAGAAGGCTACCCCTCCCCCTCTATTTATACCACCGTTGGATGAGCCTCTAAACCCTAGAGCACTCAATCAAGGGCTAACCCAAAACCAACCAACAAATCGGGTTTTCTTGTACGGTTTTCAAAGCATACTATCTAGACACGCTATCCTATCAACTAGACCGCGATTCGACAGCCCTCATCGATCCGAGTAGCGTCTAGCTAGCATCTCATCTGTTACTTGTCTTCTTGGCTTGCACGGATTGCGTCTTCGATCATCTTTCAGCGATCCCCGACCATCTATACCTCCGACGCTCCTCGCCTAGTTCCGGTCATCCTCCTCACCATGACCTAGCACCATCATCCTGCAACCATAAAAAATAAGGAAACACCTCATATATCCTTGCCTACAACGATATGCAATATATTCATCAAAGTTCACAAATCAAAATCCATCTTTGTTCATCCTGGCCGGTGCTACCGTCCTCATGCCGGTAGCCCCGCCCATAGTGGGACCAGCGCTACCGTCCCTAGGCCGGTAGCACCGCTTTACGCTAGACCAGAAAAACACCTTCTCTGGATTTTTCACACTGCTCCAAAGGCCAGTGCTACCGCTCGCCCGGTAGCACCGGGCTACCATGATCGGTAGCACCTCCCGGCAAAATCCCCTAAAAACACCCTCTCTGGAAATATCATACCGCCCATTTGGTCCGATGCTACCGCCCGCCCGGTAGCACCGATCTAGCATGGTCGGTAGCACCGGGAAAACAGAGAAGACTCAAATTGCTTCCAATTTCAATTCTAATTCAAATCAAACTCAAACTAGAGCATCCCAAGCTCAAATTTAGTCAAATACTCATCACAAAAATGGGTAGACCTCCACATGGTCTTTCTAAAATTTAGTTCCGCTTCATAGACATCCGAGGAGGAAGATTGTAGGCACAGAGATTCACGGGCCAAGTGCTATGACGGCTGCTCATGTTGCCGAAAGGATTCATTCCATGCGTACTCAATCTGAACCTTATATTCCTCGGATCTGCTACGAATTCTTAAAACCTCCTATCGATGTTTCTCCACTGGGTGGAATTAACAGGGTGCCTTTTCATTCCATCGTTCTTACGCTCATTGAGTGCCACCGAAGCAATTTTGCCTCTTTTGGGTTCGTAAACAAAGGTTTCAAACTGGGAATTATAGGCCGATACCATGCCACCTTAGCGGGAGGTCCTTTCTTCACCTCGGTGCCCTTGGCGTCATCATCTGATCTATCTTTACGCTTGTACCGAGATGCATTGCACACCGGACATACATGCAAGTTTGTGTACTCTTTGCAGTAGAGGATACAGTCGTTCGGACAGACATGTATTCTTTCTACTTCCATTCCCAAGGGACAAAGAACCATCTTTGCTTTATAGGTGATTGTCGGCAACTTGTTTCCCTTCGGAAGCATGTCCGCTAACAGACCTAACAACGTCATGAAACTCTTGTCGAATCAACCATTGCTTGCCTTTAATTTCAGAAGTTTTAGCACGGATAACAACCTTGTGTATTTGGACTTGCAGCCCGAGAATAAAGGTTTCTCTGAGTCATCCATCAAGCCCCAAAATTCTCCATACGCCGGCTCATCACGGTTCCCTTCTGCATCCTGTAGCATCTGATCTGGATTAACATCGTGAAACCTATCCTTATCGAAACCATAGTCGATATCATTCGGAGTATCGTTGACTTCGTCAACAATTTCCAAAGTATCGTTGACTTCGTTGACGATGTTAGTACTACTTGCTACCTGCATGATCTGCTCTTCACCGTGACAGGTCCAACATGATGCCCCCTTTGGAAACCACGTAGAATCAAGTGTGCTTCGATCTGCGCTGGGTTTTGAAACATCCTCAGATTCTCGCAGTCACTGCATGGACTCAGCACTCGCAATGTTCTCAGCATACATCCAGCTTCGGTCCATCTACGCTACGTATGTAACAATACGTGTTAAATAATGAATTACGCACACTAGGAGTGCACATGCACACATATGCTACATATAAGATGCATTTAAACTTGTCGATTAACTTATATAGCTCCTAACATCAAAAAGAACAAATGGATATATAAACATATGTAAGCTACATTTAAACTCAGCATCTTGAATTCTCTCTTTACATAGTTGCTACATCTTGTGTATAATGCAATTAGAACCAATTACTACTTTAGATCAAAAAGAACAAATGGATCTACACTAAGCTATATCAAAACCATCTTCAATTTCCTCTTTACCGAGCTAGATGTATATACCTTGAATATAATGCTATTACAACCCATTATTAGCCAAGGTCACTTTCCTTTAAGTAACTATCTACATATTGAGTATAATACAATTAGAACCAATTACTACTTACATCACAGAGAACAAATGGATCTACACTAAGCTAGATCTAGAAATTAACCTTCTTTATTTTCCTCTTTACCAAGCTAGATTTAAATATAATGCAAATTTGAACCAGTTACTACTTTACATCACAAAGAACAAATGGATCTACACCAAGCTAGCAAGATCTAGAAACCAGCATCATTTCCCTCGTTACCAAGCTAGATCATAAATACAATGCAAATTTGAACCAATTACTAACCTTAGATGACCTAGAGCAAAAGGATCTACCATTACACCTCCAAATCTAGGGTCTCTTTCCACCAGATCGCCTCTCAATCGCAGCCACCTCTAAAATAGCTCTAGAAACCCTAAAAATATGGAGGATGTCGAGGCTCTCTGTTCTTTTTTACTTAGAAATGGTCATCACATACGGTTTTTTTGCTAAAACCATCTGTGATGTGCCCATCATCACAGACGGTTTTAGCCAAAAACTGTCTGTGATGTGCCCGAGCCTCATTGAAGACGGTTTTTATAAAAAATCGTCAGTGATGACGTGTCTAATATAACCCCTTTTGTAGTAGTGATGCAAAATAACCATAGTAGCCTTTCCTTTGATACAACCTGCATTTATTATACATTTGCAAACACCATATGTCTTGCTTAGTACACAATGTACTCAACCTTGCTATTGTTGTTTTTTTTAGGTGAAGGAACAGAAAATCCTGATGATACTTTCTATACCACAGGTTATGGGGAATATTATGATGAGCTTTTCTAGGGTTTATACCTTGAAAGTTGCTTGAGTGATATGTGGCACACTACAATATGTTTGGAATTTCCGCTGTAGTTACTTTATCTTTTAGGACCATATTGTATAAATGCTTTTGCTATTATATGTAATATATATTGTGTATGGATGTGATTTCAACTTTGTAAATGTGTGTACTAGGCACTGATCATGGGAGTAGTAATGTATGCACATGGAACCCGTTATTGGTATCTAATAACAAAAATGGAGGCCTTACACGTTCATAATATCTTCACATATATTTCAACTCAAGAAGTGTCCTCGCATCCTTGCCGAGCACACTCAATTGAAATAAATAGATCTGCTACCTGATCTTTCTTGTAAAAAAATATCTAATTTGCATCTTAGAAGAAGTAAAAATGGCATACTCGAAACCAGTCTGTCAGGATGTTAAAGGTCCAATGGAGTAATCACATTGAAGACGAAGAGACAATGAAAACGAGAAGATCACTTCCAAAAAGAAATTCCTCGACTCCTTTAGATCCAGCAGAATATCAGGGACGAGAAGGGGGGTAGATTGTAACATCCCAAAAATTCAAAAATGGATAAAATAAAAAAAATAAAATTTTAAAATGAATAAAATAAAAAATTGAGTTTGAAATATGATTTAGTTTTAAATTTTCACCTTTTCAGAAATTTTCATGGATTTTGGTCTTTAAGAAAATCAATTTTCTTGATTGGAAAATCTATTTTCTAAATAATGAAGACCAAAATGATATAAGATAAAAATCCAAAGAACATATATTTAAATTCAAGGATAACTCTAGAACCTTCTCAAAGAATTTAAGAAGCATTTGAAAACAGTGAAAACCTTAATAAAATCGTTTACATTGGTGGATATCCTCTCTTACAAAATATGAAAACCAAAATCACATATGGATAAAATCTAGGGAAAATTCACCTGGACTAAAGAGCACCTCCAGAGACTTATAAAATTTTTTCAAAGTAGTATGAACAAATTTAAAGTCCTAGTTAAATCAAAAATAGTAAGGAGGACTAGAAACAACACATTGTGAGAATTACTAAAAATGTTACGTATCTTATCTTCTTCTGAAATTTTTTCCATGTCATCTAAAACCCTAGATAAAGTTACAAGAAAATTTTCATAAATAATAAACCTGTTTTGTACCTCCTAGAAAATCAAAAATAGAGAAGTAAAATAAGTTCACAAAACAACTTCAGAATTTTATAAAATCAAATAGGATTGATCATCATCTTAAATTTTTATGATAGCATATGTAAGCCATTAGTATCATACAGAAAAATTCCCAAATAAACTGAATCAAAAATGAAACCTCAAAAAATAAAAATTAGAAAATATGAAACTGTAATAGCAGTCTTGTCAGAATTTAATAAAATTTCACAGATAAGATCTCCATTTGAAATTTTTGTTAGAAGATAATATTTGCCTTAGGTCCATACCCAGAAAGTTTTAAGAATTGTCAATCTAGAATGGTAGCTCAAATTAATGGAAAGTTCCAGCTCTGTCCAAAAGAGAAAGCCCTAATTATTTTCCTTTGCTTCACAAACGTGTGGGACCCATTCACCAGAGACTCATGGCATTGTGTCGCTATCACCCCTAGCCCACCTGCTAGTGCCTATCCTTCTTCTTCTTTCCTCAGCTGCAAGCACCGCCATTATGTTCTCTTCCAAAGTCGGTCAACCCACAATGTCTTGGGCCAATTACAAGCCATACCCTGACAAGACGTGATCTCACCATACCCTACCATAGCAAGGCTACTCCCATGCTTTGCACCACGGTCAATCTAGAAGACCATGGCACTAACCTTACCCCTATCCCCAGTTACTCTGAACCCAGCCGTGCCCTGGCCCCTCACTCCTTTCTTCAGCACCGCTACTCCCCATCCTGTTGCCTATCAAGCAGAGCCATTCCATGCCATGCCAACCCAGGACAAGTCGCCGTATGCGACACGCGCCAACCATGCTCCAAGCACGGCACGACCTCGCCCATACTCTGTGCTGCCATGGAAGTGAAAAACTTGGCACAATTCATTTATGCTTCTGCTCAAATTGCGACGCTACGCCGTGAGGCTTCCTCTCACGCCTATAAGTACCAACCATTGCCCTCCATAGCAGCCCCCACACCGCCTCAAGCTTTCCCCATCCGATCCCTAAGCCAATTGACCACCGGAGACACCATTACAATCGGGGACCAGAGAAGTAGAGCTGAACTCGATCCCTTCTCCTCGGTAAATTAAAGCTCAATTCCTTTGAGCTATAGTATCCTAGGCATATGTTTATGGTGTCCCCTCAATCTATTATAGTTATCACCAACCAAAACACCGTTGTACGGACCTCCTCCCCCCCAACACCGTCATATGGTGACAGAGCATTCTGGCCAACTTCTGACACCACAAGGTAGCAAAATGGGTTTCCCTGGGTCCATTAATGCTCGTCTGATCACTTTCCAAGATCAATCAAGCCTCATTTTGTCTCGCGCCACATGGCCATTACTGCCACCAACTGACTTCGATGGCAGCCTACTCCCGGTGGCTGTCGGCCACCAGTGAGTTGCCCCTTAGCTCCCCAAGAACCACCTCCACCTATTCCAGCCATTGGTTGGGGAAGAACGCCGGCGAGCCGCCTTCGGCAGGTTTCTCAACCGCCTCCCGTATTTAGGTTCACTGATGGAATAGCCCCCCTTGTTATCCACAATGCCAGAATTTGAAAGAAAACCGGGAAACTCAAAATGGGAAAAACCATTTCCCTTTAGGGAAAACGTATTTTCCAATTTTTCTCGAATTTCCAAAACCTAGGACATTCAAACAGACATAACTTCTGCAATTCAAATCCAAATTAAGTCAAATAAAATTATAAATTCATATAAAATCATAGTACTTCAGAATATGCAAAAATATTTAATTTTTAATCTCAGTTTTAATTATTTGAATTTAAATTTGAACAAACCCTAATATGGACACTATTTAAAATATGTAAAACATAGATCTTAAAATAATGAAGCAAATTTCAAAATGTTTCTATGGTCATGAGTATTCCAAATATGAAAAATTATTTAGGTCTGAAGTCTAGTTTGAATTAAATTTGTGACAGGTTACTTATTCAACGTGTATAAAATTCAAATAACAAAACTAGTGCATATAAACTCAAAATAGAATGAAATCAGTTCCTAAACCTTATTAGGACCATGATGTCCCTATTTATAAAAAAATATTTCATAGTTGATTAAGTTTGAATCAAGTTTATAAATTATTTAGTTTCTATGCATAGAAAAATAGAGTATAAATAAAGTATCACAAATAAATAATAATACAAATGAAACCAGCTTCTAAACTCTTGTAAAACCATATAGTTGCTGTTCTGTAATAATAATTCAATTGGACCTTATAACAACTATGTTTCTATTTAAAAATATGTAGCAAGCACATTAGTAAATTGTATATGACCTAATATAGTCACTATTGATGATTACTAAACACTAACCCCTAAAATAGAAAAATAAGTTCCTAAAAATTGCTGGAACCTTAAACATTCTGAATCCATAAAAAGATTTAATATTTTCTTTAGTTTGAATAAAGTTCATAAAAGACATCATTTTCTATGAACATAAAAACTAAAACATTAATGACTTTCACAAAAAAAAGCTAAATGTAACACCCCGATTTTCAAAAGCAGGTTGATAATTTAATTTTTTTAGTAAATTTAAGAAGCAGACCATATTTAGTTTTAGGTATAAAAATTTCACGTCAGAAACCCCTAAAAAAATAGTTGTTCTTCTGCTGTTACATTACCCGCCAACGGAACAGAACCAATCCAAAGTGCCAATAGAAAAAAAAACTGCTGAGAGAGGCATGAACCCATTCCCTGCGTACTCCACCAAAACCCATCCCCCACCGCTGTCCTTCTCTGACACTCATAAATTCTCTCACACCACCGCTCTACCATTTCTATAGCCTTACTCTTTCTTTTGGCAGCACCCACTACTACAGGAATGTACATCACAATCAGTTATTTTTTGTCATCACAGTCGGTTCTGGTGGCGATACAAAGTCATTAGACAGTGATGAGGTGGCGCTATCACAGTCGGTTTTCGCCCGATTGTAATAAATACATCATCACAATCGGTTCTTCCTAAAAACCGATAGTGATGATGCTCATCACAATCGTTTCTTTACAAGAAGAGATTGTTATGACTTCCTCATCACTATCGCTTCTTGTAAAGAACCGATAGTGATGGCGCCCTCAACACTATCGCTTGTTGCAAAGAACCGATAGTGATGAGGCGTCATCACTATCGCTTCTTGCAAAGAACCGATAGTGATGACGCCCTCATCACTATCGCTTCTTGCAAAGAACCGATAGTGATGAGGCGTTATCACTATCGCTTCTTGTAAAGAACCAATAGTGATGACGCCCTCATCACTATCGCTTCATGCAAAGAACCAATAGTGATGAGGGGGTGTGCTATTTCTCATTTGTGCACCCTCCCAAAAACACCATGCACATCTATCAAGTATACAGCAATGCTAACAAGGCAAGAGTTTGGCCAGCACTAATCTACTATGCTTAATAGCCTCTATTTCAAAGGAAAATATGATAACCTATCATGATTTAAAGTGATGCTATAGCAGGTGCCTAGTACAATACTGAGCTCAACATATATGAGAGTTGGTTGTTTGATGAGTAGATTCAGGACATGTTAGGGGAAGGGTACATGCAAATTGGATGGAAATATATGGCTATATGCATTAGACCAAGTGAAAATGCGCTCTGTTTAGATTTCTCCTCTTCCTTGCAGTTCAAACTTCACAAGACACATGCCAAAATTATTGCCTTGTTCATCTAACTGGCACTCAACTTCTGGAACTACTCATCTTTTTGGGAAAATATTAGATTGTTAATCAGTAGCAATTAAGGTAAGACAGGAAGCTTCCAATGAGTGGTGTTACATATATGTACAATTAAAACTTCAGAGTGTGCAAATTTACCTCGACATCACAACTCCATGTGAGGGAAGGTAGTTGAGTGTTTGGTAAAAAGATTAACTAACTGTGTGAATTGTCTCTCTTTAACTTTTATTGGTTCTTCAGTTACCAAGACACAAGAAAAAAAGGAAAAGAAAGCAAGTATTTGATATAGGCAGAGAAGACTAAGACAAAGTATTGTTCATGCATTGCATCTAAATCACCAGAGTACAACGCAATACTCTTTTAGAGAAACCATTTACTTGTGGTTAGCTTGGCCGTTGATCTACATTAATTAGCATGTCTTAAATATGAACAGGACTCCATTAGAGAACATAATTAACTTGAGGGAGCAAACCCAGCTACTACACATTCATAAGCACATTTCCACTTTGAACCACGCCACATAGGGTCCGCATCGCCACTTCCAGTTATTATCCCTGTGTACCTGTAGAAGAATCTCATATGCATCACCAATCCAGCATCCAATTCAGATAATTAGGCTCAGTAGAACAGTTGCAGCATAAAAACCTTCTTTCAGCAGCATCTTCACTTTCATATACCATTCTGAACCTTAGTCCAATAGAAAATGGTTGACTAAAGCTTTTCATGAATTTCTAGTAGGGTACAATGAATTCAGATTGACTTAACATGTCAGTTTATAGAAGCAACAACTGACATTAGAACCTGCTTTATTGCATCTACAAAAGGATGGGATCACAGCAAAGTATATTGATATGCATGTCACCAGGGACTACATGGAAGAGCTAGTGTGCAAGTTCCTGAGTGCAGAAAAATGCCAAACAAGTCATTTTGCACTTTTGTAGTGGCTTTGCAGTGACATAATTGCTTAGCTGGTATATTTACACGAATATAACCAGAATGCCATGGGCTAGCAGACAATTAGCACAATTGAAAACAAAAGAAGCATAGGGTCATGCTACATTGGATTAATGGTTACTATTGCATTGCATCATCATACAAAATTTATTCAGAGGCACATCCCTATTATGTTCTCAATTATGTAGTTTGCCATTGTGTTGTATTAATCCACAAGACCAAAAGAATCTAACAGCCACATTTTCAAGTAGTACAAAGTAAAACTAACAAAGAAAATACAGTTCCAGCATTTATGAGGCACAACCCAAAACAAACGAAGGAGGAGGAGAGCGAACAAACAAGGGAGACATTATTCAATACCTCAGTGCCATCAAACTAGTCTTAATTCACAGTCATAGTGTAATTGCTTACATGATCAATTCCATTAAAACCCTGCGATCCAGTCTTTGCCTGCTAAAACATTATCATGTTTCCTTTTAACCATAACCACGTCTAAAAGAGACTGACATGTTTGCTTCTATAAAATGCAGTTTAGTTAGAGTAGTCACAAATTGTATTTAGTTATCTGCCGACATCACAGTTCAATTGCAGCATTTTGAATTTTTGATGTTATTGCCTCAAATCCTTCCAAGACATATGGCGTTTCCTTGTAAATCATTACCGATTCTAATAGAATTTATCATGAAAGCTCCTGGAGGCTACTACAACATCGAACATACAATCTAGTAAACAGACTGCTAATTTCCATGAAACCAACTGCTAAGTAACACGCAAACCCATCTAAAATGGTACAAAATGCTGAAAACCAAAACCCCAAACTTAGAGATCAGGAGAAAAATGGTTGCGTAAGGGGTTCTCACAACGCTGTCGGCCATGTTCAGAATTCCCGACGTCGGATAGGGAGTCAAAGCGGTCGCAGCTGGAGGCGACGACGAAGGGGCTGCGGCTGAGGAGGCGTCCGCGGGTGTGCACCATAGCTGTCGGGACCCGATTCTGAAAATCTGGACCCTCTGTGTATTCTGAGCTAGTCCAGGATCACACTAGCACACACAGTCTTTACAGGGTTAAACATCAGAGACATTCACAACGATACCATAATAAATACTGCAAACATTTATATAAACTGAGTTGTACGACCTTATGGTCTCCTTACATAAGATCGACCACGAGCTTACATTATCAGAGTAATTCAAAGATAACAGCGGAAAGCAAATAAACTTCGTGGAAGCCTTCATCTTGCCATAGGCAACCGACTGGGCTTGCCCCCTAATTGTCCGGATCTTCAATGTACTCCTCCTCATAGGCCGGCGTAGACTCCTCCACTGATGTTGGTGTTGATAGGCAAGGAGGGGTGAGTACTCAAGGCACTCAGCAAGTAATGCACAGAATGCGGTGCTATTACTACATGCAAGGCTTATTCCAAAGAATTGGCTTACTTGGTTCTTTTGCATCAAACAACATTTTTAAACTAGTATTTTATTTAGATTGAAAGAAGTGAAATAGTTATATATAATGCTAAGTTCTTCAAACAGTTTTTCTTCAAAGATTCTCGGCACACAGCCTTAAACAGTTCATTCTTAGCACTGGCACATAGCCACCCTCTTCACATTTTATTTTTGAAAATCTACCCCTTGACTGTAATCCCCGAGCAATGCTTAATACCGCGAGAATGGCTATTCAAATAGTTTTGACACTCTGTAGAGGCTGTACACTTTACCTACAAGATACAGCCGCTCACCACACAGGTGATTGTCCGTAACAAAGCCTTTCAGGAACCTCTTCCTTAACCAATGAACCTCTCCGATATTGCCTTCACTATCACTCTCCTCACACAGAGCCGAAGTATAGGATAGGCCAACACAGTTGGATGGGCACCAAGCCGCAAAGACAGTGCGCTCCCACACAGATACACCCCGTGTCTTGTCACCCGAGTATCGGAGGAAAGATATCGAACCCTAATCAACTAGGAGTGCATCCCATACGGACATGTGGTTGTACTGGGTGACTTAGTTCAAAGACTTGCAAGGTGAAGTCCTTAGCTGACTAAGGCAAGACTTCCATCACTCAATAGTGGCACACAGCCCAATGTGGCACATAGATTCACAACTCTCATTAACCCATTGCCACACAGGCTCACCTGGCACACAGCCTCTTGCCACTTGCCCTGGTCTAAATCATTTCCCCCCCAGTTGATTATTGTGCAACACATGCCAGCAATAACTCAACATCGGTACGGAACCACACAGGTCTCCGTACTTCAATTTCATCATGTAGCATCATCACACTACTTTTTCATAATACATTCAGTATTTCATTAGTCAATATTGTTGCATTTCCAAAAGATCATGCAAGACTCGTTGCATGGCTAAGCGTCTAATCACGGTCTAGCCTCCCGTGTTGGCACAATATTATCATCCAACTAGTACAAGCAACCTAGGGTGACAATGATTTCAGGGCATACAAGTAATAATTTCAAGGTGACATTAACAATATGGGTTTATTAGCTAAATTACCCAAATTCATTTAAATACATTTTTAATTAATTTAGCATGCATAATTTTAAAGCAAAATATATAATTAAAAGAAGCTGGGATAAAAATGGTCAATGCATCACTTGCCTTCAAAGAGTTGCTGGTCGTGGTCCGAAGCTTGGTCTTGAGCGACGAATTCTTCTTCGAAGCTTTCCGGCAAATTTGCGTCTACGCGTAAAAATAACATATGCAATAAATACTAAAAACAGTAGACTAAATGACCTCAAAAATTCAAATAAAATTCATCATTAAAAATATCTAACTTTTATAAATTTTTAGATACTGGAATCACCCCAATCGGAGATCAAATGCAAAAGTTATAGCCTTTCAAAGTTTGCAAATATATTAAAAAGAATAAACCGAATTAACATAAATATTTTTCAACTGAAAACCCGATTTATTGCGTCAGCATGACGGCAGGGGACACATGGCACTCTATGGTGCTGCCACGTTGCTCTGGTCCCTGGACCCGGTACACAGCTCGGCTCTGGTCCACAGTGGACTCGGTCCACAGAAGAGTACCCGGGGCTAACTTGTGGGTCCCATTAATGATGTCAGCACTGACGTCACCATTGACGTCGGCCGATTGCCTCGAGATTCGTGCACGGTCAGATCTTCGTTACGTGGATAAATCGTGGCTGTCCACTCAATCCGATGGACAGATCTCACGCGCACGCTCGGCTTGGTGGCGCCTCGATTTACGGTCGCCACGCAAGACGCATCGACGGTGCGCCCGAATCAATGGCGGATCCGCGCCGCTGGCGACACCTCGGCTACGCAGCGCCACGCGGCGCAATCGAGACGGCCGAAACTCGGTCACACTTCAATCAACACGGACACGCGGCTGCACGCGATTCGGCGAGGGCGCGGCGAAATCACCGCCGCTAGGTCAAATTTGAACGTCGCGGATCCTTAGGGAAAATCCAGATCTAAACTCAACCATTCATAACCGATCCAATGGCGCAGGCTTACGGAGCTGTTTACTGTGCACAAGGCGACGTGGCTCAATCTCTAGCGTTAAAAAACAATCCAACGGTCCAAACCGCAACCAACGTAAAACTCTAGATCTAATATAAGCCGTACATCTATAGATCTAACGGTACAGATCTAATCCAAACGTAAACAGAGAAGGGCGACGTGGACTCACCGGCGCGGCATGATGAAGATCGAACGGTCGGCGGTGTTCGGCGAGGTTGACGGCGACGTGGAAGAAGCAGGTCGACGGAGCTGGTGAAGACAACGCGGTTGACGGTGCTACGATGGTTCTCCGACGTGATGAAGTGGCTCGTTCGACGCAGCAAACTTAGAGGAGCTCAGAACTGGCTCGGGCGACGGCGGAAGACGACCGACGATGGCGAGAGGAGACAAAAACAACAGCAGAGCGAAAGGGCAACTACAGCGAGCTCTCCTGGGGTCTCTGGAGCGTCTCAACGTGCGTGCAAGGAGTCAAACTGAGCAGCGTGAAGCCCTCTGCACGACGCGCTAACCGAAGCCCTTAAAAGAGCCTTGACGTGAGTGAAAATCACCGACGGAACTAACGGGCATCAAGGCCCACGCTTCTCCGGTGATCTCGCGAAGACGTGGCGACGTGGCGCAATCCTCAGCGTCCACGCGAACTCGATTGGACAGCTGCCAACGCTTGGCGACGGGGCGCAACGGCGAGCATTCGATCGGAATCGGACGGCGCGCGGCTAGGGTTTTCGGGGTGTTGGGCCGGGCTAAGCACAGTGCTTGGCTGACCCAACACTATTCATCTGATTTTCAAAGCTTTTCTAACTAAAATAAATCATATAAATAAACAAAGCCAAAATAAATAGTAAAAATACCTGGAAAAATTCCAGAAAATACTTTGAGCCATTTGGAACTCAAATAAAATATTTCCAGAATAACTTTGCATAAAATTTTGCAATATTTTAATGGATTTCAAGAAAATCCATATTTGAATAAATCCAAATAAATTCCCAAAAATTCTAAAAAATCAGAAATACTCCAAAGTTTAAATTAGATCAAAATTTTAGGGTGTTACAATAGCGGGCCAGACGATGTGGGGCATGGGGAGTGTGCGGGCGGCGCGGCCATCAGCCTGGTCGTCCTTGTCCATGGCGTCGTCGTCGTCATCTTGGTCGAAGTCCATGAATGCCATGTCCTCCGCTTCCGCCACCGACATCCTGAAAAGGGGCCGGTGGGAAGACGATGCACGGCGGGGAACTAGGGTTAGCTGGGGGAGGCGCCGGTGGGGGAGGAGGCACCGGTGGGGAGATGAGGCGTGGCAGGGAACTAGGGTTAGCTGTGTGTGGGAGTGATGGTGGCTGCCGGGACAAATAGGTAAGAAGAATCATCACCATCGGTTCGTAGTAAAACCCGACACAAATAAAGTACAAAACACTATCGGTTTCCGAGTAAAAACTGATACAACTGACAAATAATCACCGTCAGTTTCGAAAAAAAACCCGACACGAATGACAGAGAACCATCACTATCGATTATTGATTAAAAATCGATACAACTAAAAGCCACATCACTATCGGTTTCCAAAAAAAAACCGACACAAATGACACTAGTAATCACTATCGGTTTTCAAGTAAAAATCGACACAAATGACAAGACAATCACTACGATTTTTTAATAAAAAAATCGACACAATTAAGAGACATATCACTATCAGTTTCCAAAAAAAACTGACACAAAAGACAGAGAACCATCACTATCGGTTATTGATTAAAAACCGACACAACTAAAACCCACATCACTATCGGTTTCCAAAAAAACCGACACAAATGACAAACACATCACTATCGGTTTCCAAAAAAACCAACACAAATGGCAGAGAACCATCACTATCGGTTATTGATTAAATACCGACACAACTAAAACCCACATCACTATCGGTTTCCAAAAAAAACCGACACAAATGACACTAGTAATCACTATCGGTTTTCAAATAAAAACCGACACAAATGACAAGACAATCTCTATCGATTTTTTAAAAAAACCGACACAGCTAAGAGACACATCACTATCCGTTTCCAAAAGAACCGACACAAATGTCACTCATAATCACTATCGGTTTAAAAACAAACTGACACAACTGTAAGATGATAATCACTATCAGTCTTCAATTAAAATCCGACAGAAATAAGATGAAATCACTATCAGTTTTCAAAATAAACCGATACAAATAGATAACAATCACTATCGGTTATGGTTAAAAACCGACACAACTAAGAAATGTGAACAGGAGTGAAATGACCAGAGGCAACAAAACTATCCAAAGATCTGTGAACAATGTCTTGTGCTCTACTAATTCATAAAATTTCCATAAATTTGCCAAATATAGTTCAAATTTTTTGAAATTTTGCAAAAACTTACTTTGGGATACTACAAAGCTTTTCAACAAGATTTTTTGATGTAAAAGTCTCAAGTCAAAAGATATGCCAAATTTCACTTTGTAGGCTTGATTTTTGCTTATAGAGTACAAAAGCCATCTATGTTGAGACTGTGTGCACTAGCGTGATCCTGGACTAGTGCTGAATATACAGAGGGTCTGAATTTGCATATTCGGGTCCCGACAGAGGTGGTATCAGAGCCATACTGACTGTAGGTCTTGACCCTATGTAAGGACCCGAATCCACTGATTCGAACCCACTGATTCGAACCCACTGTGTTTACCGCACTAGTCCCAGGATCAACGCTAGTGCACACAGCTCAATATCGGTACATATCACATCATACTCAACGATAATAAAATAATAGTTCATTTATTGATATAGCTAAATGTATGACTTATGACCGACTTACATTATTAAGCCACGCAGGGCAAGACTGGAAATATAAGCTAATAATTAAGCAGCGGAAAGTAGAAAACGTAGATAACTCATCAGTTCACCACAAGCAACCAACAAGGCTCGGACCCTAATGACTCGTGTCTTCCTGGACTTCCTCTTCCAACACAGGTGTAGATTCTTCAACTGTTGATTATTGTTGTTGGCAAGGGTTAGTACTTAAAGCACTCAACAAGTTGTGCACAGAATGCAATTCTATGTAACTATATGTAAGGCTTATTCCAATGGATAGGCTATCATGGCTAATTTGCAATAAGCAGCATTTATGAACAAATATAATAAATAGATTGTAAAGACTTGTAAAACAAATAGCAATTATAAATAGATTCAGTATTTCTCAAGTAAACCAGGTTTCCAATCCTAAATCAAATTCCATCTTTCACATGGCATTCCGCCACCCCAACCAAATTGTCCATTTAATTAAGCTAACCCTTAACTGTAATTCCCGAGCATTGCTCAATACCGCGAGCACGGCTATCCGAATAGTTTCACACTCTGCAGAGGTTATGCACTTTACCCACGTGATACAACCAAACACCACCAAGGCGAGTGATTATAACAAAGTCTTTACAATGCGCTGGCTTAACCCGATACTACCCGCTAAGGTTTCAACACTGGTGGGACTGGTTACCACATCTAGGGCCCCCTCTTGCACCATGTGAATTACTCCATAACTCGGGAACTCACACCGACCAAGATAGTACCAAAATTAAGATATTGCAAATTACTCAGCTAGGCTGGCCCATACCAGACATGTGGTTGCATGATTGACTCATGTCAAAGGCTTGCAAGGTTAAGTCCTTAGAGTGATCAAGGCAAGACATCCACATACCCTCTGCCCAGCGGGCCCACCTTGGCATCCTCGCCCCTTATCACTTACCCCAATCTAAGTGATTATAACCCAGTTGATTACCAAGAACCACGTACTATCAACAATTCAACATCGTTGCGTGACATGACTCGCCACAACAACTCAATATCATCGTGTGATCCCACATGACACACAAGTTCTTAACATTGTTCCATATTCCATTAATCAAGATTAATTATCAATGATTCTGACACATGTGAAGACGTGGCATGGCTAAGCAACTAATACGATCTAACAATCCCATGTTGATTATATTTACTAACCAACTATATTGAACCAATCTAGGCAGACAATGGATCATGACATACAATTGACAAGGTAGGATATGAATCAATCTGGTATATTAGCTAAGCCCAATCTAATTTGAAACATTTGTATACTTGAAATATTATGCAATAGGGTAAGCAAATATAGCAATTTTATAAACATGGGTTCAACATGATCAAAGCATAACTTGCCTTGGAATAGGTCCTGATCTGGTTCTGGAACTTGCTCTTGAGTTGCTGGATCTTCCTCCGAAGCGTCGCACAATTCAACGTCTAGGCGTACCGAAGGAGAAAAACAAATAAATACCAAAACAGAGAGCAAATTAACCCAAAAATAAAATAAAATTCACCATTAAACACATCTCAATTTTACAAATTTTTAGAAATTTGAATCACTCAAATCCGAGTTAAGATGCAAAAGTTATGGCCTTTTGAAATTTGAAATAAATACTGAAAATACAGAAAAAAAAATCAGAATTAACAGAATTGTTTTTATACTGCAAAACAGATTTATGATGTCAGCGTGACCTCATGATGATGTCATCATCACAGAATTTCCAATCGGATTATTTTTCCAATTGAAAAATGCAATTATGACGCAAGCATGACGTCATCGCGATGTCGACCTGGCGCGACCAATCGAGACCGACGCGTGTCTCGGGCGTATGGACAGAGTCCACAGCGTAGCGCTGGAGCACGGTAGACCTGGTCCACGACGCCTCGGCGCCTACGCTCGACACGAGGCTGCGTCCGATTGGCCCAACCCTGCGGCTCGATCTGACCCGCAGAAATAGATCGGACGGCCACTGATCGCTCGCGACGTGGCAGCGCGTCGACCGACGGATCTAGATCGGACGACTGATACCTCTCGGATCTATCGATGGTGACACGGCGGCGCTTCTTCGTCGGACTTGGAGATGACGACCTTGGCGACGGTGATCCGGCGATGAAACAGCAAGGTTGCTTCCTCGATCAGATGCGGCGCGATGCAACGGTCTCAAATCCCGAATCCAAGCGGCGAGAGATGGCTTGACGATGGCACGAAGGCAAGGAATGAGCGACGGCTCTTGTGACCACTACTGCGAGCTCCCAAGCGCGTTCTACGACGACTCTCGCGAGACGGCTCTGATCAAACGCTGCGGCGCAGAAGAACGAAACTCGGGGTACGTGCCCCCCTATTTATAGCCTCGGCATGCGCACTCAAAAGGGAACCCTAGGTCGGTACGGCAGCGGAGACCAACTCCGACACGGCGACGGCCCACTTCCGAGTCCTGCGCGAAGACAACTCACCACAGCCGTTCGATCGCAATCTACCAGCCATGATCTTATGGCTGAGATCCGCATCTAACCACCCGCGATATTTTTCCAACAGCGGCGATTAAACGAGTCCCGAACCGGTACGCTCTAATCTTGCCCGCGCGATCTTGATCGAACCGCGCTGATCAACCCTTTAGAAAATGGGCTAAAACAGGCCGCGCCACTGCTGGGCGACCACGACAAATAAATGGGCTAAGCCCAATCGTTCAAGCCAATATGAAAGGATTTTTCATTTAAAATCATTACAGAAAATCATTTGATTTGTTTTGGGCAATAAAACTATCAGGAAAAATCCAAGAAAAATCTCAAAAATACTTTGAGACATTCTGGACTCAAATAAAATATTTTTGGCAAAACTTTATATTAACTTTGCAATAATTTAAATAGATTTGAACAAAAGGTCAATATACTTAATTTAAAATTAATTCGAATAAATCCAGAAAAATCCAAATAAATTCCAGAAAATCATAAATGCACGTTTAAGCCATAAAATAATATTTGAGCAAATTTTGGGATGTTACAAACCTCCCCCCTTAACAGAATCTCGACCCCGAGATTCAGGGCTAATTAGAGAATAGGTTTGGGAATTCTGACTTCAAATCTTCTTCTCGCTCCCAAGTGGCTTCACTTTCGGAATGATTGCTCCACTGAAATCTGCAAAAGCGAATAGACTTGTTTCTGGTCTTGCGCTCCATAACATCCAAAATTTTGGTTGGTTGCTCTTTGTAAGTCAAATCTTCTTGCAGCTCTATTGCATCTAACGGGGTTTTCTCTGTTGGCACTCTGAGACATTTCTTGAGTTGCGACACATGGAATACATCATGCACTCCTGCCAAGGACTGAGGCAACTCTAACTGATAAGCTACTTCTCCTCGACGGCTCAGAATCTTAAGCGGACCAATATATCTTGGTGCAAGCTTCCCTTTAACGTGAAATCTTTTAACGCCCTTAAGAGGGGTAACCCTGAGATACACATAATCTTCCGGCTCGAAGCTCAAATCTCGATGACAGTTATCCGCGTAACTTTTCTGTCTTGACTGTGCTATCTTCAATCTCTCTCAGATCATTGCAACTTGATTTTCTGCTTCCTCGAGAATATGTGGCCCAAAAACCAAACGCTCTCCCGTTTCATTCCAATTTAACGGGGTACGACAAGCACGTCCATACAATGCTTCAAACGGTGACATTTGTAGGCTCGCTTGATAAATATTATTGTAACTGAATTCTGCATATGGCAAACACTTATCCCAAGATGTAGCATAAGCTAAAGCACAAGCTCTCAACATATCCTCTGAAATCTGATTTACTCTTTCTGTCTGACCATCTGTCTGCGGGTGATATGCTGTACTGAAATTCAGACGAGTTCCCATCGCTTCATGCAACTTGTTCCAAAATCTTGAGGTGAATTTGGTACCTCTGTCTGACACAATCTTTTTGGTCACTCCATGCAAACATACAATCCTTGACAAATACCACTCTGCTAAACGTTTTCCCGAGTAAGTGGTCTTTACCGGGATAAAATGAGCAACCTTGGTCAGGCGATCCACAATGACCCAAATAGAATCGTAACCTCTCTGAGTCTTAGGTAAACCGGTGATAAAATTCATTCCGATTTCCTCCCACTTCCATTCCGGAATTTTCAACGGCTGCAACAAACCAGCTGGTCTTTGATGCATGGCTTTTACTCTCTGACATACATCACATAAATCAACATGCTCAGCCACTTCATGCTTCATATTAGGCCACCAAAATCTCTCTTTCAAATCCTGTTACATCTTAGCACTTCCTGGATGAATCGAGTACTTAGAATCGTGAGCTTCCTCAAGAATCAGCTGTTTCTGTTCCTTTTTATCCGGCACACAGATTCGGCCTTTGAAGAACATGGTTCCTTGCTCGTCTAGAGTGAAATCCACGGCTAGGCCTTCCTCCTTTTAGCCTTGATCTTGAAATTTTATCGTCATCTTTCGGCCTTCTAACTCGATCCTCCAGTGTTGGCTTTACTTCGGTCAGCACTACAATTCCTTGGAACAACTTCCAACCTTAGCTTCAAATTCCTTACATAACTCTGGTTGATCTTCCATTGTCAATGTATTCGCTATGGCTCTTGAGCTAGAGCATCCGCTACTACATTGGCTTTTCCGAGGTGATAATGAATTCCACATTATAATCCTTAATTAGCTCCACCATCTTCGCTATCTCATATTAAGATCTGCTTGAGTGAATATGTATTTCAGGCTCTTATGGTGCGTATATATCTCACATCTATTTCCTATGAGATAATGGCGCCATATCTTCAAAGCATGCACTCTGACTAACTCCAAATCATGCGTTGGGTAATTCACTTCATGCGGTCTTAAGCGTCTCGACGCATAAGCAACGACTTTGCCTTCTTGCATTAACACACACCCCAGGCCTTGCTTTGAAGCATCGCAATAGATATCAAATCCATTCTGCACTTCTGGCAACACTAATACGGCGGCTGTCGTTAAACGCTTCTTTAATTCCATAAAACTTTTCTCGCACTCTGGCGTCCATGCAAACTTCTTTTCTTTCTTCAACAAATGCGTAAGGGGTTTAGCAATTGTCGAGAATCCCTCTATGAACCGACGGTAATATCCCGCCATTCCCGTAAAACTACGGATCTGGTAATGAGACTTGGTTGCTCCCAATGCAACACTGCGTCCACTTTGCTTGGGTCAACTGCCACTCCTTTAGTAGTCATTACATGACCAAAATTCACACTTGCTAAACTTAGCGTACAGCTGATGCTCTCGCAGCCTCTCTAAAACCATCCTCAGATGTTCTGCATGCTCTTCCTCTGTCTTCGAGTAAACCAAGATATCGTCTATGAAGACTACAACAAACTTATCCAAATACTCCATGAAAACCTTATTCATCATGTTCATGAAATATGCCGGGGCATTTGTCAATCCAAATGACATGACTGTGAACTCATAATGGCCATATCGCGTTAAAAACGCAGTCTTAGGCACATCCTCTGCTCGGATCTTCAACTGATGGTATCCTGAACGAAGATCTATCTTGGAGAAAACTCCAACTCCTCTTAACTGATCAAATAAGTCGTCGATCCTGGCAACGGATACTTATTCTTGATCGTTACTTCATTAAGTGCACGATAATCAATGCACATCCTAAGGCTTCCATCCTTCTTACGGACGAACAAAACTGGTGCTCCCCATGGCGATGAACTAGGTCTAATGAAACCTTTCTCTTGCAATTCCTCAATTTTCTTTTTCATTTCCACCAACTCATCGGTAGGCATCCGATATGGTCTCTTTGATATCGGTGCTGTACCTGGTGCTAACTCGATAACAAACTCGATATCGCGGTGCAGGTGCGATCTGGTAAATCTTCCGAAACACATCCGGTATTCTCGACTCATGGCACATCTTCCATGTTGATGGCTTTCACGCTGTTGACCACTAACTGCCCATCACGAACTGCGGTCGCTTGAAATTCTACCTTCTTGCCATTAGGGCCTTCCAATGTTACAATCCTTCGGCCACAATCCAAAACAGCCTTATGTTTGGACAGCCAATCCATTCCAAGGATGACGTCTAGGTATTGCGCATCTATCAAGATAAGATTTGCTAGAAATTCTATCCCATCCATAAGCAACTTAGCTCCCAAACACCCAAGGCTAGATCTAAGCTCCGATCCTGGGGCTTGGACTAAGAGCACACACTTAAGATTCACCACTTTAAATCCATTCTTGGTTGCAAAACTTTGAGAAACAAGCGAATCTGTAAGCTCGTAATCAAACAAAACTGTAGCGGGTATTGAGTTAACCAGGAACTTACCAAGACGACGTCGTAGCCTCCACGAGCTCCATCTGCGGTGATGTGGTTGATCCCATCACGCCTTCGTTGATTGCGGTGTTGCTCGGCTTGGCTGGCGCACGATTTCCTCCCGAGGTGGTGCCTTGGCGGTGTTGTTCCCAAGTTGAAACGAAGTGGCGTGATGCCTCCTTACGTGGACACCTATTAGAAAAGTGCCTGGCTCATTGCATGTATAGCATCTTTTCCTTTGCAGATCACGACTCACTCTGGCGCATTGTTGCCTGTCGGCCGAGTCTGAATGTTACGATTGGCGAGGCGAGTGCGAGGGTTGATGTCTTATTCACGGCTGGTGGTTGGAATATAGCAAATTGCTATGGTGACATTCTCAAACGTAGATGGTTTGGACATCCACCCTGATTAGTCATCAAGCGCTTACGGTTTTCACCCAGCTCTTTGCGCTTATCCTCTAGGATCAAAGCCTTATTAACTAGCTCCTGAAAATCTGGAAAATTGTGGGTGATTAGTGTTAGTGTTATGCCCTTGAGGCAATCATTTAGATGATTGTAACATGACTATGTTTATGAATAATAATATGATTATTGGTCCAATGATTGTATATCATTGTATTGATCAACAAGTATGTGACTTGATTATGAAGCTCTTTACTTAATGATGTAATTCGATAAATATCTCTGATCGGATATCATCGTATAGGACTACGATGAATAGATCAGCACATGTAGTGATCGATGATCATGCTTCATAGATCATGGGATATGGAGATATCATCTCTACATTGTGGACCATGTTGAAGAACATGGGTTAGATAGACCCGCTATGGGACAACTGCGAGAATGTTTCATTCTTATGTGTCATCGTGTATCTCATACCTAGAAGATGTATGATCCTTAGACACGAGATTGTCATATTCCCTATATGTGTAATAGTTTTCCTTGGGGCTATCAAACACTACTTCCTAACCGGATAGTTATAAAGGTAGCTTTCATGTTTACTATGAAACGTGCGAGAGGAAGTGAGCGATCAAGATGGAATTTGCCACTCCAATGAAACGGAGATATATGACAAGGCCACTCGTGTGATATGATTAAGAAAGTGCATGGCCATGCCGTGATTGAGGAGTCAATCACAACTTATTAATATATCACGGATACGAGAGATGGATTGAATCATCAAAGGATGACATGCTTCTCGCCTTGAGATCAATCTTCATATACTTGGCAAAGGGATTATTACATGAGTTCTTTTGATAGGTTCTGTTTGATTTGATCACAGTATGTTTGGGAGTTGGCATACTTTGTAAGAAGCCGCTACCAACTATTGGATTGAAAAGGAGTTTTCGAATCCATGTCCAAGCGTATGTGAACCTGCAGGTCACACACTTAATGGGTGGGGCGCATTAATTTGGATTGGATCCGTAATTAATGAACCTCGTGGGCTTAGCATCTTTGGTGGGCCTGGTTTGGGGTTTCATCTCGTGGCTATATAAGGAGGGAGGAGGAGGCGCAGAGTGTGCTTTTCCACGGTTTAGGTTTGATTCACTTGAAACCCTAGCCTCCTCCTCTCGCGCCTGCCGAGCGACTAGGTGCTTGCACACGACGCGCGGCGTTCCATCTCTCGGGCGTGTGGACTACTGCGGTGGCGCTGCTGCGGCTGCGGTGTGGGAGGGCGATCACGGCGAGGCGAGGACGATCCACTACATCGGCGCAACGGCTGCGGCGAGGACGAACCACTACATCGACGCGCGAAGGATTCCGCAATTGCGCGTCTAGTGGTAATCTTATCTATGATCCCCTTCTTGCGAGTAGCTTTCTGGTTGCGCGGTAGTTTTTTTTTTGTGCTAGCGTAGCATACCGCGTTTCCTTTCAATTAGTCCCACCTGCAGTCCTGAATTTAGTCCCTTCATGAAACGAGACTGTCTAGCTTTATCTGTCACTACGTCTTCAGGGGCATAGCGAGCTAACTGGGTAAACTTATTCAGATACTAGGCCACTGGTTGGCCTCCTTGTTTCAGAGCTCTGAACTCTTCCTTCTTAAGATCCATCATTCCCTCTGGGACATGGTACTGGCGGAAAACAGTGGTAAACTCCTCCCAAGTAATCTCTTGCGGGGCTCCATGTGCGGCACAATAATTCTCCCACCATTTTGCGGCGGTTCCTTCCAGTTGATGAGAGGCGTAGAGCACCTTCTCATTGCCTTCACATTGCGTGATGTGCAGCTTCTTCTCAATAGTCCTAAGCCAGTCATCGGCTTCCAAAGGGTTCACATTTCCTTAAAAAGTTGGTGACCGAGTCCTCATAAAATTTGACAGCTTGGAGTATGGTCGAGGTCCGCTATTGTTGTTACGAGCTGCATGGTTGTTGTTGGTTCTTTGCCACATTGGTCATTTTTGCATCTCGCGCATCATAGTCTGCATCGCTTTAGTCTGCGTGGCAAGCGCTCCCAGTTCTGCATGTCCACCGGGCGGTGGTTGAGGCTGCCTCCGTCATTGGGGTTGTCATTCAGCGCGATCCACTTCTGAAGCATTGTTGTTTCTCAGTATTCACCATCTGATGATTGCCTCTTGGGTTAGGAAAGGTAGATGTAGCATAGATAAGAAGCAAGAATTTTTAAAGCGGGGAGATAGGTTATACCCAACTGAAATAATTCTTTGTTTAATCTTAGTATGGCTGCTTATTTAAGCCTACAAGCTTTGCAACACATACTGCACACTCAGCATTACAAAGAAGCAAACTAAACACGAAACCTTAACGTCAGCTAAAGAGGTAAAAGACTAACTTAAAGACGCGACTCCACACTCGAGTCTCTACACAACTCTAAGACTGATCCTCCTCGGGCTCCCACTCTCGCTCCTCGGGATCCTCCTCTAACTCCTCCTCGCCTGGCTCCTGAGCTCCTCGGGTCACACGCTCCAACTCGTCCTCGACTGCCTCTAGGGCCTCTCCCAGCTTGGTGATCATCCCGATGGCTGAAGCACGGGTCACCTCAAGCTCTGCTCGCCACTCACGAGTGCCTCGCATACGTCTCCGGCTCTGAGTAGTCTCTCTCATATGCTCCTCTTGGGCAAGGGCGAACTCCGCAAGGTGAGTTGCAGTAGCACACTCGTCCTCCACGATCCGTCGGTGTCGGCACGCTTGAACGTCTGGGTGAAGTCGGAACACTGAGTCATGAAGCTCGTCGGCGTAGTCACGGCAGACACGGCGAAGAGCAAGTCGGGCAACCTCCTGAATTGCAACCTCGTACGAGAATCTTCTGGCGGAGATGTTGATTGGCCTGCTAGCTTCATCATTCTCCCGGGCGTAGATGATCAGCTTGCAAATAAATCCTCGGTGTACACCATTAACTGACCAGCTGCCTCCTCGGTAAAGCGGACGATAGAAGCCTCCAAGCGTCTGAAGAACTCTCCACAGCTCCATGGTGTAGCCGCGAGCTGACTCCTCGAAGGTTGGAACGATCGGCCTCTGCTCCACAAGAACTTTGAATAAGTTTTCCACCCGAAACGGCAAGTAAATCGGTAAATTCAGCAAAGGTGAGAAGTAGAGAATGAGATGAGTCAAGAGTGTTTTATTAGTCAACTTTAAATTTTTCTTTAGAAAATAGTTTTGGACACACACAGGACACCTCCATACTATCTAGCGCCAAGACCTACAGTCAGTATGCTCTGATACCACCTCTGTAAGGACCCGAATCCACTGATTCGAACCCACTGTGTTTACCGCACTAGTCCCAGGATCAACACTAGTGCACACAGCTCAACATCGGTACATATCATATCGTACTCAACGATAATAGAATAATAGTTCATTTATTGATATAGCTAAATGTATGATCTTATGACCGACTTATATTATTAAGCCACGCAGGGCAAGACTGGAAATATAAGCTAATAATTAAGCAGCGGAAAGTAGAAAACGTAGATAGCTCATCAGTTCACCACAGGCAACCGACAAGGCTCGGACCCTAATGACTCATGTCTTCCTGGACTTCCTCTTCCAACACAGGTGTAGATTCTTCATCTGTTGATTGTTGTTGTTGGCAAGGGTGAGTTCTTAAAGCACTCAACAAGTTGTGCACAGAATGCAATTCTATGTAACTATATGTAAGGCTTATTCCAATGGATAGGCTATCATGGCTAATTTGCAATAAGCAGCATTTATGAACAAATATAATAAATAGATTGTAAAGACTTGTAAAACAAATAGCAAAAATAAATAGATTCAGTATTTCTGAAGTAAACCAGGTTTCCAATCCTAAATCAAATTCCATCTTCCGTATGGCATTCCGCCATCCCAACCAAATTGTCCATTTAATTAAGCTAACCCTTAACTGTAATTCCCGAGCTTTGCTCAATACCGCGAGCACGGCTATCCGAATAGTTTCACACTCTGCAGAGGTTATGCACTTTACCCACGTGATACAACCAAACACCACCAAGGCGAGTGATTATAACAAAGCCTTTACAATGCGCTGGCTTAACCCGATACTACCCGCTATGGTTTCAACACTGGTGGGACTGGTTACCACATCCAGGGCCCCCCTCTTGCGCCATGTGAATTACTCCATAACTCAGGAACTCACACAGACCAAGATAGTACCAAAATTAAGATATTGCAAATTACTCAGCTAGGCTGGCCCATACCAGACATGTGGTTGCATGATTGACTTAGGTCAAAGGCTGGCAAGGTTAAGTCCTTAGAGTGATCAAGGCAAGACATCCACATACCCTCTGCCCATCGGGCCCACCTTGGCATCCTCGCCCTTGTCACTTGCCCCAATCTAAGTGATTATCACCCAGTTGATTACCAAGCACCACGTGCTATCAACAATTCAACATCGTTGCGTGACATGACTCGCCACAACAACTCAATACCATCGTGTGATCCCACATGACACACAAGTTCATAACATTATTCCATATCCCCTTAATCAAGATTAATTATCAATGATTCTGACACATGTGATGACGTGGCATGGCTAAGCAACTAATGCGATCTAACAATCCCATGTTGATTATATTTACTAACCAACTATATTGAACCAATCTAGGGTGACAATGGATCATGGCATACAATTGACAAGGTAGGATATAAATCAATCTGGTATATTAGATAAACCCAATCTAATTTGAAACAATTGTATACTTGAAATATTATGCAATAGGGTAAACAAATATAGCAATTTTATAAACATGGGTTCAACATGATCAAAACACAACTTGCCTTGGAATAGGTCCTGATCTGGTTCTGGAACTTGCTCTTGAGTTGCTGGATATTCCTCCGAAGCGTCGCACAATTCAACGTCTACGCGTACCGAAGGAGAAAAGCAAATAAATACCAAAACAAAGAGCAAATTAACTCCAAAAATCAAATAAAATTCACCATTAAATATATCTCAATTTTACAAATTTTAAAAAATTTGAATCACTCAAATCCGAGTTAAGATGCAAAAGTTATGGCCTTTTGAAGTTTGAAATAAATACAGAAAATACAGAAAAATAGAAAATCAGAATTAACAGAATTGTTTTTATACTGCAAAACAGATTTATGACGTCAGCGTGACCTCATGATGACGTCATCATCTCAGAATTTCCAATCGGATTATTTTTCCAATTGAAAAATGCAATTAGGACGCAAGCATGACGTCATGCTGATGTCAGCCCCTAGCCCAGCCAATCAGAGACCGACGCGTGTCTCGGGCGTATGGACTGAGTCCACAGTGTAGCGCTGGACCACGGTAGACCCGGTCCACGATGCCTCGGCACCTGTGCCCGACACGCGGCTGCGTCCGATTGGCCCAACCCTGCGGCTCGATCTGACCCGCAGAAACAGATCGGACGGCCACCGATCGCTCGCGACGTGGCAGCGCGTCGACCGACGGATCTAGATCGGACGGCTGATACCTCTCGGATCTATCGATGGTGGCACGGCGGCGCTTCTTCGTCGGACTTGGAGATGACGACCTTGGCGACGGTGATCCGGCGATGAAACGGCAAGGTTGCTTCCTCGATCGATGCGCGCGATGCAACGGTCTAAGATCCTGAATCCAAGTGGCAAGAGATGGCAGCGATGGCACGAAGGCAAGGAACGAGCGACGGCGCTTGCGACCACTACGGCGAGCTCCCAAGCGCGTTCTACGGTGACTCTCGTGAGACGGCTCCGATCAAACGCTGCGGCGCACAAGGACGAACCTCGGGGTACTTGCCCCCTTATTTATAGCCTCGGCATGCGCACTCAAAAGGGAACCCTAGGTGATGCACGGCGGCGGAGACCGACCGAGACAAGGCGACGCCCGCTTCGAGTCTGCGAAGACGACTCACCCACGGTGTTCGATCGCAATCTACCGGCCATGATCTTACGGCTGAGATCCGCATCTAACCACCCGCGATATTTTTCCAACGGCGGCGATTAAACGAGTCCCGAACCGGTACGCTCTAATCTTGCCCGTGCGATCTTGACCGAACGGCGCTGATCAACCCTTTAGAAAATGGGCAAGAAATCATTTGATTTGTTTTGGGCAATAAAATCCAAGAAAAATCTCAAAAAATACTTTGAGACATTCTGGACTCAAATAAAATATTTTTGGCAAAACTTTATATTAACTTTGCAATAATTTAAATATATTTGAACAAAAGGTCAATATACTTAATTTAAAATTAATTCAAATAAATCCAGAAAAATCCAAATAAATTCCAGAAAATCATAAATGCACGTTTAAGCCATAAAATAATATTTGAGCAAATTTTGGGATGTTACACCCTAGATAGTTTGGCTGTTCCTTAGGAGCTTCAAAAGTATTTTCTAAAAGAGAAAATTTAACTTGAAAGAATAATAAGTTCTTGACTTATCTTATTCTTCCATTCTTTCCCCTTTTGCTAAAATTATTCCTCTTTCTCCACTGGTTTAAATAAAAATCTTACCTGAGTTGTTCTAAGTAGTTAACGATGTTTCACACTTAAGGAGAAAGTACTGGGTGTCTTGCTGCTGATCCTAAAGATCGTGAAGACAGGAATCGTTGAGCTCAAAGTAAAAGAAGTGGATCGATGAAGTGTTCCAGAAGTTAGAAGAACTAGTACCTTGGTAGCCAGTTGAGACTCATGTGTGAAGAGTTGCGTCAGTCTAAGATAGAAGTGTTACCTTTTAGACGATAGATTGTTGTGTGCTTAGGTTAATTTGGTTTTTTTCCTTGGTTGCTGGGTGTGCAGTATGCGTTGCATAGCTTTTAGGCTTTTGTAAGCAACCATACCAAGTTATTAATAATGTTTGTATAAGTTATTGGGTTAAACCTGCTCCCCTGCACTAGGATTCTTGAATCTTATCTTTGCTTTTTCCCTCTTAACTAAACCCTGGAGTGGTCAACAGATGGAAAAGATCGACAACAATAGTGATTTCGAGGCAGTTCCAGTCAGTGCAGTTGCTACTGCTGGTGTTAGTAATAAAGTAGATTGTGACCAGCAGCCATCCACCATACCGTTAGTGACAATTCAGAATTTGGATGAGTTATTCACCGCTCAAACCTAGCTCATGCAGACAATGATACAACAGATGAATGTTATCAGTGCCAAAATCAATGCCCCTACAACCACCTATTCACAATCAAAGTTTGCCTTGTTCAAGAGGACCAATCCACCCACGTTTGGTGGATCAGCCACTCTCAAAGATGCAGAAATCTAGCTTCGTGTCATAGAAGAGAAGTTGGCTTTGGTGCAATGTGAAGATTGAGAGAAGGTTCCCTACGCCACATGTCGATTGGAAGGATATGCCTTGGAGTGGTGGAAGAACTATCGTGCTACCCACAAGACACCAGAAGAAATCACTTGGTTGGAGTTCGTCGCTGCTTTTCAGTAGTTCGTTGCTTTGTCAAATGTCAGTATGACTACTGCAAGTTTAGAGAAGTGTATAACCCCTTCCCTCGATGTCATACCAGGATGTTGTTCCTTGAAGTGTTGTCAACCAAACAAATCGGAAGACCATGCGTGCGTCCGTTGTGGAGGAATAGGACACACTGCTGATGAGCATGCAATTAATTGTTCCAAGTGAGAAGGAAGCCGTTTACTTCGAGAATGTCCTATGAGCAACATCACATGTTATCTTTGTGAAGGACGTGATCATTGTCTAGCTCAATGTCCATTGGATTCAATAGTGACCGCCGTGACTCGGCATCAGTGAGCGAGTTTTTGAGTCGTCTTTGCTCAAGAGTTAGCGAAAAGAGAAGGATTGTCATCCGCACTTGCTGTGCCACGTGACGAAATGAAGAAGAAACATGTCAACTCTATCCGTTTGCCTCAAAGAACCAGGGATACTTGGTCACCATGGAATTGTTTCTTGTGCAATAAACATGGTCATTGGGCCAGGGAATGCCCTATGAACCAACAAGTGGTGATGCTTGAGAAAGACGATATTGTGCATATGACTACACCTAACCAGACACGACGACCGAGACGTTCGTGCTACAACTGTGGTAAGTTAGGTCATTTTGTTAAGGAATGCCCACAGAAAGGTCAAGCAATTTTGGAAGCCATGATCATTCTAGAAATTACTTCAGTAAAGTTTATAACCCCAAGAGTGAGTGGTAAAACTGCAAGAGTAACTTGCTCAAAGAGTCAGTTGAAGCAAGAGGAGTTGGTAACAAGACCCTTATTCTAGGAGATGAGTGCAAGGAATTAGAGTATAACCGCAAGCGTCAGAAAGCTTATCAAGAAGGACCACCGCAATAGCAAATGAGGAGTGCCCCTCAACAACTCAGTTGCCATACTGCTCAGACTTTGTTCGAGACACCTTCACGTGTGCTTCGCCCTGATAGTCAGAATTTTCATAACACCACCCTGGTTAAAAGTTCTCAAGGAGGAAGCTTACTGCCTAGAGGTTGCTTTGCCTGTCGCCAGCCAGGACATTTTGCTAAACACTGCCCTTAGAAGAAAGTTATCACTGCGGATCGCATCAATCTCAGCTCTGCCCCTACCAAGATTAGTGCTATGTCAGAAGGAAGTCAACAGATGTCTGTCAAGCGTTGCTTCAGATGCAATGAACCCGGTCACTTTGCCAATAATTGTTTTAAGAGAAAAGTTGTTATACCTGTCCGCTTCAATCTTAGTCCTACACCTACCGAGACACTTGCACCAGAAAGTGAATTGTGGAGCAGTTCAAGCTGAAGCCATGCCGCTAGTGCCAGCAAAAGATCATGTCAACCACATTATGACTACTGGAGCTTAGAAGGCATCATATGTTGTACTGATTGAAAATCATATGTAATCCAAGATGTTGAGAGTTAACTTGTCTATTGTTGAGATTGAGTTCCTAATAAATCTTATCCTATTGGAAACCCATGCTTGAGACGTTTATCCCTGGAATTAGCTAGTTCCCTATGTGTAAGGCAGTTTTGGTTTATGGTTAAAGATTTGATCAGTTAAGAGGAGCGAAAGTGTTTTTCGAGAAAGATTTGCGATCAGTTTAATTTCAGCATATCGGAGACAGCTCAGGACCAGTTGTTCCGTTATGGTTGAACCAAGAAGGTGGATGTGCCATCACATCAGAAGAAAAGGAGTTGTTGCGTATGCTTAATAACTACAAAGGATAATTTTTTTCCTGACGAATTACTTTAGCTACGTTAGTGTATGCCAGCAGAACCATGCCATTACCTCTATAATAGTTGGAGCTTGAGTTCAATGTGAAGGAATATTGAGTTGACCTAGAGTTTAAGGCAGTACTCGAGAATCAAGCTGATAGAGATAGAAACAGACAAACAGGAATGTTGTGTAAGACCGCAGAGTTGCAAGCAAGTTTCACTGTCAAATGCCGCTTGTCCAATTTCTAGAAGAAGCAGAAAACCGAGAGTTAAAGGACGAAAAGCAAGGGAGCCTGTCAAAGGAGATGCTAGAACGTCAGTCTGAGTGCGTGATGTGTTTCAAGAGTCCCAACAGAAGGAGTGCCTTCTTGTGCCAGAAAAGCAGACACCGTGGAAGTCAGTGCAATTGCAAAAGGATCTCATCCGCATCGCGCAACTTATAAATTTTGGATGTTGTCAAGCGTTTGTTCGAAAGCAACCTTGCCTAGTGTGAAGTTGCTTGGAAGTTCAAGAAAGTCTCAAGAGTTGAGTCCCCCTGAACCTATTTCTATAGACAACCTTAATCTCGAGGTCAAGATTCTGTGAAGGGGGGGAGGTTTGTAACATCCCAAAATTTGGGTTTTTAAAAATCTTTTGTTTAATTCATCTTTCCAAAAATTTCCGCTGATTTTCTCGCTTTAATAAAGCTTAATCTGGAATTTTCTAATGCTAAACCAATTTAATTTGACTAATATAAACTTCAATTAAAATAAATTTAGTTTTATTTGAGTTCGTTGTGCTTCAATGAATTTTCTGTAATTTTTTGATATTTTTCTGAGTTCGTTTGCTATTCATTTGGAAATTAATTTAAATTAAGCCTTTCGTTAAATTTAATTAAATACTTAAAAAGTCTAAATAAAGTTTGGTTAAAAATATTTTATTTGAGCTCCAAATGTCTTAAAATATTTTCTAGATTGTTTTTATAATTTTTCTGGTATTTTTATTGCTCTAAAAGAATTAATTTATTTTTTGGAATTTTTTAATTCGGAAATTGGTTTAAATCCGGGCCAAATCCTTCCTCCAATCCCGCGCCGCCACGTCAATGCGCCACGTCATCCCTTTACTATTCATTGCGCGCCAGGTGTTCGATCCGATCCGTTTTCGATCCAAATCCCGTTTTTCTTCATGTTTCCTTGTATGGCACAACTCTCTAGCCTTTATAAGTGTCCTAAGACCCCTCCCACGCACCCCTAATCCCCAGAGAACCTCCCAAACCCTAAAATCCGCAGCCGTCGTCTTCCGGGGCGCCGCCCTCACCGGCCGATCTTGGTGTCGTGTTCCCTATCGTTCTGGTGAGTTTTTATGAAATTTGCTCACTCCATCACTTGCCTTATGGTCCAATCTACCTCTCCACCAAATTTAGTGCAGTTTCATCAAGCAAATCAAAAGTTACGGCCGTTCCAATATCGAATCTTACCGTCGCCCGTTCTCCTTTGTTTTTGCGAATTTGACCGTGAAAATTTTACTGTAGACTCATCTTGATGTCCTCTACCTGGTGCTTACCCTAACTCAAGGTTTTGTCCACGGGATTGCTGCAGAAAATTCAATCTTCCCCGATCAGACTGCGTACTTACAGCTGAAAACTTCCTCGCGCGTTCCCTGTTGATCCAGAAGGTAAACCTCCGATCCTTTCTCATCATATTGTGCCTTAGTGTCCCAGATTGCTCTCCATAAAATTTGGTTAGGTTTCATCCAATATGTTTATAGTTATGGCTGTTTGATCTATTAGCTTTAGCAGCCGTTCATCGGTAGTTTGTGATCTGTCCATTGGGTTGCCGCCAAATCCGCTTATACCGTTGAGATCGTCTCGCCGCATTCTACGTGGTGCTCACTTCCCCTTTGATGTTCCATCAACCAAAAATTTTAATATTCGTTAGCCGCTGCCTTTCGTCAGTGCCGCGCGCCGTCTTTTGCCGCCAACTATCTTAGTTCGCATTGGTCGTGTCATCATGTCCAGTAGGCCATCATTCTCTGGTTTGCTCATGTTTAGAGTTCATTTGGTCTTCGGTTGCCATCAATGCCATATTGTAGAATCTACCCGTCATCTTCGATCTAGTCTCTTTCATTATCGGATCTTGTTTCGGTTTTATCGCAGAGCCAACCCTACCTATTCTATCCCTATGCCAAGTGGATCTATCCGCGAGTCGTTCCTCTCAAACCCTAACTTAACCTTGTGTCCAATCTGTCGTTGACAATGCATCATGTCATGTAAACCTCGCAACTCGCAGATCAATCCTGAGCCATATCATATCCTTGCTACCATATCATTGTATCGTTAACCAACATCTTATCTTTGCATAAGTGTCTTGTCGTCGCTTCTCTATCATCGCATGTGTGCATGCTCGCAAAAGCCCTAGTGCAATATCATCATCCTCTCCATCGCCTTATTGTAATCTAACCCCATCACCTACGAGTTTAGCCTTGTCTTCATTTCCTCGTTGCCTTGTCATCGTCAAGCCTCTTGATCGACGTATGACTAATCTTAGATCGAATCGCATGAATGAAAACCCTGCTTGTCCATGTCCTATTCTTGAAAATCTAATCTGCATTGACCTAGAAGTCATTCGTGGACTTGGTCAATAGACCATTGGCCATATGTCATATCCTTGTGCCATATCTAATCTATCAGTCTATCTTTCTTTTGTTTGACTATGTATCTGTTTAGTCAACAAAAGTCATCATTGAGCGTCAGTTTAGTTCATTGCAAACTAACGTATCTTTATGGACCCGATTTATAGATCGAGAGCCCATATGTCATTGTCTATCCAATCAAGATAATAACTTTAGAAGAAATATTCTTTGGAATATTATTCTTTCTTTCTCAGTTATCAGTCTTTTCCTTTTCGGTGTATTTCGAATGCTCGTTCTCTTTTGTCTAATCTCTAATCTAATCCATTCAAGTTCCTAAATTCATCTAAGCCTTTATGATCTAATACTATCCGTTCTCAATTTGGATTTTATTTGATTTATCTTTTGAGTTGGTTTGTATTTGGTTCTTCTTTAATCGTTAGACGCATCGTCCGGAAGTTGTTCTAAGGAGCTGAAGATCAAGAAGGTAAAGATTGAAGATCGAAGATCAAGAATCAAAAATAAAGAGTAAAGAACAGTAAAAATCGCAAGGGCCAGGCAACTTGTGCTTTGATCATGTTGAACCCATGTTTACAAAATCGCTATATTGTTTTTACTCTATTGCATATTATTTCAAGTATACAATTGTTTTCAATTTAAATTGGGATTAGCTATGATACCAAATTGATCAATATCCTACCTTGACAATTGTATGCGATGATCTAATTGTCACCCTAGAATGTGGAATTATAGTTGGTTAATATTAATAATCAACATGGGAGGATTTAGACCGTAATAGTTGCTTAGCCATGCCACGTCATCACATGTTCTGGAATCATTGATAACTAATCTTGACTAATGGAATATGGAACGATGTTATGAACTTGTGTGTCATGTGTGGTCACACGATGAGATTGAGTTGTGCGGGCGAGAGGATGTCCCGCAATGAGGTTAAATTGTTGAAGGCACATGGTTCTTGGTAATCAACTGGGGTGATCATGTTTTAGATTGGGGCAAGTGGCAAGGGGCGAGCATGCCAATGTGGGCCCGATGGGTAGGGGGTATGTGGAAGTCTTGTCTCGATGATCCTAAGGACTTAACCTTGCAAGCCTTTGACCTGAGTCTTACTTGCAACCACACGTCTGGAATGGGACAGACCTAGTTGATTAGGGTTCTGATATCTTTCCTCTGATACCTCAGGGTCACAGTACACGGGGGTGTATCTATGCGGGGGAGCGTACTTGTGCTACGGCTTGGTGCCCATCCAACAGTGTTGGCCTATCCTATACTTCGGCTGGCACTGCGTGAGAGGAGTGATAGCGAAGGCAATACCGGAGAGGTTCTTTGGTTAAGGTAGAGGTTCCTGAAAGGCTTTGTCATGATTACTCTGCCGGCACACCAAAGGAAGTGTGCTAATAGCTTGGCGACAAGGGATGATCATGTCGTGTGGGTAAAGTGCATAACTTCTGCAGAGTGTAAAATCTATTCGAATAGCCGTGTTCACGGTATTGAGCAATGCTCGGGAATTACAGTTAAGGGTTAGACTTTTGCAAAACAAAAGTTGGGATGGATGGTAGGTTGCCATGGGAAGTTGGAACTTGATTAAGGATTGGAACTTGGTTTACTTGAGAAATGCTGAATCTATTTGTTACAGTTATTTGTTTTATTGTCTTTACAATCTATTTACTGTAATTGTTCTCAAATGCTGCTTTACTACAAAATAACCATGATAAGCCATTCCTTGGAATAAGCCTTGCATATAGTTATATTAGAATTGCATTCTGTGCACAACTTGTTGAGTGCTTTATGTACTCACCCTTGCCATCAACAAAATCATCAGTTGAGGAGAAGACTACAACTTCGAAGGAGGAGAAGTTCCACGAGGAGGCGAATATCTAGGAGTTGAACCTTGTCAGTTGCCTGTGGCATATTGATGGGATTCGTCAACATTCTTCATTCCGCTGCTGTTTATTCATTTTGAGTTGAAGCCACCAAGGCCTCACAAGTGTAAGTTTGACCTTAAGGTCGTTCAATAGTTCTATATTAATAGATGAAGTCTTTATTTATTATTCCGTTGTCTATGATTGTGATATTTCATCTATGTTGAGATTGTGTGCACTAGTGTGATCCTGGACTAGTGTTGAATACACAGAGGGTCCGAATTTGCATATTCGGGTCCCGACAACACATCACTATCACCTTCAAGAACACAAAATCAAACCATGCATGTTATGCCATTGCGATCACCATCATAAGAGCATTCCATTTTCGCAATAAAATTTTGCATGCAATATTATTTGAGTAATCTTAGAATGAAGAGAAGAATCCTCCTTTTCCTGAGAGCAGCACCAAGGGCAATGGAAAAAGGTCAAAAAGAAAAAGGCAAAGGGAGAGAGCACAATAAGAACCCATTTCTTGTTCTCTCCTCCAGCCGACCCTGGCCAGAGCCCATCTTCCTTGCCCATTCCTTTCTGCTTCCCATGGCAGCAAGAACAAGCTCAAGATCTCCCATCTTCTCTCCTCCAAATCCTGTCCAAAAATCAAAAGCCAAGCAATGCATGTCATACCATTGCAATCCACACCATTGAAGCAATCCATTCCTGCAGAAAATTTTCACATGCACAGCCATTTGGGGTGATTTAGAGGGAGGAGGAAGGAGTTGATGTGGTGGGCGCAGTGCTGCCATGACGCTGCCACGGCAGCAGCATGACATGGCCAACCGCTGCCACGGCAGTTCGCGATGGCTCGCAGCGCCGCCATGGCAGCAGCTCGGCAGCCCATGACAGCATGGCTTGTGAATGACGGGAGCAAGGCAGCGCAGCCGATGCTCAGGAGCAGCAAGCGCGATGTGGGAGTAGCCTAGCTGGGGCCAACGTAGTGTGAGGCCACGCAACCTGGTGATAACCCAGCAGGTGCACGGGCCCAGCTCGTGGCGAGTGGAGGCGCTGGACGGCGCGAGCCGAGATGGCGCAGGCTGGGGCCAGTGCTGGCATGGTTGGCTGGGGTGGCGCCCAAGGTAGCAGCGGTGCAGGCGGTGTCGCCACGACGTCGGTGATCAGTGGCCAGCGTAGGTGCGCTGAGGTCGGGCAAAGCGGCGCTGAGGTCGGGACAACGCAGGCAAGGCGTGATGGCCAACCGATCAAGGCGCGGAGCACGAGTGCACAACCGGGAGCGCTCAGCGGACAGCCAAGTGTGGCGCAGGTGGAGGTCGAGGCGACGGTAGTTGCATGGTGTCGCGGTGGCACAGTTCTGACGTGGTGGCAACAGCTAAGGAGGCTATGGCGTAGTGCGGCCAGGCCTTGCCATGGCAGCATGGTGCTACCACAACAACAGGAGACAGCAGCACGACGCTGCCATGGCAGCCCGTGGCAGGTCAGGGTGCTGCCACGGCAGCGGCCAGGCCAGCCATTGTAGCAGAGGTGTAGCGCTACCACGGCAGCCGTGGTAGCTCCCAAGCGAGGTGACGGAGGAGCCATCTCATGGCAGGCGGCCATGGAGCGGTGCAGCGGCGAGGCTAGTTGGAGTGGCGGGCAAGGCAGCCAGCACGGCATGTGGCGGGTGTCCCAGCACACTGCGATGGTGTGGGAGCATGGAAGGCGTGGCGTGGCTTGGCTTAGCTGCGAGCCACAGTGGCATCCTGTTGACGTCAAAAATTTGAAGTAGGGTTTTTGACAACAGCACACCAGACGAACACCTAGTTCAGAGCGTGCTAGTCGATTTGACATGCAATCGACAAGGTAAAAATATGAAATTCACTCAAAGCCGATCGTGAAGATCAATCGGCTTAGATTCAATCAACTTGAAGCCGATTAAATGAAGATTAAAGGGTAAGTCCAATTAACTAATTAAGAATAATCAGAAGGTAAAGGTAGATCAGTTCTGAAGAAGGCGATGCGCAACAAAATCGGAACAAATCGATCCTGGGTCGTAATTTCAAGAAGATCAATAATCAGCGATGCGCAACTTTATTGATCAAGATCGAATTACAGACTAAATTACAAGGACTACTCCTAGTCGACAGGAAAAAGTAATGTAAATTGGTGTGTTTGATTGTGTTGGATTCCTTGCAGCTCGCTCTTTGCCCTTCTTTTATACCCGTCGGCCGACCGTGTCCTATTACAACACGTTACAAAATCTGATCCGTATCGGCCTTTATTCGGATGGTTTTTCCTTAAAGATCTTTTCCGTTACCAAATATATTCAAATCTTTCCAAATCGCCTGTTAGTTACCCCATGTTGACTTTCTTGCCGATTTTATCCATACTTGCCAATTTTTGGTGCAAACATATGCCCCCCATTTTTGAAACATGACTTGTTATCTTTCAAGAATTGCAACTATCGGCTTTTCTCCAGTGGCTAACTGCTAAGCTTCATATAGTAACTGCTGCTTTAATTGCACCGTAATTTTCTGACATGTGTGTAGTGCGCTTTAACTACTCGTGTCTTTTGAGATTCATTTCCCGCCGCTTCAAATTTTTACCGTGCTATAAAAGCGGACCCCACATGGTCATTCTTCACGTGCTCGAGCTCTCGAACCATCCACAATCGGCTTAAGTTCTCTGTTGATGAATCTCCAAAACAGTCCTTAGCTCAATCATCCTCTGAGATCGGTTGCAATGGAACCAAGTAAGGTACTCATTCCGATCCCGCATAGCAACGATCAGTATTTTTTGGGTCCCTTAGGAAATCTAGATGTCAATACTGTCACAAATCAAGAAATTCCTCGTCTTCCTTTATCGGCTTCTGGTAATAATATAGAAGGTTGGAACAAAAGTTTCAGAGCTTGGCCGACATCACTCAAGGGGTGGAGGAATTGGTTCATTAGAGTGGCAGCCCAAAAGAGGGGTGAATGGGAAAAAATGGGTATAGCCAAGTGCATCCCCCTTTCCTTAGCCGATCCAGAAGCCAATGAGCCCCTAGTGGTCATGGCCTGCTATTTTTCGTCGGATTGTTTTAATGCCTTTCTGTTTCGTACTGGTCCCATCGGCCCGACTCTTTTGGACGTAGACCAGCTGTGCTGCCTTAGGCCAGATGGTGAACAAGTATCGGCTTTTAGTGGCAAGCCCAAATATAAACTTATCAGATCCAAAGGTGAAGGGTGGGCCAAATACATCGGAAACAACAATAAGGTTAATGGGCCGGTATCGGACGAAGAACATGTTGCTTTTTTAAACCTCTGGTTAGATCGCTTTTTATTCTATGGGGCATCCCTTGGGCCGACTCAAGTCTATCAAGTCATAGCAGAATAGCTTGTTGAAGGATGTCGGCTAGCATTAGGGAAAACTTTTCTTGGTGCTATGTATCAGATGTTGTACGTAATAAGGAGTCGGCTTTTTTCTGGTTTTGGGAATTTCATTGTTGGCAATGTGGGCGGTCCGATGTGGTTCGTGTAGATATGGTTGTACTGCCTATTCAGCTATTCTTTTAATCTGGATTTAGCCAACAGGACTCCTTTTCCAAGAGAAGACATTCCAGAAGGAGCACCTTTTCAGTTTAGAGAATGCCGATCCTTTGGTGAGAGATTTGTGATGTGCTCTAGTAATGAGACAAGAATCACACCTATCGGCTGTAGGAAATTTTTGTCTTTCTTCCTGCAATTGGACACTGAAGACTTTAAACAACAAGATTTCTTTAGCTATGGTGCCACAGCCGATTTCCGTTGGCCTTCTTTCCTGCATTTGGAAGCCGACAGTTCTTTGATGCCTCATGAGACCTTGGACTTGTATAAAATCTTCATCTCTCCATGCGTCTTTCACGCTGGCCTACACACTAGAAATCGGACATTCCAACCTTCATATGAGTTTTACCATCCTTCAGTCTATGCAAGGCAGCTTGGTTTTGGCCAAGTGATTCCAAGCCTGCCACTTCTTGATCGGCTACAGCCCAGGGCTAGAGTTCTCAATGCTACCTCATCCGAGCTGGTTTTGGAAATAGCCGATGAGCTTTAGCTTCGCAGTCTTCCTCATTTCCTCCTGAATGCTTGCCGGGCAGGAGGCTTCACAACATGGTGGTCGGCTATTGCAGAGTCGATATATATGGAAAAAACTCCATCATTCATAATCAAAGAATTCTTCCCAGATCTGCCAGAGCTATCATTAGTGTCTAACAACGATTCTAGCAGTGAAGCTAGTTCATCGGGTTATACTAACACAAGTTTAGAAAAAATAACAAGCGAGGTATCAGGTTTGATCATCGTCTCTTCATTTGTCTTTATCTTGAGACATTCTACTGACAAACCTTTGTTTGCTTTTCAGGCTAAGACTACTGGCAAGAAACTTGTTGTCGGCCAATTGGGTAGTGGCCAACACGGGAAAAGGCCACACCAATTGACTGGCCTTACTGGGTACACCTCGGGTACCCTCGGCATCCAAAGCCCATCACTATCAGACATAGAGAAAAAACAACCAAGTAAGCATATTATAATCGGTTGTTATTTCTTTTACCCTTTTGGCAACTAATTCTTAACCGATCATAATTTCAGAAAAGAAGAAAACAAAGTACACCAAGGCTCCAGCAAAAAGGGGGTCAAAGCCCAAGGAGCAGAGTGGTGAGAGTTCGCCACACACGTCGGCTACTGTAAAGGTAAGCAACGTCCTTTAAATTAATGACTTATGTTTTCTTAAGACGTCGGCTTATCTTCATCTTTTCTTCCGCCGACGCCGTCGGTGCAAGTTGCAAAAATCTTGGCCGACCTTCCTGGGATTTCACGGCGCCCCTTTCTCCTCCACGGCTGTAAGGACCCGAATCCACTGATTCGAACCCGCTGTGTTTACCACACTAGTCCCAGGATCAACGCTAGTGCACACAGCTCAACATCGGTACATATCATATCATACTCAACGATAATAGAATAATACTCCATTTATTGATATAGCTAAGTGTGTGATCTTATGACCGACTTACATTATTAAGCCACGCAGGGCAAGACTGGAAATATAAGCTAATAATTAAGCAGCGAAAAATAGAAAACGTAGATAGCTCATCAGTTCACCACAGGCAACCGACAAGGCTCGGACCCTAATGACTCGTGTCCTCCAAGAACTCCTCCTCCAACACAGGTGTAGATTCTTCGACTGTTGATTATTGTAGTTGGTAAGGGTGAGTACTTAAAGCACTCAACAAGTTGTGCACGGAATGCAATTCTATGTAACTATATGCAAGGCTTATTCTAATGGATAGGCTATCATGGCTATTTTGCAATAAGCAGCATTTATTAATAAATACAATAAATACATTGTAAAGACTGTAAAACAAATAACAATAAATAGATTCAGCATTTCTGAAGTAAACCAAGTTTCCAATTCTAAGTCAAATTCCATCTTCCACATGGCATTTCGCCATCCCAACCAATTTGTCCATTTAATTAAGCTAACCCTTAACTGTAATTTCCGAGCATTGCTCAATACCGCGAGCACGGCTATCCGAATAGTTTCACACTCTGCAGAGGTTATGCACTTTACCCACGCGATACAACCATACACCACAAAGGCGAGTGATCATAACAAAGCCTTTACAATGCGCTGGCTTAACCCGGTACGACCCGCTAAGATTTCAACACTGGTGGGACTGGTTACCACATCCAAGGCCCCCCTCTTGCGCCATGTGAATTTCTCCATAACTCGGGAACTCCCACCAACCACGATAGTACCAAAGCTAAGACATTGCAAATTACTCAGCTAGGCTGGCCCATACCAGACATGTGGTTGCATGATTGACTCAGGTCAAAGGCTTGCAAGGTTAAGTCCTTAGAGTGATCAAGGCAAGACATCCACATACCCTCTGCCCATCGGGCCCACCTTGGCATACTCGCCCCTTGTCACTTGCCCCAATCTAAGTGAATATCACCCAAGTTGATTACCAAGCACCACGTGCCATCAACAATTCAACATCGTTGCGTGACATGACTCGCCACAACAACTCAATCTCATCGTGTGATCCCACATGACACACAAGTTCATAACATCGTTCCATATTCCATTAGTTAAGATTAATTATCAATGTTTCAATCACATGTGATGATGTGGCATGGCTAAGCAACTAATACGGTCTAACCATCCCATGTTGATTATAACTACAAACCAACTATAATGAACCAATCTAGGGTGACAATAGATTATGACATACAATGACAAGGTAAGGTGTAGATCAAATTGGTATAATAGCTAAGTCCCAATTTATTATGAACAATTGTATACTTGAAATAATATGCAATAGGGTAAAACAAATATAGCAATTTTATAAACATGGTTCAACATGATCAAAGCACAACTTACCTTGGGATAGGTCCTGATCTGGATCTGGTGCTTGCTCTTGAGTTGCTGGATCTTCCTCCGAAGCGTCGCACAATTCAACGTCTATGCGTAACGAAGGAGAAAAGCAAATAAATACCAAAACAGAGAGCAAATGAACACCAAAAATCAATTAAAATTCACCATTAAATAGATATCAATTTTACAAATTTTTTGAAATTTGAATCACTCAAATCCGAGTTAAGATGTAAAAGATATAGCCTTTTGAAGTTTGAATAAATACTGAAATTGCAAAAATAGAAATTCGGAATTAACAGAATTATTTTTAACCTGAAAAACTGATTTATAACGTCAGCGTGACCTCATGATGACGTCATCATCACAGAATTTCCAATCGGATTATTTTCCAATTGAAAAATGCAATTATGACGCAAGCATGACGTCAGCCCTGATCTGGAACCAATCCGACGCTCACACGTGTTGCGGTGCATGAACTCGGTCCACGGCGCAGCGCTGAACCATGGTGGACTCGGTCCACGACGCCTCGGCACCCGTTCCCGACACGCGGCGGCATCCGTTTGCCCCATCCCTGCGGCGGAAAACCCACCACACAGATCGCATCTAACGGCTACTGATCTCAACCTTACGTGGCACGATCCTGATCCTTCACTGGAGATCCGACGGTCGTTACCTCTCGAGTCTAGCAATGGCGGCACGGCAGCGCTTCTGCGCCGGACTTGGAGACGAAGACCACAGCGACGGCGGAAGGAGGGCTCTCCGGTGACACTTCTACCCCTCACGGATGCAACTCGTCACGGCGAACAAGTTGGCGGCCTCGGCGATGGCGGAGACTCCACGGATGGCGAACTCCAAGCGAAAAACCACGGCGAAGACCTCGACTTGCTCCGACGAGCTCCTGGGCGCGCTCTACGGCTGCTCTCGTGAAAAGGCTCCGACCAAAAGCTACGGCGCACACCTGCGACCACGACCCAGCTCCTACGCGGCACGATCTGATCCGGAGAGACGCGATCGGACGGCTGCGAGGATTAGGGTTTCGCAGAGAAACTGGGCCACGCGGGCTGACTTGGGCCGCATAGCTCGCGGGCCGGCCCGACACTGTTCACTCGTTTTTTTTAAAAAAAATTCCATTTAAATTACTTACAGAAATTCATTTAATTAGTTTTAGGCAATAAAACTATTAGGAAAAATCAAAGAAAAATCTCAAAAATACTTTGAGACATTCTGAACTCAAATAAAATATTTTTGGCAAAATTTTATATTAACTTTGCAAAAATTTAAATGGTTTTCCACAAAAGGCCAAAATACTTAATTTGCAATTAATTCAAATAAATCCAGAAAAATCCAAATAAACTCCAGAAAATCATAAATGCATATTTAAGTGATAAAATAGTATTTGAGCAAAATTTTGGGATGTTACAATGGCCAACACCAATAGCTCCGACCGTTGTCCTGTTAGAATTCTCTGACCCAAAAAATTTACTGGGTTTCTCCTTGGCCGATATGGATGATCCTGAGATCATGGCCACAGATGACTACGACGCGGAAATCAGAAAAATTTGGGAAGTGTCTAAAGAGGCGTCGGCTTACGGTGACTTCAGTGCCAGGAATGCAAGAATGGCTCAACAAACTCTTTGACTTGGTGATGAAGCCACAATCGGAGATCCTGTCTAACAACCAGCCGATCCGAGATGCTATGGCGGCAGTCGAAGCCGACCTGCCCCCAGAAGAAATGGAAGCTCTCCTCAACGTCTATCACTTGGACGAGAGGAGATCTGAAGTGGAGGCAGCTCAGGCAACGATAGCACAACGCGAAGCTCAAGAAGCCGATCAGAAAATCTTGGACGAGCTAGTTGCTGATGCCAAGGCAAAGAAACAGAAGTTTGATGCTGACACTAAGCTGCTCAAGGCCAACAAGGAATCCATCTCCAAGCTTGAATTGACCAAGAAGTTCCTCTTGGAAGAGTTGGCCAAGACAGAGAAGCAGATTCTAGAAGGCCAACAAGCCCTTGAGAAAACTTCATCGGTCATCAAAGATCAGAAGCTTGGCATTGCTATGGCCGTGGTCAGAGTAAAGAAGCAGATGGCCAAAGTGGTGCCGGTGCCAGGGTGTGCCAAAGAATACGACCGCATCATTGATGAAGTTCAATGTGTGATTGCTAAGGCCGCCGGTGCTTTATCGGCTTTGGGCGCAACACTTCCAGGCTCTGGCATCCAGTATTAACCTTCTTCTTGAGATATATAACTCTGTTGGATGTCTTGAATCATTACTTTTGTAATACTCTGGCATTTTATAATCGGCTGTTTAACCGATTTATATTTGGCTTTGTTTATGTAATTTACAACCTTTTAGCCGATTAACAGCATCTTGTTAACTCAGTTTTGAGAGCGATTCTTTTTAGTCGGCTAAGCTCCAACCCAGACGCTAGGATAGTATTTCTTTAAGTACTTCCCGTTAATCCCTTTAGGCAAAACATACCCTTCTAACGTTTCAAGTATGTACGAATTTCCACCGACCAGCCGATTAACTTTATACGGTCCTTCCCATGTAGGCGACCATTTTTCGAATCGGTTATCTTTAGAACCAACAGGCAATATTGTCTTCCAAACAAGATCGACTTCATCAAAAGACTTAGGCACCACCTTTTTATTGTATGCCTTAGCAGCTCTGACTTTATTCTTCTTAAGCCGATCCAATGTAGACAAACGTAACTCTGCTAATTCATCCAAGTTATCGATCATCATATTGTTGTAATCCTGGTGCCGACAATCCATTCTGTCTGGCTATTCGTATAGAATCGATGTTAATCTCTATGGGCAAAATTGCTTCTTGGCCATGTACTAACTGATTAGACGAAAGCTTCATCGCTCCGTGATAAGCTAACCAATATGCCCAAAGTGACTCCGATAGAGTTGTATGCCAATTCCTTGTTTTTTCATCGATTTTTCTTTTGATCAACTTGATCAATGTTTTGTTAGATGACTCGGCTTGTCCATTAGCCTGAGTGTAATATGGCGATGAGTTCAACAACTTGATCACTAGGCTTTTCGTGTAATTCTGAAATTCATTAGACATAAACACAGTACCTTGATCGGTCGTAGTAGTTCGTGGTATTCCAAACCGATGGATAATGTGTTCATTAACAAACCCGATAGCTTCAACACTAGTGACCTTTTTAAGTGGTATAGCTTCAACCCATTTAGAGAAATAATCGGTCGCGTCCAAAATGAATTTATGACCTTTACTTAAGGCAGGAAATATTTGGCCGATTACATCTATCCCCCATCCTCTGAACGGCCATCGCTTGATAATCGGGTGTAGAGCTGATGCCGGCGCTACTTGTACATTGCCAAACTTTTGACAAGTCTGACATCCTTTGTAATTGTGGGCACCCGAAAATACGAATCGATCCTCGCCCGTGCGTTGGACTCAGAGGTGACACCCATACTCCACTTAAGTGTATGATCACTGTCGCCCAAAAGTCCCGTGCACAGAGTATTAACCAGATGGCCCTCACTCAAGCAAATATGAGCCACCTAGTTGCACCGTACACACTTACGTAACCAAGAGAGTTTCGATTCCATTTCAAACAACCATACCGGGATTGAAAGCAACTCATCCAAGCATGGCACTCACCGTCCGTCTCAGAACCTTAGTATCGCCCACACTCACCAAGGGGAGCGCAAGCAATAGCCAAAGAACGACGACCGCTCGAGTTCATGCATTAGATGGTTGAAAACAATTCCAGGTACCCGGATTTGTGTCTATTGCTAGTTCCCAAGATCAACGCCTAGCACCCACATATCCCGCATTCGAGATGTATCGCAACACATACACATGAAACTAAGCAATTGTTATAGCATAAACATAAACTAGAACTAGTAGTGGCCGACCGGCCAAATATAACAAGTCCATAAGTAAAGTGCAGCGGAAATAACACATATAACAAAAGCGGGACAGCGGTATGCCCATCCCTACCCAAAGGCAACCGACTTGGGAAAAACCCAAGTTCATCCGTCAACATGATCGTCGGTCCTCGGAGTATAATAAGCGTCGTCGGGGCATTCTTCCATTTCGTCTTCTATATATATTGATTAAGCAACCATGAGTACACGTATGTACTCGCAAGACTTTAGTGTATGGAAATATTGTAAATGCAACCTAGAACAAGGATTACAAGTTTCTACACTAGTCTCATTTCAGCATAAAGCAGATTTTGTTTAGCAAGTGAATGTTGCATAAAACGGTAACGGAATTGTAAAGAGCATTTAATAAGAAGCTAATAACAGTAAGTACAGTTCATATCCATCATTCCACAGCCCTCCTTGGCTGCGAATAGCGAATAAAAACAGCCATCCTTGGCTCCCAAAGTTTTCCATACCAACCCAACACTGTTTCCAAACGTTTTGGCAAAAACAAAGACTATACTTGACATCACTTTCCCAAGTTGCTCATGACCGCGAGCACGGCTAATTAATTAGATTTCAATATCTCTGCAGAGAGTGTACTCTTTACCCACATGACACAATCTAGCAATCATGTCACCATGCCTCGCGATACGTACTGTACCCGATTTGCTAGACTGTGACGAAACCGTTCAACTAGTTAAAGCCTAGCCTTGCACTAGCGACAGTGATGTTAAACCCTTGCCATGGTCTGGAGACCTGGACCAACACGTGCTGTCCTACACGATGGTATATCCCCATCAGGTCTGCTCTACATGGCAAGGCATGCACCGATGTATTGGAATGCTTGGGCCCCAACACCTCGGTGAAGGGAGCACCTAGAACGACACCAGTCCTTCAGATCGTCCATACTACTTCGGCCTACCAAAATGCAAGGCTAAACTTCAACTAATCTAGTGAGTTTAGGCTATCCCATACTAGCACTTGTGGTTGCACCAAATTACTTAGGTGATAGCATCAAGTTCGGTCCTTAAATGACCCAGGCGAGAATCTGCCCCTAACTACACGTGAGGTTCTTTTCACGCCTCAAGTTTAACCATAACTCGCCCGCGTCTAAATCATAAGTTTTGAGTTGGAATCTTACCAAATTACACGAAAACCATACCTCGGTTCCGTACATTTAAACAAAGTTGCTCCAGCTAGTTTGAAATGTGTCCCATCATTTAAAAGTCGTTCTAGTGAGCAAGTTTAAGCAATGTACATAAGTTATTTCGCAAGTATTACCCAAGTGACATTAAGTAATGTCTACACCAATACTAGGTTACAATGTTATGTAATCAATTGACAAGGTAAAGGAAATGCATACAATTAGGATTAGCTACCATCACCCACAACATAGCAAGTTTAAAACATACACGCATGCATATAGTTTGATAAAACAACATAAATTTGCAAATATGGGATCAAGATGATCAAAGGAGGGTGCTTGCCTGGTTTCTCTTCTTCGGGAATATAATCCGGATCGTAGTCGACGTCGTTAAAGACCAAATCCGAATTATCGTCGTCTATGCGTTGAATAATACAAACCGAGACAAAAGCAAATAACACCGTATCAAATGGGGCAAAAAGAAATCAGATGTAAATACCAAATAAAGACTTACCAAGAAGAACATGGCGATTGTGAGTTCTTGATTTATCACTTCCATAATGATTTCATTAGCATTTTGCTTATGTGAGGCCTTTTCTTGAATGAGTTACTTTCATCCTCTATTATAAGAAGCTAAGGTTATAATCATAGCTAAGGATATTTACGAATTCAAGAGGCTAAAATTATGTATCTTTGCATGTATAACTTTGAATTATATATGCTAAAATTATTTGGATTAATAGAAGTAACATTAGTTAAAAGGTTTTGCTTGTTTGGAATTTGGCTTCAAGTGCTCATGCATGGGAATGATTTATATGTGTTGGATCTGAAATTTTAGGTTATTTTCTGGTATTACTTGGTTATGTGATGGTTCTTACATTGCCGATGATTTGGTTTAAGTCTTCCGATTTCATTCATCCATACAAGTGACTAACTACGTTATCATTTAGGGTTTTTGCTCTAGCATGTTTTATATGATAAGTAGGTTGAAATTAAAATGTTTTTCCATATTTTGGTTGTCCATATACCGGTTTATGATTTTGAGTCGATTCCCCCAAAATTTATGTTTAGCCGAGTTGTTTTTCAAGTTGCTAAAAGTGCTTAAGTGCTATAGTCTTAGTGCAGTTTGTAGTTTTTGAAGGGTTTTGCTTAAGTAGGATTCATATGCAAAGCAAGTTATAATTAATATATTTTTGCATAATATGGTATTATATATACTAAACTCTGATTCTAAACTATTTTCCTTTAAATTTGGACGAGATACTTTACTGATTGCCAAAAAGGCTTATACGGCTACGCTATTCACGCGATTATGGTCCAGTTTTCATTCTTCGATTGCGGCTGCACCTTATGGGATAATCTAACCATTTCTCAGGCATAAGTAGGGGATATCCCTAAAAGTGTTTTAAAGTTGGTTTCACATTTATTTGAGAAGTTTTACATATAAATGATAACTAGGGCTTAATATTGCCTAACTCAAAATTATTCAAAATGATGTTATTTTTGAACAGAAAGCTATTACATGACATTTTAAGGTTATATCATTTTATTTGATTGAATCTGAGGTTCGTTTGCGAGAGGTATGAACATTTGCTCATTTTGCCGATTGAAGGTTTGAGCAACTAGAAAATAGATTAAACTAAAGGAAAGTTTAAATATTTCTGAATATTAATAATCTATCCAATCCCTGGAATGCATCCAAATTGGTTTCATCTAAGTTTGAGCTCATATGAGCATTATTCTAACCACTTGAAACTTGAATGTTATTAAGATCTTAAACCAACAATATTTGATTGAAAATACATTAAAATTTAAATGTTTTTGCATAAATAGAGTGCATAGGGTTGCAGTGACTTATTGTATTTAGTTCATGATTTATGGATCAAGGAAAAGTATACTTCCTTCATAACACCTATTTAGGGGCTATCATTCAAACTCTAACAACAATATTTTACTGCAAGAAACACATAACTTTTTATTTCATATTCCAATTCCTCATTTCAAAAATTAAATTTAGAAACTGATTTTACTTCATTTGGACAACCCTAGCAAAAGATATGATCAGTTGAATGAAAAAGGGCAAAAAAATAAAAAATTTGGTTTTGAGCTGCGATGTTGCTTGTGAATAGAGGGAGTGGAAAAATACTTGAGCTATACCTCTTCCTCTAACCCTAGAGCTTGGTTCAGTTGGCAATGGCGACGGTGAGGCCGGGATGATCTAGCTTGGCTCGCGTGGGAGAGATGCTGCCGAGAGTGAGGCGCGGCAGGGGGCGGCGGCTCCGGCTCTGGCGACCTTGGTGACGGCGGCGACCGGAGCTGCGACGGCGCTGGCGAAGCAAGCTTCTCCACCGTGCGGCTGCTGGGAATGAAGATGAGAACCGCAGGCAATGGCTCGGCGACACAGCTGCATGCATACGCAAGGAAGACTCAGGAGAGTGCACGGCAGCTAGGAGCATGTGAAGGAGCAGGCGAGCTCACCTGGGACCTCTTCCCGCGGACGAAGGGGCTTGCTGCTCGGCTCCTGTCCCGATGAGGCTTCGGCAGAGGGAGAGGCAACGGCGTAGCGAGCAAAGCAAAGAGAGGAGGACTCGGCCGGCTTTATGGCAGTGCAGGAGAGGTAGGTGTCTGCGGTATGGGCATACGGGTGGAGGAGGTGAGGGCTGGCTCGCTGCGTCCGCGTGGCGCCAGAGCTCTCACCGCAAGAACGCTCGACGGGCAGCTCGGTGCGTGCCGTGGCAGCAAGGCGGGAGTGGGAAGGGAGGAGGGAGAGAGAAGGAGGGGAAGAGAGGCTGACCGGTGGGTCCAGGGCTGTGTGGGGCCCACTGCTAGTGACAGAGAGGCTGCATTCATCGATTGCATCGGTGGTTTTTGGCAGTTGCAAAAATTAATGCTCCAATTCGGGTATAGATGTTAGTCAAGCTGATTGAGAGTGGTAAGTCGATTCAAAAATTTTGAAACTTTTTTTGTTGGTAGAGCAAGGAGTGTAGTTTCCATTTGCTTTGGTTTTACTTGATTATCTCTTGTATTTTGAGAACAGTAATCCTCCAAATTTGGCTGATTTTCTTGCTATTTTTGAATTTTTGAGCTATATATATGATGTGCAAAAATTTTGGAAAAATTATATTTATTCATCATTTGGGCTCTAGTATTTTAAAAAATTATTTTCTATAGCTTGTTGTTTAAAATTTGCATGAGTTTCTTTGGTGTGTTTGTTTTAGGTACTTGAAAATCATAAAATTCCAAATGTCAAATCTTGGATCAAATTAATAAATCCAAAGATAAATTCAAATGAACACTCAAATGTGCAACATGATTCATGAAATGTCACTTTATTCATTTTCTTGGATTTGGGATGTTACAGTAATATTTGAAACAATCCCCCAACATTGTTGGCCAAAAATATCCTGTTCGTCTAAGCATCCATTTCATCTTATGAGTCGATTGATGAGATCCGCAAATACCTTCATGTACCTCACCCATTGCCACCTGCTCTTCTTTAGTTCCAAGACATCTCAATAACAAACCTTCCATTGTCCGATAATATAAAATATCGTCCAAGATTACGTACTTCAAAGCTTGCTGCCTAACCTTGCGCTCTGTTGCCTTTAGACGGGTCAATCAGGTAATTCCTTATTTGCGTTCTCTAGTCAATAACATCTGCACACATGACAGCTTTGCTCACCAGTTCAGTCATCTGATATCGGCCAAAGTCCTTGTACCCCAACGCCTGTTGAGCCAGTGCGTTGGCTCTATCATTCATTTCTCGAGGGATATGACCGATAGAGAATGAGGCAAACGAGCCGATAATTCCGCAGCATTGTTCTAAATATTTAAGTAATATTTCATCACAACATTGGTATTCACCTTTTATTTGTTGTATGATTAACATGGAGTCGCCGTATACTTCAACAGCACTCACTCCGATATTTTCTAACAATTGTAAGCCTTTGAGTAATGCCTCATACTCTACCTGGTTGTTTGAACATTGGCTATTTAGCCGGAATGCGAATTCAAAATTATGACCCTTGGGCGATATGAGTACGATACCAATACCATCGCCTTCCCTACATACCAACCCATCAAAAAAAAACTGCCAAGGGGCAATAGACACTAAGTCGACAGCGGTATCATGTCCTGTTATAAAATCGGCTATGACTTGTCCTTTAACCGCTTTAGCCGATTCATAAGACAGGTCAAACTCTATTAAAGCATAGGCCCATTTACCAAGTCGACCTCGTAAAATTGGAGCCGATAACATATACTTTATAACATCGGTTCTACAGACCACCTTACAAGCCGATGCTAAAATATAATGTCTTAGCTTTGTACAAGAGAAATATAAGGATAAGCATAATTTTTCGACGAACGGGTACCTGACTTCAGTATCCAGTAGACGTCGGCTTAAATAAAAGATTACCCTGTCCTTACCATCAACTTCCTATGCTAAAATAGCTTCGATAGTTTCCTCTTCAGCCGATATATATAACCTGAAAGGAATCCCTTTTCGTGGTGCAGCCAGAATCGGAGGATTGGCCAAATATTCTTTGATATCATCAAAAGCCTTTTGCTAGTCAATTCCCCACACAAATTCTTGTTTATCTTTCAACTTCAACAGTGGGGTAAATGCACGAATCCGACTGGAAAGATTTGAGATAAACCTTCGGAGATAGTTGATCTTGCCAATCAGCTTCTGTAATTCGTTTTTAATCGTCGGTGGCTCTATTTTGGCTATAGCTTTAATCCTTTCTTGATTAACTTCGATACCTCTTTCATGTACCATAAAGCCCAAAAATTGCCCAGCCACCACGCCAAACGCACATTTGAAAGGATTCATCTTCAAGCCATGCGATCTTATGTTCTGGAAAACTTTCTCTAAATCGGCCTAATGATGTATATGATCTGTAGATTTCACCACCACATCGTCAATGTATATTTCGACAATATGACTGATTAAGTCATGAAAAATCAGATTCATAGCTCGCTGGTAAGTTGCCCTGGCATTTTTCAAACCGAAAGTCATAACCGTCCACTCAAATAATCCTATTGCACCAGGACACCTAAAAGCAGTTTTTGGTATATCGGCTTCTGCCATGAATATATGATTATATCCGGCATTTCCGTCTAAAAAACTTATAATTTTATTCCCTGATGTAGCATCGACAAGCATATCGGCTATCGGCATCGGGTATTCATCTTTTAGTGTGGTTTTATTTAAATCTCGAAAGTCAACACACACCCTGAGTTTTTCGTTTTTCTTCATGACTGGAACGATGTTGGAAACCCATTCCACATATCGGCAAGGCCTAATGAATTTTGCTTCCAACAATTGTTCTATTTCCTCCTTTATAATATTGTGCAAGGCCGGATTAAAGCGTCTAGGATACTGTTTAAACGGCGATATCCTGATTTAATAGGTAACCGATGTTCTACCAACTGTCGGCTTAAACCAGGCATCTCATGATACTCCCAAGCAAAACAATCTTTATAATCCTTAAGAATTTTGACCAATCTTTCTTCGTATTTTGCATCTAATTTTGCACTAATAAAAGTTGGTCTTTTCCTATCACCACTACCTATATTGACTTCTTCAAGCAGATCAGTAGACGTGACGCCTTGACCCAACTTTTCAATTTCTTGGAAATCTTCTATGACTTCATAGTTATCCGTTATTTGCCGATAGCTTTGCATTTTGTCTTGTAAAGCCTTCATTGTTTTTCTTGTCCCCATCGGCGTAATACCTCATTTGCTCGATCAAACGTGCCTAGCTTGACGCTGATCGGCATAAGTCCTGTTTTACTCACGCAAATAAAGTCGCAATCATCCAGCGTTTTCCCTGATATACATCCAGCTTCTTCATGCTGCTAATTCGCATCAAAACTAGCCATGGCTATATAAGCCGATGTATCAGCTGTGACAACCTCAACTTCCCCTCCATTCCACTGAACAAGCGCTTGATGCATAGTCGATGGAATGCAGCAATTAGCATGAATCCAATCTCGACCAAGCAGAACACTATAATTTCCCTTGGCGTCAATGACAAAAAATGCGGTTGGCAAAGTTTTACTGCCAACAGTCAACGCTGTGACCATAACACCTTTGGCCTCTGTGGGATCGCCTATGAAGTCGTTCAAAACCATAATAGTCTTGATGAAGTGTTCGTCGGACTTACCCAGTTCCTTGCAGGTGGTGTACGACATTAGATTAACTGTAGCTCCACCGTCCACCAGCATCCTTGATATCGGCTTGCCATTTATATAACCTTTCAAATGCAATGGTTTTAGATGTCGATGATCATCTCTTGGTTTCTCAAAGATTGCATTTTGGGCCCCTGAACATGATTGAGCGAAAATTTATTTTGCCGATTCAGTTTTAATTTTGAACTCGGCTGGCAATGTAAATACCATGTTGATATCTATTGGAGGTGTATCGTCCCTAATAATACACTACAAGAAACAGAGAAAAATTCGTGGGTTTTTTTAAATTCGTGGGCCAAAAACAAACCCACGAATTTATTTATTTAAATTCGTCGGTTTCTATAAAACTCACGTTTTTAATTAAATTCGTGGGCCACAATAAAACCCACGAATTTATTTATTTAAATTCGTGGGTAATACAAATACCCACGAATTTAATTAAATTCGTGGGTAATACAAATACCCACGAATTTAATTAAATTCGTGCGCCACAAAACCCACGAATTTGCAACGAATTTAATACCTCATCCGGCTTCTATCTCTCTTCGCTGCTCTCTCCCCGCCCGCCACCATCGCCGCCATGCCCCGCCCCGCTTGCTGCTGTTGCGGCCGCCGCCGCCTCTGCCGCCGCCTCGCCGTCGCCCACGCGCCACTGGCGCCGCTTCACTTGGCCGCCGCGCCGCCTCCCTTCGGCCACCGAGACGCCGCCCGCCGCGCATTGCTTGCTCGCCCGCCGCCAAGCGCCGCGCCACTCGGCCGGGCACCCGCATCGATCTCAACACGGTGGATGAGGAGGAGGACGACCGCGGCGGCGGTGTGCCGGAGCTGTGGCACGCTTGCAGGGGGCTGGGGCGGCTGCGTGCGGGCAAAGACGGTAGTCTACCGCCGCGAGGGCACCTCGCGGCTGCGCCGGGCGGCTGCGGAGGTAACGTGGCGGTGGCCTGCCGCCCCGACGTGGCGTCGCGCGTCGTGGGACGCCGAGCTATGCGTGAGTGGAGTATCTTGTCCGATACCACGGGGCTTTTGGTTTCGCCGTATTGCTTGTTTTGACGACGGGATTACATTCACATGGTGTGGATTGTGAGCGGCGGATGCGGCGACCGATGAGGTGTACGCGGTGGCGCCGTGGCGAGGGCGAGGTAAGACGCCGCTTAAATCACTCGATTGGATTCATGTGCTTCGTGATTGGATGGGAATTTTTGCGTGGTGGTGGAATTGAAGGGGAAGATGACTTGGTGGATGGTGATGAAGAAAGGAAGTCCCGGATCTCGCACATGTTTTGCAAGACACATACTGACCTCCGACACGAGCACGCACGGAGGGTTCTCTGTTCCTCGCCGTCAGCCGAGGATCGCTTGCCACCTCGGTGATAAGACCGAAGATTGATTTGGGACATTTGGCACTTGAAATGACACCTGGCCTTGTATTGCAACTCTAACCATACATTTTCTTTGTTCTTTCGTAGGATTACAAGCACTCAGGCCTTCCCAAGAGCTTGTTGCCAAAGATTTGCATGGAGTGAAATGGAGGTTCCGCCATATTTATAGAGGTGAGATCAGTACTAATGGAGTACTTGATCGGGAGTTTGCAATGCCCTTTTATATTATTTATTTATTTATTCTGTTGCTAGTATATGTTTCATTTGACACTTCTAATTTATGTAGTTATGTATGATGCTTCCATATACTTTTATATTTCAGAGTCAAAGAAATACCATTTCTAAAAGCTCTGTAACTACATTTTGCTTTTTCAAAGATATACCTAATATAAATCTTGGAGGACCGTTGTAGTCTATATTATGAAATATATGGCGATCTGACTTCAACTCTTTCCTAATTTCAAGACACTGGTAGTTTCTCCTTTATGTGGCCACACATTGGAACATTGCTGTTGTTGTTTCTTTTGCTGACAATGGTTTCCTTTTGTAATTAGTGTTTTGATGACTGGCATTCCAGGTCAACCTCGTAGGCATCTTTTAACAACAGGATGGAGTTCATTTGTCAATAGAAAGAAACTTGTCTCAGGGGATGCAGTCTTGCTTCTCCGGTAAGCATATGAACAATGTGATAAACTCAATAACTTTATCTTTTTATTTCTTTTATTCAGAAAATTGTTTTTCCCTTTGTAGAGGTGATGATGGTGAACTAAGACTGGGTGTAAGGAGAGCCATCCACTTAAAAACGAGTCCCTTCTTAAAGCTTTCAAAGTGCAGTGACTCAAAGATACACACTCTCTCTGCTGTGGCTAATTCCTTGAAACATAAAAGTGTTTTTCACATTTGTTACAGCCCAAGGTTTGTTGTTTAAAGCATATAATATTCATTTTTATGTAGTCAAGCTTGCTCGAATATTTGACGATGGTAACTGGCAAGATAAAATATGATGTTGACAAGGTGGTAGCAGTATAGCTACACCGATAATAATACATATGTCAAAAAGAACAATACAACCCCTTGATATATTTGTAAGCATTGAAATTGGACACGAAATGAAATAGGTATATTATAACTGCAAATGTTTTTTTGTTTGCTGAGTGGATGTCCTATTTACAAGAGAGGTTATGCCGAAATTTTGTACATTTCGGAGATTTAGTTTTAAGCCGGTTTTGAAGAGTTAAAAGGTTGGTTTCAGTATTTTAGTACTGGTAATAGGTTTGGTGTCTCGTTTGTTAATTCTTCGTTCGCTTGAAGTTCATTGTGGAGTTTGTCTTTTGTGTTAGTGTTTCTGATCAGATTTGAACAAAATAGATGATCCTTCTTATTTATTCTTCGCTTAGCAATTTTTAGTTTCAATTTTCTTTTTGCCTTTTCTTTTCTTCTTTAGTTGTTATATGTATTGAGTGCGATACACATATATATAAATATATATATATATTTTTTTTGTAAAAATGACTGATAAATTCGTGGGTTTAATAAACCCACGAATTTAACAGATTAAATTCGTGGGTTTATTAAACCCATGAATTTAACTCAGATTCCCAATTAAATTCGTGGGCTTGGCAGAAACCCACGAATTTAACTTAAATTCGTGGGTACCCACGAATTTAATTAATTAATTTCGTCGAGTTAAATTTGTGAACTAAATTCGACGGTTTGCTCACGAATTTAAATCGAATTTTGGCTTAAATTCGTGGGTTTTTGGCCCACGAATTTTTCCCTCATTCTTGTAGTGATAGGAGAATCCAGGTCATCGGCTGACTCAAAATCTTCTTCAACCTGTCCTTTCTTTCTCCATTCTTTCTTGACTACTTTGATCGGCCGAAGTTCATTAAAAGTTTCATCCCTCTACTTCTCTGCATCGGCTTCTCTGACCTCCTGAGTTCTCAGCCTTTGCAACTGTCTACACTGTGATCGGCTAAGGCCAGGTGGACACCATCTAGGTTTGGGCTCCATTGGCTTACGTATTTTTCCAGCCAAATCTTCTTGATCAGAATTAATTCCTTTTTTTTCAACCTGGTTCAGCACCAGATTTGGTTCAGAGATTCTTTCGTGAACAGGTCTTCTATAACTTTTGCCAAGACGATCTCGTATCAGACCAGACAACCTCTCTCTGGCCGATCGGTTAGGCCAATCATCTTGGGGGTAACGCTCCATTGGGCATGTATACGGAGATGGTAATGCTACTGCCATTTCCCAACAAAATTGCCAAAAAGGACATCTTTGATGGGCTTTCTCCACGTTCTCAGTTTGATAAAGATTATCTGGCCGATGAGGATAATATCGTGGCCGATTATTTATTCAGTTTCGGCCTCTTGGCTAGCTGTTTTGGTGGTGATTTTTTCGCCTTATACCATCTGCCAACCTGCAGGTTTCCCTTAGGTTTAATTGTCCTTGAATTTTTTCCTTCATGATCGGCTTCTACCTGTAATGATACGATCGTGATTTTTAATGTCTGACTACCATTCAAAGTTGTCTGGACATCAACCTGCCGATCCCTTTTTGGCTCCTCATGATGCATCGGCTTTTTTCCTTTGCTCGAACATTGAACCATATTAATAGGGAACGGATCAACATGAACTTGCATGGTCGGCTCATCACCGAATTTTAGCCATCCGTCCTCGATAGCTAACTGGATTTGCTGATGGAAAATATTGCAATCATTAGTATTATGAGAAAAAGAATGATGCCACTTGAAATACCTGCGTTTCTTGATCTCATCAACCGATGGTATAACGTGTTCTTCGGGCAATCGTATTATTTTTTCTTGTAACAATAAATCAAAAATATGATCACATTTAGAGACATCAAAAGCATACTTAATTTTTGACTTATTTCTAGTCGGCTTAAGCCAAGAACAGACTAGGGATTTTTTAGACCCTTTTATCCATTCGGCTACGTTTATCTCTGCTTCATCATCTTCTAAAGAATCGCTCGAACAATAGTCGACCATATTAACTTTGGCTTTACCCTTTTCTTTATTATTACCATTTTTAAACCTGTCCTTAAACGCCCTATTTTCCGAGAATCGGCTTTCTTGAGCCGACATGCGATAAAGCAGATGACTCAGATCGGTGAACTCTTGTCCTCCAAACTTCTATCTAAGTGGTGGAATTAACCCTTGGAAAGCCAAATCAGCGAGTTGGTTATCAGGTAATGTGACACTGAAACACTGATTTCTAATTTCTCTAAATCTCTTAATATAGTCAGTTACCGATTCTCCAAACTTCTGGCGAACAGAGCTTAGATCGGAGATCTTGAGTTCTAAACTGCCCGAGAAGAAGTATTCATGAAATCGGCTTTCCAAATCATTCCATAAGTGAACCGAATTCGGAGGTAGACAAGTAAACCAAGTAAAAGCTGCTCCCGATAATGATAACGAGAACAGTCTAATTTTTGGTCTGTCGGACTGAGCTGCTTCGCCACACTACGCGATGAAGCATCCGACGTGTTCTAGTGTTGTAATTGAATCGTCGCAAGAGAATTTTGCAAAATCTGGGACTTTGAAGTTGTGAGGATAAGGCATACGATCTATGTAATCAGGATACGGCTTTCTATAGCCGATAACCTTCCCTTTTGGCTGTATGCCGAATTGATCTGTTAAGACAGTGTAGATCTGATCGGCCCAATTCACATTATCGGCCACTGGAATAGTAGGTCCTTGATAATGTTTGGCATAATTGACATTCTGCCCCCCGAGTGCAAACTCGGGTTTCCAATTAAGTTGAGCCGACAGGTGACGGGTGTATTGGTCGTACCTATTGTTTCGAGTTAATGGTTCTGGTACTGGGACAAACGGTTCTGAATAGGTCACTACCCTGTGTGAACCCTGATTTCTGGGCAAGACAGGTTCTTGACGTTGTGAGTATCTGTCGGATTCAATCGGCTGTGAAACTGATTGTGGAAAAGCATAGAACGAAGCTGACGGTGGTAGATTCGCTGATGCATCTAACTTAGCAGCATCAGTGTAAGCGTGATAATGGTTTATCCCACTCGGTCGAGGATCTCTAGGCAGTATAATAGTGAGTTGAGTGGGCATCATAGTTGGGGGTGAAGTCATAGCAAATGGTTTAGGATCGGCTAGTGTACTCTGCGTGTTTTGTGCTAGTGAAAAAACAGGGTAACTTGGCAGAGCTTGCAACGGGTCGAGCAGACTTCCGAATGAGGCCAACTGCTGGGCGATGGTTTTGACACTATTAGCGATCATCGGCTTAAGAGTTGTGACAAGAGCTGATGACTGATTTATCAGTGCATGGTGTACAGATTGATTAATCATAGACGATAGCTCAGCTTGAGTGGCCAGATATCGACTTGCTGGTCCATCTGTGACGCCTGCATCCCCTAGCGCATTGACCATCGGCAAAGCAATATTTTGAGTGTCGCCACGTCGAATTTTCTGATAACAATTCAGCATCATCTCTTCAAGAGCTGTTTTCTGATCTTCGATTTCTCTACGTTGTTCACGCGTTAAGTCGTCCATCGTCGGGACGATTATGGCTTCAGCGTTGAGATCGGATGGTGGAATCGACTTCCCGGATGAAGACATGGATGTCACACTAGGCGTGCCAAGAGTGTGTTGACGTCAAAAACTTGAAGTAGGGTTTCTGATAAAAGCACACCAGACGAACATCTGGTTCGGAGCGTGCCAATTGATTTGACCTGTAATCGACAAGGTAAAAATATGAAATTCACTCAAAGCTGATCGTGAAGATCAATCGGCTTAGATTCAATCAGCGTGAAGCCGATTAAATCAAGATAAAAGGGTAAGTCTAATTAGAAGGTAAAGGTAGATCGATTTTGAAGAAGGCGGTGCACAACAAAATCAAAACAAATCGAACCTGGGGTGTAATTTCAAGAAGATCAACAATCGGCGATGCGCAACTTTATTGATCAAGATCAAATTACAAAGACTAAATTACAAGAAATACTCCTAGTTGACAGGAAAAAGTAATGTAAATTGGTGTGTTGGATTGTGTTGGATCCCTTGCAGCTCCCTCTTTGCCCTTCTTTTATACCCGTCGGCCGACCATGTCCTATTACAACACGTTACAAAATCTGATCCGTATCGGCCTTTATTCAGATGGTTTTTCCTTAAAGATCTTTTTCGTTACCAAATATCTTCAAATCTTTCCAAATCGCCTGTTAGTTACCGCATGTTGACTATCTTGCCGATTTTGACCATACTTGCCAAATTTTGGTGCAAACACACCCATTGCGCGGTAGCCCGCAGTGCGGCCATGGCAGCCCGTGGCAACTCGCGGCATTACCACTGCAGTAGCCGGTGCTGCCATGGCAGCGATGGTTGGTGTGGAGCAACGCGTGGCCGGGACGACGCGGCGGACGGGCGAGGCAAAAGGCTATTACTTCGGTGCTTGATTATTAATTGGATTGGAGAGTCATGTAAATTAGAGGTTGGATTATATGTACTAGAATATTAGACTTGCGCCATCATATGAGGTCTATACTTTTATTTTGGGTTGTCAAATGTATGAATATGGGTCAATTATGGTGGTGTAAATATGACCAAATGGATGTGATACATGCATAGTGATCCAATTGAGTGAGCACATATATAAATGATCAGTAGGCTATTAGATAGTGAATATGTGACCGCTTAGAAGCCTCATGTGAGTATTGCATGGTTGCATATGTCTATATAAGTGGAATTTTGATATGTATGATTAAGGATTTCTAAAGTAGGATGGTTACCACCAGATTGTTAGCACTAGCATAACAAGTTGAGTAGGTTATGATTGTTGGGATTGATCGCAATCTTCTGCTATTAAATTTAGTGAGCCTTGTACAATCATTTATTGGATTGTAGAGGTGGAATATCATGAGTCCAATCAATGAGGAAACTAATAAATTAGGTGATCCTACAATTTGTAATTCACAAGTTTGCATATCAAATTAGTATATCTTTATATATAACTTATCATGCCTAGTAAATGATGGTGGTTTGGTTTGATCACAACCATGTTCAATTAATTTAGTAAGTTCTGTACAGTTACATGTTGGGTTGTATAAAGTGAAATGTCGCAAGTGGTTAATAAGGAGACAAATTAATTGGATGATTCTTTAATTCATACTTTATGAGATTGTACATAGTGAGCAACATTGGAGGGAATTGTGTAGTTAGACATACATGTTAAATTAGTGGGTCTTTCGTAGATCATGGCACCTAGTAAGTGATATGGCTTGCTTAGAAGATGCATATCCTTTATAGTGGATGTTCTAGGAGGTGTAGGATTGGCTCTCACATTATTCTCATATGCATCATTCTCACATGCATCATCCTCATAAGTATTATTCTCATATAAATGAACTTGTATAATGCTTGTATGTATGTTGTTTGTACCGAAGAATAGTAACTTCGGGTTTGTTTGCTTGTATGTTGTAACATCCCAAAATTTGGCTTAATTAAGTTTTTATTGCTTAAATGTGCATTTATGATTTTCTAGAATTTATTTGGATTTTTCTGGATTTATTTGAAATCAAGTTTATTGCCTTGTATTCAAATCTATTTAAATCTGTGCAAAGTTAAAATAAAGTTTTGCCAAAAATATTTTATTTGAGTCCAGAATGTCTCAAAGTATTTTTGAGATTTTTCTTGGATTTTTCCTAATAGTTTTATTGCCTAAAATAAATAAAACGAATTTCTGGAATTAATTTAATTGAGAAAACCTTTTGAAAAAGCGTGTGAACAGTAACGGGCCGGCCCATGCACTGTGCGGCCCAGATAGCCCGTGCGGCCTACTTCGGCCAAAACCCTAGGCCTAAGAAATCCCGACCGTTGGATCGAGACCCAACGGCCGAGATCTCGCCGCGTCGTTGAGCGCTCAGGGCCGTTGATTGAGCGACGCGTGGACGTCCCGGATGAAGCCGCGTCGTCTTTTCGAGCCGTCTTCGGAGTCCGGGCCGGACACGCCTTCCGCAGACTATTTAAAGCGCCGGCGCGCACGGAACCCTTACTCGCGCGCGCATCTTTTCCAAAGCCCGAGGCTCGTGTCGCCGTCGTTCGCTCGAGGAGCTCGCCGGAGTGGAGGTCCTTGCCGGTGGTTTCGCTCGGTTTCGTCGCCGCCGTTGATCTTTCGCCGTCACGGTGCCACCATCGAGATCGCAAAACCGCGCGTCGGATCCGTGAAGAGTCATCGCCGTTTAAATCGCCGAACGCCGTGGCGAGGTCGTCATTCTCACGTCCGGTGAAGTTGCGCGCCGCGTTGCCATCGCCACGTTGAAGCTTGAGCCGTCGGATCTCGGTGAAGGGTCTAGATCGTGCCACGACGCCGCAAGAAACGATGAACGTCTCGTAAGCGCCGACCGTTAGATCTAGATCCGCGGCGGGTGTCTTTGCCACGTCGCGTGAGATCGGTAGCCGTCCGATCAAACCCGTGCGCTCTAGATCGCACCGTCGTTGCAACCAATCGTGACTCGCCGCGTGTCGGGCGCAAGCATCGAGGCGTCATGGACCGCGTCTGCGGTGAACCAACCCAACGCCGTGGACCGGGTCTATATGCCGGGACACGTGGCAGCGTCCGATTGGTTTGAATCAGGGCTGATGTCATGCTGACGTCATAAACCGGTTTTTCAGAATAAAAACAAATCTGTTAAATTCGAATTTCTGATTTTCTGATTTCAGTATTTATTTTAAACTTCAAAAGGCTATATCTTTTGCATCGTAACTCGGATTTGAGTGATGCAAATTTCTAAAAATTTGTAAAATTGAGATCTATTTAATGGTGGATTTTATTTGATTTTTGGAGTTCAATTGCTCTCTGTTTTGGTATTTATTTGCTTTTCTTCTTCGATACGCGTAGACGTTGAATTGTGCGACGTTTCGGAGGAAGATCCAACAACTCAAGAGCAAGCTTCAGATCAAGATCAGGACCTATTCTAAGGCAAGTTGTGCTTTGATCATGTTGAACCCATGTTTATAAAATTGCTATGTTTGTTTTACAATATTGCATATATTTCAAGTATACAACTGTTTCAAATTAGATTGGGTTTAGCTAAAATACCAGATTGATCTATACCCTACCTTGTCATTGTATGCCATGATTCATTGTCACCCTAGATTGGTTTAATATAGTTGATTAGTAACTATGATCAACATTGGAGGTTAGTCCGTATTAGTTGCTTAGCCTTGCCACGTCATCACATGTGTCAGAATCATTGATAATTAATCTTGATTAATGGAATATGGAACAATGTTATGAACTTGTGTGTCATGTGGAATCACACGATGAGATTGAGTTGTTGTGGCGAGTCATGTCACGCAGCGATGTTGAATTGTTGATGGCACGTGGTGCTTGGTAATCAAGCGGGTGATAATCACTTAGATTGGGGCATGTGGCAAGGCTAGTATGCCAAGGTGGGCCCAATGGGCAGAGGGTATGTGGAAGTCTTGCCTTGATCACACTAAGGACTTAACCTTGCAAGCCTTTGACCTGAGTCAATCATGCAACCACATGTTGTAATGGGACAGCCTAGCTGATTAATTTGTAATGCCTTAACCTGGTACTATCATTGGTGGTGTGAGTTCCCGAGTTATGGTGTAATTCACATGGTGCAAGAGGGGGCCCTGGTTGTGGTTTTCGACCCACGATGTTGAAACCTTAACGGTAGTAATCTTGGATTAAGCCGAGCATTGTAAAGGCTTTGTCATGATTTCTCTGCCGGCACACCAAAGGAAGTGTGCTAATGGCCAGGCACAAAGAGAATATCATGCCGTGTGGGTAAAGTGCATAACCTCTGCAGAGTGTGAAACTATTCGGATAGCCGTGCTCGCGGTATTGAGCAATGCTCGGGAATTACAGTTAAGGGTTAGCTTAATTAATTGGACAACTTGGTTGGGATGGCCGAATGCCATATGGAAGATGGAATTTGACTTAAGATTGGAAACTTGGTTTACTTGAGAAAAGTTGAATCTATCATTATTGTTATTTGTTTTACCGTCTTTACAATCTATTTATTGTATTTGTTCGTAAATGCTGCTCTGTTGCAAAATAGCCATGATAGCCTATCCTTTGGAATAAGACTTGCATATAGTTACATAGAAGTGCATTCTGTGCACAACTTGTTGAGTGCTTTAAGTACTCACCCTTGCCAACAATAACCTCACCAGTTGAAGAGTCTACATCAATCTTTGGAGGAAAGATTCCAAGAGGAGAGCGAATGTTTAGGGCGCAAGCCTTGTCGATTACTCGTGGTATCTTGAGGGTTGTCTACGTTTTCATTCCGCTGCAGTTTTAATATATTATTCACCTTGCGAGGCATAGTCATGTAAGTGGACCCTGAGGTCATTTAACTAGTAGTATATATCATATGATGTCTTTCCTAATGTTTTCGCTATGTATGATTGTGATATTTACTTATGTTGAGCTTTGTGTGCACTAGCATGATCTGGACTAGTGCAAGATACACAGAGGGTCCGGATTTGCATATTCGGTCCCGATGTAGTGGTATCGAGCCATCTTGTTGTAGGCCTTGACCCTAGATAGTCTGATCGTCTCTATAGGAACTTCAAAATTATTTTCTAAAGAAAAGAATTAACTTGGAAGAATAATATGTTCTTGACTTATCTTATTCTTCTATTCCTTTCCTCGTCAAAATTTCTCTCTTTTCCCCTGCTGAATTTCTTTTTCTCTCCCTTCTGGATCGAGTTAAAAACCTTATCTGAGTTGTCTTGGTAGTTGACGTGCCACATCATAGAAGAAAGCATCAAGTGCTTGCTGTTAACCCTGGAAATCATGAAGGAGGAAATCATCGAGCTCAAGGAAGGAGTAGATCCATGAAGCGTTCCAAAAGCTAGAAGATCTATGCTTCGAGTAGTCAGTTGGGACTCAAGTGTGGGAGTCGCGTCCGCTTAAGATTGAAGTGTTACCCCTGTAGGCGGTAGTTTTGTGTGTATAGGTTGAATTGGTTCTTCCTTGATTGCTGAGTGTGCAGTATGTGTTGCAGAGCTTTTAGGCTTATATAAGCAACCATACCAAGTTATTAATATTGTTTGCTTAAGTTATTGGGTTAAACCTATCTCCCCTGCTTTAGGATTCCTGCTTCTTACCTATGCTATTTTCCACTTCCCTATTCCAAGTGAAGCAATCAAGCGGAGGGTTGATTCGTGGAAACAACATAATCGATGGCGTGAAAATCAATCCAAGGAGAATCTCAATAGTGGATTAGTTCTTCAACCATCGATGCAGATGGATATGCGAGTTTGAGAGAGTTCTTGTTGCTCGGACTCAGTTGATGCATGCAATGATGAAGCAGATGCAGAATATGACTGACCCAGCTAATGTCAACCAAGTGTCCCAAGCTGCTACCAATGATTTTCGTTCCTACTTAAGGTTATCAGAATTCATAAGGACTCGTCCGCCGACGTTTTCAGGAAATGAGTTACCCTCAGAAGTAGATGATTGGCTCAAGACCATTGAGAGGAAGCTGCTCATTGCTCAGTGTGAAGACGATGAGAAAGTCCTGTATGCTTCTTATCAGTTACAAGGAATCGCTGCTGAATGGTGGAAGAAATATTGTGTTGCTCATGAAGCCCCGCGGAGTATCACTTGGAATGAATTTGTTGTTGCTTTTCGTAATCTCTTTGCTTCACCTAGAGACAGTATGGTCACGATAAATACGAACAGAATACTATTCTTGCACCTTGTTCAACATCTAAGAGTTGCTCTCGAAGTGTCATCAACCAAACAAATCAAGATCGTGCGTGCATTATTTGTGGAGAGATAGGACATACCACGACGAGCATGCGATTAATTGCTCCGGTGTGAAGGAAGTCATTCTGCGGGAGAATGTCCTATGAGTGACATCACATGTTACCTTTGTGAAGGCCGAGATCATGGTCCAGCTCAATGTCCTCTGAATCCAATAGTCACCGCTGTAATTCAAAGATCGCGAAAAGAATCTTGAGCCGTAGTTGCTCCGAGTCGTCAAGAAGAGGCGGGGCGTCGGTTGCAAAAGTGGTGCCACTCGAAGAGCTAAGGACACAATACCTTAATCTGTTGACCCTCATCAAGAAAGAAGTAATTGGCGATCACCAACAAAGCATGTTTCTGTGCGATGAAGAAGGCCATTGGGCTAGTGAATGCCCTATGAAGCAACCATTACGACGCAACAAGAAGACAACAATGTACTGTAGGCGCACAACCAGCGAACACGGGTGTGTTATAACTGTCATGAGGAAGGCCATTTTGTTAAGAAATGCCCGCGAAAGAATCTAGAGTCTCCTACAGACGCGGTCCTTCCAGAAGTTACCTCAGTCAAGTTCATAACGCCAAGAGTGAGCAGTAAAGTCGCAAGAGAAGTTTGTACGGAGAATCAGTTGAAGAAGAGGCATCTGAATGAAGACACTGCCTTAGTCGACGAATGCTCAAGGAAGAGAGGTGGACCTAAGCTTTGTTACACCTGCAACAAGCCTGGGCATTTTGCTAACAATTGCCCTCATAAGAAAGTGATCGCACCAGTGCAAGCCAATCTCAATTTTGTTCCAGTCAAAAACTTCAGCGCCAATACCAATCGAGGAAGTTTAGATCGATGATTTTAGCCGATGCAAGTGTCATACCCTCGTTTGTAAAAGAAAAGTGACTAGAGGTGAAGTCCATGTAAAGATTTTCGTGCCTAAATAAATAAAGTAAAGATGGTTGAGAGGTGGATATGTGAAGTGTTGGAATAAAAGCATTAATGATAAAGGATGTTCCTGAGTATTCCCCTATGTTGACGGTTCACCTGAAGATGTTGCGTGTGCAACGAGGATCAGTTCAGTGGTGGTTGTAAAGATTGTCAGCTCGAGGACTTATCATGGTCAGAAAGTACACTATTGCTTGATCTAACCTAGAATGTAACGGAGTTAAGTTGGAGAAAAGTTTCTAGCTACGATATTGGATATCAGACCTAAGATGCCACTCGAATGAATTGGTCGTCGGACATATAAGGTCATCCGGAGTTTGGTTAAAGAAGTGTGTCAGCTAAAAGCCCTGAAAGCGGGAAAATGGAATTTCAAACGACTACGGTTCGTGTTGGTCAGCAGAAGGTCAATAGCGTGGAAGTTGTCAGCTTTGAAGATGTGCAGTTGTTAGGGAATATCCATATGTGTTTCCTAAGAATCCCATCGGATCGAGAGATCAAGTTTGTTAGTGAGTTAGTGCCCGATACAAACACAAAAGTAAAGAGACCTCATCGAATGCCTATTGATGAGCTAGTTGAGATGAAGAAGCAGATCGAAGAGTCATAGAAAAATGCTTCGCTAGAGCCAGTTGTCACCATGGGGAGCGCCTGTTCTGCTTGAAGATGGGAGCTTAAGGATGTGTATCGACCGTCGAGCATTTAATGAAGTGATGATTAAAAGGGTAAGTATTCGCTGGCCAGGATCGTAATTTGTTTGGTCAGTCAAAAAGGAGCTGGAGTGTCCTCAAAATAGATCTTCGATCGAGTTATCATCGATTGAGAACACATGCGAGAGAATGTTCTTAGGTCGAGTTTTCTACGCAGATGGACAAGATGAGGTTACAGGTGTATGCGCTAGAATGATCAATGCCATTCTGAATTTATGGACATGACGAATGGAGTTCCATGGGGAATTTGGTCGATTTGTTATGGTGTATAGGTGGGATGTCCTTGTTTGCTTCAAGTCAAAAGTAAAGTATGCGAGCAGTTGGGATTAGTGTTGGAAAGATGGCTAGACCCATGGTTGTATGCTAAGTTTAGCAAATGTGACTTTTGAAAGGAGAAAGTTGAATTTCTTGCCATGAGATGACTGCTAAAAGAGTTACCGTGGATCCAACCACAAGCAATGTTACGTGGGAACAACCGGGACTGCTTAGGCCATTAAGAGAAGAAGTTTGCATGGACACCGCAATACCAAAAAGAGTTTTCTGTGATTGAGGGAACGTTTGACGATAGCATCTGTCTTAGTGTTGCCAGATGTGCAGAGCAGTTTTGATATATAGGGCAATGCTCCGAGACAAAATCTTGGATGTGTGTTAATGCAGAAAGGTAAAGTTGTTGCCTATGCGTAAGGACAGTTGAGGCCACATGAAGAAAACTATGCTACGCATGAAATGGAAATTGCTACTATAGTGCGTGCTTGAAGTTGTTGCATCATCATATTGATGGAAATAGGTACGGACCATAAGAGTCAAGGTACAGACCTTAACATGGAACGAAGAGGATGGTTGGAGTTGACTAAGTATTATAATGTTGGGATCCGTTATTATCCTGGGAAGGCTAATGTGGTACCCGATGTCTTAAGTTGTAAAGGCCATAGTACCAATACACCAATATCAAGTGATCAATAGAAATTGTGCAAAGAGTTTCAAAAGTTGAAATTAGAAGTGGTTTCACAAGGATTTATAGCTGCTTTGAAAGTTAAGCCAATGCTTGAAGATCAGATCGAAGTGGGTCAGAAGGATGAAGGCTTAGCTGAGGATTTTACCAGGGATAACCAAGGAACCACACAGTTTAAAGGTCAAAGCTATGTATTGAATAAGAAAGAGATTAAAGCAGTTGATTTTGGAAGAAGCTCATGATTCGAGTATTCAATTCATCCAGAAGTGCTAAGATGTACCAGATTTGAAAGAGGATTTTGGTGGCCTAATATGAAGCGTGAAGTAGTGAGCATGTTGCTTTATGCGACGTATGTCGAGAGTAAAAGCCATGCATCAAAGACCATTTGGTTTATTGCGTAGTTGAAAATTCGGAATAGAAGTGGGAGGAAATCGAATGGACTTTATCACGGTTTACCTAAGACTCGTAAAGGTTACGATTCGGTTGGGTTATTGTGGATCGTCTAACCAAGGTCGCCTGCTTTAGCCCAATAAAGCCCACTTACTTGGGAGATCGTTTAGCGAGTTATGCAGTCAAGGATTGTATGCTTGCATGGAGTGCCCAAGAAGATTGTGTCGGATGAGGTACCCAATTCACCTCAAGGTGTTGGAACAAGTTGCATGAAGCAACGGGACTTGTCTGGATTTCGATCTAAACATATCACCCTGACGGATGGTCGGTGAAAGAGTAAATCGGATTTTAGAGGATATGTTAAGAGCTTGTGCTTTAGCTTATGCTACGTCATGGGATAAAAGTTTGCCATATGCAGAATTCAGTTACAATAACAGCTATCAAGCTAGCCTGCAGATGTCACCGTTTGAGGCGTTGTATGGGCGTGCTTGTCGTACCCCATTAAATTGGAACGAGACAGGAGAACGTTTCGTTTTTGGGCCAGATATTCTCGAGGAAGCCGAAAGTCAAGTTGCAATGATCAGAGAGAGGTTGAAGATAGCACAGTCAAGACAGAAGAGCTACGCAGATAATCGTCGTCGAGATTTGAGTTTTGAACTAGAAGATCAGGTGTATCTCAGGGTTACCCCTCTTAAGGGCGTTAAAAGATTTCATGTTAAAGGGAAGCTTGCGCCAAGATATGTCGGTCCGTTCAAGATTCGAGCCGCCGAGGAGAGGTAGCTTATCGATTAGAGTTGCCTCGATCCTTGGCAGAGTGCATGATGTATTCCATGTATCGCAGCTTAAGAAGTGTCTCAGAGTGCCGCAGAGCAAACCCGTTGGATGCGATAGAGTGCAAGAAGATTTGACTTATAAAGAGCAACCGATCGTAATTTTGAATGTTATGGAGCGCAAGACCGAAACAAGTCTATTCGTTTTGCGAGTTGATGGAGCAATCATTCGGAAAGTGAAGCCACTTGGGAGCGTGAAGAAGATTTGAAGTCAGAATTCCCGAACCTATTCTCTAGCTAGCCCTGAATCTCGGGTCGAGATTCTGTTAAGGGGGGAGGTTTGTAACATCCCAAAATTTGGCTTAATTAAGTTTTTATTGCTTAAATGTGCATTTATGATTTTCTGGAATTTATTTGGATTTTTCTGGATTTATTTGAAATCAAGTTTATTGCCTTGTATTCAAATCTATTTAAATCTGTGCAAAGTTAAAATAAAGTTTTGCCAAAAATATTTTATTTGAGTCCAGAATGTCTCAAAGTATTTTTGAGATTTTTCTTGGATTTTTCCTAATAGTTTTATTGCCTAAAATAAATAAAACGAATTTCTGGAATTAATTTAATTGAGAAAACCTTTTGAAAAAGCGTGTGAACAGTAACGGGCCGGCCCATGCACTGTGCGGCCCAGATAGCCCGTGCGGCCTACTTCGGCCAAAACCCTAGGCCTAAGAAATCCCAACCGTTGGATCGAGACCCAACGGCCGAGATCTCGCCGCGTCGTTGAGCGCTCAGGGCCGTTGATTGAGCAACGCGTGGACGTCCCGGATGAAGCCGCGTCGTCTTTTCGAGCCGTCTTCGGAGTCCGGGCCGGACACGCCTTCCCGTGCAGCTATTTAAGGCGCCGACGCGGGCACGGAACCCCTTACCTCGCGCCGCGCATCTTTTCCAAAGCCCGAGGCTCTGTGTCGCCGTCGTTCGCTCGAGGGAGCTCGCCGGAGTGGAGGTCCTTGCCGCGGTGGTTTTCGCTCGGTTTCGTCGCCGCCGTTGATCTTTCGCCGTCACCAGTGCCACCATCGAGATCGCAAAACCGCGCCGCGTCGGATCCGTGAAGAGTCATCGCCGTTTCGTCGCCGGAACGCCGTAGCCGAGGTCGTCATTCTCACGTCCGGTGAAGTTGCGCGCCGCGTTGCCATCGCCACGTTGAAGCTTGAGCCGTCGGATCTCGGTGAAGGGTCTAGATCGTGCCACGACGCCGCAAGAACAGTGAACGTCTCTGGTAAGCGCTGACCGTTAGATCTAGATCCCGCGGCGGGTGTGCTGCCACGTCGCGTGAGATCGGTAGCCGTCCGATCAAACCCGTGCGCTCTAGATCGCACCGTCGTTGCAACCAATCGTGACTCGCCGCGTGTCGGGCGCAAGCATCGAGGCGTCATGGACCGCGTCTGCGGTGAACCAACCCAACGCCGTGGACCGGGTCTATATGCCGGGACACGTGGCAGCGTCCGATTGGTTTGAATCAGGGCTGATGTCATGCTGACGTCATAAACCGGTTTTTCAGAATAAAACAAATCTGTTAAATTCGAATTTCGATTTTTCGATTTGAGATTTATTTTAAACTTCAAAAGGCTATATCTTTTGCATCGTAACTCTGATTTGAGTGATGCAAATTTCTAAAATTTGTAAAATTGAGATCTATTTAATGGTGGATTTTATTTGATTTTGGAGTTCAATTGCTCTCTGTTTTGGTATTTATTTGCTTTTCTTCTTCGATACGCGTGAGGCGTTGAATTGTGCGACGTTTGGAGGAAGATCCAACAACTCAAGAGCAAGCTTCAGATCAAGATCAGGACCTATTCTAAGGCAAGTTGTGCTTTGATCATGTTGAACCCATGTTTATAAAATTGCTATGTTTGTTTTACAATATTGCATATATTTCAAGTATACAACTGTTTCAAATTAGATTGGGTTTAGCTAAAATACCAGATTGATCTATACCCTACCTTGTCATTGTATGCCATGATTCATTGTCACCCTAGATTGGTTTAATATAGTTGATTAGTAACTATGATCAACATTGGAGGTTAGTCCGTATTAGTTGCTTAGCCTTGCCACGTCATCACATGTGTCAGAATCATTGATAATTAATCTTGATTAATGGAATATGGAACAATGTTATGAACTTGTGTGTCATGTGGAATCACACGATGAGATTGAGTTGTTGTGGCGAGTCATGTCACGCAACGATGTTGAATTGTTGATGGCACGTGGTGCTTGGTAATCAACTGGGTGATAATCACTTAGATTGGGGCAAGTGGCAAGGGGCGAGTATGCCAAGGTGGGCCCAATGGGCAGAGGGTATGTGGAAGTCTTGCCTTGATCACACTAAGGACTTAACCTTGCAAGCCTTTGACCTGAGTCAATCATGCAACCACATGTTGTAATGGGACAGCCTAGCTGATTAATTTGTAATGCCTTAACCTGGTACTATCATTGGTGGTGTGAGTTCCCGAGTTATGGTGTAATTCACATGGCGCAAGAGGGGGGCCCTGGTTGTGGTTTTCAGACCCACCAGTGTTGAAACCTTAACGGGTAGTACTGGATTAAGCCAGAGCATTGTAAAGGCTTTGTCATGATTTCTCTGCCGGCACACCAAAGGAAGTGTGCTAATGGCCAGGCGCAAAGAGAATATCATGCCGTGTGGGTAAAGTGCATAACCTCTGCAGAGTGTGAAACTATTCGGATAGCCGTGTTCTCATGTATTGAGCAATGCTCGGAATTACGATTAAGGGTTAGCTTAATTAATTGGACAACTTGGTTGGGATGGCCGAATGCCATATGGAAGATGGAATTTGACTTAAGATTGGAAACTTGGTTTACTTGAGAAAAGTTGAATCTATCATTATTGTTATTTGTTTTACCGTCTTTACAATCTATTTATTGTATTTGTTAGTAAATCTTTGCTCTGTTGCAAAATAGCCATGATAGCCTATCCTTTGGAATAAGACTTGCATATAGTTACATAGAAGTGCATTTCATGCACAACTTGTTGAGTGCTTTAAGTACTCACCCTTGCCAACAATAACCTCACCAGTTGAAGAGTCTACATCAATTTGGAGGAAAGATTCCAAGAGGAGACGAATGTTTAGGCGCAAGCCTTGTCGATTACTGTGGTATCTTGAGGGTTGTCTACGTTTTCATTCATTGCAGATTTAATATATTATTCACCTTGCAGGCATAGTCATGTAAGTGGACCCTGAGGTCATTTAACTAGTAGTATATATCATATGATGTCTTTCCTAATGTTTTCGCTATGTATGATTGTGATATTTACTTATGTTGAGCCTGTGTGCACTAGCATGATCCTGGACTAGTGCAGTATACACAGAGGGTCCGGATTTGCATATTCGGGTCCCGACATATGTATGTTGACGTTGGAGTGTACACGCGAATCGTGGGACTATGTGAGAGGTTCTAGACTAGGTGACATAATTGGTACTCCGATTGTAACATCCCAGAAATTTCAAAAATAGGAAAAAATAAAAATTTAAGATTTAAAAATGGAATTAAATAAAAAAAATTATTGGAATCAAGATTTTAATTTGAAATATCTTCTTTTTCTTTATTTTCTTGGATTTTAGTGTGGAATATAAGAACCCAGGTGTCTTCATAACCGGCCCAGAAGTGCCTGAGGGAGAGACAGGGCCGAGTGGAAGGCCCACAGGATAAGCTCCACGCCAAGCCTTGCTGCCGTGCACAAGGGGATATATCATAGAGACAGTTGAACAAATATTTAGATATAAGAGATATGATTGTAATCCGAGTTGTTAGCAGGATAAGATAAAGATGTAAACTCTATCCTGTAACCGATTAGAATCCAATAACCGATCGGAATCCCTTAACCGATCAGGACTCTGTAAACCGCCCCACCCCTATTATATAAGGGAGAGGGCGGGCAACAAAAGGGAGACGAGCAATCTTAGATCCAAGAGATCCAAATAATCTCAGCACACAGGACTAGGGTATTACCTCCTTCGTCGAGGGCTTGAACCTGTCTAAACCTTTGTCTTGTGCGACCTTCGGGTTTTAGATCTAGCGCTTGCCCCATAAATTCATTGTCGACCACAAAAGTCGACAGTTGGCGCGCCAGGTAGGGGAAGCGCTATAATCTTTTCCTACAAATTCGATGGGAGCAATCAGCGGAATCATCACCACCTTCATCTCCGGCCACGCTTTCCGCTTTGGAAACCTGGACTTCGTCGCAGATGCCCTCGGAGAACTTGTTTGCCTAGACCTAAACCAGATCCAATATGGTAAAGTTCAGGCTGACCCATCTCTGGTGTGCCACTCCAACTCGGTCAGCGAACCAGTTGGCGTCGCAAGGAATTGCTACAATCTTCATGGCATCTTCGCAATAGAAGAGCAAAAGACCGATCTCCAACAACAACAAGAGATTCAAGAAGCCGCGGAGGAAGATCGCATTCTTTGTAAGGCTAAGGAGGCACAGGCGTGATCGCTTCGATCTCGCGGCCACAATGTCCATGAGGACATCCTATAATCAAAATGGGAGACCAAGTTGTCTTCCATACACCGCTGCAGAACGTCGTCGCCTCCAAGACGCTTCTCGACACGCTGGACCCGATGATTGCATCTGATAGCCCAGTGGCCCCGATCGTGGCCCAAATCAAGGCCATGGTGACGGTAGTAGCAATTCAGCAGAATCAGGAAAAGTCGGTAGGAGAAGCGCACTCACGCTCCCACGCGGCTACTCGTGTCGCTAGCAGTTGGACTGCTACCAGTCAGAGTACCGGCAGTCGGCGCCCCACACAACGAGTCGGAGATGCCCGCCGGAATCTCAACCGCGACCTCCGCCAAGACATCACCGCCATATGGCAAGAGCGAGACGAGGAAGAACGACGCTGGCGCTACGACGACAACGAACGTTTCGGTACCAGCCACGATCGACGAAGTGATCAATGGTACGACGACTGCAACGACCATAGAGACCATCATCGCCAGGGTCGGAATGACAACGACGATCGCCAAGTCATGGGCTCGCCACGCCGAACTCCACCCCGACGTGTTGATGACAATCGCCGAGCTAGAGGCTCGCCACGCCGGACTCCCCATCATCATGACGACAAATCCATCGACGGAATCCGAGCGTTCACTTCTCGGTTATGCCGAGTAGTATGGCCTGAAGGTTTCAACCCCAAGGGCATCATTAAGTTTGACGGGGATCGAGATCCGGAAGCTTGGCTACAGGTCTATGCCCTGGTAGTTAAAGCGGCTGGGGGCAATCAAAACGTGATGGCAAATTATCTGCCAGTCATTCTCACCCCTTCAACTCAATCATGACTCACAGGACTTCCTACGAACTCGGTGGACTCCTAGAGCGATCTTTGCGATCAATTTACCGCGAACTTTAAGGGAACCTATGAGAGGCCTGGCTCCCCATGGGACCTATATCAGCTTCACCAGAAGAAAGACGAAACGCTGAGAGATTTCATCTGGCGTTTCATGAAGAAGAAAAACACCATCAGGGATGTATCTGATGCAATGGTGGTAGCAGCCTTTCAGAAAGGGGTCAGCGATCATGATCTGATCAAGAAAATGTCCAGGAAACCACTAGCCTCCGTAAAGGAGATGTTTGCATTGGCCGACCACTATGCCACGGCCTCAGACGCCCTGGTCGAGCGCCAAGAAGATCGCCTGCAATAGAAGAACAAAGGCGACAAGGCCGAGTCCTCCAAGTACAAAGACAAAAAAACAGAAAGGCGAGAAGCTAGTTGCGTTAGCAGAACGGAACCGGCCCTGAGCCACACAGAGGGAGGCGCTCGATTACAATACTGTCATGGATGCGATCTATCCTTTCCACCCTAAGGGAAAGCACGCCTAAAGAGCGCTTTACCACAGGCGTTTTATGCGTGAAAGCAACAAGCAACCGGCTCCAGCGAAGGATGAGGCTGCCAAGAAGAAAGACCCTCCAGGCGAAGACGATTACCAAGAACCTGAGCACGAGCTGAACTACATATACAGGGGCTCCACCGGATACGAGTCCAAGCGGAAGCAAAAGCTTACCGCTCGGGAGATCAATGCGGTGGAACCGGCAACCCCCCAATATATAAAGTGGTATGAAGTCCTCATCACCTTCGACCGCTCGGATCACCCCAACCGAGTTCTACATCCGAGTAAGTATCCTCTAGTGCTCGACCCTGTTATTCGCAATGTAAAGCTCAAGAAAGTCTTGATTGATGGAGGGAGTGGACTCAACGTCTTGTTCGCCAAAACCTTCGACGACATGAACGTCCCCCACTCCTAGCTAAGACCGAGCTCACAGCCGTTCCACGGGATGATCCCTGGGGCGTCCTCATTTCCACTCGGGCAGATTGCTTTTCCCGTCACCTTCGTTACCAAAAACAACTATCAGACCGAGTTTATAAATTTTGAGGTAGCAGATTTCGAGACAGCGTATCACGCTATCTTAGGAACGCCCGGTCTGGCTCGGTTCATGGCCGTCCCGCACTACACCTATTTGGTGATGAAGATGCGGGGACCCAAAAGCGTCATCACGGTTCGCAGTGACATCAAGCGATCTTTGGAATGCGACCGAGAGAACTATGAACTTGCTGAGCTGCAGGAGGCAACCGCCGAGGGAAAGAATATCCAGGCAGAGGCTGCCACATTGCAGGAAGAAGGCGACATCCCGTCCAAGAAGCAGGCCACGTCAGGGATAAAGCCTGGCGAAGGAACCAAGAGAATTATTCTCGACTCATCCGACCCATCCAAAATGACTCTGATCGGGATAGGCCTCGAGGATAAATAGGAAGGCATGCTCGTCACCTTCCTCCAGGCTAACAAGGACATCTTTGCCTGGAAACCATCCGACATGCCGGGTGTTCCTAAGGAGGTGATCGAGCATTCTTTACACGTCAATGAAAAGGCAAAGCCAATCAAGCAAAGACTCCGGCGGTTCGCTCCAGATCGTCGGAACGCCATCAAGCAGGAGATCACCAAGCTATTAGCTACAGGTTTTATCAATGAAGTGTTTCATCCCGACTGGTTGGCGAACCCTGTACTAGTTGAAATGAAAAATAAAACTTGGCGCATGTGCGTTGACTTTACTGATCTCAACAATGCATGTCCGAAGGATCCATTCGGGCTACCTCGAATTGATCTGGTGGTTGATTCAACCGCCGGGTGCGAGATCCTGAGTTTCCTCGATGCCTACTCAGGGTACCATCAGATTCACCTAAAGGCGGAAGATCATATCAAGACTTCATTCATCACGCCCTTTGGGGCCTTTTGCTATACCACGATGTCGTTCGGGTTGAAAAATGGTGGTGCAACGTATCAACATGCAATACAGTGCTGTTTTCACGCCCAACTCGGATGCAATGTGGAGGCATATGTTGACGATGTCGTGGTAAAGACTCGGGAGAGGAGGGAACTTATCGCCGACCTAACCGAGACGTTCGAAAGCCTAAGGACTTTTAGCATGAAACATAATCCCGATAAGTGTGTTTTCGGAGTATCTTCGGGAAAACTACTCGGGTTTATCGTATCCCAACGAGGCATTGAGGCCAACACAGAAAAGATCAAGGCCATATCAAATATGGAACCGCCACCTTGCCAAAAGGATGTCCAGAAGCTTACAGGGTGCATGGCTGCACTCAGCAAGTTTATTTCCCGACTGGCTATGCGAGGTATGCCATTCTTTAAACTCCTCAAGAAGCATGACAAGTTCCAATGGACGCCTGAGGCACAGCAAGCGTTTGACGATTTGAAGACCTTCTTAATGACACCCCCGGTCTTGGTTTCACCGATGCCAGTGGAACCTCTGTTACTTTACATCGCTGCAATCCTCGTAGAAAAGGAGGAGCCGGGTCATGTGCAGAAGATCCAACACCCAGTCTATTTCATCAGCGAGGTCCTGAGTGAATCTAAGGTGCGGTATCCACAAGTGCAAAAATTATTATACGCCGTAGTTTTTACATCTCACAAACTCAAGCACTACTTCCAAGAGCATACTGTTTCGGTGGTCACTTCCTTCCCAATAGAAGATATACTTCACAACCAGGAGGCCACTAGGAGAATTGCAAAGTGGACAGTCGAGCTTGGAGCTTTTGATATCCTATTCAAGCCTCGCACAGCCATCTAGTCTCAAGCGCTCGCCGACTTTACTACCGAGTGGACAGAACTTCAAAACCCGACGGTCGTCAAGGAACTCGAGTATTGGACGATGTACTTCGATGGTTCCCTCATGCTCAGCAGCGCGGGGGCTAGTATAGTGCTCATATCACCAAGTGGAGAACGGTTGAGGTACGTTCTTCAAATACTTTTTCCCGCGTCGAACAACGCCGCCGAGTACGAGGCACTCAGCCATGGGCTCCGTATCGCCATATCACTCGGTATCCGACGTTTGACGGTTCACGGAGATTCAATGCTCGTGGTCAATCAGGTGCAAAAAGAATGGTCCTGCATCGAAGACAACATGGCTGCCTATTGCCAGGAGGTATGCAAGCTAGAAGGCTACTTTGACGGCTTGGAACTTGTTCATGTGCTCCGTCGGGACAATGAAGCGGCCGACGAGCTAGGAAAAATGGGATCCGGCCGGACCACAATACTCGTGGGAGTATTCATCGAAGAAATTCATAATCCCACAATAAGCACTCGACCAAAGTCGGATATCCCAGTGGAGAAGTCAAAGAGACAGGGAAGCAGAAGGGGCAGGTGTAAGGACCCGAATCCACTGATTCGAACCCACTGTGTTTACCGCACTAGTCCCAGGATCAACGCTAGTGCACACAGCTCAACATTGGTACATATCACATCATACTCAACGATAACAGAATAATAGTTCATTCATTGATATAACTAAAGGTATGATCTTATGACCAACTTACATTATTAAGCCACGCAGGCAAGGCGGGAATATAAACTAGTAATTAAGCAATGGAAAATAGAAACGTAGATAGCTCATCAGTTCACCACAGCAACCGACAAGGCTCGGACCCTAATGACTCGTGTCTTCTCGGACTTCATCTTCCAACACAGTGTAGATTCCTCAACTGTTGATTATTGTTGTTTGGCAAGGGTGAGTACTTAAAGCACTCAACAAGTTGTGCATGAATGCAATTCTATGTATCTATATGTAAGGCTTATTCCAATGGATAGGCTATCATGGCTATTTTGCAATAAGCGACATTTATGAACATATATAATAAATAGATCGTAAAGAATGTAAAACAAATAACAATGTAAATAAGTTCAATATTTCTCAAGTAAATCAAGTTTCCAATCCTAAGTCAAATTTCATCTTCCATATGGCATTCCGCCATCCCAACCATGTTGTCCAATTAATTAAACTAACCTCGAATGTAATTCCGAGCATTGCTCAATACCATGAGCACGGCTATCGACTAGTTTCACACTCTGCAGAGGTTATGCACTTTACCCACGTGATACAACCAAACACCACCAAGGCGAGTGATTATAACAAAGCCTTTACAATGCTCGCTTAACCCGATACTACCCGCTAAGGATTCAACATCGGTGGACTGGTTACCACATCCAGGGCCCCCCTCTTGCGCCATGTGAATTACTCCATAACTCGGGAACTCACACCGCCCACGATAGTACCCAAATTAAGACATTGCAAATTACTCAGCTAGGTGGCCCATACCAGACATGTGGTTGCATGATAGACTCAGGTCAAAGGCTTGCAAGGTTAAGTCCTTAGTGTGATCAAGGCAAGACATCCACATACCTTCTGCCCATCGGGCCCACCTTGGCCTCCTCGCCCCTTGCCACTTGCCCCAATCTAAGTTATTATCACCCAGTTGATTACCAAGCACCACGTGCCATCAACAATTCAACATCGTTGCGTGACATGACTCGCCACAACAACTCAATCTCATCGTGTGATTCCACATGACACACAAGTTCATAACATTGTTCCATATTCCATTAATCAAGATTAATTATCAATGATTCTGACACATGTGATTACGTGGCAAGGCTAAGCAACTAATACGAACTAATCCTCCAATGTTGATCATAATTACTAATCAACTATATTAAACCAATCTAGGGTGACAATGGATCATGGCATACAATGACAAGGTAGGGTATAGATCAATCTGGTATATTAGCTAAGCCCAATCTAATTTGAAACAATTGTATATTTGAAATATATGCAATAGGGTAAAACAAACATAGCAATTTTATAAACATGGGTTCAACATGATCAAAGCACAACTTGCCTTGGAATAGGTCCTGATCTTGATCTGAAGATTGCTCTCGATTTCTTCGGATCTTCCTCCAAGCGCCACACAATTCAACGCCTACGCTGCATCAAGAAGAAAAGCAAATAAATACCAAAACAGAGAGCAAATGAACTCCAAAAATCAATTAAAATTCACCATTAAATAGATCTCAATTTTACAAATTTTTAGAAATTGGAATCACTCAAATCCGAGTTAAATTGCAAAAGATATAGCCTTTTGAAGTTTGAAATAAATACTGAAATCAGAAAATCAGAAATTCGAATTTAACAGATTTATTTTTATACTGAAAAATCGATTTATGACGCAAGCATGACATCCTGCTGACGTCAGCCCTGGCCCGAAGCGATCCGGTGCTGACACGTGCCCCCCTCGGTCCATGGACTGAGTCCATGAATTTCATCGGGTCCACGGTGCACCCGGTTCACACGGGTCAGGCTCTCTGACACGCGGGCCCGCGTCTCGGCTGACTGGATCACCACCCGCTGCTTACCCGGCACGCCACGCTAGCGCCACCTCAGCGCCCGATCCGAGCTGGCATCCACGTGGGTGACACGCGGCGACGAACCAGTAAGCCACGTCGACGGCGACGGCACAGAGCCCTAGGGTCGTCGGCGGCGAGGTCGGTGGGTACTCACAGATGCGTCTTGCCGGCGCGGATCTGATGACGCGGTCGGTTTCTCTTCCGAGGAGCTGAAACGATGGCGGCGTCGTTCTTTTCTTCGTCGGCGACGGCCTCCCCGCGGTTCCTCCCCTCTGGCGATGCTCCGTCCAAACTAGCGCGCGCACAGGATGCTCTGAACAACCACGAAGCAGATGCGTCAAGGCGCAGGCTTCGCGATGGCTTGACGGCGGCGAATCGACGGTTCTTCGACGCGGTGGCGCTCGGCAAACTTCCGCGAAATCACGACGAATCGACGGCGCTCTCACGGGCTAAACCTAGGGTTTCGGTTGCTTAGGGTATTGCGCAGCCCGTGCTCGCCTTTTATAGCGCTAGGACCGGCTGCCTTGCCCGATTGCTCCGCGGAATCCATGGCGGACACGGAGCAGAGTCCGACACGGACACGCGAAGACGATGACCGGATCGGCGACACGTGGCAAATCGGACGGCTACGATAGAACAGAAATCCCCAACCGGTACGCGTTGCGCTCAAACCTTCGATCTGGATCCAACGGCCGGGATGAAACTTCTAGAAAAAGGGCCGAACAGGCCACGCCGCTCCGGGCCGCTTTCGCACGGAAAATGTGCCAAGCCCACTACTGTTCATCCCGATTTTAAAGGTTTTCCAATTAAAATAATTGCTAAAATTCATTTAATTTGCTTTAGGCAATTAAAGCTATTAGGAAAAATCCCGAAAAAATCTCAAAAATACTTTGAGACATTCTGGACTCAAATAAAATATTTTTGGCAAAACTTTATTTTAACTTTGCACAGATTTAAATAAATTTGAATAAAAAGCAATAAACTCAATTTAAAATTAATTCAAATAAATCCAGAAAAATCCAAATAAATTCCAGAAAATCATAAATGCACATTTAAGAAATAAAAACATAATTAGGCCAAATTTTGGGATGTTACAGCAGGAGTGTGCGGTGAAAAAAATGAACCATCGATCAATGCACGGCTTAGTCTTAAAAGGGGGAAAATCAGGTTTTCGCCGAGTCGGCGGGAAAAAGATTGCAGAACCCCTAACCCTGCTCTATGCTTCGTAATGATTCGCTAGCTCGGCGTCATGACATACAGAGGCAGTCATGGTTTGACCAATTCATATTTGGGACACGTTGCTCCCCACGATGGGATGTTTAACCACTTATCGAACTAAGCGGGACGTGGGTATCCTCCAGTTTGGATTAACAATATCTTCTTGTGATATACCCCACGTTGGGTCGCTAGTTGGTTACCGCATGGCGGAATCATATATCACAGGTTGAGCCTGATATGCACGGTTCCAATGGTATGCCCCAAGATGGGTCGATAAGTTGTGCATCGTAATAAACGAGTACAGATACCATTCGAATAAACCATGATATGTCCCAAGACGGACTAGAGATATATCCTACACCAGTCGGATATAGGTATCACTCGGTCATGAGCCAAGAAAATCCTGATACACTCCAAATCAAGCCTAAGCTATATCCTATAGCAGTAGGATATGGGTATCACTCGGCCCAGAGACACGTAAATATGATACGCTCCAAGTCGAGCCTAAGCTATATCCTACAGCTGTCGGATATGGGTATCACTCGGCCAAGAGCCATGTAAATATGATACGCTCCAAGTCAGCCTAAGCTATATCCTACAGCAGTCGGATATGGGTATCACTCGGCCAAGAGCCACGTGAATATGATATGTCCCAAGTTGAACCAGAGCTATATCCTACAGCAGTTGGATAAAGGTATCACTCGGCCAAGAGCCGCGCAAATCTTAATATGTCCCAAGTTGGACCTAAGATATATCCTGCGATAGTTGGATATGGATATCACCCGAACAAACAGCCATGCAAAAGAATCTTACAACTTAGAGAATATAGCAGCAAAAGAAGCAAAGTCTTGTAGTATGCCCATCCGACCCACAAGCAACTGACAAGGCATAATCCCTAAAAAGATCGTGTTGAAGAAATTTCCACTACCTGCGACGATAAGAAGCCTTCGAAGCTTCGCTAACTCTTCCTCCTAAAAACAACATATTTGGCAAGGGTGATTAGTTTACGTACTCCACAAGACTTTAGCAAAACCTATAATATATGCAGGCCATTTCAAAGGAAAGACTTCTACGATTAATTTGCATGAAGTGAGATTGAATTTGTAAATCAAGTTGTCATTTGCAAGCGGAATTTATAAGAGCAAGTTTGACTGATAAAAAATAATTAAAGCATAAGTAATACTCGCATTCCTTCGCGAGCAACAAATAATCCAAATCATGAAGTCCAACAATGTCGGTCATTTGACATAAAGTGACGGCTGCTAAACAAATTTCAAACCAAAACCCATTTTTAGAAAATACCAAAATCTAACATTGGAATGACTTCACCAAGTGTCCTTAACCGTACGTGGACACGGCTAATCAATTAGATTCATACTCTACAGAGGTGTACAACTTTACCCACAAGGAATGATCAGCTCTTTGTGCAAGCTATTAGCACACTTCCTTTGGTGTGTCGTAGAGACATCATACATAACTGTTACATTACCTAGACATGGCTTTAAACTAGCCCGAGACGTAAGCCCTCGCCATAGAAACAGAAACACTCACCCAAGACATGGTTCCTTTCACACAATACCCAACACACCATTTCTGTTCATGGCAAGGCGTACACCATTGTACCGGTATGCATTTACCCACACCGAGGTGTGGAAGCCCTTCACAAGCAGACCTGACCAGAATGCTTCTACTATCTCCCGCCTACCAATGTGCAAAGCCAAATCTAAATAACTTAATAGGTTAAAGCCGTCCCATACCAGCCCTCGTGGTTGTACAGATTCCTTGAATCAATAGCGTCCCATTGCTCTGTCCTTAAGTTGACACGGGCGATACTTCACCCTACACCACGTGCAAATCCCTTTGCACATCCAGCTATTGCCAGTAATCGCTTGCATCAAAACCATAGTTTTATTTTGGGTTTTTAATCAAATTACCAGTAACCAACAATGTCATATCCAACATTTTCCATTTCTCAAGAAACAATTTTGATCTGATCATTTACATCGTTGGTTCTAAAGCATGGTTAATATGTAATCACATATACTCAAGTTGACATCATGTATTGTCTAGCCCTATTCTATGGTTATCAAGGTTCACATGACCATACTTATCAAGGAAGTTTCATGAGACAACAAGTATAACTACTAGTACCACAAAATAGCGAATTTACAGAAAATAAACGCATGCATGAAACAATTTGATAAACAAAATGAAAATTTAATACTAGGATCAATATGATCAAAGGGGGTGCTTGCCTTGCTTATTTTTTGTTTATGATGAAGTCGCGGTCGTAGCTGACGTAGTCGACGACGGAGTTAATGACGTCGGATTCTACACGTCGTTCAATGGAAATATAGCAAATAAAATTTTTTAATAAGAGCAAAAAGAAAACAAAGAGAAAACCAAATAAAGACTCATTACTGAAAACATGCATGATTTAGGGTTTGGGTTGAATGATTTCATGATCTCACGTTTTAGTTGATCAAACATTCATATCATTAACAACTTTTAGGTTGAGCGATGCACGGTTTCTTTTATAGATTATCTATTATTGCTTTATGAATTCAAGAGGCTCAAATTATGTATTCTTGCATTTATAATTTATAATTCTAGATGCTAAAATTGTTTGGATTAATAGAATTAAGATATTAGTCATTATGTTCAATGCTATGAATGAATAGCACTTAACCCTTAATTGATTTTGCATAAAAAGCGGTTTCGAATATGCTAGATCTGTTAAGTTAGGTTACTGGATTTTATACTCATGGCTTAAGAAGGTTCTGGTGATACAAATATCTTGACTACAGATTTCTTTCGTTATTACTAAGCTGGTTTATTCATATTATGAAGTTCAGAGATCATAATACTTAAGGTTATTCTGCTAACAGGATTTATATGCAAAGCATGATGAAATGAGATTATTTCTTTAGAATACGTTAGTCTATACTTTGGGGAGCATTCCTAAGCTGATTTCACAAAGTTTAGTGTTTAGATGAGACATTATATTCATTGCTGAAATGGCTTATATGATATTATAAGATTTATGCTATATGGAATCGGATTAGAAAGGTGAAGTGTACGATTCACACTTAGGGTTATTGTACTAGCGGAATTAAGATGCAAACCAAATTTTATAAGGATATTTCTATAGATTATGGTAGTCCATATCCTAACGTGTGTTTCTAGGCTAATCCTCTAAAAATTTGCATTTAGACCAGATATTCTACGGGCTGTCGAAAAGGATTAAGTGTTTCTAAAATCTACACGATAAAGGTTCAGTTTCCGATTTAAGTTCACGACTGCACCTTATAAGATTATTTATCCATTTTTTTGGTATTAGCAGGGGATGTCTCTAAGAGTGTTTTAAAGTTGGTTCCGCGATATTTGGCTTTTATCCGAGATAGTTCATAAGCATATAAAGATTAAAGTCTTTTATAAATTTAATTCAACTTAGTTCTTTTTGCCAACTATCATGACCTTATCTTTGAGAATATGCTAAAATTAGCTTTTCATGATTCCATCTGAAATATATGCATTTATATATATGTGTACTACTGCTAGTTACTCAATATATGCATATATATATTTGTATATTCTACTTTAGGATCACATTCTGTTCATGAAACATTTTAAGTCAAGATTATTTGTTAAGTATTTTAGCATACTCAGGTAATATATTGACATATTTTTATTTAGAAATCAACTCAACTCATTTTGGATTTCTTTTGCCCAATTATGTATTTTTGGATATTTATAGTATTGCAATTAACCTTTTATAGAAAATGATTTAAGAGAAGATGAAATTTAAATATTTTTATATATTTGGATTTTTGGAAGCATAAGTATTTCATTAAAATTGGTTTCATTAAATTCTGAGTTTGTTTACAAAATTTTTATATGTAGCATATATTTAGGCCTTTCCTTTAAATTTGAATTTCAAATTCATCCAATGCTATTTTCCAAAATATTTTTACATATTCTGAAATTTCCTGATTTTATATGATTTTAGAAATTTATTTCATTCAATATGGAGATATAAGGAAAAAGTTACAAATAGTTGTATTGCTACGGGTATGCAAAATTCTGGAAAATCAGAAAATACGCTTTCACAAAATGGAAAGCGTCTTTACTGTTGTACTGGAGTTCTCTACGCACTGGCTGACAAAAGGGGCCCCATGGTCAGAGACCCGAAATAGAGGAGGGCGGCGCCATGGTCACTGGCGGCGAGGGAGGCGTGGGGAAGTGTGGCCGTCGGCACTAAGAGCAAGAGAGCGCCTCCAGGAGTCTAAAGGGCAGCTTGGTTGCGGCCGGTGACGGTCAGAAGTAACGCGCCACCGAGCTCGTGCGGTGCCAAAAATGGCGGTTCAGTCAAAAGGAAGATGAGTAAAAATTAGGTTTCATTATCAAGTGGGTGCATCCATGAGCGTATTAGAATCCTTTTTAGTGGTTACCTTTGTCGGAGGGTGACCGGAATGGCATGCCATCGAGGTCCCGCGTTGGCGAAAATGGTGGCTCGCCGTGGAAGAAAATGAGCCAGTCTCGGCTCGAATGAGTAATGAGGTGAGCATTAGGGGATGTTAGTGGTTCTATTTTTGAGATTTACCAAAAGAGAGGAGCTTTGAGGAGTGGCGCCACCTGTAGCTGGCAGTGGAGAAGAAAGCGGCAGTGGTGATGGTGATTCTATTAACAGGAGCTGTGATCGATAGGTGAGGAGTGATCAGGGTGTCCTAATGGTGCTTCAAGGCTGAGGAATTGGAAAATGGTTTACTAATTTGGTTGATTGGGTTTCGGTTTCCATGGGTAGAGCTTCCGGTTTCTGGCGATTTCTGGCAATGGCGCTAGTCATATGCTATCAATAAGGTGTGGTGTGCTTTGAGGAAGGTATGAGGTCACTACGTGCACCTTTGGTCACTTAAATGGGAAGCCAAGCAATCGCCACTAGGTTTGAATGCAAGAGGGGAGTTGAGGCTCGGTTCTATGCGCAAGGTGAGGTGGTGCACGATTTTTGCTGGCACAGCGCGACATGTTACGGCCAGGTATGGGTGGGAGAACCAAGGTTGAACATGGCAGTGGCGAAAGAAAGATGGCGCAACTGATATGATGAATCGACTGAGAATCGGTGAAACGGAGGGAAGGATCGAGAGCACGCAAGAGAGAGAGAGCACGTGTGAGACAGACGTGATCGGGAGAGTTTGGCTGCGCGAGAAGGAAGAGGGAAAAAGAGAATGGCAGGTGGGGCCGGGGACACCGAGCAATGACCGCGGGGATTTCCGTTGCTTGCCCACAAACGGAGTCAGCACAGGCAAGATGGCCCACATGTCAGCGAGAGGAGACGGGATGAGGTGACGAGGCCGGGGGAGACAGGCAAGTACTCGCATTAATTCACCCATCAATTCATGGCCAAACTTTCTGAAACTTTTTGACCAAAGTCTCCTGGTAATTTTTATCTTCCAGTAAAAATACTGTTCAAAATATTCTATATAGAATTTATATAAATTCTGACATTAGAAACTGTCCAGAAATTCCTTTTCGGATTTTATTTTATTTAAGAGTGATAATTATATTATTTATTTTTGAAACTTTTTTTCAGTGTTTTATTTGAGTTAGGTATGTTCTAATAAAAATGTTAAGTTAAAATATTATATATTTATTTTATAAGAATTCTGACATTCCAATTTTCAGATTTTTAGAGTTTCGGTTTTTGAATTTTAAAAAGTCGTAAATGAAATTATTAATTTCTGATATTTTTACCAGAGGTAAATAATGAATTGTGAACATTATGGTAATTTTCCAAGCTTCAGATAAGTCTAAAAAATTTTATATTAATTCTGACTATGTACTGTTTCCCGTCAAAAGAGATGTCTTTTCAATTATCTTATCACGTTTCTGTACATTAGAATTTATTAACTGGATAAAATGATCTACTTGCATGCCTAGGATTTTTATTATCAGCTTTCCAGAATTTTAATTTTACTTTTTCATCTTGTTACCATTATCCATTCGCTAATTCCCTTTTATTTGATTTTTCTCACAATACACAAATCTAAGGAAATTTCGAATAAAAACCAATGATGTTAAGAAAACTCAAAAATGATCATATTCAAATTTGAAATATACATTTTCATTTATTTGCATTTTCTGGGATGTTACAGAAATAAAATATGGAAAAATTTACATAAAACCGAAATCATTTCCGGGTCATCTTCAAAAAATTTCAAAGACATGTGAACTAATTTAGTGCTAAAAAGAAATCAAAAATTAAATAATGTGATTATAAACAGCAATCCTGTCAGAATTAAATAGAAATATTCCAACATTATCTTATGTTGAAAATCTTACAATATCTTCTGAATGGATATACCAATTATCAGTAAAAATATCAAAAATTAATAATTAAATTTGATGCATTTAAAAATATAAAAACAGAAAGGTGTGGCCCTCATTTAAGGCGCGAAATAATCACTTGATCTCAGATAAGATAAGACGGTTTTGCATCTTTTCAATAAAACAGTGATTCGCCCTGTAGATGGCCTCACTTGCCAGACTGCTTTCACCCTGTCTTATCTTCTGTCTCAGCCCCGATTCTTCTCTGCTGTGACAATAGAGTTCAGCCGCAATTTCCGCCGCAGCAAGCATATGGCCTCGGCTCTTCCATTGCCACACTTTGTGAATGGAATTGTGTTCCTACGGCGCCATTTACTGCCCGTTCTATCAAATCCAGCTCGCCCCATGCCCTGTCTTCTCTCCCATCTCAGCCCAGCGCTGCCTCAGTCGTCGCCAACTCTGCCATGGCAAGCTTGGCAGCGTAAAATCACTGCCACGACAGTCCAGTCGCCCGACTTCCCCTACGCGATAACTGTGCCACGAGCCTACCCCGTCTCAGCTCTGTCGCGGCAATGAAAGCCTGTCAATCCATTGCCGATAGCCTCTGACTCGCAGCAGCCCGATCGCCACCTTAGTTCATAGCCGCCGCAACCCGACTACCCATTCAAACCCTGTGGCGATTGCTTTGCTGCCTATTTAAGTGACCAAACGCTCACGTAGTGACCTCATACCTTCCTCAAAACACACTACACCTTCTTGATCGCATCTGAGTAGCGCCATTGCCAGAAATCGCCAGAAACCGCAAGCTCTGCCCTTTGGAGCCGAAACCTAATTTCGTGAAAGCAGTAAGGTAAACATCAATTCAAGTTAACCGAAGCATCGTGAGAGACTAGCAATCATTTTCCCCAGTTATTCACATATCTTCTTGCTTGTAGTCCCGCCACGGCTTCTTCTTCTTCCCCAGATCCCGCTACACGGCGGCAGCTCCTACCGGCCAAGATTTGTTGCAGCTAGCAGGTAAAATGGAACCTCATGGCCTTGGTGATGCTCGTTCAGCAGTTCCTAGGATCGAAACGCCCGCGTCGGGAGCTCACGGCAGCTCGGTCATGGCAGCCGCCGCCTAGCGTAGTGGCAGCCCATCTCCGACAGCCGTCGGCTGCCGTTGAGCACTGCCCTAGGATCGCCGCGCAATGCTGTTCCTCCCTAAGCTACAAGACGCTGGCCTCCAGCCTCACCTCGCCGGCGGCAGGCCAAGCCGAGCCCTCGTCTGCTTTGGTGTCGCTGCCTGGTGGGGACGCCGTTCAGATGAAAGAATGCGCCTTCGTGTATAGAAACCGTAAACACTATTTTTAAGGGAATATTCAATAGACTGTACTTCAAACATTAGTATCTTTTAAAATTTTGATCTGATTTCAGTGAAATAAATTTATAAATTCATATAAAATCATGTAGTTTTATATTATGTAAAATATTTAATTTTTCACCCCAGTTTTAGTTATTTAAATTAAATTTTGCATAAAACCTTAATATGGCCACCATTGCAAATCTGAAAAATATAACCCATAAAAATATAAAATAAATTTATAAATTCATTTTAAATAACTTATTTTCATAATATATAAAAATATTTAATTTTCTAAACACAAATAAATTATTTGAATTAAAATTTATATAAACCCTATTATGGACTATAACATAAGTTATGAAAACAAAAAAATGATAAAATAATGAAAATATTTTTTTAAGCTCCTAAGACCATAATAAATTTATTTGTGCAAAAATAATTAATCATTTTGAATAACTTGGATTAAAACATAGACAAAACCCTAGTATGGTCACTATTAAAAGTACATAAACCATTACTCTTAAAACCATGAAATTAATTTTGGAAAGTCCTCACACCTGAGAAGCTCCATTCCTGCAAAAACAATTATATTTGAATTTAGTTCAGTTTAAACTTAAAAATATATTGTATTCCAATACATAGACATCAAAATAGTTAAAACTTTGATAATATAAACTCAAATCTTGGTAAAGCCAATTCCTAGACCTAGATTAGACCATCATAATACTATATATACAAAAATATTACAGGCTTAATTAAATCTGCATCAAGTTTGGAAAAGACCAAGTCTTACCTGCACATAGTATAGCATATAAATAACTTTTGTACATAAAGAATAACACATGTAAAATCACTTTCTAAAAACACTATAGGGCCATATCATCTAATCCCACACAAATAATTAATAATTAACTTAGTTTGAGCCAAGCTTGTAACTAACCTTGCTTTAAATATATATATGATTTGTATATAAATGAAGTCCATAAATAAGTCCAAAAATAAAAGAAAGGCTCTTTAGGACCAGATTATCTACTACAATGAAAATAAATATAATAAGTTATAGTTTGTACTTAGATTGTTAACCAAAATATGCTTCCATGTAGTATATACCTAAAGAATCAAAATATGAACAAACAGGTATGAATAAAATGTCATAAGTAAATGCTAATACACGAAAAACTAGATCTTAAATATCTTATACAATCAAACCACTTAATACAACAAAAATCATTATAATAGGTCATAGTTTATACTTAGCCCCTTAGCCGAAATATGCCTTCATATGATATATGCAAATATGAGGGTTTAAAATATATAAGGAAAATGTCATAAATTGAATGTTGGAATCATGTAGAACTAATCCCAAAACATTCCTAAGGTCAAGATTATATTAGTCGGCAAAAAGATCTAATTTGAATTAAGTTCATAAAAGACTTCATCTTTCATATATACATAAACTATCGCGGATAAAAGAAAAAAGATGTAAAACAAGTTTCAAGACACTTCTAGGGTCGTAACCTACTAATTCTAAAAAAATGGTTGCAGGATCGTATAAAGTTCAGCTTCAAATATAAAACGAAATCTACCCGTTTATAATGTAGATATATAAGATCAAGCAATGAATAAAACACCACGGATAAACACCAATGTTAATAGAACCAGCTTAGAAACGCTCCATAAAGCAATATGTAACATCCTAAAAAGTTCAAACAGTGAAAATATACGGATGAAATTGGAAAAAAATGTTTATGAGTTTTTCTGGTGTTATTCTTTTTTATTGGTTTTTCTTGGAGTTTTATATTGTGTGAAAGCTTGATTAAAGAAATTGAGAAATGGGAAAGAGGTAAAAAGATAAAAAGGAAGGTGGTAAAAAGTAATAAAAATTTCTATGTGACCCTAGCTGCACTGGTATCTCAGTGAGATCAATAAACAAAATTTTCATGCACAGGATTGGAAATAAATAATTTATATAACCATCCTTTGACTAAAAACAGTAAACCAAAAATTACAACATGCTTATATATATCGTAGAAGTTTGTACTACTAGGTTATGTGAAAATGTTTCAATTACAACATGCTTATCATCTAAGTCTCGTTAGTATAATAACCCTAAACGTTAATAGTTCGGTAACCCTTTTTTCGGCAGATTTCTTGTAACGTAAATTTTAGTGTCATATAAGCCTCTTTAACAGTGAATTTCAAGTCTCATGTAAACCCAAAAATTTAGGAAAAACCATTAGAATGCTTAACCAAAGTATATTCTAACTTATTTAGGATTAGAACCCGTGTTTCATTAAGTGTTGCACATAAATTTTAATAGTCAAATACCTCTAAATATCATGGTTTTTGGAAGTTCAGTTTTGAATTAGTGAGAGGGAGGAGAGAGTTGAATTCTAGTGCTGCTCTTTCATGTCCTCTCCTAATGAAGCTAGTGAACAAAATCTTCTTAATCTAAATAATTTTTGCATCTTGAATTCGAAATTTAAACAAAGATAATTCAATTAGAACAATCTCTGTCTTGGTGTGAATTTGTGTTTATCTTGCGAACTGTTTCCTTTTTGCCCTTTTTGGATTTATTTATGTTCTTATTTCCCTTGTTTTCTCGACGTGTAGATGCTAACGTCCTCGAGGAGGAAGATGACTATGTCGCAAATCCAGAGTTTGTACCAGACAGTGAGCTGCAAGGCAAGCAACCACTTGAGCATCTTGAGCCTGATAATTTACCTACATTATGTTGTTTTTGTCTATGTACGATGCATCCGGATAATTCTCCATAGAAGTGCTAATTTGGGTTGGAACTGTAGTTAATCCTGTACATTATGGTTTACCTTAATCTGTATGGACATGTGAACCGTGTAAACCTTAGTTTGAACTAGACATACTTAATGTCATTTTGGGTATAACCGCTAGTATAATATTCCTGCTTAAGCTATTCATTATGTGTTTTCAGTATTTTCAACCAATGTATGGTCCTTTTGGGAAATGGTTGCTGGTAGTTTGCTATAAAACCCCCCAAATAAAATTATGGTTTGATGCGGGTGATTATTGACAATAGCCGATTGTGCAAAGGGAATTGCACGTAGTGTAGGGTGGAGTATCGCCCGTGTCGGATAAAGGACCGAGCAAATGGGATGTGTAGATCCATGTTTCTGTACAACCACGAGGGCTGGTATGGGACAGTCTTAGCCTATTAAGTTGTTTAGATGTGGCTTTGCATCTAAGGAAGGCAGGAGTTAGCACATTCATTCCGGTCAGGTCTGCTTGTAGGGGTTTCTACATACCAATGCAACGGTGTACGCCTTGCCATGGACAGAGACGTGGAGTTGGGGGTGATAAATGTGGATCCACGACTTGGGTGAGTGTCTCTGTTTTCAGGGCGAGGGCCAAACGTCCCGGGCTGGTGTAAAGCCACGTCTAAATAATGTAACGGCTCTGTATGATCTCCTTGTCGACACACCAAAGGAAGTGTGTTAACTGGCCTGGCAAAAGAGGTTGATCATTTCTTGTAGGTAAAGTGTACACCCCTAGAGAGTGTAAAATCTAGTCGATTAGCCGCGCTCGCGGTAATGGGCACTTGGGGAAAATCCTCCCAATGTTAAAGTCTTTTGGTATTTTCTGGAAAATGGGTTTCGTTTGGAAACTGTTTTGCAACCAACTTTTGTGTTAAAGGATCGACATCGGGGATCTATGCAGTCGGGTAGACTGGGTTGGAAATCTGGGTTATTTTCTTAACATATTGTTTCTCAATTGCTTTTATTAAACAGCGATGTTGCGATATAGCATATTTATACATTTTAATGCCTTTGTGCAACTGCAAAACAACCATAGCCTGTTTATTGTTCAGCCTGCATATTTATTTATTTGCATATGTGAACCACTATAAGACTTGCTGAGTACCAATGTACTCAATCTTGCATCTGCTGTCTCAGAGGACGAAGACTGCGATTTGCCAGACGACGCTCTTTTCCAGGCAGGTCTCGGGGGTTTCGACAATGGTTTCTTCTAGGGTGCCTAGTCAGTTGCCTAAGGGTTTAGTGGGAAACCACAAGGCTTTTTGGGGTTTATTTGCCTGTCTTTAAGTTTCCGTTGTTCAGCTTTTGATTTATACTAAGCTCTGTGTAATTAATGCTTGTATGTTTGACTTTCTGCTTGTTGCGAGTATGGTTATGATAAAAATTTTGTAAACATGTGAGTACTAGCTACTGATCCAGGGAATAGTACAGTAATCACATGGAGGTTCCTGTTCGTCTGAACGGGGTCTTACACAATACCATCCTATTCTGTAGAAATCATTCTAATTAAACATGCATAGCATTTGAATCCTATTAAGAACATAACTCTACGTATTATAAACCCTAAAATCCGTGATACAAGTAAGTAAACTTGAATCATAGGAAATCAGTAATTAAATTATTTGTATCACTAGAAACTTCTTGAAACCATGAAATATGTAACCAGTAGCCAAAACTTAATAGACCTAACATGCACAAATTACTTTTGCAAATACATTTAGGGTTAAGTACTATTCATACATAACATACTACATAATGACTAATGTCTTAATTCTATTAATCTAAATATTTTTAACCTTTCAATTTGAAATTATAAATACAAGAATTCGTAATTTTAGCCTATTGAATTTGTAAAATAAGGAAAAGTAATCTATAAAAGGATCCGTATCATCGCTTAACATAAAAGTTGCTAGTAATATATATAAAGGACAGACTAAAATATAAAGTACATAAAATCATAAAACCTTAACCCCAAACCATACTTTGTAGTAGGTTTCTATTTGATTTCCCATCTGATTTCTTTTTTTCCCTTATTGAACTTTGTTATTTGCTGTATTTCCGTTGAACGACGTGTAGAACCCGACGTCACTAATTCCGTCGTCGACAACGCCAACTGCGACCTCGACGTCGTCGTAAACAACAATCAAGCAAGGCAAGCACCCCTTTGATCATATTGATCCCAATGTTTCATCTTTTATTTTGTTTTATCAATTCTGTTTATGCATGCATGTATTTTAAGGCCCCTATTTTTTATAATAAGTATCAACAATGGTTTCTCTGTGCATACAGTACTAGTGCCATGATCAGTGGCTAGTATACAGATACAAATTGAGATCACATCCATACACGATAATATTACATATGCAAAAGCATTATAGTTTTACATTCCATAGATTAAATCCAAAAGAAAAGGCAGCGAAAATATTAATTGTCTTGTAGTGTGCCTTAGCCCAAACTCTCAGGCAACAAACAAGGTAAAATCCCTAGAAAATAACATCATCATAATCCCAGTATCCTGCGTGGTCATAAATATCATCGGGGTACTCGGTATTATCACCTAACAACAACAACGAAAGTAAGATTGAGTACATTGTGTACTCAATAAGACTTATAGTGTATCACAAATGCAGATATAGTAAAATGCAGGTTATGACAAAAGGGAGAGGCTCTACAGTTAATTTGCATTGGCGGAAATAAAACATAAGCATATGATAGATTTCAAACGGAATTTGTAAAAGGCAGCATGATTCATAAGAAATTATGATAGAATAATAAATTTCGCATCACACTCTACCCGACTGTTACCAAATACTTCATAGTCGACCCTCAACATGAAGTACATTTCCCAAACACCATTTCCAAGAACAAATCATTTTTGAAAATACAAAAATGCTAACCATGTGATGACATTACCAAGTGCCCATGATCGCGGGCGTGGCTAACCGATTAGATTTACACTCTGCAGAGGTGTACAACTTTACTCTCAAGAAATGATCTACCCCTTTTGCCAGGCCAGTTGACACACTTTCTTTGGTGTGTCGACAAGGAGATCATAACATAACCATTGCATTGCCTAGACCTATCTTTGTACTAGCCTGGTGACGTTAAACCCTCACTATGGCGACAGAAACACATATAAAATCTTGATATCATTTTCTCAAAAATAGTCGGTCACCGTTTCTCCCCATAGCCAGGCGTACACCGTTGTATTGACATGCATTTACCCACACCTCGGTGCGGAAGCCCCTTCCAAGCAAACCTAATCGGTTAAGGATCAAGATGGCGATCAGAGGGGGGTGAATGATCCCAAATTCGATTTTATCCCCCAAAGAAGATCACAAATGAAATTCTTCACCTAAAGAAACCAAGCCAACACCCTTAACAATCAAAAGGAAGCGGAAGAATCAAATTTCCCAAAATTCAGCCTTCGGCCAGCACTACCGCTCATGTAGGGACGGTACCGCTGGGGTTACTGTAGCTACAATGAAACCATGTATCTGAACAATGTTTTCAGCACAGGTTCAAAAAGGAAAATTGATGTATCTTTTGATTCATTGACCAAACTCAATGAAACTTGGTAGATGTGATCCTAAGGATGTCAGAAACTTATTTCAACCTTCTATCACAAGGATTGATCTCAAAGTTCTGACCTTTTTGCCCGGGAAGGAAGAACACACCAAGTTTAAAAAAATGAAAAGAACTTCGATCAAGGCTTGCTCGTGGGGTTATGATGATCAAGATGATCTTGAATGACTTCCCACACGTCCCAGCAAGCAAGAGACCACAAAGAAACTCAAGGCAACGCAATCTACATGATGAAGCATTCAAGAACGCAAGGAAGAACTTTTTGCAAGAACTCATGGATTTCTTAGATGTTTGAGAATATATGTTCAGAAGAAGAATCATTCATCAAAACATCAACCTCAACAAAGATTCGTCAGCATGTAGAAGGAGAGGATGCAAATCCAAATTGTGTAAATGTAAATTGCAAGAAAGTAAATGCGGAATTTAAATAGTGGTTAAAAGCCTCACATTCATGTGGGCAAAGCTCAAAGGAGCAGCAAAAACCTCAAAACCTTCAAGTGAGGGAGGGCTACCCCTACCCCTCTATTTATACTACCTTTGGGCAACCTACCACCCTTGGATGATCTTCTAAACCCTAGAGCACTCATCAAAGGCTAGGATTAACCCACTCAACCAGCCATGCAAGGGTTCACCCAAAACCCACAACACATAATGGGTTTTCTTGCATGGTTTTCAAAGCACACTAACTAGACCCGCTAACATATCAACTAGACCAAGAACCAATGGCCCTCATTGATCCATGCAGTGCCTAGCTAGCATCTCAACCGTTCCTTGTCTTCACGGCTTGCCACGACTCCATCTCCGATCATCTTCCGGCGATCCCCGACCATCTGGACCTCTGACGCTCCTCGCCTAGTCCCGGTCATCCTTCGCTTCACCATGATCTAGCATCGTCGACCTGCAACCATCAAAAACAAGGAAACACATCACATAGCAATGTCCAAATTGATATGCAATACATAACACGCAATTCCAAAGATCAATTTCAACATTCGCTCAATAAGTCGGCACTACCGCCCTCTAGGGCCAGTAGTACCGCTCAGCTGGCACTACCGCTCCCACATGGTCGATAGTGCCGCTCCTAAGAACCAATAAAACACCCTCATCGAATATAACTATCGGACTTCTACGCAGATCGCCGCTATCGGGCACTCATCGCGCCCACATGACCGTGATCGCCCTTGGCAGAGACAACTCGAATTCCTTCATTTTGAAAATCCATTTCAAATCAAACTCATATTCAAGCAAACCTAGCTCAAACACAGTCAATAACTCATCACCAACAAGCATAGACCTCCGCATGGTCTTTCAATCGGAATGCCTATACTACTCTAGCCTACCAATGTACAAAGCTAGTTCTATACAACTTAATAGGTTAAGGCTGGCCCATACTAGCACTTGTGGTTGTACGGTTTTCTTGGCTTAAAAACAACACAATAGTTCGGTCCTTAATCTGACTTGGGCATAAATCTCCCCCATACACTACATACAAGTCCATCCCTTGCACAACAGGCTATTGCCAATACATGCCTGTGTCAAAACCATAGTTTTATTTTGGGTTGTTAGCCAAAATACCAATCTCCATTAATGTCATATCCAACATTTTTAAATTCTCAAAAAGCAGTTTAATCTGATTGTTCCAATTTTTACCACTAAGCATGGCTAAGCATGGTTAATGTGTAATCGCATATACCTATGTTGACATTATATATTATCTACCTCTATTCTCTGGTTATCAATGTTCACATATCCATACTTATCAAGGAAGTTTCATGAGACAACAGGTATATCTAACATTGCCCAGAATATAGCATTTTTATAGAAAGTACGCGCATGCGTAATAGTTTTAATAAAAATAGTGTAAAGTAATTAATTGAAATAATAGGAGCAAAATGATCAAGGAGGTGCTTGCCTTGCTGATCGTTGTCTGGTAGATAGTCGGGGTCGTTAGCGAGATCATCATCAACAAACTCAGAAACGTCGGAGTCTACTCGTCGTCCAACAAGAAAACATACAATAGATAATAAATGAAATATGGGCAAGAAGAATACAGATAGAAAATCCAAATAAAAAATTTACTAAAGAAACATGTGTGATTTTCAGGGTTAAGGTTCATGATTTCTTATGCATATATCTTGTTTGTCCTTTGATTATTTTGAGATAATAGGGTTCTTATCTTCTGCAAGCTATTTCCTTTATATTAAAAATTCAAGAGGGTGCAATTTATATATTCTCATATGTATCATTTCGAATTCTAGATGCTAAAATTATTTATAGAAGCGATGATATTATTACAATATCGATACAAAGTGTTATGTTTTCTAATAGGATTCAGATGCAAAGCATATTATATTAGATATATATACATATTCATGGTTGCTAAAACTTTAGAGGCTGTTATGATTTATACTTTAGCTTATCACATTATATATATACATATGTAAGCATATATTCTTTTGTATGGTTAAAGCTTATAGCCTCCATGCATGATAAACGTGTGCCCATAAGGATCATCCAGGGGTTATCTGTAGTATCGCAGATCTTTTTCCAGTTTAAGGAAAATCCAGTTGGGGAGTGGTCCTGTCCTTGAGCTATAGGAATTGGATTTCTATGTCTGTGTGGGTGGGAATTTCCTATCCCCCCCGCCCACCTAATTTTTCCCCACCCAATTTCCTCCTCCCACCTAATCCCCTTCTCTTTATTCCTCTGCCTCTCACTTTGGCCGAAGGCTTCTTCCTTCTAGCGCCTCCTCCCCCTTCTTCCTCCTCCATCTGAGCTCCCTGCTGGCAACTCCTCCTTCCCAACCGAAGCTCCCTGCTGGTGCTCCTCCCTTCCCCAGCCGGCGCCCTCCCAACCTCCCACCGAAGCCCCTCCTCCTTTGAAGGTAATTAGAGTTTTTTGGTTCCAGGATTCTAGTGCTGTTCTTGGGAGGACATTCTACTGCTGTCTAGAACTTGCTACTGTTGTGAGCAGTCTCGGTTTCGTGTTGTTTTGGACAATCTAGAGCCATTTCCTAAGGGGTTGGCTGTAGAAGAAATTGTAGCTTATCATTTCATGTTCATTCAGAGACCAAGGAATCGAATTTTGATTCAGCCATTTGGGAGTTATGGATGTTTTTGTACCTGCTGCTCAGAATGTGATTACTTGTTGTTCAGAGTTATGTCTGAATTTGTGATAGCTTCGGTTTTCTGTTGATTTGAGATATTTAAATTCATTTACTCAGAGGTTGGTTGTAGAATAAAATATGGATTGTACTCTTGTGATTAATTAGAGCCTAAGAACGCAATTTTTGGTTTAGCCATTTAAAAGATATGTTAATTTGAAGGTCTGTTGTTCAGAACAAATTGTTGTTGGTGCTAGGTTCAGGTTTAAGTCGATTTGAGGTTCATAGAGTCATTTCCAGAGAGGTTGGCTGTAGAGGAAGTTGTAGATATTATTCTTAAGATCAGTTAGAGTCTGAGAACATGATATTTGGATTAGCCATTTGGAAGTTATGCATATCTGAATGTTCGCTGTCCAACACTTTCTCCTGCTAGCAGCGGTTTCAAGTTTGTGCTGTGCATGTCTAGTTAGAAGCCGAATTAAATTATTTCGATAACTAGAGAAAGTTAGAAAATTTCCTGTAGATTACAAAAATGTATTCATTTACTAAATTTGAAGTTATTTGCTAGAAGTTATGACTATTTGAACCAAGCTGTCCTGTTGTTGGACTCATGCTGAATTTTGGGGTTAGTAAGCTAGTAGAGGTTAGTGAGTGTTTGTATTTGTGATATTCATGAGAATGAGTATGATTATATTTATGAGGTTGTTTATGATGAGAAAATGCTAAGTGTAGGAATTTAAAGATTATGTCAATGCTTATGGATATGTCATGATGATGAGAATGCATTCTGCAATTTAATTTATTTTATCTGCATTTATGCATTCATCATAGAAGAGGTATCCTGAGTGGGCCTCTATGTCTCACACATAGTGAAACATGAAAGAACTACCTCGGTAGGCGCCTCCATAGGTTGGATGGGAATGTCAGGGTGCACACCGACGGGTGTGCACTTAGCAATACCGGTAATTGCTGTGAGAATGTACATTATGAGCATGCATGTGCATTGCATGGTTGAAGCTTAAAGAATGTTAAATTATGATATTGTTCTTATGTGCAAAGGTTTTACTATGTTTTTAAATTGCTATGACCTCTTGTTTTAAGCTAATTGTAATAATATGATGCACTTTGCTGAGTTTTGAACTCACGCTTGTTTTTGATGTTTTATTTTAGGTACTTCCAGGGCGGTATTTTTGAAAGGGGCTTAGCATCACTTCACTCACTCGTCATCAATTAATCTAGACTTTTGAGTAGTTAAGAAGTTTATGCTGCCTAGTTGTTTGTTGGATGAACTTTTGTTCTGTAAATAAGTTGTGGCTTATGTTGATGGACTTGTAGGTTGGATTGTTGGTTCTAGACTTGTTATGTTGTGATTGCTTAGTTAAATTAGCATAAGTAAAAATGTGGTTGTTATGCTATACTTGGTTTTTCATGTTAATATTGCTCCTGTGGTTATATCATAAATGTTGTTGTTGTGCTGTTGGGATCTAAGTTTTGTAGCGGTCATGCTGAAATTTCTAGTATTTCGGTGTTGTGGTGGTTTGTTAGTGTTTGTGGTGTAACATTCTGGGCACAAGGGTGTCGGGGGGTTACATTATCAAATTAGCAATTTGGTCATAAGTTCTATTCAGCATCATCTTATGTATATACTCATTATTAGCTTATATATATGGACACATATATCTATATGTTCTTTACTTCTTAGGTCAAGATCAATTTATAAAACATATCCAAGTCAAAACAAATTCTTAAATACTTCTTAATGCAGTTAGCCTACTGCTATTCTTATTTAAAGAAATTAATTCTATACAATTTTAGAGTCTATTTGCAAAAGATATGCATTTTATAATATTTAGCACATTGAAATTAACCTTCATTGGAAAATGATTCAGAACAAGTTGAAATTCAAATATTTTTACATATTTGGGTTTCTAGCAGCATATGGATTCCATCAAAATTGGTTCCATTCAATTCTAAGCATGTTTACAGAAATTTCGTACTGAGCACAGTTCTGCCATTCTCCTTCAATTCAAACTTCAAAATTCTACAGAGCTTACTTTCAAAATGTTTTTACATATTCTGAAGGAACTTGATTTTAGACGAATTTAGAATTTTTTTCATCCCATTTGGATTAGAAATACGAAAGTTATTCAAGTTTTAATGCTTGCGGTTCTGGAAAATCAAGAAAACACAAAAATACGTTTTCTAAACCAGAGGATGTCTTTTCGATTTTCTTGCATTTCTCTCATTTTCTCGATTTTTATAGTCACTGACGGCTGTGGCCCACATTTCAGTGACTTCGTTCGGTATTAAAGTTTTAACTTGTTAACTCGGTCCGGCCCCACATGTCATAGACACTATTATTAACTCGGCTCTTAATTAGCCGTTTGACAGAGAATCTGACCGGTAGGGTCGACCGGTCAGTGTCTCGATGCCAGATTCAAATACCTCGCAACAAACTGATAGCATGGGCCCGTAGGTCACCAGCCTAGAGGCAGAGCAGAGGCTTGAGCTCATCGCCGGCGATGGTCCGGCGACGATCTCTCCCTGCAGAGGGCATAGATGGAATGAGGGTACAAATGTGCACTCAAGGGGTGGCTTTTCTGTGGCTAGTTGTGACCGGAGGTGGTCGGCCACCATGCACCAGTGGTGGAGGCCATGGCGGAAAACCGCGTCGGCGACAGAAGGTCTACTGGGCGGAATGGGTTTCAGAAAAACCATCTATAGGTTCTACACATCGCATTTTACCTGCTAATGGCCGCGGAAGACAACCGGGTTGGTCTGCCGCCGATTACCATGGTTGGAGAAGAAGAACAGTAGGGGCGACGGCGCTAATGTTGAAGAAGCCTGAAATAAAATGAGGGGTTTTGATTCGTGTGAGACACAGTTGCTAACGTGCAAAAGAATTAAAATAAGGTTTTGTATACCACCTCAATTTGAGCTCGATCCATAGCTAGGGTTCTTCGGCCGAGTGGAAGAATGGATGACATTGGCAGCTATTTGGTGGATGAGAGGGAATGAAATATGCAGGGAAATGATGAGCTGTTCTTTGTGAACCGGGAGGCGGTATTTATAGCTGGAGTGTCGGGACCGGATTTCTGAATCTTATCCCTCTGTGTATAACCTGTGCTAGTCCAGAAAAAGCTAGCACACACAGTGGAAACAGTGATGACAACACATCTATATCACGAAGCACATAATAGTAATTAAGCAAAAGAGTATTAGCCTTATGGCCAATTGTTACAAATAAGCAGCATCATAGCTTGAGTTCAATAAGAAACAGCGGAAACGAAATAACAGCAGCAAAGTAAGCCCATCCATTTGCCCAACAGGCAATCGACTAGGGTTCGCGTCCTAGCATTCCGGATCGCCTTCGTCATAACCACAAGCATAGAAATCGTAGTCATCTTCAGCTTCTGCAAACTCCTCTGTGGAAAGTTGGGTATGTTGCAAGGGTGAGCACAAAATGTACTCCGCAAGTCTTGGAAACATAATGCATGATAACTATATGCAAGGCTAAACAATTGAAGGCATAATATGGCTCTTTTAGCATAAAGCAAAGTTTAACTATAAATACCAATAGTAATTTCATAAAGCATCATTTGAACAAAATGTAATTGAATAGTAATTGAATTTGATATGACAATTAAAGCAGGTTCCATATACCTGACTGGCTCCATCCGCCAAACCATAACCCGAGAGTTCCATCTGCTCATAGATTCCCAAACCATCATTTTCATTTAAAACAAAACCATGAAATCTACAATGTGCAAGCGTACCTCGCCTGCCCTTGACCGTGGGCACGGCTACTTAAGTAGTTTTAACTCTGCAGAGTGTGTACAGCTTTACCCACAAGGCATGATCGACTCTTGTTGCCATGCAATTAACACACTTTCTTTGGTGTGTCGGCAGAGAGATCATGACAAGGCCTTTACAATGTACAACTCCACTATTAACATCGCCCGCTAAGGTTTCACGGCTGTTAGGGTTCTAGCTGCCCAATACATAAGCCCTCTCTTGTGCCTGCCAACATCTGGCACTCACCAACTGGCAAAGCTAATAATGAGACGTACAAATTATTTAGCCAGGTCGTACCCATATAGACTGTGGTTGTACGGTAGTTGTCGGGACCCGAATTTGCAAATCCGGACCCTCTGTGTATACCGCACTAGTCCAGGATCACGCTAGTGCACACAGGCTCAACATAGATGCTATCATAGTCACACACAGCGAAATATAGCATAAACTTCATTAATTAATAATAACTGTTGTCTTACATGAATAATGCCTCACAGTGGCTTAAAAAGAGTATCAATGAGAAGCAATGAAATAGAATAAACGAGTGGCGCTCGATTCGCCACAGCAACCGACGAGGCTCGGACCCTAAGCATTCGTGATCCAAATAATCCTCATCCATGATAGCGAGATTCTTCCTCTTCTCAAGTTGTTGTTGATGGGGTGAGTACATAAAGCACTCAACAAGTTGTGCAAAATAATGCAAGTCTAATATTCTATATGTTTGGCTTAATCCAAAGGAATGGCTAGTAAGGGTATTTTTGCAATAAAGCAAGATTTAACAAGAATACAATAAATAGATTGGAAAGCGATAAAACAAATACAAGAATTAATAAATTCAGATTTCAAATACACCAAGTTTCCAATCCTAAATTAATTTTCCACTTTCCATGGCACCTTGCCATCCCAACAAGTTTTTGTTTAACAAAAGTCTAACCCTTAATCTGTAATTCCGAGCATTGCCCAATACCGTGAGCACGGCTATTCGAATAGATTGTACACTCTGCAGAGGTTATGCACTTTACCCACACGATACAACCAAACACCACCAAGGCGAGTGATCATAACAAAGCCTTTACAATGCTACACCTAGACCCAAGATCGCTCGCTAAGGTTTCAACATCAAGGGTTAAACCACCACAACAGGCCCCCTCTTGCGCCATGTGAGTTAAACCGTAACCGGGACTCACTATTCACCACGACAAGATCAAATCTAGGTTTCACAAATTATTCACTAGGTTGTCCCATTCCGCACATGTGGTTGCAAGAGAGACTCAGTCAAAGGCTTGCAAGGTTAAGTCCTTAAGGTGATTAAGGCAAGACTTCCACATACCCCGCCAAACTGGCCCACCTTGGCACACCGCCTTGCCACTTGCCTCAATCTAAAATCATTACCACCCCGCTTGATTACCAAGCACCACATGCCATCAACATTTCAATCCCGATGTGTGACCTCCTCGCCACGACAACTTGATATCATTGTGTGACAACACATGACACACCAATTCATAAACATTGTTCCATATTCCATTAGTCAAGATTAAGTATCGACATTCGGACACATGTGATGACGTGGCATGGCTAAGCAATCTATGACGATCTAACTAGCCCATGTTGATTATCAACTATAATTCCAAATCCTAGGGTGACAAATAGATCATGGCATATAATTGACAAGGTATGGTTTAATTCAAATAGGCATATTATCTAATTCCCAGATTAATTGAAATCATTTATACACATAAAATATCATGCATAAAGTTTAAAAGACAAAATAGTAATTTGGTGAAAATTAGGTGCAACATGATCAAAGCACAACTTGCCTTGGAGTAGGTGCTGGTCTTGATCTGAGCTTGGGTCTTGGAGCGACGAATCTTCTTCAGGATCACCGAGCAGTTCAACGTCTACGTGAAACGATGCCAAAATAGCAAATAAACACCAAACCAGAGAGCAACCAAACTCCAAAAATAAAATAAAATTCACCAATAAATAGATCTTGATTTTACAAATTTTTAGAAATTTGAAACACTCAAATCCGAGTTAAAATGCAAAAGATATAGCCTTTTGAAGTTTGAATAACATCAAAATACGAAAATAGAATTTCTGATTTTTCTCAATTATTTTTCTATTGGAAAAGATTTTATTGCGCAACGCTGACGTCAGCCCTGACTCGGACCAATCAGGCGCTGACACGTCGCCTGGTCCATGGACTCGGTCCACGGAACCGCCTCTGGTCCACCGTGGACGCGGCCCACGGCGCCTCGCACCACGCGCCCGACACGCGCGGCGCAAGATCGATTGGCTGCGGCGCCGCCCGCGCCGATGCTCGACACGCGGCGCGATCGCGCGACGATCCGACGGCTAACGCTCATCGCAGACACGCGCGCGATCTCACCCGAACAACCCCGATCCAACGGCCACGCTTACCCGAGCTGTTTTATCGCAGACGGCGACGTGGCTCGATCCGATGGTCCGCCGAGATCCGCGGTGTCAGGCGGTTCGGCACGGCGATGTCGCGCGGCGCTGAGTTCCGGAGACGAGGACGACGACGACCTGACGACGGCGTTCGCTCCTGCCGGCGACGAAGAGGTAGTCGCTCGGTGCGGCTCGACGTGGCGAACCCGAATCGAACCCACACGCCGAACGGCGGCTTGACGACGGCGAACGGCGAGAAAACGAAGCGGCGGCGCTAGAAAACTACGGCGAGCTCTCGGGCTAAACGGCGGTGACTCAACGGCGAAGGCTAGCATCGCGGATGCGCTCGGGATGAGGAACCTCGGTGTGCGGGCTGCGGCTTTTATAGCCTCGGCATGCGCGCTAAAACAAGCAACCCTAAATCACGCGGCGGCGGCGGCAGCGGCGACGGATTCGAAACCGAATCGAGGCGAAGGTCGATACCGTCCGACGGTAACGAGCGCCGAGATTAGATCCGGCGATACGATCCGATCCGCTCTTTCCAAAATCAACGGCGAGATCTAAACTTACCAAAACAACGCGAAACGATCCCGACCGCCGATCTCAATCCAACGGCCAAGGCGCTAGGGTTTCGCGAAGGAGACAACCGTCCGATCTTCATCCAACGGCCACGCGCGAGGCGGCAAGCGCAGCCGATCGGGCCGCACGTCGATGGGCAGAACGCGACAAGATCTTGGGCTTCGCCCAAGATCTTTTTCACTCGATTTTCAAAAGCTTTTGATTTAAAATAATTCCGAAATTAGATTAATCTACTTTAAGCAATTAAAATATCGGAAAAATCCTTAAAATTCTCATAAATACTTTGAGACATTACGAGCACAAATAAAATATTTTTGGTAAAACTTTATATTAACTTTATCTATATATATTTAGTTTTCACAAAAGGTTCAATATACTTAATTAAATTCAATTCAATTAATTTCTAGAAAAATCCAATAAATTCGTAAAATCACCAAAAAGCATATGAGCGAAATTATAAGCCAAATTTTTGGGATGTTACAAACCTCCTTAATGTAATCTCGATTTTAGATTCAAGGTGACTAGGAAATAGGTTTGGAAATTCGACTTGAGATCCTCTTCACGCCCGTGTTGCTTCATTCTCGTAATGGTTGCTCCATCGAACTCGCAAAGCGAACCGACTTGGTCCCGGTCTTGCGGTCCATAACATCCAGATTTCGATTGGTTGTTCCTTGTAGGTCGATCTTTCGCAATTCAATCTCTCCCAAAGGCGTCGCTCACTGCACCAAGACACTTCTTGAGCTATGACACATGGAACACATCATGCACGCCGCTAGTGATGCGGCAATTCTAATCGATAAGCAACCTCCTCGACGGCTCAAAATTTTGAACGGTCCAACATATCTTGGGGCAAGCTTCCTTTAACGTGGAACCTTTAACTCCTTTCGGAGGGTAACCTAAGATATACGAAATCATCAGTTCAAGCTCAAATCACGGCGTCGATTATCGCATAACTTTTTGTCTTGATTGCGCGATTTTCAACTCGTCTCTTATCATGGCAACTTGCTCTTCACTTCCTTGAGAATATTAGGGCCAAATATCATACGTTCCTGCCTCATTCCAATTCGGTGGGTACGACAGAGCACGACCATATAAAGCTTCAATGGCGACATCGCAAACTAGCTCGGTAATCGTTGTTATAATCGAACTCGCATATGGCAAACACTTATCCCATGATGTAGTATAGGCTAATGCACAAGCCCTTAGCATATCCTCCGAATTTGATTTACCCTTCTGCTTGACCATCATCTGCGGATGATATGTTTGGTCAAGTTCAAACGCGTTCCCATAGCTTCATGCAATTTATCCCAAAATCTCGAGGTGAATCGGGTACCTATATCGACACTATTTTCTTTGGTACACCATGCAAACACACGACGACTGCTATGTATAGTTCTCGCTAACCGGTCTCTGAGTAAGTGGTCTTGATCGAATGAAGTGAGCAACTTTGGTCAATCGATCCACGATAACCCATATAGAATCATACCCATTTTGAGTTCTTGGTAATCCAAAGGACGAAATCCATACCGATTTCTTCCCACTTCCATTCTCGGGACTTTTAGCGGTTGTAGCAAACCTGCTGGTCTCGATGTATTGCCTTAACTCTCGGCATACATCGCACAAGGCAACGTGCTCGGCGACTTCGCTTCATATTCGCCACCAAAACCTCTCCTTTAAGTCCTGGTACATCTTAGCGCTTCTGGATGAATTGAATACTTGGAATCATGAGCCTCTTCCAAAATCAATCGCTTAAGTTCTAGTCTGCTTAGCACACAAATGCGACCCTTGAACCACATGGTACCTTGGTCGCCCACCAGAAAGTCCTTTGCTAATCCTTCATCCTTTTAGCCTTGATTCGTTGACTTTCTCATCATCTTTTGTCCTTCCCGAATTTGATCTTCGAGCATTGGCTTCACTTCCAAAGCAGCTAGGAATCCTTCTAAAACTACTTCCAATTTTAAATTTTGCAATTCTCTCGCATGCTCGATCGTCCTTCCGCACCATCATATTCGCCACGTAGCTCTTGCGACTTAAGGCATCGGCTACCACATTTGCTTTTCCGGATGGTAATGAATTCCCATGTTATAATCCTTGATTAATTCCAACCATCTCCTTTGCCTCATATTGAGATCTCGATTGAGTGAAAATATATTTCAAACTCTTATGGTCCGTATATATCTCACATCTATTTCCAATGAGATAATGACGCCACAATTTCAAGGCATGCACCACGGCAGCCAATTCCAAGTCATGCGAGGATAATTTCCTTCATGCGGTCTTAATCGCCTTGACGATATGCGACCACTTTACCCTCTTGCATCAATACGCATCCAAGACCCGTCTTGACGCATCACAAGATATATCAAGTCGTTTCAACATTAGGCAAAACCAACATCGGGCTGTTGTTAAACGCTTTAATTCCTCAAAACTCTTATCACAATCAAGGCCCATGAAAATTTCTTTTCCTTTTTCAATAACTGAGTAAGAGGTCTAGCAATCGTCGAAAATCCTTCTATGAACCGCGATAATATCCCGCCATTCCCGTAAAACTTGGACTTGAGTGAGCGGACTTTGGTTGCTCCTAATGCAACATCGCCTCCACTTTGCTTGGGTCGACAAAGAACTCCTTCTGCAATCATGACATGACCGAGAAATTCCACCTTTTCCTTCCAAAAGTCGCATTATCGAATTTAGCATACGGTTTGTTGCTCACGCAGCTTTTCCAACACTAGCCTCGATGATTTGCGTGCTCGCTTCGGTCTTCGAATATACCAAAATATCATCTATGAACACAACAACAAACTTGTCCAAGTATTCCATGAAAATCTTATTCATCAAGTTCATGAAATAGGTGGCGATTGGTCAATCCAAAAGACATGACCGTGAACTCATAATGTCCGTATCTTGAAGAAAATGCGGTTTTGGAACATCTTCCGTCCGAATCTTTAGTTGATGATATCCTAACGAAGGTCTATCTTGGAGAAAACTCCAGCTCCTCTCAACCGGTCGAATGATCATCAATCCTTGGCAACGGATACTTATTCTTAATCGTCACTTCATTAAGTGCACGGTAATCAATACACATTCTAAGGCTTCCATCCTTTTCCCGACAAACAAAATCGGGCGCTCCCCATGGCGATTTAACTTGGTCTTATAAAACCTTTCTAATAACTCGTCGATCTGTTTCTTCATCTCTACTAACTCATCGGTAGGCATCCGGTAAGGTCTTTTGCTATTGGTGCTGTACTGTACTAACTCAATGACAAACTCGATGTCACGGTCAGCGGCATTCTGGCGCATCCTCCGAAATACATCCGATATTCTTTGACCACCGCACGCCCTCAATGCCGACGGCTTTCATGCTATTAACCATTAATTGACCTTGCGAACCGATGTCGCTCGAATTCCACCTTTCTCCTGTAGGGCTCTCAATGGATACAACCCTTCACCACAATCCAATACCGCCTTATGCTTGGTTAACCAATCCATACCAAGGATAACATCTAAAACTTGGGCATCTAGAATAATTAAGTTCGCTAGGAACTCTACCCGTTAATTATCGACTTTACCCCAAACATCCAATATTAGATCTTAACTCGATCACGGGCTTGAACTAGCATCACACACTTGAGATTTTTCATGCTTAAACCATTTTTAGATGCAAAAGCTCGAGAGACAAATGAATGTGAAGCTCTGAATCAAATAATATCATTGCAGGTGTAATCGAGTTTACCAAAACTTACCCAAGACGACGCCCGATGCTTCTCGGCTCCATCGGCGGTGATGTGGTTGACTCGCCTCGAATAGTAGCTTGAGGCGCCACTCCCGCTCGTCCGGCTCCTCGATTCGCTCCGTCATCGGTGCCTTAGCAGTGTCGCTCCAAGGTTGAAACGCATCGGCGTGATTCCTCCTTTCGGGACATCTATTAGCATAATGCCCCACCATTGCAATCAGTAGCACCTTCCGGCGGCCGATCACGACTCCCCTTGAGCATTGTTACCTTGGGCAAGGCCTCGATAACCTTGTCTCGATGGTCGCGTGCGGTGTTCTCGGCTTGTTAACGACTTGTGGTTGGAACCTAGCAAACTGCTATGGGTCATCCTCATTCGTAGGTGGTTAGGCGCCCACCGGGTTAGTCATCAAGAGTTTGCGATTTTCCCAAGCTCCTTGCGCTTATCCTCCGTAATCAAAGCCTTGTTTACCAATTCTTGGAAATCGGAAAAGTGTGGGTAATCACCCCACTTGCAGCCTCGAAGTTTAGTCCTTTCATGAAGCGGACTGTCTAGCCTTGTCCGTCGCTACATCTTCGAGAGCATAGCGTGCTAATCGTGTGAATTTGTTCAAGTAATCACCACCGTTGGCCTCCTTGCTTAAGCGCCTGAATTCTTCCTTTTCAGTCCATCATTCCTCCGCACGTGGTAATCGCGAAAGGCCGTTGCGTAACTCTTCCCACGTGATTTCCATGGGTGCCTCATGAGTAGCACAAGAGTTCTCCCACCATTCTCGCAAATTGCTCCTCTAGCCGATGGGATGCGAAGAACCCTCTCATGCCCTTCACATTGTGTGATGTACAACTTCCTCTCAATGGTTCTCACCAATCATCCGCTTCCAAGGGGTTGACGTTGTTCGAGAATGTTGGCGGTCGGGTCCTCATGAAGTCCGACAACTTGGAGTAAGGACGAGGCCCGCCATTGTTGTTCGCTTTCACGGGTTGTTGATCGCAGCCATATTGGTCATCTCACGCATCATAGTGCGTGATCAACCGAGTTTGCGCAATGAGAAAAGCTCCCAAGTTCGTGATATCCTTTGGCGGTGCTTGCTGCGGTGGTACTCCTTCATTGGGATTGTTGCTCGAGCGTAGACCACTTCCCAAGCCCCATTGTTGTCGCGAGTGTTCACCATCCGCTTGATTGCTTCTTGGGTTAGGAAAGATAGATGTAGCATAGATAAGATGCAAGAATTTCTAAGGGGAAAACAGTTAAACCCAACTTAAATAATCTTTATTATTATTACTTGGTATGGTTGCTTACAATGCCTAAGGGCTTTGCAACACATAACGCACACTCAAAGAAACAATTAAGAACCAACTAAACATGCAACTTTAACGCCTACTAAAAGGGTAAAGGCTAACTTAAAAACGCGACTCAACACTCGAGTCTCAACACAACTCTAAGATCGACTCTCACTCATCCACCACCCCGGTGAGACCGATCCGGCATACACCTGGTGGGTGGGTGGCATGGGTGCGAACCTATCCTCGTGACCCTCTGCTGGCTCCTCGGGCTCCCACTCACGCTCTTCCGGTCTTCTTCTTCTTCTTCTTGGCGACTCATCCGGCTCTGGACGACTTGGTCCGCTATTTCTCGGCCACCGCAAGGCCTCCTCCAGCCGCCGATGACTCGCCGCCGCTGCGTCGCGGGTCTTTTGAAGCTCCCGCTCGCCACTCTCAACGCCTCACACGCTGTCTCCGGTTCTTGCGCAGTGTCCTCAAGTGATCCTCCGGGCGGTGGCGAACTCAAGAAGGTGTACTGCAGAGCACACTCTCCTTCCACGATCCGTCGACGCCGCACGCCAGACCGTCGGGTGAAGTCGAAATACGGTGTTCTGCGGCTCGAGGCGTAGTCGTGGCGGATCCGTCGTGAGAGCAAGTCTAGCGACCTCTGAACTCCGGCCTCGTAAGTGAACCTCTCGGGCGGTGATGTGGATTGGTCGTGGTCTCGCCGCACTCTCGAGCGAAGATGATCGCCTGCGAAGAACCCCGATGCACACCGCTGACGCCCGATTGCTTCCTCGGAGAGCGGACGATCAAAGCCTCCAATCACTTGAAGAACTCTCCACGGCTCCATGGCATAGCCACCTGCCTTGACTCAAGGATCGAAGATCGGCATCTATTCAAAACAAAATTTTGAATAAGATCTCCACTCGAAACGGCAACGAAAAGAAGGTAATTTAGCAAGGATGAGAGTAGGAGGATGAGATAAGCCAAGAGTTTCATATTAGTCAATTTTACTGTTTTCTTTAGAAAATAATTTTGGACACTCCTAAGAGATACCAACTACCTAGGGCCAAGACCTATAGTCAAGATGGCTCGATACCACCTCTGTCGGGACCCGAATTTGCAAATCCGACCCTCCGTGTATACCGCACTAGTCCAGATCACGCTAGTGCACACAGCTCAACATAGATGCTATCATAGTCACACACAATAAATATAGCATAAACTTCATTAATTAATAATAACTGTTGTCTTACATGAATAATGCCTCACGGGGCTTAAAAAGAGTATCAATGAGAAGCAATGAAATAGAATAAACGCAGTGGCGCTCCATTCGCCACAGCAACCGACGAGGCTCGGACCCTAAGCATTCGTGATCCAAATAATCCTCATCCATGATAGCGAGATTCTTCCTCTTCGAAGTTGTTGTTGATGGGGTGAGTACATAAAGCACTCAACAAGTTGTGCAAAATAATGCAAGTCTAATATTCTATATGTTTGGCTTAATCCAAAGGAATGGCTAGTAAGGGTATTTTTGCAATAAAGCAAAGATTTAACAAGAATACAATAAATAGATTGGAAAGCAAGAAACAAATACAAGAATTAATAAATTCAAGATTTCAAATACACCAAGTTTCCAATCCTAAATTAATTTTCCACTTTCCATGGCACCTTGCCATCCCAACAAGTTTTTGTTTAACAAAAGTCTAACCCTTAATCTGTAATTCCGAGCATTGCCCAATACCGTGAGCACGGCTATTCGAATAGATTGTACACTCTGCAGAGGTTATGCACTTTACCCACACGATACAACCAAACACCACCAAGGCGAGTGATCATAACAAAGCCTTTACAATGCTACACCTAGACCCAAGATCGCCGCTAAGGTTTCAACATCAAGGGTTAAACCACCACAACAGGCCCCCTCTTGCGCCATGTGAGTTAAGCGTAACCGGGACTCACTATTCACCACGACAAGATCAAATCTAGGTTTCACAAATTATTCACTAGGTTGTCCCATTCCGCACATGTGGTTGCAAGAGAGACTCAGTCAAAGGCTTGCAAGGTTAAGTCCTTAAGGTGATTAAGGCAAGACTTCCACATACCCCGCCAAACCTGGCCCACCTTGGCACTTGCGCCTTGCCACTTGCCTCAATCTAAAATCATTACCACCCAGCTTGATTACCAAGCACCACATGCCATCAACATTTCAATCCCGATGTGTGACCTCCTCGCCACGACAACTTGATATCATTGTGTGACAACACATGACACACCAATTCATAAACATTGTTCCATATTCCATTAGTCAAGATTAAGTATCGACATTCGGACACATGTGATGACGTGGCATGGCTAAGCAATCTATGACGATCTAACTAGCCCATGTTGATTATCAACTATAATTCCACATCCTAGGGTGACAAATAGATCATGGCATATAATTGACAAGGTATGGTTTAATTCAAATAGGCATATTATCTAATTCCCAGATTAATTGAAATCATTTATACACATAAAATATCATGCATAAAGTTTAAAAGACAAAATAGTAATTTGGTGAAAATTAGGTGCAACATGATCAAAGCACAACTTGCCTTGGAGTAGGTGCTGGTCTTGATCTGAGCTTGGGTCTTGGAGCGACGAATCTTCTTAGGATCACCGAGCGGCTCAACGCCTACGTGAAACGATGCCAAAATAGCAAATAAACACCAAACCAGAGAGCAACCAAACTCCAAAAATAAAATAAAATTCACCAATAAATAGATCTTGATTTTACAAATTTTAGAAATTTGAAACACTCAAACCGAGTTAAAATGCAAAAGATATAGCCTTTTGAAGTTTGAATAACATCAAAATACGAAAATAGAATTTCGATTTTTCCAATTATTTTCTATTGAAAAGATTTTATTGCGCAACGGCGACGCCAGCCCCGACTCGGACCAATCAGGCCGACACGTCGCTCGTCCATGGACTCGGTCCACGGAACCGCCTCGTCCACCGTGGACGCGCCCACGGCGCCCGCACCACGCGCCCGACACGCGGCGCGCAAGATCGATTGGTCGCGACGCCGCCGCGCCGATGCTCGACACGCGGCGCGATCGCGCGACGATCCGACGGCTAACGCTCTCATCGACACGCGCGCGATCTCACCCGAACAACCCGATCCAACGGTCACGCTTACCCGAGCCGCTTTATCGCAGACGGCGACGTGGCTCGATCCGATGGTCCGCCGAGATCCGACGGCCGCGGCGGTTCGGCACGGCGATGTCGCGCGGCGCTGAGTTCCCGGAGACGAGGACGACGACGACCAGACGGCGTTCGCTCTGCCGGCGACGAAGAGGTAGTTGCTCGGTGCGGCTCGACGTGGCGAACCCGAATCGAACCCACACGCCGAACGGCGCTTGACGACGGCGAACGGCGAAAACGAAGCGGCGGCGCTAGAAAACTACGGCGAGCTCTCGGGGCTAAACGGCGGTGACTCAACGGCGAAGGCTAGCATCGCGGATGCGCTCGGGATGAGGAACCTCGGTGTGCGGGCTGCGGCTTTTATAGCCTCGGCATGCGCGCTAAAACGGCAACCCTAAATCACGCGGCGGCGGCGGCAAGAAGGCGACGGATTCGAAAACCGAATCGAGGCGAAGGTCGATACCGTCCGACGGTAACGAGCGCCGAGATTAGATCCGGCGATACGATCCGATCCGCTCTTTCCAAAATCAACGGCGAGATCTAAACTTACCAAAACAACGCTAAACGATCCCGACCGCCGATCTCAATCCAACGGCGAAGGCGCTAGGGTTTCGCGAAGGAGACAAACCGTCCGATCTTCATCCAACGCCACGCGCGAGGCGGCAATGAAGCAGCCGATCGGGCCGCACGCCGATGGTCAAGAACGCACAAGATCTTGGGCTTCGCCCAAGATCTTATTCACTCGATTTTCAAAAGCTTTTGATTTAAAATAATTCCGAAATTAGATTAATCTACTTTAAGCAATTAAAATATCAGAAAAATCCTTAAAATTCTCATAAATACTTTGAGACATTACGAGCACAAATAAAATATTTTTGGTAAAACTTTATATTAACTTTATCTATATATATTTAGTTTTCACAAAAGGTTCAATATACTTAATTAAATTCAATTCAATTAATTTCTAGAAAAAAATCCAATAAATTCAGAAAATCACCAAAAAGCATATGAGCGAAATTATAAGCCAAATTTTTGGGATGTTACAAACCTCCCCTAATGTAATCTCGACCCGAGATTCAAGGTCGACTAGGAAATAGGTTTGGAAATTCGACTTGAGATCCTCTTCACGCTCCCAGGTTGCTTCATTCTCAGAATGGTTGCTCCACTGAACTCTGCAAAAGCGAACTGACTTGGTCCTGGTCTTGCGGTCCATAACATCCAGGATTCTGATTGGTTGTTCCTTGTAGGTCAGATCTTTCTGCAATTCAATCTCTCCCAAAGGTCTCGCTCACTGCACCAAGACACTTCTTGAGCTATGACACATGGAACACATCATGCACGCCTGCTAGTGACTGCGGCAATTCTAACTGATAAGCAACCTCCCCTCGACGGCTCAAAATTTTGAACGGTCCAACATATCTTGGGGCAAGCTTCCTTTAACGTGGAACCTTTAACTCCTTTCGGAGGGGTAACCCTAAGATATACGAAATCATCGAGTTCAAGCTCAAATCACGGCGTCGATTATCGCATAACTTTTTGTCTTGATTGCGCGATTTTCAACTTTGTCTCTTATCATGGCAACTTGCTCTTGACTTCCTTGAGAATATTAGGGCCAAATATCATACGTTCTCTGCCTCATTCCAATTCAAATGGGTACGACAGCACGACCATATAAAGCTTCAATGGCGACATCGCAAACTAGCTCGTAATCGTTGTTATAATCAACTCGCATATGGCAAACACTTATCCCATGATGTAGTATAGGCTAATGCACAAGCCCTTAGCATATCCTCCGTAATTTGATTTACCCTTTTCGCTTGACCATCATCTGCGGATGATATGTCAGGTCAAGTTCAAACGCGTTCCCATAGCTTCATGCAATTTATCCCAAAATCTCGAGGTGAATCGGGTACCTCTATCGACACTATTTTCTTTGGTACACCATGCAAACACACGACTGCTATGTATAGTTCTCTAACGGTCTCCCGAGTAAGTGGTCTTGATCGAATGAAGTGAGCAACTTTGGTCAATCGATCCACGATAACCCATATAGAATCATACCCATTTTGAGTTCTTGGTAATCCAAAGGACGAAATCCATACCGATTTCTTCCCACTTCCATTCTCGGGACTTTTAGCGGTTGTAGCAAACTCGCTGGTCTCGATGTATTGCCTTAACTCTCGGCATACATCGCACAAGGCAACGTGCTCGCGACTTCAAGCGCTTCATATTCGCCACCAAAACCTCTCCTTTAAGTCCCGTACATCTTAGCGCTTCTGGATGAATTGAATACTTGGAATCATGAGCCTCTTCCAAAATCAATCGCTAAGTTCTAGTCTGTTTGGCACACAAATGCGACCCTTGAACCACATGGTACCTTGGTCGTCCCACAGAAAGTCCTTTGCTAATCCTTCATCCTTTTAGCCTTGATTCGGTTGACTTTCTCATCATCTTTTGTCCTTCCCGAATTTGATCTTCGAGCATTGGCTTCACTTCCAAAGCAGCTAGGAATCCTTCTAAAACTACTTCCAATTTTAAATTTTGCAATTCTCCGCACGATTCGATCGTCCTTCCGCACCATCATATTCGCCACGTAGCTCTTGCGACTTAAGGCATCGGCTACCACATTTGCTTTTCCGGATGGTAATGAATTCCCATGTTATAATCCTTGATTAATTCCAACCATCTCCTTTGCCTCATATTGAGATCGATTGAGTGAAAATATATTTCAAACTCTTATGGTCCGTATATATCTCACATCTATTTCCAATGAGATAATGACGCCACAATTTCAAGGCATGCACCACGGCACCAATTCCAAGTCATGCGAGGATAATTTCCTTCATGCGGTCTTAATCGCTTTGACGATATGCGACCACTTTACCCTCTTGCATCAATACGCATCCAAGACCTCGCCTTGACGCATCACAAGATATATCAAGTCGTTTCAACATTAGGCAAAACCAACACTAGGGTGTTGTTAAACGCTTTAATTCTCAAAACTCTTATCACAATCAAGGCCCATGAAAATTTCTTTTCCTTTTCAATAACTCGAGTAAGAGGTCTAGCAATCGTCGAAAATCCTTCTATGAACCGCGATAATATCCTCGCCATTCGTAAAACTTGGACTTGAGTGATGACTTTGGTTGCTCCTAATGCAACATCGCTTCCACTTTGCTTGGGTCGACAAAGAACTCCTTTCGCAATCATGACATGACCGAGAAATTCCACCTTTTCCTTCCAAAAGTCGATTTATGAATTTAGCATACATTTGTTGCTCACGCAGACTTTTCCAACACTAGCCTCGGATGATTTGCGTGCTCGCTTCGGTCTTCGAATATACCAAAATATCATCTATGAACACAACAACAAACTTGTCCAAGTATTCCATGAAAATCTTATTCATCAAGTTCATGAAATAGGTGGCGATTGGTCAATCCAAAAGACATGACCGTGAACTCATAATGTCCGTATCTTGAAGAAAATGCGGTTTTTGGAACATCTTCCGTCCGAATCTTTAGTTGATGATATCCGAACGAAGGTCTATCTTGGAGAAAACTCCAGCTCCTCTCAAGCGGTCGAATGATCATCAATCCTTGGCAACGGATACTTATTCTTAATCGCTACTTCATTAAGTGCACGGTAATCAATACACATTCTAAGGCTTCCATCCTTTTTCCCGACAAACAAAATCTGGCGCTCCCATGGCGCATTTAACTTGGTCTTATAAAACCTTTTCTAATAACTCGTCGATCCGTTTCTTCATCTCTACTAACTCACCGGTAGGCATCCAGTAAGGTCTTTTGCTATTGGTGCTGCACTGTACTAACTCAATGACAAACTCGATGTCACGTCTCAGCGGCATTCTGGCAGATCCTCCGAAATACATCCGATATTCTTTGACCACCGCACGCCCTCAACGCCGACGGCTTTCATGCTATTAACCATTAATTGACCCTTGCGAACCGATGTCGCTTCGAATTCCACCTTTTCTCTGTAGGGCTCTCAATGGATACAACCCTTCACCACAATCCAATACCGCCTTATGCTTGGTTAACCAATCCATACCAAGGATAACATCTAAAACTTGGGCATCTAGAATAATTAAGTTCGCTAGAACTCTACCCGTTAATTATCGCCTTTACCCCAAACATCCAATATTAGATCTTAACTCGATCCCGGGCTTGAACTAGCATCACACACTTGAGATTTTTCATGCTTAAACCATTTTTAGATGCAAAAGCTCGAGAGACAAATGAATGTGAAGCTCTGAATCAAATAATATCGCAGGTGCAATCGAGTTTACAAAAACTTACCCAAGACGACGCCCGATGCTTCCCGGCTCCATCGGCGGTGATGTGGTTGACTCGCCTCGAATAGTAGCTTGAGGCGCCACTCCCGCTCGTCCGGCTCCTCGATTCGCTCCGTCATCGGTGCCTTAGCAGTGTCGTTCCAAGGTTGAAACGATCGGCGTGATTCCTCCTTTCGGGACATCTATTAGCATAATGCCCCACCATTGCAATCGTAGCACCTTCGGCGGCCGATCACGACCCCTTGAGCATTGTTACCTTGGGCCGGCGTCGATAACCTTGTCCCGATGGTCGCGGTGCGGTGTGTTTGGCTTGTTAACGACTTGTGGTTGGAACCTAGCAAACCTGCTATGGGTCATCCTCATTCGTAGGTGGTTAGGCGCCCACCGGGTTAGTCATCAAGAGTTTGCGATTTTCCCAAGCTCCTTGCGCTTATCCTCCGTAATCAAAGCCTTGTTTACCAATTCTTGGAAATCGGAAAAGTGTGGGTAATCACCCCACTTGCACCTCGAAGTTTAGTCCTTTCATGAAGCGGACTGTCTAGCCTTGTCCGTCGCTACATCTTCGTGGAGCATAGCGTGCTAATCGTGTGAATTTGTTCAAGTAATCACCACGGTTGGCCTCCTTGCTTAAGCGCCCTGAATTCTTCCTTTTCAGTCCATCATTCCTCCGTACGTGGTATCGCGAAAGGCCGCCGCTATAACTCTTCCCACGTGATTTCCATGGGTGCCTCATGAGTAGCAAGAGTTCTCCCACCATTCTCGCATTGCTCCTCTAGCCGATGGGATGCGAAGAACCCTCTCATGCCCTTCACATTGTGTGATGTACAACTTCCTCTCAATGGTTCTCAGCCAATCATCTGCTTCCAAGGGGTTGACGTTGCCCGAGAATGTTGGCGGTCGGGTCCTCATGAAGTCTGACAACTTGGAGTAAGGACGAGGCCCGCCATTGTTGTTCTGCTCAGCAGGGTTGTTGACTGCAGCCATATTGGTCATCTGCTGCATCATAGTTTGCATCAACTGAGTTTGCGCAGCGAGAAAAGCTCCCAAGTTCTGCATATCCACTGGCGGTGCTTGCTGCGGTGGTACTCCTTCATTGGGATTGTTGCCTGAGCGTAGACCACTTCCCGAAGCCCCATTGTTGCCTGAGTGTTCACCATCCGCTTGATTGCTTCTTGGGTTAGGAAAGATAGATGTAGCATAGATAAGATGCAAGAATTTCTAATGGGGAAACAGTTAAACCCAACTTAAATAATCTTTATTATTATTACTTGGTATGGTTGCTTACAATGCCTAAGGGCTTTGCAACACATAACGCACACTCAAAGAAACAATTAAGAACCAACTAAACATGCAACTTTAACGCCTACTAAAAGGGTAAAGGCTAACTTAAAAACGCGACTCAACACTCGAGTCTCAACACAACTCTAAGATCGACTTCACTCATCCACCACCCTGGCCGAGACCGATCCGGCATACATCGGTGGGTGGGTGGCATGGGTGCGAACCTATCCCGTGACCCTCTGCTGGCTCCTCGTGCTCCCACTCACGCTCTTCCGGTCTTCTTCTTCTTCTTCTTGGCGACTCATCCGGCCTCTGGACGACTTGGTCCGCTATTTCTCGGCCACCGCAAGGCCTCCTCCACTCGCCGATGACTCGGCTGCCGCGTCGCGGGTCTTTTGAAGCTCCCGCTCGCCACTCTCAACGCCTCACGCTGTCTCCGGTTCTGCGCAGTGTCCTCAAGTGATCCTCCGGCGGTGGCGAACTCGGCAAGGTGTCGCAGAGCACACTCTCCTTCCACGATCCGTCGACGCCGCACGCCGCACCGTCGGGTGAAGTCGAAATACGGTGTTGCGGCTCGAGGCGTAGTCGTGGCAGATCCGTCAGAGAGCAAGTCTAGCGACCTCTGAACTCCGGCCTCGTAAGTGAACCTCGGGCGGTGATGTGGATTGGTGCGTGGTCTCGCCGCACTCGAGCGAAGATGATCACTGCGTAAGAACCCCGATGCACACCGCTGACGTTCAGCTTGCTTCCTCGGTAGAGCGGACGATCAAAGCCTCCAATCACTTGAAGAACTCTCCACGGCTCCATGGCATAGCCACCTGCCTTGACTCAAGGATGAAGATCGGCATCTATTCAAAACAAAATTTTGAATAAGATCTCCACTCAAACTAAGCAACGAAAAGAAGGTAATTTAGCAAGGATGAGAGTAGGAGGATGAGATAAGCCAAGAGTTTCATATTAGTCAATTTTCTTGTTTTCTTTAGAAAATAATTTTGGACACTCCTAAGAGATACCAACTACCTAGGCCAAGACCTATAGTCAAGATGGCTCGATACCACCTCTGTCGGGACCCGAATTTGCAAATCCGACCTCTGTGTATACCGCACTAGTCCAGATCACGCTAGTGCACACAAAGCTCAACATAGATGCTATCATAGTCACACACAAATAAATATAGCATAAACTTCATTAATTAATAATAACTGTTGTCTTACATGAATAATGCCTCACAGGGCTTAAAAGAGTATCAATGAGAAGCAATGAAATAGAATAAACGCAGATGGCGCTCGATTCGCCACGTGCAACCGACGAGGCTCGGACCTAAGCATTCGTGATCCAAATAATCCTCATCCATGATGGCGAGATTCTTCCTCTTTCAAGTTGTTGTTGATGGGGTGAGTACATAAAGCACTCAACAAGTTGTGCAAAATAATGCAAGTCTAATATTCTATATGTTTGGCTTAATCCAAAGGAATGGCTAGTAAGGGTATTTTTGCAATAAAGCAAAGATTTAACAAGAATACAATAAATAGATTGGAAAGCAAGAAACAAATACAAGAATTAATAAATTCAAGATTTCAAATACACCAAGTTTCCAATCCTAAATTAATTTTCCACTTTCCATGGCACCTTGCCATCCCAACAAGTTTTTGTTTAACAAAAGTCTAACCCTTAACTGTAATTCCGAGCATTGCCCAATACCGTGAGCACGGCTATTCGAATAGATTGTACACTCTGCAGAGGTTATGCACTTTACCCACACGATACAACCAAACACCACCAAGGCGAGTGATCATAACAAAGCCTTTACAATGCTACACCTAGACCCAAGATCGCTCGCTAAGGTTTCAACATCAAGGGTTAAACCACCACAACAGGCCCCCTCTTGCGCCATGTGAGTTAAACCGTAACCGGGACTCACTATTCACCACGACAAGATCAAATCTAGGTTTCACAAATTATTCACTAGGTCTGTCCCATTCCGCACATGTGGTTGCAAGAGAGACTCAGTCAAAGGCTTGCAAGGTTAAGTCCTTAAGGTGATTAAGGCAAGACTTCCACATACCCCGCCAAACTGGCCCACCTTGGCACACCGCCTTGCCACTTGCCTCAATCTAAAATCATTACCACCCCGCTTGATTACCAAGCACCACATGCCATCAACATTTCAATCCCGATGTGTGACCTCCTCGCCACGACAACTTGATATCATTGTGTGACAACACATGACACACCAATTCATAAACATTGTTCCATATTCCATTAGTCAAGATTAAGTATCGACATTCGGACACATGTGATGACGTGGCATGGCTAAGCAATCTATGACGATCTAACTAGCCCATGTTGATTATCAACTATAATTCCACATCCTAGGGTGACAAATAGATCATGGCATATAATTGACAAGGTATGGTTTAATTCAAATAGGCATATTATCTAATTCCCAGATTAATTGAAATCATTTATACACATAAAATATCATGCATAAAGTTTAAAAGACAAAATAGTAATTTGGTGAAAATTAGGTGCAACATGATCAAAGCACAACTTGCCTTGGAGTAGGTGCTGGTCTTGATCTGAGCTTGGGTCTTGGAGCGACGAATCTTCTTCCTGATCACCGAAAGCGGTTCAACGCCTCACGTGAAACGATGCCAAAATAGCAAATAAACACCAAACCAGAGAGCAACCAAACTCCAAAAATAAAATAAAATTCACCAATAAATAGATCTTGATTTTACAAATTTTTAGAAATTTGAAACACTCAAACCGAGTTAAAATGCAAAAGATATAGCCTTTTGAAGTTTGAATAAATCAAAATACGAAAATAGAATTTCGATTTTTCTCAATTATTTTCTATTGAAAAGATTTTATTGCGCAACGCCGACGCCAGCCCCGACTCGACCAATCAGCGCCGACACGTCGCTCGTCCATGGACTCGGTCCACGGAACCGCCTCGTCCACCGTGGACGCGCCCACGGCGCGCCCGCACCACGCTACCGACACGCGGCGCAAGATCGATTGGTCTGCGACGCCGCCCGCGCCGATGCTCGACACGCGGCGCGATCCGCGCGACGATCCGACGGCTAACGCCATCGCACACGCGCGCGATCTCACCCGAACAACCCCGATCCAACGGCCACGCTTACCCGAGCCGTTTTTATGCGCAGACGGCGACGTGGCTCGATCCGATGGTCCGCCGAGATCCGATGGTCGTCGCGGTTCGGCACGGCGATGTCGCGCGGGCGCTGAAGTTCCGGAGACGAGGACGACGACGACCAGACGGCGTTCGGCTCGCCGGCGACGAAGAGGTAGTCGCTCCGGCGGCTCGACGTGGCGAACCCGAAATCGGAACCCACACGTCGAACGGCGGCGCTAGAAAACTACGGCGAGCTCTCGGGGCTAAACGGCGGTGACTCAACGGCGAAGGCTAGCATCGCGGATGCGCTCGGGATGAGGAACCTCGGTGTGCGGGCTGCGGCTTTTATAGCCTCGGCATGCGCGCTAAAACGGCAACCCTAAATCACGCGGCGGCGACGCAAGCGGCGACGGATTCGAAACCGAATCGAGATTTAGGTCGACAACCGTCCGACGGTAACGAGCGCCGTGATTAGATCCGGCGATACGATCCGATCCGCTCTTTCCAAAATCAACGGCGAGATCTAAACTTACCAAAACAACGCGAACGATCCCGACCGCCGATCTCAATCCAACGGCCAAGGCGCTAGGGTTTCGCGAAGGAGACAACCGTCCGATCTTCATCCAACGCCACGCCGCGAGGCGGCAGCGGCAGCCGATCGGGCCGCACGCCGATGGGTCAAGAGACGACAAGATCTTGGGCTTCACCCAAGATCGTTCACTCGATTTTCAAAAGCTTTTGATTTAAAATAATTCCCAAATTAGATTAATCTACTTTAAGCAATTAAAATATCAGAAAATCCTTAAAATTCTCATAAATACTTTGAGACATTCTCGAGCACAAATAAAATATTTTTGGTAAAACTTTATATTAACTTTATCTATATATATTTAGTTTTCACAAAAGGTTCAATATACTTAATTAAATTCAATTCAATTAATTTCTGGAAAAAAATCCAATAAATTCAAAAAATCACCAAAAAGCATATGAGCGAAATTATAAGCCAAATTTTTGGGATGTTACAGTAGTGCTTGGTCCATGATAACACATGCTTCAGTCCTTAAGTGACTAGGGCGGAACATTCACATACCAAGGTCTCGTGCTTTCTGCACCCGCCAAACATCCATCCGCCCTAGTCTAAATCATGCTTTCCACTTTATTTCACTTAAATAACAGCAGCAACACCAATTGCCGCGACTTCACAAATATGATTCAATAATGTTTGAAATGATTCCCATATTGGCATAATACCGAAATGCTTAAGGTGGACTAAGCAATTCTACCATCCCATGCTAATCTACTGGTTATCACCAAATAAAATAGCTAGTATTACCTAGGGTGACAAAGGTTTGACATGATCAATACCAATGAGGTAAAGTACATTGCATAAAAGTAAGCATGCATAATTTAAAACAATATAGGCATTTTGTAAAATTTGAGATCAATATGTTCAAGGAAGACTTGCCTTCGCTGCCTCTTGCTGGTTCTACCTCTGACTGCTGAATCGCTTGAACTTCGACTGCATCGTCTACACGCGAAACGAGAGCAAATAAATAAAACAAATTCAAATAAAATTGAAAAATTGAAAAAGAATGGTACTGGAAGATAGATCATGAATTTAGAAATTTGAATCACTGGAATCGGAGCTCGAACGAAGGATAACAGGCTCCTCGTCGATTCCCAGATCAGAAAATTCAGAAAAAAACAGAAGGCTGACACATGGCAAGACGTGATTGGCTGGACTTTTGGATTTTCTGGAAAATCAGAAAAGGAAAAAGAAATGCCGACTGACATGTGGGACCCATGCGTTAGTGGCTCGGTCCACGGTGAACTGAGAGCAACGAGGAGATCTGGGGGTGACGTGGCAGACCACGCTGACGTGGCGACCACGCGGCGGCTAGGGCTGACGAGGCGCTGATGCGAGTGCACACGTCGGACGCAGGCGCTGACGTGGACAACCACGCGTCGCACATCCAATCGACGGCGCCGGATCGGACGGTGGGGAGGCAGGGCGCGGGTGCCGGTGACGTGGCCAGATTCGAGGCGCTGGCGCGAGATTGGACGACCACAAACCGGCGGACCAAATCGACAGCGAGGCGGCGGTGATATTCCGCCGGAGGCGAGGAAGATGACGCGTTCGACGGCGGTTTTGTACCGGATCTAGCACGGGGTGTCGTGGATCTCGAAGAGGGCTTCGCGACGAACTCGGGCGCACAACCAGTGACGGCGGAGGTGGACCGGAGCGGCTAGACGACGGAGAAGAAGCACTCGGATGCAGTGGAGGAACTTCGGTGAGGAAGAACTCGGCAATGGCAGCGTCTCGGGCGACAAGAGATGGGGTAAAATGTGCGGCGCGACGAGGCGAACCTCGGGCTGGGCGGGCGCGCTTAAATAGCTCGGGAGGCGTACAACCAATCCGAAACGAAGCATAGCGGGATTTATGCGGAGGCGGCTAGGGTTAGGGTTCGGCGACGGCGGCGACGACGCGGGGCGACGTGGCTGAATCGCAACCGCACGCTGCTGCCCATCGGACGCGGCGCGTGTGCGGTCGGGCTGGTCGCGAACGCGCAAAGCTGGGCCGAGAGAGGGAGAAGGGAGCGGGCCACGCGGGAGAGGAAACGAGCCACGAAAATGGGCCGGTGGAAGGATTCGGCCTAAAAAGATTTTTGGAAATTAAAACATTTTCTGAATTAATGAAATTCCAGAAATTTAAATAAAAGCAAATAAATTCAAATAAATAGCAAATAGATTCAGAAAAAATGTTTTGTTTGATGAATAAATTAGTCAAATTAAATCCTTTCATAAATAGAAAATTCAAATTAAGCTGAAATTAATTCAAGAAAAATGCAAATGGTTCATTTTCAAATTTAAACATTCTAAAACTCAAATTTTTGGAATGTTACACGGAGGATCACTGTAGCTGAGCACAGAGCCTGGTATGAACTCGACACCTCTAGTTGCGGCTGTGCATAGAGGATAGTATGGCGATTTACAGGATTTGCGAAGAGGGTGGAAGCATGGCATAGCTAGAAGTCTCGGCGAGCCTCAGGCGATGCAAAGTTGCAGGGTATGGCGATGCTACACCAGTGAGGTTTCACTCTGGGCTTTGGCCAGAGGAAGAAAACGGGAGAGAGGAGCTAAGGCTGACGAACGGGCCCAAACAGCAGATTGGGACCCACTTGGAAGTGGAAGGTGAAGTAAAAACTGAATTCTCACCGTGGCTGAGCTGGGTTAAGGTCATTAAATGAGATAGCTAACGTGTCCCAAAATTTTTGTAAATGTTTATCAGGAATGGTTATATGAGGCTCCCTATCCTGTCAAATTTTCAAGCCGAGATTTGACACACATAATTTGAAAAACTTCTGAAAAGAACTGTTCTCAAATTTTTATTTTCTGTTTATAATTTTTTTGAGAATTGAAATCTCAACAGAAATTTTTGAAACATTTTTAAAGAGAGATTAATAGGCATATTAACCTTCTGAAAAAATTTCATCATCATATCTTTTATTTTTGATTTATAAAAATTATGACATTGGTATTTTTAATTTGTAGCTTCTTTGTTTTTGAATTTTTAAATATACTAAACTTGGTTATTAATTTTTTATATTTTTAATGTGGACTAGTCTATCCAAAAACTGCATTTACCACATGTTACGGGTTATATGGATATATCGTAATGTCTTTCGGACTTACGAATGCTCTAGCCAATTTCATGTGTCTCATGAATAAAGTTTTTATGGAGTATTTGGATAAGTTTGTAGTGGTATTCATCGATGATATCTTTGTCTATTCTAATACCAAAGAAGAGCATATGCATCATTTGCGTATGGTGCTCGAGAAACTTCGAGATCAAAAACTTTTCGCTAAATTCGAAAAATGTGAATTTGAGCTAAAAGAAGTTGCTTTCCTCGGGCATGTTCTTTCCAAGGATGGTATCTCAGTCGACCCTAGTAAAATCAAGGCTATTCTGGATTGGAAAGCCCCTCAATCTGTCCCCAAAGTTCGAAGTTTTCTTTACCCAACCTGATCTAAACCTAAGACAGCGAAGATGACTAGAGTTAGTAAAAGATTACAACCTTAGTATTCAATACCATCCTGGTAAAGCTAATGTCGTAGCCAATGCTCTGAGTCGAAAACTTCATTGTCTTTCTGTTTCATCTCATACCAATCAATCGAATCTTATAAAAGAATTCCAAAAGCTTAATTTGAGATTCGTCGAAAAAGGTTATTTGGCCGCACTAGAGGTGCAACCAACCCTTAATTCCCAAATTAAAGCTGCTCAGCTCAAAGATGAAGCCATCATCAAAATTCGTGGAGAGTTGAAGGAAGAAAACGAATGTAAATTTTATGAAAGTTCGGATGAAGTACTTATGTACAAGAATCAAATCTATGTTCTTAATGATCCTGAGTTAAAAGATTTAATCCTTAAAGAAGCCCATGAATCACCCCTCTCAATCCACCCTGAGAGTACAAAGATGTATCAAGATCTCCGACGGGAACATTGGTGGCCCGGCATGAAAAAGGATATTGCTGCATTTGTTGCAACTGTGATATATGTCAGTGAGTTAAAGCCGAGCATCAATGTCCTGCTGGACTTCTCCAACCTTTGAAAGTCCCTGAGTAGAAGTGGGAGGATGTCAGCATGGACTTCATTACTGGTTGGTAAGAACCAGGAAGGGACATGATTCCATATGGGTAATCATTGACCGCTTAACTAAATATCTCACTTTATTCCAGTCAAGACTACTCATTCTGGAGATAAACTCGCTGAACTATATCTAGAAAATATTGTTCGTCTTCATGGTGTCCCAAAAACCATTGTTTCCGATCGAGGTTCCCAATTCACTTCTAGCTTCTGGGAAAGTTTGCACGGTCTTCTGGGGACTAAGCTAAACTTTAGTACGGCTTATCATCCTCAGACGGACGGACAAACTGAGAGAACCAATCAAATTTTGGAAGACATGTTAAGAGCATGTGTGTTGTCCTACGTCAGAAAAGGAATAAGGCCCACAAGATGTTGAAGGTCCAATGGAGTAACCATACAAAAGACGAAGCCGCATGGGAAAGAGAAGATCATCTTCGACAAGAGTTTCCTGCTTTCTTTTAAGCATCGCCAAATCTCGGGGATGAGATTTTTGTAAGGGGGGTAGATTTGTAAACGCCCAAAATTAATAAAATGAGAAATATAATATCCAAAATATTCATGTGAATTATTCTTGTATTTTCTGGCTTTTCCTGAATTATTGCAAATGCTTTTGGCATTTCTCTAATAAAAGAAAGTAAATTAGGGATATAGTAAAATGGTAAAAGTAAAAAGATAAAAACATCAAGTCAACAAAAATCTGCAAAATCATAATAAATTATTAGAGCTCCTAGAACCCAGCTTATGGCGGTTGAAGACCTGGAATCATTAAAATATAATAAAATCAAGGTGAAAGCATGTGAAAAAAAATCAATGCAGAATATTTTATATTTTTATATATTTCTCCAAAAGTTTTCCTGGGCCAAAAATTTTACCTTGCTGACACCAATACAGTATCTACCTCTGGTAAAAATATTTAAAATTAAATATTAAATTTTTAATTTAAAAAATTCAAAAACATAAAAGAAATAAAGTGGAAAATAGTAATGTCATAATTATTAAAATTGAAATAATAAGTATAAAAATCTAAAAATTTTACAGAAGGTAGATAATACCATTTCAAATCTTGATAAAAAGTTTTATGAAATTATAACCTTAATTATATCATCAATTAAATATAAAACAGAACTGGGAGGAATGGAAAAGTCCCTTTGTCAGAATTGTAATAACATTTCTACCCAGAATTTTTACCTGAAAATTTTACAGGATGCTTATATTTACCTTGCCGACTTAGGTAAAAATTTTCAGAAATAATCTATTCAAAACGATGGCTTAACCTGGTAGAATAACCTTGACCTGTCCAAAATCCTCCTCGGCGCTGTCGCTTCTTCTCGCTAAAATGTGGGCCCAACGTGGCAGCCAGTCATCTTGCCGACCTACTCCTTGCTAGCCTGCCCCCGCACGTCAGCCTCTCCCATACCTTCTCCATTTCTCCCATTCTCTCCAGCGCCGAGACCGAGCCTTCTAGATTCAACGTCGCCCCTGTGCTGCGCCGAACCGACTCCACCGCTGTATGTAAGTTCGCTCGTCGCAGCAAGCAACCCATTCTTCTCCCGCTCACCTCCTTCTGTCGCGCTTTCCGCTTGCCTCTTCCAGCTCTGGCGAAACCAGTGAGAGAAGGGGGAGTCTCATTTCGCCTCTACGGTAAACCTCAGCTCGGATCATTTGAGCCTGAGCTTCCTTGTAGTGCCAAATCCTCGTCCCTTACCCCAATTGGAACTCATCTTCTCCGGCAAGCCTCCGCACCGTGCATCCTCCTCCGCCTCTACACTCACACGGTGAGAACCTCTCTAAGTTATTCATTTTCTTTACCAAGCCCAAAAATGGAACCACTAGATCCTGATGATGCTTTACCCAGTGAAAATGAGTACCAAAGCCCTCTTGTCTAGCTTCTTCGCCGCTCGACCATGGCGACCACTGTAGCTCCATGGTGGTGCGCCGACTCTGGCTATTTCCGGCGACCGTGAGTGCTCCCCTAGGTCCGCGTGAACCCCATCAAGCTCACCCTGCTCTCACCTGAGATCGCCACACACTTCTTCCACTGCGCGGCCCCACAGCCATGGCCGCCGTCGCACCCGTGCGGTGGCGACCCATCTCCCGATCGTCTCCGGCCAAACCAGCACCATCCCTAGTTGCTCGTGAGCTCCCAGGTGCTCGCCGTGGAACCCATTCCGTCGCACCGGTGATGCTTCGTCGCTGGTAAGCCCAGAAGCCGGCTACCCTATTCTCCATCGCTGCACCATGGGACCCGCTTGGCGATCGACGCGACGCTTGTGACATCGCCAAGATCGTCCCATGGCGTCGTCAGCGCATGCACGCGATCGGCTTGCTACCATTCCAGGCCCGCGCGTCAGCTGCAAGCGCACAGCGCAACTCGTCGCCGGATGTGCCTACCCCGTTAGTGCCTTAGCCCGACACTGTCCAAAAACGGAGAGCGCAATTTGGTCGCAAGAGCGCACTTTCCCTTTTTGGCAATTTTCTGAATTTTTAGTATTTTTCAAACCTTAGCTTAGTCAATGGTTCATATCTTGCGAATTTCAAGTCCAAATTTGATGAAATAAAATTTTAAATTCATGATAAATCATGTAGATTCAGAATATGCCAAAACATTTTGAAAATTAATTCTGTTTAAATTTTAAATTTAAATTTTTTTAAAAAAGTTTAATTATGCCATTCATACAATTTTTGTAAATAAATTCCAATTTGATTGAAACAAATTTTGTTAGACTCCTTGTATCCTTAGAAACCTGAATATGTAAAAATACTTAGGGTTCACTGTAAGAAATATTCAAGTTATTAAATGTGTAGTAAGTAATGTGATAAATTTTAGCTTCTTAAGTAAACTAATAGAAGATTCATTTTTAGTCTTTTATGCTGGTCGAATAAAGAAAAATGGTAGCTCCTAAAGCAAGGAACTTTAATTTCTTAAGCCAAGTTGGTAAAGAATGCATACCTATGTATAGAATATGTAATCAACTAACATGAACACCTAAAGTCCTAAATAACATACCATTGAAACCATACTCGTCTTACGTAATTGTTTTATTTGGATTCTTCCATTTGATTTATTTTTGCCCTATTAAAATTTATTATTTGCTATGTATTGCCGAACGATGTGTAGCACTCGACAAATCTGAAAAAGTCGACGACCAGGAGTTTGACATCGAGGATAATCAACAAGGCAAGCACCCCCTTTGATCATATTGATCCCGGTTTTATAAATGTTTTCATTAAATGTTTTACTGCATATGTTACTTTTATTAAAGTCTGCTATATTATGGGTATTGGTAGTTGAACCTGTAGTTTCATAAAACTTCGTTGATAAATATGGATTTGTGAACCTTGATAACCCTAGAATAACATAGACAGTACCTGATGTCAATTCGGGTTCTCACACCTAGTGTCATGCTTAGCCATGCTTAAAGAAACATAAAACTTTGACATGATTAAAAATGTTGGATATGATATTTAATGGGTATGACCTTTCTTGGTGATTGGTTTTTGGATGAAAATGAAAATAAAATTATGGTTTAGATGCGGGCAATTATTGGCAATAGCCGGAAGTGCATATCCTTGCACGTAGTGTAGGGGGAGATTATTGCCCATATCGGATTAAGGACCGAACTATGGGTGCTTTTCAGGCCAAGAATTACCATACAACCACAAGTGGTGGTGTGGGACAGCTTTAACTTCTTAAGTTACTTAAAACTGGCTTTGCACTTGTAAGGTTGGAGTAGTACGAGCTGTTTCTTAATGGATTGCTCGAAAGGACGTTGAAAGTGCATCTAGGCCCCTTAAGAAGTTTTGGTGATAGATGGCAACACAATTGAAGAACTAATGTCTAAATGAGAATTTGTGCAGAGGTTGAAGCAATATCATCCTAGAAAAATGCAGATTGAAGATCAAAGAAAAGTCTAAAAAGTTGTGAAGACGGCATCAAGACTCGTTGTAAAGTTTTTCTAGTTTATTGAGTCTAAGGATAGCCGTACTATTAAGAGGGATACGACGGGAAATCGTTTGGAGAATATGCGTGTGCTCAAAGAATGGAAAATGCAAAATAAAAGAACTGCATCCTTTGTTTTCTCTTGAAATTTCCTTTGTGGCCGAAAGCAGTCAATCCGAGTATCCGGTTTCATCCGACTCTCGGGTTGACTCCTTCGGTCTTGCCCTCATGGCATCCGAGTATACGGGTTTCATCCGAGTATCCGGATTGACCCTTCGGTATGGTTCGATGTCGCCAATCCGAGTCTCCGGATTAAACATCCGGATACTCTGATTGTGCAACTTCACCAACGGTTAGAATTTGGAGCATCTATATAAGTCTTCACTCTTCACCTTACAAGAACAGCTCCATTATTGCACTTGCTCACTCAAACTCATTCATTCTCACTCCCTTGAGCCCTAATCTCCTTCCTCCATTTAAGACATTTGATAGATTTAATCATTTTGGGAGAAAGGAGTGGATTTGAGTAATCTCATCTTGCATCTTTCATTCTTGAGCACAAGTTTCATCCTCCAAGATTGATTTTGCGAAGTATTTGTTACTCTTGGAGTTTGAAGGGCTCCTAGACGGCAAGGAGTCACCGGGAGCTTCCAAATCTTGGTGTGGTTAGCCCCGGAAGTTTGTGAAGGCAAGTCTCGCCTCCGAAAGGAAAGAGGCTAGAAGTGAGGACCGGCGAGTGCTTTGTGCAACACCGGGAGGATAGTGGTCAAGAGGGACCCGGGCTTTGTGCCTCCTCAACGGAGACGTAGGATTCCCTTCAATAATCCGAACTTCGGGTAAAAATTTTTGTCTTCGTGCTCTTGGTTGTGTTCTTGTTTGAGTTTGTTGTGATAGACCTTTGGAAGACCCGATCTACTCTCTTGTTGTTTGTGGCTTCAGATCAACTATACCCTCAGGTACCTAACATCATTAAGAACTTTTGTATTCAAGTAGATTGTCAAAATATTGCCGAGATTTAAAATCCATCTTCGAGATCCACAATCCGGAGTATCCGACTCTGAACCAGACGATAGTTCGATAATCCGAGTATCCGGTTATATACCCTGACATTCCGGATTGAGACCTCGGGAGTTTTTTATTTAACGGCAAAAATTTTATCACCTATTCACCCCCTCTAGGCTACATCTCGTGTCCTTTCAATTGGTATCGAGCCTAATTCTCCACAATTTGGCTTAACTTTGGGAGAATCAAGATGTCGCTAATAGAGAAGAGTGACGAAATCCGTGACCAAGAAAAGGCCACGGATCCGCAAAGGGTTGAAATTCCATATGATTATCCTTCTCTTGAGTCTCAAGCTCTTCATCTTATGTTTCCGTGTCATCCAGAGAGCACCTCATTTTGATGGTACTCGCTATGCCGCATGGAAACATAAAATGAAGATGTACTTGAGATCACTTCACGCTGTATTTGGGAGATTGTAGAAACAGGTTTTAAAGCTATGGATCCAAGCAAGCTCACTCCCAAGAGAAGAAAGCTCAACATTTCAATGACTTGGCCACAATGCCTTGTTCAATGCTTTAAGTGATTACGAGTTTAACCGAGTCGATGGACTTGAAGATGCCAAAGCAATTTGGGAAAGACTTATGGTTACTCATGAAGGGATATCAAGCGCCGGTGAGTCCAAGATTGAGCTCATTATTGGTGAGCTAAGCGATTCACTCTAGAAGAAGGAGAGTCTTATACAAGAATGTTCGATCACTGATGGTGTTGGTGAATCAAGCTAAGGGTCTTGGAAGTACCGAGCTCACCGACAAAGCGGTTGTTAAAATCATTCTTCGAGTAATCACTCCCACCAACCGCAACTTGGTGCAACTCATCCGGGACCGACCAAACTTCGACACTCTCTCTCCCCACGATGTTATTGGGAGGCTAATGATGGATGAGATGATGATCAAGGAAGCGGAGGTGGTAGAAGAGCTCAAGTCAGGAAAGAAGAAAGGTATCGCCTTAAAAGCTGTGAGGATTGCACCGGAAGTAGAGGAAAGTACAAGCGATGATGAGGAGAGTGGCCCCTTGACCAATGATGATATGGCCTTGCTCGTAAGAAGATTCAATAAATTCCTCAAGAAAAAGGGCTATAAACCGGGGAGCTACTCCAAAAATCAATGGAACAAATCAAGAGGAAGACACTCAACAAGAAAGTGTTATGAGTGTGGGGAACCCGGTCATTTCATCGCCGAATGCCCCCAAAAAGAAAAGAAGGAAGACAAGCCATACAAGAAGGATAAATACCGGGGCAAGGACAAGGAAAGGAGCAAGAAGTTCAAACACTTCAAGCACAAGGGACAAGCTCACATAGGAGAAGAAAGGGATTCAAACTCCAACTCCGACTCAAGCTCCGATTCCTACGAAGAAGGAGTTGCTTCCGTCGCCATCGCTATGTCTCCCTCCCCAACAACGAAGAAGGGTCTCTTCGACAACTTGAGCGATGACGATGAAGACGCTCCAATGTGCCTCATGGCCAAGGGGCGCAAGGTATTAATCAAAACAACATCTCCTTCAATTGTAAACTCGTGCATAGATGATAGCGATGACTCTAGTGACGATGAAAGTGCATTTAAGTCCATGGAAGATTTTGATGTTCAAAAATTAGATTTACTTTTAAAAGATATTGAGAAGTTGAGGAAACCATTGAGCAAAAGGAGGCTACTCAAGCTCAAGAGGATTTGCTAATACTTGAAAAAGAGAAAAACCTCGAGCTAGATAAGAGCCTAAGTAATGAAAGGAGAAAGTTTGAAGAGTTGGTCAAAAGTTCAAAAATGACTAAATCTGAGCTCGCTAGTCTTATGATCACCAACGCTTCACTCGTAGAGGAACTTGCCAAAGCAAAGGATGCTTGCAAGACTCTTGAAGTGAAGCTTGTTGATCACTTGAATAGCAACTCTAACTCCTTGATGGGTGACTCCAATTTCTCATATCCTTCTACTAGCAATGGATGTGCTAGATGCTATAATATTAATGTTGATACTTGTGCCACTAACCTCGAGACCTTGCAAGTATTGGCTCATGAAAATGAGAAGCTCAAGGAAATGCTTGAAGATGGACTTCAAAAGTCCTATAAGGCTAGCAAAGGATTAGAGGAGTTTCTTGGTAAGCGTCAAGGTAACCCTATGAAGCATGGGCTTGGGTATACACCACCCAAGGGTAAAAAGAATCACATCATAATTGCCCCATTGAATGAGCCAATTCACTTTGTCAAAAGTAAAAGAAATTCTAATCATAAGGATCATGCTACTTTCTTTGCATCGTATGTGCTTAAAAGAACTAATCTTGGTCATGTAGTTGCTCATCACATTGGGCGTAAACCCAACTATGCCCCTCATGTGCGATCTATTTGGGTTCCAAAGTCTCTTGTCACTAACGTGCGCGGACCTAAACAAGTTTGGGTACCAAAAGGAAAAATCTAAATTTATTTTTGTAGGCCTATGTCTCCGTGGATCAAGTTGATATTGATAGCGGATGCACTCACCACATGACCGGGGAGAAGGCCATGTTCGCACACTTGGATACAAATGGATCAAATAGTGAAAGCATCATTTTTGGAGATAATGGTAAAGGCGAAGTGGTAGGTTTGGGTAATATTTTCATCACAAATGATTTTCATTTAAATAATGTTTTGCTTGTTGAATCATTGAGCTACAATTTGTTGTCCGTTGCTCAATTATGTGAAGCGGGCTACAATTGTGTGTTTAGTGATAAGGGTGTGGATGTCATTAAGAGGACTGATGGTTCTATAGCAGTTAAGGGTCGTTTAAAAGGAAACCTCTATCTTGTAGATTTCTCTACGGATAGAGTTAATCTTGAAATGTGCTTAATGGCTAAATCTAGCATGGGTTGGCTATGGCATCGCCGACTTGCTCATGTTGGTATGAAGAATCTTCATAAACTCATGAAAGGCAATCACATCCTTGGACTAACAAATGTTGTTTTTGAGAAAGATAGGGTATGCAGCGCATGTCAAGCCGGAAAGCAAGTTGGGGCTTCCCATCCCGCCAAAAATGTGATGACTACCTCAAGATCTCTAGAAATGCTACACATGGATTTGTTCGGTCCAATAGCATACATAAGCATTGGAGGAAACAAGTATGATTTAGTTATTGTTGATGATTTTTCTCATTTCACTTGGGTGTTTTTCTTGCATGATAAAGGTGAAGTCCAAGGAACCCTAAATAAATTTATGAGAAGAGCACAAAATGAATTCGAAGTGAAGATCAAGAAAATCCGAAGTGACAACGTCACAGAATTCAAGAACACCGGCGTGGAGGACTATCTCGATGATGAGGGTATTAAACATGAGTTCTCGGCCCCCTATTCCCCTCAACAAAATGGGGTGGCTGAGAGGAAGAATCGAACTCTCATCGAGATGGCGCGCACAATGCTTGATGAGTACAAGGTCTCCGACATCTTTTGGGCAGAGGCTATTAACACTGCGTGCCATAGTACCAATCGTCTGTACCTTCACAAGATCTTGAAGAAAACGGCATACGAGCTTCTTACCGGAAAGAAGCCAAATGTCTCCTACTTCCGTGTCTTCGGAAGCAAATGCTATATCCTTAACAAGAAAGCTAAGTCTTCTAAATTTGCTCCTAAAGTTGATGAAGGTTTCTTACTTGGTTATGGGTCAAATGCTTATGCATACCGGGTTTTCAACAACAACTCCGGGGTAGTTGAAATCTCGCGTGATGTAACTTTTGATGAAAGTAATGGTTCTCAAGTAGAACAAGTTGATAGTACTATGTTTGACAGGGAAGAACCTCCGTGTGAAGCAATTAAGAAATTGGCTTTTGGAGAAGTGAGACCTCTTGAGCAAGAAGAAATTCCGAGCATTCCAACTCAAGATATACAGAAAGAGACACAAAATATTCGAACTAGTCAAAAGAGTACGGATGATCCCTCTTCCTCAATGCAAGCCCATGATGGCTCGAACTCAACTAAAGACGATGTGGATCCCATCCAAACAACCAATGCAACTACTCCTCATCCAAGAGTTCATCAAAGCATACAACGAGATCATCCAGTCGACATCATACTTGGTGATATTAACAAGGAGTGTCCACTAGATCTCAGATTGCGAATTTTTGTGAATTTTACTCGCTTGTTTCTTCTCTTGAGCCCTAAAGGTAGATGAAGCATTACAGGATCCGGATTGGGTAATGGCTATGCAAGAGGAGCTAAACAACTTCGAACGGAATCAAGTATGGAAGCATGTTGAAAGACCAAAACAAATTGTGATCGGCACCAAGTGGGTCTTTCGGAACAAACAAGATGAGCATGGAATGGTAACTAGGAATAAAGCCCGTTTGGTCGCTCAAGGCTTCACACAAATCAAGGTTTGACTTGATGAAACTTATGCTCCTGTAGCTAGGCTTGAATCTATTAGAATATTACATGCTTTTGCTACTCACCATGATTTCAAGCTATATCAAATGGACGTGAAAAGTGCCTTTCTAAACGGTCCACTCTCCGAAATGGTGTATGTCGAGCAACCACCTGGATTCGAAGACCCTAAATATCCAGACCATGTCTACTTCCTGCACAAAGCACTCTATGGACTAAAACAAGCACCAAGAGCATGGTTTGAATGTCTTCGAGATTTTCTCCTCGAACAAGGTTTTGTAGTTGGAAAGGCCGACCCCACTCTCTTTTCTAAGCATATTGATAATGATCTATTTGTTTGTCAAATTTACGTTGATGATATTATCTTCGGGTCTACTAATGAACAACTATGTAAGGAGTTTAGCAGAATCATGACTAAAAGATTCGAGATGTCCATGATGGGCGAATTGAAGTTCTTTCTCGATTTTCAAGTCAAACAACTTAAGGAAGGAACTTTCATATGTCAAACAAAGTACATCAAGGACATGCTGAAAAAGTTCGGTATGGAAAACGCCAAGCCAATCAAAACTCCGATGCAAGCCAACGGACATCTAGACCTCGACAAAGAAGGTAAACCGGTCATCCAAAAGGTATATCGCTCGATGATTGGCTCTCTTCTTTATCTTTGTGCATCTAGGCCCGATATTATGCTCAGTGTATGCATGTGTGCTCGTTTTCAAGCCACTCCAAAAGAGTGCCACATGGTGGCCGTAAAGAGAATCTTGAGATATTTAGTTCACACTCCTCATTTTGGGCTTTGGTATCCTAAAGGATCATCTTTTGAATTAGTTGGCTATTCCGATGCAGACTATGCCGGTTGTAAGGTGGATAGAAAGAGCACTTCGGGGACATGTCAATTTTTAGGAAGATCTCTTGTTTCCTGGTCCTCTAAGAAACAAAATTCAGTAGCCCTATCCACAGCCGAAGCCGAGTATATAGCGGCAGGGAGTTGTTGTGCTCAATTGCTTTGGATGAGACAAACCCTTAGTGATTATGGCCTTACCTATAATCATGTACCACTCCTGTGTGATAATGAGAGCGCCATAAAAATAGCAAACAATCCCGTTCAACACTCTCGTACAAAGCATATCGATATTCGCCACCACTTCCTGAGAGACCATTCTACCAAAGGTGACATTGATATTCAACATGTGAGCACAAATGATCAACTAGCTGATATTTTCACCAAACCTCTTGATGAGAAGAAATTTTGTGAAATGAGGAGTGGGCTAAATATTCTAGACTCTCGTAATTTGACTTAAAACTTACGCACAATTGATTGTTGACTGCCAAACGTTTTCTGAAAAACTTATTTGATCTCTTTCTTTGATCTTTTTGTGTTACTTGAAGTCTCTTGATCTATAGATCTAACCTCTGCTATGTGACTATAGCCTGATTGTTTGAATGTTCGCTAGTCACATAGTGTATAGAGCCTTGTAATTCATAAAAGGTCAATCCCTGCATATTCTGTGTTTGTCTCCCGAAAAGGTCAATCCGACACTCGGTGTTTTCATCCGACTCTCGGATTATCCGGAGTATCCGGACTGAAAGTCCGGAGTATCCGGGTTAAGGCGTCTGTCTTCTTTAAAGGGCTCAAACCGTCCTTCCTCTCTATCTTTCCTCTCTCTCTTTTCTCCACGTCTCTTCGGTTTAACTTGCGCCCTAGCCGTCGCCTCCAGCTTCCCCTTCTTCTCCGGTGAGATCCTCCCCCTCCGGAGTCTCCATTTTGCTCTCCAAAGCTCGGGAAAAGTTTCCTTCTCGCATCCTCAATCTTCAAGCTTTTTGTGGTGAGTGATTTCATCCTTTTTCCCGATTTCTTTTGCCTTGGAGATGCTATGAAATAGGGTGCATTGGTAGAGTCCTTTCCCTCTCTAGATCAATCCCTTGGAAGGACTCTTTGCCTCAATAAATTTGCAAATGAAGGGTTTCGGGTTGAATCTCTGGACAGCCCGGAGTATCCGGATTACTAATCCGGAGTATCCGGATTATCCGGACACTCCAGTCGAAACCCCGAGTATCCGGTTGTACTCTTCGCCCAAACTCTTGCATTACCATCTAGTCTCTTCTGTCATATAATTTTTCACTCTATTCCTTGTTTCCCATTAGATGGCTTCCTCTCAAGGAGGTTCTGGTGCTGGCAAGCGCCCTTCTGGTGGGGACCTTCCAGGTTCCTCCTCCTTGTCGCATCGCCCAAAGAAGCCCAGCAGTAAAGTGAGGAAGATCGATAGGGTCACCAACCAACCATCCGATTCGGTTCCTACTCAAGACCCAAAGACCTCAAATCAATACAGACGAGCATCCCGCCGACACTCATGCCGACTTCGAGAAATGTAAAAGGAAATCGCATCAATCAACTAGGACTCTAGTTGGTCCTCTTGAGAAGAGCAGACCCGCTTGGAGGTATCCAGGTCAAATGAGTCGCCTGCGCATGATAGATTATCGCGTTGGCCGTGGAAAGGGAAAGGCTATTGTTGAACAACGAAACAAGGACCCTTTGGAATTTCATCAGGATGAGTATGTAGACAAACGTTTCTGGAATAAATTTCAATCAGACTTCTATGAGTCAGTACTATTTCCCTTGGAGCATTCTGTTGTCAAGATGAAGACCATAGACTGGAGCTACATGGAAGATCTTCACAATCTAATCTTTGATGAAGTGATTCAGATCTGTGGCGCTGGGTAAAGGATATTATGAGTTTTCGCTATCCTTGGAATGATGAAATTATTATGCAATTTATTCCACCTTGTTCTTTGACAAGAAAGAAGATGCTATATGGTGGATGACCGATGAAGTATGGTATGTGGCCTCTAAGAGAACTTTTGCTCGAGTATTGCATCTAAGGACAAATGATGGAGATGCTAAGCTTCATGACAAAAGGCGTTATCTCTGATCGCCTTGAATCAGATGATTCTTCGCAAAGACTTTGTAGTTGGAACAAAAAAGGGCTAAAGGATGTGCTTACTGCTCTCCTAAGGATGCTTCGAGTCTCTCTTTGGCCCAAGGAAGGTGACGCATCCTCTATTAACTCTTATGGCCGAAATCTGTTATTTCACTTGGTGGAGCGCACTCATGGCTTTGACATTGTGGATTTTCTGTGGGAGGCCATTCGCCATAACTCGTTGAGCAATGTCAAGAATTTGCATGATATGCTCCTTTTATCATGGCTTTGGTAGATCATGTCTCCGGCTTAGATTTTGTGAAGGATGTGGAGCACTTATCCTACAAAGTCCGAGCCCCGTCAGCTTCCGCAACCACCGCAGCTCCGAGTGCCCCAGCTAGCCGGTCGACCAGAGGTCATCGGTCTCAGGCCACTTCTTCAGTTCCTCCTTCAGCCCCCTCGGCAGCTCCAGGTTCTTCCTCCTCTAGCAGAGATACCTTTAAGAGAATGCTCAAGTGCATCTTCTGCATGTGCCAAGATGTGTCTGCTCAAGTAAAGGAGACACGGCGTGAGATCCGTGAGCATCGCCGTGAGTTCAGGGCTTATCGCCGTCAGCACGGTGAAGATATCCCTGCCAGCGATTTCAGAGGAGTCCTCTGGAGGACCGTCTGCTGACTCTGTCACTCAGCGTCTCTTTGGTATACATCCTCGCCAGATCGAGTCGATGGCGAGGGCAAAGCAGTGATGACAGTGAAGAAGAAGCCTATCAACCTTCAGGCGACGACGGTGACGCGTGATTCCTCTTCTCGAGCGCTTCCCTTTTTCGGTGTCTTGATGCCAAAGGGGGAGTGTTTAGTAGCGTCGCAGCTCTTTCCTTTGCTTTACTTTATCTTATTGTCTGTGTTGACTGTGTGCACCTTGTGCCAATACTCGTTGAATTGCTTGTTTACTTAATCGCTCTAGTTGCTTGTGGCGTTTTGTTAAATTGCTATCGTTGAATGACGTCTTTTATTTACTATCTCGCATATTGATATATATCCTCTTTGTTGATCTTTTGAATGCAAAGGATATAAGGAAGCTCTTCTATTTTCTTTAATTTTGCATCCCTTTAGGGAGCTTCTCAGATAGTTTGCAATCAAAATTCACCACAAATCTTTGCTATATCTTTTAAAAGGCCTTTAAATTGTGTTCTCATCAATACACCAAAAAGGGGGAGATTGAAAGTGCATCTAGGCCCCTTAAGAAGTTTTGGTGATAGATGGCAACACAATTGAAGAACTAATGTCTAAATGAGAATTTGTGCAGAGGTTGAAGCAATATCATCCTAGAAAAATGAAGATTGAAGATCAAAGAAAAGTCTAAAAAGTTGTGAAGACGGCATCAAGACTCGTTGTAAAGTTTTTCTAGTTTATTGAGTCTAAGGATAGCCGTACTATTAAGAGGGATACGACGGGAAATCGTTTGGAGAATATGCGTGTGCTCAAAGAATGGAAAATGCAAAATAAAAGAACTGCATCCTTTGTTTTCTCTCTTGAAATTTCCTTTGTGGCCGAAAGGAGTCAATCCGAGTATCCGGTTTCATCCGACTCTCCGGTTGACCCTTCGAGTGCTGCCTCATGGCATCCGAGTATACGGGTTTCATCCGAGTATCCGGATTGACCTTTCGGTATGGTTCGATCTCGCCAATCCGGAGTCTCCGGATTAAACATCCGGATACTCCGGATTGTGCGCAGCTCAGCCCAACGGTTAGAATTTGGAGCATCTATATAAGTCTTCACTCTTCACCTTACAAGAACAGCTCCATTATTGCACTTGCTCACTCAAACTCATTCATTCTCACTCCCTTGAGCCCTAATCTCCTTCCTCCATTTAAGACATTTGATAGATTTAATCATTTTGGGAGAAAGGAGTGGATTTGAGTAATCTCATCTTGCATCTTTCATTCTTGAGCACAAGTTTCATCCTCCAAGATTGATTTTGCGAAGTATTTGTTACTCTTGGAGTTTGAAGGGCTCCTAGACGGCAAGGAGTCACCGGGAGCTTCCAAATCTTGGTGTGGTTAGCCCCGGAAGTTTGTGAAGGCAAGTCTCGCCTCCGAAAGGAAAGAGGCTAGAAGTGAGGACCGGCGAGTGCTTTGTGCAACACCGAGGATAGTGGTCAAGAGGGACCGGCTTTGTGCCTCCTCAACGAGACGAGGATTCCCTTCAATAATCCGAACTTGGGTAAAAATCTTTGTCTTCGTGCTCTTGGTTGTGTTCTTGTTTGAGTTTGTTGTGATAGACCTTGAAGACCCGATCTACTCTCTTGTTGTTTGTGGCTTCAGATCAACTATACCCTCAGGTACCTAACATCATTAAGAACTTTTGTATTCAAGTAGATTGTCAAAATATTGCCGAGATTTAAAATCCATCTTCGAGATCCACAATCCGAGTATCCGACTCTGAACCCGGATAGTCGGATAATCCGAGTATCCGGTTATATACCTTGACATTCGGATTGAGACCCTCGGGAGTTTTTTTATTTAACGACAAAAATTTTATCAGCCTATTCACCCCCCCTCTAGGCTACATCTCAGGTCCTTTCAGACGTCCACACCGAGGTGATCATGGAATAAACGTTTACCAATATAACGGTGTACGCCATACTGTCATGAGTTCCATCATTTCTATACTCTGAGTCCTTCCACCGCAGAATGGGTTTATCGTCACCGTTCTGGTGCAAAGTCAGGGTTAAGTAATGTAACGGTTATATCATGACTCTCTGCAGCACACCAAAGGAAGTGTGCTAATATCGATTGCAGAAATAGTCAGTCATGTCTTGTGGGGAATGCTGTATACCTCTTCTGAGTGTAAAACTAATTGATTAGCCGCGCCCGCGGTAATGGGCACTTGGTAAAGTCATCACATAGTTAGATGTTTTTATTTTCATAAAATCTGATTTTTACCATGTGTTGATGGGAAATGATTCTTGGATGTGGTCATGATACCCAGGTTCGTGATTTCACTTATTCGTATTTACATACTATTACTCTACATATAAAATTGCTTTTACTTAAAAATTCCGTTTGCAATCTATTATTCTGTATTTACCTTTCAAGTTGGCTTTATGCAATTTAACCATAATAGCCTTTCCATTGGAATGACCTGCATGTATTATGGGATTTGTAAGTCTTGCGAGTACGTAAGTACTCAACTTGCCTATGTTGATATTTTTGAAGGACTGAGATGGTGAACAGAGGGGGGGTGAATGGTCGCAAATAAAAATTCCACCAAAATACTCCAACAAAAACCTCGACAAGATCGCTCAAAGGAAATTGTGAAAAACCCGAAAAACTAGACAACTATGTGTACCCCAAGCTTGCATGGATAAGTACCATAAAATATGTGGGGATTTTTGAGTCACAATCCTGGTTGTCTAGTGTCAAAGATAAAGAGGAATCAATTCAAACTCTTGCTTTTAGAAAGGACATCAATTCAAATCACAAAAGTCACTTTCAGAAAAGCAAAAGCAGAATTTCCAGAACATGTCCTCAATTTGCACAGGAGGTTGGTGGGTTTCTGCAGCTCACAAAATTCTGAGAATTTTTATCCCTTTGAGCATCAGAGTCATGAAGAACTCTACCAAATTTCTCCTCAAAAAGCCTTACAGAAAAAACAGGAAAAATCTAAGAACACAGTATGCTCAAGAACTTCGAGCAGAAAGTTTGGGGCTTGGTTTTCACCTCATGGCGCCCAAACGGTGCAACAAGTGAACGCCACAATTTTTCTGCAGGTGTATATCAGAGTCCCGCACCTCCACAAACAAGAATCACTCAAAAAGGATTTTTCTATATTTTTACAAAAATCAAAAACTGATTGCTGCGGGAAGAACAAGTTCTGAACAAAGTTCGAACATGAAAGAAAAGATGTTCTCTACTCAATCCAAGAGTGCAAAAGAGATGTAAAACCATATGAACACACTCAAAACATCCAAGATCAGCAGCATTTAGAAGGAGGGGAGGCAAATCCAAATTACTTGAAAGTAAATTATGGAATGTAATTATGGAAAGTAAATGCTGAATTTAAATTGCGTAAAGTAAAGACATAATGTAAATGCGCAAAATAAATTCAGAGGTGGACGGATAAAACTTTCATTTCTGGAAGGGGAGGTTACAAAGCCTCACATTCATGTGGGCAAAACTCAAATGAGCATAAAAACCTCATCACCTTCAAGGGAAGGAGGCTACCACTCCACCCTATTTATACTACTCTTGGGCCACCTACCACCCTTGGATGAGTCCCTCAACCCTAGAGCACTCATCTAAGGGCTAGGATTAACCCACACACACAGCCATGCAAGGGCTAACCCAAAACCCATACACATACTGGGTTTTCTTGCACGGTTTTCAAACCAAACTACCTAGACCCGCTAACCTATCAACTAGACCTCAATCCGACGGCCCTCATTGATCCACGCGGCATCTAGCTAGCATCAACTCCTTTCCTTGTCTTCTTGACATGCTCGAACTCCGCCTCCGATCATCTTCCGCGATCTCCCAACCGTCGGACCTCCGACGCCTCGCCTAGTCCCGGTCATCCTTCGCCTCACCATGACCTAGCACCGTCGCTCGCAACCATCAAAGACAAGGAAAGTCCTCACATAGCAATGCCCACAAAGATTTGCAATAAACCATTCAACTCATCACTACCGCGCCCATACGACGCAAGATCGCCACTCTGGCAGAGACAACTCAAATTGCTTCATTTTGAAAATCAATCCAAATCAAACTCAAACTTGAGCACACCTTGCTCAAATAAAGTCAAATACTCATCACAAACATGGATGGACCTCCACATGGTCCTTCAATCTCCCCCTTGATGAGTATATTGACAAACAACACAAAAGGCATAAATTTGAGTTTGAAGAAAATGAAGAAGAAAGCAATTTTTAGTTGCAATGTCAACCTTGGTCCAAAGATAGAAATTAGAACCATGACCAAGTTGACGAAGAGGAATTCAGATTTTAGAAGTTTTCAACAAAAACTCTAAAATCCAACTAAACATGTCAAATGTGATTATGAGATTATGATCCAAATGTAAGTAGTAGCATAGTTTTACAAAGATCATAATAACCAAATAAGCATTCACATTTTTATCATTTTAGTGATGCCTTTTCTACGTTTTCTCCCCCTTTTGGCAATATAGGCATCAATTTTTTATGTATGCATGAAATGCAATCGAAAGAGCTTTGAAGATTATCCAATTGATCAAAATGGAAGGATATTACACCAAGCTAGTCAATTTCAGAAGATGACTAAACTAAGACATGTCCAAGTGCAAATACGAGCTTAGTTTTGAATATTTCATTTTTAGCATGATTTGACATGTGCAACACTTAGCTTTAGTTTCAAAAATAGAAGAATAGCCACTCTAAGGATCAAAAGGAAAACCTAGAGTTCAACCTACTCAACACGTTGGGAAATCTAGAAGAGCATACAAGGTCCTTCGGGCTCATTTATCACTTAATGCAAATTTTGATTTATCATCATACTAGACATAGCGGGGTGCAAATGTTTGACATTATTTGCATTCTTTACCCACATATGTCTTTGTTTTTAATTTATTTGCATTTTCTTTTGACAACCAATTGACTCAAGCCGTATGCGAACATCTCAAGATGAACTCTTAAGAGGATGGTCTAGGTCAAACACGATGTATTCCAAGTTCATCCCAAGTGCAATGGGAAGCGGTCTCGTGAATACAAGGTGTTGAGTCGTATGTGCACAAGAAGAGTCAATTTTGTTTAATTTTCATTTTTAGCACAACGATTCATGAGCAATTGAAGGACTCTAGCATGGATCAAACTAGTTTCACCCAAGTTGCTATAGGGACTCTAGAGAACTCCAAAATTTCTCAAATTATGGCACAAACCTCTAGAGAAGAAACCTAGCAAGTAAAAGCAACAAGTTTCATCAAGTTTTTCATTTAAGGCTTATTTCATTTTTATGCTTAGCAAGTTAAATGAACTTGGACATACCTAAGCTAGTGATTTTCTTCAAATGATGTAGCATGGTGTATAGCATGAAGAAGAAATCAATTGCATAATAGACAAAGCTCATAAAACAGAAAATGCAGTATAAATGCAATGCATAAACAGATTCCCAAACTCCCCCTCAACAAATGAATCAATTTCAAGCTCAAATCTGGTTAAAGTTCAGTTATTATCAAGATTAGGCATAAAGAAAACCCGAATGAACTCAATAACAACCAGAAAAACAGAATGAGGAGAAGAAGCCGAGAAACTGCACAACTGGATGGCTATTGAGCATAGATAAGATAGAAGAGACTCACTACGGCTTAGACTCGCTCTTATCTTCCCAATGATCGACATAGGAAGTCGACTCTAGATCCCAACTAAGGAGTGCACATGACCTCGTCTACCTGTAAGGCCCAATACCGCTAGACTTATAAGACTGTGAGGGAACTCAACCTAGAGAGAAGAGAGAACAGCTAATCACGCATGATAGCAACCTAAAGCACAAGATAAGAGGTCCATGGAAGGCATGCCAGAAGTCTAAGTGAGTGAACTCAACTCAAGAAAACAAGCCCAAAGTCACCCAAAAGAAACACAAAGAAAAGAAAAGTTGAGCTGGAAGAAAACATATAATACATAATATACAAACCAGCTCCCCTCACGAAAGGCCGTAAGGGCTCACGACTCCAAGCTCACTCCTCAAGGCAACAAACCCTGGAGCTATCCAAAGGCTTGGTGAAGATATCGCTAATCAAGGTCACTCTCACGAACTAAGCGCGATATCTCCCTTCTCCACATGGTCTCTAAGGAAGTGATATCTAATATCAATGTGCTTGGTCCGGGAATGTTGCACTGGGTTTTTAGCAATGCAAATAGCTGAAGTGGTCACAGAAAAGTGGCACACTCTCTATCTCTAACCCATAGTCCCGTAAGGTTGATCTCATCTAGAGCACTGCACAAAGAACTAGTCAAAGAACATACTCGGCCTCACGGTGGATCTGCAACCCTGCATCGCTTTCTAGATGACCAAGAAACAAGAGAAGTGCCAATGAATTGGCAAGTGCCAGAAGTGCTCTTCCTATCTATCCTACAGCCAGCAAAGTCAGCATCGGAAAAGGCTCTAAGAGGTAGACAAGAAGAATAAGAGTACCAAATACCATAATCGGTGGTAGCACGAAGGTACCAAGATACGCTTGCTTTGGCGTGAGAGGCGCGAGGAGAAGCTTGAAATCGAGCGCACGGACACACAAACAAAATGTATGTCCGGCCTCAAGCAATGAGGTACAAGAGGAGCCGATCATGCTTCAAACTCCTTTTGATCGCAGGCTCACCATCCTCATCGGGCTCGAGGACGTAGTGGTGGCCATAGGAGTCACCACCGGCTTCCCATCGACATGTCGAGCGCCTCAGAGGTCACGTATATTTGCCTTGATGCAAGAAAGTACCTCCCGAGTCCGCTTGATTTGAAGCCAAGAAAGTAGCTCAACTCGCCCATCATACTCATCTCAAACTCAGTGCTCATCACCTCGTAAAACCGAGACACAAGCGAATGAGACGAGCCACCAAAATGATATCGTCTACATATATCCGACAAGAAGAAAATTAGACTCATGGTGTCCGATGAATGAGTTTTGTCTACTATGCCCATTTTGAAGTCATGGTGAGAAGATAAGACTTGAGCCTCTCATACCATGCTCTGGGGCTCGCTTGAGTCCATACAAAGCTTTGGAGAGCTTGTATACATGACTCGAAACTTGGGGTTCTCGAATCCTCGGAGGTTGTTTGACACAAACCTCTTCCTCAATATAGCCATTGAGGAATGCACTCTTGACATCCATTTGATAGAGCTTGAAGCCCGGGATGCAGAGAATGCAAGCAGGATCCTAATAGCCTCTAGTCTAGCTACAGGGCAAAGGTCTCCTCAAAGTCAAGACCTCAACCTGAGAAAAGCCTTGTGCAACTAGCCTAGCCTTGTTGCGAATGACAACCCCATCCTCACTGCTTGTTTTGAACACCCACTTGGTCCCAATGACATTATGACCGATGGGGCTCGACAAGTCGCCATACCTTGTTCCTCTCAAAGTTCTCAAGTTCTCATGCATAGCATTAATCCATGATTCATCTGATAATGCGTGAGAAACATCCTTCGGCTCAAAGGAGGCAACAAAGGCAGAGTGAAGGCAGAAACTGGACAAACCTGATTTTGAGCGAGTGACTGGCCAAACAGATCACCAATGATCCGATCAGTGGATGAGCTTTCTCGATATGACGGGAGGACCTGAAGCGTATGGCCTCTACCTCATGCACGTAAGAGGTAGGAGCAGAGCCACTCACCAAGGAGAGCTCAAGGCAAGGGTGGTCTCCCGAGGTGCGTAAATGGAAACAGGAGGCACCTCTGTGTAGAGGGACTGGATCCGTGGAACAAAGATCATCTTCATCATCTCCATCATCCTCATCTTCTACAAAGATGGTCTCTGAGGGATAAGAAGAGCTCAAAAATCGTGTCTAGCTCACCGGCTAGCCTCATCAAAGGTCACATCACAGTCTCTATGATCCTATGCGCATCAACGCCTGCACTTATAGTTACGAGAAGAAGTCGAGTAACCTAGAAAGATACCATCGTAAGAGCGAGACTCAAACTTATCTAGGTTACTGACTTCAAGATAAAACACTTGCAACCAAAACGCGAAAATGAGACACATTGGGCTTTCGCCATACCTCAACTCATAAGAAGTGCGATGCAAATGTGCTCTAAAAACACGCGATTAGAAACATGGCAAGCAAGAGCTATAGCCTCACCCAAAACTTCCTAGGAGTATCAGACTGCCTAGCATCGTCCCGGCCATCTCAACCGTGGTCCTGTTCTTCCTTTTCACTACGCCATTCTCACTTTGAGGGGCGAGGGAGAAGAGAACTAATGCTCTAAACCGGACTCCACACAAAACTCTCAAAGTAGGAATTCTTGAACTCCGTGCCATTATCACTGCAGATAGCTCAGAATGCACCGAAGCTCAATAGACAACCCATCGATCAAACCCCAAGTGAGAAAAGGTCTCATCCTTCGAGGCCATGAAGAATACCCAAGAGTATCTAGAAAATCATCAACGATGACAAGAACATACCACTTCCCTCCCGCCGATCGCACTCTAGCCGACCAACAAAGGTCCATATGTAAAAGCTGTCCTGGTGCATCACCATCACTACGGGATCGGAGGATGAGAAGCAAGAACCATCTTGCCATGTCGCAAGGAGAGCAAACTAAGTCTTTGACCATCTTGAGTTTGGGCAAACCCCGAATGAGATCGTGGTCGCTAACTCGGTCAAATGATCAAAACCAATGTGACCAAGTCTCCTATGCCGTAAGGAGAGATCACGGACTCGTATAATCAAACATCGAAGAGAGTCTCGGAAGAAGCGAAAAATCAGCACAAAAGACTCTCCCAAATCTAGAAATCCCACAACTAACCCTCCTGATGAATCAAGGATTCTACAGGCATTACTCTTGAAACTTAACTCGAAAGAGTCATCGATAAGCTGAGAAACAGAGAGCAGATTGTATTGCAGCTTACTTACTAAGGCAACATCTTTAAGAATGAAATTTTTGTTAATGCAGATGGTACCTTTAGCAATGACTCTACCTGAAGATGCATCCCCAAAAGTGATTAACTCATCACCGGGGGCTCGGACTAGGGAAGAGAACCAACAAGAATCTCCAGTCATATGACGAGAACAACCGAGTCAACAATCCAAACATCGCCCTTCCCATCCGATTTAACCCGATCAAGAAACAAGAGAGAAAGATGACTCAAGATCTTGGGATAGAGTGAAGACTTAGGAACCCAATATGAACCATACGACACCTCAGTACCAAACCACGTAAGAAGATCGACTCGAGTGTCTCTCTCGATGCTCAACTCTCACACGATCAGAGCAACTCGTAGATAATCTAGAGTCAAACTGGTTTGGCACGCCGTGGTGCAAAAGCCGACCATCCCAAGAAGGTCGCTCGATCTACTACCGGAAAACACTCACGCCACGATATTTACCTCGATGGGAAAAACGAGGAATATCAAGAAGACGACGGAAAGATCGACTACGAACAGCTCTGTGGCTAAAACTCAAAGAACTAGCATGAAAACCGAGTCCCGGACGCTGCCCAAACACAAGCGACTCTCTAACCTATCTAGAAGCAGGTGTGTCTTAGGAGCACTCAAAGTCCGGGATGACCTCGAATACCCCTAAGAGCAAGCAACACGCCACGCCGAGTGATCTTGGCGCGCTCAAGCGTAAATCTACTAGGTGACCATCCTTCTTACTGAAGGTGCATGTGTACTTCGCCTTGCTAGAGGCGTATAATAGGAGTAACACCCTTCCGGTCGAAGTCCTATGGACAACCCCAAAGAAACCTAAACTTGGTGGTGCTCACTGGGAGCTACCACAATCTCACCACTCTTGGAGCCGCCCACAATGGTGGGAGGATGCGCCCGAGCGTGCTCCAAGGATCAAATCCTAGACCTTGATTGAATCTACTAATCTTGGATTGGTCTAGAATAAGATTGAGCTTCTTCTTGCTCTCCAACAAACTTCTCGAGAGTGCTCATAAGATACCGGCAATCTCGGAAGAAAGAAGCACAAGAAGAACAGGGGAAGGAGAGGAAGAAGAAGAACCGTAAAGAGAAGATCTCTCAAAGACGTGCTTTTTGTTCCCTTAGCACGGCTGCCTCAATCTTGAGGGCCTCACAAGAAACGCAAGGAGCATCTCTAATCCTAAGGGTTTGGTCTTTTAACTTCTTCTTAAGCTCGACATGGATTTGATCCACATCATCCTTAACCCCAACACACAGCAAGCAACCAGTTTGTGACTTAACTAGTAAATCCTTAGCAAGTTGATCACACTTGATATTCAAAGCATTATTGTCAAGTTTTAGTTGCTTACACCCTCACATGAGCCGGTGGGTCCTTAGAAGCATGCAATTCAAGTTCATCATTTCTAGCAAAAGCTTTCTAAGGTGTTCGCCATGGCACCAATTTCGCAAGCAATTTAGGGCAATTAGCACATGATGGAGTGGAGTGAGCATGAAGAAAACTAGCCTCAACAGAATAGCATCAATAGAACTAGTGCTAGTATTCTTCAACCTAATACCATCAAGTTCAAGAAGCACACTATCATGTATGGTCCTTAGGTTCTCCAACTCCACAAGAATAGCATCACACAAAGAGCAATCATCGTGACTCGAGAGGAGAAGATCTAAGTGAAGCTAACTCCGAGTCAAGGTACCTACTTCCTTCTCAAGTCTGCACACCTAGCTCTAGCTCTAGCATGAAATTTTCCTAATTTGCGTAAAGCTTCGCTGAGCTGGTCATAGGAGGGTACCTCATCCGAGAGTCAGAGAGCTCTGAGTCGCTGATGTCGTTGATGTCGGCCATGAAGCACATGCCGAGAAGTCATCGCCGCCCTTCTTCTCTTGCGGATCATCCTCGCCTCGTCGCTCCATGTCTCCGTGTCGGAGAGGTTGATGTCGCTCAAGCCGCGAGGACGCGTGGAAGAGCTTCTTGTTCTTGGAGAAGTTGCGTATTTCTTCTCGTCTTGCGCGGCTCACGAACCGAGGCTTCTTGTTGAGGTTCTTGTCGGTGTAGTTGTTCTTGCCCGAACCGCCAACGCCGTTCTTGCCCTTCTCCGCTTGGGATAGTTCGCCAATGTGGTTGGGGCCACCACACTCAAGCGGTGATCATGCCACCTCTCTTCCTCTCTCTCACCCTCTTGTATGCATGAGAAAACTTGCAGCGAGAAGAGCAACCTCATTTTCTCGGAAATTTTTCCAGCTTGATCATCGCTAGCTCGCAAAGGGCGGAAAGAGAGAAACCAATAGAAGGATCAAGAAGAAGATCCAATGGGATCGTGACCAAAGCCATCGATCGAGATTTCGTCTTCCGACAGACGACATCGATCTCATGAGTCTTGAGGCGGAATAAAGCCCGCCAAGAGTCGAGTCGATAAGTCGGTGGTGTCCTTGATGATGGTCACCTTCATCTCCCAAACCCAAGGTCGAGTGCGGTCAAGAAATGCCGAGCATTGTTCGAGTCGTGGTATATGCAACCAATTGCTCGGAGGTCGCCAAAATCTTTGTAACCGACCAAAACACTCGCCGAGACTCTCACCAGCGCGTTGATCAAACTTGTTGTACTCGCGCTTGAACTGGTCCTGCCTCATAGTCTTGATTTGAGTATAGCCCTCATGGTAAGCATCGAGGGTTACCCAAATATCGTGAGTGGAGCGAAGGTGAGAAATCCTATCATACTCACCGCGGCTAAGACCCTGTATGAGAATGTTCCTTGCCTTAGCATTTGCCTCAACGTCAACCATATTGATGGCCGTGACATTTTCATCAGCAGGAACCTCATACGGGAGTTTCACCTTCTGCCATATCAGGTAGCCCTAGGCAGTGATGTATGACTCCATCCGGGACTTCCAAAAAGGAAAATCAACTCCATTAAAGATGGGAGGCTTGGTGGAATATTTGTCCGTCGCCATGGCTCTTGAGACCGGTCAAGATCTAGAAAGAGCAGAACCGGCTCTGATACCAATTGAAGGACCGAGATGGCGAACAGAGGGGGGGTGAATGGTCGCAAATAAAAATTCCCCCAAAATACTCCAACAAAAACCTCGACAAGATCGCTCAAAGGAAATTGTGAAAAACCCGAAAAACTAGACAACTATGTGTACCCCAAGCTTGCATGGATAAGTACCATAAAATATGCGGGGATTTTTGAGTCACAATCCTGTTTGTCTAGTGTCCAAGATAAAGAGGAATCAATTCAAACTCTTGCTTTTAGAAAGGACATCAATTCAAATCACAAAAGTCACTTTCAGAAAAGCAAAAGCAGAATTTCCAGAACTTGTCCTCAATTTGCACAGGAGGTTGGTGGGTTTCTGCAGGTTACAAAATTCTGAGCATTTTTCTCCCTATGAGCATCGGAGTCATCAAGAACTCCACCAAATTTCTCATCAAAAAGCCTTACAGAAAAAGCAGGAAAAATCTAAGAACACAGTATGCTCAAGAACTTCGAGCAGAAAGTTTGGGGCTTGATTTTCACCTGATGGCGCCCAAACGGTGCAACAAGTGAACGCCAAAATTTTTCTGCAGGTGTATATCAGAGTCCCGCACCTCCACCAACATGAATCACTCAAAAAGGATTTTTCTATATTTTTACAAAAATCAAATACTGACTGCTGCGGGAAGAACAAGTTCTGAACAAAGTTGGAACATGAAAGAAAAGATGTTCTCTACTCAATCCAAGAGTGCAAAAGAGATGTAAAACCATATGAACACACTCAAAACATCCAAGATCAGCAGCATTTAGAAGGACGGGAGGCAAATCCAAATTACTTGAAAGTAAATTGCGGGAATGTAATTACGGGAAAGTAAATGCTGAATTTAAATTATGTAAAGTAAAGACATAATGTAAATGCGCAAAATAAATTCAGAGGTGGATGGATAAAACTTTCATTTCTGGAAGGGGAGGTTACAAAACCTCACATTCATGTGGGCAAAGCTCAAATGAGCATCAAAAACCTCAACACCTTCAAGGGAAGGAGGCTACCCCTCCACCCCTATTTATACTACTCTTGGGCCACCTACCACCCTTGGATGAGTCCCTCAACCCTAGAACACTCATCTAAGGGCTAGGATTAACTCACACACACAGCCATGCAAGGGCTAACCCAAAACCCACACATATACCGGGTTTTCTTGCATGGTTTTCAAAGCAAACTACCTAGACCTGCTAACCTATCAACTAGACCTCAATCCGACGGCCCTCATTGATCCACGCGGCATCTAGCTAGCATCAACTCCTTTCCTTGTCTTCTTGACTTGCCCGGACTCCATCTCCGATCATCTTTCGGCGATCTCCCAACCGTCTGGACCTCCGACGCTCCTCGCCTAGTCCCGGTCATCCTTCGCCTCACCATGACCTAGCACCGCCGCCTCGCAACCATCAAAGACAAGGAAAGTCCTCACATAGCAATGCCCACAAAGATGTGCAATAAACCATCCAACTCATCACTACCGCGCCCATACGACCAGATCGCCACTCTGGCAGAGACAACTCAAATTGCTTCATTTTGAAAATCAATCCAAATCAAACTCAAACTTGAGCACACCTTGCTCAAATAAAGTCAAATACTCATCACAAACATGGATGGACCTCCACATGGTCCTTCAATTTTTAGGTGAAGAATCAGATTATCCCGACGACTCTTACATTGATGTAGGATTTAGGGAGTTTAACGATGAATTTTACTAGGGTTTTATCTTGTCAGTTGCCTGCGGGGAGAATGGGTTAAAAGGTATACTACAAGATGTTGTCTCCACTGTAGTCTTTTACTTTTGGTATTGTAATCATATTATGTAACTCTGCTTCCACTGTGTAATAAAACGTATGTATCGATGTGATACCAATCTGTGAATGTACGTACTAGCCACTGATCATGGGACTAGTATTGTATGCACATAGTACCCATTATTGGTATTTATTATAAAAAATGAGGGCCTTACAAGTTGGTATCAAAGCAATGCTGACTGTACAAAAACGCTAGGTGGTATGGGAGTAATTAAAATTTAAAATTTGAAACTAGGATCCAAATATTAAAATACTGAGTTAGGACATCTTACCTATCCATTCCTTATATGCATAAAACTTTTCTTTTGGTGGTGTTGTATACTTGTTAATAACTCTTTTCTGTTTTAAAGTTCCGCTAGAATCTTTTCTTCCAAAAATTCCTTTATTGTCTTACATTTAATCAGGAGTAGTAATTCCTTATTAAATGTGCAGATGGGCGGATACACTCCGTGTTATACATCCACTCATAGGGTGGATTTCGGTATGATGGGATTTCTTGCTTGTCTGCTGGAATTTGCCCACTTCTCTGAGAATCCCAGATATATAGTATTCCATGCATCAGTTAGTTCTGTATCTGTGGAATATATAGCCAGGGTGGATATCCCTGCCAGAGCTAAATATAGTGAAGGAGACTCATCCTTCGAAGGCCCCGGCTCCTCCATTGTGATGGCTATGAATGAAGGGGCCTATGCTGCAATTGTCAGATTATGTCATACTCTACCAGAAGTGATAGTTGCATATAGGATTTAACAGCCCAAAATTTGTCTAAATATTATTTTATTGTCATTTGTGCAATTTATAATTTTTCTGGAATTTATTTGGATTTATTTGAATTAATTACAAATTAAGTGTTTTGGACTTTTATTGAAAACTATTTAAATTTGTGCAAAGATAAAATAAAGTTTTGCCAAAAATATTCTATCTGAGTTCAAAATGTCTCAAAGTATTTTTGAGAATTTTCTTGGATTTTTCCTAATAGTTTTATTGCTTAAAACAAATTAAATGAATTTCTGTAATTATTTTAAATGAGAAATATTTTAAAAAGCCTTGTGAACAGTGTCGGGCCGGCCCACAACTGTGCGGCCCAAACAGCCCGCACGGCCTAGGTTCCTCTGCGAAACCCTAATCCCCGCAACCGTCCGATCGCGTCTCTCCGGACCAGATCGCGCCGCGTAGGAGCCGTGCCGTGGCCGTGGGATTGCGACGGGTGTACGGCAGAGCGTCGTCGTCTCCGTTCTGGATTCGGAGTCCGCCGCCGTGACGACGCCGAACTTCTTCACCGTGTAGGGCTCGAACGCCTAGGCTATAAACGGGAGGGGTAGCCGCCCGAGGTTCGCAGGTGTGCGCCGCAGCTTTTGGTCGGAGCCTTTTCGTAAGAGCAGCCCTAGAACGCATCTACAAGCTTGTCGAAGTAAGCCGAGGTCTTCACCGTGGTTTTGTGCTTGGAGCTCGTCGTCCGTGGAGTCCCCGCCGTCGCCGAGGCCGCCAACTTGTTCGCCGTGACGAGTCGCATTCGTGAAGGGTAGAAGTTTCACCGGAGAGCCCTCCTTCCGCCGTCGCTGTGGTCTTCGTTCCCAACTCCGGTGAAGTTCTAGTCACCACGTCGCCATCAGTGCCAAAGAGCTTCAAGAGCCGTCGGATCTCGGGGTAAGCCGTTGGATGAAAGACGCGTGGTTCAAGCCCCAGATCGAATCGTAGCTGTCCGATCGTATCTGGGCGCGTCAGATCGCACTGGCGCCGCGACCAATCGCGTGCCGTTGCGTGTCGACATGTTCTGCGAGGCGCCGTTGACCGCGTCTACGGTGGACCAGAGGCGGTCCCGTAGACCGAGTCCATGGACCAGGACACGTGTCAGTGTCTGATTGGTCAGATCCGCGCTGACATCAGCATGACGCAATTAATCGGTTTTCGATTTAAAAATAATTGTGTTAATTCTGATTTTCTAATTTCTGTAATTTCAGTATTTATTCAAACTTCAAAAGGCTATAACTTTTGCATTTTAACTCGGATTTAAGTGATTCAAATTTCTAAAAACTTGTAAAATTGAGATCTATTTAATGGAGAATTTTAATTTATTTTTAGAGTTCATTTGCTCTCTGTTTTGGTATTTATTTGCTTTTCTCCTTCGGTACGCGTAGACGTTGAATTGTGCGACGCTTCGGAGGAAGATCCAGCAACTCAAGAGCAAGCTTCAGATCAAGATTAGGACCTATTCCAAGGCAAGTTGTGCTTTGATCATGTTGAACCCATGTTTATAAAATTGCTATATTGTTTTACTCTATTGCATGGTATTTCAAGTATACAAATTGTTTCAACTTAAATTGGGATCTAGTTAATCTACCCATATGATCTATACCCTACCTTGTCATTGTATGCCATAATCTATTGTCACCCTAGATTGGTTCATTATAGTTGGTTAGTAATGATAATCAACATGGGATGGTTAGACCGCATTAGTTGCTTAGCCATGCCACATCATCACATGTGATTGAATCGTTGATAATTAATCTTGACTAATGGAATATTGAACGATGTTATGAACTTGTGTGTCAAGTTGGATCACACGATGAAATTGAGTTGTTGTGGCGAGTCATGTCACGCAACGATGTTAAATTGTTGATGGCACATGGTGCTTGGTAATCAACTTGGGTGATATTCACTTAGATTGGGGCAAGTGACAAGGGGCGAGTATGCCAAGGTGGGCCCGATGGGCAGAGGGTATGTGGATGTCTTGCCTTGATCACTCTAAGAACTTAACCTTGCAAGCCTTTGACTTGAGTCAATCATGCAACCACATGTCTGGTATGGGCCAGCCTAGCTGATTAATTTGCAATGTCTTAACTTTGGTACTATCTTGGTCGGTGTGAGTTCCCAAGTTATGGAGTAATTCACATGGCGCAAGAGGGGGGCCCTGGATGTGGTAACCAGCCCCACCAGTGTTGAAACCTTAGCGGGTGGTACCAGGTTAAGCTAGCGCATTGTAAAGGCTTTGTTATAATCACTCGCCTTGGTGGTGTTTGGTTGTATCGCGTGGGTAAAGTGCATAACCTCTGCAGAGTGTGAAACTATTCGGATAGCCGTGCTCATGATCGAGCAATGCTCGGAATTACAGATTAAGGGTTAGCTTAATTAAATGGACAACTTGGTTGGGATGGCGGAATGCCATGTGGAAGATGGAATTTGACTTAGGATTGGAAACTTGGTTTACTTCAGAAATGCTGAATCTATCTATTACTGTTATTTGTTTTACAGTCTTTACAATCTATTTATTGTATTTGTTCATAAATGCTGCTTATTGCAAAATAGCCATGATAGCCTATCCGTTGAAATAAGCCTTGCATATAGTTACATAGAATTGCATTCCGTGCACGACTTGTTGAGTGCTTTAAGTACTCACCCTTGCCAACAACAATAATCAACAGTCGAAGAATCTACACCTGTGTTGGAGGAGGAGTTCCAGGAGGACGCGAGTAGGGTCCGAGCCTTGTCGGTTGCCTGTGGTGAACTGATGAGCTATCTACGTTTTCTACTTTCCGCTGCTTAATTATTAGTTTATATTTCCAGTCTTGCCCTGCGTGGCTTAATAATGTAAGTCGGTCATAAGGTCATACACTTAGCTATATCAATAAATGAACTACTATTCTATTATCATTGAGTATGATGTGATAGTACCAATGTTGAGCTGTGTGCACTAGCGTTGATCCTGGGACTAGTGCGGTAAACACAGTGGGTTCGAATCAGTGGATTCGGGTCCTTACAGAGGTGGTATCAGAGCATACTGACTGTAGGTCTTGGCCCTAGATAGCATGGAGGTGTCCAGGTTGTGTCCAAAACTATTTTCTAAAGGAAAAATTTAAATTTGACTAATAACACACTCTTGACTCACCCCATTCTCTCTTCTTGCCTTTGCTGAATTTACCGTTTTACTTGCCGTTTCGGATGGAGAACTTATTCAATGTTCTTATGGAGCAGATGCCGATCGTTCCGACCTTTGAGGAGTCAGCAGGTGGCTACGCCATGGAGCTGTGGAAGGTTCTTCAGACGCTTGGAGGTTTTTATCGTCCGCTTTACCGAGGAGGCAGCTGGTCAGTTAATGGTGTTCACCGAGGATTTGTTTGCAAGCTGATCATCTACGCTCAGGAGAACGAGGAAGCTAGCAGGCCAATCAACATCTCCGCCAAAAAATTCTCGTACGAGGTTGCGATTCAGGAGGTTGCCCGACTTGCTCTTCGCTGTGTCTGCCGCGACTACACCAACGAGCTTCACGACTCAGTGTTTCGACTTCACCCTGATGTGCAAGCATGCCGACACCGACGGATCGTGGAGGACGAGTGTGCTACTGCGGTACACCTTGCGGAGTTCGTCCTTGCCAGGAGGAGCATATGAGAGAGACCACTCAGGAACTGGAGTCAGTGTACGAGGCACTCAGAGTGACGGAGCAGGAGCTTGAGGAGACCCGTGCTGCAGCTATCGGTATGATCACCGAGCTAGGAGAGGCTCTGGAGGGGGTTGAGGACGAGTTGGAGCGCGTGACCCGAGGAGCTCAGGAGCCAGCTGAGGAGTCCGAGGAGGATCCAGAGGAGCGAGAGTGGGAGCCAGAGGAGAGTGCAGACCCTGTTGTTGCGGAGGAGCCAGCAGTAGGTCACCAGGATTGGTTCGCTCCTATGCCAGCCCACCCGCCGGTGTATGTGCCGGATCAGTCTCAGCCAGGGGTGGCTGGATGAGTGAGAGTCAGTCTTAGAGTTGTGTTGAGACTCGAGTGTTGAGTCGCGTCTTTAAGATAGTTTCTACCTTTTAGTAGACGTTAAGGTTCCGTGTTTAGTTTGCTTCTTTGTAATGCTGAGTGTGCAGTATGGGCTTTAAAGCTTGTAGGCTTTTATAAGCAGCCATACCAAGAATAAATAAAGAATTATTTTAGTTGGGTTAAACTTATCTTCCCCGCCCTAGGGATCCTTGCATCTTATCTATGCTACTTCTACCTTTCCTAACCCAAGAGGTAATCAGCAGATGGTGAACACTCGTGGAACCAACGGTGCTTCGGGAAGTGGACTGCGCCAGAATGACAACCCCAATGATGGAGGCAACCCTCAACCACCACCGCCAGTGGACATGCAGAATTTGGGAGCATTTCTCGCCGCACAAACTCAATTAATGCAGACCGTGATGCAGCAAATGCAACAGATGACTAATGTGGCTGCAAATAACAACAACCAAGTGAACTAGAAAAACAATGGTGGGCCTTGGTCCTTTTCCAAGCTATCAGATTTCATGAGGACTCAGCCACCGACCTTTCCAGGGAATGTTAACCCTTTGGAAGCCGATGACTGGCTTAGGACTATTGAGAAGAAGCTGCATATCACCCAATGTTTGGACAATGAGAAGGTGCTCTACGCCTCTCATCAATTGGAAGGAACCGCCGCGGAATGGTGGGAAAACTATTGTGCTGCACATGAAGCCCCATAGGAGATCACCTCGGATGAGTTTACTACTGCTTTCCGCCAATACCATGTTCTAGAGGGAATGATGGATCTCAAGAAAGAGGAGTTCAGAGCTCTGAAGCAAGGAGGCCAGCCCGTGGCCGAATATCTGAACAAGTTTACTCAGTTAGCCCGCTATGCCCCTGAGGACATGGCGACAGATAAAGCTAGGCAGTCCCGCTTCATGAAGGGACTAAATTTAGGATTGCAAGTGGGGCTGATCACCCACAATTTTCTGGACTTTCAAGAATTGGTTAACAAGGCTTTGATTCTGGAGGATAAGCGCAAGGAGCTGGGTCAAAACCGTAAGCGCTTGATGACTAATCAGGGTGGACGTCCCAACCACCTGCGCCTGAGAATGTCGCCACAGTAGTTTGCCAAATTCCAACCGCCAGCCATAAATAAGGCACCAACCCTTGCACTCGCCACGCTAATCGTAACTTTCGCACACCAAAGACAGGCGTAATGCACCAGAGGGAGTCGCGATGCGCAAATAAGAGATGCTATACATGCAATGAGCCAGGACACTTCTCTAATAGGTATCCACAGAGAGGAGGCATCACACCAGTTCGTTTTAATTTGGGAACAACACCTACCAAGGCACCGGCTTCAGGAGGAAATCGTGCGCCCGGTCAAGCTGGAGCAACCCCCCAATCAACAGCGCGTGGTAGGATCAACCACATCACCGTAGATGGAGCTCAAGAGGCTACGGACGTCGTACTGGGTAAGTTTCTGGTTAACTTAGTACCTGCTACAGTTTTGTTTGATTCTGGAGCTTCGCATTCGTTTGTTTCTCAAAGTTTTGCAACCAAGAATGGGTTTAAAGTGGTGAATCTTAAGTGTGTGCTATTAGTCCAAGCCCCAGGACCTGAGCTTAGATCTAGCCTCGGGTGTTTGGGAGTTAAGTTGCTCATGGATGGGATAGAATTTCTAGCGAATCTTATCTTGTTAGATGCACAATCCCTAGATGTTATCCTTCGAATGGATTGGCTATCTAACCATAAGGCTGTTTTGGATTGTGGCCGAAGGATCGTGACTCTGGAAGGCCCTAGTGGCAAGAAGGTAGAATTTCAAGTGACTGCAGTTCGTGATGGGCAGTTAGTGGTCAACAGCGTGCAAGCCATCAGCATAGAGGATGTGTCAGTAGTCAGAGAATACCCGGATGTGTTTTCGGAAGATTTACCAGGGTTGCCACCAGACCGCGATATCGAGTTTGTTATCGAGTTAGCACCAGGGACAACACCGATATCAAAGAGACCTTATCGGATGCCTACAGATGAGTTAGTGGAAATGAAAAAGCAGATTGAGGAACTGCAAGAGAAAGGTTTCATTAGACCAAGTTCATCACCGTGGGGAGCACCGGTATTGTTTGTTCGTAAGAAGGATGGAAGTCTTAGGATGTGCATCGATTATCGTGCACTTAATGAGGTAACGATCAAGAATAAGTATCCATTGCCGAGGATCGACGATTTATTTGATCAGTTAAGAGGAGCCGGAGTTTTCTCCAAAATAGATCTTCGTTCAGGATACCATGAGTTGAAGATCCGAGCGGAGGATGTGCCTAAGACTGCGTTTTCTACGCGATATGGACACTATGAGTTCACAAGAATGTCATTTGGATTGTGAATGCCCTGCATATTTCATGAACATGATGAATAAGGTTTTCATGGAGTATTTGGATAAGTTTGTTGTGGTTTTTATAGACGACATCTTAGTTTTCTCGAAGACAGAGGAAGAGCATGCAGAACATTTGAGGATGGTTTTAGAGAGGCTACGAGAACATCAGCTGTATGCTAAGTTCAGCAAGTGTGATTTTTGGAAGGAGAAAGTTAAATTTCTTGGTCATGTGATAACTACTAAAGGAGTTGCAGTTGACCCAAGCAAAGTGGACGCAGTGTTACATTGGGAGCAACCAAAGTCTGTTACTCAGATCCGTAGTTTTCTGGGAATGGCGGGATACTACCGTCGGTTCATAGAGGGATTCTCGACGAATGCTAAACCCCTGACGTAGTTGTTGAAGAAAGAGAAGAAGTTTGCATGGACGCCACAGTGCGAGAAAAGTTTTATAGAACTGAAGAAGCGTTTGACGACAGCCCCCGTTTTAGTACTGCCAGATGTGCAGAATGGATTTGATATTTATTGCGATGCCTCAAAGCAAGGCCTGGGGTGCGTGTTAATGCAGAATGGTAAGGTTGTTGCTTATGCGTTGAGGCAGTTGAGACCGCATGAAGCAAATTATCTGACACATGATTTGGAATTAGCTGTCGTAGTGCATGCTTTGAAGATATGGCGTCATTATCTCATAGGAAATAGATGTGAGATATATACTGACCATAAGAGCCTGAAATACATTTTCACTCAAGCAGATCTTAATATGAGACAACGAAGGTGGCTAGAGTTAATTAAGGATTATAATGTGGGAATTCATTACCACCCTGGAAAAGCTAATGTGGTAGCCGACGCTCTAAGTCGAAAGAGTCATAGTGCAAATGTTGTCAATGGAGGATCACCGAGCTATGCAAGGAATTTCGTGGTTAAAGCCGGAAGTCGCTCGCAGGAATTGTAGCACCGAAGTAAAACCAACACTGGAGGATCAGATCAGAGAAGGCCAGAAAGATGATGAGAAAGTCACTAAGATCAAGTCCAAGAAAGACGAAGGCCTAGTAGTAGATTTCACTCTAGATGAGCAGGGAACCATGTTCTTCAAAGGCCGAATTTGTGTACCGGATAAAAAGGAGCTGAAGCAACTGATTCTTGAGGAAGCTCACGATTCTAAGTACTCAATTCATCCGGGAAGTGCCAAAATGTATCAAGATTTGAGAGAAAGATTTTGGTGGCCTAATATGAAGCGAGAGGTGGCCGAGTATGTTGCTCTATGCGATGTATGTTAGAGGGTAAAAGCCATGCACCAAAGACCAGCTGGGTTGTTACAGCCGTTGAAAATTCCTGAATGGAAGTGGGAGGAAATCGGTATGGACTTTATCACCGGTTTACCTAAGACTCAGAGAGGTTACGATTCTATTTGGGTTATTGTGGATCGTCTGACCAAGGTCGCTCATTTTATTTCGGTAAAGACCACCTACTCAGGAGATCGTTTAGCAGAGTTGTATATGTCAAGGATTGTATGTTTGCATGGAGTGCCCAGGAAAATTGTGTCAGACAGAGGTACCCAATTTACCTCAAGATTTTGGAACAAGTTGCATGAAGCAATGGGAATTCACCTGAATTTCAGTACAGCATATCACCCGCAGACAGAAGGTCAGACAGAAAGGGTAAATCAGATTTTAGAGGACATGTTGAGAATCTACATCGTGGGATAAATGTCTACCATATGCAGAATTCAGCTACAATAATAGTTATCAAGCTAGCATACAGATGTCACCGTTCGAGGCGTTGTATGGACGCGCTTGTCGTACCCCGCTAAATTGGAATGAAACGGGAGAGCGTTTGGTGTTTGGACCAGATATTCTCAAGGAAGCAGAAAATCAAGTTGCGATGATCAGAGAGAGGTTGAAGATAGCACAGTCAAGGCAAAAGAGCTACGCCGATAACCGACGCCGAGATTTGAGTTTTGAGCCAGAGGATTATGTGTATCTCAAGGTTACCCCTCTTAAGGGTGTTAAAAGGTTTCATGTTAAAGGGAAGCTTGCACCAAGATATGTTGGTCCGTTCAAAATTTTAAGCCGTCGAGGAGAGGTGGCCTATCAGTTGGAATTGCCTCAGTCTTTGGCAGGAGTGCATGACGTGTTTCATGTGTCACAACTTAAGATATGTCTCAGAGTGCCGTGAGAACAAACCCGCTGGACGCAATAGAGCTGCAGGAAGACCTGACTTACAAGGAGCAGCCAGTCAGAATTTTGGATGTTATGGAGCGCAGAACTAGAAGCAAGTCTATTCGTTTTTGCAGAGTTCAGTGGAGCAATCATTATGAAAGTGAAGCAACCTGGGAGCGTGAAGAAGATTTGAAGTCAGAGTTTCCAAACCTATTCTCTAGTTAGCCCTGAATCTCGGGATCGAGATTCTGTTAAGGGGGGAGGTTTGTAACAGCCCAAAATTCGCCTAAATATTATTTTATTGTCATTTGTGCATTTTATGATTTTTCTGGAATTTATTTGGATTTTACTGGATTTATTTGAATTAATTACAAATTAAGTGTTTTGGCCTTTTATTGAAAACTATTTAAATTTGTGCAAAGTTAAAATAAAGTTTTGCCAAAAATATTTTATCTGAGTTCAAAATGTCTCAAAGTATTTTTGAGAATTTTCTTGGATTTTTCCTAATAGTTTTATTGGTAAAAACAAATTAAATGAATTTCTGTAATTATTTTAAATGAGAAATCTTTTAAAAAGCCTTGTGAACAATGTCGGGCCGGCCCACAACTGTGCGGCCTAGACAGCCCGCACGGCCCAGGTTCCTCTGCGAAACCCTAATCCCCGCAGCCGTCCAATCGCGTCTCTCCGGACCAGATCGCGCCGCGTAGGAGCCGTGTCGTGGCCGTGGGATTGCGACGCGTGTATGGCAGAGTGTCGTCATCTCCGTTCTGGATTCGGAGTCCGCCGCCGTGACGACGCCGAACTCCTTCGCCATGTAGGGCTCGAACGCCTAGGCTATAAAAGGGAGGGGTAGCCGCCCGAGGTTCGCAGGTGTACGCCGCAGCTTTTGGTCAGAGCCTTTTTGCGAGAGCAACCCTAGAACGCATCTACGAGCTCGTCGGAGTAAGCCGAGGTCTTCGCCGTAGTTTTTCGCTTGGAGCTCATCGTCCGTGGAGTCCCCACCGTCGCCGAGGCCGCCAACTTGTTCGCCGTGACGAGTCGCATCCGTGAAGGGTAGAAGTGTCACCGGAGAGTCCTCCTTCCGCCGTCGCTGTGGTCTTCGTTCCCATGTCCGGCGAAGTTCTAGTCGCTGCGCCGCCATCAGTGCCAAAGAGCTTCAAGAGCCGTCGGATCTCGGCGTAAGCCGTTGGATGAAAGACGCGTGGTTCAAGCCCTGGATCGAATCGTAGCCATCCGATCGTATCTGGGCGAGTCAGATCACACCGACGCCGCGACCAATCGCGTGTCGCCGCGTGTCGGCACGTTCTGCGAGGCGCCGTGGACCGCGTCTGCGGTGGACCAGAGGCGGTCCCGTAGACCGAGTCCACGGACCAGGACACGTGTCGGTGTCTGATTTTTTCAAATCCTTGCTGACGTCAGCGTGACGCAGTTAATCGGTTTTCGATTTAAAAATAATTCTGTTAATTCTGATTTTCTAATTTATGTAATTTCAATATTTATCCAAACTTCAAAAGGCTATAACTTTTGCATCTTAACTCGGATTTGAGTGATTCAAATTTCTAAAAACTTGTAAAATTGGGATCCATTTAATGGTGAATTTTAATTGATTTTTCGAGTTCATTTGCTCTCTGTTTTGGTATATTTGCTTTTCTCCTTCGGTACGCGTAGACGTTGAATTGTACGACGCTTAGGAGGAAGATCCAGCAACTCAAGTGCAAGCTTCAGATCAAGATCAGGACCTATTCCAAGGCAAGTTGTGCTTTGATCATGTTGAACCCATGTTTATAAAATTGCTATATTGTTTTACTCTATTGCATGGTATTTCAAGTATACAAATTGTTTCAACTTAAATTGGGATCTACTTAATCTACCCATATGATCTATACCCTACCTTGTCATTGTATGCCATAATCTATTGTCACCCTAGATTGGTTCATTATAGTTGGTTAGTAATGATAATCAACATGGGATGGTTAGACCGCATTAGTTGCTTAGCCATGCCACGTCATCACATGTGATTGAATCATTGATAATTAATCTTGACTAATGGAATATGGAACGATGTTATGAACTTGTGTGTCATGTTGGATCACACGATGAAATTGAGTTATTGTGGCGAGTCATGTCACGCAACGATGTTGAATTGTTGATGGCACATGATGCTTGGTAATCAACTTGGGTGATATTCACTTAGATTGGGGCAAGTGACAAGGGGCGAGTATGCCAAGGTGGGCCCGATGGGCAGAGGGTATGTGGATGTCTTGCCTTGATCACTCTAAGGACTTAACGTTGCAAGCCTTTGACCTGAGTCAATCATGCAACCACATGTCTGGTATGGGCCAGCCTAGCTGATTAATTTGCAATGTCTTAACTTTGGTACTATCTTGGTCGGTGTGAGTTCCCGAGTTATGGAGTAATTCACATGGCGCAAGAGGGGGGCCCTGGATGTGGTAACCAGCCCCACCAGTGTTGAAACCTTAGTGGGTGGTACCGGCTTAAGCCAGCGCATTGTAAAGGCTTTGTTATAATCACTCGCCTTGGTGGTGTTTGGTTGTATCGCGTGGGTAAAGTGCATAACCTCCGCAGATTGTGAAACCATTCGGATAGCCGTGCTCGCGGTACTGAGCAATGCTCGGGAATTACAGTTAAGGGTTAGCTTAATTAAATGGACCACTTGGTTCGGATGGCGGAATGCCATGTGGAAGATGGAATTTGACTTAGGATTGGAAACTTGGTTTACTTCAGGAATGCTGAATCTATCTATTACTGTTATTTGTTTTACAGTCTTTACAATCTATTTATTGTATTTGTTCATAAATGCTGCTTATTGCAAAATAGCCATGATAGCCTATCTGTTGAAATAAGCCTTACATATAGTTACATAGAATTGCATTCTGTGCACGACTTGTTGAGTGCTTTAAGTACTCACCCTTGCCAACAACAATAATCAACAGTCGAAGAATCTACACCTGTTTTGGAGGAGGCGTTCCAGGAGGACGCGAGTCATTAGGGTCCGAGCCTTGTCGGTTGCCTGTGGTGAACTGATGAGCTATCTACATTTTCTACTTTTCGCTGCTTAATTATTAGTTTATATTTCCAGTCTTGCACTGCGTGGCTTAATAATGTAAGTCGGTCATAAGATCATACACTTAGCTATATCAATAAATGAACTACTATTCTATTATCGTTGAGTATGATGTGATATGTACCAATGTTGAGCTGTGTGCACTATCGTTGATCCTGGGACTAGTGCGGTAAACACAGTGGGTTCGAATCAGTGGATTCGGGTCCTTACATAGGAGGATCCCTTCCCGGCCACCTAATGGAGAGAACTGTTAAATGGATTCCACCGGATTACTAAATCCAACATTATGTATTCTAGTGGGATTCTTTAATACATCTGATCAGTATTTGCCGATAGGCAATTACTGAATAGAGGGAGGCTCGACACCGTATAGCATTTCTAGAAAATGCTATCGCTCCCTGTGTTGCCAGAGTCCTAGTACCACCTTCAGTTTTGGGGAGAGCGTCGCAGGTGCCCGCGTCTGACGACGCCTCGAGGGCACACGAGTACCCTCGAGTCATCGCCAGGCGATGATGTCTGTCATAGGGAGTCACCCCCGTTTACCTAGTATTCGTGTGGACCCTAATAGTTTTACCTTGCGGTGTCCTCAGAGGTTGCAAGTGTACCGCCGACGAGGGACCTTTCCCCCCTCCGATGCAGAAAGTAGCAGTCGTTGGTCAGCAAAAGACAGTAATGACATGTTAGTAGAATAGAGGATAGACAGGAGATGAGTAGGGTTAGAAAATAACTTTTGTTGCCTTCCATTATGTAGTAGTTGTCGAGAATAAATGTTATATTCATGCTTTTGTTGTAAATATTATAAGTTGGAATAAAGCTTTTTAGTTTAATATTTTATTGTGTGCTTTTGGCTCCTACTCGTAAATATTTAACATTTAGTTGATATTTTTACGATGGTGTGATCCTTAATAATAATCAATTTTTGAATAATAATATTGAGGCATACTCTTAAAATAAATAGAAAACATTTAGGATTTAAACTAGATTAGATCTTACCTATTAATCCCTTATCAATCTTATTTCAGATGCCTGCCACTAGGTCTTTAAATGAAATAATGGGGAGCGAAGAAACCCCAGAAACTCAACCTCAAAGAGTAACTTTAGCCACTCCTGCCCAGCCAAATCCTATCCATCCAACTGCAGCTAGAGGTTCCTCTTCACGACGCCCTAGCCGTCGAGATTCTCTTCCACCCCCGCAAGCTCAAGAATATGTTCCAGAAGATCAATTGCCAGGACCGCCAACTATGGCCCAATATTTGGCAATGATCGAGCAAGGGTGCCAAGCAAATACCTTGCTGCTTCAGCAATTGGTCTAGAATATGACCAACCTTGGCGCAGCAAACGCCAGGGCTAGGATTGGAGAAGCATCCCACCAATCTAAGTTGGGAGAGTTCTTGAAAACTCGACCCCGACTTTCTCTTCATCGTCGGATCCTCTTGACACTGACGATTGGTTGCGATCAATCGGAAGTAAGTTGACCATTGCCCAGTGCAATGATCATGAAAAGGTTCTTTATGCATCATACCAGCTTCAAGGTGCAGCTGCTGTCTGGTGGGAAAATTTTCAATCAATCAGGCCCCAAGACCAAGAGATTACCTGGGAGACCTTCAAGGAGGTTTTTCGGAAGACTCACATCCCACCTAGTCTGGTGAATCTGAAGAGGCGGGAATTCCTTGATTTGCATCAAGGAAATATGACGGTGATGGAATACCTCCATCGCTTTAATTATCTCGCTCGCTGTAACAACCCAAAATTTGGGTTTTCAAAAATCTTTTGTTTAGTTCATCTTTCCAAAAATCCCTGCGGAATTTCTCTCTGTAATAAAACTTAATCTAAAATATTCTAATGCTAAATAAATTAAATTTGACTAATATAATCTTCAATTAAAATAAATTTAGTTTTATTTGAGTTCATTGTGCTTCAAGGAATTTTCTGTAATTTTTTAAGGATTTTTCGGAGTTCGTTTGCTATTTATTTGGAATTAATTTAAATTAAGCCTATTGTTAAATTTAATTAAATACTTCAAAATTATAAATAAAGTTTGGTTAAAAATATTTTATTCGAGCTCCAAATGTCTTAAAATATTTTCTAGAATTTTTTTAGAATTTTTCTGGTATTTTTATTGCTCTAAATGAATTATTTTAATTTCTGGAATTATTTTAATTCGGAAATTGGGCTAAATCGACGTGGCAGCTCCAGAACCGGCCACGTCATCGCCTAAACTCAGCCTTCCGATCTCCATCCGACGCACCAGAATGCGCCACGTCACCAAGTACTGTTCATTGCGCGCCAGGTGTTCGATCCGATCCGTTTTCAACCCAAATCCGATTTTTCTTCGTGTTTCCTTGTATGGCATGACTCCCTAGCCTATATAAGTGTCCTAAGACCCCTCCCACGCACCGCTAATCCCCAGAACACCTCTCAAACCCTAAAAACCGCAGCCGTCGTCCTCCGGGGCGCCGCCCTCACCGGCCGAACTTGGCATCGCGTTCCGCGTCTTTCTGTTGAGTTTCTCAAAAATCCGCTCACGTCATCTCGTGCCATATGGTCCCATCTACCTCTCCACCAAATTTGGTGTTGTTTCACCAAGCAAATCAAAAGTTACGGCCGTTCCAATCTCGAATCTTGCCGTCACCCGTTCTCCTTCGTTTTTGCGAGTTTGACCGCGAAATTTATTGTGTAGACTCATCTTGATGTCCTCTACCAGGTGCTCACCCTAACTCAAGGTTTTGTCCATGGGATTGCTGCATAAAATTCAATCTTCCCGATCGATCGCGACGCACAGCTGAAAACTTCGTCCGCGTTCCCGCTGATTCAGAAGGTAAAACTCAGATCCGTTCACGTCATATTGTGCCAAATGATCCCAGATAGCTCTCTGTAAATTTTGGTTAGGTTTCATCCATTATCTTAATAGTTATGGCCGTTTGATCTATTAGCTTTAGCAGTCGTTCATCAGTAGTTTGTGATCTGTCCATTGGGTTGCCGTCAAATCCGCTTATACCGTTGAGATCGTCTCGCAGCGTTCTACATGGTGCTCACTTCCCCTTTGCTGTTCCATCTACCCAAAATTTTTATATTCGTTAGCCGCCTTTCGTCGATCATGCTACCGCCTTTTGCCGCCAACCATCTTAGTTCGCCTTGGTCGTGTCATAATATCCAGTAGGCCATCATTCTCTGGTTTGCTCATCTTTAGAGTTCATTTGATCTTCGGTTGCCATCAATGCCATATTCTAGAATCTACCCGTCGTCGTTCGATCCAGTTCTTTTATTATCGGTTCGTGTTTCAGTTAGCCACCCTTGGTAATCTTTTATCGCAGAGCCAACCCTACCTATCCTATCTCTATGCCAAATGGATCTATCCGCGAGTCGTTTCTCTCCAACCCTAATTGAACCTTGTGTCCAATCTGTCGCTGATGATGCATCATGTCATATAAACCTCGCAACTCGCAGATCAATCCTGAGCCATATCATATCCTTGCTACCATATCGTTGTACGACAATCGACATCTCATCTTTGCATGAGTGTCCCGTCGTTGTTTCGCTATCTTCGCATGTGTGCATGCTCGCAAAGCTCTAGTGCAATATCATCATCCTCTCTATCGCCTTATTGTAATCTAACCCCATCACCTATGAGTTTAGCCTTGTCTTCATTTCCTCGCTGCCTTGTCATCGTCAAGCATCTTGATCGACGATGGTGATCTCAAATCGAATCGCATGAATGTCAACCCCGCTTGTCCATGTCCTATTCTTGAAATCTAATCGCCATTGACCTAGAAGTCATTCGTGGACTTGGTCGATAGACCATTGGCCATATGTCATATCCTTGTGCCATATCTAATCTATTAGTCTATCTTGCTTTTGTTTGACTGTATCCGCTTAATCAAGAAAAGTCATCATTAAGCATCGCTTAGTTCATTGCAAACTAGCGTATCTTTATGGAACCGGTTTATAGATCGAGAGCCCATATGTCATTGTCTATCCAATCAAGATAATAACTTCGTAAGAAATATTCTTTGGAATATTATTCTTTCTTTCTCGCCATCGTCTTTTCCTTTTGGTGTATTAGGAAGTTCATTCTCTTTGTCTAATATCCGATCTAATCCATTCAAGTTCCTAAATTCATCTAAGCCTTCGTGATCCAAAGACTATCCATTCTCAATTTGGATTTTATTTGATTTATCTTTTGAGTTGGTTTGTATTTGCTTCTTCTTTAATCGTTAGACGATCGTCCTAAGTTGTTCTAAGGAGTCAAGATCAAGAAGGTAAAGATCAAGATCAAGAATTAAAGATAAAGAGTAAAGAACATTAAAAATCGCAAGGGCCGTGCAAGTTGTGCTTTGATCATATTGAACCCATGTTTATAAAATTGCTATATTTGTTTTACCCTATTGCATATTATTTCAATTATACAATTGTTTCAAATTAAATTGGGACTTAGCTATTATACCAATTTGATCTATACCCTACCTTGCCATTGTATGCCATGATCTAATTGTCACCCTAGGATGGTTAATTAATAGTTGGTTAATATTGATAATCGACATGGGCTGGTTAGACCGTCAGAGATTGCTTAGCCATGCCACGCCATCACATGTGTCCGAATGTTGATACTTAATCTTGACTAATGGAATATGGAATAATGTGTATGAATTGGTGTGTCATGTGTTGTCACACAGTGATATTAAGTTGTCGTGGCGAGGAGGTCACACAACTAGATTGAAATGTTGGTGGCACGTGGTGCTTGGTAATCAACCGGGTGGTAATGATTTAGATTGGGGCAAGTGGCAAGGGGTGTGCAAAGGTGGGCCAGATTTGGGGTATGTGGAAGTCTTGCCTTGGTCATTTTAAGGACTTAACCTTGCAAGCCTTTGACTCGAGTCTCTCATGCAACCACATGTCCGAATGGGACAGCCTAGCTGATTAATTAGTAATGTTTTAGCTTGGTACTACCATTGGCGGTGTGAGTCCCGGGTGTACGGATTAACTCACATGGCGCAAGAGGGGGGCCCTGTCGTGGTGGTTTAACCCTTCAGTGTTGAAACCTCAGCAGGTAGTACTGGGTTAAGGCAGAGCTTTGTAAAGGCTTTGTCATGATCTCTCTGCCGACACACCAAAGGAAGTGTGTTAATTGCATGGCACTAAGAGACGATCATGTCGTGTGGGTAAAGTGCATAACCTCTGCAGAGTGTAAAACTATTCAATAGCCGTGCTCATGTATTGAGCAATGCTCGGGAATTACAGTTAAGGGTTAGACTTTTGCAAAACAAAACTTGGGATGGATGGCCGGTTGCCATGGTAAGTTGGAACTTGATTAAGGATTGGAACTTGGTTTACTTGAGAAATGCTGAATCTATTTATTACAGTTATTTGTTTTATTGTCTTTACAATCTATTTACTGTAATTGTTCTCAAATGCTGCTTTACTGCAAAATAACCATGATAAGCCATTCCTTGGAATAAGCCTTGCATATAGTTATATTAGAATTGCATTTCATGCACAACTTGTTGAGTGCTTTATGTACTCACCCTTGCCATCAACAAAATCATCATTGAGGAGAAGACTACAACTTCAAAGGAGGAGAAGTTCCACGAGGGGCGAATATCTAGGAGTTGAACCTTGTCATTGTTCGTGGCATATTGATGGGATTCACGACGCTCTTCATTCCGCCGCTATTTATTTAATTTGAGTTGAAGCCACCAAGGCCTCGCAAGTGTAAGTTTGACCTAAAGGTCGTTTAATAGTTCTATATTAATAGATGAAGTCTTTATTTATTATTCCGTTGTGTATGATTGTGATATTTCATCTATGTTGAGACTGTGTGCACTAGCGTGATCCTGGACTAGTGCTGAATACACAGAGGGTCCGGATTTGCATATTCGTGTCCCGACACTCGCTATGCAGCATCAGAGGTTACTTCTGAAGCAAGAAGGATTGAGCGCTTCCGGGATAATTTAAATAATGAGATCAAGCATATTCTGGCTATTCATGGCTTTCATGATTTCCAAACACTCGTGGACAATTGGTACCCCGTTGACCCAAGCAAGAAATGCTGAATCAACAGCTTCAAAGTGCAACAAGATCCTCCGACCTATCACAATCAGCGCAGAAGTGTTACAAATAGCATAGGGATATTAGGAGGGGACAACAGTAAGTGCTACATCCATGTGAATATTAGGGACACAATATTATGCATGTTGAAGAAGAACAAAGTTTAGAACATGCCATAATAAGCATCACAAGACACGCCTTAGGTATACCAAAATATTAGGAAAATAAAAACATATACTCAGTAAGCAAATTAGATCTGCTTCTAAGGAGGTAAGCAATAACTATACACAGCCATAAAATCTTCAAGAGTTGTACAATAAAATTTGGGAAATTCTAGTCGAGAACTTGACCACAAGGATGTCATTGTTAACATTTTCATTTTAATTTAATGAACCAGCTATCCTTGAAATCTTCTCTTGGTGTTGTTGGCACAAACAAATCCTCGATTTAAGGAACGCGTAATTTTCATGGCAATTGGCACAAACAAAACTAACTTAAATATATCATCACTTACATATTGTAAAGGTTATTTATGCTAGTTGCAATGCAATAAAAGATTCACAATGAGAGGATGATCTGGTTTGCAATACAAGATTTTGGTTTCACGAGAAAGGAATGAAGGTTAGCAACCACCTTTCATGACTTGCTGTGCAAAAGAACGGAACCAGCCTTGTTGTAGTGGAATAGAAAAGTCAGCAAGGAACTTTGAATTAATCAACATGAGCTCATATAGCAACAAACTCAAATAGATGTTAAGTATATCTAGGATCTTAAAAATATTGGTGCACTATGCTTCACCATGAGTACCCAAAAGCATCGACTTACAAACCCTAGTATTTGAATTAGGCTACAAATATTCAAATACAACTCCATGTCTTTACCATACTCTCACATTATGCGCAGATAACAGAAATATTTTCCAGTGAACCCTCAAGCAAACAGATAAATAGCCAATGCAGATCACTATCAACGCCACAATCAAACATGAACTCGACCAACTTGATGCACCCAATGCCACCATAAAGACCAATAAAGTTTTAATGTCTACCCACCAGCACTCTACAATAAGAGTTCTTCGTAACTACCAAGAAACACTTGATTAAATGCAACTACGATCCGTATAAGGAGGTAAAAGCATACGCAGATTCACATCCAATTGGTTGTTGCAATGCTTCATATTATCACTCACCATCGAGCATCTCAAGCCGATCGCCGATCCGAGCGCCTCAAATTGCTCTCCAATCTGAATCGCTAGCTCCTCGAACAACCACCCGCCGCATGATAAACAACCGCACACACTCCCAATAAGAAAATATCGCCAACGAAAAGAAGGGGAAGAAAGGCCGACCTTGTGGGCAACAAAGACGCAGCGAAGAAGGGTGGTGGTGCTCGAGCAATACCGGATGATCGGCAGCCGCGAACGCGCCTGCCTTCCCGACCCGGTCCGCCCGAGCCCAATCAGTCCCTCCTGAAAAAACCAAGCTCGAATTAATAACGGTGGCCCTCACCACCGCATCCACTACATGGCCGCCGCCGATGCTCAGCTCCTCCATGCTACTCCTACCTTTGAGGGCGTGGGGATGGCCTCGCCTAGATCCCGTGGGCTCCTTCCATCCCATGGCGTCGCACGCTCCACCGCCTCGGCAGATGCCCACCGCGAACGCCGTCGGTGGGCAGCTGGCTCCGCTCCGCACTCGCCACCTCCGGCGACCACCGCTCCTCGGCCATGGCTACGAGACAGAATCTCTGTCGTGGCGAAGCGAAGCGTGGCACGGGCGCCGAGCGGGCGGGCGCAGGGGGCGGCGGCGCGCAGCCAGGGCGGCGGGCGGCCGACGGTGGCGGAACGGCGGGCCACGGGCGGCAGCAAAGTGGGCGGGCGGGCGGGGTTTCGGGCGGCGCGCGCCACGCATGGCGGGCGGCGGCAGGCGTGGCGCGCGGGAGAGGCGGCTTACCGGGCGCGCAAAGTGCGCGAGGGTTTTTTTGCCGCGGTTAAATTCGTGGGTATGCCCGGGCCCACGAATTTAAAAGTTTAAATTCGTGGGTAATTTTTGGTCCACGAATTTAAATGTTTAAATTCGTTGGTAATTTTTGGCTCACGAATTTAAATGTTTAAATTCGTGGGTAATTTTTGGCCCACGAATTTAAACGATTAAATTCGTGGGTTTTATTTTAGCTCACGAATTTAAATAAATAAATTCGTGGGTTTCATTTTGGCCCACGAATTTAATTAAAAACGTGGGTTTTATACAAACCGACGAATTTAAATAAATAAATTCGTAAGTTTTTTTTGGGCCCACGAATTTAAAAAACCCACGAATTTTTCCCTGATTCTTGTAGTGAGCTGATCATAGTACACGAAATGTTATGGAAAGTCGTAAAACAAAATGGATAGTACGGAAGGCCGCCGACCCTAATCTGTCAAGGCCGCACATTGGTCAACCAACCAATGTATGACCTATTGTGCCTCGTCAGCAGCAGCACAGGAGGCAAGTTCAAAACCCTCGACTTCAGCAGCCTCTTGTTCGTCCATGTGGTAATAATGAAGGAAGATCTGCTGGAGTTCAGAACCAAGCAACCAATGTTACCTGCTATCACTGCAAGGAGCGTGGGCATTATGCTAATGCCTGCCCGAAAAGGAGTCAAGCTTCGAGCCGTCAGCCGACACAAGGAGCTCTTCAGCGACCCCCAGGTCGACCTCAAGGATTTGTAGTTTCTCAAGTTCCCAAGCCATCCGCAACTCCAAATTGAAGCTCCAACAGCGGTCGTCTGCATCACGTGACCGCAAAAGAAGCTAGTGATGCACCTGATGTGGTATTGGGTATGTTTCGTGTGCACTCAGTACCTACTTTGGTATTGTTTGATTCTGGAGCATCACACTCATTTATTTCCAAAAAGTTTGCCGATCAAAATGACATAGAAATTGATCTTCTTTCCACAAAAATGACAATCTACTCCCATGGATCAATCATAAATTCAATCAAGTTATGTCCTAGGGTTAGCATTGAAATAAATGGAGTATTATTTCATGATGACCTTATCCTTATAGAAATTTCAGGGTTAAAAGTAATTCTTGGTATGGATTGGTTGTCTAAGTACAAAGGATGTATAGACTGTGCCAATTGATCCATCTCTTTGGTTAGCCCTGAAGGAACCTCAATTCATTTTTCCTCCATTCAAAATTCCACGAAATCTCAATCTTCGCTTTGTTCAGCTATAACAAAAGAGCTTAGCCAAATCCCAATTGTATCTGAATATCCCGATGTTTTCCCAGATGAATTACCAGGCCTACCACCAGATAGAGACATAGAGTTTGTTATAAACCTTGTTTCTGGAACAACGCCTATATCTAAGCGTCCCTATCGTATGCCCCTTGATGAGTCGGTCGAATTAAAGAAACAAATTCATGAACAATTAAGAAAAGGATTTATTCAACCTAGCTCTTCTCCCTAGGGTAGTCCAGTTCTCTTTGTGCCTAAAAAGGACGGTGGTATACGCCTGTGTATAGATTATCGTACTTTAAATGATGTCACAATCAAAAATAAGTACCCTCTCCCTCATATCGATGACCAGTTTGATCAATTGACAGGTGCTCAAATCTTTTCCAAGATTGATTTAAGACATGGGTACTATCAATTGATAATCAGACTGGAGGATATTCTAAAAACTGCATTTACCACACGTTACGGGTTATATGAATATACCGTAATGTCTTTCGAACTTACGAATGCTGCTGCCAATTTCATGTGTCTCATGAATAAAGTTTTTATGGAGTATTTGGATAAGTTCGTAGTGATATTCATCGATGATATCCTGGTCTATTTTAAAACCAAAGAAGAAGATATGCAGCATTTGCGTATGGTGCTCGAGAAACTTCGAAATCATAAACTTTTCGCTAAATTCGAAAAATGTGAATTTGAGCTAAAAGAAGTTGCTTTCCTCAGGCATGTTCTTTCCAAGGGTGGTATCTCACTTGACCCTAGTAAAATCAAGGCTATTCTGGATTGGGAAGCCCCTCAATCTATCCCCAAAGTGGAAGTTTTCTTGGTCTAGCGGGATATTATCGCCGCTTTATCGAAAATTTCTCTAAGATCTCTCGACCTTTGACTCAACTTCTAAAGAAAGAAAAGAGGTTTGAATGGACACCTGAATGCGAAGAAAGCTTTCAGAAATTAAAGAAAAGGTTAACAACAACACCCGTGCTGGTGTTACCCGATGTCCATAAAAGCTTCGATGTCTATTGTGATGCATCCCAAAGAGGGCTTGGATGTGTTCTTATGCAAGAAAGTAAAGTCGTAGCCTACGCCTCCAATTAGTTACGACCTCATGAACTCAATTGTCCCACTCATGATCTGGAATTAGCTGCTGTCGTGCACGCTCTAAAAATTTGGCTTCATTACCTTATTGGTAATAGATGCAGTATCTTTATAGATCACAAGAGTCTAAAATATTTCTTTACCCAACCCGATCTAAACCTAAGATAGCGAAGATGGCTAGAGTTAATAAAAGATTAAAACCTTAGTATTCAATACCATCCTGGTAAAGCTTCATTGTCATTGTGTTCCATCTCATACCAATCAATCAGATCTTATAAAAGAACTCCAAAAGCTTAATTTGAGAATCGTCGAAAAAGGTTATTTGGCCGCACTAGAGGTGCAACCAACCCTTAAGTCCTAAATTAAAGCTGCCCAGCTCAAAGATGAAGCCATCATCAAAATTTGTGGAGAGTTGAAGCAAGGAATCGAATCAAAATTCTATGAATGTTTGGATGAAGTATTTATGTACAAGAATTAAATCTATGTTCCTAATGATCCTAAGTTAAAAGATTTAATCCTTAAAGAAGCCCATGAGTCACCCCTCTCAATCCACCCTAGGAGTACAAAGATGTATCAAGATCTCCGACGGGAATATTGGTGGCCCGGTATGAAAAAGCATATTGCTGCATATGTTGCAATCTGTGATATATGTCAGCGAGTTAAAGCCGAGCATCAACGTCCTGCTGGACTTCTCCAACCTTTGAAAGTCCCTGAGTGGAAGTGGGAGGACGTCAGCATGGACTTCATTACTGGTTTGCCAAGAACCAGGAAGGGACATGATTCCATATGGGTAATCGTTGACCTCTTAACAAAAGTAGCTCACTTTATTTCGGTCAAGAGTACTCATTCTAGAGATAAACTCGCCGAACTATATCTGGAAAATATTATTCGTCTTCATGGTGTACCGAAAACCATTGTTTCCGATCGAGGTTCCTAATTCACTTCTCGCTTCTGGGAAAGTTTGCATGGTCTTTCGGGGACTAAGCTAAACTTTAGTACGACTTATCATCCTCAGACGGACAAACAAACTGAGAGAACTACTCAAATTTTAGAAGACATGTTAAGAGCCTGTGTGTTGTCCTATGGCTCTAATTGGGAGAAAAGCTTAGCATTCGCTGAATTCTCTTACAATAACAGTTTTCAATCCTGCCTTCAAATATCACCTTTTGAAACACTTTATGGAAGGAAGTGCAGAACCCATCTTTTCTGGTCTGAAGTTGGAGAAAGGAAATTCTTTGGCCCAGATCTCATCCAAGAAGCTCAAGAGCAAGTAGATATAATCAGAAGCCGACTTAAAGAAGCTCAATCTCGTCAAAAGAGTTATGTCGACAATCGTCGACGCGAACTCAGTTTTGAAGTTGGCGATCTTGTCTATTTAAAAGTCTCGCCACTCCGTGGAGTTCGTTGATTCCAAATTCGTGGGAAGATAGCCCCTCGATACATTCGGCCATATCAAATTCTCTAGAAAATGGGTGAGATGGCATATAAACTGGAACTTCCACCTCAGCTATCCGAGGTTCACAACGTTTTCCATGTATCTCAACTCAAGAAGTGTCTCCGTGTTCCCACCGACCTCGCTAGTCTGGAGAACATCGATCTTCTATCGGATCTATCATATCGGGAACATCCAATTCTCATTTTGCAAGAAGCGGAACGTTAGAAAAGGAATAAGACCCACAAGATATTGAAGGTCCAATGGAGTAACCATACAGAAGACGAAGCCACATGGGAAAGAGAAGATCATCTTCGACAAGAGTTTCCTGCTTTCTTTTAAGCATCGCCAAATCTCGAGGACAAGATTTTTGTAAGGGGGGTAGATTTGTAACAGCCCAAAATTAATAAAATGAGAAATATAATATCCAAAATATTCATGTGAATTATTCTTGTATTTTCTGGCTTTTCCTGAATTATTACAAATTCTTTTGGTATTTCTCTAATAAAAGAAAGTAACTTAGGGATATAGTAAAATGGTAAAAGTAAAAAGATAAAAACATCAAGTCAACAAAAATCTACAAAAATCATAATAAATTATTAGAGCTCCCTAGAACCTAACTTATGGCGATTGAAGACCTGGAATCATTAAAATATAATAAAATCAAGGTGAAAGCTTGTGAAAGAAAATCATTGCAGAATGTGTTAGGTTTTTATAGATTTCTCCAGAGGTTGTCTTGGGCCAAACATTTTACCTTGCTGACATCAATACCGTATCGACCTCTGGTAAAAATATCAAAAATTAAATATTAAATTTTTTAATTTTGAAAATTCAAAAACAGAAAAGAAATAAAGTGGAAAATAGTAATGTCAGAATTATTAAAATTTAAATAATAAGTATAAAAATCTAAAACTTTTTCAGAAGGTAGATAATACCATTTCAAATCCTCATAAAAAGTTTTATGAAATTATAACCTTAATTAGGTCATCAATTAAATATAAAACAGAACCGACAGAAATGGAAAAGTCCCATTGTCAGAATTGTAATAACATTTCTACCTAGAGTTTTTACTTGAAAATTTTACAGGATTCTTATCTTTACCTTGCCAACTTAGGTAAAAATTTTCAAAAATAACCTAGTCGAAATGATGGCTTAAACTGGTATAATAACCTTGACCTATCCAGAATCCTCCTCAGCGCTGTCGCTTCTTCTCGCTGACGTGTGGGCCCAACGTGGAAGCCAGTCACCTTGCCGACCTACTCCCTGCCAGCTCGCCCCCGCACGTCAGCCTCTCCCGTTCCTTATCCTTTTCTCCCGATCTCTCCCGCGCTGAGATCGAGCCGTCTCAATTCAACGTCGCCCCTGTGCTGCGCCGAACCGACTCCACCGCCGTATATAAGCTCGCGCGTCGCAGCAAGCAACCCATTCTTCTCCCGCTCGTCTCTTCCAGTTCAAGCGAAATCACTGAAAGAGGGGGGAGTCTCATTTCGTCTGTGCGGTAAACCTTAGCTCGGATCATTTGAGCCAGAGCTTCCTCGTGGTGCCAAATCCTCGTCCCTGACTCCAATTGGAACCCATCTTCTCCGGCAAGCCTCTGCACCGTGCGTCCTCCTCCGCCTCTGCACTCGCATGGTGAGAACCTCTCTTGGTTATTCATTTTCTTTACCAAGCCCAAAAATGGAACCACTAGAACCTGATGATGCTTTAACTAGTGAAAATGAGTACCAAAGCCCTCTTGTTTACCTTCTTCGCCGCTCGGCCATGGCGACCGCCGTAGCTCCACAGTGGTGCGTCGACTCTGGCTATTTTAGGTGACCGTGAGTGCTCCCCTAGGTGCGCATGAACCTCGTGAAGCTCACCCTGCTCTCACCTGAGATCGCCACACCCTTCTTCCACTACGCGGCCCCTCGGCCATGGCCACCGTCGCACCCGTGCGGTGGCGACCCATCTCTCGGCCATCTCCGGCCAAACCAGCACCACCCCTTGATGCGTGTGAGCTCCCTGGTGCTAGCCGTAGAACCCATTCCGTTGCACCGGTGATGCTTCGTCGCCGGTGAGCCCAGAAGATGGCTCCCCTGTTCTCTGTTGCTGCACCATGGGACCCGCTTGGCAGTCGCACGACACATTTGTGACACTGCCGTGCTGGCCTGGCGCTGCCGTCTTGCTGCCAATCCGGGCCCGCACGTCAGCCGCAGGTGCACGGCGCAACTCGCCGCCAGATGGGCCTGGCCCATCAGTACCTCACCCTGCGCCATCCAAAAATGGAAAGCGCAATTTCATCGCATAAGTGCACTTTCCCTTTTTGGCAATTTTCTGAATTTTTAGTATTTTTCAAACCTTAGCTTAGTCAATGGTTCATATCTTGCTCATTTCAAGTCCAAATTTGATGAAATAAATTTATAAATTCTTGATAAATCATGTAGATTCAGAATATGCAAAAAAAATTGAAAATTAATTCTGTTTAAATTTTAAATTTAAATAAAGAAGTTAAAATATGCCATTCATAGAATTTTTGCAAATAAACTCCAATTTGATTGAAATAAATTTTATTAGACTCCCTGTATCCTTAGGAACCTGAATATGTAAAAATACTTAGGGTTCACTGTAAGAAATATCAAGTTATTAAATGTGTAGTAAGTAATGTGATAAATTTTAGCTTCTTAAGTAAACTAATAGAAGATTCATTTTTAGTCTTTTATGCTGGTTGAATAAAGAAAATGGTAGCTCCTGAAGCAAGGATCATTAATTTCTTAAGCCAAGTTGGTAAAGAATGCATACCTATGTATAGAATATGTAATCAACTAACATGAACACCTAAAGTCCTAAATAACATACCATTGAAACCATACCAACCTTATGTAATTGTTTTATTTGGATTCTTCTATCTGATTTCTTTTTTCCCTATTAAAATTTATTATTTGCAATGTATTGCCGAACGACGTATAGAACTCGACGAATCTAAAATAGTCGATGACCAGGAGTTCGATGTCGAGGATAATCAACAAGGCAAGCACCCCTTTTGATCATATTGATCGCTGTTTTATAAATATTTTCATTAAATGTTGTACTGCATACGTTACTTTTATTAAAGTCTGCAATATTATGGGTATTGGTAGTTGAACCTGTAGTTTCGTAGAACTTCCTTGATAAGTATGGATTTGTGAATCTTGATAACCCTACAATAACATAGACAACACTTGATGTCAATTCGGATTACTCACACCTAGTGTCATGCTTAGCCATGCTTAAAGAAACATAAAACTTTGACATGATTAAAAATGTTGGATATGACATTTAATGGGTATGATCTTTCTTGGTGATTGGTATTTTAAATGAAAATTAAAATAAAACTATGGTTTAGATGTGGGCAATTATTAGCAATAGCCAGAAGTGCATGTCCTTGCACGTAGTGTAGGGGGAGATTATTGCCCATGTCGGATTAAGGACCGAACTATGGGTTGTTTTCAGGCCAAGGATTACCACACAACCACAAGTGCTAGTGTGAGACAGCTTTATCTTATTAAGTTACTTAAAACTTGCTTTGCACTTGGAAGGCTGGCGTAGTATGAGCTGTTTTCTTAATGGATTGCTCGAAGGGACATCCACACCGAGGTGATCATGGAATAAACGTTTACCAATATAACCGTGTATGCCATACTGTGGGGAGTTCCATTATTTCTATGCTCTGAGTCCTTGCATCGCAAAATGGGTTTATCGCCACCGTGCTGGTGCAAAGTCAGGTTTAAGTAATGTAACGGTTAATCATGACTCTCTGCGCCACGCCAAAGGAAGTGTTTTAATATCGATTGCACAAAGAGTCAGTCATGTATTGTGGGGAAAGCTGTATACCTCTGCAGAGTGTAAAACTAATCGATTAGCCACGCCCGCGGTAATGGGCACTTGGTAAAGTCATCACATAGTTAGATGTTTTTATTTTCATAAAATATGATTTTTACCATGTGTTGATGGGAAATGATTCTTGGATGTGGTCATGATACCTAGGTTCATGATTTCACTTATTCGTATTTACATATTGTTACTCTACATATAAAATTGCTTTTATTAAAAATTTTGTTTGCAATCTATTATTCTGTATTTACCTTTCAAGTTGGCTTTATGCAAATTAACCATAATAGCCTTTCCATTGGAATGACCTGCATATATTATAGGATTTGTATGTCTTGCGAGTACGTAAGTACTCAACTTGCCTATGTTGATATTTTTAGATGAAGAATCAGACTGTCCCGATGACTCATATGTTGATGCAGGATTCGGGGAGTTTAACGATGAATTTTACTAGGGTTTTACCTTGTCAGTTGCCTATGGGGACAATGGGTTAAAAGGCATACTACAAGATGTTGTCTCCACTGCAGTCTTTTACTTTTGGTATTGTAAGCATATTATGTAACTCTGCTTCCGCTGTGTAATAAAATGTATGTATGGATGTGATACCAATCTGTGAATGTGCGTACTAGCCACTGATTATGGGACTAGTAATGTATGCACATGGTACCCATTATTGTTATTTATTATCAAAAATGGGGTCCTTACATTGATTTTGCACGAGAAGTATATTCGAATATGATAGATCTGTTAAGTTATGTTGCTTGTTATATATTTGTGGTTTTTAAGAAGGTTCTGATGATACAAATATCTTAATTACAGATTTCTTCATTATTACTAAGTTTGTTTATTCATATTATGAAGTTCAGAAATCATAATACTTTAGGTTATTATGCTATCAGGATTTATATGGAAAGCATGACGAAAAGAGATTATTTCTTCAGAATAGGATAGTCTATACATTGGAGATTATTCCTAAGCTAACTTTTTAAATTTTAGGATTCAAATGAGAAATTATATTCATTGTTGAAATAGCTTATATGGTATTAAGGTATACGTTATAAGGAATCATATTAGCAAGATGCAATATACGATTAGTCTTATATGTTTTCCATATAATGTGATTCACACATGCTGTGATCTACAAAAGAAAGCTACTGGCTATGGTTACACTATGATTCTTGTGACACAAGCATATTAACTATATGTTTCATAAACTCAACTATTCATATAATGTGCTTCCAATGATCATAACACTCAGAGGTATTTAACTAGCAGGATTTAGTTGAAAAGTAAGTTGTAATAAGAATATTTTTCTAGAATATGGTAGACCATATCCTAAAGAACATTTCTAGGCTAATCTTTATAATATTTGCGTTAAGACGGGATACTTTACAAGCTACCAAAAAGTCTTATGTGTTTCTAAATTCTACGCGATAAAGGTTCAGTTTCCGATTTCAGTTTGCGACTACACCTTATAGGATAATTTATCCATTTTTTAGGCATAAGTAGGGGACATCTATAAGAGTATTTTAGAGTTGATTCCATGATATTTTGCTTTTATTCGAGATAGTTTGTAAGTATATGAAGGATGAAGTCTTCTATAAACTAAATTCAAATTAGTTCTTTTTGCCGATCATATCCTTTAGAATATGCTGAGACTAGCCCTACTTAATCTGATATTTGTTTCATGAGGTTTTATACATATATTTACATTATTTTACAGAGCTAAAGCTTATGGTCTTTGATGTGAGAAGGGTGCCCGATCTTTCGATGAGGTAGATAATTATCGATTCGGTGGAATTGACCCGCACGATCCGACTACAACCGCACGACGATGTTGCACCTTAGCAATCGCTGAACCAACTCCAAAAGGTTATTGACTTTGCTGAAGGTGCGGTCAACCTGAACACGAAGTTCAATTCCTCGCGAGCAATCAAGAACTAGCAAGAATAAGATGAAAAGCAATCAAAAACAAAGGTGAGATTCCGATCAAGTCGTCTTTACAGTGGTCAACCGACACAATCAAGAATGAAGTTTGCACAAGGGCTAAACCTAAACTCAATGAAACCGAGTTCTTTGGAGGCCTACTGTGGTATAAAAAGAAGTGGGGAGGGCTGTTCGCCATGCCTTGATTTGTGGCCGAAAATCGACCTTCCTCAAATTCCTTTCCATCTTTAGCTAGGCCTCCTTCCTATTATTCTTATCTCTAAATAAAGACTCTATTACATGGTAAGGGCCAATTTATGCGGCCAATTCGTGGGTGATGTAGCACCACTCTCTTTGCTGCCGAAATCATGGAGACTTCAGGATCTTGTGGTCAAATGGAGAACTCCTTCCCTTTCTGCAATCATCTTCGTGTCCTTTCACCATCATCGCGCTTAGACCTTCATTCCTTAATGAATAACACAACTGCTTCAGCAAAGATCAAATAGTTCTTCAAGTCATTAGATATGCCAAGAAACGAAAGTACCTGATAATTCCGTTTACGTGCACGAGCTCGAGTGATCGGTCCTTGTATAGGACGAGGAGTTGTGGCAGCAGCTGCTGTGGGCGTACCCGAAGAAGTGATGTCCTCATCAGTCTTTATGCCAATTAAGTTTAGCATATGCAACCTTTTGTTGTTGTATTCAAAATATTTCATTAGCGATAAATTACTCATTCTGATACCTAATCATATCTTTGTGCAGCTACTAGATACTTTATATATGCATATATGTACTGCTACTGATTATTATATGCACACATGTAATTCATTTGGATCATTTACTATTCAGAAAGCAAGTTTAAATCTAGTTAATTCCTAAATCAATTCAGCATATTAAAGTAGCATACTGACATTTTTATATATTGAAATCACTTTCATTCATTTTAGATTTCATTTGCATAAATTATACTCTTTTGAATATTTAGTGCATTGATATTAGCCTTTAACAGAAAATATTTCAAACAAAGTTGAAACTTCAATATTTTTATATATTTGAGTTTTTGGAAGCATAAGGATTTCATTAAAATTAGTTTCATTCAATTCTAAGGTCGTTTGCAACATTTTTATAGGCAGCATATCTTTAGGCCTTTTATTCAAATTTGAATTTCAAATTTTCACAGATGGTGTTTTCAAAATACTTTTACATATTATGAAATTAATTGATTTTATATGAATATATAAATTTGTTTCACCTCATTTGGAGTTATAATGCAAAAGTTACAGATAGTTGAATTATTCAGGTATGCAAAATTATGGAAAATCCAAAAATACGCTTTCGCAGTTAGAAAGCGGGTTTCACCAAGCGCGTGTTGGCACGATTGAATCCACTCGTGTCACTGACAATCAGGGACCATAGATCAGCGACACAAGACAGAGAGCCATGGTTTTTGGCTCGTCGCCGGTGAAGTAGCTCCGGTGTGGCGGAATGGTTAGCACCATGGGCATCAGAACATCAAGGTGCATCTAGGGGTGGTACTCACTCGACCGGAGATGTCCAGGAGGTAGGTTGCCACCGCGGGGGTGCGGTGGCGCCATAGTCAGTTCGGTGGAACCTTCACATGCGACTTCATTTTCAATGGAAGGGTTTTGGGTGAACATCAATGGAGCGGGAGGATCCCATTTTACCTGTTAATGAGGTTGGGGATGGATCGGGTTGCTCTACCACCAGTGACCCTGCGCGAGGAAGAAGAACAGTGGCGACGGAAATGTTCTGGTCTGCCTGAGCTGAAATCAGTAATGGAATAAACTAAGGAGGGCATAAGGTAGCTCTGTACCGAAGTAATTACGGAATCTCTCACCGGAGTGACGGATCCAAGCTTTTGCCCCCCTTCTGGTTCTTGGCGGCAATGGCAAGGAAGAAAGGAGTTCCTAGCTTTTGAGCTCGAGCGAGGCCAGATTAAGCTTTAGTGGAGCAGGGGAGTTCCTTTTTGCCGGTTTTCATGGATGGAGGTCGGCCGGGTTGCTTCGCCATGGATCGCCGGTCTTGAGGAAGAAAGGCTCCGAAGTGGTGGCTTTCCTCCAGTGAACTCTAACGTGAAAAGGGATAAAATGATCAATAGGTGATCGACGCATGATTGTACAAAGGAATTGGAAAGAGACTATCAATTACTCAATTGAACCTAGATCTTGCTCATGGTGTTTGGTGGCAAGAATGGCACAAACAAGCTCTGGCGATGAACGAGTTACGCAATGGTGGCAAGGGTGTTTTGACGAATTGCTAAACTAAGAAAAGAGCATAGGACGCTGCTTAAATATTGGACCGTAAGAGTAGAGCACAGGGTTTGAATGGGCGCATTTCTTGTGGCTCAGTTCTGTTCTTCCAACGCTAGCGCGACCATGGAATATAGGGGCCAGGGCATGGCGCGGGAGACACGAGGTTCAACGTGGCGACTGTCGATTGTGTGGACGGAGCGGATGCATTGAATCGGTGGAGAGAAGACGAGTCAGAGAGGTGATCGGGAGAGAGCAGAGGAATGTGCGGGAGACTTCGGTCAGGAGGAAGGGGAACAACGGAAATCGAATGACAGTGGGACCGGGGACCACCGGGCAGTGAGAGAAAGGCTTTCCCGTCGCCTGCCAGCGAACGGGATTGCTACAGCACCCGGGCCCACATGGCAGCGAGAAGAGCCGGGATTAGGTTGGGCGAGATAGGTCAGTACTTGCATTAATTTGGCTATCAATCACCACCCAACTTTTCTAAATCTTTTTGACCAAAGTCTACTGGTAGTTTTTGTCCTCCAGTAAAATTTTGGAACCAAAATATCTTATAGTTAATTTATAAAAACTCTGACACTATGCACTACCCAGAATTATCATTTCTGGTTTTGATTTATTTAAGGGCATAAATTATAATATTTATTTTTGAAACTTTTATTAAGTGTTCTATTAGATTGAGGATTCTCCCATAAAAATTTAAAATTAAAATATTATTTATTTACTTTATAATAATTCTGACATTTCAATTTTAAGATTTTTAGAGTTTCTATTTTTGAATTTTTAACGGCCATAAATGACATTATTAATTTCTTATAGTTTTACTAAAGGTAACTACTATATTGATAATACTATGGTAATTTTTACAGATGCAGATAATGTTCGAAAGTTTTATAGTAAATCTGTCCTTGCACTGTTTAGAGGTCAAACGATGTCTTTTCAATTATTTATTCACTATGCTATGCATTATGTAACATCCCATTTCCGGTTTTTTTGTTAAAAATTAATTTAAATTAATTAATTCAAGGATTTGTGTTTTCTTTGGAATTTTAGTTAACCTGACAGTCCTTTCCATCCAAAAATGGAATTTATTCCATTCGCATCCGGAAATTCTATTTCATCCGGATATCCAAAATTCAAATCCAATTCCAGAATTCTCTAAAACTTCCGAAACTAATTTTTTTATGTTCCAAAAATTCCATAGTATTTCTGAGAATGTTTCCAAGATTTTTAGAGCCTTCTTGCTATTTTATCCTTCGCACTTTATTCTTAGCACTATTCATTTCGACCCACATATCAGAGCTACAGTAGCTTCTTCAACATCCGGCCAGTGCATCACGAAATTCTTCTTCTCTTCAAACCTTTAGAAAAATATTCATAGCTTCTTTATTTCCACATCAAATCAAGTGAGAATTGAACCGTTGCGACCGCATTGATGCAAGGATTCAATCCCCGGCCGTTGCTCTCACCCATTCAAGACGGATTTGGCGCAGTAAGCGATTAAGTCCAATTCATTGCTCACTTGATTTCTCGGCTGTTTCTCAGTCTTTTCGCGTGTTTCCACTTCCTATAGATGCGTCTCACCTTCCTCTACGCCGTGCTCACCATTTCCCTTTGTTTCCTCAAACTTTTCATCTCCAAAACTCGCGAAAACCGCTAAACCGACGTCGACCAAAGACACCGGTGAGCCAACTTTTGGTCCGGTGAGTTACTTGAAGTTCCATTCGCGTCACTTTGTGCGCATTGTTGTCAGGAGCATAACTCCTCAAGAAAATCCAGATTTCGTCAAGTTTTGACTCCGGATTTCGCAATTGAACGTCGCCGGTCGGAGCTCCGTTCGTCGTCGATTACTCTCAATCTGGTAAGCCTCTTCAAAATCCGATCATATCTTTGGATTCGCGGCGTCGAGCTCTACATGATGCTCACCTTATTTTCCCCATTTCGCTGGCCGGAGCCCCTCCCTTGCCATTTGTCCAGAGTTGCTGGCTTCGGCGTGAACAGTGTTCACGTGTGAATAGTACCGAGCTACAATGACATTTTTCTTTTTTGTGAATTTTCTTTCCAATCCAACTTCAAATGACCTGTTCTCTTCCGTCGTAACTCCGAATCGAGTGATTCAAATTTATAAATTCATCTAAATTCAAGCACTTTCTGACAGTACTAATTTTATAATTTTTAGATTTTATTTGTTTTCTTTTATTTATTGGTCGCTCCGTTTTGCGCGTAGTCGAAGAGCTGTCGCCGTCGCCGAAGAAAGTGTCGATCTGCCGAGCGACCCTTCTCTCCTGATCAACGAAGATAAGTCTCTTTGACGTATGTTGATCCCATGTTTTATAAATGCTTTACAATGTTTTATAACTTGCATCGCTATTATTTAAAAAATGATGTTAAAATTTAGGTTTGTAGTTAATCCCAATTGTTTTACCACCTTGATATTGAAGTCCTTGATTGTTGTTACCCTAGGTTGCTGTGATATGTAATAATAATAATATGTCATAATATATTTTGTTTAGTGCGCTAGATGTGCTTAAATGCAAAGTCGATCAAATACCTTTGGATGGATTACTTTGAAACTATGAAAAATTATGAATTTGAAAAGTTGTGGTAATATGTATGCCGCTGTATTTGCAAAATAAAAATGAAAATAATTTAGACTTGGGCGGATCAGTTTGTCTAGTGGGTGCAGATGGAGCACTGGTTTTTGTTGTGTTTGTGCCGCCCAAGTCAATTAAGGACCGACGTTTGTGATTGTCCATTCTAAACACAACCGTACAACCACATGTCTAAATAGTACGACCTGGCCGAATAATTTGTAATAATTTAATTTAGACTTGCCAGATGGTGGAATGTGGGTGCCAGATGGAGGCAAGTTTGTTTTTCCCACACGGCGCAAGAGAGGGCTTCTGTACTGGGTAGATGGAACCCTAAAAGCGGTGAAACCTCAGCGGGTGGAGTCAGGTTAAATTATTACATTGTAAAAGCCTTGTCGTGATCTCTCTGCCAACACACCAAAGGAAGTGTGCTTATTGCGCATGGCAACAAGAGACGATCATGTCTTGTGGGTAAAGCTGTACACCTCTGCAGAGTGTAAAACTATTCGAATAGCCGTGCCTACGGTCAAGGGCAAGAAAAGAATGCTTTCATATTGGTAGACTTGGTTTTTGGTTTTAAAAATTGAAGTTTTGGGATCTGGGAGTAGTTAGAACTTCCGGATGTATTCCTTGCGGCTGGAGCCAGTCAGGTGGTTGGAACCTGTTTTGAATCATGACAGATGGAGTCATGTGATGGTTAAACAAGATCTTTTAAAATGGGGGGATAGAGCCTGTATACTAGTGTTGGTAGTTGGAACCTTCACTAGAGTTATAAATAATTTCAATTGTACAAATAATTGTTAAAACTGCTTTGTGAAAATTATTATTAATAATGTTTGTTAAATCTGGCTTTGTGCAAAAGAACCATATTAAGCCATCTTTGGAAGGCCTTGCATCTTGCATATTTCCCCGACTTGTTGAGTACGTTTGTACTCATACGCTACAATAAATTCTTTCATCAGAAGCTTTCCAAGATGCCACGAACGATGGTGAGTTATACGATGTGGAGTACGATGAAGACAATCCAGAGAGCTAGGCACACGTTTCTTTTCAGTCGACTGCCTGTGGTGTTTATTGGCTTTACCATTTTGCTTCTTATTTCTGCTGTTGTAAACTTAAAGTCATGTGACCTGGTTTTGTAATAATGTCTTTTCGGCCAGTACTCAGTATTTATCTTTTGAATTCGTGCTTTTCGGTTATGATTCATCACTGTGAACTGTGTGTACTACCGTTGATCTGGGACTAGTACAGAAATACACAGCGGATTCTGGATAGCAAATCCGGGGTCTCACAACGGTGGTATCAGAGACGTGTCGACTGTAGGTCGCATCCCTAGGTAGTCTGGTCTTCTTAGCTGGAACTTCAAAATTATTTTCTAAATCAAACCAACGAATTGCTATTAAATAGATTATCTACTCTCATCTCATTCTTAGGTTCTTACTCATTTCCTTTGCTAAAATATTATTTAAATTTTTTAATTTGATCTTATCTCTTAAAACTTCTTAAAACCTCGAGTCTTATGCAAGAATCCAAATCATGGAAGATGATGATCCATTTTTTTGAAGACTAATGGAGGGCTGCTGGAAAGATCAAGTTGTCAAAAGAGTGCTCGAAAAGAACACCCATATCATCCCTTTTTAGTTTAGCAACGTATAGTTTGGGTGTATTAGGTTTTTTGTTGCTTGTTTGTTGGGTGTGTTGTACACTTGCCCTAGCATTGTGTTGCAGCCACCTTTCTTTTGGAGTTTTATTGCTTGTTTGGTCTTGGAATGGCTACCTCCCTAGTCTTCTCATCTTTTGCTCCTTCCCTCTCATCTATTGCTAACCTGTCCCTGGCCGTTGCTTTAGATGGAAGGTCAAGGAAGAGGACGTGGAGTTGGTCGTGTCAGAGGACGTGGACGTGGACGTGGCCGGGTAGCGCCACAAGATCAGCAAGAGCATCAAGTGCCACCGTCCCCGGTCCAGCAAGATCAGGTGGCACCACCACCCCCAAATCAACCACCAAGCATGGAACAGATGATGGCCATGCGGCTTCAGATTCTGCAGGCCTTAGCGCAGAACGTACTGAATCCACCTCAAGCCGCCCCAGTGCAGGTCGCAGCTCAGCCACCCCAATCCAAGTATGGGGAGTTCATCAGGACCAGACCTCCGACTTTTGCTGGGTCAGCCGATCCTTTGGAGGCTGATGACTGGCTAAAGGAAGTAGAGAAGAAACTTTACTTGGCCCAGTGCGATGAGGTAGAAAGTGTGCGGTTTGCTACGCACCAACTTAATGGAACAGCTGTGAGTTGGTGGGAGAACTGTTGTGCCGCCCACGAAGAAGCTCAGAACATTACCTGGGATGAGTTCGTTGAAACCTTTCGCGTCACCCATATACCTAAGGGAATTATGGAAATCAAGAGGATGGAGTTCCATAAGTTGCAACAGGGAAATCTCTCAGTGTCAGAATATCTAAACAGATTTACTCAGTTGTCCAGATATGCTACAGAGGATGTCTCAACTGATGAGGCGAAGATCTGGCGTTTCATGGAGGGTCTTGACCCTAACCTCAAAGTACAGTTGGTCTCTAATGACTTTCCCACCTTCCAGCACATGGTGAACAAAACTTTGATTCAGGAAGATGCTCAACGTCAGCTCTTTGAGTCAAGAAAAAGGAAGATGGTGTTTCAAGCTCAACGTGGTGCTAGCAGCTCTAGACCTCATTTCTTTCAGCCCCAGTCCAGCTGACCAGCAGTGTCTAGTGCCGCCAGAACTCCAATGTCAGCACAACGACAGTTTGCTCAAGATTCTGCTAGCAACTCAGGAGGTCAAGTTCAGAAGAGCAACACAGCTACAGCAGGTGTCCAGTGTTTTAACTGCAGAGAATTGGGACATTATGCTAGTAATTGTCCTCAGAAGCGCCAAGCCATGACCCCAGTTCGCTTCAACCTAGGGACCACACCAGCCCACGCACCTGCATCAGCTCAAGGAAGAGCAACACTGCAGACCCCGCATACACCTCGCACTGTTGGAAGAGGACGTGTTAATCACGTTATTGCTGAAGAAGTTCAGGACGCACCTGATGTGGTGTATGGTAAGTTCTTTGTCAACTTAGTACCTGCTTCAGTATTGTTCGATTTTGGTGCTACGCATTATTTCATATAAGATTATTTGATCAGAAAACCTGGTTGGGGTACAGTTCAGCTTAGAAACCCTTTATTAGTTCAGTCTCCTGGAAAATAATTAAAAACTACTACTGTTTGTCCAAAATCGGATATAGTTATAAATGGGGTAAAGTTCCTAGCGAACATAATATTATTGAATACCAAGGGAATAGAGGTAATCCTTGGGATGGATTGGTTAACCAAGTTTAAAGGACAGATAGACTGTGCTAATCAATCTATCTCCCTTACCAGTCCTGATGGAATTCGTGTAGAATTCTTGTCTGATCTTTCCTCAAAGAAGGGTAGTACCCTGAACAGTTTGAAAGGTACAACTTTGGAAAATGTGCCTATAGTAAATGAATACCCAGATGTATTCCTAGATGATTTGCCTGGTATGCCACCAGACCGGGACATTGAGTTTATAATTGAGCTTGTACCTGGTACGGTGTCGGGACCCGAATATGCAAATCCGGAACCACTGTGTATTCAGCACTAGTCCAGGATCACGCTAGTGCACACAGTCTCAACATTGATGAAATATCACAATCATACACAGTGGAATAATAAACAAAGACTTCATTTATTAATATAGAACTATTGAACGACCTTAAGGTCAAACTTACACTTGCGAGACCTTGGTGGCTTCAACTCAAATTAAATAAATAGCAGCGGAATAAAGAACGTCGACGAATCCCATCAATGTGCCACAGGCAACTGACAAGGTTCAACTCCTAGATATTCGCCCCCTCATGGAACTTCTCCTCCTTTGAAGGTGTAGTCTTCTCCTCAACTAATGATTTTGTTGATGGCAAGGGTGAGTACATAAAGCACTCAACAAGTTGTGCACAGAATGCAATTCTAATATAACTATATGCAAGGCTTATTCCAAGGAATGGCTTATCATGGTTATTTCAAGAAAGAAAGATTTGAGAACAATTACAGAAATAGATTGTAAAGACAATAAAACAAATAACTGTAATAAATAGATTCAGCATTTCTCAAGTAAACCAAGTTCCAATCCTTAATCAAGTTCCAACTTACCATGGCAACCGGCCATCCATCCAAAGTTTTGTTTTGCAAAAGTCTAACCCTTAACTGTAATTCCTGAGCATTGCTCAATACCGCGAGCACGGCTATTCGAATAGTTTTACACCCTGCAGAGGTTATGCACTTTACCCACTCGACATGATCGTCTCTTAGTGCCATGCAATTAACACACTTCCTTTGGTGTGTCGGCAGAGAGATCATGACAAAGCCTTTACAAACCACCACGACAGGGCCCCCCTCTTGCGCTATGTGAGTTAATCCGTACACCCGGGACTCACACCGCCAATGGTAGTACCAAGCTAAAACATTACTAATTAATCAGCTAGGCTGTCCCATTCCAGACATGTGGTTGCAAGAGGGACTCAGGTCAAAGGCTTGCAAGGTTAAGTCCTTAAAATGACCAAGGCAAGACTTCCACATACCCTTGCCAATCCTAGCCCACCTTGGCACACTGCCCCTTGCCACTTGCCCCAATCTAAATCATTACCACCCCAGTTGATTACCAAGCACCACGTGCCACCAACATTTCAATCTAGTTGTGTGACCTCCTCGCCACGACAACTTAATATCACTGTGTGACAACACATGACACACCAATTCATACACATTATTCCATATTCCATTAGTCAAGATTAAGTATCAACATTCGGACACATGTGATGACGTGGCACGGCTAAGCAATCTACGACGGTCTAACCAGCCCATGTCGATTATCAATATTAACCAACTATTAATTAACCATCCTAGGGTGACAATTAGATCATGGCATACAATGGCAGGGTAGGGTATAGATCAAATTGGTATAATAGCTAAGTCCTAATTTAATTTGAAACAATTGTATAATTGAAATAATATGCAATAGGGTAAAACAAATATAGCAATTTTATAAACATGGGTTCAATATGATCAAAGCACAACTTGCCTGGCCCTTGCGATTTTTACTATTCTTTACTCTTTATCTTTAATTCTTGATCTTCGATCTTTACCTTCTTGATCTTCAGCTCCTTAGAACAACTTAGGACGATGCGCCTAACGATTAAAGAAGAAGCAAATACAAACCAACTCAAAAGATAAATCAAATAAAATCCAAATTGAGAACGGATAGTCTTGGATCACGAAGGCTTAGATGAATTTAGGAACTTGAATGGATTAGATCGATATTAGACAAAAGAGAACGAACTTCCTAATACACCAAAAGGAAAAGATCGATAATCGAGAAAGAAAGAATAATATTCCAAAGAATATTTCTTCCAAGTTATTATCTTGATTGGATAGACAATGACATATGGGCTCTCGATCTATAAACCGGTCCATAAAGATACGTTAGTTTGCAATGAACTAAATCGATGCTTAATGATGACTTTTCTTGATTAAACAGATACACAATCAAACAAAAGCAAGATAGACTAATAGATTAGATATGGCACAAGGATATGACATATGGCCAATGGTCTATCGACCAAGTTCACAAATGACTTCTAGGTCAATGGCGATTAGATTTCAAGAATAGGACATGGACAAGCGGGTTGACATTCATGCGATTCGATTTGAGATCACCATACGTCGATCAAGATGCTTGACGATGACAAGGCAGCGAGGAAATGAAGACAAGGCTAAACTCATAGGTGATGGGGTTAGATTACAATAAGGCGATAGAGAGGATGATGATATTGCACTAGAGCTTTTGCGAGCATGCACACATGCGAAGATAGCGGTTAACGATGTGACACTCATGCAAAGATGAGATGTCGGTTGTCGCATACAACGATATGGTAGCAAGGATATGATATGGCTCAGATTGATCTGCGAGTTGCGAGGTTTATATGATATGATGCATCATCGGCATGATTGGACACAAGGTTCAATTAGGGTTTGAGAGAAACGACTCGCGGATAGATCCATTTGGCATAGGGATAGGATAGGTAGGGTTGGCTCTGCGATAAAAGATTACCAAGGGTGGCTAACCGAAACACGAACCGATAATAAAAGAACTCGATCGAACGACGACGGGTAGATTCTAGAATATGGCATTGATGGCAACCGAAGATAAAATGAACTCTAAAGATGAGCAAACCAGAGAATGATGGCCTACTGGACATGATGACACGACCAAGGCGAACTAAGATGGTTGGCGGCAAAAGACGGCGCGCGGTACTGACGAAAGGCGGCGGCTAACAAATATAAAAATTTTCGGTAGAGGGAACATTAAAGGGGAAGTGAGCACCACGTAGAACACGGCGAGACGATCTCAACGGTATAAGCGGATTTGGCGGCAACCCAATGGACAGATCACAAACTCTTATGAACGGCTGCTAAAGCTAATAGATCAAACGGCCATAACTATTAAGATAATGGATGAAACCTAACCAAAATTTACAGAGAGCTATCTGAGATAATTTGGCACAATATGACGTGAATGGATCTGATCAACGGGGAACGCGCGACGAAGTTTTCAGCTGTACGTAAGCAGTCTGATCTGGGAAGATTGAATTTTCTGCCGCAATCCCATGGACAAAACCTTGAGTTAGGGTGAGCACCAGGTAGAGGACATCAAGATGAGTCTACAGAATAAATTTCACGGTCAAACTCGCAAAAACGAATTAGAACGGGCGACGGCAAGATTCGAGATTGGAAATGCCGTAACTTTTGATTTGCTTGGTGAAACAGCACCAAATTTGGTGGAGAGGTAGATGGGACCATATGGCACGAGATGACACAAGCGGATTTTAGAAAAACTCACCAGAATGACAGGGAACATGATGCCAAGATCGGCCGGTGAGGGCGGCGCTTCGGAAGACGACGGCTGCGGTTTTTAGGGTTTGAGAGGTGCTCTGGGGATTAGGGGTGCGTGGGAGGGGTCTTAGGACACTTATATAGGCTAGGGAGTCGTGCCATACAAGGAAACACGAAGAAAAATCGGATTTGGTTTGAAAACGGATCGGATCGAACACCGCGCGCAATGAACAAAGATCGGTGACGTGGCGATTCTCGTGCATCGGATGGAGATCGGAAGGCTGAGGTTAGGCGATGACGTGGCGGTTCTCGAGCTGCCACGTCGATTTAGCCCAATTTCCGAATTAAAATAATTCTAGAAATTAAAATAATTCATTTAGAGCAATAAAATACAGAAAAATTCTAAAAAAATTTCTAGAAAATATTTTAAGACATTTGGAGCTCGAATAAAATATTTTTAACCAAACTTTATTTAAAATTTTGCAGTATTTAATTAAATTTAACAAAAGGCTTAATTTAAATTAATTCCAAATAAATAGCAAACGAACTCCGAGAAATCTTTAAAAAATTACAGAAAATTCCTTGAAGCACAATGAACTCAAATAAAACTAAATTTATTTTAATTGAAGTTTATATTAGTCAAATTTAATTTATTTAGCATTAGAAAATTTCAGATTAAGGTTTATTAAAGATAGAAAATCCGCGGGGATTTTTGGAAAGATGAACTAAACAAAAGATTTTTGAAAACCCAAATTTTGGGTTGTTACAAACCTCCCCTTAATGTAATCTCGACCCGAGATTAAGGTTGTCTATAGAAATAGGTTCTGGGGGACTCAACTCTTGAGACTTTCTTTAACTTCCAAGCAACTGCACACTGGGCAAGGTTGCTTTCGAACAAACGCTTGACAACATCCAAAATTTGTAGGCTGCGCGATGCGAATGAGATCCTTTTGCAATTCCACTGACTTCCACGGTGTCTGCTTTTTTGGCACAAGAAGGCACTCCTTGTGTTGGGACTCTTGAAACACATCACGCACTCAGATTGACGTTCTGGCATCTCCTTTGACAGGCTCCCTTGCTTTTCGTCTTTTAACACTCGGTTTTCTGCTTCTTCTAGAAATTGCACAAGCGGCATTTGACAGTGAAACTTGCTTGCAACTCTGCGGTCTTGCACAACATTCCTGTTGGTCTGTTTCTATCTCTATCAGCTTGATTCTCGAGTACTTCCTTAAACTCTATATCAACTAAATATTCCTTCACATTAAACTCAAGCTCCAACTATTACAGAGGTAATGGCATGGTTCTGCTAGCATACACTAAGGCAGCCAAAGCAATTCGTCAGGAAAACAATTATCCTTTGTAGTTATTAAGCATACGCAACAACTCCTTTTCTTCTGATGTGATGGCACATCCACCTTCTTGGCTCAACCATAACGGAACAACTGGTCCTTAGCTGTCTCTGATATGCTGAAGTTAAACTGATCGCAAATCTTCCTCGAAAAACACTTTCGCTCCTCTTAACTGATCAAATCTTTGACCATAAACCAAAAGCGCTTTACACATAGGTAACAGATAATTCCAAGGATAAACATCTCAAGCATGGGTTTCCAATATGATAAGATTTATTAGGAACTCAATCTCAACAATAGATAAGTTAACTCTCAACATCCTGGATTACATATGATTTTCAATCAGTACAACCTCTGATGCCTTCTAAGCTCTAGTAGTCATAATGTGGTTGATATGATCTTTTGTCGCATCAAGCGGCATGGCTCCACAATTCACTTTTCGATGCAAGTGTCTCGGTAGGTGTAGGATTAAGATTGAAGCGGATGTGTATAACAACTTTCTCTTAAGATAATCTGTTGGCAAGTGTCCGGTTCATTGCATCCAAGCAACGCTTGACCGACATCTGCTGACTTCCTTCCGACATAGCACTAATCTTGGTAGGAGCAGGTGAGATTGATGCGATCCGCAGTGATCACTTTCTTCTGAGGGCCGTGTTTAGCAAAATGTCCTGGCTGGCGATAGTCAAAGCAACCTCTAGGCAGGAAGCTTCCTCCTTGAGAAGTTTTAACCAGGGTGGTGTTATGAAAATTTTGACTATCAAGGCGAGGCACAGGTGAAGGTGTCTCGAACAAAGTCCGAGCAAGATGGCAACCGAGTTGTTGAGGGCACTCCTCATTTGTCTGCTGCGGTGGTCCTTCTTGATGAGCTTTCGACGCTTATGTTATAATGTAATTTCTTGCACTCATCTCCTAGAATAAGGGTCTTGTTAATCAACTCCTCTTGCTTCAACCGACTCTTTGAGCAAGTTAATCCTGCAGTTTTACCACTCACTCTTGGGGTTATAAACTTTACTGAAGTGATTTCTAGAATGATCATGGCTTCCAAAAATTAATTGACCTTTCAGGCATACCTTAACAAAATGACCTAACTTACCACGCTTGTAGCACGAATGCCCGGTTGTCGTCGGTCCGGTTAGGTGTAGTCATATGCACAATATCGCCTTTCTCGTGCATCACCACTTGTTGGTTCATACGGCATTCCTCGCCCAATGACCTTGTTTATCGCACAAGAAACAATTCCATGGTGACCAAGTATCCTGGTTCTTTGAGGCAAACGGACAGAGTTGACATGATTCTTCTTCATTTAAATCACGCGGCACAGCAAGTGCGGATGACAATCCTTCTCTTTTCGCTAACTTTTGAGCAATGACGGCTCGAAAATTCACTCACTGATGCCGAGTCACGGCGGTCACTATAGAATCCAATGGACATTGAGCTAGACAATGATCACGTCCTTCATAAAGATAACATGTAATGTTGCTCATAGGACATTCTCCAAGTAAATGGCTTCCTTCTCAACTGGAACAATTGATTGCATGCCTATTAGCGGTGTGTCCTATTCCTCCACAACGGACGCATGCATGGTCTTCCGATTTGTTTGGTTGACAACACTTCAAGGAACAACATCCTGGTATGACATAGGGAAAAGGGGTTGTACACTTCTCTCGAACTTGCAGAGTCATACTAACATTTGACAAAGCAACGAATCACAAAAGTAGCGATTTAACTCCAACCAAGTGATTTCTTCCGTGTCCTCGTAGGTAGCACAATAGTTCTCCCACCACTCCAAGGCATCTCCTTCCAATCGACATGTGGCGAGGGAACCTTCTCTTCATCTTCACATTGCACCAAAGCCAGCTTCCTTCTATGACGCCAAGCTAGATTTTTGCATCTTCAGAGTGGTCGATCCACCAAACGTAGGTGGTTTGGTCCTCTTGAACAAGGCAAACTTTGACCGTGAATAGGTTGTCTGGATCGTGGTTGTAGGGGCATTGATTTTGGCACTGATAACATTCATCTGTTGTATCATTGTCTGCATGAGCTGGGTTTGAGCGGTGAATAACTGATCCAAATTTTGAATTGTCACTATCGATATGGTGGACGGCTGTTGGTCACAATCTACTTTATTACTAACACCAGTAGTAGCAACTGTACTGACTTGAACTGCCTCGAAATCACTGTTGTTGTCGGTCCTTTCCATCTGTTGACCACTCCAGGGTTTAGTTAAGAGGGGAAAAGCAAAGATAAGGTTCAAGAATCCTAGTGCAGGGGAGCAGGTTTAACCCAATAACTTATACAAATATTATTAATAACTTGGTATGGTTGCTTACAAAAGCCTAAAAGCTATGCAACGATATCGCACACCCAAAGAACCAAGAAAAAACCAAATTAACCTAAACACACAACAATCTATCGCCTAAAAGGGTAACACTTCTATCTTAGATCGACGATCTCTTCACACATGAGTCTCAATCGCCACCAAAGTACTAGTTCTTCTATCATCCGAACACTTCATCGATCCACTTCTTTTCCTTCACTGACGATTCTGTCTTCATGATCTTTAGGATCAAGAAGAAGACACCCAAGATTTCTCCTTAAGTGTGAAACATCGTTAACTACTTAGAACAACTCAGGTAAGATTTTTATTTAAACCAGTGGGGAAAGAAGAATAATTTAAGCAAAAGGGGAAAGAATGGAAGAATAAGATAAGTCAAGAACTTATTATTCTTTCAAGTTAAATTTTCTCATTTAGAAAATACTTTTGAAGCTCCTAAGGAACGACCAAACTATCTAGGGTCAAGACCTACAGACAGTATGGCTCTGATACCACCTCTGTCGGGACTCAAATATGCAAATCCGACCCTCTGTATTCAAGACTAGTCCAGGATCACGCTAGTGCACACCGTCTCAACATTGATGAAATATCACAATCATACACAGCGGAATAATATACAAAGACTTCATTTATTAATATAGAACTATTGAACGACCTTAAGGTCAAACTTACACTTGCGAGGCCTTGGTGGCTTCAACTCAAATTAAATAAATAGCAATGAATAAAGAAACGTCGATTTAATCCCATCAATGTGCCACAGTGCAACCGACAAGGTTCAACTCCTAGATATTCGCCCCTCGTGGAACTTCTCCTCCTTTGAAGTTGTAGTCTTCTCCTCAACTAATGATTTTGTTGATGGCAAGGGTGAGTACATAAAGCACTCAACAAGTTGTGCATGTAATGCAATTCTAATATAACTATATGCAAGGCTTATTCCAAGGAATGGCTTATCATGGTTATTTTCAAGAAAGCAAAGATTTGAGAACAATTACAAGAAATAGATTGTAAAGACAATAAAACAAATAATCGTAATAAATAGATCCAAGATTTCTCAAGTAAACCAAGTTCCAATCCTTAATCAAGTTCCAACTTACCATGGCAACCGCCATCCATCCCAAGTTTTGTTTTGCAAAAGTCTAACCCTTAATCAGTAATTCCGAGCATTGCTCAATACCATGAGCACGGCTATTCGAATAGTTTTACACTCTGCAGAGGTTATGCACTTTACCCACACGACATGATCGTCTCTTAGTGCCATGCAATTAACACACTTCCTTTGGTGTGTCGGCAGAAAGATCATGACAAAGCCTTTACAAATCTCTCGCTTAACCCAAGATTACCCACGAGGTTTCAACATCAAGGGTTAAACCACCACGACATGGCCCCCTCTTGCGCCATGTGAGTTAATCCGTACACCCGGGACTCACACCGCCAATGGTAGTACCAAGCTAAAACATTACAAATTAATCAGCTAGGCTGTCCCATTCCAGACATGTGGTTGCAAGAGAGACTCAGGTCAAAGGCTTGCAAGGTTAAGTCCTCAAAATGACCAAGGCAAGACTTCCACATACCCCTGCCAATCATGGCCCACCTTGGCACACTGCCCCTTGCCACTTGCCCCAATCTAAATCATTACCACCCTATTTGATTACCAAGCACCACCTGCCACCAACATTTCAATCTAGTTGTGTGACCTCCTCGCCACGACAACTTAATATCACTGTGTGACAACACATGACACACCAATTCATACACATTATTCCATATTCCATTAGTCAAGATTAAGTATCAACATTCGCACACATGTGATGACGTGGCAGGGCTAAGCAATCTACGACGGTCTAACCAGCCCATGTCGATTATCAATATTAACCAACTATTAATTAACCATCCTAGGGTGACAATTAGATCATGGCATACAATGGCAAGGTAGGGTATAGATCAAATTGGTATAATAGCTAAGTCCTAATTTAATTTGAAACAATTGTATAATTGAAATAATATGCAATAGGGTAAAACAAATATAGCAATTTTATAAACATGGGTTCAATATGATCAAAGCACAACTTGCCTGGCCCTTGCGATTTTTTACTGTTCTTTACTCTTTATCTTTAATTCTTGATCTTCGATCTTTACCTTCTTGATCTTCAGCTCCTTAGAACAACTTCCGGACGATGCGTCTAACGATTAAAGAAGAAGCAAATACAAACCAACTCAAAAGATAAATCAAATAAAATCCAAATTGAGAACGGATAGTACTGGATCACGAAGGCTTAGATGAATTTAGGAACTTGAATGGATTAGATCAGATATTAGACAAAAGAGAACGAACTTCCTAATACACCAAAAGGAAAAGAGGCGATAATCGAGAAAGAAAGAATAATATTCCAAAGAATATTTCTTCCAAGTTATTATCTTGATTGGATAGACAATGACATATGGGCTCTCGATCTATAAACCGGGTCCATAAAGATACGTTAGTTTGCAATGAACTAAACTGATGCTTAATGATGAATTTTGCTGATTAAACAGATACACAGTCAAACAAAAGCAAGATAGACTAATAGATTAGATATGGCACAAGGATATGACATATGGCCAATGGTCTATCGACCAAGTCCACGAATGACTTCTAGGTCAATGGCAGATTAGATTTCAAGAATAGGACATGGACAAGCGGGGTTGACATTTGTGCGATTCGATTTGAGATCAGTCATACGTCGATCAAGATGCTTGACGATGACAAGGCAGCGAGGAAATGAAGACAAGGCTAAACTCATAGGTGATGGGGTTAGATTACAATAATGCGATAGAGAGGATGATGATATTGCACTAGAGCTTTTGCGAGCATGCACACATGCGAAGATAGCGAAGCAACGACAGGACACTCATGCAAAGATGAGATGTCGGTTGTCGTACAACGATATGGTAGCAAGGATATGATATGGCTCAGGATTGATCTGCGAGTTGCGAGGTTTATATGACATGATGCATCATCGCGATGATTGGACACAAGGTTCAATTAGGGTTTGAGAGAAACGACTCGCGGATAGATCCATTTGGCATAGGGATAGGATAGGTAGGGTTGGCTCTGCGATAAAAGATTACCAAGGGTGGCTAACCGAAAAACAAACCGATAATAAAAGAACTCGATCGAACGACGACGGGTAGATTCTAGAATATGGCATTGATGGCAACCGAAGATCAAATGAACTCTAAAGATGAGCAAACCAGAGAATGATGGCCTACTGGACATGATGACACGACCATGGCGAACTAAGATGGTTGGCGGCAAAAGACGGCGCGCGGTACTGACGAAAGTCGGCGGCTAATGAATATTAAAATTTTCGGTAGATGGAACAGCAAAGGGGAAGTGAGCACCATGTAGAACGCGGAGAGACGATCTCAACGGTATAAGCGGATTTGGCGGCAACCCAATGGACAGATCACAAACTACTCATGAACGGCTGCTAAAGCTAATAGATCAAACGGCCATAACTATTAAGATAATGGATGAAACCTAACCAAAATTTACAGAGAGCTATCTGGGATCATTTGGCACAATATGACACAAACGGATCTGAGTTTTACCTTCTGGATCAACGGGGAACGCGTGACGAAGTTTTCAGCTGTACGTACGCAGTCTAATCGGGGAAGATTGAATGTTCTGCAGCAATCCCATGGACAAAACCTTGAGTTAGGGCGAGCACCAGGTAGAGGACATCAATATGAGTCTACAGAATAAATTTCACGGTCAAACTCGCAAAAACGAAGGAGAACGGGTGACGGCAAGATTCGAGATTGGAACGGCCGTAACTTTTGATTTGCTTGGTGAAACAGCACCAAATTTGGTGGAGAGGTAGATGGGACCATATGGCATGAGATGACGTGAGCGGATTTTACAAAAACTCATCAGAATGACGGGGAACACGATGCCAATATCGGCCAGCGAGGGCGGCGCCCCGGAAGACGACGGCTGCGGTTTTTAGGGTTTGAGAGGTGCTCTGGGGATTAGGGGTGCGTGGGAGGGGTCTTAAGACACTTATATAGGCTAGGGAGTCGTGCCATAGAAGGAAACACGAAGAAAAATCGGATTTGGATTGAAAACGGATCGGATCGAACACCTGGCGCGCAATGAACAAGATGCGGTGACGTGGCGCGATCTCGTGCGCGGATGGAGATCGGAAGGCTGAGGTTAGGCGATGACGTGGCCGGTTCTGGAGCTGCGACGTCGATTTAGCCGAATTTCCGAATTAAAATAATTCCAAAAATTAAAATAATTCATTTAGAGCAAGAAAAATGCCAGAAAAATTGTAAAAAAAATTCTAGAAAATATTTTAAGACATTTGGAGCTCGAATAAAATATTTTTAACCAAACTTTATTTAAAATTTTGCAGTATTTAATTAAATTTAACAAAAGGCTTAATTTAAATTAATTCCAAATAAATAGCAAACGAACTCCGAAAAATCTTTAAAAAATTACGGAAAATTCCTTGAAGCACAATGAACTCAAATAAAACTAAATTTATTTTAATTGAAGTTTATATTAGTCAAATTTAATTTATTAACATTAGAAAATTTCAGATTAAGCTTTATTAAAGAGAGAAAATCCGCGGGGATTTTTGGAAAGATGAACTAAACAAAAGATTTTTGAAAACCCAAATTTTGGGTTGTTACATACGGCTCCTATATCAAAAAGACCTTATAGGCTACCCGCCAATGAGTTAGCAGAAATGAAGCAGCAGATTGAAGAACTGCAAGAGAAAGGATTTATAAGACCAAATTCTTCACCTTGGGGATCACCAGTAATCTTTGTTAAGAAGAAGGATGGTAGTTTGAGAATGTGTATAGATTACATATCTCTAAATGAGGTTACAATTAAGAATAAGTACCCTTTGCCAAGGATAGATGATCTGTTTGATCAGTTGAAAGGAGCCCAAGTTTTCTCAAAAATTGACTTGAGATCGGGATATCATCAGCTTAAGATAAGGAAGGAAGATATTCCTAAGACAGCTTTCACTACCCGGTATGGACTGTACGAGTTTACAGTGATGTCTTTCAGATTAACAAATGCACCTTCCTATTTCATGAATTTGATGAACAAGGTGTTCATGGAGTTGTTGGATAAGTTTGTGGTTGTCTTTATTGATGACATCCTTATCTATTCCAAAAGTATGAAGGAACATGAGGATCATCTGAGGATAGTTCTGGAGAAATTAAGAGAGCATTAGCTTTATGCTAAGTTCAGCAAGTGTGATTTTTGGTTAAAAGAAGTTGCGTTCTTGGGTCATGTCATTTCTGCTGGAGGAGTAGCTGTAGATCCTGCAAAAGTGAAGGATGTTTTAGATTGGAAGCAACCTAAGTCAGTTCCAGATGTCAGAAGTTTTCTTGGTCTAGCAGGCTATTATCGGCGTTTCATTGAGGGTTTCTCTAAGATAGCCAGACCTCTCACTCAACTCTTGAAGGAGAAGAAGTTTGAATGGACGAAATCTTGTGAGCAGAGTTTTCAGGAATTGAAGAAGAGGTTAACTTCATCACCTGTGCTTGTTCTGCCAGATATTCAGAAGGATTTTGAAGTTTTCTATGATGCTTCAAAGCTTGGTCTTGGTTGTGTTCTGATGCAGGAAGGAAAAGTTATAGCGTATGCTTCAAGACAGCTGCGACCCCATGAGGAAAACTACCCAACTCATGATTTGGAGTTAGCTGTAGTGGTACATGCACTCAAGCTTTGGAGACATTATCTTATTGGTAATCGATGCGAGATCTACACGGATCATAAGAGTTTGAAGTACATTTTCATGCAGTCTGATCTCAATTTAAGGCAGAGAAGATGGTTGGAGTTGATTAAAGACTATGACGTCGGCATTCATTATCATCCAGGGAAAGCTAATGTTGTTGTAGATGCTTTGAGTAGGAAGAATTATTGCAACAATATTATGGTTTTAGAAAGTCAGCCAGCACTTCATGAAGTATTCCAACGTCTCAATCTGAAATTAGTGAATGAAGGTTGTTGTAACATCCCGAAAAATGCAATAAAATAAAAATGAATATTTTAAATTAGAAAATGTTTATTTCTGAATTTTATTGGCATTATTTGTTTTTATTGGAATTTCCTGGATTTTTGTATTGAAGGAAAATCAATCAAAAGAGAATAAGAAAAGGGAAATGGAAAAATGGTAAACATAAAAAGTTAGAAAAATTTACCATGGAAACCTATACATGCTGGTAAGTCAGTAAAGTCAACAAGTAAAAATTTTATTCAAACAAAAATAAATAAATGAAAGGAAGGACAATACTTTTGACTAGAAACAGTAGAAGTCAAGTCACTAGAAAATCTTCGAAGATTTTTATGGAGCCATAAAAATTACCATGACACCCACAGAGCATAATATACTTCTGGTCAAAATATCAGGAATTTATCAAGTCACTTAGACCTTCTAAAAATTCAAAAACAGAGGCTTTGAAAATCTGAAAATTTTCATGTCAGAATTTATATACAATAATTACACCGTATTTTGACTCGAAATTTTTATAGAGACATTATTAACCCAATCCAAACTACTAAAAAAAGATTAAAAATAAATAATAATTTTTTCAACTTTAATTAAATCAAAATCCGAAATCCAAATTCTGAGCAGTGCACAGTGTCAGAATTTTAATTAATTAACCATGCGGTATTTACATCCCAAAATGTTACTGGAAGTTAAGAACTCCCAGTAGACCATGGTTAAAAAGTTTCGCAATTTTTCAACATGGTTGATAGCCGTTTTTGCATCCGGTACTGAAGCCATACTGTTTCTGTTCTTTGGGGACACCTCCTCATTCCAGAGCCTTCCTTCTCATGGCAGTGTTTCAGCCAGCCCTTTTGAATCGTTCTCACACCAAAACCAGTGCACAAGCCAGAGCAATTCCACGCCAAAGCCGGTCGTTGAATCATTTGCACAAGCCAAAGAAAAGCCAGCCATTTGAGTCCTTCCCACAGCAAAGATCAAAGCCAGAACCTCATCAGGAAGGAGAGAAGTCAATCAAGCCAATCCGGTGAGCTATCCTCGAATTCCTTCCAACTGCAGTATCCTTGAGCATCAAACCCATCTCGCACCTGGATTTCAGTTCTTCCCCGCTGAAACGCCGCCGCACTGACTTCTTCTTCCCCAACTCCGGTCACTCGGTTGCGGCCCAACTCGTCACTTCTCCGAACGAACCAATCGCCAAAATGGAGCTCAGGTGATCCACTGATGCTCATCACGTTACCGATTCGGCCGGACACTCACTTCTTCTTCTTCCCCCGGTGAGGCGCCATTCCCGCCGCCGCTGGCCCTCAGTGGCAGCCCGCTCCGACCATTGCCGGAAGTGATCGACTCCACCATCAGGTGCGGGGTGATTGACTGAAGCTCGTGGTGCCTCTCTTCACGGAGCTCGCCGAACGCCGCCGCCACGCCCTAGCCGCCTCCCCTGTTTTCACTCACTGGCGCTGCGGGGCCCTTATGTCAGTGGCGCGAGATGAAGTCAGTTAAATCGGTAAAATACGCCTGTCCATTTAGAAAGCGCATTTCTAATTTCTTTAGGATTTTTATACCCGAGTTAATTCAATTAGCCATAACTTTTGCATTATAACTCCAACATTTGTGAAATGAATTTCTATATTCATGTAAAATAAGATACCATGATAATATGAAATAAAATTTTGAAAATCTTCAATGGGTGAATTTGAAATTCAAATTTGAATAAGAGGCCTAAAGATGTGCTTTTTATAAAAATTTTGCAAACAAACTTAGAATTGAATGAAACCAATTTTGATGGAACCCTTATGCTTCCAAAAGTTCAAATATATAAAAATATTTAAATTTCATTTATGTTTGAGCTACTTTCTATTAAAGGGTACATTCAATACACTAAAAACTCAAATATACATAACTTATATAAAAGAAATCTAAAATAAGATGAAATAAGTTTATAAATTTGAATTAAGCCATAAGGATTTGGAATATGTAACAGAATTTAGATGATCACTGTAGTTCAAATTATTTCAAGCAAGTTTGTTTAAAGTCCCATTTATGTAACATATAGTAGCTATGCAAACTATAGCTCCTAAAATCATGAAATTATTCTCACATATCCCTGAGATTGTAAATATCCCATTTCTGCAAAAATATTTGGAGTTGAACTCAGTTTGTATTAAAAAGTAAGTATGAGAAGCTTCCCTTGCATAGAGAATTAAATAGTTAAAATATAGATCAAATGAATTCAATTAACCACCAAACCAGTTTTATTATACTCCTGACATCGCAATGATCCCTGATATATAAAGATGTATAAGGATTACCATAGGAAGCAGTAAATATTTAGTAGTTAAAATTTCAATGCTTGTACAATCCAAATAGTCATAACTTCCTCAAACTAACTTCAAATTTGACAAAACCAAATCCTATAACCTTGAAAAATAATGCCCTTGCTGATTATGCAAAAATATCTTATAATTGTGCTAATCTGAATTAAGTCCTTGTTAGGCCCTAATGATCACTTGTATGGAAACCATCTCGAATAGAAGCCAAGTATCGCGGAATTAGTTTTAAAACAATTCTTGGGTCATCCCCTATTTATGCCGGAAAAATGAGTAGATTATCTTAGAAGGTGCAGTCGCAAACTTATGTTGAAAACTCAGCCTATTTGTTTTAGCATTGTGAACACTTAAGCCTTTTCAAATGCTTGTAAAGTATCTCATCCAAATGAAAAGATTTATGAAAACAACATAGAAATACTCTATAAAGTGCATACTTCAATATCCTAAAGAAAGTATTTCGTTTTACTATGGTTTACATATAAATTGAACTACCAACATAGCCCTAAACGTTTTGTTTTCTAAATAAATGAACACTTAAGTATTTTCAACAACCCGCAGAATATATCGTCTAAATGCTAATATAATGAAGATCAGTATGAAATGATATTTAGGATATGGACTATCATATTCTGGAAAAATATTTTGTTTATAGCTTAATATTCATCTGAATCCAGCTAGTGCTATAACCCTAAATGATAATTGTTCACTAAACTTCTAATCCAATTCCTTATAATATAAGCCTTAATAACATATAAGCTTTTTGATAAATGAATATAATATCTCTTCTAAACACTAAAATGTATGAAATCAGTTTAGGATTGCTATCCAAAGTATAGGTTACCTTGTTATGAAGAAATAATCTTACTTCACCATGTTTTGCTCATCATAAAAGCCATAAAGCATATGAATGTGTATTTACCTATATCATGAGATCTTGAAATCTTATAATTCAAACCCTAAAGCGTTCCTGTTTTCTGCAATGAATCTTTATTTGGTTTTCTGTCTATTTTCTTTTCGCCCATATTAAAGTTGGCTTTTGCTGTATTTTCGGTTGATCGACGTGTAGAATACGACGTCCCTTCCTCCGTCGATGCCTCTGTCAGCCGTGGCCTCGTCTTCGTCGTAAGCAATAAATAAGCAAAGCAAGCACCCTCCTTTGATCATCTTGATCCCAGCATTTAATTCGCATTGTGTTTATTAAAATGTTTCATGCATGCGTTTACTTTCTGTAAATTCGCTATTTTGTGGTACTGGTAGTTATACCTGTTGTCTCATGAAACCTCCTTGATAAGTATTGACATGTGAACCTTGATATCTATAGATTAAGCTTAGACATTATTTAATGTTATCATGGGTATATGCGATTACATTTTATCCATGCTTTGCCATGCTTTAGAATCATGTAATGGATGATCAGATCAAAATTTGTTTCTTGAGAAATGGAAAATGTTGGTTATGAAGCTGTTGGTCATGGGTATTTTGATTAAAAACCCAAAATAAAAACTATGGTTTTGATGCAGGCGACTATTGGCAATAGCCGGATGTGCAGAGGTATTTGCACGTAGTGTAGGGTGGAGTATCGCCCGTGTCACCGTAAGGACCGAGCAATGGGAAGCTATTGATCCAAGAAACCCGGGCAACCACAAGTGTTGGGATGGGGCAACCTTAAACCAATTAAGTTATCTAGCTTAACTTTGCACATTGGTAGGCTGAAGTAGTACGAGCATTCCTTTCGTGTTTGCTCGAAGGTGCCTCACCGAGGTGTTGGGAACAACGCCGATATAACGGTGTACGCCATGTCTATGGAAGTTCCAACATTTCTATGCTCGAGTTCTTCCATCATAGCATGGGTTAACGTCCGATCTTTGGTGCAAAGTTAACTTAGATAATGTAAAGTTTTTCATCATGAACATTCTGGCCACACGCCAAAGGTGCGTGAAACATGCGGCAAAAAGAAAAGGTCATGACTTGTGGGTAAATTTGTACACCTCTGCAGAGTGTAAATCAAATCGATTAGCCGCGTCCACGGTCAAGGACACTTGGTGAAGTCATTCCAATGTTAGTTTTGGTATTTTCTAAAATTGCGTTTTGGGTTGGAACCTGTTTAGCAGCTGTTGCTTTATGTCAAAGGATCGACATTGTTGGATTCCATTTCTGAATTATTCGATGCTCACGAAGGGTTGTGAGTATTACTTATGCTTTACTTATTTCATATCATTCAACTTGCTCTTTTAAATTCCGTTTGCAAATAACTTGATTTTACACTATTAATTCTGCTTTATGCAAATTAATCGTAGTAGCCTCCTTTGAAATGGCTCGCATATGTTATAGGTTTTGCTCAAGTCTTATGGCACGAAAGTACTCACCCTTGCTTATATGTTGTTTTTAGGTGGATAAGTTAGCGAAGCTTCGAAGTTCCCTCTTTCGTCGCAGGTTGCGGGTTTATCTTCGTCGTGTTCTTTCTAGAGTTTTTGCCTGGTCAGTTGCCTACGGGTTGGATGGGCACACTACAGGATTTTGTTTCTTTTGTTGCTGTAATCTCTGAGTTGTATGTTTTCTTTGTATATTATTGCTTTCGCTTATTAAATTTTGTTGTATGGTTGTGATTCCAATTGTCGTGTATGTGCGTACGAGCTACTGATCATGGGACTAGTACGGAATGCACATTAGATTTCCATTTTTGCATTTATGTAAAAATGGGGGTCGTCGCAGTTGGTATCAAAGCTATGCTGACCGTAGGATAAACCCTAGATAGAATGGTCGCTAGCTTTAGAATAGTCAAATTCAAAATCTTAATTCCAAAAGTTACTATATTTGCAAAATGTAGATTTTGCTATTCTTCCCTCTCTCTTAAGATTCTCCTCTTACCCCTACATTCATTTTGTTTTGTAAACAAACTCCTCTTCCCTTAAATCAATCCTCGACAAGTGGAAGCTCCGGTTTCTACGTCAACAATCTTAAAGAGAAGGAATGTCACTTATGAAGACTTGTATTGATAGGTCGAATAAGAGTATTATAGGCTAAGCTATTTAGAACCCCCGTATATTAGTTCATGGTTAATTTGTGTACTGTACTTGAAAACTTTTTGGTGTTGCTTTCCGGGATACACTCGTGAATACTTGAGAATAGGTTAACTACTTCACAACGTGATAACCCTTAATTAGCAAGGAAATCTAATTAAAAAGATTTTAAAGAACAAAACGTTGCCTAGTAACCTAGCTGAATCTCGCCTAAATATCTGTCTCCTCTTGAATACAGGATGCCTAAAACAAGGTCCTTAAGAAAATTATTGGAGTATGAGGCCGCTCAAAGTTCCTGACCTAAAAGGGGCAACATTCCAACTCCAATCAAACCTAGCCCGCAATGTCCAGCTATCAGAACATCTCGACGCAATGTTCGTCATGAGTCACCTCCGCTTCCCCAAAATCCAAGTGAAGCTATTCCTGAAGAACAATCTCCTGAACCCTCAGCTGTGGCTCAAGTCCTAGCAATGATTGAGCAAGAGCATCAGGTTGATATGCTTCTGCTCCAGCAAGTGGTACAAAATACTACCCACCTTAGCAAAGCTAGGGATGGAAATGGCGATACACCGCATTACTCCAAGTTGGGTGAGTTTCTGAAACCTCAACCCCCGACTTTCTCCTCGTCAGCAGAGCCTCTCGACGCTGATGATTGGCTCCGTTCTATCGAGAGCAAGCTGGCCATTGCGCAGTGCAGTGACCATGAGAAGGTCCTTTATGCTTCTCACCAGCTGCATGGAGCTGCAGCAATCTGGTGGGAGAACTATCAGGCGATGCTCCCTGAAGGTCAAATTTTATCTTGGGCATCATTTAAAGAAGCATTTCGTAGGACTCACATTCCTTCAAGCATCATTGAGATCAAGAAGCGAGAATTTATGGGGTTGAAGCAAGAAAACTTATCAGTGATGGAATATCTACACCGCTTCAATCATTTATCTCGCTATGCGGTTTCTAAAGTGTCAGATGAAGCTCGAAGAATTGAGCATTTTAGAGAACTCTTGAATGAAGAAATCAAGTGGATGCTAGTTGCCCATGATATTCATGATTTCCAAACCTTGGTTGATATGGCTATCCGGGTGGAATTCGGCATGAGAGAAGTAATAGAAAGCCGAAAGCGCAAATGGATAGCACGTCAGTCAACAAATGATCATCCCTCAAAGCAGCGTTTATTGTAGCCATCCAATGTTCAGCAGTCTGCATCTTAATCCCAGCAGTGCCAAGGGCAATCTTCTCGCCCTCAGCAGCCCTCAGTTCATTCACCGCGGCAAGCAAGATCATCTTCTAGCACTCAGTACCAGGAAGCCTATGCTCGTCCTAAGAAGAATTCTGATCAACTTTATTCTCAACAGCAATCCTCAAGTAGAGATCGAGTTATTGGAAGTTCAAAAGTCTCTAAGCCACCTTCTATTTCAAAACAAGGAATTAATCATGGTCATCTCCACCATGTGACAGCAGAAGAAGCTCATAATGCACCTGATGTGGTACTAGGAACATTCCTTGTTCACTCTGTACCTACATTGGTGTTATTTCATTCTGGTGCATCACATTCCTTCATATCGAACAAGTTTATTAAGTAGCATGAACTTCAAGCTGATTTGCTTCCCACAAAAATGATAATCTATTCTCTTGGAGCAACTATGAAAACCTCGAAACTTTGTTCTGAGGTATGCATAAAGATTAATGGAGTATCTTTTTATGCTGATCTTATTGCTATTGAGACCTCGGGATTAGATGTGATCCTCGGTATGGATTGGTTGTCTAAGCACAAGGGCTGTATTGATTGTGCTAACCGATCTATATCCCTTCTTAGTCCAGATGGGATTCAAGTGCAATTTTCTTCAATCAGTAGCACTCCAGCTCAGCAGCCTTTACTTTGTTCTGCTTTGGACACAGACTTGAGTCAAGTATTAGTGGTTTGTGAGTATTCTGATGTGTTTCCAGATGAACTACCAGGAATGCCTCCAGACAGGGACATGGAATTTGTCATTAATCTTGTTGCTAGAACAGCACCTATCTCTAAGCGACCTTATCGCTTGCCTCCAGATGAGTTGGCTGAATTGAAGAAGCAACTCAATGATCAAATGGATAAAGGATTTATTCGTCCTAGTTCATCTCGGTGGGGCAGTCATGTGCTATTTGTTCCTAAGAAAGATGGTGGTCAACGCATGTGCATAGATTATCGTGCTTTAAATGAGGTCACTATCAAGAACAAGTACCCACTTCCTCGTATTGATGATCTTTTTGATCAACTGAATGGTGCTCAAGTATTTTCAAAGATTGATCCGAGACATGGATATTATCAATTGAAAATGAGGCCCGAGGATATTCCAAAAACTGCTTTCACCACTCGTTACGGGCTATATCAATACACTGTAATGTCATTCGGACTTACAAATGCTCCTGCCAGTTTTATGTGCCTTATGAATAAGGTCTTTATGGAGTATTTGGACAAGTTAGTAGTGGTATTCATTAATGACATTCTCATTTATTCCAAAACTGAAGAAGACCATGTGCAACACTTGAGTATGGTGCTAGGAAAGCTTCATGAGCATAAACTCTATGCCAAATTCGAGAAGTGTGAATTCTGGTTAAAGGAAGTCGCATTTCTTCGGCATGTTCTTTCGGTAGGTGGAATTACAGTTGATCCACGAAAGATCCAAGCTATCACAGAATGGGAGCCACCTCAGTCTGTTCCTAAAGTTCAAACTTTTCTCGGTTTAGCGGGATACTATCGTCGCTTTATCGAGAACTTCTCCAAGATTGCTCGTCCTATGACTCAACTGCTGAAAAAGGAAAAGAAATTTGAGTGGACCACAGAATGTGAAGCAAGTTTCCAAGAGCTTAAGAAAAGATTAACCACAGCTCCAATTCTTATTGTTCTCGATATTCATAAGAGCTTTGAGGTATATTGCGACGCATCACGACACGGCCTTGGATGTATTTTGATGCAAGAAGGGAAGGTTATCGCATATGCTTCACGTCAGCTTCAGCCGCATGAGCAAAATTATCCTACTCATGATTTGGAGTTAGCAGCCGTTGTCCATGCTCTGAAGATTTGGAGACATTACCTTATTGGCAATCGATGTGAAATCTATACAGATCACAAAAGTTTGAAGTATTTCTTCACCCAACCAGATTTAAATCTCAGGCAAAGGAGATGGCTAGAGTTGATCAAAGACTATAATATTGGCATTCATTACCATCCTGGTAAGGCTAATGTTGTAGCCGATGCTCTCAGTCGAAAGCTTCATTGTCTTTTCATCTCCGATCAATCAGAGCTGCAAAGTGAATTCCAAAAGCTCAATTTGGATTTGGTTGAAGAAGGCTATGTTGCTGCTCTTGAATTGCAACAAACTCTCAGAATTCATGTAAAAGCCGCTCAACTCAAGGATGAAGCCGTTATTAAAATTAGAAAGCAATTAAGAGAAGGTGTTGAGTCTGAATTCTCTGAAAGTCGAAATGAAGTAATTATGCGAGGAAATCGTATATATGTCCCAGATGACTCTGAACTCAAGAGGCTGATTTTGAAAGAAGCTCATGAATCTCCTCTTTCTATTCACCCTAGGAGCACAAAAATGTATCGAGACCTAAAACAGGGATATTGGTGGCCCGGCATGAAAAAGGAAATTGCTGCCTATGTTGCTGAGTGTGACGTATGTCAGCGAGTTAAAGCCGAGCATCAACGTCCTGCTGGTCTTCTTCGGCCCTTACAAATTCCTGAATGGAAATGGGAAGATGTTAGTATGGATTTCATTACCGGTCTTCCTAGAACTCAGAAAGGAAGTGATTCTATCTGGGTAATCGTTGACTAGTTAACAACGGTAGCTCATTTTATTCCAGTCAGGACTACATATTCAGGAGATAAGCTTGCTGAGTTGTACATCAGTAACATTGTGCGGTTGCACGGAGTGCCAAAAACAATTGTGTCAGATCGTGGATCACAATTCACATCTCATTTTTGGGAAAGTTTGCACAGTCTGTTAGGAACTAAGCTAAACTTCACTACAACTTATCATCCTCAGACAGATGGGCAAATAGAAAGAGTAAATCAAATCCTAGAAGACATGCTCAGAGCCTGTGTGCTTTCATATAGCGCTAATTGGGAGAAGAGTCTTGCATTTGCTGAATTCTCCTATAACAACAGCTTTCAAGCCAGTCTTCAAATGTCACCATTTGAAGCATTATATGGGAGAAAATGCAGAACTCCTCTTTTCTGGTCCGAGGTTGGTGAAAGAAAATTTTTCGGCCCAGATCTTATCTAAGAAGCCCAAGAGCAAGTGGATGTAATCAGAAGCCGATTGAAAGAAGCTCAGTCTCGACAAAAGAGTTACGCCGATAATCGTCGGCGTGAACTCAGCTTCGGAGTTGGTGATCATGTCTACCTAAAAGTTTCGCCGCTTCGTGGAGTTTGTCGTTTCCAGATCCGTGGAAAGCTGGCTCCCCGATACATTGGACCGTATCAAATCCTCGAGAAGATGGGTGAGTTGGCATACAAACTGGAGTTGCCACCTCAATTATCCGAAGTTCACAATGTCTTCCATGTATCGCAACTCAAGAAGTGTCTCTGCGTGCCCGCTGAATTCACCAGTTTGGAGAACATCGACCTCCAACCAGATTTGTCTTATCGAGAGCGTCCAATACGCATCCTTGAAGAAGCAGAACGCCACAAGAGAAACAAATCCCACAAAATCCTGAAAGTCTAATGGAGCTACCACACAGAAGACGAAGCAACTTGGGAACATGAAGATCACCTGCGAAAGGAATTCCCGGACTTCTTCTAGCCTCGCCAAATCTCGGGGTCGAGATTTTTGTAAGGGGGGTAGATTTGTAACATCCCGAAAAAGGCAATAAAATAAAAATGAATATTTTAAATTAGAAAATGTTTATTTCTGAATTTTATTGGCATTATTTGTTTTTATTGGAATTTCCTGGATTTTTATATTGAAGGAAAATCAATCAAAAGAGAATAAGAAAAGGGAAATGGTAAAATGGTAAACATAAAAAGTTAGAAAAATTTACCATGGAAGCCTATACATGCTGGTAAGTCAGTAAAATCAACATGTAAAAATTTTATTCACACAAAAATAAATAAATGAAAGGAAGGACAATACTTTTGACTAGAAATAGTAGAAGTCAAGTTACTAGAAAATCATAAAAGATTTTTCTGGAGCCATAAAAATTACCATGACACATACAGAGCATAATATACTTCTGGTAAAAATATCAGGAATTTATCATGTTATTTAGACCTTCTAAAAATTCAAAAAAAGAGGCTTTGAAAATCTGAAAATTTTCATGTCAGAATTTATATAACATAATTACACTATATTTTGACTCGAAATTTTTATAGAGACATTATAAACCCAATACAAACGACTACAAAAAGTGCGAAAAATAAATAATAATGTTTTCACCTTTAATTAAATCAAAATCCGAAATCCAAATTCTGAGCAGTGCACAGTGTCAGAATTTTAATTAATTAACCATATGGTATTTTCGTCCCAAAAGTTTAGTGGAAGTTATTTTTCAACTTGGTTGATAGCCGTTTTTGCATCCGGTACTGAAGCCATGCTGTTTCTGTTCTTTGGGGACACCTCCTCATTCCAGAGCCTTCCTTCACATGGCAGTGTTTCAGCCAGCCCTTTTGAATCGTTCTCACACTAAAACCAGCGCACAAGCCAAGCAATTCCACGCCAAAGCCAGTCGTTGAATCATTTGCACAAGCCAAAGCAAAGCCAGCCATTTGAGTCCGTCCCACAGTAAAGATCAAAGCGAGAACCTCATCAGGAAGGAGAGAAGTCAATCAAGCCAATCCGGTGAGCTATCCTCGAATTCCTCACAACTACAGTATCTTTGAGCATCCCTGAACCCATCTCGCACCTGGATTTCAGTTCTTCCCCGCTGAAACGCTGCCGCACTGACTTCTTATTCCCCAACTCCGGTCACTCGGTGGCGGCCCAACTCGTCACTTCTCCGAACGAACCAACCGCCGAAATGGAGCTCAGGTGATCCACTGATGCTCATCACGTTACCGATTCGGCCGGAGACTCACTTCTTCTTGTTCCCCCAGTGAGGCACCATTCCCGCCGCCATTGGCCCTCGGTGCCAGCCCGCTCCGACCATTGCCTGAAGTGATCGACTCCACCATCAGGTGCGGGGTGATTGACTGAAGCTCGCGGTGCCCTCACCTTCGCCGGAGCTCCGCCGGAACGCCGTCGCCGCCACGTCCTAGCCGCCTCCCCTGTTTTCACTAACTGGCGCTGCGGGGCCCTTATGTCAGTGGCGCGAGATGAAGTCAGTTAAATCGGTAAAATACGCCTCTTCGTTAAGAAAGCGCATTTCTAATTTCTTTAGGATTTTTATACCTGAGTTAATTCAATTAGCCATAACTTTTGCATTACAACTCCAAAATTTGTGAAATTAATTTGTATATTCATGTAAAATAAGGTACAATCATAATATGCAATAAAATTTTGAAATCTTCACTAGGTGAATTTGAAATTCAAATTTGAATAAGAGGCCTAAAGATGTGCTTTTTATAAAAATTCTGCAAACAAACTTAGAATTGAATGAAACCAATTTTTATGGAACCCTTATGCTTCCAGAAGTTCAAATATATAAAAATATTTAAATTTCATTTATGTTTGAGGTACTTTCTATTAAAGGGTACATTCAATACACTAAAAACTCAAATATACTTAACTTATATAAAAGAAATATAAAATAGGATGAAATAAGTTTCTAAATTTGAATTAAGCCATAAGGATTTAGAATATGTAACAGAATTTAGATGATCACTGTAGTTCAAATTATTTCAAGCAAGTTTGTTTAAAGTCCCATTTATGTAACATATAGTAGCTATGCAAACTATAGCTCCTAAAATCATGAAATTATTCTCACATGTCCCTGAGATTGTAAATATCCCATTTTTGCAAAAATATTTGGAGTTGAACTCAGTTTGGATTAGAATGTAAGCATGAGAAGCTTCCCTTGCATAGAGAATTAAATAGTTAAAATTTAAATCAAATGAATTCAATTAACCACCAAACTAGTTTTATTATACTCATGACATCGCAAGGATCCTGGATATATAAAGATGTATAAGGATTACCATAGGAAACAGTAAATATTTAGTAGTTAAAATTTCAATGCTTGTATAATCCAAATAGTCATAACTTCCTTAAACTAACTTCAAATTTGACAAAACCAAATCCTATAACCTTGAAAAATAATGCCCTTGCTGATTATGCAAAAATATCTTATAATTGTGCTAATCTGAATTAAGTCCTTGTTAGGCCCTAATGATCACTTATATGGAAACCATCTCGAATAGAAGCCTAGTATCGCGGAATTAGTTTTAAAACAATTCTAGGGTCATCCCCTATTTATACCGGAAAAATGGGTAGATTATCTTAGAAGGTGCAGTCGTAAACTTATGTTGAAAACTGAGCCTATTTGTGTTAGCATTGTGAACACTTAAGCTTTTTCAGAAGCTTGTAAAGTATCTCATCCAAATGAAAAGATTTATGAAAACAGCATAGAAATACTCTATAAAGTGCATACTTCAATATCATAAAGAAAGTATTTCGTTTTACTATGGTTTACATATAAATTGAACTACCAACATAGCCCTAAACGTTACGTTTTCTAAATAAATGAAACACTTAAGCATTTTCAACAAACCGCAGAATATCTCGTCTAAATACTAATATAAGGAAGATCAGTTTAGAAATGATATTTATGATATGGACTATCATATTCTGGAAAAATATTTTGTTTATAGCTTAATATTCATCTGAATCCAGCTAGTGCTATAACGCTAAATGATAATTGTTCACTACACTTCTAATCCAATTCCTTATAATATAAGCCTTAATAACATATAAGCTTTTTCATAAATGAATATAATGTCTCTTCTAAACACTAAAATGTATGAAATCAGCTTAGGATTGCTATCCAAAGTATAGGTTACCTTGTTATGAAGAAATAATCTTACTTCACCATGTTTTGCTCATCATAAAAGCCATAAAGCATATGAATGTGTATTTACCTATATCATGAGATCTTGAAATCTTATAATTCAAACCCTAAAGCGTTCCTGTTTTCTGCAATGAATCTTTATTTGGTTTCCTGTCTATTTTCTTTTTGCCCATATTAAAGTTGGCTTTTGCTGTATTTTCGGTTGATCGACGTGTAGAATACGACGTCCCTGCCTCCGTCGATGCCTCCGTCAGCCGTTGCCTCGTCTTCGTCGTAAGCAATAAATAATCAAGGCAAGCACCTTCCTTTGATCATCTTGATCCCAGTATTTAATTCGCATTGTGTTTATTAAAATGTTTCATGCATGCGTTTACTTTCTGTAAATTCGCTATTTTGTGGTACTGGTAGTTATACCTGTTGTCTCATGAAACCTCCTTGATAAGTATTGACATGTGAACCTTGATAACTATAGATTAAGCTTAGACATTGTTTAATGTTGTCATGGGTATATGCGATTACATTTTATCAATGCTTAGCCATGCTTTAGAATCATGTAATGGATGATCAAATCAAAATTTGTTTCTTGAGAAATGGAAAATGTTGGTTATGAAGCTGTTGGTCATGGGTATTTTGATTAAAAACCCAAAATAAAAACTATGGTTTTGATGCGGGCGACTATTGGCAATAGCCGGATGTGCATAGAGATTTGCACGTAGTGTAGGGTGGAGTATCGCCCGTGTCACCGTAAGGACCGAGCAATGGGACGCTATTGATCCAAGAAACCCGGGCAACCACAAGTGTTGGGATGGGGCAACCTTAAACCAATTAAGTTATCTAGCTTAACTTTGCACACTGGTAGGCTGACGTAGTACGAGCATTCCTTTCAGGTTTGCTCGAAGGGGTGCCCTCACTGAGGTGTTGCGAACAACGCCTGCCGATATAACGGTGTACGCCATGTCTATGGGAAGTTCCAACATTTCTATGCTCTAAGTTCTTCCATCATAGCATGGGTTAACGTCCCGGTGCTGGTGCAAAGTTAACTTAGATAATGTAAATGTTTTTATCATGAACATTCTGGCCACACGCCAAAGGTGCATGAAACATGCGGCAAAAAGAAAAGGTCATGACTTGTGGGTAAAGTTGTACACCTCTGTAGAGTGTAAATCTAATCGATTAGCCGCGTCCACGGTCAAGGACACTTGGTGAAGTCATTCCAATGTTAGTTTTGGTATTTTCTAAAATTGGGTTTTGGGTTGGAACCTGTTTAGCAGCTGTTGCTTTATGTCAAAGGATCGACATTGTTGGATTCCATTTCTGAATTATTCGATGCTCACGAAGGGTTGTGAGTATTACTTATGCTTTACTTATTTCATATCATTCAACTTGCTCTTTTAAATTCCGTTTGCAAATAACTTGATTTTACACTATCAATTCTGCTTTATGCAAATTAACTGTAGTAGCCTCCTTTGAAATGGCCTGCATATGTTATAGGTTTTGCTCAAGTCTTGCGGAGTACAAAAGTACTCACCCTTGCTTATATGTTGTTTTTAGGTGGATAAGTTAGCGAAGCTTCGAAGTTCCCTCTTTCGTCGCAGGTTGCGGGTTTATCTTCGTCGTGTTCTTTCTAGAGTTTTTGCCTGGTCAGTTGCCTACGGGTTGGATGGGCACACTACAGGATTTTGTTTCTTTTGCTGCTGTAATCTCTGAGTTGTATGTTTTCTTTGTATATTATTGCTTCCGCTTATTAAATTTTGTTGTATGGTTGTGATTCCAATTGTCGTGTATGTGCGTACGAGCTACTGATCATGGGACTAGTACGGAATGCACATTAGATTTCCATTTTTGCATTTATGTAAAAATGGGGGTCGTCGCAATTGTATTTTCAATGTGGAAGTGCACTCAACCTTGGATGACCATATTAGAGAAGCTCAAAAGGATGACAGTGGTATTGCAGACATAAAGAGTGATCTGGAGAAAGGAAAAGCATCAGAATTTTCTGAGGATGAGAAATGTACCATTTGGTTTGGAAAAAGAATTGTAGTTCCTAACCAAAAAGAGATCATGGATATGATTTTAAAAGAGGCTCCTGATTCTGTTTATTCTATTCATCCGAGAAGTACGAAAATGTATTCGGACTTGAAAGAAAAATATTGGTGGTCGAATATGAAAAGAGAAGTTGCTGAATTTGTGGCTCGTTGTGATATTTGTCAGTTAGTTGAAACAGAGCATTAGAGACCAGCAGGATTGTTACAACCTTTGCAGATTCCTGTTTGGAAATGGGAAGAAATTGGAATGGATTTCATTACTGGACTTCCCAGAACTAAGTCCTGATATGATTCTATTTGGGTCATTTTGGATAGGTTGACAAAAGTTGCACATTTTATCTCGGTGAAGACCACCTATTCTGGTGACAAACTTGCAGAGTTGTACATGACTAAAATAGTATGTTTACATGGAGTGCTATAGAAGATTGTGTCAGATCGAGGGTCCCAGTTTACCTCGAGGTTATGGCAGAAATTGCATGAAGTATTGGGCACAAATCTGAATTTTAGTACTGCTTACCATCCTCAAACAGATGGTCAAATAGAAAGGATAAATCAAATTCTAGAAGATATGCTGAGAGCTTGTGCGTTGACGTATAGTGCCTCTTGGGATCAGAATTTGCCGTATGCAGAATTCTCCTACAACAACAGTTATTAGTTAAGTTTAAAGATGGCACCTTTTGAAGCTCTTTACGGAGGAAAATGCCGAACACCGTTGTATTGGAAAGAGACAGAGGGTGGAAAAGTAACCGGGCCTAATATTCTGAAGTAAGCAGAAGAGCAAGTTGGAGTGATTCGTCAGAATTTAAAAACAGCTCAGTCAAGGCAGAAAAGTTATGCTGATAATCGTCACCGGGATTTGAGCTTTGCACCTGGTGATCTTGTGTATCTGAAAGTTTCACCCCTAAAGGGAATGCGTCGTTTCAGAGTCAGCGGGAGCTTGCACCTCGCTATATCGGTCCATTTCCAGTGGTTGCCAGAAGAGGAGAAGTTGCTTATAAATTAAAACTTCCCTCGCAGTTGTCAAATGTGCATGATGTCTTCATGTATCTCAGTTGAAGAAATGCCTTCGAGTGCCAGAAGAACAGTTGCAGATCAAAGAGATGAAACTGAAGGAGGATCTTTCTTATCCCGAGTATCCGGTCAGAATCTTGGATGAAACGGAGCGTAAAATCAGAAGCCGTGTGATCAAGTTTTGCAAGGTTCAGTGGAGCAATCATTCTGAGAAGGAAGCAACCTGGGAGCGAGAAGAGTATCTTAGAACTGAGTTCCCCGATCTTTTTCTTTCTCCGTCCGAATCTCGGGGTCGAGATTCTCCCTAAGTGGGGTAGGTTTGTAACATCCCATTTTCGGTTCTTTTGTTAAAAATTAATTTAAATTAATTAATTCAAGGATTTGGATTTTCTTCGGAATTTTAGTTAAGCTGACAGTCCTTTCCATCCAAAAATGGAATTTATTCCATTCGCGTCCCGAAATTCTATTTCATCTGGATATCCAAAATTCAAATCCAATTCCAGAATTCTCTAAAAATTCCGAAACCAATTTTTTTTGTTCCAAATATTCCATAGTATTTTTGAGAATTTTTCCAAGATTTTTAGAGCCTTCTTACTATTTTATCCTTCGCGCTTTATTTTCATCACTATTCATTTGGACCCACATGTCCGAGCTACAGTAGCATCTTCAACCTCTAGCCAGTGCATCACGAAATTCTTCCTCTCTTCAAACCTTTAGAAAAATATTCATAGCTTCTTTATTTCCGCATCAAATCAAGTGAGAATTGAACTGTTGCGACCGCATTGATGCATGGATTCAATCCCCGGCCGTTGCTCTCACCCATTCAAGCCGGATTTGGCGCAGTAAGCTATTAAGTCCAATTCATTGCTCACTTGATTTCTCGGCCGTTTCACAGTATTTTCGCGTGCTTCCACTTCCTATAGATGTGTATCACCTTCCTCTACGCCGTGCTCACCATTTCCCTTTGTTTCCTCAAACTTTTCCTCTCCAAAACTCGCGAAAACCGCAGCCCCGACGTTTACCAAAGACACCGGCGAGCCAACTTTTGGTCAAGTGAGTTATTTGAAGTTCCATTAGCGTCACTTTGTGCGCATTGTTGTTAGGAGCATAACCCCTCAAGAAAATCCAGATTTCGTCAAGTTTTGACTCCGGATTTTGCAATTGAACGTCGCCGGTCAGAGCTCTGTTCGTCGTCGATTACTCTCAATCCGGTAAGCCTCTTTAAAATCCGATCATACCTTTGGATTCGCGGCGTCGAGCTCTACATGATGCTCACCTTATTTTCCCCATTCCGCTGGCTGGAGCCCCTCCCTTGCCATTTGTCCAGAGTTGCTGGCCTCAGAGTGAACAGTGTTCACGTGTGAATAGTACCGAGCTACAATGCGATTTTTCTTTTTTGTGAATTTTCTTTCCAATCCAACTTCAAATGATCCGTTCTCTTCCGTCGTAACTCCGAATCGAGTGATTCAATTTTCTAAATTCATGTAAATTCAAGCTCTTTCTGCCAGTACTAATTTTATAATTTTTAGATTTTATTTCTTATCTTTTATTTATTGATCGCTCCGTTTTGCGCGTAGTCGAAGAAGCTGTCGCCGTCGCCGAAGAAATTGTCGATCTGCCGAGCGATCCTTCTCTCCTCGTCAACGAAGGCAAGTCTCTTTGACTCATGTTGATCCCATGTTTTATAAATGCTTTACAATGTTTTATTACTTGCATCGCTATTATTTAAAAAATGATGTTAAAATTTAGGTTGGTAGTTAATCCCAATTGTTATTACCACCTTGATATTGAAATCCTTGACTGTTGTAACGCTAGGTTGCTGTGACATGTCATAATAATAATACGTCATGATATATTTTGTTTAGTGCGCTAGATGTGCTTAAATACAAAGTCGATCAAATACCTATGGATGGATTACTTTGAAACTATGAAAAATTATGAATTTGAAAAGTTGTGGCAATATGTATGCCGCTGTATTTGCAAAATAAAAATGAAAATAATTTAGACTTGGGCGGATCGGTCTGTCTAGCGGGTGCAGATGGAGCACTGGTTTTTGTTGTGTTTGTGCCGCCCAAGTCAATTAAGGACCGACGTTTGTGATTGTCCATTCTAAGCACAACCGTACAACCACATGTCTAAATGGGTACGACCTGGCTGAATAATTTGTAATAATTTAATTTAGACTCGCCAGATGGTGGAATGTGGGTGCCAGATGGAGGCAAGTTTGTTTTTCCCACACGGCGCAAGAGGGGCTTCAGATCTGGTAGATGGAACCCTAACAGCGGTGAAACCTCAGCGGGTGGAGTCAGGTTAAATTATTACATTGTAAAAGCCTTGTCATGATCTCTTTGCCAACACACCAAAGGAAGTGTGCTTATTGCGCATAGCAACAAGAGACGATCATGTCTTGTGGGTAAAGCTGTACACCTTTGCAGAGTGTAAAACTATTCGAATAGCCGTGCCTACGGTCAAGGGCAAGTAAAGAATGCTTTCATATTGGTAGACTTGGTTTTTGGTTTTAAAAATTGATGTTTTGTGATCTGGGAGTGGTTAGAACTTCCGGATGTATTCCTGGTGGCTGGAGCCAGTCAGGTGGTTGGAACCTGTTTTGAATCATGACAGATGGAGTCATGTGATGTTTAAACAAGATCTTTTAAAATGGGCGGATAGAGCCTGTATACTAGTGTTGGTAGTTGGAACCTTCATTAGAGTTATAAATAATTTCAGTTGTACAAATAATTGTTAAAACTGCTTTGTGAAAATTATTATTAATAATGTTTGTTAAATCTGGCTTTGTGCAAAAGAACCATATTAAGCCATCTTTGGAAGGTCTTGAATCTTGCATATTTCCCCGACTTGCTGAGTATGTTTGTACTCATATGCTACAATAAATTCTTTCGTCAGAAGCTTTCCAAGATGCCACGAACGATGGTGAGTTATACGATGTGGAGTACGATGAAGACAATCCAGAGAGCTAGGCGCACGTTTCTTTTCAGTCGACTGCCTGTGGTGTTTATTGGCTTTACCATTTTGCTTCTTATTTCCGCTGCTGTAAACTTAAGGCCATGTGACCTGGTTTTGTAATAATGGCTTTTCGGCCAGTACTCAGTATTTATCTTTTCAATTCGTGCTTTTCGGTTATGATTCATCACTGTGAACTGTGTGTACCAGCGTTGATCTCGGACTAGTACAAAAATACAAAGGGGATTCTGGATAGCAAATCCGGGGTCTCACACATTAAAATGTATGTACCAATTGAAATGGTTTACCTGAGTAGTCAAGATATTTAATATTAACTTTTCAAGATTTTACTTTTATGTTTTTATTTTTTTTACCATTATCCATTAATCAATTTCATTTGTTGGATTTTTCATACAAAGCATAAATCCAAGGAAATACAAATAAGAACCAATAATGCCAAGAAAACTCATAAATAATCATATTCAAATTAAAAATACACATTTTCATTTTATTGCATTTTTCGGGATGTTACACCTTCCTAATATGGAGTTATTTCTTCTGCGTATATCTTTATCCCTCATAATTGGGCCCGTGATATCCGGAATTTCTGCATGTCGCTAGGGCATATCCTAAGTGGACACATATCCCATATTTAGATATTCAACACACACCAAAGGAAGTGTGCTAATGCCGACTGCACAAAGAGTTGATCATTTCTTATGGGTAAAGCTGTACACCTCTGCAAAGTTTAAATCTTTTCGAAAAGCTGCGCCCGTGGTCAAGTGCACTTGGTAAAGTCATCACATAGTTAGATGATTTGGTATTTTCAAAAATGGATGATTTGGAAATATGTGTTGGAAAGTTTTTATTTCAGATTTTATGCCAGGGAATGGTAACGAGATGATGCGATTCTCACATTCCAGGAGGACTATTGTAACATCCCAATTTTTTGCTCATTTCAATTCAATATGGTTTTTTTGGATTTTTTGAACTTCTTAAATTTTTCAGGAATTTATTTGGATTTGTTTATTATTATTGAATATGGCTTGTTATGGAAATTGTTTAAATAATGAGAAAGTTTAAATAAAGTTTTGCCAAAAATATTATTTGGGTTCCAAATGTTTCAAATATTTTCCAGAATTTTTCTAATATTTTTACTATTTTCATGGAGTTATTTCATTTTCTGGAAATATTTTATATAGGAAAATGTTTTAAAATCCTTCTACAGTATTTAGGCCGAAACCCGTTGGGCCTAACCCCATTCCTTAGTTTGGACCAGCCCAAGCCGTCAGATAGGTTGTGGACGTTGGATTTTTAATGAGTGGTCAAGATTTGTTCGCATGGTCTTGCACTGTGGACAGTTAGATCAAGATCGTGTGGCTGCCGGTGAGTGTTTCGGTTCAGGACTCCATCTGTTCTTGGCCATTGATCACCGTGTGCGTGCCAAATTGCTCCGCATGGTCTGAATCGTCGATCACGCCACATGGCGCTACCTGGTCGTCATCTCCTAGATACACTCGGTGCAGAACTGGCCGTGTTCGCCATGAATGCGAGCTCAAGACGGAGGCTACGTGGACACTTTGGCCAATAAAAGGAGCGCATCAGCATCGTCAGAGTGCCATAGCCAGGAAAGGGTTTCGGTGTTGCTTGCTAGTCAAACAGCCATTGTAGACGCAGTCGACATGCTCGATCATGGGCATACCTTGTACCATCTTCTTGTAAGCCAGATCCTTCAGTGCATGAAAATTCACATGCCCATATCTAGCATGCCATCGCCACGCCTCTTCTATGCTTCTCGCCATGAGACACCCAGATTGATGTGTAGCACATACAACCGGTTCCTTGATATGCTCACTTTAGCCAACATCCTGCGTGTTATGTCCAAGATAGACATCAGTCCTCCTTCGACCACAATCTTACAGCCGTTCTAATCCAACTAGCCGAGACTAATTATATTACTTCTCAGTCTCAGAATATAGTAAACGTTCGTGAGTATTCCGTGTTCACCAGTGAAGCACTCAATCAGCACCGAGCCTCTTCCATCTATTTCCATAGCCTAACCGTTTTACTGACCCGTTGATGGTCATGTCAGTCTCAGCAAACTTCTCCATGCAGCCGGTCGTATGGTTGCTTGCACTGGTATCAAGGTACTAGGCCTTGCTGTGGGTGCCGCTAAGCTTCGGCACCACCTTATCTTCATACAGAAACACATCCTCATTTGGTTCTGGTACTGTGTGAATGAGTTCACAAGCTTCAACCATCAGGAGTGCTAGTTCTTCATCGTTTTGTTTTGTAATGAGATTGGCCCTTTCTCTACGGTTTGGCTTGGGACACTCTTTGGCAAAGTGTCCATATTCATTGCAATTGAAACACTTGACCTTTTAGATTTGTCAGAGTTACGCGGCTTTCATTCATCGACAACGCATTCACCATCACCTCAGCCTTGTCTGCGCCCGCGCCCACGGCCTCTCCCTTGATGCCCTCCCCTCTTAGTGTTGCTTGAGCTCTTGTCTCTTTTTCCCTTCATGCTTCTTGCCTCCCACTCAGCTTGGGTGAGGAGAAGCTGCTCAACCCCATTCTTTGAATGCTGCCACCCCTTGAGTCCTTCCTCGAAGGTTCTAAGATGGCCAATCGCCTCTGAGACCAACATCTCTGTGACATCATCGAACTGCTCGATCATTCTGATAATCTGGAGGAACCGATCTGGAACCGAGGCAAATAGTTTCTCGACAACATCGCTATAGTCGAGCTTTGTGCCGAGTGAGCGAATCTCGCCCACCAGTGTGGTGAGTTTCATGGAGTACTCGCTGATGGTCTCTGAATTCTGCATGTGCAACTGGTTCAATTTCCATTTCAGGACCTGTGCATGCGCCTTCTTGACACGATCTTCGCCAATTCGCATCTCCTTGAGCGTGTTCCATGCTTCCTTCGTCGTCTGCTTCTTCATGATAGCCATCATTACGTCATCTGGCATAGCCTGAGAGATGGCCACCATGGCACCTTGATCCTTATCGTCGTCCTCGTTTCCATCTTCGATCGCTGACTATACCCCTAACGAACGCAAGATGATCTTCATCTTAACGGCCCATATGCCGTAATTTGTTTCGCTCAACGTTGGGTATTGGACGAGATTGAGGCGCATCTTGCCGTCATCTTGACGACAGCGCCTTTCTTCGATGGAGCCTCTTCGTTGTCGGCCATCGCTTTGCTTCCTTAGGCTCTGATACCACTTGTCAGAAATTTGCCCAGAACCTTTAATGTCCAGCGACGAACTGGAGCCTCGCAGCAAAACGCATGCGATCACAGAGAAACAAAGCACACACTAAGAACACATGGAATTTTCCTTTTGCGACGCACACCCATCACGTCCTTTTCGTTTTCTTATCTTAAATAAAGAGGCAATACAAGACTCCAGCCATCACACGTTAAGAGTCCTAAACAAACACCTAAATTATTTAAACTTTACCAACTAAGACTTGCTTATCTCTCTAACCATCACTACTACACGAATATACATCACAATCGGTTCTTTTTATCATCACAGTCGGTTCTGGTAGCGACACAAAGTCATGAGACAGAGATGAGGCGACACTATTACTGTTGGTTCATGTCCGATAGAGATGAGTGTGTCATCTCTATCGGTTCACCGATAGAGATGAGCGTGTCATCTCTATCGTTTCTTCTAAAGAACCGATAGAGATGGCGCACCCATCTCTATCGCTTCTTCTAAAGAACCGATAGAGATGAGGTGGTCATCTCTATCGCTTCTTACAAAGAATCGATAGAGATGACCCCCTTATCTCTATCGTTTTCTTCTCAGAATCGATAGAGATGAGGGGGTGTGCTGTTTTTCAATTCACGCTCCAATTAACACATATTTCACACAGTATGCACATATCACATTCACACAGCAATAGCACACATTATGCACATATCACATTCACAGAACACATATATTTTATTACAACACATATCACATTCGTTCACAAAATAGAACTCAAACATGCATCACAGTCAGTACACATGCAATCGCAATCACATACATCACGCAAAGCACACTACAAGCAGATATATGGAAGTGTACTTTCTAGCACACTCATAGAAACACTGATAGTGGTATATTTTTATATTGATTAATTATTAGTACCTTTTTATCTATGAATTTCTAGAGACCCTACTTTTTAGTTGTTAGTTATGCAGTCGAAGTCATGTGCCTGTTTTTCCTGTTGTACAGAAGATAATAATGTTTGCACTCAGTTGGTATTATGAGGACACAAATTGTGACATATCCTATTTCTGAGACCTAATTTTTGTGTTAAGGTGCAAGAGGGAGGAAGCAAAGATCACTGCTTGGGAAAATCTGCAGAAAGCAAAAGCACAGGCCATGTTTGTATTAATTGTTGAATGTTAATATTTCTTTGCTTTTGCCATTGCACTTACATGCTCTGGCTTTTGTGCTTCAGATGAAGCTTGAAAATAAAAGATCATCATCAATGGATAGAATTTTGGGCAAACTACGATCTGCTCAGAAAAAAGCATGACATGCGTAGTACAGTCAGACATATCCACATAAAGTTTAATTTAACATATTAGAGATTTCACTACTTCAAGTGTCAATGCTCTGTTGGCCGCAAGATTTTCTACATGCTAATGGGCAAACAGACTTACTAGAGCTTGTTTACTTGATACAATTACTAATATTACACATGTTTCTTTAGAACATTGCAGCTCATGCGAGTTGATTTTTCTGGAAGCTGATTCAAGTCTACTTCAGAAAATCAAGGTTAAGCTGATACGAGACTAAGCAATGCTGATTGTTTACATCAAGAAGAGCATATACACTCCTATCAGTAGGCGATATTCACGTCTTTCTCTCTATCCACATTCACGGTGCTTTCCATTTAAAAAATTTCCTCTCCAGTGCAACATACTGCAAAAAAATGAAAAGAAATAAGGTGCATTTGCAAATAGGAAAGAAAGTGAATTCAAGTTTAAAGGCAGCGAACTACAAAATTACATAAGTATAAATTACAAGGATAGACTATTTACAGTAGGGACAAGCCAATACCTTAGGTATAACAGTGCATTGTGAATGACTTTTGGCAGTGTCAAACGTATGTGAAGCAGCAGCTGTTACAACTCCTAAAAAGCCTACAGCAAGACAAGATGCGAAACGAGACACGAGGCCTGCTTCTTCTAGTTTTCTGAGAAGAGGAAATGTGAAGGCAACACGAAAATCAGTTATAACATTATCCCTATCTAAGTTTCCAAATCAAATATACTAGTATGGTTCCGTTAGCCAGGTTCAGGGTTCTTATTAGCAGCCCTCCAAGTAAGCATTGCTGTGTGTATGAATTGCCAAGTTGAAAAGAACAATGCAACAGACAGTCTCGTGCTATCCCTGGTCTAAGTCCTCTCCATGGAGCACCCCATCCTTCAAGTGATATCACTCTAGAAGGCACCTGAGCATCAGAGGGTAACGGGGCTTCCTAGAGCGACCAAGATCCACGGATCTTCGTTTGTGGCACCCATCATGTCAGGATGCTTTGGGAAAGATTAGACAAAAGGTTGACAGTGCTGTTCCATACTCTAATGTCAGGGACATAACCAGGTAATAGTTTCGAAAGCACTGAAAATGACTCGTGTAATATTAGGAGGACCCATAGCTTTCAAAGTTGTCACAGAACCAACTTGGTTCCGAAGTTTCAGTAGTTCAAATGGTGTACACATGATGGCCTATACACACACGAACCGATTGTATTCTGTAATGGTCGATGTAACACCCTAAATTTTGCTCTAATTTAAATTTTTGGAGTATTTTTGATTTTTGATAATTTTTGGGAATTTATTCAAATTTATTTGGATTTATTCAAATAAAGCCTTTCTTGAAAACAATTAAATAATGGAAAAGTTTTTGCAAAGTTTTATTGGAAATATTTTATTTGAGTCCCAAATAGCTCAAAGTAATTCTAGAATTTTTTTTTGAATTTTTCTGATATTTTTACAATTTTCTTTGGCCAAAACTATTTTCTCGAAATATTTTTATTCGAAAAAGATTTAAAATCCTGAACGTGTTTGGGCGAAACCTCAGGACCGGCCAAGATCGTGCTCGCCCACCACGTCGCCGGCCCACGCAGCCCGCCCCGCCGAAACCCTAGCCGTCGCCGCGTTTCGCCCGTTGGATCAACACCGTGCGATCAAGGAATCACCACGTCACTCCGCCGTTTTCGCCCGTTGGATCGCTGCGCGTGGACGCCCGGGATTTCGCCACGTCGTTTCTTCTCTGTTTACATTTAGTTTGTATCTGTGCCGTTAGATCTGTTATGGACGGTCTGGATTAACCCCAAGGTTTACACGTTAGTTGGATCTTGATCGTTAGATCTAGAACGAACGGCTTGGATTAGATCTAATTTCTGCGATATGTTTTTGTCTTAGCCGTTGGATCGTTAGTGAACGCGTGAGATTGTGCCGTGTAGCGTGTTGAATAGTAAACAGCTCGGGTACCGTGAAGCCGTTGGATTAGATCTGAACGGCGGCTGTGAGTAGATCGGTGGAGCGCGGATCCGTGCCGTTCAAATTTGAACGTGCGGCGGAGATGACACCGCACCCCCATCGAATCCCGTGCGGACGCGTGTGCGCGTTGACCGACGGAGAGACCAGATCCAACCGTTGATTTCGGGCACACCGTTGGATGCGTGACGCGTGGGGGCGTGGAGTGCGAAGCGTCGCCGAACCACGCGGGGGTGAGATCCGACCGTTGGTTGAGCGAACGGTCTGGATCTTGCCGCGTGTCGCGTCGGGATTGGCTGCGCACTGTCGCTGACGCCACGGCTTGCGTCACCCGGTGCATGAGCACAGTGCTGCTAGTCCACGGTGGACCAGAGCCGGGCCGTGAACCCAGCCCATGAACCGGAGCGACGTGGCGGCACCATAGGCTGCCACGTGTCATGCTGACGTCATAAATAATTTTTATATATAAAAATATTTCGGCTGAAATTCTTTTCTGTGCTGACGTCATCATGACGCAATGTTGACATCATAAATACGATTTTTTTTCAGTACAAAAATAATTTGCAAAAATCGGATTTTCTAATTTCTGTAATTTCAGATTTTATTCAAACTTCAAATGGCTATAACATTTGCATTTTAACTCGGATTTGGGTGATTAAAATTTCTAAAAATTCATAAAATTGTGATATATTTAATGATGAATTTTATTTGAATTTTTGAGGACATTTAGTCCTCTATATTAGTTATTTATTATATGTTTGGTTTGTACGCGTAGACGCAAATTTGCCAGAAAGTTTCGAGGAAGAATTCGTCGCTCAGGACCAAGCTTCGGAACAAAACCAGCAACTCTTTGAAGGCAAGTGATGCTTTGATCATTTTGATCCCAGATTTTAAAATGTAATTTATGCTTTGAAATTATGCATGCTTATTTATTTAAAATGAAGCTAATTTAAATTGGGATAATGTAGTTAATCAACCCATTTTGTTATGTCACCTTGAAATGATTAATTGTATGCCCTAAATCATTGTCACCCTAAGTTGAATGTACTGGTTGGATAATAATATGAAGCCAACACGGGAGGCTAGACCGTGAGTAGATGCTTAGCCTTGCAACGAGTCATGAATGATCTTTCAGAAAAATGCTACAAAATTGACTAATGGAATATTGAATGTATTTTGAAAGTGGTGTGATGATGCCACATGATGATATGGAAGTATGGTGACCTGTGTGGTTCCATACTGATGTTGAGTTATTGCTGGCATGTGTTGCACAATAATCAACTTGGTGGGAAATGATTTAGACTGGGGCAAGTGCCAAGAGGCTGTGTGCCTGGTGGGCCTGTGTGGCATTGGGTTGATGAGTGTTGTGAGTTTGTGTGCCACAATGGGCTGTGTGCCACTGTTGAGTGTTGGAAGTCTTGCCTTGGTCAGTTAAGGACTTCACCTTGCAAGCCTTTGATCTGAGTCACCCGTACAACCACATGTCTGATATGGGACAGTCCTAGTTGATTAGGGTTCTAATATCTTTCCTCTGATACCTCGGGGTGACAGTGCATAGGGGTGTATCTGTACGGGGGAGCGTACCTGTGCTACGGCTTGGTGCCCATCCAACGGTGATTGGCCTGTCCTATACTTCGGCTCTGTGTGAGGGAAGGGATGTGAAGGCAATACCGGAGAGGTTCTTTGGTTAAGGTAGAGGTTCCTGAAAAGCTTTGTTGCAGACAATCACCTATGTGGTGAGCGGCTGTATCTTGTGGGTAAAGTTTACAACCTCTGCAGAGTGTCAAAACTATTCGAATAGCCGTGCTCACGGTATTGAGCATTGCTCGGGGATTACAGTCAAGGGGTAGATCTTCGTAAAACAAAATGTGGAAATGGTGGCTGTGTGCCAGTGTTAAAAATGAATTGTTAAGGCTGTGTGCCGAGAACCTTCGAAGAAAAACCATTTGAAGAAATTAGTATTACTTATAACTGTTCCACTGCTTTAATCTAATTAAGATATTGGTTTAAAAATGCTGCTTGATGCAAAAGAACCACATAAGCCAATCCTTTGGAATATGCTTTGCATATAGTAATAGCGATGCATTCTGTGCATTACTTGTTGAGTGCCTTGTGTACTCACCCCACCTTGCTTATCAACCCCAACATCAGTGGAGGAGTCTACACCAGCATGGGAGGAGTACATCGAGGATACAAACAACTAGGGGGCAAGCCCAGTCGGTTGCCTGTGGCAAGATGAAGGCTTCCACGACTTTTATTTATGTTCCGCTGCTATTTCAATTACTCTGAATAATGTAAGCCCTGCGTGGTCGATTTTATGTAAGGAGACCATAAGGTCGCATGCAGCTCGATTTATATAAATGGTTGCACTATTTATTCTTATATCATTGTGAATGTCTGTGATGTGCAACCCTGTAAGACTGTGTGTGCTAGCGTGATCCTGGACTAGCACAGAATACACAGAGGGTTCGGATTTGCAGATTCAGGTCCCGACAGAGGTGGTATCAGAGCAGGCTGACTGTAGGACTTGACCCTAGTTGGTTGTACCTAGGAGGGTAAAACTATTTTCTAAAGAACTAATCCACTTGAGGAAGAATATCTATGAAATCTCGACTTATCCTTTCTCCCTTGCTTCATACCTATGCTGAATTCTTATTATTATTTTCTGTTTAATTTAAACATGGTTTATTTTGGCAGATGAGGATGATCCATACCTACGGAGAGCGCACCGGAGGATACGCCGCGGAGTTATGGCGTATGATGCAGTTGCTCGGAGGTTTTGACAGACCACTGTATCGAGGGACTACGGTGGTATGGGCAGGACTTGACATCGCCTGGGATGTCAAGATCACAGTGTATGCTCGGGAGAGGACGAGGGCGAGCCGTCCTATCTACATCACGGTCAGGAGGTCTTCTTTTGAGGCCGGGATCCAGGAGATGGCGCGTCAGGCGATGCGGCAGATTGCCCGCACTTACTCCGCAGAGTTGGAGGGCACCGTCTTTCGTCACCATCCGCGTCGAGACAATCGTTTTGACAGGATGGAGCTTGTGGAGGAGGACGCCACGATCACCCACCTGGCGAGGTATGTCATCGCCTAGGAGGACGCCTTGGACGAGACAGTCCAGGAGCTGCAGAGGACCCGTGACGAGGTCACAGAGGCGAGGATCCAGCTGCCGGAGGGCTTAGCTCACTCCATGCAGAAGATCTAGGAGTTAGAGATGGCTCTGTATGGACCCGAGCCTGAGCAGTCCTGGAGTTACACGATCTAGATCCGGAGGAGCCAGAGCAGGAGGCACCAGTGCAAGAGCAGGCAGCCCCGGGACCAGCAGAGTCGATGGGGTCATTTGCACCAGCCGCAGTGGTCATCAGGACCAGTTTGCCCCGCTGCCAGAGCACCCACCGGTGTATGCCCCGGGGGACCCGCAGCCGGGTTGGCTCGATGAGTGATCGAGTCTAGCCGAGGGTAGTGTCGAGACTCGAATGTTTGAGGCGCGTCTTTTGCTCCAGGGTACCATTAGGTGTGAGTCGTTATGAATTGCTATGTTTGCTTACTTGTTTTTGGTTGTGAGTGTCTCGTATGTGTTGCATTGCCCTTAGGCACTTGTGAGCAACCATACTACCTTATATATAAATCAATAAAGTGGCTAAATAATTTAAGTTACACCTGTTTCCCCCACGTAAATTCTTCTACTTGTCTATGCTGTCTTCTTTTCTTAACTTTGGAAGTTTGCAACAGATGGTGAGGACTCGTGGAAATGTTGGAGCCAGTGAGAAGGAGCTAATCAAAGCTAACAACTGAATGAGGAACCAATCCCTCAACCGCCGCAAGTCGATATGCAGAACTTGGGAGCCTTTCTGGCTGCCCAAACTCAACTTATGAACACGATGGTTCAAACCATGCAGCAGATATCTAATCAAGCTGCTCCGAATGTTCAACCTGGGGGTAACTGTAACATCCCAAAAATTTGACCTATAATTTCACTCACGTGCATTTTTGTGATTTTCTGAATTTATTGGATTTTTTCAGAAATTATTTGAATTCATTTTAATTAAGTATATTGAACCTTTGGTGAAAACTAATTATATATAGATAAGAATAATATGAAGTTTTGTCAAAAATATTTTATTTAAGTTCAGAATGTTTCAAGGTATTTATGAGAATTTTCTTGGATTTTTCCTGATATTTTTATTTGCCTTAAATGAATTAATCTAATTTCGGGAATTATTTTAATTCAAAAAGCTTTTGAAAAATCTTGGAGCGAAGATGGGCCAAGCCCAAAGACCTTTGGCGTCGCGTGAGCCCAAAGTCGTGTGGCCGCTCACCGCTTCGCCGCGCCCACGCGCGGTACCGTTAGATCAAGATCGTGCGGTTAAGATCATGCGGTGTTGGTTTGGAAAGATTTGATCACATCCGTTGATTTTGGAAGGTGCGGATTGGATTGGATCGGCCGAGATCTAATCGTGGCCTCTCGTTGCAGATCGGACGGCTCTCGATCGTCGTCTCTGATTCGGTTTCCAAATCCGCCGCCGCTTGCCGTCGCCGCCGCGTGATTTAGGGTTTCCTTCCGTGCGAGCATGCCGAGGCTATAAAAGCCGCAGCCCGCACTCCAATGTTCCTCGTTCCCTTGCACAGCCAGTAGCTCTAGCCTCTTCGCCTGTTTCGCTGTCGTCGTCGCCCAGGAGCTCGCCGTAGTTCTTTGCAGCGCCGCCGCGAGTTTTTACGCCGTTCCGCCGCCGTCGAATCGGTTCCAGATCTGGGGTCGTCGTTCCAAGACGCGTCGAGGCCGCCACTTATTCTCGCCGGAGTCGCGCCGAAACGCCGTTCGGGTAGTCATCTTCCTCCGCTCCGGTGCAAGCCCGCCGCTGTGTCTCGGAGCTTCACGCAGCCGTTGGATCTTCGCCGAACCGTCCGGATCAAGCCACGTTAGATTCGAATAGACGTTCGGGATTGAGACGCGTGTGCGTAATGTGTCAGCCGTTGGATCGTCTCGCGGATGTGCGACGCGTGTCGGTGCGGGTACCGAAGCATCGTGCGCCGGGTGCACCGTGGACAGGCGTGTGCCGTGGACTTGGTCCATAGACTGAGCGACGTGGCGCAATTTGGTTGGCCCATGTATCGCGATGACGTCATGCTGATATCAGCCGGTCCACAGCACAGTATCTCGAGTCCACGGTGGACCAGCGTGTTTTCGTGGACTAAGTCCATGCGCCGAGGCCACGTGTCCGTCTCTGATTGGTCCACGTGTCGCTTGCGCATTAATCGGTAATTTCCAGTAAATATATAATTCGGGGAAATCGGTTTTTTCTAATTTCTGTATTTTCAGTATTTATTCAAACTTCAAAAGGCTATATATTTTGTATTTTAACTCGGATTTGAGTGATTCAAATTTCTAAAAATTTGTAAAATCAAGATATATTTATTGGTGAATTTTATTTTATTTTTGGAGTTTGTTTGCTCTCGGGTTTGGTGTTTATTTGCTATTTTGGCATCGTTTCGCGTAGACGTTGAACTGCTCGGTGATCCAGAGGAAGATTCGTCGCTCCAAGACCTAAGCTCAGATCAAGACCAGCACCTACTCCAAGGCAAGTTGTGCTTTGATCATGTTGCACCTAATTTTCACCAAAATTGCTATTTTATCTCTTAAACTTTATGCATGATATTTTATATGTATAAATGATTTCAATTAATCTGGGAATTAGATAATATGCCTATTTGAATTAAGTCATACCTTGTCAATTTTATGCCATGATCTATTTGTCACCCTAGGATGTGGAATTATAGTTGGTTAATATTGATAATCAACCTGGGCTAGTTAGACCATCATAGATTGCTTAGCCATGCCACGTCATCACATGTGTCCGGATGTTGATACTTAATCTTGACTAATGGAATATGGAACAATGTTTATGAATTGGTGTGTTATATGTCGTCACACAGTGATATCAAGTTGTCGTGGCAAGGAGGTCACACATTTAGATTGAAATGTTGATGGCATGTGGTAATGATTTTAGATTGGGGCAAGTGGCAAGGGGCAGTGTGCGAAGGTGGGCTAGGGTTGGCAGGAGTATGTGGAAGTCTTGCCTTAATCACCTTAAGGACTTAACCTTGCAAGCCTTTGACCTGAGTCCTTCTTGCAACCACATGTCTGGAATAGGACAGCCTAGCTGAATAATTTGTGAAACCTAGATTTCTGTACTGTCGTGGTGAATAGTGAGTCCCAGGCTACGGTTTAACTCACATGGCGCAAGAGGGGGGCCCTGTTGTGATGGTTTAACCCTTCAGTGTTGAAACCTTAGCGAGCAGTACTGGGTCTAGGTGTACCATTGTAAAGGCTTTGTTACGATCACTCGCCTTGGTGGTGTTTGGTTGTATCGTGTGGGTAAAGTGCATAACCTCTGCAGAGTGTACAATCTATTCGAATAGCCGTGCTCACGGTATTGGGCAATGCTCGGGAATTACAGTTAAGGGTTAGACTTTTGTTAAACAAAAACCTATTGGGATGGCAAGGTGCCATGGGAGGTGGAAATTGATTTAGGATTAGGAACTTGGTGTATTTCAGAAATACCGAATTTATTAATTGCTGTATTTGTTTTACTGCTTTCCAATCTATTTATTATATTCTTGTTAAATGCTGCTTTATTGCAAAATAGCCTTATTAGCCATTCCTTTGGATTAAGCCAAGCATATAGAATATTAGACTTGCATTACTGTGCACAACTTGTTGAGTGCTTTATGTACTCACCCCAACAATAACAACTTCAGAAGAGGAGGAATCTACACCCTTCGTGGAGGAGGATTATATGGATGCGAATGCTTAGGGTCCGAGCCTCATCAGTTGCCTGCGGTGAACTGGGGAGCTGCTACGCTTATTTATTTTTCCACTGCTGCTTATTTGCTATTTCTTTTATAAGCCCTGTGTGGCAATAATCATGTAAGACAACAGTTACTATTAATTATTAAAGTTATGCTATATTCCGCTGTGTATGACTATGATAGCATCTATGTTGAGCCTGTGTGCACTAGCGTGATCCTGGACTAGTGCGGTATACACAGAGGGTCCGGATTTGCAAATTCGGGTCCCGACAGAGGTGGTATCAGAGCCAGGTTGACTATAGGTCTTGGCCCTAGGTAGTTGGTATCTCTTAAGAGTGTCCAAAATTATTTTCTAAAAGAAAAAGGTGAAATTGACTAATAAGAAACTCTTGGCTTATCTCATCCTTCTACTCCCATCCTTGCTAAATTACCTTATTTTCGTTGTCGTTTCGAGTGGAGATCTTATTCAAAATTTTGTTTTGAATAGATGCCGATCTTCGATCTTCGAGTCGAGGCGTGGTGGCTACGCCATGGAGCTGTGGAGAGTTCTTCAAGTGATTGGAGGCTTTGATCGTCCGCTCTACCGAGGAAGCAACTGGAACGTCAACGGTGTGCATCGGGGATTCTTCTGCAAGCTGATCATCTTAGCTCGAGAGTGCGACGCGACCACCAGACCGATCCACATCACCGCCCGGAGGTTCACTTACGAGGTGGAGTTCAGAGGATGCTAGACTTGCTCTCACGACGGATCCGCCACGACCACGCCTACGAGCCGCGACACCGTGTTTCGACTTCACCCGAGCGGGCGGCGTGCGGCGTCAACGGATCGTGGAGGGGTGTGCTATCGCAAGACACCTTCTTGAGTTCGCCACCGCCGTGAGGATCACCGAGGGACACTGCGCAGGAGCTGGAGACAGCGTGTGAGGCGCTGAGAGTGGCGGAGCGAGAGCTTCAAAAGACCCGTGACGCCGCAGCCAGAGTCATCGGTGAGTTGGAGGAGGCCTTGCAGGTAGCCGAGGAGATAGCAGATCAGGTCGTCCAAGAGCCAGATGAGGTCGCCGAAGAAGAAGAAGAGGAAGAAGACCCGGAAGAGCGTGAGTGGGAGCCTGAGGAACCAGCAGAGGGTCACCAGGATAGGTTCGCACCCATGCCGCCCCACCCACGGTGTATGCACGGATCGATCTCACCTGTGGTGGTGGATGAGTGAGAGTCGGTCTTAGAGTTGTGTTGAGACTCGAGTATTGAGTCGCGTCTTTAAGTTAGCCTTTACCTTTTAGTAGACGTTAAGGTTGCATGTTTAGTTTGGTTCTTAATTGTTTGCTGAGTGTGCAGAATGTGTTGCAAAGCTCTTAGGCATTGTAAGCAACCATACCAAGTATTAATAAAGATTATTTAAGTTGGGTTTAACCTGTTTCCCCGCCTTAGAAATTCTTGCATCTTATCTATGCTACATCTACCTTTCCTAACCCAAGAAGCAATCAAGCAGATGGTGAACACCCGCAGCAACAACGGAGCTTCAGGAAGTGGTCTGCTCCCAGGCAACAATCCCAACGAAGGAGCACCACCGCATCAGGCACCGCTAGTGGATATGCAGAACTTGGGAGCTTTTCTCGCTGCAGACTCGGTTGATCACGAGATAATGATGCGTGAGATGACCAATATGGCTGCAGTCAACAACCCCGCTACTCAGATTAATAACGGCGGACCTCGTCCTTATTCCAAATTGTCAGACTTTATGAGGACCCAACCGCCAACATTCTCGGGCAACGTCAACCCCTTGGAAGCAGATGATTGGCTGAGAACCATTGAGAGGAAGTTGTACATCACGCAATGTGAAGGGCATGAGAAGGTTCTTTATGCATCCCATCAGCTTGAGGGAACAAATGCGAGAATGGTGGGAGAACCATCGTGCTACTCACGAGGCACCCATGGAAATCACGTGGGAAGAATTCGCAACGGCCTTCGCCAATACCACGCACGGAAGGAATGATAGACCGAAAAGGAAGAATTCAGGCGCTTAAGCAAGGAGGCCAACCGGTGGTGATTACTTGAACAAATTCACGCAGATTAGCTCGCTATGCTCCCTCAAGATGTGGCGACGAACAAGGCTAGGCGATCCGATGCATGAAGGATTAAACTCAGATCGCAAGTGGGGTGATTACCCACACTTTTCTAGATTTTCAAGAATTGGTAAACAAGGCTTTGATTCTGGAGGATAAGCGCAGGGAGCTTGGGGAAAATCGCAAGTGCTTGATGACTAACCCAGGTGGACGCCCTAACCACCTGCGAATGAGGATGACCCCGCAACAGTTTGCTATGTTCCAAACGCAAGCTGTTAACAAACCAGCAACACCTGCACCGCGACCACCAGGACAGAGTTATCAGACACCGGCCCAAGGTAACAATGCTCAAGGAGTCAGTGATCGGCCGCCGAGAAGGTGCTACGATTGCAATGAGTAGGGCATTATGCCAACAGATGTCCCCAGAAAGGAGGTATCATGCCAGTGCGCTTCAACCTTGGGACGACACCTGCTAAGGCGCCGATGACGGGAGCAAATCGAGGAGCTGGACAGGCAGGAGCAACGTCTCAAGCTACTATTCGAGGCAGAGGCAACCACATCACCGCCGATGGAGCCTGTGAAGCATCGACGTCGATTGGGTAAGTTTTGGTAAACTCAAGACTGCAACAAAGATTATTTGATTCAGGAGCTTCGCATTCATTTGTCTCTCGAGCTTTTGCATCTGAAAATGGTTTGAGCATGAAAAATCTTAAGTGTGTGATGCTAGTCCAAGCCCCAGGATCTGAGTTAAGATCTAACCTTGGATGTTTGGGGGTAAAGCTAAAAATTAATGGGTTAGAGTTCCTAGCGAACTTGATTATTCTAGATGCCCAAGTTTTAGATGTTATCCTCGGTATGGATTGGTTAACCAAGCATAAGACAGTATTGGATTGCGGTCAAAGGATTGTATCCATTGAGAGCCCTAGAGGAGAAAAGGTGGAATTCCGAGCGACATCAGTTCGTAAGGGTCAATTAATTGTTAATAGCGTGAAAGCCGTCATAGAGGACGTGCCAGTGGTCAGGGAATATCCGGATGTATTTCCAGAGGATCTGCCGGGAATGCCGCCAGACCGTGAGATCGAGTTTGTCATTGAGTTAGTACCTGGTACAGCACCAATAGCAAAAAGACCTTATCGGATGCCTACCGATGAGTTGGTGGAAATGAAAAAGCAGATCGACGAGTTATTAGAGAAGGGTTTTATAAGACCAAGTTCGTCGCCATGGGGAGCGCCAGTTCTGTTTGTCAGGAAAAAAGATGGAAGCCTTAGAATGTGTATTGATTACCGTGCACTTAATGAAGTGACGATTAAGAATAAGTATTCGTTGCCAAGGATTGATGATCTGTTCGACCAGTTGAGAGGAGCTGGAGTTTTCTCCAAGATAGACCTTCGTTCCGGATATCATCAACTAAAGATTCGAGCAGAAGATGTTCCAAAGACCGCATTTTCTTCAAGATACGGACATTATGAGTTCACGGTCATGTCTTTTGGATTGACCAATGCGCCAGCATATTTCATGAACTTGATGAATAAGATTTTCATGGAATACTTGGACAAGTTTGTTGTTGTGTTCATAGATGATATTTTGGTATATTCAAAGACCGAAGCAGAGCACGCAAATCATCTGAGGCTAATGTTGGAAAAGCTGCGTGAGCAACAGCTGTATGCTAAATTCAGTAAATGCAACTTTTGGAAGGAAAAGGTGGAAGTTCTCGATCATGTTATGACTGCAGAAGGAGTTGCCGTCGACCCAAGCAAAGTGGAGGCAGTGTTGCATTGGGAACAACCAAAGTCTGTCACTCAAGTCCGAAGTTTTCTGGGAATGGCAGGATATTATCGCCGATTCATAGAAGGATTTTCGATGATTGCGAGACCTCTTACGCAGTTATTGAAAAAGGAAAAGAAATTTTCTTGGACGCTAGATTGTGATAAGGGTTTTGAGGAATTAAAGAAGCGTTTGACAACAGCCCCAGTGTTGGTTTTGCTTAATGTTGTAAACGACCGATATATCTTGTGATGCGTCAAGACAGGTCTTGGATGCGTATTGATGCAAGAGGGTAAAGTGGTCGATATGCGTCAAGGCAGTTAAGACCGCATGAAGGGAATTATCCTACGCATGACTTGGAATTGGCTGCCGTGGTGCATGCCTTGAAATTGTGGCGTCATTATCTCATGGGAAATAGATGTGAGATATATACGGACCACAAGAGTTTGAAATATATCTTCACCCAATGATCTTAACATGAGGCAAAGGAGATGGTTGAACCGATCAAGGATTATAATATGGGAATCCACTACCATCCAGAAAGGCTAATGTAGTGGCCGATACCTTGAGTCGTAAAAACCATGTTGCAAACATGATGGTACAGAAGATCAATCGGAGTTGTTTAAGGAGTTTGAAGTTAAAATTGGTAATGGTTCGGAATGATTTATAGCTGCTTTGGAAGTAAGGCCGACGCTTGAAGATCAGATTTGGGAAGGGCAAAAGGATGATGAGAAAATCAACCGAATCAAAGCTAAAAAGGATGAAGGATTAGCGGCAGATTTTACTATGGATGGCCGGGGTACCATGTGGTTCAAGGGTCGTATTTGTGTGCCAAACAGACCAGAGCTTAAGCAGTTGATTTTAGAAGAGGCTCACAATTCCAAGTATTCAATCCATCCAGGAAGCGCCAAGATGTACCAGGACTCAAGGGAATGGTTTTGGTGGCCGAATATGAAACGTGAAGTCGCTGAGCATGTTGCCTTATGTGATATATGCCAGAGAGTTAAGGCAATAGACCAGAGACCTGCAGGATTACTACAACCGTTAAAAGTTCCAGAATGGAAATGGGAAGAAATCGGTATGGATTTCATCACCGGGTTGCCAAGAACCCAAAGTGGGTATGATTCTATATGGGTTATCGTGGATCGACTGACCAAAGTTGCTCACTTCATCCCAGTCAAGACAACTTACTCAGGAGACCGGTTAGCAGAACTATACATAGCTAGAATTGTGTGTTTGCATGGGGTACCAAAGAAAATAGTGTCGATGAGGTACCCAGTTCACCTCGAGATTTTGGGATAAATTGCATGAAGCCATGGGAACAGCGTTTGAACTTCAAAGACGGCATATCACCCGCAGATCGATGGTCAAGCAGAAAGAGTAAATCAGATTTTGGAAGATATGTTAAGAGCTTGCGCATTAGCCTATACTACATCATGGGATAAATGCTTACCGTATGCGAGTTCAAACTATAACAACAGATTACTGTGCTAGTTTGCGATGTCACCATTTGAGGCTTTATATGGTCGTGCTGTCTGTACCCAATCGAATTGGAATGAGACAGAGAGCGTATGATATTTGGCCCGATATTCTCAAGGAAGTCAAGAGCAAGTTGCCATGATAAGAGACAGGTTGAAAATCGCGTGATCAAGACAAAAAGTTATGCGATAATCGACGCCGTGATTTGAGTTTGAACCCGATGATTTTCGTATCTTAGGTTACCCTCTAAAAGGAGTTAAAAGGTTCCACACTAAAGGAAAACTTGCCTCAAGATATGTTGGACCGTTCAAAATTTTGAGCCGTCGAGGGGAGGTTGCTTATCAGTTGGAATTGCCACAGTCACTAGCAGGCGTGCATGATGTGTTCCATGTGTCCCAGCTCAAGAAGTGTCTTCGGGTGCCAGCAGAGCAGACGCCTTTGGGAGAGATTGAATTGCAGAAAGATCTGACCTACAAGGTGCAACCAATCAGAATCCTAGATGTTATGGACCGCAAGACCAGGACCAAGTCAGTTCGCTTTTGCAGGGTTCAGTGGAGCAACCATTCCGAGAATGAGGCAACCTGGCAGCGTGAAGAGGATCTGAAGTCAGAATTTCCAAACCTATTCCCTAGTCAGCCTTGAATCTCGGGGTCGAGATTACATTTAAGGGGAGATTTGTAACATCCCAAAATTTGACCTATAATTTCGCTCACGTGCATTTTTGTGATTTTTCAATTTATTGGATTTTTCGAAATTATTTGAATTCATTTTAATTAAGTATATTGAACCTTTGGTGAAAACTAATTATATATAGATAAGAATAATATGAAGTTTTGTCAAAAATATTTTATTTAAGTTCAGAATGTTTCAAGGTATTTATGAGAATTTTCTTGGATTTTTCCTGATATTTTTATTTGCCTTAAATGAATTAATCTAATTTCGGGAATTATTTTAATTCAAAAAGCTTTTGAAAAATCTTGGAACAATACTGGGCCAAGCCTAGCACTGTGCGTGCGTGAGCCTAGTGCGTGCGGCCCATTCAGCCTGCTTCATCGCTGCCCCGCGCGCCAGCGTTAGATCAAGATCGTGCGGTTAAGATCATGCGGTGTTGGTTTGGAAAGATTTGATCGCATCCGTTGATTTTGGAAGGTGCGGATTGGATTGGATCGGGCGAGATCTAATCGTGGCCTCTCGTTGCAGATCGGATGGCTCTCGGTCGTCGTCTCCGATTCGGTTTCGAATCCGCCGCTTCGTAGCCACCCGTGATTTAGGGTTTCCTTCCTGCGCGCATGCCGAGGCTATAAGCCGCCGCACCGCACTCCAATGTTCCTCGTTCCCTTGCGCGACCGAGAGCTCTAGCCTCTTCTTTGTTTATTGCCGTCGTCGCCGCTCAGAGCTCGCCGTAGTTCTTTGCAGCGCGCGCCATGAGTTTTTGCGCCGTTCGCCGTCGAGCCTCCTCCCGCCGAATCGGTTCCAAATCTGGGGTCGTCATTCCAAGACGCGTCGAGGCCGCCACTTATTCTCGCCGAGTCGCGCCAAACGCCGTTCGGTAGTCGTCTTCCTCGCTCGGTGCAAGCTGCGCGCCGTGTCTCGAGCTTCACACACCGTTGGATCTTCGCCAACCGTCGGATCAAGCCACGCCGCTTCTTGGCGGTGTTACGCTCGGGTATATTTCTAACCGTTAGATTCGAATAGACGTTGGGATTGAGACGCGTGTGCGTAATGTGTCGGCCGTTGGATCGTCTCGCGGATGTGTGGCGCGTGTCGGTCGCGGTACGAAGCATCATGCGCCGGTGCATCGTGGATGACGTGTGCCGTGGACTTGATCCATAGGCGAGCGACGTGGCGCAATTTGATTGGCCCACGATCGCGATGACGTCATGCCGATATCGGTAGGTCCACAAGACAAGATCTCGAGTCCACGGTGGACCGGCGTGTTTTCGTGGACTAAGTCCGTGCGCCGAGGCCACGTGTCCGTCTCGATTGGTCCGTGTGTAAACTTGCGCATTAATCGGTAATTTCGGTAGAAATATAATTCGGGAAAATCGGTTTTTCTAATTTCTGTATTTTCAGATTTATTCAAACTTCAAAAGGCTATATCTTTTGCATTTTAACTCGATTTGAGTGATTCAAATTTCTAAAAATTTGTAAAATCAAGATCTATTTATTGGTGAATTTTATTTTATTTTTGGAGTTTGTTTGCTCTCGGTTTGGTGTTTATTTGCTATTTTGGCATCGTTTAGCGTGAGCGTTGAACTTCTCGGTGATCCGGAGCAAGATTTGTCGCTCCAAGATCCAAGCTCAGATCAAGACCAGCACCTACTCCAAGGCAAGTTGTGCTTTGATCATGTTGCACCTAATTTTCACCAAAATTGCTATTTTATCTCTTAAACTTTATGCATGATATTTTATATGTATAAATGATTTCAATTAATCTGGGAATTAGATAATATGCCTATTTGAATTAAATCATACCTTGTCAATTTTATGCCATGATCTATTTGTCACCCTAGGATGTGGAATTATAGTTGGTTAATATTGATAATCAACCTGGGCTAGTTAGACCGTCATAGATTGCTTAGCCATGCCACATCATCACATGTGTCCGGATGTTTATACTTAATCTTGACTAATGGAATATGGAACACTGTTTATGAATTGGTGTGTTATGTGTCGTCACACAGTGATATCAAGTTGTCATGGCAAGGAGGTCACACATCTAGATTGAAATGTTGATGGCATGTGGTGCTTGGTAATCAACTGGTGTGGTATTGATTTTAGATTGGGGCAAGTGGCAAGGGGCAGTGTGCCAAGGTGGGCCAGGGTTGGCAGGAGTATGTGGAAGTCTTGCCTTAATCACCTTAAGGACTTAACCTTGCAAGCCTTTGACCTGAGTCCTTCTTGCAACCACATGTCTGGAATGGGACACCCTAGCTGAATAATTTGTGAAACCTAGATTTGATCTTGTCGTGGTGAATAGTGAGTCCCTGCTACACGGTTTAACTCACATGGCGCAAGAGGGGGCCTGTTGTGGTGGTTTAACCTTGATGTTGAAACCTTAGCGAGCGAAGATCGGGTCTAGGTGTAGCATTGTAAAGGCTTTGTTACGATCACTCGCCTTGGTGGTGTTTGGTTGTATCGTGTGGGTAAAGTGCATAACCTCTGCAGAGTGTACAACCTATTCGAATAGCCGTGCTCACGGTATTGGGCAATGCTCGGGAATTACAGTTAAGGGTTAGACTTTTGTTAAACAAAAACCTATTGGGATGGCAAGGTGCCATGGGAGGTGGAAATTGATTTAGGATTAGGAACTTGGTGTATTTCAGAAATACCGAATTTATTAATTACTATATTTGTTTTACTGCTTTCCAATCTATTTATTATATTTTTGTTAAATGTTGCTTTATTGCAAAATAGACATATTAGCCATTCCTTTGGATTAAGCCAAGCATATAGAATATTAGACTGCTTTTTCGTCAAGATATGGACACTACGATCAGGATACCATCAATTGAAGATCCGATCCGAAGATATTCCAAAGACTGCTTTTTCGTCAAGATATGGACACTACGAGTTTACAGTGATGTCTTTTGGTTTGACAAATGCACCAGCATATTTCATGAACTTAATGAATAAGGTTTTTATGGAATATTTGGATAAGTTCGTTGTCGTGTTCATAGATGATATCCTTGTCTATTCCAAAACGAGAGAAGAGCACGAACACTTAAGGTTAGTTCTTGAAAAGTTGAGAGAACAACGATTGTTTGCAAAATTTAGTAAATCGACTTACGGAAGAATAAGGTGGAATTTCTTGGACACATAATGACAGCAGAAGGAGTTGCGGTAGATCCAAAGAAGGTAGAGACGGTTTTGCATTGGGAGCCAAGAGGCGGTAACCCAAACCGTAGTTTCCTTGGAATGGCGGGATATTACCGTCGATTCATCGAAGGATTCTCTACGATTGCGAGACCTCTTACGAAGCTGTTGAAAAGGAAAAGAAATTCTTATAGACACTGAATGTGAGAAGAGTTTTGGGAGTTGAAGAAAAGATTAACATCGGCACCTGTCTTAGTTTTACCTGATGTTCATCAAGACTTCGACATCTATTGTGATGCATCGCGTCAGGGATTGGGATGCGTGTTGATGCAAAATAGGAAGGTAATTGCCTATGCATCGAGGCAATTGAGACCACATGAGGAGAACTATCAGACTCATGATTTGGAATTAGCTGCCGTAGTGCATGCCCTAAAAATATGGCGTCATCATCTCATCGGAAATAGATGAGAAGTGTACACAGATCATAAAAGTCTTAAGTATATCTTCACGCAAGATGACCTAAATATGAGGCAAAGAAGATGGTTAGAGTTAATCAAGGATTATAATGTGGGAATTCACTACCATCCTGGTAAAGCCAACGTAGTGGCAGACGCCTTGAGCAGAAAGAACCACAGTGTAAATATGCTGTTGGAAACAAGTCAGGCAGAATTGTGTAAGGATTTCCGGAAATTAGAACTGGAAGTGGTACCAGAAGGATTCCTAGCAACCTTGGAAGTAAGACCTACCTTGGAAGATCAGATCAGGGAAGGGCAGAAAGTTGACGATAAGATCAAAAGAATTAAGGGCAAAATGGATGAAGGCAAAGCAAAAGATTTCAAACTGGATGAACAAGGTACTATGTGGTTTAAAGGGCGCATTTGTGTGCGAACAAAAGGAGTTGAAGCGATTAACTCGAGGAGGCCCATGACTCCAAGTACTCAATTCATCCAGAAGTGCGAAAATGTATCAAGATTTAAAGGAAAGATTTTGGTGGCCAAGCATGAAACGGGAAGTTGCCGAATATGTTGCATTATGTGACATATGCCAAAGAGTTAAAGCTATGCACCAGAGACCAGCAGGGCTATTACAACCCCTAAGGATACCTGAATGGAAATGGGAAGAAATTGGTATGGATTTCATAACCGGGTTGCCCATAACTCAAGGGGGATATGATTCCATATGGGTCATAGTAGATCGCCTAACTAAAGTGGCACATTTCATACCGGTAAAGACCACTTATTCCGGAGACCGGTTAGCAGAACTTTATATGGCACGAATCGTCTATTTGCACGGAGTACCGAAGAAGATAGTGTCGGACAGAGGTACCCAATTTACCTCCAGATTTTGGGGTAAGCTACATGAAGCGATGGGGACTCGTTTAAACTTCAGTACAGCCTACCATCCGCAGACAGATGGTCAAACTGAGAGGGTTAACCAGATATTGGAAGATATGTTGAGAGCCTGCGCTTTAGCATATTCCACTTCATGGGACAAGTGTCTGCCTTATGCTGAGTTTAGTTACAACAACAGTTATCAGGCGAGTTTACAGATGTCTCCATTTGAAGCTTTGTATGGTCGATCCTGTCGAACACCATTGAATTGGAATGAGACAGGCGAACGACATGTCTTTGGACCAGACATTCTCCAGAGGACGGAAGAACAGATCGCCCTGATCAGGGAAAGACTGAAGGTTGCACAATCAAGGCAGAAGAGTTATGCCGACAATCGTCGGAGAGATTTGAGCTTTGAACCCAAAGATTTTGTGTACCTTAGAATCACACCTCTCAAAGGAGTCAGGAGATTCCACGCAAAAGGGAAGCTCGCACCCAGATATGTTGGGCCGTTCAAGATCTTGAGCCGCAGAGGTGAAGTTGCATATCAGTTGGAGTTACCGCAGTCTTTGGCAGGAGTGCATGATGTATTTCATGTATCACAACTGAAGAAGTGTCTTCGAGTACCAGAAGAGCAAACACCGTTAGAGGCAATCGAACTGCAAGAAGATCTAACTTACAAAGAACATCCGATGAAGATTCTGGACATAATGGACAGAGAGACAAGATACAAGTCAACACGTTTTTGCAGAGTTCAGTGGAGCAACCATTCGAAAAGTGAAGCAACGTGGGAACGTGAAGAAGGAGTTTCCTAACCTTTTTTGTTGACAGCCCTGAATCTCGGGGATGAGATTCTGTTAAGGGGGGAGGTTTGTAACACCCTAAATTTTGCTCTAATTTAAATTTCTGGAGTATTTTTTATTTTTGAGAATTTTTGGGAATTTATTGAAATTTATTTGGATTTATTCAAATAAAGCCTTTCTTCAAAACAATTAAATAATGGAAAAGTTTTTGCAATGTTTTATTGGAAATATTTTATTTGAGTCCCAAATAGGTCAAAGTAATTTCTAGAATTTTTTTTTGAATTTTTATGATATTTTTACTTTTTCTTTGGCCAAAACTATTTTCTCGAATTATTTTTATTCGAAAAAGATTTAAAATCCCAGAACAGTGTTTGGGCCGAAACCCTAGGACCGGCCCGATCGCTCGCTCTGGCCCAGGCGCGCGCGCCGCGCCCTGCCCGCCGCCGAAACCCTAGCCGCCGCCGTGTTTCGCCCGTTGGATCAACATCGTGCGGTCAAGGAATCACCACGTCACTCCGCCGTTTTCGCCCGTTGGATCACTGCGCGTGGATGCCCGGGATTTTGCCACGTCGTTTCTTCCTCGCGAGATTGCCGGAGCAACGGCCGCCAGCATGTCCTCCCGTTTCGCCAAGATTGCGCGCACGTCGAGGCGCTATTTAGTGCGCCGCTGTCACCCCCGTGCTGCGCATTTCAAGACGCTCCTGTAGCCCTAGCGCACGCCTCCCGAAACACCTCCGTTTACTCGCAAGAGCTCGCCGTAGTTACTCTCTGTGCGCCGCCGCTGTTTTTCGCCTTTTCCTTCGCTGTCGGTCCACTCCCGCCGTCGCTGAGGTCACCAGAACACTGCCCGAGTCAAGCCGCGTCGAATGCGCTAAACCTTCTCGCCGGGGAACCACCGAAACGCCGTCGACTACGTCGTCTTCCTCATCTCCGGCAAGTCTGCACCACCGCACGCCATCGCCGGACTCCGAGCATCGTTGACCGTTGGATCTGCAAGGAGGGGTAAGGATCGTGCCACGTCGCCCTTCTCTGTTTACATTTAGTTTGTATCTGTGCCGTTAGATCTGTTATGGACGGTCTGGATTAACCCCAAGGTTTACACGTTAGTTGGATCTTGATCGTTAGATCTAGAACGAACGGCTTGGATTAGATCTAATTTCTGCGATATGTTTTTGTCTTAGCCGTTGGATCGTTAGTGAACGCGTGAGATTGTGCCGCGTAGCGTGTTGAATAGTAAACAGCTCGGGTACCGTGAGCCGTTGGATTAGATCTGAACGGCGGCTGTGAGTAGATCGGTGGAGCGCGGATCCGTGCCGTTCAAATTTGAACGTGCGGCGGAGATGACACCGCACCACCATCGAATCCCGTGCGGACACGTGTGCGCGTTGATCGAGGGAGAGACCAGATCCAACCGTTGATTTCGGGCACACCGTTGGATGCGTGACGCGTGGGGGCGTGGAGTGCGAAGCGTCGCCGAACCGCGCGGGGGTGAGATCCGACCGTTGGTTGAGCGAGCGGTCTGGATCTTGCCGCGTGTCGCGTTGGGATTGGCTGCGCACCGTCGCTGACGCCACGACTTGCGTCACCCGGTGCATGAGCACAGTGCTGCTAGTCCACGATGGACCAGAGCCGAGCCGCGAACCCAGCCCATGAACCGGAGCGACGTGGCGGCACCATAGGCTGCCACATGTCATGATGACGTCATCGCTGGCGTCATAAATATTTTTTATATATAAAAATATTTCGGCCGAAATTCTTTTCTGTGCAGACGTCATCATGACGCGATGCTGACGTCATAAATATGATTTTTTTCAGTACAAAAATAATTTGGAAAAATCGGATTTTCTAATTTCTGTAATTTCAGATTTTATTCAAACTTCAAATGGCTATAACTTTTGCATTTTAACTTGGATTTGGGTGATTCAAATTTCTAAAAATTCATAAAATTGTGATCTATTTAATGATGAATTTTATTTGAATTTTTGAGGTCATTTAGTCCTCTATATTAGTTATTTATTATATGTTTTGTTTGTACGCGTAGAAGCAAATTTGCCGGAAAGTTTCGAGGAAGAATTCGTCGCTCAAGACCAAGCTTCGGAGCAAGACCAGCAACTCTTTGAAGGCAAGTGATGCTTTGATCATTTTGATCCCAGATTTTAAAATGTAATTTATGCTTTGAAATTATGCATGCTTATTTATTTAAAATGAAGCTAATTTAAATTGGGATAATGTAGTTAATCAACCCATTTTGTTATGTCACCATGAAATGATTAATTGTATGCCCTAAATCATTGTCACCCTAAGTTGAATGTACAGGTTGGATAATAATATGATGCCAACACGGGAGGCTAGACCGTGAGTAGATGCTTAGCCTTGCAACGAGTCATGAATGATCTTTCAGAAAAATGCTACAAAATTGACTAATGGAATATTGAATGTATTTTGAAAGTGGTGTGATGATGCCACATGATGATATGGAAGTATGGTGACCTGTGTGGTTCCATACTGATGTTGAGTTATTGCTGGCATGTGTTGCACAATAATCAACTAGGTGGGAAATGATTTAGACTAGGGCAAGTGGCAAGAGGCTGTGTGCCTGGTGGGCCTGTGTGGCATTGGGTTGATAAGTGTTGTGAGTTTGTGTGCCACAATGGGTTGTGTGCCACTGTTGAGTGTTGGAAGTCTTCCCTTGGTCAGTTAAGGACTTCACCTTGCAAGCCTTTGATCTGAGTCACCCGTACAACCACACGTCTGATATGGGACAGACCTAGTTGATTAGGGTTCTGATATCTTTCCTCTGATACCTCGGGGACAAAGTGCGGGGTGTATCAGACGGGAGCGTACCTGTGCTACGGCTTGGTGCCCATCCAACGGTGATTGGCCTGTCCTATACTTCGGCTCTGTGTGAGGGAAGGGATGTGAAGGCAATACCGGAGAGGTTCTTTGGTTAAGGTAGAGGTTCCTGAAAAGCTTTGTTGCGGACAATCACCTGTGTGGTGAGCGGCTGTATCTTGTGGGTAAAGTGTACAACCTCTGCAGAGTGTCAAAACTATTCGAATAGCCGTGCTCACGGTATTGAGCATTGCTCGGGGATTACAGTCAAGAGGTAGATCTTCATAAAACAAAATGTGGAAAGGGTGGCTGTGTGCCAGTGTTAAAAATGAATTGTTAAGGCTGTGTGCCGAGAACCTTCGAAGAAAAACCATTTGAAGAAATCAGTATTACTTATATCTGTTCCACTGCTTTAATCTAATTAAGATATTGGTTTAAAAATGTTGCTTGATGCAAAAGAACCACATAAGCCAATCCTTTGGAATAAGCTTTGCATATAGTAATAGCGATGCATTCTGTGCATTACTTGTTGAGTGCCTTGTGTACTCACCCCACCTTGCTTATCAACCCCAACATCGGTGGAGGAGTCTACACCAAAGATGGGAGGAGGAGTACATCGAGGATACAAACAACTAGGGGCAAGCCCGATCGGTTTGCTGTGGCAAGATGAAGGCTTCCACGACTTTTATTTATGTTCCATTGCTATTTCAATTACTCAATAATGTAAGCCTGCGTGTCGATTTTATGTAAGGAGACCATAAGGTCGCATAACTCGCTTTATATAAATGATTGCACTATTTATTCTTATATCATTTGTGAATGTGCGTGATGTGCAAACCTGTAAGATCTGTGTGCTAGCGTGATCCTGGACTAGCATGAATACACAGAGGGTCCGGATTTGCGATTCGGTCCCGACAATCAGTCAGAATCTGCATAAGCAAGTGCACTTCCTAACACAACCATAAGCAAATGGTAAACTTCATATTCTGAAGCTAAACCACTAAATCCCAATCTGGAAGATAATGGTGAAAAAGAGAGGCTCAGTTCTCGTAAACAAAAGGGAAGAAAAAACAAAACAAAAGAATGATTAGGAAGATACGATCGTAATTTCCAAAACTATTGCAGAACAAGGTGGAATTCCAGCGCAACATAGACAAAATTACAACAATATGAATAAAATTTACCCTCCGGTCCGATTGATGCCCTCCAGACTCCAACACGGCGAGTAGATACCACGCTGTGCTCTGGTCAATGAGAACTAAGTGGCAAACCAGCAGCTTTGTGGCGGCACAAAAGGCTGCTGCCGTGAAACCATCAGTTCGAGCCCCCGGTGGCACTGAACGGAGGGATCTAGAAACGAAAAGGGGAAAAAGGAAGAAGAAGAAGAAGAAGGAAAGAAAAAGGTGATACCAAAGAGCAATGAAGTTCAGTTTTGGCAATGGACGGCGCACACGAGAGCAACCAGCGTGTTGAGGCGACGAACAGGCATGGACGGTGCGCACGAACACAACGGACGGGAGAACTAGAGGAAGGCGAAGCAGCCAACATGGAGGAAAGTGAAGCAGCTGAGGCAGAAAGATCTAGAAGACACGGAACAAGTAGAGCGGCAGCGACGAAGGGGAGGGGGACACCCCGGCGGCGACGAACTCCATAGCGCTCGCAAACCCTAGTCTTCCAGAGCAAAGTCGAGAGACCTGCACATGCGCTTGTGTTACTGGTGTATGTAACGAAGCAAGCCACTACGTGTATCGGTTTTTCTAAAGAACCAATACTAATATGACATGCATGTATATTGAAGGGAATTATCTATATCGCCTTTTTAATACACCGATAGCAATAAGTAATTATCTGTATCGGTTTTTCTAAAGAACCAATACTAATATCCCTTGCAAGTATATTGAAGAGACACAACTATCTGTATCGGTTTTTTTAGAAAACCGATAGTAATAAGAAATTATCTGTATCGGTTTTCCTAAAGAACCGATACTAATATCCCTTGCATGTATATTGAAGAGACACAACTATCTGTATCGGGTTTTGTAGAAAACCGATAGTAATAAGAAATTATCTGTATCGGTTTTTCTAAAGAATCGATACTAATATCATTTGCATGTATATTGAAGAGACACAACTATCTGTATCGGTTTTTTTAGAAAACCGATAGTAATAAGAAATTATCTGTATCGGTTTTCCTAAAGAACCGATACTAATATCCCTAGCATGTATATCGAAGAGACACAACTATCTCTATAGGTTTTTTTAGAAAACCGATAGTAATAAGAAATTATCTGTATCGGTTTTTCTAAAGAATCGATACTAATATCCTTTGCATGTATATTGAAGAGACACAACTATCTGTATCGGTTTTTTTAGAATACCGATAGTAATAAGAAATTATCTGTATCGGTTTTCCTAAAGAACCGATAATAATATCCCAAGCATGTATATCGAAGAGACACAACTATCTCTATAGGTTTTTTTAGAAAACCGATAGTAATAAGAAATTATCTGTATCGGTTTTTCTAAAGAACCGATACTAATATCCTTTGCATGTATATTGAAGAGACACAACTATCTGTATTGGTTTTTTTTAGAAAACTAGTAATAAGAAATTATCTGTATCGTTTTTTCTAAAGAACCGATACTAATCTCCCTTGCATGTATATTGAAGAGAAACAACTATCTGTATCGGTTTTTTTAGAAAACCGATAGTAATAGGAAATTATTTGTATCGGCTTTTATAAAGAACCGATACTAATAAGCATTGCATGTATATTGAAGCGACACAGCTATCTGTATCAGTTTTTATAGAAAACCGATACTAATAATATACTATCTGTATCAGTTTACATACAGAACCGATACAAATATCAATATTTCATACCATGCTACAATTCTGAATTTTCAGCATTTCATCAGAGAGAGAAAAGACCATAACTTTGTCATATATAGTTGAAATTTTTTCAAATTTTGCAGAAATATGCTTTGGCATACTCCTAAGCTTTTCCATAAAGAATTTTTTAAATGAAATTCCCCATTCAAGAAATACGCCGAATTTCAGTTCGAATGACATCAACAATAATTCTAGATTAACACGAGAGCACCACAAATTAAGATAATTAAATGCATGTGTGCTTGTCAAATAAAGGGTGTGAAATCTAATAGGATATACACATTACCAGTGCAACATAAACTTTCTTCGCGACATATCGAAATTACATAGTGCAAAATTGAAGGGGTTTGAAGGAATGCTCATATTTTGAAGAAAGCCACAAATTCTACAAAATGAGGGGAAATATCCTCAAGCTAAGCTTCAAATTTACCCTCTTAACACCCACCCTTAAGTATTTCAATTTTTCTCACCCAAGTATTGCTTCCAACCATAGAATATGAGCTGTTTTTTCGGGTGACGGCGAAGAAATCTCCTCTGGAACAACAATAGAGGAGAGTTCAGCCTGAGTGATATAAATAACCTAGCGAGGCACATCACAATCGGTTCTTACTTAAGAAGCGAATATCTAGGATCATCACTATCGTTTCCCACATAAGAAGCAATAGTGATGTGATCATACACATCACTATCGGTTCTTATATGTGAAACGATAGTGATGTGTATAGTCATCACTATCGGTTCTCAAAAAGAAACGATAGTGATGTGCACGTAGTCACCACTATCGGTTCTCTTGTGAGAAGCGATAGTGATATTTATGTGCGCGGGCTCATCACTATTGCATGATGATATCACATCGCTTCTTATGTGGGAACCGATAGTGATAACCATGCACATCACTATCGCTTCCCACATAAGAATCGATTGTGATGTGCCTAGTGCTACATCACAATCACTTCTAATCTAAGAACCGATAGTGATTATTATTGACAACCCTCCTAAGTTATCTATCACAATCGTTTTTTCTTAAAAACTTAAGAACCAACACAGATGAAGCGATAGTAATGTACCATTCTATAGTAGTGCATATGCAGATTTTGAATCCTAACCAACTACTCCTGCACAATTTGAACGTGACCGAAAACAACTAGATTAACTCATCACATACGGGGTGACCGTGGTGACCACGTCCATGAACTCAAGCGGGGCATTCAGCAGCTTCATCGCGTCAAGGCGCTATTGCTGGTGCACGTCAGCCTGGCGCACCGGCTGCCGTTCTTCGACGGCACGCTCGACATCGTGCACGCGGCGGATGAGCAAGACCCCGGACGTGATGCTCGAGTTCCCGCTGTTCAACATCTCCCGGGTGCTGAGGCCGGGGGGATTGTTCTGGCTCGACCACTTCTGTTATGCATGTAATTCCTGTTGCCTAATCTCCGTTGTTTCAAATTTCCTCTGAGCATGGCAAGTCCTGGTGTGATTAGCTCATTTCCTTTTTCTTGGAGTGTGTCTTTCTTAGTCAAGCATAGCTTTCCTCTTCTAGTTGATAGCGCACAATTAGTGCCAAGTCTGTCATGCTTTCCTATTATGTATTTAGCTCAGATTTTCTTTTTAAGCAATGGAAATATAGAGAAAAGTCAGATCGTTTTCTCAAAGACCAAAAAGAACAGATCTTGTGTTCATAGTTGTTCTTTCTTGCTTGGCAACAACAAGTGGTATCAGAGCGGTGTTCGATCCGTTTCTGCACTTGTGCGGTGTGTGATCTGTACGAGAGAGATGTCAGGCAGGAAGCATGATGCGAGCACGCACTCAGGCACTCCCGGTGACAGGAGTGGTGAGCTGCGCATCATCGAGCGGGTGATTAAGGAAAACGATGGCGCTGCACAGTACCCAATGTTGACGTGCACCAATTACATTGATTGGGCGCTTGTCATGCGGGTGCAACTGCAGGCTTAGGGCCTGTGGGACGTCATTGATGTCGGTGGCGGCGAATTCTGCCAGGATAGGCGTGCACTATCCGCAATTCTCCGAGCTATGCCGCCGGAGATGTTGCGGACATTGGCAGTGAAGGATACTGCAAAGTCTTCATGGGACACAATCAAGACCACGCGGATGGGGCAGAGCGCATTCGTGAGGCGAAGGTGCAGACACTCCGAAGGGATTTCGAGAACATGAAGTTCAAGGATGGCGAGTCCATTGAGGATTTTGTGCTGCGGCTGACAAGTCTGATGAATGACTTGTAGTTGCACGGTGATCCTCTCGAGGAGCGCAAGGCTGTGCTCAAGTTCCTGCGAAGTGTACCAACTCGCTACACCTAGATCGCCATGTGCATCGAAACGTTGGTCGATCTCAACACACTAACGATCGAGGAACTAACTGGGCGATTGTTGGCTGTCGAGGAGCGATACGCCACCGACAACGATTTCGGGGGCGGAGGTGCTGATGGCCGCCTTCTTCTCACGGAAGAAGAATGGGTCGCACGACAGAAGCAGCTTTCACATGGCGAGGGGTCGTCAGGTGGCGGTGACAAGACCGGCGGCAAGAAGAAGTCCAAGGGCATGTCTATTACGGGAGACAAGCCGACGTTGGGCAATGGCGGGGGCAACTACACCCGTGGCAAGTTCAAACCGAAAGGCAAATGCCACAACTGCGGGATTTCTGGCCACTGGGCTAAAGAGTGTTGGAAGCCGCACCGTGAGCACCGTGAGGAGGCAAATCTGGCACATGCAGAGGAGGAGCAGCCGACGTTGTTGCTCTCCAAACCTGTTGGCACCAACATGCGCGATGCGGCAAGCACGGTGGTGCAGCGTGTGTACCTCAATGAGGAGCGAGTGATACCAGTGGTGACCGATGACAACCGCTGGTACCTTAACACCGGAGCTAGTAATCACATGACGGGCTCAAAGGGCATGTTGACCTCTCTCGATGAGACGGTAAAAGGTACAATTAAGTTCGGCGATGATTTTGTTGTTGAGTTCAAAGGGCGCGGCGCAGTTTTGTTCACATGCAAGAACGACGAGCACTTGGTGCTCACTGAGGTGTATTATATACCTCAGATGCGCACCAACATTGTCAGTTTGGGCCAGCTCGACGAAGCTGGATGCAAGACCGTCATCGAGAACGGAGAGTTGTGTGTGTTTGATCGCCAGCGACTGCTGTTGGCACAGGTGCAGCGGAGGAGCAACCGGTTGTACATTGTGGCTCTGAACTTGGCTGCACCTGTGTGTCTGTTGGCGAATGTGGGCGATGCGGCGTGGCGATGGCACGCACGCTTTGGCCATCTCCATTTCCGCGCACTACATGATCTTGGCGCAAAGAGAATGGTGGAAGAAATGCCCGTTATTGATTGCGTGGAGCAGTGCGCGAAGGATGCTCTCTTGCAAAGACCGAAGCTCCGTTCTGCGGCGCATCAACTTACCGCGGAATACGTCTTGAGCTCGTTCACAGCGATCTCTGTGGCCCAATTACTCCAGCCACTTCGGGTGGTAAAAAGTATTTCCTTCTGATTGTTGATGATCACAGCAGATACATGTGGCTGGAGGTGCTTAGATCGAAGGATGAGGCATTCCGATTCTTCAAGAAGATCAAGGCACTTGCTGAAAATGAGAACGACCTGAAACTGAAGGCGTTCCGCACGGACCGCGGCGGTGAATTCAATTCGGCTGAGATCACTGACTACTTTAATGAGCTGGGCATCAAGCGATTCACCACCGCGCCCTACTCGCCGCAGCAGAATGGTGTCGTAGAGAGGCGGAATCAGACAGTGGTCGAGATGGCTCACAGCCTACTGAAAAGCATGGGCATGCTGGCCATGTTCTGGGGCAAAGCAGTCAAAATGGCGGTGCACATCCTCAATAGATCGCCGACGCGCAGCCTCAATGGCATCATGCCATACGAAGCGTGGAACAAGCGCAAGCCAAATGTGCATTACGTGTGCACGTTTGGGTGCGTGGCTCACGTGAAGAATGTTGGACCTGGCGTGACAAAGCTCGCGGACAGATCAATGCCAATGGTGTTCGTGGGCTATGAGGACAGAGCTAAAGCATACCGTGTGTATAATCGTGCCACTGGCAGGCTCTATGTCACGCGGGATGTGGTGTTCGAGGAGGATCGCAAGTGGAACTGGGAGGCCACGGCGGCGCACTGCCGGCCTCGACCGATTCACGGTGGTGTCGATGGCGACCACATCATCAATCAGCGCATGTCCTAGTGCACTGTAGTGCACTCTCGCAGATCCGCGGTGGTGGAGCCAAGTACACCAGCGGCACCTGTACAAGGAGCTCCAGGAGACATTGAGGGGGCTACGCCGCCCACTGGTGCATCGCACGACACAGAGGGGGTGCCACTCCGGTATCGGATCGTGGCCAATGTCTATGAAACGGCACAGGCATGTGACATTGAGTACAGCGGACTCTACCCTCTCGCTGCAGAGGAGCCCGCAAGTGTGGAGGAGGCGCTGTCTGAGGCGCCATGGAGACGCGCCATGGAAGAGGAGATGGAGTCGATCCACAGCAATGGTACATGGGAGCTTGTCGCGCTCCCGGCCGGACATCGAGCTATAGGGCTAAAATGGGTTTTTAAATTAAAGAAGGACCTAGCCGGCAACATCGTCAAGCATAAGGCGCGCTTGGTAGCTAAGTGCTACGCGCAGCGGCAGGGTATCGACTTCGACGAGGTCTTCGCGCTGGTTGCACGCATGGAGACGGTGCAGCTACTTCTCGCTTTGGCTGCGAACCGAGGTTGACGAGTTCATCATATGGACGTCAAATCCGCTTTCTTGAATGGAGAGCTCATGGAAGAAGTGTACGTGCATCAACCAGCCGGTTTCATCGACATCAACAATGAGCACAAGGTGCTCAAGCTGAGGAAGGCTTTGTATGACTGCGTCAAGCACCGCGCGCATGGAATGCGAAGCTCGACGTATCATTGACGTCGCTCGGCTTCAAGGGATGCTCACTGGAGCACGCACTATATCGAAGGGGAAGCACGGAATCCTTCCTGTTGGTGGGCGTCAATGTGGATGACTTGGTCATCACCGGCACAAACGACAACGATATTGATGTGTTCAAGAAGCAGATGCATGAGCTGTTCAAAATGAGTCATCTTGGTCTCCTAAGTTATTACTTAGGGATCGAGGTCAAGCAGAGCAGAGGTGAGATCATGCTATGTCAGGCGAGCTACGCGGCAAAGATACTGGAGATTGCCGGCATGGGTAACTGCAACCCGTGCCACATGCCGATTGAGACTTGGCTCAAGCTTGGCAAACTGAACGACGGCGATGCCGTGGATGCCACACGCTACCGTAGTGTGATTGGTAGCGTGCGGTACCTGGTTAACACGCTACCAGACATCGCTTACACGGTGGGGATCGCGAGCCGGTTCATGGAGTCCCCGGGCGCGCAGCATTGGTCTGCGGTGAAACAGATCTTGCGCTATGTCCGAGGTACGCTGGGTTACGGGTGCAGCTACGAGACCGACCCAGCGGCGCCTACTCTGGTCGGCTATAGCGACAGTGACCTTGCGGGTGATGTTGATGACTGCAAGAGTACCACCGGCGTCGTTTCTTTCTCGGGGCAAGCATCATCACCTGGGCCTCGCAGAAGCAGAAGATTGTGGCTTTATCCTCGTGTGAAGAAGAATACATAGCCGCGGCGACCGCGGCGTGTCAGGGCGTCTGGCTTAGTCGACTACTGGCTGAGATGCTAGGCAAGAAGCCATCGAGGGTCAAGCTTCGTGTGGACAACAAATCAGCGATAGCGTTGTGCAAGAACCCGGTGCATCATGAAAGAAGTAAACATATCGACACTCGGTTTCATTTTATTCGTGAGTGCATCGAGAATGGCGAGGTGGACGTCGATCATGTCGGCACTAATGAGCAGTTGGCCGACATTCTCACCAAGGCGCTTGGGCGTATCAAGTTCATCGAGATGCGACAGAAGCTCGGCGTCAAGGAGGTGAAGTCCATGCAACATGATTAGGGGGGTGAAATGTTATGCATGTAATTCCTGTTGCCTAATCTCCGTTGTTTCAAATTTCCTCTGAGCATGGCAAGTCCTGGTGTGATTAGCTCATTTCCTTTTTCTTGGAGTGTGTCTTTCTTAGTCAAGCATAGCTTTCCTCTTCTAGTTGATAGCGCACAATTAGTGCCAAGTCTGTCATGCTTTCCTATTATGTATTTAGCTCAGTTTTTCTTTTTAAGCAATGGAAATATAGAGAAAAGCTGTATCGTTTTTCTACAGCACCAAAAAGAACACATCTTGTGTTCATAGTTGTTCTTTCTTGCTTGGCAACAACAACTTCTTCTGCCTCGGCACGCAGCCGAACACGACGTACGCGCCGACGCTTGACCGTGTCGGGTTCAGGAGGGTGCAGTGGAACACCGGCCGGAAGCTGAGAATTAAGAACGAGTGGTACGTCTCGGCGCTGCTCGAGAAGCTCATGACATGAGGAGACTAGGCAAGAATATATATGCACTAAACATAGTCGTCATTTGGAGACAGAATTGCTTCTAGTTGTGTATTGTAGCTGAAGGATTGGGGAGCTCAAGAGCATTGCATAACTGAAGCCTTTTGGGAACTGAACAGTTTGGTGATACAATTCTTTTTGTATTATTGACATCAAAAGGGAGGGCCAGCATATATGTATGTAATATGTTGCCCTTCTCTATTCGCATCCAATTGCTATCGAGTTTGCTACGATCACTCTTCGACTTTGATCGATGCCATAGAACAAATCGGCAGAGTATTCGAGACTAATAAATTATTGTGAAGTAATACATTTTGGAGAAGCAGAGTCTAGTGATGAGTGGTCGATCACCTCTTGGGCTTCTCGAGCAGCGCCGAGATGTACCACTCGTTCATCTCGATCCCGCGGTCCAGCTTCCGGCCGGTGCTCCACCGCACCTTGCTGAACCCGATCCGATCGAACATGGGCACGTAGGTCGCATCGAGCTGCGTGCCGAGGCAGAAGAAGCGGTCGAGCCAGAAGAGGCCCCCCGGCCGGAGCACCCGGTAGATGTCGAACAGCGTGAGCTCGAGCATCACGTCGGGGATCCAGTTGCTGAGCACGTGCATCGAGTGCACGATGTCGAGCGTGTTGTCGAAGAACGGCAGCCGGTGCGCCACGCTGAGGTGCATCGGCACGAGCCCCCGCGACGCGATGAAGCTGTTGAACGGCCCGTCGAAGTTCATGGACGTGGTCACCACGGTCACCCCGCGCTCGCGCATCCTCGCCGCGAATGTACCGGACCCGCCGCCGATGTCCAGCCCGATGCGCACCGTGCCCTTGGGCCTCATCGCCAGCACGGCGTCGATGGAGTAGTCGAGGGAGCTGGGGTCGTCGCTCACCCACCGGACCTTCTCCCGGCCGCCCAGGTCGAAGCAGTCCTTGCAGTCGTAGTGGCCCTCGGTCTTGCCGCGGTTCACCAGGCACGAGTAGTTCTTGCACGTGTACGCATCCCACACGATGCTCGTGTCCGGCGGGGTGGCCCACAGGCTCGCCGGCAGAGGCGTCGGCTCGATGTACCCCTCCGGGGACTGCGGCCGGCACCGTCGTCGCGGCAGAGGCTCGCAGCCCTTGAGCATGAGCCTCTGCGCGAACGGCTCGTCGGGCGGGCACTCGCCGCCTGGTGTGTAGTTCATGAACTGCTCCAGCTCGTCCTGGAAGCGGTGGCACGCCTGCCCCACTGTCGGGAACAGCTCGTCGGAGCCGAGGTTCCGCGTGAAGCCCAGCGGCAGCTTGTGGGGGCCGACGGCCAGCTTGAGCTCGTCGGTGAGCTCCCGTTGCCACAGCCCGCCGGCCGCCGCCAGCTTCTGCTCCACCCTTGCGGCCGCCATGTCGCGGGACATGGCCGTGTCGCCGAGGAGCGTCTCGAGGAGAGAATTGGCCGTGCCGAGGCGGTTGTGCAGGTCCATTAGCTCGGCGTGGCTCGCGGCTAGCGCGTACTGCGTGACGTTGAGCTCGTGGAGCAGCGTGCCCGAGTTCCAGACGTGGACGCCCGGAGAGTAGTCGCCGAGGCGAATGCCGAGCGCCGAGCCGCCGGCGCCGGAGAAGAGGAGGATGGAGATGGAGTTGGTGAGGGCGAGGAGGATGAGGACCAGGGCCCTGGACCGGCAGCTTCTGTGCAGCTGCTCTCTAGGTTTCTTGGACACGTTGTAGTCCATGCTTCCCATGGTGCACCACCAAAGTACAACACAAATCTTCCTATAGTGTGTGTGTGTGTTATAAGCATGGTTGCATGAATGATTGTTTAATTTATAGGGGTTAGCTTGTGGGGAGTTTAGCATGGGAGGAGAAGACGGAGTAAACTAAGCTTTGCTGAGGTGAGCCATTGCTTAGCAACTGAACAAAGTACAAGGGCTCAAGTTTCGACGGCTGGTGATTGCTTCAGCGTGCATCGGCCACTACGATCCCAGCTGTGGGATTTGACTTAACGGTCAGGATCTTGTGATTTGTGCAGCATGGCCTTGCTACTCCGGCACGGCTGGCAGACACATGCTTCTTCGGTTGCCTTGTAGTACTAATTGGTATCGCTAGGCTTACCAAATTTGCGTTTTTCTGAACGGAGGGGAAAAAATGGCTGGAGATTGATGAAACAGAGGCTTTCAACATGTGGCAAATACTGGTAATTGCCACGGCAAGCATATCTATCAGTCGAGCTCATCCACCATTCAGCTGGTCCAGAGAGAGTCGAAGAGCCATCTCCGGGAACTGGACTTGGAGGATTACCTTAGCTGGAGCTAAACCAGAAGGCATTCCGCTTAAAAATTTCCTTGCATGTTTGGAACAGATAAGCCTAACTTGTAAGAGTCACAAAGGGACCTTACGTTCCATAAAGAAGCCAGCAATGCTCTAGAGAGCAGAGAGTATACGGCTGCATACTAGACTTAACCTGGTATTCTAAAACGTTTAAGAAAAACACACGAAGTCAAAAAGCAATTGCAGAAACCCTGCTGTTAGCTTTCACAGGCTGGCATGAGTATTCCCTTGCATGCAATTGGGATTGCTTGGATACCGCAATTTCAAGAAATACCTTTCAGCAAATGACTTACAAGCTTCACCTATCATAAGTAATTGCTAATGCCTAAAGAGATTGTAGGCCCCCATTTTTTATAATATTTACCAACAATGGGTTCCCTGTGCATACTGTACTAGTCCCATAATCAGTGGCTAGTACGCACAGATTACAAATTGAAATCACATCTATACACAATAATATTACATACGCTAATTGTCTTGAAATTACATAATGGTATTACAAGTCAAAAACTTGAAAAGCAGCAGCGGAAACTTTATTTATCTTGTAGTATGCCGATTCACCCTCAGGCAACAGACAAGGTAAAGCCCTAGAAAAGATCGTCATGATAACCCCCGAATCCTAAATCGTCGTAAAGATCATCGGGGTATTCGATATCTTCACATAAAACAACATTGATAGCAAGATTGAGTACATTGTGTACTCAGCAAGTCTTACAGTGTATCACAGATGCAATTATAAATAAATGCAGGATATAGCAATGGTAAGGTTTCTACAGTTATTTTTGCATTGGCAAAATAAAGCATAAGCATATACTAGATTGCAACTTAAGTTTGTAAAGGATCATCTTATTGTAATAAGCAAGTATTAATTCGGCACAAATCAATCATCATAATGCAGTCTATCCGACTGATTCAATCTATTCCCATGTCATTCTCTGACACGAAGTATATTTCAAAACACCCTTCTCCCCATCAAATCTTTTTGGAAATATTAAAACTCTAACCATGTGACGACTTTACCAAGTGATTTAACCGTAGGCGCGGCTAATTAATTAGATTTACACTCTGCAGAGGTGTACAGCTTTACCCACAAGAAATGATCTGCCACTTTTGCCAGGCCAGTTGACACTCTTCCTTTGGGGTGTCGGCATGGTGATCATGACATAACCGTTACATTGTTTAGACCTAACTTTGCACCAGCCCGATGACGTTAAGTCCTTATTATGGAGAAGAAACATGATTGTGTATCCTTGTCATTTAAAAGTGATAATACAAGCAGTAATTCCCTGTTGTAGAAGCAGTAAATCCCTGCGATAAAAGTTTCTTCCCATACTAAGGTGTTCACCGTTATATCGATATGCACTTACCCACAACAGAGTGTGGAAGCCCCTCATAAGCAACCCTAGAAAGGAATGCTCATACTATCTCCCGCCTACCAATGTGCAAAGCCAGACCTAAGAAACTTAATAGGTTAAGGCTGCCCCATATCAGCACTCGTGGTTGTACGGTTTTCTTGGCTTGAAAACAACCCATAGCTCGGTCCTTAATCTGATACGGGCAATACTCCACCCTACACTACTACAAGTCTAACCCTTGCGCAACCGGCTATTGCTAATAATTGCCCGCATCTAAACCATAGTTTTTATTTTGGAGCTTTTAGTCAAAATACCAACAAGTGACATTATGTCTTACCCGTCATTTAAATTCTCAAGACTCAATTTTGATCATTAACTTTGTTGCTAATGAGCGTGGCTAAGCATGATTATTAGTCGTGTATACCCAATTTGATATTAAGTAGTGTCTACCCCTTTATCTATGGTTAACAAAGTTCACACGTTCATACTTATCAAGGAGGTTTCATGAATTATCAGGTATATCTACCAATATTCCAACATAGCATTTTTTTATGACAAGTACACGCATGCATAATAGTTTTGCAAGCATTGAAAGTAAATATTTGAAGTATTAGGGGGTGCTTTCCTTGCGGATCGTAGTCGGGTATAAAGTCTGGATCGTTGGTGAGGTCGTCGTCTGCTAATTCAGGCCCGTCGGAATCTACTCGTCGATCATCAAGAGTAACATACAATAAATAGCAAACCAGTATAAGGGCAAAAAGAAGTCAGATAGAAAATCCAACTAAAAACTTACTTATAGAAACAGGAGTGTTCATTAGTAAAATTATAATTCTTGTTGATCTAGTTATACTGTTTCTCTTTGTTCGTGTTTACCCTTTATTATTTTGGACTAAATGGTATCAAGTATTTCTTGCTTTATATGAATTATTCATTTTATTTTAAAGAATTCTAGATGCTAAAATTATTTGAAGTAGAAAGATTTGACTTATGGTGATATCATGGGATAGTATGTTGTTAATAGGATTCAGATGCAAAGCAATGTATTTAAAGACTTTCTAAATTAAACATTTATCACCAAATTTTTGGCTGCCACTTTATTAGGCATCACATTAAGTTACCTACCCTGTTTTCATGAACTAATTGCTAGATGCAAGCATGGTCTCATGTGACACTACTACAGAAAGGCTTATATTAGACGTCTTATCACGAACGGTTTCTCAAAACCGTCTATGACGATGAACATCACTGACGGTTCTATATTGCAACCGTCAGTAACATTATCACAGACGGTACTCTTCAAAAACCGCCAGTGATATACATCAACATCACAGACAGTTTTAGTTAAAAACCGTCTGTGATATCATGTATTATCTCAGACGGTTTTATAATAAAACCGTTAGCGACTTATCACAGCGACTTAGTCTACTCTCATATGTACTATTCACCATTGTATTAAATTTTTTTTCCGAAATAGCTTTTCAAACTATTTTTGCATATTCTAGAAGATCATGATTTTAGATGAATTTATAAATTGGTTTCATCTCATTTGGATTTCAAATGCGAAAGATATTCAAGTTTGAATTTGAACTAGTTCTGAAATTCAAGAAAAATAATGAAATACGCTTTCATTGAACTGAAAGCGTCTTCCGCTGCACGCCAGATTCCGTTTGAATCTCGCCGGGTCGCTGACAAGCCGGGTCCACCCGTCAGGGACACAGAACAGGGCGCGCACGGCCTTGGCTCGCCGCCGGTGAACTAGCTTCAGCCAGAAGGAATGGGCAGCACCTACGGCTTCAGCGTGCTAATGCGCATCTAGGGGACAACCTAATGACTCTCGGCGATGACCGGAGATGGATCACTGTCGTGGCCGAGCGGCGGACATCATGGAGACTAGCCGCACCGGCGACAGAAAGCATCTTCGGTGGAATGGGTTCCAGTTCTAGCATCTATTTGTTTCGGAGGTTTCATTTTTGACAAAAGGAAGCTCAGAGAAGGGTCGGATTAGCTCACCACCTATCTCACTGTTAGAGGGCGGCGGAGCTCCGGTCGGAATTTCGTGGAAATAACAGAGGGCTTTTGATCACAACGTGTCATTGATGCTAATGCGAAGCTTGATCGGAAAGTAAAAGAGTGTACCGACTGAAATCGAGATGATTCCGATTTCTAGGGTTCTTCGGCTGATTTAGAAGAATGAGAAATTAGCGACGCTCAGTGGAGTAGAAGGGATGAAATGAGAGGGGTTTTGAAGCACAGGTCTTGGCGATCATGGTTTGGTATTCATAGGCCAGGGGAGACGCTGTAGAGTAGCTCAATTCCTGGTGTGAACTCGGCGGGTTTTTGCGGTGCTAGAACAGGAGAAGGGATGGGTGGTTTGCGGAAAATCCGGGCAAAGACGATGCATGGCGAAGTTTGGCAGAGGCGGTTTCCTCGAGAGACGCGAGATTGTAGCGGTGGCGATGCTATAGCCGGCGAGCTGATCTCAGCCACGCGTGAGCTCGCCTGCAGGAGGAAGAAGACTCAAGCCAGGGCTAACAGGTGGGACCACAGTGATTTGGGCCCGCATGGCAGAGAGAGAAAAGGAGAATTTCGGCTTGAACTGCAAAAGGGCTGATTTGATTCACTGAATCCGTTGCCTATCCAATCGGTAAATTAATGAGGAATGTACTGTGTGTAACTGAGCTAGTTTAGGATCTTCCATAAAAATTTCAGACCTATTAGATTCCTGAGGATTTTACAATAATTCTGACAGTGCACTGTGCACATAATCATGCATTCTGTTTCTTATTTATTTAGGTATTTATATCTTTCTCAAAAAATTATAAACTTTTTGAGAAGGTTCCTTATGTGCGCATTATCCTCCTGTAAAATTTTTAGCTTTATATTCTTGACATTTCATTTAATAAAATTCTAACATTGAAGTTTCCAGATTTTTAACTATTCAGTTTTTGAATTTTTATAAATATCAAACCTAAAGATCATCTCCTCATATTTTTACTGCAGATGACACTATCCAGGTAGAAGATAATATAAATATTTTCACATCGAAATTATGAACATTTAATTTCTGAAATTATTACTATTGCTAGTCTTGCTTCATTAAATCACCTTTCTTTTCATCATTTAATATTTTGTCATGATTTAAAATTATATTTTGAGTTCTGGATAGCTCCACAAATTTTTACAGCAATTTTTATTATTATTTTTTTACAAATCTTTTCTTATTACTTAAGTAATGGTTGATTGATTAGAAAAAGGAATTTTCCTTATAAGCAATAATCAAAAGAAGTCAAGAAAACTCATAGAAAATTCAGAAAAACCCAGGGAAAAACAAATTAAAACTTCTTAAAATATATCATTTAATTTCTTATTATTACTCATTTTTCAGGATGTTACAAACCTATCCCCCTTACAAAAATCTCGTCGTCGAGATTTAGCGAGGGTTTAGAAGAAGTCTAGAAATTCTTTCCTGAGTTGATCTTCACGTTCCCATGTGGCTTCATCTTCTTAGTGGTTGCTCCATTGAACTTTTAGCATTTTGTGGGACTTGTTTCTGGTATGGCGTTCTGCTTCTTAAAGAATGCGGATTGGGTGCTCCCGATAGGATAGATCAGGTTGATGATCAATATTTTCCAGATTGGTGAGTTCAATAGGAACGCGAAGGAACTTTTTAAGTTGGGACACATGGAAAACATCATCACTTCAGATAATTGGGGAGGCAGTTCCAATTTGTAAGCCATCTCGCCCATTTTCTCCAGAATTTGATATGGACCAATATACCTGGGGGCGAGTTTTCCACGGACATGAAAACGACGGACTCCGCGGAGCGGTGAGACTTTTAAGTAGACATGATCATCGACTTCAAAGCTGAGTTCACATCGACGATTGTCGGCGTAACTCTTTTGGCGAGATTGGGCTTCTTTTAATCGACTTCTGATCATATCCACTTGCTCTTGAGCTTCTTGAATGAGATTTGGTCCGAAGAACTTTCTTTCACCTACTTCAGACCAAAAGAGAGGCGTTCTACACTTTCTTCCATAGAGTGCCTCAAACGGCGACATTTGGAGACTGGCTTGGAAACTGTTATTATAAGAGAACTCAGCGAATGCTAAACTCTTTTCCTAATTAGTACTATAAGACTGTACACAGGCTCTTAACATGTCTTCCAAGATTTGGTTAGTCCTTTCTGTTTGACTGTCTGTCTGAGGATGGTAAGTCGTACTGAAGTTTAGCTTAGTCCCCAGAAGACCATGTAAACTTTCCCAGAAACGGGATGTAAACTGGGATCCTCGATCGGAGACAATGGTCTTTGGGACACCATGCAGACGAACAATATTTTTCAAGTATAGCTCAATGAGCTTATCTCCAGAATGAGTGGTCTTGACTGGAACAAAGTGGGTCACTTTGGTTAATCGATCCACGACCACCCAAATAGAATCATGCCCTTTTCTGGTCCTGGGCAGACCAGTGATGAAATCCATACTGATATCATCCCATTTCCATTCAGGAACCTTTAAGGGCTGAAGGAGTCCAGCGGGACGTTGATGCTCGGCTTTGACTCGTCGGCATAAGTCACAAATTTCAACATATGCCGCGATATCCTTTTTCATGCTGGGCCACCAATATTCCTGTCTGAGATCTTGATACATTTTGTGCACCCGGGATGGATTGAAAGAGGTGATTCATGAGCTTCTTTTAGGATCAAATTCTTAAGCTCGGAATCATTGGGGATATAAATTTGTTTTTTATGCATAAGAAGGTCGTCAGAACTTCCCATGAATTTAGATTCAGTGCCTTGCTTTAACTCTTCTCGGATCTTGATGATGGCTTCATCAACAAGTTGGGTAGCTTTAATTAGGAGTTTCAAGGTTGGTTGCACTTCCAGTGCGGACAAAAATCCTTTTTCAATAATCCCTAAATTAAGTTTCTAAAATTCATTTTGCAATTCAGATTGATCAGTAAAAGTCGAGATGGAGATGCAGTGGAATTTTCGACTAAGGGCGACAGGTACGACATTAGCTTTACCTGGGTGGTAATTAATGCTAAGATCATAGTCTTTGATTAGCTCCAACCATCTTCTTTGTCTAAGGTTCAGGTCCGATTGAGTGAAGAAATATTTCAGGCTCTTATGATCAGTATAAACATTGCATCGATTACCAATGTGGTAATGACGCCAAAATTTTAGAGCATGAACCACAACTGCTAATTCCAAGTCATGGGTAGGATAATTTTGTTCATGGGGATGAAGCTGCCGAGAAGCATATGCTACAGCTCTAGATTCTTGCATCAACATGCATCCAAGACCGTGTCGTGATGCATCACAAAAGACGTCAAAATTTTTATGGACGTCCGGCAACACAAGGACATGTGTTGTAGTGAGTCTTTTCTTCAACTCTTGAAAACTTGATTCACATTCAGGATTTTCTTTCTTTAATAGCGGAGTCATTGGTTTAGCGATTTTGTAGAAGTTTTCGATAAAGCGGCGATAATATCCCGCTAAACCGAGAAAACTTCGGATCTGAGGAACAGACTTGGGTTGTTCCCAGGCTTGAACAGCTTGAATTTTACTAGGGTCGACGGAAATTCCTCCTTCTGAAAGGATATGCCCAAGGAATGCAATTTCCTTCAGCCAAAAATCACATTTTTTCAATTTGGCATAGAGTTGGTGGACTTGAAGTTTTTCAAGAACCATGTACAAATGTTGCGCATGTTCTTCCTCAGATTTAGAATAGATGAGAATATCATCAATGAACACCACAACGAACTTGTCCATTTCTCTATAAAGACCTTATTCATAAGGCACATGAAACTCGCGGGAGCATTGGTCAGTCCGAAGGACATTACGACGTACTCAAAGAGACCATATCGAGTGGTAAATGCAGTTTTTGGAATATCACAGGCCCGATCTTTAGTTGAAAATACCCATGTCTCAAATCAATCTTTGAAAAGACTCGAGCACCACTCAATTGATCAAATAAATCATCGATGTGAGGAAGAGGGTATTTGTTTCTAATGGAGACATCATTTAAAGCATGGTAATCTATGCACATGTGTAGACCACCATCTTTTTTGTTAACAAAAAGAACTAGGCTTCTCCAAGGAGATGAATTGGGGCGAATGAACCCTTTATCTAATTGTTCTTCAATTTACTTCCTAAGTTCAACTAGTTCAGTTGGGGCCATTCGATAAGGACGCTTGGAAATTGGGGCGGTTCCGGGAATAAGATTGATAACAAAATCCATGTCTCTATCTGGAGGTAAACCTGGTAGTTCACTTGGGAAAACATCAGGATAATCACAAACTACAGGTACTTGAGAAAGTTCTTTTAATGAGGTAGAACAAAGGAATGATTGGGAAAGCGATTTATCTTGGTTGGACGAGAATTCTACCATGATTTCTTCTGGACTTAGCAAGGATATGGATCGATTAGCACAATCTATACAACCTTTATGCTTGGATAACAAATCTATACCAAGAATTATATATAAGCCTTGAGTTTCGATAACGATGAGATCAGCATAGAATAAAACTCCATTTATTTCAATGCTAACTCTAGGGCAAAGACTGAAAATTTTAATTTTGGCTCTAGGGGAAGATATTATCATGATAGAAGGCAAAAGATCAATAGGAATTTCATTTTGATCCACGAATTTCGTGGATATGAAAGAATGCGAGCTCCAGAATCAAATAACACCAAAGTTGGAATAGAGTGGACTAGCAACGTACCTATCACCACGTTAGGTGCTTCGTTTGCATCCTCAGCGGTCACATGATGAAATCGTCCACGAGCAGAGCCTTGAAAATTATTAGGGGCTGTCCTGACAGGTTGTGGTGGACCTCCAAATCCTTGTGGGTGACCTAGGGGTTGTTGCTGTGCTCCCTGGGATTGCGGACGAGTTGAATTCTTCTAGGGACATTTATTTGTGTAATGCCCCAGCTCATTACAACGGAAATAGGTTACATTGAACGTCGGGTTTTGACAACCCGATGGTCGCTTGCCAACATTACTGGCAGGGTGGAGAGGAGGCTGTTGGTGGGAAGCTTGAGGTCGAGGTGGTTGACTTTGACATCTTTGCTGAAACGGTGGAGCAGAAGATTTGGGATTGAATGATTGCCCAAATCGCGGTTTAGGAGGATTAACACTCAAGTTCTTTCTGGCCATCCATTTTCGCTTTCGCGACTCAAAAATGGTTCGAGTGCCTTGCTCAACTCGAAGGGCCTTGTCCACCAAAGTTTCAAAGTCATGTATATCATGGGCTACAAGGGTCCATTTTATTTCATCATTCAAATGCTCCTGGAAACGCTCAACCCTTTTTTCTTCTATGGTAACTTCAGAAGGGGCATATCGAGCCAAATAATTGAAGCGATGGAGGTACTCCACCACTATCATGTTACCTTGGTGAAGATCCAAGAATTCTCTTTTCTTAAATTCCATCAAACTGGATGGAATGTGAGTTTTGCGAAATGCTTCCTTAAAGGATTCCCAAACAATGATTTGATTTGGAGGTACCATGGCTTGATAATTTTCCCACCAAGCTGCTGCAGCTCCTTGCAGCTGGTAGGATGCATAGAGTACTTTCTCTTGATCATTGCATTGTGCGATGGCCAATTTACTCTCGATTGAACGAAGCTAGTCGTTAGCTTCCAATGGATCAGTTGTGGATGAGAAGACGGGTGGCCGAGTTTTGAGAAACTCATTTAGTTTGGAGTAATGGGGAGTGTTCCCATTGCCACCTCTTGCAATAGTTGTGCCTATATTAGCAGTATTCTGAACCATTTGCTGGAGAAGGATAGTCTGAGTTTGACAGTTTTGTTCAATCATGGCGAGAACTTGAGCCATGGTCGGGGGTTCAGGTAGTTGATTTCCAGGAATTGGATTTGGTTGATTTTGTGGAGGAGGAGGATTGTCGTGACTCGCGGGTTGGGATGATGAGGTTCTGGCTGAGGGATGCATTGGATTTGGTTGGGCTGATGTCGGAATTACGTTCCTTTGAGATTGGGTCTCGGGGGTAGCCTCACTTTCTAAAATATGACTAAGCGATCGTGTTACTGGCATCCCACAATATAATGAGAATTATCTTATTAGCACTGATGAATGTTAAATATATAGTAGTGGTTTGCGATAAGCAATAGGTTTATATACTCATGCTATTACAAGGATTATCTCATCGAAAATTTTCACCTCAAAGTTATATTAGCGAGAGATATCCATAAGATAACAAAAAGAGAAATTTCGAACAAAATGTCATACAATACCAAAAGATCACATAAGATTACATACATCTGCATAGGTATTACAAACTGACTGACTTAACTAATGCCTTATGCTTATAACATGAGGCTCTACCACTTCCTTAATTAGTGTCGCTAGGTATGATCCCTACGCCTCGAACTACTAGATATGAAGGTGGTGAATCTCCATCACAGCTACTCTCTGAACTGGAAGGTAAGAGTGGAGGGTTCTGCACTCTAACTGGTTGGAATTGGCGCAAATATTCGCATCGATTTCCAACCCGTCGCCTTGGTCCTCTTGCTGGATTTTGAGACTCCACATAGGCCTCATATGAACGAACGTATGCCTTCAAATTAATATGGTGTGCTTTGCACATCCGGCGCATAAAGCTTATGACCTGATTCCTGAATTGCTTCATGCTTAGATTCATTGTGGTGCTTCACATTATGATGCAATTTTTGGCCTTCAAGAGTTGTAGAGGCATAGCTAGAAACTTTATATCCATATTGTGTTTTCTTGATATCAAAAATAGGTGCATGCTTTTTATGACATAAATTTTCATCCACTCTCTTGCAATATCATACCAGTTCATGTTTTTAGCCATCAAAAATTAATATAAAAGAAAAATAATTAGTAACAATATAAAAATATAATATTTCAAATGAGAAGAAAAGGATTACATTAGTTATTTTTTCTCACCATGCATCTTTTGCTAGAAGGTTTGTAATATTGTAAAGACTTATCTTTTATGTTAAATATTTACTAATGCAATCCAAGGAATACGACAATTTCTCAAAACCCAAAAGTTTTCATTCATATAGATAATATTTTACATTCCTAACGGTACAATACTAAGGACTTCCTTGATGAATATATTACATAATACAATACTAAGTCTGCCTTGCTAAGCATATTACATAGCGTCACCTCTTATCCTTACGGGGTCTAAGCTACCCTAATCACTGGTTTCAAGCCAACCAGCAAAACCCGTGTTGAGGTCATCTTTATTTAATGGTGAAAAATTCTCTGAGGAGCTTCCTGCTGAAGCAGAGCTAGCATCTCGGGGTGTCTGAGTTGTCTTGGGGCGACGAGAAGAAGAAGGTCTAGATTCTACTATGCGTTTGGCAAGGCGGGGTCGGCTACCTCCCGCTAACATACGGGCGGTGCGACGAAGGCTAGTGGGTGCAGCAAGGGCAGGTGATGCAGCAGGTGCGGCTGGAACTTGGGGTGCCTTCGGTGCGGCGTTTCCCAGAACTGAGTGAGAGATAAACCCCATGTTTACAAATGGGGCGATCACTTCCTCCAGTTAGCCCACACGACGGCAACAGACAACTGCTTCCTGGGCTATGCGGCGATGATGCTCATCAGTAGCATTACTAAACTCCACCAAGGTGTGAAGTCTATCCAGATGAATGCTTGCAGGATCTGGGTAAGTAGTATCTCCTAGCGGCGACCCGGAAGGATACAAGCGATAGGCAGAATGCAGCTCATGGAGAGCATGGTGTAGGCGGACAACAGCGTTGTAAGCAGCATCATTCATGGCAACATCCATAGTTGAGCCATAGCCCTCGAAATTTCGCTCCCCTTCATCATATGAAGCGCAGGCAGGAATATGCAGTCGGGCTGCATACTCAACTATAGAGGAACTGAGAGCCACGTAGTACACCATATAGCGAGGATTCTCAGCATATTGTGCCACATCCAGCATCTTAGCTAGCACTGCCTTAATTCCTGCTTCCTCATGAGCATTCGACTCGTAGCATAAGATAATATTCATCAGTTTTAAGCAAGGAGAAGATTACAATTTTTCAATTTAGCACAGATAACGAAGGTTACCAGATATCTAAGATAAAGAGAAGAATTAATAAAGATATATTTGTGAATTAAGCACTAGTGTTTATGTTTTATTACATTTCCCTTTGACTAGCGACCATGCTAACTACGGTTTTCCTACAGTCTGCATGGCTCTGATACCAACATTAAGGCCCCCATTTTTTATAATATTTACCAACAATGGGTTCCCTGTGCATACTGTACTAGTCCCATGATCAGTGGCCAGTACGCACAGATTACAAATTGAAATCACATCCATACACAATAATATTACATACGCTAAGCGTCTTGAAATTACATAATGGTATTACAAGTCAAAAACATGAAAAGCAGCATCGGAAACCTTATTTATCTTGTAGTATGCCCGTTCACCCTCAGGCAACAGGCAAGGTAAAGCCCTAGAAAAGATCGTCATCATAACCCTCGAACCCTGAATCGACGTAAAGATCATCGGGGTATTCGATATCTTCACCCAAAACAACATTGATAGCAAGATTGAGTACATTGTGTACTCAGCCAGTCTTATAGTGTATCACAGATTAATTATAAGTAAATGCAGGATATAGCAATGGTAAGGTTTCTACAGTTATTTTTGCATTGGCAAAATAAAGCATAACATATACTAGATTGCAACTGAAGTTTGTAAAGGAGCATCTTATTGTAATAAGCAAGTATTAATTCGGCACAAATCAATCATCATAACGCAGTCTATCCAACTGATTCAATCTATTCCCATGTCATTCCCTGACACGAAGTATATTTCAAAACACCCTTCTCCCCATCAAATCTTTTTGGAAATATTAAAACTCTAACCATGTGATGACTTTACCATGTGCCTTTAACCGTAGGCGCGGCTAATTAATTAGATTTACACTCTGCAGAGGTGTACAGCTTTACCCACAAGAAATGATCTGCCACTTTTGCCAGGCCAGTTGACACTCTTCCTTTGGGGTGTCGGCATGGTGATCATGACATAACCGTTACATTGTTTAGACCTAACTTTGCACTAGCCCGATGACGTTAAGTCCTTATTATGGAGGAGAAACATGACGGTGTATCCGTGTCATTTAAAAGTGATAATACAAGCAGTAATTCCCTACTGTAGAAGTAGTAAATCCCTGCAATAAAAGTTTCTTCCCATACTAAGGTGTTCACCGTTATACCGATATGCATTTACCCACAACAGAGTGTGGAAACCCCTCATAAGCAACCCTAGAAAGGAATGCTCATACTATCTCCCGCCTACCAATGTGCAAAGCCAGACCTAAGCAACTTAATAAGTTAAGGCTGCCCCATACAGCACTCGTGGTTGTACGGTTTTCTTGGCTTGAAAACAACCCATAGCTCGGTGCTTAATCTGACATGGGCAATGCTCCACCCTACACTAAGTACAAGTCTAACCCTTGCACAACCAGCTATTGCCAATAATTGTCCGCATCTAAACCATAGTTTTTTATTTTGGAGTTTTTAGTCAAAATACCAACAACTGACATCATGTCATACCCGTCATTTAAATTCTCAAGACTCAATTTTGATCATTAACTTTGTTGCTAATGAGCGTGGCTAAGCATGATTATTAGTCGTGTATACCCAATTTGACATTAAGTAGCGTCTACCCCTTTATCTATGGTTAACAAAGTTCACACGTTCATACTTATCAAGGAGGTTTCATGAATTATCAGGTATATCTACCAATATTCCAACATAGCATTTTTTATGACAAGTACACGCATGCATAATAGTTTTGCAACCATTGAAAGTAAATATTTGAAGTATTAGGGGGTGCTTACCTTGCGGATCGTAGTCGGGTATAAAGTCTGGATCGTTGGTGAGGTCGTCATCTGCTAATTCAGGCTCGTCGGAATCTAGTCGTCGATCATCAAGAGTAACATACAATAAATAGCAAACCAGTATAAGGGCAAAAAGAAGTCAGATAGAAAATCCAACTAAAAACTTACTTATAGAAACAGGAGTGTTCATTAGTAAAATTACAATTCTTGTTGATCTAGTTATACTGTTTCTCTTTGTTCGTGTTTACCCTTTATTATTTTGGACTAAATGGTATCAAGTATTTCTTGCTTTATATGAATTATTCATTTTATTTTAAAGAATTCTAGATGCTAAAATTATTTGAAGTAGAAAGATTTGACTTATGGTGATATCATGGGATAGTATGTTGTTAATAGGATTCAGATGCAAAGCAATGTATTTAAAGACTTTCTAAATTAAACATTTATCACCAAATTTTTGGCTGCCACTTTATTAGGCCTCACATGAAGTTACCTACCCTATTTTCATGAACTAATTGCTAGATGCAAGCATGGTCTCATGTGAACATATACTTATATATATACATACATACATACTTATTATGCTCTTCATAGTAAATCACATCCTATTTGCATGAATCATTGTTTTTTCAATATTTTTACCTAGCCTAATATTATTCTGTCACCATGCTGAAAAGAAATATGTTTAACAAACTTCCAAGAAATCTTTCCTTATGAATTTAGTTATTATTGCATAGTCACTAATAATATTAAACTTCAATAGAAAAGACATAAAACAACTAGTTACCCAAATATTTTTATAGAAATAGGTTCATAGCAGAATGAGGGTTATGATAAAATTGGTTCCAAATAAATTAAACTTTGTTTACACAGTTTCTATATTTAGTCTACTCTCATATGTACTATTCACCATTGTATTAAAATATTTTTCCGAAATTGCTTTTCAAAGTATTTTTTGCATATTCTGGAAGCTCTTGATTTTAGATGAATTTAAAAATTGGTTTCATCTCATTTTGATTTCAAATGCGAAAGATATTCAAGTTTGAATTTGATCTAGTTCTGAAAATCAGGAAAAATAACGAAATACGCTTTCACTGAACTAAAAGCGTCTTACGCGGCGCGCCAGATTCTGTTCAAATCTCGCCGGGTCGCTGACAAGCCGGGTCCACCGTTATGGTCAAAGAACATGGCGTGCACGGCCTTGGCTCGCCGCCGGTGAACTAGCTCCGACCAGAAGGAATGGGCAGCACCTACGGCTTCAGCGTGCTAATGCGCATCTAGGGGACAACCTAATGACTCTTGGCAATGACCGGAGATGGGTCACCGTCTTGGCCGAGCGACAGAGATCACAGCGACTAGCCGCGCCTGCTACAGAAGGCATCTCCGGTGGAATGGGTTCCAGTTCTAGCATCTATGGGTTCCGGAGGTTTCATTTTTGCCAAAAGGAAGCTTAGAGAAGGGTCGGATTAGCTCACCACTGATCGCCGGTTTCAGAGAAGAAGGGGGTGTAGGGGCGGCGGAGCTCTGGTCGGAATTTCCTGGAAATAATAGAGGGCTTTTGATCACAATGTGTCACTGATGCTAATGCGAAGCTTGATCAGAAGGTAAAAGAGTGTACCGACTGAAATCGAGATGATTCCGATTTCTAGGGTTCTTTGGCTGATTTAGAAGAATGAGAAATTAGCGACGCTCAGTGGAGTAGAAAGGATGAATGTGAGGGGTTTTGAAGAACAGGTCTTGGCGATCATGCTTCGGTGTTTATAGGCCGGGGGAGACGTTGTAGAGTAGCTCAATTCCTAGTGTGAACCCAGCGGGGTTTTACGGCGCTAGAACAGGAGAAGTGATGGGCGGTTTGCGGAAAATCCGGGCAAGGACGATGCATGGCGATGTTTGGCAAAGGCGATTTCCTCGGGAGGCACGAGATTGCAGCGGTGGCGATGCTACAGCCGACGAGCTGATCTCAGCCTTGCGTGAGCTCGCCTGTAGGAGGAAGAAGACTCAAGCCGAGGCTGACAGGTGGGACCACAGTGATTTGGGCCCGCATGGCAGAGAGAGAGAAGGAGAATTTCGGCCTGAACTACAACAGGGCTGATTTGATTCACTGAATCCATTTCCTATCCAATCGATAAATTAATGAGGAATTTACTGAGTGTACCTGAGCTAGTTTAGGATCTACCATAAATATTTTAGACCTATTAGAGGCTTGAAGATTTTACAATAATTCTAACAGTGCACTGTGCACATAATCATGCATTCTGTTTCTTATTTATTTAGGTATTTATATCTTAGTAAAAACTTTAGAAACTTTTTTAGCAGGTTCCTTATATGCATATTATGCTCCTGTCATGATTTAAAATTATATTTTGAGTTCTGGATAGCTCCACAAATTTTTACAGCAATTTTTCTTATTTTGTTGTTTTACAAATCTTTTCCTATTACTTAAGTAATGGTTGATTGATTATAAAAAGGAATTTTCCTTATAAGCAATAATAAAAAGAAGTCAAGAAAACTCATAGAAAATTTAGAAAAACCCAGGGAAAAACAAATTAAAACTTTTTAAAATATATCATTTAATTTCTTATTATTACTCATTTTTCAGGATGTTATAGAGATCTAATTGAGAACCGGGCTTAGCTCGGTTAGCGTGGCGCCAAGTGCACATACGCGTCCGCCCGCATTCGAGTCTGCTCAGCACGCGCTCGTAGGAGCCGAGTGCAGGTGTGTGTGTGGGTGTGTGCATGTAACTCGGCTGTTGTTTCTCTCCTTTAATGAATACCAAAGCTCTGGCCATTTTTTTTTAAAAAAATAAAGAGATCTAATTAACAGAAACTAAAATTAAAAACCGGTGCCTGATAATTCACCATTTTTGTACTATTGGTTCTTGTAACATCCCAATTTTTTCATTTTATGGACTTAATGTGCATTTTATATTTGTTACGAATTTTCTGGAATTTAATTGATTTATTTCATATTTATGTGAATTAAGGCCTTTATTTAAATTTATTTAAAAAGTATGAAATATTTAAACAAATGTTTGTTAGAAATATTTTATTTAAGTTCCAAATACCCTAAAATATTTTCTAGAATTTTTCTAGAATTTTTTGGGTGTTTTTACTATTTATTTCGGCTTATTCTATTTTTGGGATTTTATTTATTAGAAAATAATTTTGAAAATAGTTTGTGCAGTATTGGGTCGTTGCCCAGCAGGCCTGCCCGTTTTCTCCGCACAGCTCGTTCTCGATGAAACCCTAGAAATTGACCGTTGGATCTTAATCCGACGAGCCTCACTTGTGTGCGTCGTCCTGTGTTTCGAGCCGTTCGATTTGATCCGCGTGGATGCACGAGATAACGCCACGTTGTCTCAATGTATCCAAACCGTATCGCCGCCGCCCCGCCGTATCTTTGAGGATCTCGAATTCCATTTTCGATCGTTGCACGCCTTCGAAGCCGCCTATTTAATGCGCTGCACCCCGCGTCGCATGTTCTTCCTAGAGCCCAGCCACTGAGACGCTTTCGTCTGCCCGTGCGATCTCACCATAGTTGCTCAATGCGCTGCCATCAGTTCTTTGCAAAGTGTTCACCGCGTCTCCGCCGTCGTCAAGGCCAACGTTGAATTCGTCGTGAAGAGCCCGATTGAACCCACTTGAAAACGTCGCTGATATCACTCTCGAACGCCATGAGCCGCACTGTCTTCTTCACTCTCTAGCCCGATCCAGCTCTACACCACCACTTGGCCATCGCCGCCATTCACCGTGTTCTCGGCCATTGGATCTTGCGCGTACGCCTAGGATTTTGCCGCGTGTCGTAGTGCCGTGTAACACCCTAAAATTTGCTCTAATTTAAATTTTGGAGTACTTTTTATTTTTGAGAATTTCTGAGAATTTATTAGAATTTAAATTGGATTTATTCATTTATGACCTTTCTTGAACTCAATTAAGTTCATGCAAAATTTGATGCAATGTTTTATTGAAAATATTTTATTTGACTTCCAAATGTCTCATAGTATTTTCCAGAATTTTTCTGGAATTTTCCTGATATTTTTACTATTTTCTTTGGCTAAAACTATTTTCTCGAATTATTTTTATTCGAAAAGGAATTAAAATCTACGGAATAGTATTTGGGCCGAAACCTTCGGTCCGGCCCAGCACTGTGCTCTGGCCCAGCCCATGTCGCCGGCCCGCGCAGCCCGCCCCGCCAAAACCCTAGCCGCCGTTGTTTTTCGCCGTTGGATCGCTGCGTGCGGACGCTCGAGAATTCGCCACATCGCTTCGTCTCCGCGAGATCGCCGGAGGGACGTGGGCTTTGATGGCCGTGATTACCGCCGGCAGTTTCACGCACGTCGAGGCCCTTTAAGCCGTGTTGGTGAGAGCGTTCTGCAGAGGACACAACGCCGCGTCTTTTGCCTCCTCGGACGCACGCCGAGACTCTCCCTAGCGCACGCTTTTGCTCGCCATAGTAGCCGCTTTTGCTCGCCGTAGTAGCCGCTTTGTCCCGTCACTGGTCCATCTCCGCCGTCGTCGAGGTCACCGGAGTACTCAGCGAGTCGAACCGCGTCGAGTGAACCACTTCTTCACATCGGAAAACCACCGGAGCGCCGTCGACTACGTCGTCTTCCCCAGCTCCGGCAACCTCTTCTTTCGCGCCACCGTTGACCTCGCCGAACTCCTTCAACTGCCCGATTGCCATCCAACCGCTGCGGTGAGTCCACGTCCCCTCCACCACTGTTCACGTTTAGATTGATTCGTGACCGTAGATCTTGTTATGTGCGGTAGGGATTAGATCTAGGGTTTTGTGGTTAGATTTAATATGGACCCTTGGATCATCTTTGGACGTGTAGGATAGTGCCGCGTCGCTAGAATATACATTAAATCGCTCGGATAACGTGCACCGTCGGATCGGATCTGTGCGGTAGAGATCTAAGTGTTGTCGTGTAGTTTAGCCATAGCCGTTCAATCGTAGATGCGCGGCTGTGATGCGTACACGCGTCGGCCGTTGGCTGCGTTGCCGATTGAATCGGCACCGTTCATTCCTGAACGTGCAGCTGAGATTGCACCGAACCCTCACCGAATCACGTGCGGACGCGTGCGCACATTGACTGAGGCAATAACCAAATCTCAGCCGTTGATTCCAAACGGACCGTTGCGATCCCGCCGCGTGTCTGCGCGGTGATCGAAGTGTCGCCAGTGCGCGTGGATGCGACCGTTGGATCTGTGAGAACCGATGGGTGGCTAACGCGTGGCGCGCGATCTCCGAGGCGTCGCCGAGCCGTGCAGGAGTGAGATCCGACCGTTGGTTGAGCGAACGGTCTGGATGTTGCCGCGTGTCGCGTCGGGATTGGTTGTGCATCGTTGCTGATGCCACGGCTTGCGTCAGCTGGTGCACGAGCACAGTGCCGCCAGTCCACGATAAACCAAAGCCCGATCGTGGATCCAGTCCATGGACCGAGGCAACGTGGCAGCCCCAGAGCATGCCACGTGTCAGATGACGTCATGCTGACGTCATTTCTCCAAAAAATATTTTGGCCGAAATTCATTTCTGTGCTGACGTCATAAATGCGATTTTTCAGTATAAAAGTAATTTGGAAAAAAAATCGGATTTTTAAATTTCTGTATTTTCAGATTTTATTTAAACTTCAAACTGCTATAACTTTTGCATTTTAACTCGGATTTGGGTGATTCAAATTTCTAAAAATTCATAAAATTGTGATATCGTTAATGGTGAATTTTATTTGATTTTTTGATGTCATTTAGTTTACTGTATTAGTTATTTATTGCGTATATTGTTTGTACGCGTAGACTCAAATTTGCTGGAAGGTTTCGAGGAAGAGTTCGTCGCTCAAGACCAAGCTTCGGAACACGACCAGCAACTCTTTGAAGGCAAGTGATGCTTTGACCATTTTGATCCCAGTTTCTAAATGTACTTTGCTTTGAAATTATGCATGCTAAATTAAGTAAAAATTGATTTAAACTACTTTGGGATAATGCAGGTAACCAACCCATTTTGTTACGCCACCTTGAAATTATTGATTGAATGCCCTAAATCATTGTCACCCTAAGTTTAATTGTATTAGTTGGATGTTAATATTGTGCCAACACGGGAGGCTAGACCGTGAGTAGATGCTTAGCCTTGCAACGAATCATGAATGATCTTTCGGGAAAATGCTACAATATTGATTAAAGAAATATTGAATGTATTTTGAAAGTGGTGTGATGATGCCACATGATGAGATTGAGGTACAAAGACCTGTGTTGTTCTGTACCGATGTTGAGTTATTGCTGGCATGTGTTGCACAATAATCAACGGGGTGGGAAATGTTTAGACTGGGGCAAGTGGCAAGAGGCTGTGTGCCAGGTGGGCCTGTGTGGCAATTGGTTGAAGAGTGATGTGAGTCTGTGTGCCACGTTGGGGCTGTGTGCCACTATTGAGTGATGGAAGTCTTGCCTTGGTCAGTTAAGGACTTCACCTTTCAAGCCTTTGATCTGAGTCACCCGTACAACCACATGTCTGGTATGGGACAAACCTAGTTGATTAGGGTTCTGATATCTTTCCTCTGACACCTCGGGGTGACAGGCACGGGTGTATCTCAGACGGGAGCATACCTGCTCTGACTTGGTGCCCATCCAACGGTGATTGGCCTGTCCTATACTTCGGCTCTGTGTGAGGGAAGTGATAGTGAAGGCAATACCAGAGAGGTTCTTTGGTTAAGGTAGAGGTTCCTAAAAGGCTTTGTTACGGACGGTCACCTGTGTGGTGAATGGCTGTATCTTGTGTGTAAAGTGTACAACCTCTGCAGAGTGTCAAATCTATTGGAATAGCCGTGCTCGCGGTATTGAGCATTGCTCGGGGATTACAGTCAAGGGGTAGATTTTCAAAAACAAAATGTGGAAAGGGTGGCTGTGTACCAGTGTTAAAAATGAACTGTTAAGGCTGTGTGCTGAGAATCTTCGAAGAAAAACTCTCGCCTTCCTGCTCGGGGATTACAGTCATGAGGGTTACTAGGGAAAGGGAGAAGGTGATGGCCAATTACCTGCTCACCACCCTGGATGGTGTTGCGAGGTCCTGGTTGCTCAACCTCTCGCCTTAGTCAATATCGTCATGGGTGGAGTTGCAGGCCCAGTTCATCGCCAACTTCCAAGGCACATATGAACGCCCCGGAACACGCAGCGACTTACATCAAGTGGTTCAAAAGCTAGGTGAGTCGTTGCATGGCTTCATTCGACGCTTCAGCGACAGGCGTAACTCGATCCCTAACATCTCGGATGAGACTGTCATAGTCGCCTTTGAAACGGTGTCAAGGATATGGAGTTGAAAGGAAAGATGGCCGCTTGAAAGATCCGGACCCCCAAAGAGCTCTTCGAGTTGGCAGATAAATGTGCCATACGTGCTCAGGCTCGATACAATCTCGATGACCCTAAGTCTAGCGACGATAAACCCGAGTCATCCAAGTAGAGTGTGAAGAGCAATAGGAACCACGGGAAAAGCGCAAGGGTGATTCTACCGTAGCCGCGGTTGAAAGAGGCAAGGCACGTAATACTAGTGACAACAAAGGTAGAGGTCGTGGGGGAGACAAATACTGCCCTGTCTATCATACGGACAAACACGACATCGATGAGTGCCAAGTGATCAGCAAGAAGGTCTAGGAGAAACTCAAAGCCACCTAGCCGAGCACAGGGTTGAGCAGGCCAAGGAGAAGCCCTAGGACAATGAACCTGTATATCATGGTACTGACCACAAGTTGGCGCATATTTTCGAAGGATCTGCCACGTATGAGTCAAAGAGGCAATACAAGGTAGTCGAGAGGGAGGTCAACCTGGCCATGCCGGCTCTCTCCAAATTACTCATGTGGTTAAAAGTACCGATCACCTTCAACCAATCGGATCACCCAGCTATGGTCCCACATCCTGATCGATACCCCGTGGTGGTCGAACCCACCATCGTCAACGTTAAGGTCGCTCAAACCTTGATCGATGGAGGAAGTGCACTAAACCTCATCTTCGAAAGACGCTGGAGAACATGGGGTTCCCTCGGACGGAGATTAGGGCTAGAGCAGAGTCGTTCCATGGCATATCTCTGCGATCATCTTCGATGCCCCTTGGCAAGATCGAGCTGCCAGTCACATTCGGTACACTAGACAATTTTCGCACAGAGAAGATCCTCTCCGATGTGGCATATTTTGAGACTGCCTACACCTCTCCGACGTGGCAGATTTTGAGACTGCCTACAACATGATCGTAGGCCGCCCAATGCTAGACAATTTCATGGCCGTGGTTTACTACGCGTATCAAACCGTCAAGATTCCAAAGCCAAAGGGGGTTCTCGCAATCAAAGGGGACCAGCGTGCTGCGGTCCAGTGTGATAGGAAGAGCCTTTTGATGGCCGAGCATCTCTGTGGGTCGAAAACTAGTGCCGAAGTTGAAGGAGCTAAGCACCAAAGGTCCAAGGACACCGACAAGGCTTCTGCGTCCAACAGTGCTGCCAAAGACTCAGTCGACAATGGCAAGAAGGATAAGAAGATCGACGGAGGCATCAAAATAGTGCCCCTGGACCTGTCAGAGCCTTCCAAGACAATCAAGGTAGGCGCTGACCTTGATCCCAAATAGGAACTCGAGTTCATCGCCTTTCTTTGGGCAAACCGTGATGTATTTGCATGGCAACCGTCCGACATGCCCGGGGTCCCCAAGGAAGTGATCGAGCATCGACTGGCTGTGGAACCTAGCGCCAAGCCTGTGGTGTAGAAGTAGCAAAGATTCGCATAAGACAGGAAGCAAGCCATACAAGAGGAGGTCGGCAAACTCCTAAAGGCTGGCTTCATCCGAGGGGTCCGTCACCCGACGTGGCTGGCGAACCCTGTCCTTGCCAAGAAACCCAATGGCAAGTGGAGGATGTGCATCAACTACACCGACCTCAACAAGGCTTGTCCTAAAGATCTGTTCCCTCTCCCCCGCATTGACCAGATGGTGGATTCTATTGCGGGCTATCAGTTGCTAAGTTTTCTAGATGCCTACTCGAGGTATCACCAAATTAGCATGTCTGTAGAGGATGAAGAAAAAACTGCTTTCACTACTCTCTTTGGTGTATTCCGTTATGTTAAAATGCCTTTCGGTTTAAAGTGTGCTAGAGCTACGTATCAACGGTATATTCAAAATAGATTGAAGTCCCAAATCGGGCGCAATGTGGAAGCGTACGTCGATGATATCGTAGTCAAGTCGAAAACCGCGAACACCTTAATCAGCGACCTCGAGGAAACATTCGACAACCTTAGGAAGTATCGGATAATGCTTAACCCCGAGAAGTGCACGTTCGGCGTTCCGTCTGGCAAGCTTCTCGGTTTCCTGGTGTCCAGTCGAGGCATCGAGGCAAACCCGTGCAAAATCGAGGCCAACGACTAGATACGCCCTCCGCGGACGCTGACGGAAGTGTAAAAGCTCACAGGCTTCATAGCTTCCCTTAGTAAATTTGTCTCTTGGATGGGTGAGCGAGGACTACCTTTCGTCAAGTTGCTCAAGAAGCAGAACACCTTCGAGTGGAACAATGAGGCGGAAGAAGCTTTTCAAGATCTAAAAAGGAACTTATCATCTCTGTAAATTGTAACCTCACCTAACGAAAAGGAGGAGCTCTTTTTGTACATTGCATCTACCCCTCAAGTAGTAAGCACATTCCTGGTGGTTGAATGGGATTGCCACGACAAAAGGACTAAAATCCAGAAGCCGATGTACTACGTGAGCGAGGTCTTGCACAATGCCAAGCTGTGGTACCCTCAGGTGCAGAACATGTTGTACGCCGTTTTGATGACTTCTCGAAAGCTGTGACACTACTTTCAGGCGTAGAAGATTACGGTCATGACAACGTATCCGCTCAAGGAGGTAATACGCAACCGAGAGGCGACGGGACGAATCGCGCAGTGGACGGTTGAACTCAACGAGTTCAAGATTGACTTCGCGCCACGAACCAGCATCAAGTCAGGAGTCTTGGTAGACTTCGTCTTAGAATGGACGCATGTCGAGGAAAAGGAGCACAAGGCAGTCGATGACCACTGGACAATGTTCTTCGATGGGTTGCTTACGCTTAAGGGCTCGGGGGCTGGCATCGTGCTCAAATCTCTGAGAGGTGAGGAGCTAAAATATATTATCCAACTTGATTTTTAAACTTCAAATAATGTTGTAGAATACAAGGGACTAGTCAACAGTCTCCGCATGGTTGCATCACTTAGCATCAGATGATTACTCGTGAAAGGGGACTCACAGCTAGTCGTGAACCAAGTGCAAAAGGAGTACCAGTGCTCGGACAACAACACGGCGGCATATCTGAGCAAAGTTCGCAAGCTAGAGCACAAGGTCGAAGGGCTCGTGGTAAGGCATATCAGGCGATGTGGCAATTCCGCCACTAACGAACTTACCAGGCTCACTTCGTCCGTTCGCCCACATCCGCAGGAGTCTTCGTCGAGAAACTCCTTAAACCATCCATCTCCCCCAGACAGGAGGCAGATCTGCCCAACTCAACTAGTAGCCTGGTCGAGTTAGCGAGGCAGAACCTGCAGACACGGAAGCTGCAGTACTAGAATGCGATCCGACTTGGATGATTCCATTCCAAGCCTATCTCGAAGGTCGAGAGATCCCTAACGATGATGCAACAGCCGAGAAAATTGCACATAAGTCCAAGCTATACTCATTGGTAGACGGCAAGCTCTATGAGTAACTGAATCTTGATGAAATGCATCACTCAGGAGGAGGGCAATAAAATGTTGCTCGATGTCCATGGAAGCATCTGCGGCAACCATGTGTCCTATCGCACCCTGGTCGGGAATGTTTTTCAAAAAGGGTTCTATTGGCCGACTACTCTCCAGGATGCTTGCGAGTTGGGGAAAAAGTGCGAGAGCTACCAATTCTACGACAAGCAAACCACCCAACCAGCCCAAGCACTTCAAACTATTCCTTTGTCTTGGCCCATCTTTGTTTGGGGCATGGATATCATGGGACTGTTCCCAAGAGCCCAAGGAGGTTACAAGTTTCTATTCGTGGCTATCAACACATTTACTAAGTTGATCGAGGCTGAACCCGTGTGGAACATCACCTCAAAATCAGCTAAGAAATTCATGAGGAGCATTGTTACTCGATTTGGCATCCCTAATTGAGTAATCATAGACAATGGTAACCAGTTCAAAAGCAATGCTTTCATAGTCTTTTGAGAAGAATTGGGTATCAAACTCTACTTTGCCTCTGTGGCTCATCCTCAAAGTAACGGTCAGGTGGAACGAGCCAATGGCTTACTCATGCAGGGGATCAATACCCGTATGTTCGATGGGCTCAAGGCTTATTCGACCCGATGGGCGAAAGAACTCCCCTCGGTGCTATGGGCTGTTCGTACTTCGACTAGTCGAACCACCGGTGAAATGTCATTTTTCATGGTCTACGGAGCAGAAGCCATGCTTTCGACTGAGTTAATGTTCAGGTCACCTCGACTGGATAACTACTCGGAAGAGGAACAAGAGCAAGCACAAGCAGATAACGTAAACCTACTCGAAGAGTACAGAGATCGAGTATCGATTCGAGCAGCCAAGTATCAACAAGCCTTGTGCAGATATCATGGCCAAAAATCCAGGATAGAGCGCTTGCCACCGGAGAAGCAAGATAATCACAATAAGCTCTCGTCTAAGTGGGAAGGTCCCTATGTGGTGGTCGAAGTGACTCGACCAGGATCTGTATGACTATCGACATCGGAAGGGTGATACTTGAAAACTCATGGAATATCGACCAGTTGAGAAAGTTTCATTCATGAATAAAGAAGACATCATATTGCAACTAAGATCCAGGTAAGTACAATTTCATTAAAATTTTACTAACAAAAGTCTATCCTATTACATCTTAAGGTAGGTACACCACTACTACTTGTCCTCGGAGGCGTCACGCCGCTACCCTTCCATCCACGGGGACCAGAAAAGGATGGTCCTCGAGATGGGCTTGCGCCCTCTGTATGGCGAGAAGAGGAAGCGAAGACTTGGCGCTCACCGCATAGACCAGTTGATGGGAAAGAAGAGCCCTTGTCGTCGAAGGCCTCGCAGCGCCAAGATGGCTTGGATGGCGAGCAAGCACCGGGCTGATAAAGCTGTCTTGAGCTTCACCTCTTCCTCCGACGCCGGCAATGAGTAATTCTATCTTGCGCGCATACGAGCATCAGATTGTCAAACATCTAAAGCTCAGCGGTCGGTGGGAGATGAGACCTCTAGTCATTTCTACATGCGCTACTCAGCAAGTTCATGTTCGCTATAGAGTCTAAGTCACATGATCGATAAAGGCTTGTAAAAGTCGTGTAGTGTTCTTTTCAATGTATATAGCATTTATGTTATGTATGGCCTCTCCGAGTGCACGCTCGAGGGCGCTAAGTCATTTAACAGAAGTTTTTCTAGCATTGTGTGCAGATACCATCAGGCATGTGTTCGGCTATGACACCCTCATTGAGGATCTATGAGTACTAAATCGAATCTGCATCTACTTGTGCTACTCTATTTCATCGATAAGGAAATAGTAGACAAGGCCTGATGGATAAGCGATTAGTTAGTGCTGTCATTAAAGATCACAGTAACAAGGAAAGTGTCAATCTTTACATCGGCATGGTTAGGCCAAAGGACCTTGGTTGGCGTCGTCATCACCAAGTGATAGCTCCAATCTGTCCACTAACCTCTCGGTAAGGCCTACGATGGACTCAATGTGGTCGACAGCTTCACTCGCCCCACACACGAATCTTTCATCCAGTCCTGAGAAGTCAAGGTCCGGATGATGGCTCTTCACCATGCCAAGCATTTACGAGGTCGCAAGACGAGCCGAGGTCGTCATGTGCTTGAGTGTCTTTGACTGCAGAGTCGCGAGTGCCGCATCTACTGCAGCCTTTTCGAATTCTACTCCTTTCTTGCCCGCCTCTGCCTTGTCCCGACTAGCCTTGGCCTCGACCAATGCAGCTTCCGTAGCAGCCTTTTCAGCTGTTAGCTTCTTCTCCTGTTCTTCAACTTTAGCCTGAGTGGTTTTCAATTTGGCCCTGAGTGCCTCCAGCTCGGTATTCTTCATCTTGAGTATTTGATCTTGGGAAGCCATGAGCCACTCAATCTCCTGGTGGGCTTGATCGCAGAAGGCTTTGGCCTCAAGCAGGGTTTTGGTTGCATGCTGCGATACGAAGCCAGAAGCGTCAAAAACATAGTGAGGGCATGAGTGGAAGGCAGAATAGGGGGCTTCATGTTCACATACCTCGATTTGGGGTTTCAGAACGAACCAGAACACTCGAGGCATTGAAGAAGCTGGAGGATCTTGAGCGATCACTGTTGCGGATTTGCAGGTATGCACAGCGGGATCCACCAAGAGGGGAGCTGCAGTTGTATCGATCGTGCCGAAGGATGACGTTGCCACCACGGCTGCTGTATTAGCGACACCGCTGAGCACACCCTTCTTACAGAAAGGCAATTCGCCTAAGCACCTCTAATGAACAAAAAGAAGAAGTTCATGAGGGGAAAGGGAGGAAACTCACCTCGCCAGTTGAATTCTCGGATGTACATTCGTCAGGACCAGTTTGTCTCCGGCGGTTGTTTTCTCAATTGGTGTAGCCGGTAGAGGACATGGCGCTGGCGGGTCAGTGGCCGACAGGATAATCTGCATAGCAAGCAGCTGCTGTGAGCGAAAGTTCGATAATAAAGGAGACATTGTTCAATAGCAGTGATACCGACCTCCTTGCTCGAGGGGATTCAGCCGCCTCTTGCTCCAGAACCGTTTCGCCCCCACTTGGATCAATGACAGGCGCTAGATCGTCCAAAGAAGTTTTGAAGTTGGCAGGGACATCGTCATCCAGTCCGATGACTCCCTCGATCGACTCAATAACATCGTCGAACTTGGCCTTCTTAGAAGATGTTAAGTCAAAGCAGACAATAGATGCACGGGCGATGCGAAGATGTCTCTGACAGAGCACTCTCCTCAGGCCAGAGAGGTGATGTAAAACCATCGTTTCTCAGTCCGACTGCCAGGAAGAGGTAACGGGAACAGAATATAAGAATTTGACACACCGCTGTGGAGGTGAAAATCGACACCCCCAACAACTGCATTCTTCATCACCCTCTTCAGATTATAGAAGTGGCAGAACAGGTTGAGACTCGGACTGATGCCCAGAAAAGCCTCACAAAGGTGGATGAACACGCTGAGCATTGTGATAGAATTGGGGCTCAAGTAGAAAAGCTGAATCTAGTAGAGCTCAAGAACTAAAAGCAAAAACAGAGAAGGGGGAAAGCTTAGCCTGCAGTGGAAAAAGGCCTCGAAAATGACAGTCTCATCCTCATTCTGGAGGGTGGGGTACGATTCACCTTGTGACAGCCACCAATGGAAGAACTCCCGTGGAGGAATGAAGCCATCCTTCTCCAAATCGGCAAGACGCTTCTCTGTCATGATTGACTTCTGCCACACCTTTTCAAGGGCTTCATCCTAAAAGGCCGCCATAGCCATTTTAGGTTTCTTCTCCGGCGATGCAGCAACTCCGGCACTAGTTGAGGGGTTGGATGCCATTAAGGAGAATGTGGAATAATTTCTTGGTGGCACTAGGGCTTCAAGAGCGCGACGGAGGCTTCGAGAGTAAGGCTGGCAATGAAAAGGAGGGAAATGTCTACAGTTCCAGGTATGGGAATTTATAAATTAAAATCCTCTCTCCAGGCGAACAGTTCATTACCCATGGCATGACATTTCGATCAGCGTGAAAGGCAGAATGATGACGCTGCACCCACCTTGGCGCTGCAGACGAGAGCAATAAATGCTCAACTACCCAATGTTTAGATTTTTTTTTTAATTTCAAACTCTGATCAGAATCGAATCGATAAGTTGACATCGAGTAACTTGTGGTTACCCTTCGAACTCAATACTTGCTGATAGCAGTGCGCTCGACCCAGCACATCCCTACTCGATACTCTACGATTCCCAATCTACTCGAATCGTTCGAGTACAAGCAGGCAAGGCATTACTCGATAAAGCAAGGCTTTGGTAGTAATCGACCAAGCGCTTAAGCAGACGCTCCACTGAACATAGTTCGGGGGCTGCTGTCGAATATTGTAACATCCCAATTTTTGCCCTTTATTTATTTTATTGTTTTATCTGTGCATTTTATGCATTTCTGTAATTTATTGGATTTTGTTTGCATATTTTGTATATTGGTCTTTTGAGAAAAGTATTTATATATTAAGAAAGTAAAAATAAAGTTTTATTAAAAACATTTTTATTTGGATTCCTAAAGTCTCAAAAAAAAATTAAATTTTCCTGGGATTTATTTGAATGTATCTTAAAATAAGTATATTGGTCTTTTGTGAAATAGTACTTAATTACGGATAAAACATAAATAAAGCTTGGCTAAAAAAAATATTTTATTTCAGTTCTAAATACCTTAAAGTATTTTGGGATTTTTCTTGGATTTTTTCTGGTATTTTTGTTGCTTTTAATTAAATAGTTTAATTATATGAATTATATTTAATCATAAAATCCCTAAAAATTGGTTAGCAGTGATGGGCCGAAACCCTAAAGGGCCCAACCCATCTTCGTATGTAGCCTGATCCATCAACCGTCAGGCCCGTCGAATGGTGGACTTTAGATCAAGCTCGCGTGGAAGGTCGAGATAGCGCCGCGTCGCTTGCAATCGGGACTGTTTATCGTAGACGCGTGTCGCTTCTGTGGCTTTCAGCTCCGGTCAAGACTCTGCATCGCCGCCGCCATGATTGCTTTGGATTCCATCGTCGTCTCGGGTTAAACCTTGATACATGTGGCTATTTAAGTAGCGCATCGGAACCGTTTTAGCTTCATAAACAAAAGCCCTAGGTTAATTTGAGGATTTCGCCGCAAGGTAGCAAGAGATCTGAGCTTTTGTTCGTGAGATGCGACCGAGGTTTTTCGTCCAATTCGCCGTCATCCGTGAAGCTTCGAGCTCGAGGCCAGGTCCTTTGTGATAGTCGTCGTCGTAGCTTTGGGGTGCGCACACAATCTTCGTCGGAGAGTGGCCGGTCCGCCATCACCTCAGGAAATTGATCTCATCGCCGTTCAATACGACGTCGCTGCCACTTCGTTACACAAGGGAAAGAACCGACCACGTCAGTAGGTAGGCGAGAATGTGAGCTCACCGTGGATGTCTTCCTTCCTCACCGGCGGCAACCTTGGGGCTTCGTGCGCCACCATCCTACGTGGCGTGTTTGGTGAAGACCCATGTCTGCCACGTTGGTCACTGTGCTGTGCTATCACCTGCGTGGCGGTCCGGTCGGCTGTTGAGGTGCTTGCCATGTCTGTTTAAGCCGGACCTGTACGTCAGGGAGGTGTTGTGCTCGTGGATCGAGTGCATCATGAGCCGAGTTGATCTCATGGACTCAATCCATATACCCAAGCCATGTGTCAGCACGGGATTGGACCGAACCAGGGCTGATGTCACAGTGACGCAATAATTACCTTTTTCAGTATAAAAATAATTCAGTTATTTCGGATTTTCTATTTTCAGTAATTTCAGTATTTATTTCAAGTTTGAATAGCTATATCTTTTGCATTCGAACTCCGATTGAGGTGATTCAAATTTTTAAAAATTTGTAAAATTGAGATATATTTAATGGTGAATTTTATTTAATTTTTAGAGATTGTTTGCTCTCTGTTTTAGTATTTATTTGTTGTTCTCTCTCGTTTCGCGTAGACGTTGAATTGTGCAACGCAATCGAGAATGATTCGTCGACTCAAGACCAAGGTCCAGAGCAAGAATAAGGGCTTTATTAAGGCAAGTTGTGCTTGATCATGTTGAACCCATGCTTATAAAATTGCTATATTGTTTTACCCTATTGCATATTATTTCAAGTATACAATTGTTTCAAATTAAATTGGGATCTAGTTAATCTACCAATTGGATCTATACCCTACCTTGTAATTTGTATGCCATAATCTATTGTCACCCTAGATTGGTTCACTATAGTTGTTTGGTATTGAAATCAACTTCGGATGGTTAGATCGTCATAGTTGCTTAGCCGTGCCACGTCATCACATGTACCTGAATCATCAATGTTTAATCTTGACTAATGGAATATGGAACAATGATATGAACTTGTGTGTCATGTGAGATCACACAATGAGATTGAGTTGTAGTGGCGAGTTATGTCACGCAACGATATTGAATTGTTGATGGCACGTGGTGCTTGGTAATCAACTAGGGTGGTAATCATTTAGATTGGGGTAAGTGACAAGGGGCGAGTATGCCAAGGTGGGCCCGCTGGGCAGAGGGTATGTGGAAGTCTTACTTCAATCATCTTAAGGACTTAACCTTGCAAGCCTTTGACCTGAGTCAATCATGCAACCACATGTCTGGCATGGACAATCTAGCTGATTAATTTGCAATGTCTTAGCTTGGTACTATCAATGGCAGTGTGACTTCCCGAGTTATGGAGTAACTCACATGGCACTAAATGGGGACCCTGGTTGTGGTTTTTAGACCCACCAATGTTGAAACCTTAGCGGGTAGTATCGAATTAAGCCAAAGCATTGTAAAGGCTTTATCATGATTTCTCTGCCAGCAAACCAAAGGAAGTGTGCTAATGGCCAGACACAAGGAGAATATCATGTCATGTGGGTAAAGTGCATAACCTTTGTAGAGTGTGAATCTATTCGAATAGCCGTGCTCGCGGTATTGAGCAATGCTCGAGAATTACAGTTAGGGGTTAGATTAATAAAATGAAAACTTGGTTGGGATGACGGGATTGCCATATGGGAGGTTGGAACTTGACTTAGGATTGGAAACTTGGTTTACTTGAGAAATGTTGGATCTATCTATTACTGTTATTTGTTTTACAATCTTTACAATCTATTTATTGTATTTGTTCATAAATGCTGCTTATTGCAAAATAGCCATAATAGCCTTTTCCTTTGGAATAAGCCTTGCATATAGTTACATAGAATTGCATTATGTGCACAATTTGTTGAGTGCTTTAAGTACTCACCCTTGCCCACAACATCATCAGTTAAGGAGTCTACATCCATGCTGGAGAAGGAATACCAGGAGGAGACAAATGTTTAGGGTGTGAGTCTTGTCAGTTACCTGTGGTATACTAAGGGGTTTATCTACATTTTCATTCCGCTGCAGTTTAATTTGTTGTTTAGCCTTGCGAGGCATAGTCATGTACGTTGACCATAAGGTCATTCAACAAGTGTTATTTAATATATGATGTCTTCTATAATGTTTCCGCTGTGTATGATTGTGATATTTGCTGATGTGGAGCCTGTGTGCACTAGCGTAATCCTGGACTAGTGCAGTATACACAGAGGGTCCGGATTTGCAAATTCAGGTCCCGACAAATATCTAAACATGGGGTATGTGTCCACAGAGGATACGTAGAGGATATATCCTAGCGACATGCAGAGATTCCAGATATCACGGGCCCGATTCTGAGGGATATGATATACGCAGGAAAGATAACTCCTTATCAGGAAGGCTCGATCGCTTTCCCTGTAAGGCCCCCATGTGCATACAGTACTAGTCCCATGATCAGTAGCTAGTACGCACAAATACAAATTGATATCATAGTCATACACAAGCTTTATTACACAGCGGAAGCAAAGTTACATAATATTTTTACAATACCAAAAGTAAAACTTCAGTGGAGACAACTTCTTGTAGTATGCCTTTTTAAACACATTGTCCCACAGGCAACTGACAAGGTAAAACCTTATAAAAATTCATTGTTAAATTCCCCGTATCTTGCATCAACGCATGAGTCGTCAGGGTAATCTGATTCTTCACCTAAAAACATCAACATACGCAAGTTGAGTACTTACGTACTCGCAAGACTTTTGCAAATCTTATAATATATGCAGGTCATTTCAATGGAAAGGCTATTATGGTTAATTTGCATAAAGCCAGTTTGAAATGAAAATACAGAATAATAGATTGCAATAAAATTTGCTTCAAAGCAAATTAAATAAAATGAAATGACAATATGTAAGTACGAGCAAACAAAATTTCAAACCTGGGTATAATGACCATGTCCAAGAACCATTCTACTGACACACAGTAGAAATTACCGACACACGGTAGAAACCACATTTTATGAAAATAAACAAAGCTGCTAACTATGTGATGACTTTACCAAGTGCCCATTACCACGGGCCCGGCTAATCGATTAGTTTTACACACTGCAGAGGTATACAACTTTCCCCACAAGACATGACTGACTCTTTGAGCAATCGATATTTGCACACTTCCTTTGGTGTGCCGCAGAGAGTCATGTTATAATCATTACATTATTTAATCTCGACTTTGCACCAAAGACGGTGACGATAAACCCATTTTGTGGCGGAAGAACTCAGAGCATAGAAATGATGGAACTCCCCACAGCATGGAGTACACCGTTATATTGATAGACGTTTATTCCATGATCATCTCAGTGTGGACGTCCCATCGAGCAATTCATTAAGAAACAGCAGTACTACTCCGCCTTCCAAGTGTAAAGCCGCTTTAAATAACTTAATAAGTTAGAGCTGTCCCATACCAAAGACTTGTGGTTGTATGATAATTCTTGGCCTGAAAACAACCCATAGTTCGGTCCTTAACTCGACACGGGCAACAATCTCCCCGTACACTACGTGCAAAGACATGCACTCCCGGCTATTGCCAATAACTGCCCGCATCTAAACCATAATTTTATTTTCCATTTTTGATCAAAATACCAACCACAAAAAGAGGTCATACCCATTAAATGTCATATCCAACATTTTTAATCATGTCAATGTTTTACTTTTATTTAAGCATGGCTAAGCATGACACTAGATGTGAGTAACCCAAATTGACATCACATATTGTCTACGTCATTCTAGGGTTATCAAGGTTCATAATTTCCTACTTATCAAGGAAGTTCTATAAGACTACTGGTACATCTACCATTACCCGTAATATAGCATACTTTAATAAAATAAAGAATGCAGTAAAACATTTAATAAAAATATTTATAAAACTGGGATCAATATGATCAAGGGGAATGCTTGCCTTATTGATTTTCCTCTACGTCGAACTCCTGATCGTCGAGTATACCGGATTCGTCGGGTTCTACACGTCGTATGGCAACACATAACAAATACCAAATTTCAATAGGGCCAAAAAGAAATCAGATGGAAATATTTAAATAAAATAACTTCACAATTCAGAAGTGGCTGCAAGCATTTTTTTTATTTGCAATTTAAAGATTTAATCTATTTGAATCATTATTGCATCATTTTATCACATATTTAACAACTTAAAATTTTCTTATAACAAACCATAAGTATTTTTACATATTAAGGTTCCTGAGGTTATAAGAAGTCTAACAAAAGTTATTTTACTAAATTTGGTGGTCATTTGCAAAATTTTCATGAATGACATATTTCTACCTTTTTTTAAATTTGAATTCAAAATTAAAATTAAATTCAATTTTCAAATATTTTTGCATATTCTGAATCTACATGATTTTAGATGAATTTATAAATTTATTTCATAAAAATTGGACAGTTAGTTCAAAAGATATTCAAGTTTGAATATTCTAGGTTTTGCAAAATACAGAAAATTAGAAAAAAAATTGCCGAAAATGGAAAGTATGCTGCTGGGAAACGCTTTCCTTTTACCGGGCGCGATCGAGGCAATCGACAACCGGGTCCACATGGCGTGGTGGTGCGCGACAACATGGCCGATACGCTGTGAGCCCTTGCGGGTCGCGAGCGCGCGGCGGTCGATTTGATGGGTCCCGCTTGGTGGTGACCCAGAGCAGGGGGTGGCGAAGCCGAGCTCGTCGGCGGCGAACTAGCACCGCGATGGTGGAATCGTTTCCACTCCGAGCATCAGCTTGCTCGTGCGAACTCAGGGATGATCGCACGGTGGCCGGAGGTGGCCGGGAAGGGGATCTGCATCGGCGAGGGGCGGCGATGGCTAAGGGCAAAGCTCACCGACGGTGATTCACCGCCAGAGAGGAAGAATGGGTTCCACCACAGGCTCTAGGGTGTTTGTGCGCACACGAGGGTAGCAGTAGTTTGGCCGGAGGTGGCCGGCAGAGGAGTGCCACCGAGTGGGAGCGGCGGCGGCCATGGCCGAGCGGTCGCGATGCAATGTCAGCGATCCCCGTGGCTCTCCTTCACCTCTACGAGCATCTGCATGACTCAAGGGTTCGATCTCATCAATAACCTTGAAGAATGGATGAAGTAGAAGAGCTCTCACCGTGTGCAGCGACGGCGGAGGAAGAAGCTCGACGCGGCGGGTCGTCGGAGAAGAACGGTCCAAACTGAAGGTGGAGACTGGCTTCTGGAGTTGAGTGGAACCTTCGGCTTGGAAGATTTGGGCTGGAATTGAGTGTGGAGGCAAATGCGCGATTTCCCCTTTTCACGGGTTTCGCTGGTGCGGGGGATGACAGAGTGGGGAAGGCAGCGAATTGAGGTGACTGGGAGAAAACTCGGTCTGCTGAGGTGATGCGCGATGCTTTTATACGGCCGTGGAGTCGGTTCGACGTGAGAGAGGGAGGTCGGCTGCGCTGGCGCAAGAAGAATCGGGTGAGGCAGTCATCTCTGCACGAGAGAGAGAGAGCAGAAGGCGAGCGGGAAAGGGGCTGACGCGTGGGGACGAGGTGTCAGCGAGTCTGTCGGCAGGGGCTGGCTGTTCACGTGTGTAACATCCCAAAAATATGCCCAAATAATATTTTTTGCTTAAATGTGCATTTATGATTTTCTGGAATTTATTTGGATTTTTCTGGATTTATTTGAATTAATTTTAAATTAAGAATATTGACCTTTTGTTCAAATCTAATTAAATTTATGCAAAGTTAAAATATAGTTTTGACAAAAATATTTTATTTAAGTCCAGAATGTCTCAAAGTATTTTTGAGATTTTTCATGGATTTTTCCTATTAGTTTTATCTCTTAAAATAAATAAAAGGAATTTCTGGAATTATTTTAAATGGGAAATCCTTTTGAAAATCCGTGAACAGTGTTGGGCTCGCCCATAATCGTATGCGCGCTTGCCCAATGCAACGCGCCCGCTCGCTCGCCTGCTTCGGGAAACCGCATCTTCGCCGTTGGAAAGAAATCGTGGGCGGTTAGGATCTGATCGTGGCTGCGAGATCGTGACCGTTGGGGCGTGATCGGACGGCTGGCGTGTGTCGTCTCCGTGCGGGACTCGGACGCCGCCGCCGTGTTCGAGGAGGACACCGCTGCCGCGTCGGTTAGACTTCCGGGCACCGTACGCGACCGTCGAGGCTATTTAAGGAGAGCCGCATCATCCCCGAGAATCGTCAGCGTGAGCCGCAGCTTTTGATCTATGAAGTTTCGCGAGAGCAGTCGAGGAGCGCGCCCGGGAACTCGCCGGAGTAAAGCGCAGAAGCCACCGCGGGTTTTGCTCGAGTACGTCGCCAGTCTGTCAACTTTCGACGCTTTGGGTCCCAGATCCGAACTCGCCGAGGTGTGCCGCATCGACTACTCCACTTCTTCACGTCGAAAACGCGCCGGAACGCCGTCGCCCGTGTTTCTTCTTCGTCTCCGATGGATTTTCTCGCTGCCGCTTCGCCATTAGTTTCGGGTGAGTTCGTGGCCGTCGGATCTGAGTGAATGGAAGAGATCGAGCCACGTCGCGTGTGTCTGTCACCGTTCGATCAGATCGGGCCGTAGATGCGTGACGCGTGTTGCGCATCGGTGGGGCGCCGCGACCAATCGATCGAGACACGGTTCGGCGAGGTGCCGAGGCGTCAGAGACCGGGTTCACCGTGGTCTCGCTGCGCCCAGACCCGATCTATGCGCCAAGACGCGTGTCGCCGCTCGATTGGTCGGGCGCTAGGGTCGACATCAAGATGACATCATGCTTGCGTCATAATTGCATTTTTCAATTGGAAAATAATCCGATTGGAAATTCTGTGATGATGACGTCATCATGAGGTCACGCTGATGTCATAAATCGTTTTTCGTTTCAAAACAATTACATTAATTCAATTTCTAATTTCGTAATTTCAAGATTTATTTCAAATTTCAAAAGGCTATATCTTTTGCATCGAATCTGATTTGAGTGATTCAAATTTCAAAAATTTGTAAAATTGAGATCTATTTAATGGTGAATTTTATTTTATTTTTGGATTTCATTTGCTCTCTGTTTTGGTATTTATTTGCTTTTCTCCTTCTAAGACGCAGCGAGACGTTGAATTGTGCGACGCTCGAGGAAGATCCAAAGAACTCAAGAGCAAGTTCCAGAACCAGATCAGGACCTATCCAAGGCAAGTTGTACTTTGATCATGTTGAACCCATGTTTATAAAATTGCTACATTTGTTTACCCTATTGCATAATATTTGAAGTATACAATTGTTTCAAATTAGATTGGGCTTAGCTAATATACCAGATTGATTTATATCCTACATTATCATTGTATGCCATAATTTATTGTCACCCTAGATTGGTTCATTATAGTTGGTTAGTAATGAAAATCAACATGGGATGGTTAGTCCGTATTAGTTGCTTAGCCATGCCACGTCATCACATGTGTTGGAATCATTGATAATTAATCTTGATTAATGGAATATGGAACAATGTTATGAACTTGTGTGTCATGTGGAATCACACGATGAGATTGAGTTGTTGTGGCGAGTCATGTCACGCAACGATGTTGAATTGTTGATAGCACGTGGTGCTTGGTAATCAACTAGGTGATAATCATTTAGATTGGGGCAAGCGACAAGGGGCGAGGAGGCCAAGGTGGGCCCGATGGGCAGAGGGTATGTGGATGTCTTGCCCTGATCACACTAAGGACCTAACCTTGCAAGCCTTTGACCGAAAGTTAATCATGCAACCACATGTCCGTATGGGCCACTTAGCCGAGTAATTTGCAATGTCTTAATTTTGGTACTATCGTGGTCGGTGTGAGTTCCCGAGTTATGGAGTAATTCACATGGCGCAAGAGGGGGCCTCGGATGTGGTAACCAGTCCCACCAGTGTTGAAACCTTAGCGGTGGTACGGGTTAAGCCAGCGCATTGTAAAGGCTTTGTTATAATCACTCGCCATGGTGGTGTTTGGTTGTATCATGTGGGTAAAGTGCATAATCTCCGCAGAGTGTGAAACTATTCGGATAGCCGTGCTCGCGGTATTGAGCAATGCTCGGGAATTACAGTTAAGGGTTAGCTTAATTAAATGGATAATTTGGTTGGGATGGCGGAATGCCATATGGAAGATAGAATTTGACTTAGGATTGGAAACCTGGTTTACTTGAGAAATACTGAATCTATTTATTACTGCTATTTGTTTTACAAGTCTTTACAATCTAAATATTATATTTGTTCATAAATGCTGCTTATTGCAAAATAGCCATGATAGCCTATCCATTGGAATAAGCCTTACATGTAGTTACATAGAATTGCATTCTGTGCACAACTTGTTGAGTGCTTTAAGTACTCACCCTTGCCAACAACAATATTCAACAGTTGAAGAATTTACACCTGTGTTGGAAGAGGAAGTCCAGGAAGACACGAGTCATTAGGGTCCGAGCCTTGTCGGTTGCCTGTGGTGAACTGATGAGCTATCTACGTTTTCTACTTTCCGCTGCTTAATTATTAGCTTATATTTCCAGTCTTGCCCTGCGTGGCTTAATAATGTAAGTCGGTCATAAGATCATACATTTAACTATATCAATAAATGAACTATTATTCTATTATCGTTGAGTATGATGTGATATGTACCAATGTTGAGCTGTGTACACCAGCGTTGATCCTGGGACTAGTGCGGTAAACACAGTGGGTTCGAATCAGTGGATTCGGGTCCTTACAGAGGTGGTATCAGAGCATACTGACTGTAGGTCTTGGCCCTAGATAGTATGGAGGTGTCCTGTGTGTGCCCAAAACTATTTTCTAAAGAAAATTTAAACTTGACTAATAAAACACTCTTGACTCATCTCATTCTCTACTTCTCGCCTTTGCTGAATTTACCGTTTTACTTGCCGTTTCGGGTGGAGAACTTATTCAAAGTTCTTGTGGAGCAGATGCCGATCGTTTCAACCTTCTAGGAGTCAGCTGGCGGCTACGCGATGGAGCTGTGGAGAGTTCTTCAGACACTTGGAGGCTTCTATCGTCCGCTTTACCGAGGAGGCAACTGGTCAGTTAATGGTGTACACCGATGATTTATTTGCAAGCTGATTATCTACGCTCGGGAGAACGAGGAAGCTAGCAGGCCAATCAACATCTCCGCCAGAAGATTCTCGTACGAGGTTGCAATTCAGGAGGTTGCCCGACTTGCTCTTCGCCATGTCTGCCGTGACTACGCTGACGAGCTTCACGACTCAGTGTTCCGACTTCACCCAGACGTTCAAGCGTGCCGACACCGACGGATCGTGGAGGACGAGTGTGCTACTGCAACACACCTTGCGGAGTTCGCCCTTGCCCAAGAGGATCATATGAGAGAGACTTCCCAGGAGCTGTAGACAGTGTACGAGGCACTTAGAGTGGCAGAGCAGGAGCTTGAGGTGACCCGTGCTTCAGCCATCGGGATGATCACCGAGCTGGGAGAGGCCCTAGAGGCGGTCGAGGACGAGTTGGAGCGTGTGACCCGAGGAGCTCAGGAGCCAGCCGAGGAGGAGTCAGAGGAGGATCCAGAGGAGCGAGAGTGGGAGCCCAAGGAGGATCAGTCTTAGAGCTGTGTTGAGACTCGAGTGTTGAGTCGCGTCTTTAAGTTAGTCTCTACCTCTTTAGTGACGTTAAGGTTTCGTGTTTAGTTTGCTTCTTTGTAATGCTGAGTGTGCAGTATGTGTTGCAAAGCTTGTAGGCTTGAATAAGCAGCCATACCAAGAATAAATAAAGAATTATTTCAGTTGGGTATAACCTATTTTCCCGCTTTAGAAATTCTTGTTTCTTATCTATGCTATATCTACCTTTCGTACCCCAAGAGGCAATCATCAGATGGTGAATACTCGAGGAACAACAAGAGCCAGAAGTGGATGCGCGGAATGACAACCCCAATGACGGAAGCAGCCCTCAACCACCGCCAGTGGACATGCAGAATCTGGGAGCGTTTCTTGCCGCGCAGACTTAACTGATTCAGACTATGATGCAGCAGATGCAGCAAATGACCAATGTGGCAGCAAGCAACAACAACCATGCAGCTCAGAACAACAATGGTGGACCTCGACCTTACTCTAAGCTTTCATATTTTATGAGGACTCGGCCACCAACTTTTTCAGGAAATGTGAACCCTTCGGAAGCCGATGACTAGCTTAGGACTATTGAGAAGAAGCTGCACATCACGCAATGTGAAGGCAATGAGAAGGTGCTCTACGCCTCTCATCAACTGGAAGGAACCGCCGCAGAATGGTGGGAAAATTATTGTGCCGCTCATGGAGCCCCGCAAGAGATTACTTGGGAGAAGTTTACCACTGCTTTCCGCCAATACCATGTCCCAGAGGGAATGATGGATCTTAAGAAGGAAGAGTTCGTGGCTCAAACAAGGAGGCCAACCAAAGGCCGAGTATCCGAATAAATTTACCAGCTAGCTCGCTATGCCCTCAAGACGTAGCGACAGATAAAGCTAGGCGCCTCGTTTCATGAAGGGATCAATTCAGATCGCAGTGGGACCGACACCCACAATTTTCTAGATTTTCGTGAGTTAGTCAATAAGGCTTTGATCCTAGAGGATAAGCGCAAAGAGCCGGGTGAAAACCGTAAGAGCTTGATGACTAATCGGGTGGACGCCCAAACCATCTACGCTTGAGAATGTCACCACAAGAATTTGCTAGATTCCAACCACCGCCCGTGAATAAGACATCAACCCCGCACTCGCCTCGCTAATCGTAACTTCCAGACACCAAAGACAGGCAACAATGCGCCAGAGGGAGTCGTGATCTACGTGAAAAGATGCTATACATGCAATGAGCCGTGGCACTTTTCTAATAGGTGTCCACGTAGGGAGGCATCACGCGGTTCGCTTCAACTTGGGAACAACACCGCCAAGGCACCACCTCGGGAGGAAATCGCGGCGCCAGTCAAGCCGAACAACACCGCAATCAACAAGGCGCGGAGAATCAACCACATCACCGCAGATGGAGCTCGTGAAGCTACGGACGTTGTAATCGGGTAAGTTTCTCGTTAACTCAGCACCGCCACGCTTTGTTTGATTCTCGAGCTCGCATTCGCTTGTTTCTCAAAGTTTTGCAACCAAGAATGGATTTAAAGTGGTGAATCTTAAGTGTGTGCTTTTAGTCCAAGCCCCGTGATCCGAGCTTAGATCTAGCCTTGGGTGTTTGGGAGCTAAGTTGCTTATGGATGGGATAGAGTTTCTAGCAAATCTTATCTTGATAGATGCGCAATCCCTAGACGCCATCCTTGGAATGGATTACCGCTCTAAGCATAAGGCCGTTTTGGATTGTGGCCGAAGGATCGTAACATTGAAGGCCCTAGTGGCAAGAAAGTCGAATTTCAAGCAACCGCAGCTCGAGATGGGCGCTAGTGGTCAACAGTGAAAGCCATCAAAGATGGAAGATGTGCCAAGAGTCGAGAATACCCTGACGTGTTTCGTAAGACTTACCAGATCGCCGCCGATCGCGATATTGAGTTTGTTATCGAAGTTAGCGCCAGGACAAAGACCGATATCAAAGAGACCATATCGATGCCTACCGACGAAGTTAGTGGAAATGAAAAAGCGATTGAGGAACTGCAAGAGAAAGGTTTCATTAGACCAAGTTCATCACCACGAGGAGCAACAGTGTTGTTCGTCCGTAAGAAGGATGGAAGCCTTAGGATGTGCATTGATTATCGTGCACTTAATGAAGTAACGATCAAGAATAAGTATCCGTTGCCCAGGATCGACGACTTATTTGATCAGTTAAGAGGAGCTGGAGTTTTCTCCAAGATAGATCTTCGCTCGTGATACCATCGCTTGAAGATCCGAGGAGGATGTGCCTAAAACTGCGTTTTCTACGCGATATGGACATTATGAGTTCATAGTCATGTCATTTGGATTGACAAATGCCCCGGCATATTTCATGAACATGATGAATAAGGTTTTCATGGAATATTTGGATAAGTTTATTGTAGTCTTCATAGACGATATCTTGGTTTACTCGAAAACAGAAGAAGAGCACGCAGAACATCTGAGAATGGTTTTAGAGAGGCTGCGAGAGCATCAGCTATATGCTAAGTTTAGCAAGTGCGAGGTTTGGAAGGAGAAAGTGGAATTTCTTGGTCATGTAATGACTACTAAAGGAGTGGCAGTCGACCCAAGCAAAGTGGACGCAGTGTTGCATTGGGAGCAACCAAAGTCTGTTACTCAGATCCGTAGTTTTCTGGGTATGGCGGGATATTACCGTCGGTTCATAGAGGGATTCTCGACAATTGCTAAACCCCTTACGCAGTTGTTGAAGAAAGAATAGAAGTTTGCATGGACGCCAGAGTGCGAGAAAAGTTTTATGGAATTAAAGAAGTGTTTAACGGCAGCCCCCGTATTAGTGTTGCCAGATGTGCAGAATGGATTTGATATTTATTGCGATGCTTCAAAGCAAGGCTTGGGGTGCGTGTTAATGCAAGAAGGCAAAGTCGTTGCTTATGCGTCGAGACAGTTAAGACCGCATGAAGTGAATTACCCAACACATGATTTGGAATTAGCTGCCGTAGTTCATGCTTTAAAGATATGGCGTCATTATCTCATAGGAAATAGATGTGAGATATATACAGACCATAAGAGTCTGAAATACATATTCACTGAAGCAGATCTTAATATGAGACAGCGAAGGTGGCTAGAGCTAATTAAGGATTATAATGTGGGAATTCATTATCATCTCGGAAAAGCCAATGTGGTAGCAGATGCTTTGAGCCAAAAGAGCCATAGCGCGAATACATTGACAATGGAAGATCAACCGTAACTATGCAAGGAATTTGAAGGTAAGGTTGGAAGTCGTTCAAGGAATGGTAGCGACCGAAGTAAAACCAACACCGAGGATCGATTAGAGAAGGCCGAAAGATGATGATAAAATTTCTAAGATCAAGGCTAAAAAGGAGGAGGGCCTAGCCGTGGAATTCACTCTAGACGAGCCAGGAACCATGTTCTTCAAAGGCCGAATTTGTGTGCCGGATAAAAAGGAACTGAAACAGTTGATTCTTGAGGAAGCTCACAATTCTAAGTACTCAATTCATCCAGGAAGTGTTAAGATGTACCAGGACTTGAAAGAGAGATTTTGGTGGCCCAATATGAAGCGTGAAGTAGCGGAGCATGTTGCTTTATGCGACGTATGTCAGAGGGTAAAAGCCATGCATCAGAGACCAGCCGGTTTGTTGCAGCCGTTGAAAATTCCGGAATGGAAGTGGGAGGAAATTGGAATGGATTTTATCACCGGTTTACCTAAAACCCAGAGAGGTTACGATTCTATTTGGGTTATCGTGGATCGCCTAACCAAGGTCGCTCATTTTATCCCGGTAAAAACCACTTACTCGGGAGATCGTTTAGCAGAGCTGTATATGTCCAGAATTGTATGCTTGCATGGAGTGCCCAAGAAGATTGTGTCGGACAGAGGTGCCCAATTCACCTCAAGATTTTGGAACAAGTTGCATGAAGCAATGGGGACCCGTCTGAATTTCAGTACAGCGTATCACCCGCAGACAGATGGTCAGACTGAAAGAGTAAATCAGATTTTAGAGGATATGTTGAGAGCTTGTGCAAGCCTATGCTACATCCTGGGATAAATGTTTGCCATATGCAGAATTCAGTTACAATAATAGTTACCAAGCTAGCTTGCAGATGTCACCATTTGAGGCGTTGTATGGACGTGCTTGTCGTACTCTGTTGAATTAGAACGAAATAGGAGAACGTTTGGTTTTTGGGCCAGACATTCTCGAGGAAGCCGAAAATCAAGTTGCAATGATCAGAGAAAGGTTGAAGGTAGCACAATCAAGACAAAAGAGCTATGCGGATAACCGTCGTCGAGAGTTAAGTTTTGAACCAGAAGATTATGTGTATCTCAAGGTTACCCCTCTTAAGGGCGTTAAAAGATTTCACGTTAAAGGGAAGCTTGCACCAAGATATATTGGTCCGTTCAAGATTCTGAGCCGTCGAGGAGAAGTAGCTTATCAGTTAAAGTTGCCTCAGTCTTTGGCAGGAGTGCATGATGTATTCCACGTGTCGCAGCTCAAGAAATGTCTCAGAGTGCCAACGGAGCAAACCCCGTTGGATGCAATAGAGCTGCAGGAAGATTTGACTTACAAAGAGCAACCGGTCAGAATTTTGGATGTTATGGAACGCAAGACCAGAAACAAGTCTATTCGCTTTTGCAGAGTTCGATGGAGCAATCATTCAAAGTGAAGCAACTTGGGAGCGAAGAAGATTTGAAGTCGAAATTCAGAACCTATTCTCTAGTTAGCCCCAATCTCTGGTCGAGATTCTCGTTAAGGGGAGGTTTGTAACATCCCAAAATTTGCCCAAATAATATTTTATTGCTTAAATGTGCATTTATGATTTTCTGGAATTTATTTGGATTTTTCTGGATTTATTTGAATTAATTTTAAATTAAGAATATTGACCTTTTGTTCAAATCTATTTAAATTTATGCAAAGTTAAAATAAAGTTTTGACAAAAATATTTATTTAAGTCCAGAATGTCTCAAAGTATTTTTGAGATTTTTCTTGGATTTTTCCTATTAGTTTTATCTCTTAAAATAAATAAAAAGAATTTCTGGAATTATTTTAAATGGGAAATCCTTTTGAAAATCGGTGAACAGTGTTGGGCTCGGCCCATACACTGTATGCGTGCGGCCCAATGCAACGCGGCCCGTTCGGCCTGCTTCGGGAAACCGCATCTTCGCCGTTGGAAAGAAATCGTGGGCGGTTAGGACCTGATCGTGGTTGCGAGATCGTGATCGTTGGGGCTTGATCGGACGGCTGGCGTGTGTCATTTCCGTGCGGGACTCGGACACCGCCGCCGCGTCCGAGGAGGACACCGCTGCCGCGTCGGTTAGACTTCCGGGCACCGTACGCGACCGTCGAGGCTATTTAAGGAGAGCCGCATCATCCCCGAGAATCGTCAGCGTGCGCCGCAGCTTTTGATCGGTGAAGTTTCGCGAGAGCAGTCGAGGAGGGCGCCCGGGAGCTCGCCGGAGTAAAGCGCCGAAGCCGCCGCGGGTTTTGCTCGAGTACGTCGCCGGTCTGTCGACTTTCGACGCTTTGGGTCCCAGATCCGAACTCGCCGAGGTGTGCCGCATCGACTACTCCACTTCTTCACGCTGGAAACGCGCGTAATGCCGCCGCCCCGTGTTTCTTCTTCGCCTCCGTGGATTTCTCGCGCGCCGCTTCGCCATTAGTTTCGGAGAGTTCGTGGTCGTCGGATCCGAGTGAACGGATGAGTTCGAGCCGTCGCGTGTGTCCGCCACCGCTCGATCGATCGGGTCAGATGCGTGACGCGTGTTGCGCGATCGGTGGGCGGCGCCGCGACCAATCGATCGAGACGCGGTCGCCAGAGGTGCCGAGGCGTCGAGACCGGTTCACCGTGGTCTCACGCTGCGCCGTAGACCCAGTCTATGCGTCGAAGACGCGTGTCGCCGTCGATTGGTCGGCGCGCCGGTCGACATCAAGAAGCGCTTGACGTCATGCTTGCGTCATAATTGCATTTTTCAATTGGAAAAATAATCCGATTAGAAATTCTGTGATGATGACATCATCATGAGGTCACGCTCACGTCATAAATCGGTTTTTCAGTTTAAAAACAATTCTGTTAATTATGAATTTCTAATTTCTATAATTTCAGTATTTATTTCAAACTTCAAAAGGCTATATCTTTTGCATCGTAACTCGGATTTGAGTGATTCAAATTTCTAAAAATTTGTAAAATTGAGATCTATTTATGGGTGAATTTTATTTTATTTTTGGACTTCATTTGCTCTCTGTTTTGGTATTTATTTGCTTTTCTCCTTCGGTACGTGTAGACGTTGAATTGTGCGACGCTTCTGAGGAAGATCCAGCAACTCAAGAGCAAGTTTCAGAACCAGATCAGGACCTATCCAAGGCAAGTTGTACTTTGATCATGTTGAACCCATGTTTATAAAATTGCTATATTTGTTTACCCTATTGCATAATATTTGAAGTATACAATTGTTTCAAATTAGATTGGGCTTAGCTAATATACCAGATTGATTTATATCCTACCTTGTCATTGTATGCCATAATTTATTGTCACCCTAGATTGGTTCATTATAGTTGGTTAGTAATGATAATCAACATGGGATGGTTAGTCCGTATTAGTTGCTTAGCCATGCCACGTCATCACATGTGTTGGAATCATTGATAATTAATCTTGATTAATGGAATATGGAACAATGTTATGAACTTGTGTGTCATGTGGAATCACACGATGAGATTGAGTTGTTGTGGCGAGTCATGTCACGCAACGATGTTGAATTGTTGATAGCACGTGGTGCTTGGTAATCAACTAGGTGATAATCATTTAGATTGGGGCAAGTGACAAGGGGCGAGGAGGCCAAGGTGGGCCCGATGGGCAGAGGGTATGTGGATGTCTTGCCCTGATCACGCTAAGGACCTAACCTTGCAAGCCTTTGACCTGAGTTAATCATGCAACCACATGTCTGGTATGGGCCAGCCTAGCTGAGTAATTTGCAATGTCTTAATTTTGGTACTATCCTGGTCGGTGTGAGTGCCCGAGTCATGGAGTAATTCACATGGCGCAAGAGGGGGCCCCTGGATGTGGTAACCAGTCCCACCAGTGTTGAAACCTTAGCGGGTGGTACCGGGTTAAGCTAGCGCATTGTAAAGGCTTTGTTATAATCACCCGCCTTGGTGGTGTTTGGTTGTATCACGTGGGTAAAGTGCATAATCTCTGCAGAGTGTGAAACTATTCGGATAGCCGTGCTCATGTATTGAGCAATGCTCGGAATTACTGATTAAGGGTTAGCTTAATTAAATGGACAATTTGGTTGGGATGGCGGAATGCCATATGGAAGATAGAATTTGACTTATGATTGGAAACCTGGTTTACTTGAGAAATACTGAATCTATTTATTACTGCTATTTGTTTTACATGTCTTTACAATCTAAATATTATATTTGTTCATAAATGCTGCTTATTGCAAAATAGCCATGATAGCCTATCCATTGGAATAAGCCTTACATATAGTTACATAGAATTGCATTCTGTGCACAACTTGTTGAGTGCTTTAAGTACTCACCCTTGCCAACAACAATAATCAACAGTTGAAGAATCTACACCTGTGTTGGAAGAGGAAGTCCAGGAAGACACGAGTCATTAGGGTCCGAGCCTTGTTGGTTGCCTGTGTTGAACTGATGAGCTATCTACGTTTTCTACTTTCCGCTGCTTAATTATTAGCTTATATTTCCTATCTTGCCCTGCGTGGCTTAATAATGTAAGTCGGTCATAAGATCATGCATTTAACTATATCAATAAATGAACTATTATTCTATTATCGTTGAGTATGATGTGATATGTACCATTGTTGAGCTGTGTGCACTAGCGTTGATCCTGTGACTAGTGCGGTAAACACAGTGGGTTCAAATCAGTGGATTCAGGTCCTTACAACGTGGGCCCACACGGCAGTGACTGAAGAAAAGAGGACTCAGCCAGGTTCTGGATAGAACGGGATGATCACAGAAATATCTTGGGTCGAAATGACTCAAGATTCTATAAAAATTTTACCATGAGTCGGAAAGGAAATTAGAAGCTTGCAGTAAATTTTTTATCATTTTATGTTCTGTATATAATTTTAAATAATTTTGACAATGAAGCTTTTACTTTTCTGCTCATTCAGTTTCTCATTTAATTTATGATCCAAATTAAGTAAAATTTATAAAACTTTTTATAAGAGTCTGAAATGGTATTTTACAGCTTCTGTAAAACTTTCAGGTTTTATTTCTTAATATTTATTTTTAATAATTCTAACATTACTGTTTTCCAATTTATTTATTCACTGTTTTCGAATTTTTAAAATTATACAATGAATCATTAAATTTTTGATATTTTTACTGGAGATTGGAACTGTACTGATGTCGGCAGGGTAAAAATATTGACTCAGGATAACTTCATGAGAATTCTAAAAAATTCTTTTACCTTCTGCCATGATTTTTGTTTTACAGGATTTGATTTAATTAATTTATATTTTAATTAACCCAGGCCTTCCACCTACTTAATCTGGCTGTGGAGAGCCCTTAGATTGTTTTTATGACTTTGGTAAATTTTTGTTGACTTGGCATTTTTACTTTTTACTTTTACCATTTTACTATATTCTTTAATTCACTTTCTTTTATTAAGGAAAAGCCAAAAGAATATCCAATAATTCTAGAAAATTCAGAAACAATACATAAAAGATTTTTAATTCACTTTTATTTATTTTATTATCTTTGAGGTTGTTACAAATCTACCCCCCTAACAAAAATCTTGTCCCCGAGATTTGCAGATGATTAAAAGAAATCGGGGAATTCTTGTCGAAGATGATCTTCTCTTTCCCACGTGGCTTCGTCTTCCGTATGATTACTCGATTGGACTTTTAACATCTTGTTGGTCTTGTTCCTCGTCTGGCGTTCTGCTTCCTCCAAAATGTGAATTGGATGCTCCCGATATGATAGATCCGGCTGAAGATCAATGCTTTCCAAATTGGCGAGGTCGGAGGGAACACGAAGGCACTTCTTAAGCTGAGATACATGGAAGACATTATGAACATCGGATAGCTGAGGTGGCAATTCCAGCTTATATGCCATCTCACCCATCTTCCCGAGGATTTGATACGGTCCAATGAATCGAGGGGCTAACTTGCCACGGATTTGAAATCGACAAACTCCACGGAGAGGCGCGACTTTAAGATAGACATAATCACCAAATTCAAAACTGAGTTCACGTCGACGATTGTCGGTGTAACTCTTCTGGCGAAACTGAGCTTCTTTAAGTGGGCTTTTGATCATATCTACTTGCTCTTGAGCTTCCTGAATAAGATCTGGGCCAAAGAATTTCCTTTCTCCAACTTCAGACCAGAAAAGAGGGGTTTGACATTTTCTTCCATAAAGCGCTTCAAAAGGCGATATCTGAAGGCTGGATTGAAAACTGTTATTATAAGAGAATTCAGCGAAGGCCAAACTTTTCTCCCAATTAGAGCAGTAGGATAACACACAGGCTCTTAACATGTCTTCCAAAATTTGATTGGTCCTTTCCGTTTGTCCATTTGTTTGAGGATGATAAGCTGTTGGGACCCGATTCTGACAATCCGGACCCTCTTTGTATTCCGTGCTAGTCCAGGATCACGCTAGCACACACAGTCTTTACAGGGTTGAACATCACAGACATTCACAGCGATATAATAATAAATAGTGCAAACATTTATATAAACTGAATTGTGCAACCTTATGGTCTCCTTACATAAGATCGGCCACGTAGGGCTTACATTATCAGAGTATTAAAAGATAACATCGGAAAGCAAATAAACTTCGTGGAAGCCCTCATCTTGCCACAGGAAACCAACTGGGCTTGATCCCTAATTGTCCGGCTCTTCAATGTACTCCTCCTCCCACGCTGGCGTAGACTCCTCCACTGATCGGAATATCCTCTGATCAGATCTTCAATTGATGGTATCCCGATCGGAGATCAATCTTGGAGAAGACTCCTGCTCCTCTCAACTGATCAAATAGGTCATCAATCCTGGGTAGCGGATACTTATTCTTTATCATCACATCATTGAGTGCACGATAATTTATATACATCCTAAAACTCCCATCTTTCTTTTTGACAAACAGGACTGGCGCTCCCCATGGCGATGAACTGGGTCTGATAAAACCTTTCTCCAACAGTTCTTCAATTTGCTTCTTCATTTCCACCAATTCGACAGTAGATATCTAATAGGGTCTCTTAGCTATTGGAGCTGTCCCTGGTACCAGTTCTATAACGAACTCGATATCCCTATCCGGTGGCATTCCAGGTAAATCCTCAGGAAAAACATTTGGATATTCCCTGGCTACTGGAACATCCTCCAAACTGACAGTCTTCATACTATTGACCATCAATTGTCCATCTCGCACTGCTTTTGCTTCAAACTCAACCCTTCTCCCATCTGAGCTCTCGATTGATATAACTCTTCGCCCGCAGTCTAACACTACCTTGTGCTTAGTTACCAATCCATTCCCAAGATAACATCTAGGGTTTGGGTATTCAGTATAATTAAGTTCGCTAGGAACTCTATTCCATTAATTATTAGTCATACCCCAGAACATCGTACTTTAGATCGGAGTTCTGATCTAGGGGATTGGACTACAAGCACACATTTAAGATCCACAATCTCCAAATTATTTTGAACAGCAAAATCTCGGGAAACAAAGGAATGTGAAGCTCCAGAATCAAATAGAACAAGATGGGTATCGAAGTTTACTAGAACTTACTCCAAGACAACGTCTCGTGACGCTCGACTTCATCCGCATTGTTGTGGTTGACTCGGCCTCGCGCAGTTGCTTGAGACGGTGTTGCCGATGACGTTGCTCCGCATTTCACATTTGGTGTCGGGGTTCTTGCAGGTGTGTTCCCCAGATTAAAGCAGACCGGGGTGACAACTCCTTTCTTGGGGCAGTTATTGGCAAAATGCCCCAGCTCATTGAAGTGATAACAATGTCTTCCCCGTCATGAAGTTCCCTCCACCAACCACCGCTCGGGCCGGAGTTTGAGTATTCGCCCATCGACGGTTTGCTCAGCGGGTCCTCTATCACCGCCGGGTTGGAATCGGACGAACTGTTGAGGTGCCATCTTCTGCCTTTGCTGGCCCTGACGACCTCCTTGTTACGCTATTCTGCACTTCCGGTTGTCATCCAACTCCCGACATTTATCCTCCAGGATAAGAGCCTTGTTAACCAGCTCCTGGAAGTCCGAGAATGTGTGAGTGATCAGTCCCACTTGTAGCCCAGCATTCAATCCCTTCATGAAGCGGGATTGTCTGGCCATATCCGTCGCTACATCTTCTGGTGCGTAGCGTGCGAGTTGGGTAAACTTATTTAGGTAATCGGCCACTGATTGGCCACCCTGCTTGAGGTTCCAGAACTCTTCCTTCTTCAGGTCCATGATACCCTCAGGTACATGGTATTGACGGAAGGCCGTTGTGAATTCCTCCCACATAATACCATGTGGGTCCTCATGTGCTGCGTAGAAATTTTCCCACCATTCTGCGACAGTTCCTTCCAATTGATGAGAGGCATAGAGTACCCTCTCTTGTCCTACACACTGGGTTATGTGTAGTTTCCTTTCAATCGTTCTCAACCAATCATCTGCTTCCAATGGATTGGCATTGCCAGAGAACGTGGGTGGGCGAGTCCTCATAAATTCTGACAACCTTGAGTAAGGATGTGGACCTTGATTACCCCTTGGTTGGGCATTTGTAGCAGCTTGATTGGATATCTGCTGCATAGTCTGCATCATGGTATTCATCAACTGGGTTTGGGCAGCCAGAAAAGCTCCCAAATTTTGCAAATCACTTGCGGTGGTTGAGGAATTGGCTCCTCGTTCTGGTTGTCCACCTGATTGGCACCACTTCCACTGGCTCCAACATTGTCACAAGTCCTCACCATCTGACAAAAACTTCCAAGTTTAAGAAAAGAAGAAAGCATAGACATGTAGAGGAACTTATACAGGGGAAAACAGGTGTAACTTAAATTATTTAGCAACTTTATTAATATAAAAAAAATAGTATGGTTTCTCACAAGTGCCTAAGGGCAATGCAACACATACCAGACACTCACAAACAGAAACAAATAAACAGACATTAAGACTCCACAACGACTCACACCTACTGGCGACTCAAAAACAAAAGACGCGACTCAAATAACTTGACTCAACATTTGAGTCAATTCCGAAGAACTTTCAGTCACTGAGTCACCCAGGGTGCGGTCCTCCCGGTGGGTACTGCGGCGAGTACGGTGGCATAGGGGCAACCGGTCCCGATGCCTCATCGCAATTGCATTTAACGACCCCATCGACTGATCGGTCCCAAGGTCGCTCGCTCCTCGCTCCTCCGGATCTGGATCATACACCCAAAACTGCTCGTGCTCAGTCCGTGATAAAGGCCATCTCTAGCTCATGGATCCTCTGGATAGAGTGAGCCAGGTACTCTCGGGTCTCCCGCAGCTGTGTTCTAACCAGGTGAGTGATCGTGGCGTCCTCCTCCAAGAACTCCATCCTATCGTGGCGATTATCCCGACGCGGGTGATGATGGAATACGGTGCCCTCTAACTCTGCAGAGTAGGTACGGGCGATCTGCCGCATCGCAAGACGCGACGTCTCCTGGATCCTGGCCTCGAACGAAGTCCTCCTGACAGTGATGTGGATAGGACGGCCGACCGCCCTCCCTCGAGAGCATATACAAATGATCTTGACATCCTGTGCGATATCAAGTCCCGCCTCACTATAGAGGTTCCCGATAGATCTACCGTCAAGCCTCCGAGAAATTGCATCATACGCCATAGTTCAGTGGCGATCCTCCAAAGGCGCTCTCCATAAGTGTGGATCATCCTCATCCGCCAAGCAGACTCGCTTTAAAACCCAAAATAACAACAATAAATGCAAAGATAGGTATGAACAAGAGAGAAAAGATAAGTCGAGATTTCATTGATATTCTTGCTCAAGTTGATTAAATTTTAGAAAATAGTTTTATCCTCCTCGGCACAACTAACCTAATTAGGGTCAAGTCTCACGCCACCGCTCGATACCACCTCTGTCGGGACCCGATTCTCGAGAATCCGACCCTCTGTGTATTCCGTGCCGACCCAGATCACGCTTAGCACACAGCCTTTTACAGGTTGAACATCACGAGATATTCACAATGATATAATAATAAATAGTGCAAACATTTATATAAACTGAATTGTGCGACCTTATGGTCTCCTTACATAAGATCGGCCACGCAGGGCTTACATTATCAAAGTATTAAAAGATAACAGCGAAAAGCAAATAAACCTCGTGGAAGCCCTCATCTTGCCACAGGCAACCGACTAGGCTTGCTCCCTAATTGTCTGGCTCTTCAATGTACTCCTCCTCCCACGCTGGCGTAGACTCCTCCACTGATGTTGGGTTGATAGGCAAGGGGGTGAGTACTCGAGGCACTCAACAAGTAATGCACGGAATGTGATGCTATTACTACATGCAAGGCATATTCCAAAGAATTTGCTTACTTGGTTCTTTTGCATCAATCAACATTTTTAAACTTAAAATTTTAAATAGATTAAAAGCAGTGAAACAGTTATAAGTAGTATAAAAGTTTGGCACACAGCCTTAGCCATTTCATTTTTCCCACACTGGCACACAGCCACCCTTTCCACATTTTTATTTTTGAAGATCTAACCCTTGACTGTAATCCCCGAGCAATGTCCAATACCGCGGACACGGCTATTCGAATAGATTTGACACTCTACAGAGGTTGTACACTTTACCCACAAGATACAGCCGCTCACCACACAGGTGTTTGTCCGTAACAAAGCCTTTTAGGAACCTCTACCTTAACCAATGAACCTCTCCCGTATTGCCTTCACTATCACTCCCCTCACACAGAGCCGAAGTATAGAACAGGCCAATACCGTTGGATGGGCACCAAGTCAGAGCATGCACGCTCCCCACACAGATACACCCAGATATCGTCACCCTGAGGTATCAGAGGAAAGATATCAGAACCCTAATCAACTAGGTCCGTCCCATACCGGACATGTGGTTGTACGAGTGACTCAGATCAAAGGCTTGCAAGGTGAAGTCCTTAGCTGACCAAGGAAAGACTTTCATCACTCAACAGTGGAACACAGCCCAATGTGGCACACAGACTCACATCACTCATCAACCCATTGCCACACAGCCCACTGCACAAAGCCTCTTGCCACTTTGCCCCGCCTAAATCATTTCCCACCCCGTTGATTATTGTGCAACACATGCCAGCAATAACTCAACATTGGTATAGAACCACACAGGTCTCTGTACCTCAATCTCATCATGTGGCATCATCACACCACTTTCAAAAAAAATTCAATATTTCATTAGTCAATATTGTAGTATTTCCTGAAATATCATTCATGATTCTTTGCAAGGCTAAGCATCTATTCACGGTCTAGCCTCCCGTGTTGGCATCATATTATTATCCAACAAATACAATCAATCCTAGGGTGAAAAAGATTTCAGGGCATACAAATAATAATTTCATGGTGACAATAACAATATAGGTTCATTAGCTACATTACCCAATTTAATTTAAATTCATTTTAAATAAATTAGCATGCATAATTTCAAAGCATAAATTACATTTTAAAATCTGGGATCAAAATGATCAAAGCAACACTTGCCTTCAAAGAGTTGCTGGTCGCGGTCCGAAACTTGGTCTTGAGCGACGAATTCTTCTTCGAAACTTTTCGGCAAATTTGCGTCTACGAGTAAAAATAACATATGCAATAAATACCCAAAACTGTAGACTAAATGACCTCAAAAATTCAAATAAAATTCACCATTAAAAAGATCTCAATTGTATAAATTTTTAGAGACTAGAATCACCCCAATCGGAGTTCAAATGCAAAAGTTATAGCCTTTCAATGTTTGCAAATATATTAAAAAGAATAAACCGAATTAACATAATTATTTTTCAACAGAAAACCCGATTTATTGCGTCAGTAGACACGTGGCGTTCTCTGGTGCTGCCACGTCGTCTCGGTCTATGGACCCGGTCCACAGAACAGTACCGACACTAACAAGTGGGTTCCATTGATGACATCAGAACTGACGTCACCACTGATGTTAGCCGATTGCCTCGTGATTCATGCACGAGCATGTGTCACCATCTCAGCCATTTTTTATCTAACGGTCAGATCTCTGCTACGTGGCTAAATCGTGGCCATCCAAAGATCAACGGTCAGATCTTCTAACGTACGCCGCAGCGCACTGAGATGCGTGCGACACGCGTCGTGCATCCAGCGAAGCTCTCAGATCCAACGGTACAATCCCGCGCGGACTCGACGACGCTTTGATTTCCGCGCTGCCACGCATCACGCATCTAACGGTGCGCACAAATCCAACGGCGGGATTTCGCGCACGCCTGGCGACGCTTCTGTTCACGAGAAGACACGCGGTGAGATCGCGACGGCCCATTTGAAATCAACGGCCGAGATTGGGTCACGCCTCGGTCAACGGGGACACACGGCCGCACGCGATTCGGCGTGGGCGCGGCGCAATCACCGTCGCTTGTTCAAATTTGAATGGCGCGGATCCTTAGGGCAAACCCAGATCTAATCTCCACCGTTTAAATATAATCCAACAGCTCCCTCTTACGGAGTTGTTTACTGTGCGCAAGGTGACGTGGCTCAATCTCGAGCATTCAATAACAATCCAACGGTCCAAACCGCATCTAACGTAAAACCCTAGATCTAATCTAGGTTGTACATCTATAGATTTAACGGTACAGATCTAATCCCAAAAGTAAACAGAGAAGGGGCGACATGGACTCACCAGAACAGCACGATGCAAATCGGACGGTCGACGAGGGTTGGCGAGGTCGACGACGGCGATGAAGAAGAGGCTGCCGGAGCTGGGGAAAACGACACGGTCGATGGCGCTACGGTGGTTCTCCGGCGTGAAGAAGTGGTTCGTTCGACGCGGCAAACTCAGAGGAGTTCAGAACCGGCTCGGGCGACGACGGAAGACGACCGATGGCGGCGAGAGGAAGCAAAAACAGCGGCGGAGCGAAAGGGCAACTACGGCGAGTTCGCACGGGCGCTAGGAGGGGTCTCGGCGTGCGTGCAAAGAGTCAAAAGAAGCGTCTTGAAGTTCTCAGCAGAACGTGCTAACCGACACGGCTTAAAGAGCCTCGACGTGCGTGAAAACCGCCGGCGAAACTCACGGGCATCAATGCCCACGCCTCTCCGGTGATCTCGCGAAGAAGAGACGACGTGGCTCCATACCAACCGTCCGTGTGGACTCGATCGGATGGTCCTCATCGCATGGCGACGCGACGCTCTCACAACCGTTCGATCGGAATTGGACGGCGCGCGGCTAGGGTTTCGGCGCGGCTCCGTGGGCTAACGGTGTGATGGGCTGGGCCGCACTGTGATTCGGCCCAACACTGTTTTAGGATTTTCAAAGCATTTTCGAATTAAAATAATTCTGATAAATAAACAAAGCCAGAATAAATAGGAAAAATACTCAGAAAAATCCAGAAAAATTCCAAAAAATACTTTGAGCCATTTGGAACTCAAATAAATTATTTCCAGAAAAACTTTGCATAAACTTTTGCAATATTTTAATGGATTTCAAGAAAGACCATATTTGAATAAATCCAAATAAATTCCAGTAAATTCCCAAAAATTCTCAAAAATCTGAAATACTCCAAAGTTTAAATTAGATCAATTTTTTAGGGTGTTACATAAGCTGTACTGAAATTCAACTTAGTACCCAAAAGACGGTGCAAACTTTTCCAGAAACGAGAAGTAAACTGGGAACCTCGGTCAGAAACAATAGTCTTCGGGACACCATGAAGACGAACAATATTCTCCAGATATAATTCGGCGAGCTTATCTCCAGAATGAGTAGTCTTGACCGGAATAAAGTGAGATACTTTAGTTAAGCGGTCAACGATTACCCATATGGAATCATGTCCCTTCCTGGTCCTTGGCAAATCAGTAATGAAGTCCATGCTGACGTCTTCCCACTTCCACTCCGGGATTTTCAAAGGTTGAAGAAGTCCAGTGGGACGTTGATGTTCGGCTTTGACACGCTGACATACATCGCAGATTGCGACATACGCTGCAATATCCTTTTTCAAACCGGGCCACCAATATTCCCGTCGGAGGTCTTGATACATCTTTGTACTCCCAGGGTGAATTAAGAGGGGAGACTCATGGGCTTCTTTGAGGATCAAATCTTTCAATTCGGGCTCATTAGGAACATAGACTCGATTGTCGAACATAAGCACCTCATCTAGACTTTCATGAAATTTGGATTCCTTTGCTTGCTTCAACTCTTCACGAATTTTGATAATGGATTCATCTTTGATTTGAGCGGCTTTAATTTGGGACTTAAGGGTTGGTTGCACGTCTAGTGCGGCCAAATCACCTTTTTCGACGATTCCCAAATTAAGCTTTTGGAATTATTTTATAAGATCTGATTGACCGGTAAAAGATAAAACAGAGAGACAATGAAGTTTTCGACTCAGAGCATCAGCTACGACATTGGCTTTACCGGGATGGTATTGAATGCTAAGGTCGTAATCTTTTATCAACTCTAGCCATCTTCGTTGTCTTAGGTTTAAATCAGGCTGGGTAATGAAATATTTCAGACTCTTGTGATCTGTGAAAACACTGCATTTGTTTCCAATAAGGTAATGACGCCAAATTTTTAGAGCGTGCACTACCGCAGCTAATTCCAGATCATGAGTCAGATAATTGAGCTCATGGGGTCGTAACTGACAGGAGGCGTAAACTACGACTTTTCTTTCTTGCATAAGCACACACCCAAGCCCATTTTTGGACGCATCACAATAGACATCAATGCTTTTAAGGACATCAGGTAACACCAGCACAGGTGATATTGTTAACCTTTTCTTCAATTCCTGAAAGCTTTCTTCACATTCAGGTGTCCACTCAAACTGTTTTTCCTTCTTTAAGAGCTGGGTCAAGGGTCGGGCGATCTTGGAGAAATTCTCGATAAAGCGGCGATAATATACTGCTAAACCAAGAAAACTTCGAATTTTAGGGACAGATTGAGGGTCTTCCCAGTCTAGAATAGCTTTAATTTTACTGGGGTCGACTGAGATACCACCCTTAGAAAGAACATGACCAAGGAAAGCAACTTCTTTCAAACCAAATTCACATTTTTCGAATTTGGCAAAAGGCTTATGCTCTCGAAGCTTCTCGAGCACCAAACGCAAATGTTGCTCACGCTCTCCTTCGGATTTGGAATAGATAAGAATATCATCGATGAATACCACTACGAACTTATCCAAATACTCCATAAAAACTTTATTCATGAGGCACATGAAATTAGCAGGAGCATTTGTAAGTCCGAAGGACATTACGGTGTATTCATATAACCCGTAACGAGTGGTAAAAGCAGTTTTTGGAATATCTTCTGGTCTGATCTTCAATTGATAGTACCCATGTCTTAAATCAATCTTAGAAAAGATTTGAGCACCAGTCAATTGATCGAACAGATCATCGATACGACGAAGAGGATATTTGTTCTTAATTGTGACATCATTCAAGGCACGATAGTCCACGTACATGCGTATTCCACCATCCTTTTTAGGCACAAAAAGAACTGGACTACCCCGGCATTGCATCATTTTATCACATATTTAACAACTTAAATTTTTCTTATAACAAACCCTAAGTATTTTTACATATTCAGGTTCCTGAGGTTACAAGGAGTCTAACAAAATTTATTTTACTAAATTTGATGGTCATTTGCAAAATTTTCATTTATGACATATTTCTACCTTTTTCTTTAAATTTGAATTCAAAATTCAAATAAAATTAAATTTTGAAATACTTTTGCATATTCTGAATCTACATGATTTTAGATGAATTTAGAAATTTATTTCATAGAAAATGGACAGTTAGTTCAAAAGATATTAAAGTTTGAATATTATAGGTTTTGCAAATACAGAAAATTGAAAAAATTGCCGAAAATGGAAAGTACGCTTTCTCGGGGAAAACGCGCTTTCCCTTTTCGTCTGGCGCTGACAGCCGGGGTCCACATGGCAGCGGCTGACAAGCGGGCCCGCGCGGGCTGCGAGGCGCGTGCGGCTGACGGACAGGTCCCGCTTGGCGGTGACCCAGAGCAGGGGGTGGCGAAGCCAAGCTCGCCAGCGGTGAACTAGCACCGTGGCGGCGGAATCGGTTCCACTCCGAGCATCAGTGTGCTCGTGCAAACTCAGGGATGGTTGCGCGGTGGCCGGGAAGGGGGTCTCCACCGGCGAGGGGCGGCGATGGCTATGGGCAAAGCTCGCCGACGGTGATTCACCGCTGGAGAGGAAGAATGGGTTCCACCACAGGCTCTAGGGTGTCTGTGCGCACACAAGGGTAGGGGTAGTTTGGTCGGAGGTGGCCGGCAGAGGCGCGTCACCGAGTGGGAGCGACAGTGGCCATGGCCGAGCGGTGGCGATGCACCGGCAGCGATCCTCGTGGCTCTCCTTCACCTTTACGAGCATCTGCATGACTCAAGGGTTCGATCTCATCAATAACCTTGAAGAATGGATGAAGGAGCAGAGCTCTCACCGTGCGCAGCGACGGCGGAGGAAGAAGCTCGACGCGGCGGCTCGTCGGAAAAGAACGGTCCAAACTGAAGGTGGAGACTGGCTTCTGGAATTGAGTGAAACCTTCGGCTTGGAAGATTTGGGCTGGAATTGAGTGTGGAGGCGAATGCGCGATTTCCCCTTTTCACGGGTCTCACCAGAGCGGCGGACGATAGAGCGGGGAAGGTGGCGAAATGAGGCGACTGGGAGAAGATTCAGTCGGTTGAGGTGATGCGCGATGCTTTTATACAGCCGTGGATTCGGTTCGGCGTGAGAGAGGGAGGTTGGCTGCGCTGGCGTGAGAAGAATCGGGCGAGGCGGTCGTCTCTGCACGAGAGAGAGAGAGCAGAAGGTGAGCGGGAAAGGGGCTGACGCGTGGGGGCGAGGTGTCAGCGAGGCTTTCGGCAGGGGCCGGCTATTCATGCGGGCCCACACGGCAGTGACTGAAGAAAAGAGGACTCGGCCAGGTTCTGGACAGAATGGGATGATCACAGAAATTTTGAGGGTCAAACGGACTCAAGATTTTATAAAAATTTTACCATGAGTTGGCAAGGCAATTACCAGCTTCCAGTTAAAATTTTATCATTTTATGTTCTGTGTACAATTTTAAATAATTCTGACAATGAAGCTTTTACTTTTCTGCTCATTTGATTTCTCATTTAATTTATGATCGAAATGAATTAAATATTTTATAAAACTTTTATAAGAATCTGAAATGGTATTTTACACCTTCTGTAAAACTTTCAGGGTTTATTTATTAATATTTGATTTTTAATAATTCTGACATTACTGTTTTCCCATTTATTTATTCACTGTTTTCGAATTTTTAAAATTATAAAATTAATCAGTAAATTTTTAATATTTTTACTGGAGATTGGCATTATACTGATGTCGGCAGGGTAAAAATCTTGACTTAGGATAACTTCCTGAGAATTCTACAAAATGCTTTTACCTTCTGCCCTGATTTTTGTTTTACAGGATTTGATTTAATTAATTTATATTTTAATTAACCCATGTATTCCACCAACTTAATCTGGCTGTGGAGAGCCCTTAGATGTTTTTTATGACTTTGGTAAATTTTTGTTGACTTGGCATTTTTACTTTGTACTTTTACCATTTTACTATATTCTTTAATTCACTTTCTTTTATTAAGGAAATGCCAAAAGAAAATCCAATAATTCCAGAAAATTCGGAAACAATACATAAAGATTTTTAATTCACTTTTATTTATTTTGTTAATTTTGAGGCTGTTACATTCCCCTTGGGAGGAAAGGGACTCGAGTACGCCTAGTATAGATGGACGTTTGGATATGCCATGCAGATTATGCGGCGATTGACTCCGCATCGGCTACGATCTGGTACACCAGACATACTACGACTCGACCGGAGGCAGGATCATCGTGACTATATAAAGCCTGAGGTAGGGACCACCAGGAAAAGGGGAAGCGATTCTTAGCAAACAAGCCGTTCGGAGCTTCCAAGCGAGAAGACCTTTTGAGCATAGAGCTCAGGAGCTGACGAAGCCTGTTTCTTCATCCTCTGGCCATAGCATAGCCTTAGCTTAGGTGCAATCTTCCTTGTAACTAGGGCTAGACACATTGCTCTGTACTTTGTTCAATGACTCCATACATCATCCATATAGGAGTAGGGTATTACTCCGCTAGGTGGCTCGAACCTGTCTAATTCGTGTCTCTTCGATTTTGTGCTTGACTTTGCTAACCCAAAGGTACCTGAAGGTATAAATTTATTGTCGATTTTCTAACCTTCGACGTGTCTATTTCTCAATGTGTTACTATGTCCTGTGTAAAGCTGTTGTCTAACACTTTGTTTCAATATGGTAACATCTGGTGTAATAGCTCATCACATGTCATTTGTTTGAATAGTAAAAGGCAACATATCCAGTATTCTGTAAATTTCATGAAAAACACATGTACATATCTTAAAAAATTCTCAAAAAAAATTACCATATGTAGAGGAGGTGAGATTCTACAATCCTAGAAAATTTGAAGACCAAAATCAATCTAATTTGAAAGTTATGGCTAAATCAAAAAAAGAAAGATTCATGTATAAACAAGAAGTAGGATTTATTAGTCATTTACTAGTTGGGTTTAGTACACTGGATAGACGCGCTAATTTATTGCTTGCTAATTAATGCCACGAAGTGGGCTCGGTCAGTACAAAAAACTTGCTGGCGCTTAGAATAAGCTATTCTATACGCAGATGTAGAATAGCACATCTATATTACATACATACATACTATTCTACACTTGTATGTAGAATAGGTTATTCTACACGCCAATTAGGTTCGCAGTCTGACCGAAGCGTGTTATGCTTAATTAGCACGATGGAATTCCCACCATATGGCTATATTTAAAAGTAATTAACGAACTTCGTCAACTGTAATTTTTTCCGTGCAATATATAAGGGCCTAACAACTATCAAACCATAACGATACAATGCAACGTCTAACAAGTATAATAAAACATGTAGAATCATTGCATCGGTAGCCAATCTTATCAAGTAAATTTAAATATTGGAGGTAGTAATATAGCGAACAGACAATAGTAAAGTAGATTGAATCATTTTCGTCGAAGCGCTGAATGCCAGTGCTGAGAGGTAAAAATAATATATTGCGATAGTACTGTTATTTGAATTCTATAGTAAAATTTGAGCAGCGTTATTATAAGTTTGCAATGATAGATGTTAGTATAATTTTCATGTCACGTTTAGTGGTGAGGTTTATATCATTATGTTGCTTTCGTCGTCAGCATGCTACGGGTGAAAACCGATCATAAATTAGAGCTGCCAGTAAAAAGATATGGCTAAATAAAAGGAAACAAGATTCATGTACAAACTACGGTCACAGATTTACTAGTCGATGGCATTAGTAGATGGGTTGGATTATTGGTCATATAATGATACATCAAACCATAATGATACAATGCAGACAAGTTGATTATTTCTACTAGATAATAAATTTACCTATAGGAGTTAGTAATGTAGCACGCAGGCTGTAATAAAACATGTAGAATCATTGCATCGGTAGCATGATCTTATCAAGAAAATTTAAATATTGGAGCTAGTAATATATCAAATTGACAATAGTAAAGTAGATCGAATCGTTTCGTTGAAACGCTGAATGTCACTACTAAGCGGTAAAAATAAAATATTGAGATAGTACTATTACCTTAACTCTATAGTAAAATTTGAGTAGCGTTATTATAAGTTTGCAACGATAGATGTCAGTATAAGTTTCATAAAGCGTTTAGTGGCGAGGCATATATCATTATGTTGCTTTCGTCGTCAACAATTTACTGGTGAAAACCGATTGTAAATTTTAGCTGCCAGTGAAAAAATATGGCTAAATTAAAGAAAATAAGATTCATGTACAAACTACAATCACAGATTTACTAGTCGTTGGCATTAGTGGATGGGTTGGATTACTGGTTACATAACGATACATCAAACCGTACTGATACAATATAGACAAGTTGATTGTTTCTACTGCATAATAAATTTTCGTACAGGAGTTAGTACAGTAATACGCAAGTTATAATAAAACAAGTAGAATCATTACATCGGTAGCGCAATCTTATCAAGTAAATTTAAATAATGAGGTAGTATAGGCGAACAGACAATAGTTTAGTAGATTGAATCATTTTGTCGAAACGCTGAATGTCAGTACTGAGCGGTAAAAATAATATATTAAGATAGTACTATTACCTGAACTCTATAGTAAAATTTGAGCAGCGTTATTATAAGTTTGCAATGACAAAAGTCAGTATAAGTTTCATATGGTGTTTAGTCGCGAGGCTTATATCATTATGTTGCTTTCGTCGTCGGCAAGCTACTGGTGAAAACCCATCGTAAATTGGAGCTGCCAGTAAAAAGATATGACTAAAAAAAGAAAACAAGATTCATGTACAAACTATGGTCACAGATTTACTAGTCATTGGCATTAGTGGATGGGTTGGATTACTGTTCACATGATGATACATCAAACCATACTGATACAATGAAGGCAAGTTGATTGTTTCTACTCGATAATAAATTTACGTATAGAAGTTAGTAATGTAATATGCAGGCTATAATAAAACATATAGAATCATTGCATCGGTAGCACAATCTTATCAAATAAATTTAAATATTGAGGTAGTAATATAGTGAACAGACAATAGTAAAGTAGATCGAATCATTTCGTCGAAACGCTGAATGTCAGTACTAAGCGATAAAAATAATACATTGAGATAGTACTGTTACCTGAACTCTATAGTAAAATTTGAGTAGCGTTTTTCTAAGTTTGCAACGACAGATGTCAATATAAGTTTCATATGATGTTTAGTAGCGAGGCTTATATCATTATGTTGCTTTCGTCGTCACCAAGCTACTGGTGGAAACCGATCGTAAATTGGAGCTGCCAGTAAAAAGATATGGCTAAATAAAAGAAAATCAGATTCATGTACAAATTACGATCACAGATTTGCTAATTGTTGGCATTAGTGGATGGGTTGGATTACTGGTCACGTAATGATACATCAAATGGCAATGATACAATGCAGACAAGTTGATTGTTTCTATTAGATAATAAATTTACATATAGGAGTTAGTAATGTAGCATGCTGGCTATAATAAAACATGTAGAATCATTGCATCCGAAGCACGATCTTATTTAGTAAATTTAAATATTGAGTTAGTAATATAGCTAACAGACAATAGTAAAGTAGGTCGAATCATTTCGTCGAAACGCTGAATATCAATATTGAGTATTGAGCAATAAAAATAATATATTGAGATAGTAAATTAACTCTATAGTAAAATTTGAGGAGCCATATTATAAATTTGCCTTCCGTGTGCATGCGATGAAATGAAAGTGTGTCGTTGGTCTTCTAGTAGCTCGCTATCTTGCGTGACCTTCTGTGCTAATATGCTTGTTCTTTCACGAAAAGCTAGCAGCTTGGTAGTGCCTATATGCCCACGTACTTGGCTCTCGACGGCGTTCAGCACGGCGGGGTGCACCTTTTCGCGCATGAAGCGGCCGGCGCCGGACAGGAGGCTCCAGATCAGGTCAAGCTGAAGAAATAATCGTTTGTTTGATGCGATTAGTTCTAAAAATATGTTGAGACAGTTTTGTTACAAGTACGAAATAGTAATTGAGTCAGTATTTGATGCTATTGCCATTTTTTCTGCGTAATAGTTTTTACTATCTGTATCCGTAGATTTTAGTATCCATAGTAATAGCTTTTACTATCAATTCATATGGCGTTTAGTGGCAAGACTTATATCATTATGTTGATATCGTTGTCAGCAAGCTAATGGTGTAAACCGAAAGTAAATCGGAGTTGCCAATAAAATGATATAGCTAAATAAAAAATCACAAGATTCATGTACAAATAATAGAAACATATTTTCTAGTCGATTGAGTTTACCTGAATGGGTTGGAGAGATTTACTAGTTAGCCAACACGGGATAAGGCTTGAGCGTGCGCTTTTCTGGGATTACGACTAGCGTGGTAGCGCTAATCTGTGCTTGCGTGCTGATTAGGCTATTCTACGCGCGAGCCGTAACCCTGTGTCACTGAATAAGTCAGTGTGAACACAAACATTTACTGTGAAGGTATATATGCGCCAACTAATAAATGTGCTTCATAATTTGTACATAAATATGTGTTTTTATTTAGCCATAACTTTTTACTGACAGCTCTGATTCACAAACGATTTTCACCAATACCTTACTTACGATGAGATAAACACATTGATATAAGTCTCCGATACATAAATCAAATTTTACTATCCGTATACATAGATGTTACTATCGGTATACATATATTTTACTACCATACCAGAGGTTCAGCAGCCTGTGCGGTAGTCAAATGTTATGATACATTCGGTAAAATGGCAGTAAAAATTCATTCGTGCAACATTTATTAGCAAGACTTATATCATTATGTTGCTCTCGTCGTCAGTAAGCTATTGGTGAAAACCGTTCATGTATCGGTGCTGTCAGAAAAAAGTTATAGCCAAATCAAAGAATACACAAATTCATGTACTAACTAGAAAACACATTACAAAACACATTTTTATTAATCGGTCATGCATCACTAGTAATGTGTTTCGTAGTTTGTACATGAATCTTTTTTTTTTGTTTCATGTAGCCATAAATTTTTATTGACAGCTCCGATTGACAAACTGTTTTCACTAATAGCTTATTGATGATGAGAGCAACACACTGATATAAGTCTTGGAGCATAAAACAGATCTTACTTTCCATATATATAGATGTTACTATCGATATACATAGATTTTACTATCATACAGTAGTAAATTGATGTATATTTGGCAGTAAAATTTGATTTATGCGATGTTCATTAGTGAGACTTATATCATGTTGTTCCTCTCGTCATTAGTAATCTAATGGTCAAATTCGTTCATAAATCGAAGCTGTGAATAAAAAGTTATGGCTAAAATAAATAAAAATCATATACATATATAACTAGAAAACATATCTTTGCATCTCTCTGTCATAGACATGCGTACAAAATTTCATAGTTTTTACATGAGTATGTTTTTTTATTTAGCCATAACTTTTTATTGACAGCTCCGATTAACAAATCGTTTTCACCAGTATCTTATTGACGACGAGAGCAACACATTGATACAAGTCTCGACGCATAAAACAGATTTCACTATCCATATACAGAGATGTTACTATTGGTATACATAGATTTTACTATAATACAGTAGTAAAATAATGTACATTTGGTAATAAAATTTGATTTATGCGATGTTTATTAGTGAGATTTATATCATGTTGGTCATCTCGTCATTAATAATCTAATGGTGAAATTTGTTCATGAATCGGAGCTGCGAATAAAACGTTTGTGGGCACCCGGAAACACAAATCGATCCTTGCTTGTCCATCGGATGGACTCAGAGGTGACACCCATACTCCACTTAAGTGTATGATCACTATCACCCAAAAGTGAAGGATCGAGATGGAGAACAGAGGGGGGTGAATGGTCGCAAATAAATTTTCCCCCAAAATACTCCAACAAAAACCTCGACAAGATCGCTCAAAGGAAATCGTGAAAAACCCGAAAAACTAGACAACTATGTGTACCCCTAGCTTGTATGGATAAGTACCATAAAATATGTGGGGATTTTTGAGTCACAATCCTGGCTGTCTAGTGTCCAAGATAAAGAGGAATCAATCCAACTCTTGCTTTTAGAAAGGAGATCAATTCAAATCACAAAAGTCACTTTCAGAAAAGCAAAAGCAGAATTTTGAGAAATTGTCCTCAATTTGAACAGGAGGTTGGTGGGTTTCCGCAGCTCAAACAATTTTGAGAATTTTTCTCCCTATGAGAAGAAGAGTCGTGAAGAACTCTACCAAATTTCTCCTCAAAAAGCCTTACAGAAAAAACAGGAAATATCGAAGAACACAGTCAGTCAAGAACTTCGAGTAGAAAGGTTGGGGCTCGGTTTTCACCTCATGGCACCCAAACGGTGCAACAAGTGAACACCAAACTTTTTCTGAAGGTGGATATCAGAGTCCCACACCTCCACCAACAAGAATCACTTAAAAAGTACTTTTATATATTTTTATAAAAATCAAAACCTAAATGCTGCGCAAAGAACAAGTTCTGAACAAAGTTGGAACTTAAAAGAAAAGATGTTCTCTACTCAATCCAATAGTGCAAAAGAGATGTAAAGCCATATGAACACACTCAAAAAATCCAAGATCAACAGCATTTAGAAGGAGGGGAGGCAAATCCAAATTGCGTGAAAGTAAATTGCGAGAATGTAATTACAGAAAAGTAAATGCAGAATTTAAATTGCGTAAAGTAAGGACATAATGTAAATGCGCAAAATAAATTCAGAGTTGGATGGATAAAACTTTCATTTCTGGAAGGAGAGATTACAAAGCATCACTTTCATGTGGGCAAAGCTCAAAGGAGCATTCAAAAACCTTCAATGGGAGGAGGCTACCCCTCCACCCCTATTTATACTACTCTTGGGCCACCTACCACCCTTGGATGAGTCCTTCAACCCTAGAGCACTCATCTAAGGGCTAGGATTAACCCACACACACAGCCATGCAAGGGCTAACCCAAAACCCACACACATACCGGGTTTTCTTGCACGGTTTTCAAAGCATACTACCTAGACCCGCTAACCTATCAACTAGACCTTAATCCGACGGCCCTCATTGATCCACGCGGCATCTAGCTAGCATCATCTCCTTTCCTTGTCTTCTTTACTTGCCCAGACTCCGTCTCCGATAATCTTTCGGCGATCTCCCATCCGTCTGGACCTCCGACGCTCCTCGCCTAGTCCCGGTCATCCTCCGCCTCACCATGACCTAGCACCGTCGCCCTGCAACCATCAAAGACAACGAAAAACCTTTCACATAGCAATGCCCACAAAGATATTCAATGATTATCCCAAAATCATTAATCGATCATAATTGCTCTCAATGGTCCGGTGCTACTACCCCTAGGCCGATAGCACTAAGAAGAGCTACCAACACTCAAATTGCTTCAAATCCAATTCAATTCAAATCAAACCAAGCTCAAAACTTGTCAATTACTCATCACACACAAGGATAGACCTCCACATGGTCTTTCAATCTCCCCCTTGATGAGTATATTTGTCGGGACCCGGATTTGCAAATCCGATAACCTCTGTGTATACTGCACTAGTCCAGGATCACGCTAGTGCACACAGTGGAAACATAGGTGAAATACCATTCCATACAACGAATTAACTAAGAAGAAGCAAATTATTATTAAATAAAGCAAACGACCTTATGGTCAATGTTTACAACATTATGCCTTAAGGGCTTAAGAAACAAATACTATTGCAGCGAAAAAGATAACTTGAGCCATTCGACATGCCACAGGCAATCGTCTGGGGAACGCCTTCCTAATCCACGTAGTCTTCATAGAATTCCTCCTCATGACATTCATTATCTCCTTCAGCAACTGATCAACAAGGGCATAAAGCCGTGAGTACAAAGGTACTCAACAAGCCGTAGGAAATTAATGCAATATATTCATGCACGGCTTGACAAGGATGGCTATATAGTTCATTTGCAGAAAGCAATAACTTGAATTGAAATACAATAAATAGATTGAAAGCATATTTATGAAAAGATACATAAATAACTCATAGATCAATGATAGACAACAAACACAACAGTGAACTCCCCGTTCACATCCCAACAATTCCACATTCCACAATTCATGAAATACTCTATACCCCGTGTGAAATTCCTGCTTATCCATGATCATGACGCGCTATTCAATAGTTTTACACTCTGCAGAGGTTGTACAACTTTACCCACAAGACATGACCATCTCTTTGTGCAATCGATCTTAACACACTTCCTTTGGTGTGTCGCAGAGATATCATAACAAAGCCTTTACAATGCAATCGTCTAAACTCTCAGATCGCCGCTAAGGTTTCGCCTCTTAGGGCCCCTCTTGCTTTTGCGAATCTACCCGCCCATCCCGAACCCACACCACCAACTGGCGTTACTCAAGGCTAGACATTGCAAATTAATCGCCTAGGTCATCCCATACCGCACTTGTGGTAGTACGGTTAGGCCCAGTTCAATGGCGCACAAGATTAAGTCCTTAAGTTGTCTCAAGCAAGACATCCACATCCCAATGTGCTAGAAAGCACCCCCTTTACTTCATGATCACTTGCCCGAGGGAAAACAATTCATTCAACCAAGACCAATGGCAAACCCCGCCATGGTACAACAAATGTTACAACAGTGGCTAACTGCCACAGTTCAATATCTCATTAAGTCAAGATTAACATTATTGAATATGTGACATGAATCCCAACGTATAACTAAGCATGTCTAAGCATAGCTACGATAACCCAATGTTGATATAATGATTATGTCCAACTAGTATTGTCCCAACCTAGGTTTAGCAATGGATACGTGGCATCCCAATTAATCAAGGTGACATAAAGACAACTAGGTATATAGCTATTCCCCATGAAATAATCGTTGATACACAAATAGCATGGAATTGTATAAAACAAATTACTTTGCAAACATAGGATCAATATGATCAAAGGATTACGACTTGCCTTGCTGATCTAGTGCTGAATCTTGGTCTTCGAAGTCTTCGTTCGCTCCCTCGGAATTAGCGTCTACCGGAAAAAAAAGCAACGAAACCAAATAAATACAAAACAGAGACTCAAACAAGCTCAAAACTGAAAATAAATGGCTCCGGAAGATAGATCTTGATTTTAGAAAAATTTAGAAAATTGAATCGCCTCAATCGGAGTTCGTATGAGCGAGAACGGGCCTCCGAAAAATTAAATTCGGAGAAAATACAGAAAATCAGAATTTCTGGATTTATTTTTGTATTGGAAAAACGATTTATTGCGCAACGCTGACGTCATCGGGTTCACGGTGGATCGGGTCCACGCATCGCGCCGGTTCACGCGTGCACCCGTGCACCCGCGACGCCAAGATCGACGCAGCGGCTCGGCCGACGCAGCGCCACGCGCCACGATCCGTGAGAGGCCGACGGACGGCGAAGCGGGCGCGGCGGCGATGACGCGGCACGATCCGGTGCGTCGGCTGGCGATCGGATGGCGGGGATGCAAGGGCTCGGCCGACAGAGACGTTGCCGCATCTGGAGCGCACGCAGGCGATCGGACGGACGCCAAGAAGCGAAGGGGGTGACGACGAGCGGCGGCACGGGCTCACCGGCAATGGGGAAGACGACCCGGCGATCGGCGAAAGATGGCCGGATCGGGCGCGGGGCAAGGCGGAACGGGGAGGGGACGACGCGGGGAGGACGAAGAGACCCACAACGGCGGCGGAGACGCACCGGCGGTGAAGAAAAAGGCGGCGGAATGCGTCGGGCACGGCGAGGAACTTCGGTGAGGGAGCACGGAGCAACGGCGACGCTACGGACGGCGAGAAAGGGGGCAAAAGAAGTGGCGGCGCGAGGGGATCCCCGGGAGGCGCGCGGCCCGGCTTTTATAGCCTCGGGGAACGCGCAAAGGACGCGGCACGGACACCAAGGCATGAGCGAGGCGGACTCCGAGCAGCGGCGGCGGTGGCTAGGGTTTCATGAGCGACGGGCCACCGGGCCGTATATGAGCTACTGGGCCAAGCGGGCAGACGGCGGAGAGCGGCAGGGGTGGAGCAGCGGCGGGGCCAGGTTGGGCCGCAGGGAAAAACAAAAGAAACGGCCCGAGGCATTTTGAATTAAAATACAATTTTCGATTTTAGAAATTGCCAGAAATTCAAATAAAAGCGAATAAATTCAAATAACTAGCAAATAAATTCAGAAAAATCCCCAAAAATACAGAAAAATCCCTTGGAGTAGAATGAACCCAACTAAAACTGAAATTCTTTAGTTTGATGAATAGTTTATTCAAATTAAATCCTTTTATTAATGGAAAATTCAAATTAAGCTAGAATTAATTCAAGTAAAATACAAATGGTTCAATTTTAAATCAAACATTCCAAAACTCAAATTTTTGGGATGTTACAATATTAACAAACACATGAAAAGTCATAAGTTTTGAGTTTGAATAAGAGAGAAGAAAGCAATTTGAATGCAAAGCCAAACTTGGTCCATAATAAAGAAATAAGATCATGACCAAGTTGGCAGAAAAGGGATTTTAGAGCTAAACTTTAGAGAGAGCAAGTTTTCAACAAAAGCTCTAAAAGATCAAATAAAACTCACAAGGAACACTCGAATATGCTTATGATCATAAAAATTTGCAATTGTCACAAAGATCATAAGAACCAAAGTGGATTAACATTTTTCCTTTGAAGATGCCTTTTCTACATTTTCTCCCACTTTTGGCAATATAGGCATAAAAAAAATTATTTTCTCCCCCTTTATATATGTATGCATGAAATGCATCCTAAGTGAGCTTTGAGAATTATCCAAGTGATCATAAATGCAAGATATGACACCAAGCTAGTCAATTTAGAAAATGACTGAACTAGGATGTCTCCAAGAACAAATTTATTTTGCTCACAAGCTTTGTTTACAAGATTTTATTTTAGCAAGATTTGAACAAGTGCAAAACTTAGAAAAAGTTTCAAAGCTAGAAGCAAACACCACTCATAGGATCAAATGGAAAACCTAGAGTTCAACCTACTCAACACTTTGGGGAATCTTGAAGTGCATATAGAGTCCTTCGAGCTCATTTTTTAATTCATGCAAATTCTTCTTCTTTGATATTTTGAAAGACATAGCAGGGTGCAAATGTTTGACATTATTTGCATTCTTTACCCACTTATGTTTTTGTTATTTGCATTTCTTGATGATTGACTCAAGCCATGTTCGATCACCCCAAGAGTAACTCTTAAGAGAATGATCTTGGTCATACACGATATATTCTAAGTTCATCCCAAGTGCAATGGGAGGCAGTCTCGAGAATATATAGTGTTGAGTTCAATTTTGCACAAAAGAGAGTCAAATTTTTCTTAATTTAGAACATATGAGCAATTTTGAAGGACTAAAATATGGATCATGCATGTTTCACCCAAGTTGCTATAGGGACTCTAGAGAACTCCATAAATTCACAATTCATGGTAAAAAGCTCTAGAGAAGAAACATAACAAGAAAAAGCAACATGTTTTTCATTTAAGATTTTCAATTTTCATATTTTAACAAGCTTTGTATGATAGATGAACTTGGATAGACCTAAGCTAGTGATTTTCTTCAAAGATGTAGCAAGGTGCATTACATGAAGATTGAATCAATTGTATAATAGACAAAGCTCATACAACAAAAGAAAATGCAGCCTATATGCAATGCATAAATAGATTTTCAAACTCCCCCTCAACATGTGAGTCAATTTTAAGCACAAATTGAGTTATTAGCAGAGTTAGACATAGAAAAAACCAAATGAACTCAATTGAAGCCAAAAACTCAAAAAAGAGGAGAGAAAGATTGAAAAAATGCAAACTGAATGGCTATAGAGTTTAGAAAAGATAGCAGAGAACACTAGGCTCAAACTCGCTCTCATCTTCCCCAATGACTGACAAAGGACAGCTAACTCTTGAACTCCAACACAGGAGCAAACACAGACCCTATCTACCCAGGAGGCCGAACACCTGCTAGGCCTATAAGTCTGTGAGTGAGCTCAACCAAGAAGAAGAAAAGAATAGCATCCTGAAGCATAAGATGAGAGGTCCATGCCGAAGCATACCAGAAGTCTAGGTGAAGAGAACTCATAACTCTAAAGAGAAAAATCCATAGCACCCAGAACAAAACAAAAGAAAGAAGAACCAGAAGAAAAATAATATAATACATAATATACAAGCCAGCTCCCCCTCACAGAAGGTAGTAAGGGCACACGACCTCAAGCTCACTCCTCAGGGCAACAAACCTGGAGCTATCCAAAGGCTTGGTGAAGATATCGGCTAACTGAAGGTCACTCTCTACAAACTGAAGCACGATATCCCCCTTCTCTACACGGTCTCTAATGAAGTGATATCTAATATCAATGTGTTTGGTCCGGGAATGCTGCACTGGGTTTTTAGCAATGCAAATAGCAGAAGTGTTGTCACAGAAAAGTGGCACACTTTGTATATCTAACCCAAAGTCCCGCAAGGTCAATCTCATCCAGAGAACTCAGCTACAAAGAATCGGTCGCAAAGAACATACTCGGCCTCACGGTGGATGCAACCCTGCATCGCTTCCTAGATGACCAAGAAACAAGAGAAGTGCCAATGAATTGGCAAGTGCCAAAAGTGCTCTTCCTATCTATCCTACAGCCAACAAAGACAGCATCAGAAAAGGCTCTAAGAGATAGACAAGAGGAGGAAGAGTACCAAATACCATAATCAATGGTAGCGCGAAGGTATCGGAAAAAGCGCTTCACCGCCTAGCAGTGAGAGACGTGAGGAGAAGCCTGAAATCGAGCGCACAGACACACAGCGAAATGTATGTCCGGCCTCGAAGAAGTGAGGTACAAGAGGGAGCCGATCATGCTTTGAAACTCCTTTTGATCAGCAGGCTCACCATCCTCATCGGGCTCGAGGACAGTAGTGGTGGCCATAGGAGTCATTAGGGAGCTCAAAAGACAACCTATTAACCAAACCCCTAGAATGGCTAAAAGTCTCATCCTTCGAGGGCATGAAAAACACCCAAGAATACCTCGAAAAATCATCAACAATGACAAGAACATACCACTTCCCACCCACTTACTGCACTCTGGCTGGACCAACAGTGTCCATATGTAAAAGCTATCCTGGTGCATCAGTCATCACAACATTGACTGGGGGATGAGAAGCAGCAACCAACTTGCCATGTCGGCAAGAAGAGCAAACTAAGTCTTTGACCATTTTGAGTTTAGGCAAACCACGAATGAGGTCATGACTGCTAACTCGGGTCAAATGATCAAATCCAATGTGACCAAGTCTCCTATGACAGAAGGAGAGATCACGGAACTCTGAAGCAATCAAACAACAGAGAGAGTCTCCAGAAGAAGCAGAAAAATCAGCACGAAAGACTCACATATCTAGAAATCCCGCAAACTAACCCTCCTCAAGAATCAAGAATTCTACAGCGCTACTCTTGAAACTCACCTCAAAGAGTCATCAATAAGCCGAGAAACATAAAGCAAATTGTATTGTACTTACTCACTAAGGCAAGACATCTTTAAGAATGAAATTGTCATTAATGCAGATGGTACCTTTAGCAATGACTCTACTCAAGAAGCATCCCGAAAGTGATCAACTCATCACGGGGACTCGGACTAGGAAGAGAACCATCGAGAATCTCCGGTCATATGACGAGAACAACCGAGTCGATAATCCAAACATCGCCCTTCCCATCAGCGAACTGATCAAGACACAAGAGAGAAAGATGACTCAGTACTGGGATAGAGTGAAGACATGGGAACCCAATACTGAACCACATGACGCCTCAGAGTACCAGTCACAGAAGAAGACTGGACTCGAGTGTCTCTCTGACGTTTAACCCTAACAAGATCAGTAGCAACTCTAGGAGATGATCTAGGAGCTGAAACTGGGTTAACCTGCCGTGGTGCAAAAGCCGAACCACCCCAGTGAAGCTGCCTAAAACTCCTAATAGAAAACACCTCACGCCGCTGATATCTACCTCGATGGGAAAAACGAGTAATATCAAAAGGACAGCGGAAAGACTGAATACGAACAGCTCCAAGACTAAAACTCGAAGAACCAGCATGAAAACCGAGTCCTGGACGCTGCCCAAAAACAGGCGACTCTCTAACCTGTCTAGAAGCAGTGTGTACCTTAGGAGCACTCAAAGTCTAGGGATGACCATGAATACCCCTAAGAGCAGCAACACGCTCACGCCGAGTGATCTTGGCGCACCTGAAGCAAAAATCTACTAGGTGACTATCATTCTTATAGAAGGTGCATGTGTACTTTGCCTTGCTAGAGACAGAAGCAACAAGAGTAACACCCTTCTGGTCAGAAGTCCTATGGATAACCCCAGCAGACCTAAACACGGTGGTGCTCACTCTGGGAGCTACCACAATCTCACCACTTTTGGAGCCGCGCACAATGGTAGGAGGATGCGCCCGAGCGTGCTCCAAGGGATCAAATCCTAGACCTTGATTGAATCTACTAATCTTGGATTGGTCTAGAATAAGATTGAGCTTCTTCTTGCCTCCAACAAACTTCTCGAGAGTGCTCATAAGATACTAGCAATCTCGAAAGAAAGAGGCACAAGAAGAACAGGGGGAAGAAGAAGAAGAACCAGAAAGATGAGCTCTCTCAGCACGTGCATTTTTCTCCCTCAGCACGGCTGCCTCAATCTTGAGGGCCTCACAAGAAACGCAAGACGCATTTCTAATTCTATGGGTTTGGTCTTCTAATTTCTTCCTAAGCTCGACATGGATTTTATCCAAGTCCCCCTCAATCATAGAACATCGCATGCAACTTTCTTGTGACTTATCTAGTAAGTCCTTAGCAAGATTAACACACTTGACATAGAAGGATTTATTGTCAAGTTTTAGTTGCCTACAGCCCTCACATGAGCTGACTGGGTCCTTAGAAGCATGCATTTCAAGTTCATCGTTTCTAGAAGAAAGCTTCCTAAGGTGATCGCTCATGGCATCAATTTCGGCAAGCAATTTAGGGCAATTAGCACAAGACGGAGTAGAGTGAGCATGAAGAAAACTAGCATCTACAGAAAGAGTATCAACAGATTCATTGCTAGCATTCTTCAACCTAAGACTATATAGTTCAGACAACCCACTATCATGCATAATCCTTAGGTTCTCTAACTCCACAAGCAAAGCATCACACAAAGTACAGTCATCAGTGACTCGGGAGGGAGAAGATCTAAGTGAATCTAACTCCCGAGTCAAGGTACCTACTTCCTTCTCAAGTTCCGTACACCTCGCTCTATGTAACATCCCAAAATTTGGCTTTTTTAAGTTTTTATTGCTTAAATGTGCATTTGTGATTTTCTGGAATTTATTTGGATTTTTCTGGAATTATTTGAATTAATTTGAAATCAAGTTTATTGCCTTTTATTCAAATCTATTTAAATCTATGCAAAGTTAAAATAAAGTTTTGCCAAAAATATTTTATTTGAGTCCAGAATGTCTCAAAGTATTTTTGAGATTTTTCTTGGATTTTTCCTATTAGTTTTATCGCTTAAAATAAATAAAATGAATTTCTGGAATTATTTAAAATGGGAAATCCTTTTGAAAATTGGTGAACAGTGTTGGGCTCGACCCATACATTTGACGCTGCTATGCCCAAAGGTAATGCGCCCGGTTAGCCCATGTCTCCGAATGAATCGTCTACGAGCCGTTGGATCACGATCGATGGCTTCGCGTCTTGCCACGCCGCCAAGGGTGCCTAAGCCGTAGGATTGTGATCGCGTGGTTAGGTGGAACGTGTCTTCTCGTAACCCTAACCGATCGCAGCCGCTCATTCTGCCGGAAGGCCCGATTGATCTCGTCGGGAAATCTGGTGCGTCCGTTGCGCCACGCGGACGGTCGCCATGCGTCGTCTCCGAGCAGGACTCGGGCGCCGCCGCCGTATCCGAGAAGGACTCCGCCGCCGCGTCGGTTAGGATCCTGCGCGGCGCGCCGCCGAGGCTATTTAAGGGGTCCGCAGCTTCCCGAGAATCCTCATCGTCGCCGCATCTTTTGGTCGGAGGGTTTCGCGTGAATCGTCGTGGAGCGCGCGAGAGCTCGTCGGAGTTGAAGCTCTGCAGCCGCCGCGGTTTTTGCTCGAGTTCATCGCCGGTTCGTCGGTTTTCGGCGTTTTGGTCCCAGATCCGAACTCGCCGAGGTGTGCCGCAGCGACTACTTCACTTCTTCACGCCGAACGCACCGAACGCCATCGCCGTGGTTTCTTTTGTCTCCGGTGGATTGCCCTCGCACGCCGCCATTGTCGCGGGTAAGCTTTGGACCGTCCGATCTGTAGCGGAGGGTTGAGGTTCCGCCACGTTGCGCACGATCACTAGCCGTCCGATCGGATTCATGTGCTCTGGATCGTGCCGTCGCCGCATCCAATCTGACCGTGCCGCGTGTCGGGCTCAGTAGCCGAGGCGCCATGGACCGGGTGCATCGTGAACTCGAGGGAGCCGTGGACCCAGTCCATACGCCCAGGACACGTATCGCTGCCTGATTGGCTGGCGCCAGGGCTGACGTCAGCATGCCATCATGATGACGCAATAATCTGTTTTTCAGTATAAAAATAAATCTGTTAATTCCGAATTTCTAATTTCTGTATTTTCAGTATTTATTTCAAACTTCAAAAGGCTATATCTTTTGTATCGTAACTCGGATTTGAGTGATTCCAGTTTCTAAAAATTTGTAAAATTGAGATCTATTTAATGGAGAATTTTATTTGATTTTTGGAGTTCAATTGCTCTCTGTTTTGGCACTTATTTGCTTTTCTTCTTTGGTACGCGTAGACATTGAATTTTGCGATGCGTCGGAGGAAGATCCAGCAACTCAAGAGCAAGTTCCAGAACCAGATCAGGACCTATTCCAAGGCAAGTTGTGCTTTGATCATGTTGAACCCATGTTTATAAAATTGCTATGTTTGTTTTACCCTATTGCATGTATTTCAAATATACAATGGTTTCAAATTAGATTGGGCTTAGCTAATGTACCAGATTGATCTACACCCTACCTTGTCATTGTATGCCATGATCCATTGTCACCCTAGATTGGTTAAATATAGTTGGTTAATAATTATAATCAACATTGGAGGATTAGTCCGTATTAGTTGCTTAGTCATGCCACGTCATCACATGTATTGGAATCATTGATAATTAATCTTGATTAATGGAATATGGAACAATGTTATGAACTTGTGTGTCATGTGGGATCACACGATGAGATTGAGTTGTTGTGACGAATCATGTCACGCAACGATGTTGAATTGTTGATGGCACGTGGTGCTTGGTAATCAACTGGGTGATAATAACTTAGATTGGGGCAAGTGACAAGGGGCGAGGATGCCAAGGTGGGCCCGATGGGCAGAGGGTATGTGGATGTCTTGCCTTGATCACACTAAGGACTTAACCTTGCAAGCCTTTGACCTGAGTTAATCATGCAACCACATGTCTGGTATGGGCCAGCCTAGCTGAGTAATTTGCAATGTCTTGATTTTGGTACTATCGTGGTCGGTGTGAGTTCCCGAGTTATGGTGTAATTCACATGACGCAAGAGGGGGGCCCTGGTTATGGTTTTCAGACCCACCAGTGTTGAAACCTTAGCGGGTAGTATCGGGTTAAGCCAGAGCATTGTAAAGGCTTTGTTATAATCACTCGCCTTGGTGGTGTTTGGTTGTATCACGTGGGTAAAGTGCATAACCTCTGCAGAGTGTGAAACTATTCGGATAGCCGTGCTCATGTATTGAGCAATGCTCGGGAATTACAGTTAAGGGTTAGTTTAATTAATCGGACAACTTGGTTGGGATGGCGGAATGCCATATGGAAGATGGAATTTGACTTAGGATTGGAAACTTGGTTTACTTGAGAAATACTGAATTTATTTACTATTGATATTTGTTTTACAGTCTTACAATCTATTTACTGTATTCGTTCATAAATGCTGCTTATTGCAAAATAGCCATGATAGCCTATCCATTGGAATAAGCCTTGCATATAGATACATAGAATTGCATTCTGTGCACAACTTGTTGAGTGCTTAAGTACTCACCCTTGCCAAACAACAATAATCAACAGTTGAAGAATTTACACCTGTGTTGGAAGATGAAGTTCAGGAAGACACGAGTCATTAGGGTCCGAGCCTTGTCGGTTGCCTGTGGTGAACTGATGAGCTATCTACGTTTTCTACTTTCCGCTGCTTAACTACTAGTTTATATTTTCAGTCATGCCCTGCGTGGCTTAATAATGTAAGTTGGTCATAAGATCATACCTTTAGATATATCAATGAATGAACTATTATTCTATTATCGTTGTGTATGATGTGATATGTACCAATGTTAAGCTGTGTGCACTAGCGTTGATCCTGGGACTAGTGCGGTAAACACAGTGGGTTCGAATCAGTGGATTCGGGTCCTTACACTCTAGCTCTAGCATGAAATTTTCCGAATTTGCAGAAAGCTTCATTGAGCTGGTCATAGGAGGGTACCTCGTCCGTGTCGTTGTACAGCTCGGAGTCACTGATGCCGTTGACATCGGCCATGAAGCACATGCCGGAGAACTCGTCGCCGCCTTTCTTCTCTTGCGGATCATCCTCGCCCTCGTCGCTCCATTTCTCCGTGTCGGAGTTGTTGATGTCGTCAAGCGCGGCGAGGACGCGGTGGAAGAGCTTCTTGTTCTTGGAGAAGTTGTGGTACTTCTTCTCGTGCGCCAGTTCACGAACTGGAGGCTTCTTGTTACGGTTCTTGTCGGTGTAGTCGTTCTTGCCCGAACCGCCAACGTCGTTCTTACCCTTCTCCAGCTTGGGACAGTTCGCCCGAATGTGGTTGGGGCCACCACACTCGAAGCAGGTGATCATGCCACCTCTCTTCCTCTCTCTCACCCTCTTGTATGCATGAGAGAATTTGCGAGCAAGGAGAGCAAGCTCATTTTCTGGAAATTTTCCAGTTGGTTATTGCTTACCTCGCAAAGGGTGGAGAGGGAGAGACCAACAGAAGAATCAGAAGAAGATCCATTGGGATCGGTGACCAAAGCCATCGACTGAGATTTCGTCTTCGGAGAGATGACATCGATCTCATGATTCTTGAGGCGGGAATAAAAGCCTGTCAAGAGTCAGAGTCGATAAGTCGGTGGTGTCCATGATGGTGGTCACCTTCATCTCCCAAACCCGAAGGTCGAGTGCGATCAAGAAATGCCGAGCATTGTCCGAGTCAGGGTATATGCAACCGACTGCTCGGAGGTCGCTCAAGATCTTTGTAAACCAACGAAAACACTCGTCGAGACTCTCACCAGCGCGTTGATCAAACTTGTTGTACTCGCGCTTGAACTGGTCCTGCCTCACAGTCTTGATTTGAGTAGAGCCCTCATGGTAAGCATCGAGGGTTATCCAAATCTCGTGAGTGGAGCGAAGGTGAGAAATCCTATCATACTCACCGTGGCTAAGACCCTGTATGAGAATGTTCCTTGCCTTAGCATTCGCCTCAACGTCAGCCATATTGATGGCCGTGACATTTTCATCAACAGGAACCTAATACGGGAGTTTCACCTTCTGCCATATCACGTAGCCCTGGGCAGGGATGTATGACTCCATCCGGGACTTCCAAAAAGGAAAATTAACTCCATTAAAGATGAGAGGATTGGTGGAATATTTGTCTGTCGTCATGGCTCTTGAGACCGATCAAGATCTAGAAAGAGCAGAACCGGCTCTGATACTAATTGAAGGATCGAGATGGCGAACAGATGGGGGGTGAATGGTCACAAATAAATTTTCCCCCAAAATACTCCAACAAAAACCTCGACAAGATCGCTCAAAGGAAATCGTGAAAAACCCGAAAAACTAGACAACTATGTGTACCGTAGCTTGCATGGATAAGTATCATAAAATATGTGAGGATTTTTGAGTCACAATCCTGGTTGTCTAGTGTCCAAGTTAAAGAGGAATCAATCCAACTCTTGTTTTTAGAAAGGAGATCAATTCAAATCACAAAAGTCACTTTCAGAAAAGCAAAATCAGAATTTCCAGAAATTGTCCTCAATTTGAACAGGAGGTTGGTGGGTTTCTACAGCTCAAAATATTTTGAAAATTTTTCTCCCTATGAGAAGAAGAGTCGTGAATAACTCAACCAAATTTCTCCTCAAAAAGCCTTACAGAAAAAACAGGAAATATCGAAGAACACAGTCAGTCAATAACTTTGAGCAGAAAGTTTGGGGCTCGGTTTTCACCTCATGGCGCCCAAATGGTGCAACAAGTGAACAAGTGAATTCCAAAAATTTTCTGAAGGTGGATATCAGAGTCCCTCACCTCCTCCAACAAGAATCACTTAAAAAGGATTTTTATAGATTTTTAGAAAAATCAAATACTAAATTCTGCGCAAAGAACAAGTTCTGAACAAAGTTGGAACTTAAAAGAAAATATATTCTCTACTCAATCCAAGAGTGCAAAAGAGATATAAAACCATATGAACAACCATACCGGGATTGAAAGCAACTCATCCAAGCATAACACTCGCCGTCCATCTCAGAACTGTGGTATCGCCCACACTCACCAAGGAGAGCGCGAGCAATAGTCAAAGAACGACGACCGCTCGAGTTTATGCATTAGATGGTTGAAAACAATTCCTGGTACCCGGATATGTGTCTAGTGCTAGTTCCCAAGATCAACGCCTAGCACCCACATATCCCGCATTCGAGGTGAATCACAACACATACACATGAAACTAGGCAATTGTTATAGCATAAACTTAAACTAGAACTAGTACAACTACTTACTATTACAAGTAGTGGCCGACCGGCCAAATATTACAAGTCCATAAGTAAAGTGCAGCGGAAATAACACATATACAAAAGTGGGACGGCGGTATGCCCATCTCTACCCAAAGGCAGCCGACTTGGGAAGAAGCCCAAGTTCAACTGTCAATATGATCGTCGGTCCCCGGAGTATAATATGTGTCGTCGGGGTAATCCTCCACGTCTTCGTCTAAATTGTGTTAACCAAGCAACCGTGAGTACACGTATGTACTCGCAAGACTTTAGTGTATGGAAATAAGGTAAATGCAGGCTAGAACAAGGATTACAAGTTTCTACACTAGTCTCATTTCAGCATAAAGCAGATTTTGTTTAGCAAGTGAATGTTGCATAAAACGGTGACGGAATTGTAAAGAGCGTTTAATAGGAAATTAAATAACAGTAAGTAGCATTCATATACAACATTTCACAACCCTCCTTGGCTGCAAATAACAAGTAAAGTCAGCCACCATTGGCCCCCAAAGTTTTCCATACCAACCCAACACTGTTCCCAAACGTTTTGGCAAAAACAAAGACTATACTTGACATTATTTTCTCAAGTTGCTCATGACTGCGAGTACGGCTAATTAATTAGATTTCAATCTCTGTAGAGAGTGTACAGTTTACCCACAAGACATGACTGACTCTTTATGCAATCGATATTTGCACATTTCCTTTGGTGTGCCGCAGAGAGTCATGACATAACTGTTACATTACATAGACCTAATTTTGCACCAGCGACAGTGATGTTCAATCCTTGCCATAGTTCTGGAGACCTGGACCAACACGTGCTGTGCTAGACGATGGTATATCCCCATTAGGTCCGCTCCCCATGGCAAGGCATGCACCGTTGTATGGGGTTGCTTTGGCCCCAACACCTCGGTGAAGGGAGCACCACGAGCAACACCGTTACGAGTGCGCCCTTACTACTCCGGCCTACCAATGTGCAAAGCTAAATCTACATAACTTAATAGGTTAAGGCTGTCCCATACCAACACTTGCGGTTGCACAAAAACACTTAGGTTATAGCATCAAGTTCGGTCCTTAATTGACCCGGGCGAGGATCTCCCCCTATCTACGCGTGAGGTCCTTGTCACGCCTCAAGTTTAACCATAACTCGCCCACGTCTAAATCATAAGTTTTGAGTTGGAATTTTACCAAATTACACGGAAACCATACCTCGGTTCCGTACATTAAAACAAAGTTGCTCAAGCTAGTTTGAAATGTGTCTCATCATTTAAAAGTCGTTCTAGTGAGCAAGTCTAAGCAAGTACATAAGTTATTTCGCAAGTATTACCCAAGTGACATTAAGTAATGTCTACACAACTAGGTTACAATGGCAGGTAATCAATTAACAAGGTAAAGGAAATGCATATAATTGGAATTAGCTACCATTACCCACAACATAGCAAGTTTAAAACATACACGCATGCATATAGTTTGATAAAACAACATAAATTGCAAATAGGGGATCAAAATGTTCAAAGGAGGGTGCTTGCCTGATTGCTCTTCTTCTGGATTATAGTCCGGATCGTAGTCCACGTCGTTAATAATCGAATCCGAATTAGCGTCGTCTATGTGTCGAATAATAAGAACCGAGACAAAAGCAAATATCACCAATTCAAATGGGGCAAAAAGAAATCAGATGTAAATGCCAAATTAAAACTTACCAAGAAGAACATGGTGATTTTGAGTTCCCAAGTTGTTACTTACATAACATTTTCATTAGGATTTAATGTATGAAAGATTCTTTGTTTGAAATAGTTAATCTCTCTCGTTGGTTATTTATACACTATAGCTATGAACTTACATGAGGTGGTTTATGATTTCCAGGACCTTCATTATGTCTTTTTGTATCTACTTAATCGGATTCTAGATGCTAAAATTATTTGGATTGATGAAAGTAAAACATTAGTTGAAAGGTTTCGCTTAATTAGTTAGTATTTAGCTTTAAGTGTTCATGCATGGAAGTGATTTCTACATGGTGGATCTGGAATTTTTAAGATATTGGCTGTTACTACTTCGTTATGTGATGGTTCTTACATTACCGATGTTTTGGTTTAAGACTTTCAATTTCATTTGTCCATACAAATGACGCTAGCAACGTTATTATTTAGGGTGTTTGCTCTAACAAGTTTTATATGATAAGTTGAAATTAAAATGTTTTTCCATATTTTGGTTGTCCATATACTGGTGCAACTTTTGTTTTGTTTACTGCTTTTCATTTTCACGTGTGACAGGCTGACAGTAGGTAACCATATCAAGGCAAGAGGTGGGTTTTTGTCGAGTTTTGTAGTCGGCAATGAAATTATGGGGCAGGCGCTAGATCTCAAACTCGATGGTCACACAAGACAAGAGATTATACAGGTTCAGGCTCTCACGGAGGAGATAATACCCTAGTCCTGTGCACTGGGATTATATTGCTGTGTATCCGGATCTGGGGTTGCTCAAGGCGCAATGTGCTCTGGGCGATATGAGGTGTTCTATGTTCTAGGGCTTGATGCCTATGTTGATGCCCGCCCTCTCCCTTATATACTGGGGGTGGTGCGGCTTACAGAGTTCTGATCGGTTAGGAGATCCTAGTCGGTTACAGGATAGAGCTTACATCTTTATCTTCCTTATAAACGACTTGGATTGCAACAATATCTTTTACATCCAAATATATGTTCAACTATCTATGGGATGTACCCTCTAGCGCATGGCAACAAGGCCTGGTGCAGGGGATATCATCCTGGGCCTTCCTCTTGGGCTTATCCCTCCGGACGTCTCTGGGTCAATCATGGAGATACCCGGTTATATATATTCCAAGTAGCCCTCGAGGCTTCATGATCCGATCGCTATGTTTCCAATTAAATTTCTGCTTGAGTTGCTGTCCCTGACTTCTTGTTAGAGCTTCCGATTGGTTCTTTCATTCGGTTGGGAGGCTTCTTCTTACAGCGAGCGAATTATGGAGGACTTGAATATAACCCTTAATTTTCGCTTCAAATGAGCATAATCTTCTATCGTGTAGGATTGTTGCGAGCTGCCTTGCGGACCTTTGCTCGTATTTCAAATGTAGATTGGATATTTTTTCCGCCCGAAGTTTTACTTCTCTTCGTGGATAATCACCGGATAGTTTTCGAGGTCGCCTTGATTTTCTGTGTCAACTCGTTTGCCGAAAAACTCCTTGGCTTCTGAAACTATATTAACTCCAAATCTCATCGGCTCCTGACGCATTTACTTCATCTTTGTTGTCTTGGCTATAAAAGGCGAACCGGTGCTTGTAGAATGTATTTCTTCGCATTTTGTCTTCCGTTTTCTTGCCGCAAGTTTCTATCTTCGTCATGCTGAAGTGGAGCGACTACGCGGCGGAGCAGGACCCCGAGCACGCCGAGCTTTGGGAGGACTTCGACCGCGCGATGGAGGAGCTGGCCAAGGAGAGGGCGGTGGAGCACGACCACGCCGCCGTCGACGCGTTCCTCGAGATCTTCCCTGCCCTTTATAGGGCAAGGGAGGCGCTCGTGGCGGCGCTCGGCCGTGTGCACCGTGAGGAAGTCTAAGGCTCCTGCCAATGTAATAGGATCCTTTCCTGGGCATAATGCCCAGGAAATTAATAATAAAAAAGTACCATTTTAAAGTGTGTCCTGTTAGTGTTATGCCCTTGAGACAATCATTTAGATGATTGTAACATGACTATGTTTATGAATAATAATATGATTATTGGTCCAATGAATGTATATCATTGTATTGATCAACAAGTATGTGACTTGCTTATGAAGCTCTTTACTTAATGATGTAATTCGATAAATATCTCTGATCGGATATCATCGTATAGGACAACGATGAATAGATCAGCACATGTAGTGATCGATGATCATGCTTCATAGATCATGGGATATGGAGATATCATCTATACATTGTGGACGCATGTTGAAGAACATAGGTTAGATAGACCCGCAATGGGACACTGCGAGAATGTTTCATTCTTATGTGTCATCAGTGTATCTCATACCTAGTAGATGTATGATCCTTAGACCTGAGATTGTCATATTCCCTACATGTGTAATAGTTTTCCTTGGGGCTATCAAACACTACTTCCTAACCGGATAGTTATAAAGGTAGCTTTCATGTTTACTATGAAACGTGCAGAGGGAAGTGAGCAGTCAAGATGGAATTTGCCACTCCAATGAAACGGAGATATATGACAAGGCCACTCGTGTGATATGATTAAGGAAGTGCATGGCCATGCCGTGATTGAGGAGTCAATCACAACTTATTAATATATCACGGATACGAGAGATGGATTGAATCATCAAAGGATGACATGCTTCTCGCCTTGAGATCAATCTTCATATACTTGGCAAAGGGATTATTACATGAGTACTTTTGATAGGTTCTGTCCGATTTGATCATAGTATGTTTGGGAGTTGGCATACTTTGCAAGAAGCCACTACCAACTATTGGATTGAAAAGGAGTTTTCCGAATCCACGTCCAAACGTACGTGAACCTGCAGGGTCACACACTTAATGGGCTGGGACGCATTAATTTGGATTGGATCCGTAATTAATAAACCTCGTGGGCTTAGCACGCTGATGGGCCCTAGTTTAGGGTTTCATCTCGTGGCTATATAAGGAGGGGGGAGGAGGGCACAGGGTGTGCTTTCCACGGTTTAGGAGTGATTCACTCGAAACCCTAGCCTACTCCTCTCGTTGTCCTCGCCGAGCGACAGTGCTTGCACACCGATGCACGGCGTTCCATCTCTGGACGTGTGGACTACTGCGGTGACGCTGCTGTGACTGCGGCGTGGGAGGACGATCCACGGCAAGGCGAGGACGATCCACTACATCGTCGCAACGACTGCGGCGAGGACGATCCACTACATCGACGCGCGAAGGATTCCGCAACTGCGCGTCTAGTGGTAATCTTATCTATGATCCCCTTCTTGCAAGTAGCTTTCTGGTTACGCGGTAGATTTTTTTTTGTGCTAGCGTAGCATACCACGTTTCTCTTCAGTGGTATCAGAGCCATCTCGTATAGTTTTGTGATCTGGATGTTGCACATATGATGTGTAAGGTTAGTAGATTGGATCTATTACATGTCCAGCCAATTCATGTGATGAATTGGTGACGGCAGCCATCGATGAGATCGATCGGTTTAGGGTTTGAGGAAAGTGCAAACCGACTCAATCTTGATTTGGGTGAGTCCGTTCATGGTACGACGTTACCCTTACCGATCGGGTTACCGCCATCAGGGTTTCTGAAACGTATCCATATGGGACCAAGCCAATCAGATTGAGTTGGATTGGGTCAATCTGGTTGATCCATGGTAAGCGCAAACAGATTCAATATTTATTTGGGTCAGTCCGTTCATGGTACGACGTTACCCTTACCGGTCGGGTTACCGCCATCAGGGTTTCTGAAACGTATCCATATGGGACCAAGCCAATCATGTTAGATCGGATTGGGTCAATCTGGTTGATCCGTGGAAATTTTGAGGGTGTTTTCCAATGTCGAAGATCACTTGTGGGCGCCGCCTTGATTCTGGACCCTTGGCGCCGCCCTCGGACCTGAGTCGTATGGTTGCTTTTGTTTAACTCATTTTTGCAGGGAATTATGTGAAATGGTATGGCATATGTGTATGTGATGCATGTAATTTCCACATGGCCTGCGTGCCGTGTCAAGCCATAAGGCTATTTTAATTGTATAACGACCTGCGTGTCGACTTGTGATGCTTCAAACCCTCATGTAAAATTCATTATCAAAAGTTGTAAGGAGTTGCATCCATAATGATGAAGACGATGGTATCAAGCAAGATGGCTAGGTGAACAAATCAAGCAAGGTGGCTAGGTGAACAAACAAGCATGATGATGGAGATCTTAATGCTAAGGGCCATGCTATTTCACGACTTATTTTGATTTTACGTGGATGTGTGTTTAATCCTTGCTATTTTCTTTATGCTCATTGCATGTGATGCCATGTTCATAGTAATCTTTGTTCATCCCTATAGTTAAAAATTTTAAATCAAATTGTCCATCCAATTGTTGCACCTATCAAGAATTTAGATCGTTATTGATATGACCGCCAAAGTAGTATATCAATGGCTATCTCAATAGATGATAGGGATGTGTTGGACACATCACGCATAACAATGGTAGATTTAATCAAGCTATCAAAACGGTTTTGGGCTTGAGGACATAAGTGGTTGGGATTTGATTTCAGAATGAAGGAACCTATACAAGACAAGTGGTGTCTAGGAAAACACACATGAGGCGGGTTTCTTAATTGGCACCGAATACGGGAAGTGCTCCTCCTCATGTGAGCCCTTGGGGCGAGTTGACTGGCCATGAGTCAAGTTGATGGAGGCATTCATTACTTGTTTTCATACTCAACAAACAAGAGTTACATATGATGTAATTAGCAAAGGTGTTGCTTACCTATGTCATTAAATTTCTAGCAGTGATGCCAAAGCTCACTAGTGTTTGATCAATATGGATCTTGAATACTCACTATGTGTCTATAAAGGGACATAAAATAGAAGTGTCTTTAATTAAAAGTTTAATAAAAGTTTTACATAAACATAGTGCTTAGAATCTTTGCATGTTTTTGTTGTAGTTCAATGGCACCTTCTCCTACTCCGCTACACTGGTTTTGCTTTGAGATCGGTTTTGGAAAGGGAAAACTGAATAGAACTAATTTTGTTGATTGGTATCGCAACCCGAGAATTGTTCTCAAGCATGAAAAGAAGGACTATGTTCTAGAGAATCCAATTCTGATGAACCGGTAGAAAATGCCGCTCGCAATTTGAAGGTTGAATATGAAAAGCATGTTAATGCTTTCAGAGGTCATTTGTCTCATGCTAGTCACCATGGACTCGAGCTCCAAAAGCAATATGAGGACCAGGATGCTTACAATATGATTGTGGGCTTGAAGGGCATGTTTGGGAATCAAGCAAGAAGCTGAGAGATATGGTATCTCAAAGCTTTTATTTGCTTGTAAGTTGGTGAAAGCAGTCCGGTCGATCCTCATGTGATCAAGATGATTGGTTACATTGGGAGATTGGAAAACTTGAGTTTCCCTTAGCCTCGGTTTGGCCACAGATGTTATTCTCAGTCTCGCCTCGAGCTTTGAGCCATTCATTATGAATTTTCATATGAATAGCATGGAGAAGAGCCTAATCGAGCTACATGGGATGCTCAAGGCTGCGAGAAAGCATTAAGAAAAACCCAATCATGTGATGATGGTTGAAAACAACCGCTTTCAAAAAGAGGAAGGCTAAGGTGGGGGCAGGAAAGAGCAAGGGCAAGGGCAAGGGCAAGGCTCAAGATGAGATCGCAAGCCTCAAAACTAAGCTTGAAGCTTAAAGTTGGCCCTCAACGATACCCAATGCTTCTATTGCAAGAAATCGGGGCATTGGAAACGGAATCGAAAAGTACACGGTAGATAAGAAGAATGGAAATGTGGTTTCCACTTGGTATTAATGTTATAGAAATTAATCTTGCTACTTCTTCACTCACTCATGGGTATATGATACGGTTCGGTTGCTCACATTTGCAATTCGTTGGGTGATAAAGAGTAGAGACTTGGCAAAAGTAGAAGTGGATCTTGGCGTGGGAAATAAAGCAAGAGTTCTTTGGTCTTGCCGTTGGCACATACCCATTGCATTTGCCTTCGGATTAGTTTTAGAACTTAATAATTGTTATTTTGTTCCATCTTTGAGTAGAAACATTATTTCATCTTCTTGTTTGGAACATGAAGGTTATGATTTGAATAAAGAACTTTGTTTGTTCGATATTTTTGAATGATATGTATTATGGTCGTTGCCCCATGGTGGATGGGTTGTACGTCCTTGAACTCGAAGAAAAACCTGTCTATAATATTAATGTAAAAAGGCATCGGCCTAATGATTTGAACCCTACCTTTTTGTGGCATTGTCGCTTAGGTCATATAAATGAGGAACGCATGAAGAAGCTCCATGGTGATGGACTTCTAACCTCATTTGATTTTGAATCATTTGAAACATGTGAATCTTGTTTACTTGGCAAGATGACAAAAGCCCCTTTCACAGGTTTTAGTGAGAGAGCAAGTGAATTATTGGCCCTAGTACATACAGATGTATGTGGACCAATGAGCTCGACTGCTAGGGGTGGGTTTCAGTACTTTGTAACTTTTACCGATGACTTCAGTAGATATGGATATATCTATTTAATGAGGCATAAATCTGAAACTTTTGAAAGGTTCAAAGAGTTTGAGCGAAGTACAAAATCAACTTGGCAAAACAATAAAACACTTACGATCCGATCGTGGTGGCGAATACTTGAGCCAAGAGTTTGGTGATCATCTAAAGCAATGTGGAATCGTTCCGCAACTTACTCCGCCAGGAACGCCTCAATGGAATGGCGTGTCCGAACGACGAACGAACTTTATTAGATATGGTTCGGTCAATGATCACCAAACAGATCCGCCATTATCCTACGGGGTTTCGCTCTAGAGGCAGTGCGTTCACTTTGAATAGGGTCCCATCAAAATCCGTTAAGAAGACGCCATATGAGATATGGACTGGGAGAAGACCCATGTTGTCATTTCTCAAGATATGGGGATGTGAGGCTTATGTAAAACGTTTACAATCAGATAAACTCGCACCTAAATCAGAAAAATGCTTTTTTGTGGGGTATCCTAAAGAAACAAAAGGATATTACTTTTACAAAAGAAACGAGAACAAAGTTTTTGTTGCTCGAAATGGTGTCTTTTTGGAGAAAGAGTTTCTTTCAAAAGAAATCAGTAGGAGTGATGTGTATCTTGATGAAGTTCGAGAATCACATAAATATGTTCAAGATACCACTGAACCTTCACAAGATGTATAAAGTGTTGTACAACTTTGTGGAAGAGACTCCATTACGTAGGTCAGGGAGGCCACGTCATGTACCTATAAGATATGGGAGTGACATATTATTGTTGGACAATGATGAGCCCACGACTTATGAAAAAGCAATGATGGACCCAAACTCCGAAAAATGGCTTGAAGCCATGAGATCCGAAATTCAATCTATGCATGACAATCAAGTTTGGAACTTGGTCGACTCTCCGATGGTGTAAAACCATTGAGTGCAAATGGATTTTCAAGAAAAGATAGACGTAGATGGAAATGTTCGGATCTATAAGGCACGGTTGGTGGCAAAGGGTTTCAAACAAGTTCAAGGAGTTGACTATGATAAAACTTTCTCACGGTAGCCATGCTCAAGTCTGTCCGGATCATTTTAGCTATTCTTTGCATATTTTGATTATGAAATATGGCGGATGGATGTCAAAACAGCATTCCTTAATGGGAATCTATCTGAGGATGTAAACATGATACAACCTGAAGGTTTTGTTGATCCTAAATATGCTAAAAGGGTATGCAAGCTTCAAAGATCCATTTATGGGTTAAAGCAAGCATCTCGGAGTTGGAACATTCGTTTTGATGAAGTAGTCAAAGGTTTTGACTTTATCAAAAATGAAGAAGAGCCTTGTGTTTACAAGAAGGCTAGTGGGAGCGCACTTGTATTTCTGATTTTGTATGTGGATGACATATTATTAATCGAGAATGACATTCCTATGATTGAAGATGTTAAGACTTCATTGAAAAGGAGTTTCTCAATGAAGGACTTGTGAGAAGCATGCTATATCTTGGGCATAAAAATCTATAGAGATAGATCAAAAAGGTTAATTGGATTAATTCAGGAAACGTACATTGACAAGATATTGAAAAGGTTCAATATGCATGAATCCAAGAGAGGTTTCATGCCAATATCACATGGCATCAGTCTCTGCAAGAATCGGTGTCCTTCGACATCGATGGCGAGACAGATGAGCAAGATTCCATATGCTTCACTATTGGGTCTATTATGTATGCCATGATCCATACACGCCCGGATGTCTCATATGCTCTAAGTGTCACGGCGGATACCAAGCGGATCTGGTGATGGTCATTGGATAGCCGTAAAAATATCTCAAGTACTTGAGAAGAACTAAAGGTATGTTCCTTGTTTTTGGAGGTGAGGAAGATCTGGTTGCAAAGGGTTACACGATGCAAGCTTCCAAACCGACAAAGATGATTTTCGATCGCAATCCGGGTTTGTGTTTACACTTAATGGAGGAGCGATGGTGGAAGAGTTCCAAGCAAAACACGGTGGCCGACTCTCGACGAAGCGGAGTATATTGCGGCCGGAGGCGCAAAGGAAGCTGTGGATTAAGAAGTTTATCACAGAGCTTGGTGTGGTCGCTAGTGCCTCTAGTCAAATGGACATCTATTGTGATAATAGTGGTGCCATTGCACAAGCAAAAGAGCCTAGATCACATCAGAAGTCTAAACACATACTCCGTCGCTTTCACCTTATTCGCGAGATTGTGGATAGAGGTGACGTGAGAATATGCAAAGTACATACGGAAGCCAATGTGGCCGATCCGTTGACAAATCCACTGCCACAGCCTAAGCATGAGGCGCATACAAGGTCTATTGGTATTAGATACTTAATTGATTGACTCAAGTGCAAGTGGGAGATTGTTAGTGTTATGCTCTTGAGGCAATCATTTAGATGATTGTAACATGACTATGTTTATGAATAATAATATGATTATTGGTCCAATGAATGTATATCATTGTATTGATCAACAAGTATGTGACTTGCTTATGAAGCTCTTTACTTAATGATGTAATTCGATAAATATCTCTGATCGGATATCATCGTATAGGACAACGATGAATAGATCAGCACATGTAGTGATCGATGATCATGCTTCATAGATCATGGGATATGGAGATATCATCTATACATTGTGGACGCATGTTGAAGAACATGGGTTAGATAGACCCGCAATGGGACACTGCGAGAATGTTTCATTCTTATGTGTCATCAGTGTATCTCATACCTAGTAGATGTATGATCCTTAGACCTGAGATTGTCATAGTCCCTACATGTGTAATAGTTTTCCTTGGGGCTATCAAACACTACTTCCTAACCGGATAGTTATAAAGGTAACTTTCATGTTTACTATGAAACGTGCAGAGGGAAGTGAGCAGTCAAGATGGAATTTGCCACTCCAATGAAACGGAGATATATGACAAGGCCACTCGTGTGATATGATTAAGGAAGTGCATGGCCATGCCATGATTGAGGAGTCAATCACAACTTATTAATATATCACGGATACGAGAGATGGATTGAATCATCAAAGGATGACATGCTTCTCGCCTTGAGATCAATCTTCATATACTTGGCAAAGTGATTATTACATGAGTACTTTTGATAGGTTCTATCCGATTTGATCATAGTATGTTTGGGAGTTGGCATACTTTGCAAGAAGCCACTACCAACTATTGGATTGAAAAGGAGTTTTCCGAATCCACGTCCAAACGTACGTGAACCTGCAGGATCACACACTTAATGGGCTGGGACGCATTAATTTGGATTGGATCCGTAATTAATGAACCTCGTGGGCTTAGCACGCTGATGGGCCCTAGTTTAGGGTTTCATCTCGTGGCTATATAAGGAGGGGAGGAGGGAGGGCACATGGTGTGCTTTCCACGGTTTAGGAGTGATTCACTAGAAACCCTAGCCTACAACTCTCGCTGTCCCTGCCGAGCGACCAGGTGCTTGCACATCGACGCACGGCGTTCCATCTCTGGACGTGTGGACTACTGCGGTGACGCTGCTGTGACTGCGGCGTGGGAGGACGATCCACGACAAGGCGAGGACGATCCACTACATCGACGCAACGACTGCGGCGAGGACGATGCACTACATCGACGCGCGAAGGATTCCGCAACTGCGCGTCTAGTGGTAATCTTATCTATGATCCCCTTCTTGCGAGTAGCTTTCTGGTTACGCGGTAGATTATTTTGTGCTAGCGTAGCATACCGCGTTTCTCTTCATGTCCATGACTGTCGCTTTACGTAATTTATACTTTAGCTTGTGGCTCACCGAAGCTTGCATGGCTATTCAATCTGGCGATGTCCGTGTCCATCTGCCGTAGAGCGTAGCTTGGGCTTGACGTGAAATACACCGCATTTAAACTTGAGCGACTCTTGGCCGAGTGATATCCATATCCGACTGGTGCGGGATACGGAGTTAGCCCCCTTGGAGCGTATCAGGATTTGAATTGCTTTTGGCCGAGTGGCACCCATATCCGACTGGTGTAGGATACAGCTTTAGCCCTCTTGGAGCGTACCGAATTTTTCCTGACTCACGGCCGAGTGATACCTGTACCCGACTATTGTAGGATACAGCTTTGGTCCGTCTTGGGACATATCAAGGTTTTCTTGGCTCATGGTCAAGTGATACCCATATCCTTTGGACATAGCTTAGGCTCGACTTGGAGCGTATCATGCTTACGTGGCTCTTGGCCAAGTGATACCCATATCCGACTGGTGTAGGATACAACTTTGGTCCAACTTGGGACGTATCAAGGTTCCATCCGAGTGGTATCCGTACTCGTTTATTACGACGCACAGCTTTCCGACCCTCATGGGGCATAACATTGGATTTGTGCCTGTTCAGGCTCGACCCGTGATATATGATTCCGTCATGCGGTAACCACTAACGACCCATCGTGAGACATATCATGAGAAGTTATATTTTCTATCCAAGTTGGAGAGTACCCACGTCCCGCTTAACACGATAAGTGGTAAAAACATCCCATCGTGGGGAGCGACGTGTCCCAAACATGACTTGGTCAAGCCGCGCCTGCCTCTGTGAGTCAGAACGTCTAGCCTGCAAATCATTTATGGGGAATTCGGAGGGACGAGACGTTTCGCAATCCTTTTTTCCCGCTGGTTCAGCGAAAACCTGATTTTTCCCCCTTTTAAAGGTCAAACCAGGCGCTGCCCGACGGTTCATCCCTTTATTGCGCATTCCTGCTCTCTTCTGCTTCCCTGTTTCTTCGACTTCTCCGTTAGGGTTCCTCGCATTTTTTGCACCGCCGTAGATCTTTCTTTCAAAGATGTCTTCCCCTTCTTCCTCGCCACCTTTGCCCCAGGATTGGACGACTTCGACCACAACGGAGGAGAAACTGCAGTCTATGGTGGATGATGGGGTCCTCCCTGATTTGGCCTTGGTCTCCGCCCAGCCGGCTGCCGGTGAGTCCGTCCCCACTCATCGCCCTGAAGAGGTAGTGGTCTTTGAATCTTTCTTCCAGCATGGGCTGGGCCTTCCCGCCTGCGCTTTCCTTCGCAGCCTCCTCTTTTTCTATGAGATTGAATTGGTGAACTTGAATCCCAATTCGATCCTACAGATTTCCCTTTTCGTTCATCTCTGTGAGGCCTTCCAAGGCATTAGCCCCCATTTTGATCTCTTTCACCATTTTTACCTCCTGAAACCTTATCCCTCCAAAAGCGACCCCAAGGTCGTTGGGGGAGCCGGATTCCAGCTACGTGAGGGGCTGAAGAAAAATTACTTCGCAATTCCTTTCAAAACCTCCAACAAGGGTTGGCATCATGAGTTGTTCTATTGCGCCAACCCCAATCCCGCCCTTCCTTCCTTTGGCGGGCGCCGTCCTAAGGCATCTCTTTCTTGGATATCCACCCTCAACTCTGCCGACATGGATCAGGTGCATGACCTTCTGGCGCTGATTGAAAAGCTGAAGAAAGGCGGTCTCATGGGGGTAGGTCTGGCTCTGCACTTTGTTGCTCGCCGGATACAGCCCCTGAAAGAGCGAGTTCACCTGGGATTCGCGTACGAAGGGAAAGATGACCCGACCCGGGAACGGCCCGTTGAGCTGTCTAGGGAGCAAATATTCGCTCGGGTCGGCGAATTCTTCGTCCCGAGCGTCGACATGTCCTCCGCAAGATGCCCGAAGTCTTTCACCGCTTCACACCCCCCTCCTGAGGTGAGCTAATTTGAGAGATTTTTATCTTTGTCTCGTCTTTTAACCCTTAGTCTTCCTTCACAGGACCGCGTTGCCTTCTTCAGTGATGCGCCTCTTCCGGAGATGCCCGTTCACGTGGGTGGTCCTACGAAGCGGCGAGCGAGCTCTCCTGCGGGAGATCCTGCTGCCAAAAAGGGAAAAAAGGTGGCGATCAAGGACCCCGTGAAGCCCCGACCCCCGGCTGGCGGTCCCAAGATCCGGGACCCTTCGGTGCGAGCCAGCTCCTTCGGCTTCCCCTCCCCGCAAGCCTGCGGCTCTGCCGAGTCCATCGCCAAAGGGCTCAAGCGTGCGGGAGGAGCCCCGGGTGCCGAGTGGTCCTTCTGGGAGCGGCTCGGCTGCTCGGAAGAAGCCTCCGATGAAAATGAGGAAGTCCGACAGGTTGGTTACCCCGTCGAATTTTATTCGACTCGTTCCGATAGCTCGTTGACAGTTCTTCTCGTAGGGATCCTTCGCTTGATATTCCTGTCGGGTCATCGTCAGGGGCCCCCGTGGAGGTCGAACCTCCGGAGGTTTGCGCTTTGGGCGTGGAGGCCACATCCGGGGATACCGAAGTGCTCCTCGGGCCCCTGGCGCCGTCTCCGACTCCTCCGGCCTCGGAATCGAAACCTGCTGCTCCGGAGCCGATTTCCCGACTGTCCCCCGAGATCGAGGAGATCCTCCGAGTTCCGCCGACCCCCGCTCGCCCCTGGCTCATAATGCAAGCTGCGTGGATTGATGAGGAGGAAGGCGTGAGGCTCTTAGATGATCCGGAGGAGAAGGAGATGAATAGCTTTTACGATCACGCTGCGGCTTGCGCTAGCGCGACCCGGGTAAGCACTCCTCCACACTTGCTGTCTTCCTGCTTCCGCCATTCACCATGTAGTTATTTTTTCCCTGTGACGATTACAGAAAATGGGGGAGCGCTTTGAAAAGAAAGCTGAATACTTCCAGAAGATGCTCCCTGAAATCCGGACGCGCCAGGAATATCTGGCCGAATTGGAGCATATCAAGGCCGACCATGCGGCTGAGCTGCGATCTCTTCGGTCCGAGGTCCATGCATCGCGAGAGGAGTAGAAGGCTTTGCGCCAGGAGGAGCTGGACATCGTTGGCTCCCTTCGAGGTAGCTATTCCCAGGGCCACTTCGCGCTTCTATCTAATCATCCGGCTTCTTGATCCTTTTTTATTCATATTAGCTCGGGATTCCGCCGTTGCGAGGTTCCAAGGGCAGCTCAAAGCCACGGAGGACTCCAGAACGAAATTGGAGAAGGAGCTTGAAGGTAACTCCGGCGACTTGGCCTTACCCTGTCTTCATTGTCGCTTTTCTAATGTTTTGTTCCGCAGACTATAAGTTCAAGACACGGGCGCAGTACGCCGTCTTCAATGAGAGGGTCGAAGCCCTCGAGGCGTCTTGTGCTAAGCTTCAGGATGCCTCTGAGTCGTTGCTGAGTTCGCTTCATCCCGGGGGCGAGAGGCCACTTAGCAGGGACTAGGTCATCTCTCGCTGAAGGAAGCTCCCGAGACGCTCAAGAATCTCTTGAAGGAAACGGCGTCCAATGGTGCTAGCTAGGCTTTGACGATTACCAAGTCGCTTTATCCCCGAGTGGATCTTGAGGCCATTAAGGAAGGCTTCGCCCGCAACGTAGATGAGGACCGAGCCGCCGAGCTCTGGGAGGAGGTCAAGGGCACCTCTTTGTCCATTGTAGAGACTTTAGACCTGTAAATTGAATGTATACGAAAGCTTTTTCCTGTTTTTGTACGATTCTTTTGGATGTGCATCTTTGTTTGGGTGGTTTCGACATATCGCGCCCGGGTAGTCCAGCCCCTAGGCTCTGAAGCATGGTTTGTGACGCATGTCTCAGAGTCTTAAAATCGTAGGAGTGAAGCATTCAGACACATAGATATCGAAAAGATTATGTAAAGAATAACTTTGAATATCGATTCTTTCATTCATAATGGAACAATTTAATTTACAAAGCTTAGGCGAAGAAACAACGTAGCTGTTCTATGTTCCAAGTGTGGCTGACTGCCGTGCCGTCTTCTCGCTTGAGCTTGTAAACCCCAGGGCGTACCACCTCATCTACGATGTAAGGGCCTTCCCAGCTTGGGGAGAGCTTATGCTTGCATTTCTTATTCTTTCTGAGGACCAGATCTCCTTTGGAGAATGCGCGGCTCCTAACATTGCGACCGTGATAGCACCGTAGGCCCTAGAGATACTTTGCCGATTGAATTGTTGCGACGTCCCTAGCTTCTTCCAGTCGGTCAAGGTCTTCTAGCCGGCTTTCCTCCGAGGCAACTTCTTCATAGCTCCGGACCCGTGGGGATCCGAATTCTAACTCGGTGGGGAGAACCGCCTCAAGAAATGTAACTGCCCGGTTGCTCTGCTGGGGGTGGTTCGCAGCCCCCAGAGTACCGAAGGCAATTCTTTCACCCACCGAGTGGCGTACAGCTTTAGCCGATCGAAAATTCTTGCCTTCAGGCCCTATAATACCATGCCGTTGGCACGCTCGACCTGTCCATTGCTCCGGGGTGCGCTACTGATGCAAAACAGATTTTTATTCCGAGTTCGTCGCACCAGTCTTGAAATACACCGCTCCTGAAATGGGTGCCGTTGTCTGTGATGATTCGGTTTGGGACGCCGAATCTAACCACGATTTCATTGAAGAATTCTTTGGCTTTCGCCGCTGTAATTGTGGCGACCGGCTTGGCCTCCACCCACTTGGTGAATTTGTCTACGGCCACAAAGAGATGAGTATGACCGCCTTGGGCCTTCTTCAAAGGTCCTACCATGTCGAGCCCCCAGACCGCAAACGGCCAGGTTATGGGGATGGTCTGTAGCTCCTGTGCCAGTTTGTTCATTTGTCATGCGAAGAACTGACATCCTTCGCATGTCCGAACGACGTCCTCCGCGTCGGTGATAGCAGTTGGCCAGAAAAATCCCTAACGATAAGCCTTGCCAACTAGGGATGCGGATGCCGCATGGTTCCCGCAGACTCCCGAGTGAATTTCCTCGAGAAGTTTTCTCCCTTCTTGTTCCGATATGCATCGTCGTAGTACTCCCGAGGAACTCTTGCGATAGAGTTCTTCCTTGATCACCACGTAGCTCTTGCCTCGACGCATTACTCGTTCGGCTTGTACTCGGTATTCGGGTAACTCATCTTTTGTCAAATATTCCAGATACGGGGTTGTCCAATCAGGAGTAATGACTAGGACTTCTGCTTCTGCGCTCTTTTCGGCTGGTGTGTCCGCCTTCGATCGAGTGTTGATCGTGGGCTTGTGAATTTCTTCGACGAATACTCCCGTGGGCACTGTAGATCGGCAGGATCCCATCTTCGCTGGCTCGTCGGTCGCTTCATTGTCTCGGCGGAGCACGTGAATAAGTTCCAAGCCGTCGAAGTTACCTTCCAGCTTGCGTACTTCTTGGCAATAGACTGCCATGTTTTCTTCAATGCAGGACCATTCTTTTTGCACTTGATTAACCACGAGCATTGAATCTCCACGAACCACCAATCGCCGTATGCCAAGTGATGTGGCGATACGGAGCCCATGGATGAGTGCCTCGTACTCGGCGGCGTTGTTTGATGCGGGAAAAAGAATTTGAAGAACGTACCTTAACCGTTCCCCGCTTGGCGATATGAGCACTATACCAGCCCCCGCGCCGCTGAGCATGAGGGAGCCATCGAAGTTCATGGTCCAATACTTGAGTTCCTTGGTGACCGTCGGGGATCCTTCTTCTTGGACGTTTCATCATTTGCTGGGGCCGGCTGCTTGTTGCTCTCCCGCGCAAAACGCTTCAAGGTGAAGCAGTCCTTGGCGGCGTGTTTTCCTTTGGGATGGAAAGGACAAATTGCTTCCATGACGGTGTTGTAATCAGGCCCTTCCCTTCGCATGGCTCGTGGCCGGACGCGCTCGGCCACTACAACTAATTCTTCGCCCTTCCGCTTCTTGTCTTTGTGCTTGGAGGACTCGGGCTTGTCGCCCTTGTTCTTCTGATGTGGGCGATCTTCCTGGCGCTCGGCCAGGCCGTCTGAGGCCGTGGTGTAGCGGTCAGCTAGTGCGAACATCTCCTTCACGGAGGTCGGGGGTTTCCTAGACATTTTCTTAATTAGATCAGGGTCACTTACTCCTTTTTGGAAGGCTGCCACCACCAAGGCTTCAGATACGTCCCTGATGGTGTTCTTCTTCTGCATGAAACGCCGGATGAAATCCCTCAGCGTCTCGTCCTTCTTCTGGTGCAACTGGTACAGGTCTCATGGAGTGCTAAGCCTCTCGTAGGTTCCCTGGAAGTTAGCAATGAATTGATCGCAGAGATCGCTCCAGGAGTCCACCGAGTTGGCAGGGAGGCCCGTGAGCCATGCTTGAGTCGAGGGGGTAAGGTTGACGGGCAGGTAATTCGCCATCACATTCTGGTTACCCCCAGCCGCTTTGACCGCTAGGGCGTATACCTGCAGCCAAGCTTGCGGATCTCGCTCACCGTCAAACTTGACAATGCCTTTAGGGTTGAAACCTTCAGGCCAAACCACTCGGCGCAGCCGAGGAGTGAATGCTCGAATCCCGTCGATGGATCTTTCTTCATGACGAGGGGGAGAGCGGCGCGGCGAGCCTCTGGCTCGGCGATGGTCGTTACTGCGTCAGGGTGGAGTTCGGCGTGGCGAGTCCATGACTCGGCGATCGTCGTCGTCCCGGCTCTGGCGATGGCGGTCTCTATGGTCGTTGTAGTCGTCGCACCTTTGATTGCTTCGCCGATCAAAGCCGGTGCCAAAACGCTCGAAGTCGTCGCAACGCCCGTGTCGCTCTTCCTTGTCCCGCTCCTGTCGTCTGGCGGCGATATCTTGGCAGAGGTCGCGGTTGAGGATGCAGCGGGCATCTCCGACTGGTGGTGTGTGGCGCCAACTGCTAGTGTTCCGACTGGTTGCAGTCTGACTACTGGCGACATGGGTTGCCGCATGGGAGCGCGAGTGCGCTTCACCTACCGGCTTTTCCTGGTTCTGCTGGATTGCGGCCGCCGTCACAATGGCCTTGATCTGGGCCACGATCGGGGCTGCCAGACTATCCGAGGCAATCATTGGGTCCAGCATGTCAAGAAGCGTTTTGGAGGCGACGACGTTCTGCATCGCCGTGCGGAAGACGGATTGGTCTCCCAACCTGGACTTCAGGATATCTTCGCGGACATTGCGGCCGCGCGATCGAAGAGACCACGCGGGCACATCCTTACCCTTACGAAGATGATCTTCTTCTGCAGCTTCCCTGTCTTCTTGTTGGAGATCGGTCCTCTGCTCCTCGATCGCGAAAACGCCACAAAGATCACAGCAGTTTTTCATTATGCCGACTGGTTCCCCGGATAAGTCAGAGCGGCATACCTGAGATGGTTTGACCCGATCTTTGCCAGATTGGATCTGGTTTTGGACCAGGCGGACAAGCTCTCGTGCGTATCTGCGACGAAGTCCAGACTTCTGAAGCGGAAAGCTTGGCCGGAGACGAAGGTGGCGATGAACCCGCCGATTGCTGCCATCGAGTCTATAGGAAAAGATTGAAGCGCTTCCCCTACCTGGTGCGCCAACTGTCGATTTTTGTAGTCGGCAATGAAATTATGGGGCAGGCGCTAGATCTCAAACTCGATGGTCACACAAGACAAGGAATTATACAGGTTCAGGCTCTCACGGAGGAAATAATACCCTAGTCTTGTGCACTGGGATTATATTGCTGTGTATCCGGATCTGGGGTTGCTCAAGGCGCAATGTGCTCTGGGCGATATGAGGTGTTCTATGTTCTAGGGCTTGATGCCTATGTTGATGCCCGCCCTCTCCCTTATATACTGGGGGTGGTGCGGCTTACAGAGTTCTGATCGGTTAGGAGATCATAGTCGGTTATAGGATAGAGCTTACATCTTTATTTTCCTTATAAACGACTCAGATTGCAACAATATCTTTTACATCCAAATATATGTTCAACTATCTATGGGATGTACCCTCTAGCGCATGGCAATAAAGCCTGGTGCAAGGGATATCATCCTGGGCCTTCCTCTTGGGCTTATCCCCCCGGACGTCTCTGGGTCAATCATGGAGATACCAGGTTATATATATTCCACAATTTTCTATGCTAAATATGGATATTTTGTGCATTAGACCCTCCAACTTCAGTGATGCTAAGCTATTTGCGCATTTATTAGTATTATTTACAATAGAGAATAAATATATTCATTTATTTTTAGTATTATATTAATATATAGTAGTCGCATCCCCTAATACTATTTTTTCAAGTCTCCTGGATCGTACACCCCAATCCGAGTCGGATTTCGATTCCTGTGTCTGTGTCCAGGTAACACTAATTGTCATAAAGTTTGAACTGTGAGTTCAAAGCCCATTTTAAAATGGCCATAACCAAAGTGGATTGAGATGAATCAAAGTTAGCAAACAACAAAATCCCTAGCATTTGACTTAGAGTTTGGTTCTTTCCCCTAACTCTAGAACATTGCATCCTAAATACAACCATCTCTTGCTTTCTTCCTTGGACGACATAAGAATCTTGAAATGATACCTAAAATTTAATCATTAATTTTTTTACATATGTTACTTGATACATCAACAATATAGGTTGCCTTACATACTTATGGGGCAATTCATATTTTGGCTTCATATGCTGACAAAACTCATAAATATCACAATGACTCCTTGATCATTTTGCATTGTAAGAATTGTTTCCCCCATTTTTCCCCTCCCACTTTAACATAGAGCCAATATCAAACGATGGACTTTCTAATTCAACCCTATTTGGAAAATGAGGTCTCGGGCAAAATCATTTCTAGCCACATAAGCCAAACAAAGACAAGCTTAAATAATTGAATTAATAATGAGCACAACTTCATAGCGCATTCTGATATCAAGTGCACCTTCCAAACGAGCGACCAACACCAGGCAACCTCAGCTTGTTCATATGACTAAGGGCCGGTTTGCATTTATGCTGCACTACAAAACCTAAAGAGAATAATACCAATTCTAGTAAAATAATTTTTTTTGGCTCCAAGTTACAGGCTACTACTTAGTACATAAAAATAGCAAAATGAAGGCATTTAACAAGTAACTGCAATACCACAACAGGTCTAACTCAACTAGTGTGTGGATGTGTGCTACAGGTGTGTTTCTCAAACAGGAACAAAATCTGTTACATCTTTGGTCAAGACAAACCAGTGATGGAAAACGGAATTTAATTCACTACAAGAAAACTATGTCCCTGAAAAGCACATCTCATTCCTCAATAATTTGGTTTGCCGGCATGATGCAAATCGTCAGCTTGGAGCAAACCAACAAAACATGTGCATAGAATAAGTATTAAAAGGTCAACACACCCACTCACCTCAACAGAGTGGCTATCAAGCTGGATAGCCATTCTACAATCTTCCTCAACCCTAGCCCACTCACTGCCAAACTTGATAGCAACACAGTACGATGTAAACACTTGGATTGTGCATTGAATTGATCAATAAAATACAACAAACAAATGGAAATAGCAGCTGTACAGACTTCCGCCTCTTATAGCAAAGCGCTCGGTTGATCCAATATACATCAACATTTGGGCAGAGAGCTATGGCCTGTTAACCAAAATAGACACTGAAGTTAGCAAGGAAGGTGTAAACTATGCAGGATTTCTGCATAAAAATCAAGTATTGGTGCTTTCATACAACCTATCGTTGAGTCAACTAAGTAAATGTTTTTACTACCACAACCATGACTTAAAGAAGCAGAACAGGAGGGACTATCCAGGTAACTAGAACTAACTGTAGACTTAGCAGAATGGAAAACATGTTTAACACACCCAATTCATGCCATGTTCCTTATCTGAAGTTAAGTATAATTCATAGGGTTCGCAAGTGTAATAATGGTGGAGCCATGTGAGGCTTCTACACCCTGGTTTAAGATTAGTAAACCATGGTACAGAACACACACTTCCCTATCCTCACTCCACCAATCCCTCCACTCTCCCAGAACCCCTTAACATTGCATCAGCATTGGCTACGTTAGATGTTAAAATGTTCTTCATCGTGCATTTCTTCCTTGCTCATTGATTGAATGGCATTGTGTAAAGTAGCGATTATCAACTAACCAAAAGGAAGGAATATGTGTAATCACACCACCCAACTGCCCACAAGCAAGCACACATCAATAGGTAATGCCATAGCCCTCCATGTGGGATAACTAGACACAAGAACAAGCTAATAAAAGTTATCCTGACCAAGCTATGTCAACACCGTAGAACACACAACTACCAAGGTACAGTTTGTCCTCGGGAAGCAATTGAGATAATTTAACAAGAAATTCAGAGGATTTATCACACTGATGCACCAAACTGGCCACAATCCTCCACAGAATGGACAGCATCACACTGCTAAATTATTCCACAGCACATGAATTCGACTGAAATAAAATGGTGCCTGAAGACTCCAATCCAAACGTCCGTTTCAGAAACATAGAACACGAATCATGCGAACGCCAAGCGACAATCCCACGCGCCTAAGCAGTGGAAATCTACTTGTGTTGCAGTGAGTAACCCTACCCCGGTGTAGGCGCGCCGATGGCGGCACTGATGCAGTCCTTTTTCAAGAAGGCGTTAGCCTCCTGCTTCAGCAGCTCCGCCGGCCGCTTCGACGGCGTGGCGCCGTACGCCGCCGGCGACATCTACGGCGACCCTCGCGATTTTTTTCAGAGGAATCGTGACGTGCGCCGGAGGCTTCCCTTCCTTTTTTGGAGGGGGAATGCGAGAGAGGGGGAATTGGAAGCGACGGGAGGCCGTGCCGTGCGCGTTTTTGCATGTAGGCCCCCAGGATTTGACTGCACAAGGGCTTAACTGCAAAAGGTAACCTGTAAGTAGTGGTGGCCAAACGCGGGCCAAACGGGCCGACACGCGGCACGCAACTGTGGGCCCGGTCTGGCCCGGGCACGGCACCGCCCAACATCCCGTGCCGTGTTTGGGCTGGGGGTGCGGCATGGCACGGGCACGACCCGTTTAAAAAAATAGCCGTTTTATAGTTGTTACAGACTTAATAAATTCAAAAAAAAATCGAAAATATTCAAAAAAAATCTGAATTTTTTTCTATAAATAGGTGGCTGCCTCCTCCCTATTTCTACACCAGTAATCTTGCATTCTCTTCCACTCATTCTCTTGTGGAAATTCTTTTGCTCTTAGTGGTAATTTAGCAAAATTATGAATAGTTTTGTCAAAAATCCAAAAATCCGAAAATCAGCTTTCGGCTTTTGTCAAGAAATCAAGGTGACAATTGTGATTTATTTTTTCATTTTGTTAGTATTTTAAATCATATTTTAGTATTAATTGCGTCATTATTTCTTATAGTTTGCTACTTTGCTTTATGGAGTCCGGGGATTTTCCGTCGTTCCCAGCTTCTGATTTCGGTATTTCACCCAAGGAGTTTCTTGCATCATATGCCCAAGAAGCTGCAGGAGCTGTGCCATCCTCAGGCTCTACAAGTGCTACTGCGTCGGTAAGCACCGGACCGAAAAGAACAAGATGCAGTACATCGGGAGTCTGGGAAGATTTCGACCAGATTTTTGAGACATCAAACGACCTCCAGATCAGGTATGATGTTTGTAAATATTGCAAACATAAATTAACTGCGAAATCTTCAGGTGGAACGGGGCAGTTGAAGAGGCATGCTGAGAGCTGTAGAAAAAAAACGGGGATGGCTTCGAGACAGACGCAGCTGCAGTACAACCCCGACGGTATGGTACGTAACTGGGACTACAATCCTGAGGTAGCTCGTGAATCTCTTTGTCGTTTAATCGCTTCTCAAGATCTTCCTTTAAACTTTGGTGAGTCAGCTGCGTTTGAAAGCTATATTAGGACCGCTCATAATCCTAGGTTTTCTACAGTTTCTAGACACACAACAACTAGAGATTTGATTAAATATTATAATAATTGTTGCAATAACCTAAAAGAAAATTTTAATACCTGTATTTTTTCTGTGTCTTTGACATCTGATATATGGAGTGGTAGAGCTAAAGAGGATTACCTTAGTGTAGTTGCTCATTATGTAAACGATGATTGGCAACTAGAAAAGAGAATTATAGGATTCAAATTAATTGATGTAGCACATCTTGGTGAAAATATTGCGATTGTATTGTAAAAGTTGTGGAAGATTTTGGTCTTAGTGATAAGATTTTTGCAATAACATTAGATAATGCTTCTGCAAATACTTCTGCCATGAACATTCTTACTCCGCTTTTCAATTCTTATGTTGAATCTTTCTTATTACATAAGCGTTGTGCTGGCCATATTATTAATCTTATAGTTGAATCTTGTTTGAAGAGGTTAGATCAGTATCTTGAACCTTTTCGCACTGCAATATCTTACTTAGATTATTCTAATCAACGAGTAGCAGCATTTAAGACTTATTGTATTGCAATGAATGTGCGTCCACGCAAGTTTGGTCCGGATATGCCTGTTAGATGGAACTCTACTTACTTGATGCTTAAGAATCTAATACCATATGAGAGCACATTTTCTGTTTTTATTAACACGCACTGTCGTACACGGTATGGTCAGGCGGTACTCACAGAGCAAAATTGGTATATTGCTAAATACTTGCTGTCATTTTTTGAACTTTTTTTTTGAATCTACTATTGCTTTATCTGGAGTTTATTACGCAACCTCTCCTTTAATTGTGCATCATATTTTAGAAATTGCTACCCACTTAAAGAGCCACTAAAATGATAATGTCTTGCGTGAAGTTCTTTATGCTATGAAAACTAAAATTTTAAAATATTTGCAAGAAATTACTATGTTATATGCATTTGCATTTATTTTAGATCCTAGAGCTAAAATTCTTGGATTCTCTAATGTTCTCCCACTTCTAAGTGATGCGGTAGGTACTGATTATTCTAGTTATTTTTCAACTGTCCGTGCTAACTTATCTCAAGTTTATGATAAGTACGATTGGAAGTTTGCTGAAGTTCGCATGTAGCGACCTCCACCAGCACCCACAACAGGTAAGAAGAAAACCGCGTGGGGAAAGATATGGGGTGCAGGTGGCTCTTCCTCAAGGGGTTCGACTACATCAACGACAAGTGCGGACACATCAAGTGGTGCGTACTATTTTTTCTTTGCCAAGGTTTTCTCGTGTTGAGTTTTTACTTGGCAAAGTTTTTAACGAGGCAGCCAAACATCAATAAAGCTCATTATTTAATTCAAATTATTTGTCTCATTTTAGAATTTATCTCGTATTTTAGCTTTTTCTTAATTTATATATATATTTAAAAAGTTTTTGTTCATCCTTCGAGTTTTTCTAATTATTCTAAATTTCCATATTTTTTGAATTTTTTCATATTTTTTGCATTTTTTTACCATACTTTATCTATTTTTCTAATTTTTTTTATTTTTCTCAAATTTTACGCGCTTAAGCAGACGGGCCGGTGACCAGTCCGTTTGGTCTGCTGAGGACTGAGTCGGCATGGCACGCCCGAGAGGCCAACAGCCGTGCTCGGGCCGCCACCCAAGACATGGGTAGACGCACGCACGGCCCGTTTACAAGCCAGGCCTAAATGGGCCGTGCCGTGCCGGGCGGCCCTCCCGTTTGGCCATCTCTGCCTGTAAGTGTGGGAATTTTTTAGTGTACTAGCCTCGCAGCGAATTTATTTGCGAAAATAACGTGGTGGAATTTTTTTTCAGAAATGTCCCCTTGAGCGCAGGAGGCCTAGGTGCTAACACGTGTTGCAATCCGCGGTCTTCTAGGGCTGAAAGGAAGCAGCTGCGAAAATCAGTCGGGGCTGGTTTCTGCGCAACCCTAGCGCGGGATGCGCTCCGACCGCAGGAATCGTTGTGGTGGTAGGCAATAGGATAGACGACACGATATGCGGCCAGACTTTCCGCATAGAGAGAGCGTGGGATGGCTCCATTTTCGTGCAGGGGTTAGCGAGGCTCCCTATGTCGCGCTACTGCTACAATGCAATTTGCTTGGCCCCGCACGTCCCATCGGTGTCATCTCCGCGCGTCGAAAGCATGGGCATGTCCGATCACCCATCGTCTCTACGTGCCAAAAGCACCGACCGACGCCCGCTTGTGCCTTTCGTGCTCGCGAAAGCTCGCTATAAATTGCGACCTCCTTGAGTGAATCCAGCAAATGAAGGGCACAAGTTTAGGCGAGAGGAGGAAGGCAACAGAAGAAGAGAAGAAACAAGAGAAAAAAGAGAGGAAAGAAAGAGAGGTAGAAGAAAATTTGGCAGCGTATTTTTGGAGGAATATACTTAGTGTCCACATTTTCGAGGAATTTATTCAGAGTTCATATTTTGGAGCAATTGATCCGGGATTCGTATTTTGGAGTTAATCTTCCGAAAGGTTAGTTTGTACGCTGCGTTTTATGTAATTTTTTTATGTTAGTGTAATAACAGTACCGCTAGTAAAATTAGTACATTTAGTTGTACAAAATAAGACTGTATTAGTATTAGTAGTAATACATGGAATGACGGTATAAGGTATAAATAATGGCATATAATTAGTATGATGTTAGTGCAAGTAGTCGTATGTAAAATGACGGTATTAGTATAATTTGTATTGCACGAAATGATGGTATAAGGCATAAATAATGGTGTCATAGTAGTATAATATTAGTGTAATTAGTGTAATGTTAGTCTAATGTGAATATAATATAAGTATAAATAGTATAATATGACTATAATGTTAGTGTTAGTAGTACAATGTTAGTATATATAATGTTAATGAAATTAGAACAACATTAGTATAATTAGTACAATATTAATAAAATTATTGTAATATTAGTGTACTGTTAGCATAATGTTAGTGCTCTATTAGTGTAATGTTAGTATAGTATTAGTATAATTAGTATGGTATTAGTATAGTAGAAGTGTAATTGTTAGTACAAACAATGACGGTATTAGTGTCATGAGTACATGAAATGACGGTACAAGGTGTAAATAATGGTGTATAATTAGTAAAATATTAGTATGATTAGTAAAATATTCGTAAAATATTATTATAAGTACTATGATATTAGTATGATAATATTATAATATGAGTGTAATTACTATAATATGAATATATTATTGTTGTAATACTGGTATAATATTATTGTAATATTTGCATAATTACAATAAGATTAGCCTAATATTACTATATTATTATTGTAAAAATTCTTGCATTACTCGGCAAGTTCTTGTTTGCTACAGAGTCTAAGTCACATGGTCGATAAAGGCTTGTAAATGTCGTGTAGTGTTCTGCTTAATATATATAGTGTTTATGTTGTGCATGACCTCTCCGAGTGTACGCTTAGGACTAAGTCATTTAACGAAAGTTTTTTCTAGCACTGTGTGCAGATATAAATAGGCATGTGTTCAGCCACGAAGACGCTCACTAAGGGTCTATGAGTGCTAAAATCAGGTTTGCATCTACTCATGCTACTCTATTTCATCGACAAGGAAATAGTAGACAAAGCACGATGGACAAGCAGATTAATTGGTACTGTCATTAAAGACCGCGGTAACAAAAAAAGTTTCAATCTTTACATCTGCATGGTTAGGCAAAAGGACCTTTGTTGGCGTCAGCATCACCAAGTGATAGCTCCAATCTGTCCACGAACCTCTCGGCAAGGTCTGCGAAGGACTCGATGTGGTCGGCAGCTTCGCTCGCCTCACACGCGAATCCTTCGTCCAGTCCTGAGAAGTCCAGGTCAGGATGATGGCTCTTCACCATGCCAAGCATATACGAGGTCACAAGACGAGCCGAGGAGATCATGTGCTCGAGTGTCTTCAACTGCAAAATAACAAATGCCGCATCTGCTGCAGCCTTTTTGACCTCGACTACCTTCTTATCTGCCTCTGCCTTGTCCTGATTTATTCTGGCTTCAGCCGGTGCAGCTTCTGCAGCAGTTTTTTCAGCCTGAGTAGCCTTCAGTTGAGCCCTAAGCACTTCCAGCTCGGCATTCTTCATTTTGAGTATTTGATCGTGAGAAGCTATAAGCCTCTTGGTCTGCTGGTGGGCTTGTTCGCAAAAGGTTTTGGCCTCAAGCAAGGTGTTGGCCGCATGCTGCCATATGAAGCCAGAAGCATCAAAAACAAAGTGAGGGGAAGATTGGAAGGCAAGACAGGGGGTTTTGTGTTCACATACCACGATTTGGGGTTTCATAATGGACCAGAACACCCGAGGCGCTGAAGAAGCTGGATGGTCTTGGATGGTCGCCATTGCAGCTTTGCTGGTATGCTTAGCAGGATCCTCCAGATGAGGAACCGCGATGGTGGTAGCCATATCCAAGGAGGACGATGTCGCCACGGTAGCTTTGTCTGTAGCACCACTGGGCGCACCCTTCCTGCAAAAAATAAGTGGGGCTATTTGCCTAAACACCTCTGATGAACTCAAAGAGAGAGTTTATGAAGAGAAAGGGAGGATAACTCACCTCGCTAGTCGGATTTTCGCATGCACATTCATCTGGATCGGCTTGACTCCGGCAATTGTTTTCTCAATTGGTGCGGTCGGTGGAGGACATGATGCCGACGGGTCAATGGGCGATGAGGTAATCTTCAAAGTGAGCAGTTGTTGTGAGCGGAAGTTCGCCAATACAGGAGGCATTGCTTGATAGCAATGATACCTATTTGACTGGTCTGGTCGATGGAGATCCCTCTCGAGGAGACATCTGCGGAGGAGTCATCGACCTCTGTGAATCGACCCTCCAGGCGGCTCACTGATCATCCAGCATTTGTTGAATTATATCAGGAGCGATCTCATAGCACCCAAGCGAGCGATTGAAGGATATCTGGTCAGACGGATGCGCTGACAAAGTTCAAGCCCATTTGATAGGACGGCAGAGTGCTGGAGACACTGACCTCCTCATTTTAGGAGATTCGGCCGTCTCTTGAGCCGTTTCACCTCCTCTTGGGTCAATGACAGACGCTGGATCATCCAAAGAAGGTTCAAAGCCAGCAGGGACATCGTCATCCAGGCCTATGACTCCCTTGATTGGCTTACGAACATCATCGTCGAACTTGACTTCCTGAGGAGATGTTAGGTCAAAGCAGACAACAGATGAACGAGCGATGCAAAGATGTCTCTAGCAGAACACTCACCTCTAGCCAGAGATTGGCAAGTGAGTAAGATTCGACGCCGCAAGCGTCAGGTTCCGAGCCTTGGAATATCTTGCTCAACCTAGAGGAGATGTCTGAGTCCATCAGATCTGGCAAAAAAGTAAGTCAATTCGCTACTCATCGACTAAGGTAAAGAAAACAAAAGTATAGCAAGTGCTTACTTTTAGGATTGTCCCTGGTGGCATCATTGACCCCAGAGTAGTCCCAAGCCAAGTGGTCCTGGCACTTCATTGGGCTCGATCGGTGCATGAAGAAATCTCTAGCGATGTGCCACCCAGTCAGCCCGATCTTCCTCGGCTCCTCGATCTTCCGAATGTAATAAGCGTTGCGAGCGATCGAAGGAGGGACTTTTGTCCAGAGGTCAATCGAATTGGGGAGAAGTGATCGATAAGTTAAAGGGCAGTTCACAGTGTCCGAAGAGGTGATGTAAAATCATCGCTTTTTCCAGTGTGACTACCAGGAAGAAGTCACAGGAATAGGAATATACAAAATCGACGCACCGCTGCGGAGGTGGAAATCGGCACCCCAACAGCATCGTTCTTCATCGCCCTCTTCAAGCTATAGAAGTGGCAGAACAGATTGAGACTCAGGATGATGCCCAGAAAAGCCTCGGAAAGGTGGACAAACACGCTGAGCATTGTGATTGAGTTGGGGCTCAGGTGAAAAAGCTGGATTTGATACAAATCAAGGACGCATCGAAGAAATTGAGAGGGGGGAAAGCTGAGCCCACAGCGGAAGAAGGCCTCAAAAACGACGGTCTCATCCTCATTCGCGGGGGTGGGATAGAGTTCACCTTGAGACGGCCTCCAGTGGAAGAACTCCTGCGAAGGGACGAAGCCGTCCTTCTCCAAGTCAGAGAGACACTTCTCTGTCATGACCGGCTTTTGCCACACCTTTTCGAGGGCCTTGTCTTAGAAGGTCACCTCCGTTTTCTTCTTTGGCAGCGCAGCGACTCTAGCGCTGGTTGAAGGGGCAGAGGTCATTGAGAATGATGTGGGGTGAATTCCCTAAAGGTGGCGACGCTAGGTCTTTAGTAGTGCGACGGAGGCTTCGAGAGTAAGGCTGGAGGCAAAAAAGGAGAGGAATGGCTACAGATCTAGGTATGGGAATATATATACCAAAATCCTCTCTCCAGGCAAATGGTTCATTCCCCATGGCACGGCATCTCGATCGGCGCGAAAGGAGGAATGATGACGCTGTTGCACCCATCTTGTCATTGCAGATGAAAGCAATAAATGCTGAACTGCCCAACGTTTAGATTATTTGAATTTCTAAGTCTGATCAGAGTCGAGTCGATAAGTCGACATAGAGTAACTTGCGGTTACCCTAAGGACTCGACACGGGCTGATGGCAGGAAGCTTGACCCAGCACATCCCTACTCGATACTCAGTGATTCCCAATCTACTCGAATCGTTCAGCTACAAGTAGGCAAGGCATTACTCGACCAAGCAAGGCTTTGACAGTAATCGACCAAGCGCTTAAGTAGACCCTCTACTGAACAGAGTTTGGGGGCGCACCAGGTAGGGTCCTTCAGCTGTTTTTTGCAGGACAAACACGTCTTCAGCGCGATCCCACAGCTAGTCTTCCAGTGGCCGTTCGGTCATCGCCACCAACCTGAAGAGGAACGCGGTATGCTACACTAGCACAAAAAAAATCTACCGCATAACCATAAAGCTACTCGCAAGAAGGGGATCAAAGATTAGATTAGCACTAGACGCGCAGTTGCAGAATCCTTCGCGCGTTGATGTAGTGGAACGTCCTCGCCGCAGTCGTTGCGTCGATGGAGTGGATCGTCCTCCCACGCCACAGTCACAGCAACGTCACCGCAGTAGTCCACACGTCCAGGGATGGAACACCGTGCGTCGGTGTGCAAGCACCTGGTCGCTCGGTACGGGCAGCGAGAGGAGGAGACTATGGTTTCGGGTGAATCACTTCTAAACCGTGGAAAGTACACCCTGTGCCCACCCGCCTTCCCTCCTTATATAGCCACGAGATGAAACCCTAAACCAGGGCTCATCAGCGTGCTAAGCCCACGAGGTCCATTAATTACGGATCCAATCCAAATTAATGCGTCCAAGCCCATTAAGTATGTGACCCTACAGGTTCACGTATGTTTGGACATGGATTCGGAAAACTCCTTTTCAATCCAACAGTTGGTAGCGGCTCCTTGCAAAGTATGCCAACTCCCAAACGTACTATGATCAAATCGGACAGAACCTACCAAAAGTACTCATGTAATAATCCCTTTGCCAAGTATATGAAGATTGAACTCAAGGTGAGATGCATGTCATCCTTTGATGATTCAATCCATCTCTCGTATTCGTGATATATTAATAAGTTGTGATTGACTCCTCAATCACGGCATGGCCATGCACTTCCTTAATCATATCACACGAGTGGCCTTATCATATATCTCTGTTTCATTGTAGTGGCAAATTCCATCTTGACTGCTCACTTCCCTCTGCACGTTTCATAGTAAACATGAAAGCTACCTTTATGACTATCCGGTTAGGAAGTAGTGTTTGATAGCCCCAAGGAAAACTATTACACATGTAGGGAATATGACAATCTCAGGCCTAAGGATCATACATCTACTATGTATGAGATACACTGATGACACATAAGAATGAAATATTCTCGCAGTGTCCCATAGCGGGTCTATCTAACCCATGTTCTTTAACATGCGTCCAAAATGTATAGATGATATCTCCATATCCCATGATCTATGAAGCATGATCATCGATCACTACATGTGCTGATCTATTCATCGTTGTCCTATAAAATTATATCCGATCAGAGATATTTATCGAATTATATCAATAAGTAAAGTGCTTTATAAGCAAGTCACATACTTGTTGATCAATACAATGATATACATTCATTGGACCAATAATCATATTATTATTCATAAACATAGTCATGTTACAATCATCTAAATGATTGCCTCAAGGGCATAACACTAACAATCTCCCACTTGCACTTGACTCAATCAATTAAGTATCTAATACCAATAGACCTCGTGTGCGCCTCATGCATAGGCTGTGGTAGTGGCTTTGTCAACGGATGTGCCACATTGGCTTCCGTATGTACTTTGCATATTCTCACGTCACCTCTATCCACAATCTCGCGAATAAGGTGAAAGCGCCGAAGCATGTATTTAGATTTCTGATGTGATCTAGGCTCTTTTGCATGTGCAATGGCACCACTATTATCACAATAGATGTCCATTGGACTAGAGGCACTAGCGACCACACCAAGCTCTGTGATAAACTTCTTAATCCACATAGCTTCTTTTGCGGCCTTCGAAGCCGCAATGTACTCCGCTTCTGTCGTAGAGTCGGCTACCGTGTTTTGCTTGGAACTCTTCCAGCTTACTGCTCATCCATTTAGTGTAAACACAAACCCGGATTGCGATCGAAAATCATCTTTGTCAGTTTGGAAGCTTGCATCGGTGTAACCCTTTGCAACGAGATCTTCCTCACCTCCAAAAACAAGGAACATACCCTTAGTTCTTCTCAAGTACTTCAGGATATTTTTTACGGCTATCCAATGACCATCACCAGGATCCGCTCGGTATCTGCTCGTGACACTTAGAGGATATGAGACAACTGGGCGTGTACATATCATGGCATACTTAATAGACCCAATAGCTGAAGCATATGGAATCTTGCTCATCCTGTCTCGCTCATCAGATGTCGAAGGACACTGATTCTTGCAGAGACTGATGCCATGTGACATTGGCATGAAACCTCTCTTGGATTCATGCATATTGAACCTTTTCAATATCTTGTCAATGTATGTTTCCTGACTTAATCCAATTAACCTTTGTTATCTATCTCTATAGATTTTTATGCCCAAGATATAGCATGCTTCTCCCAAGTCCTTCATTGAGAAAATCCTTTTCAATGAAGTTTTAACATCTTCAAGCATAGGAATATCATTCCCGATCAATAATATGTCATCCACATACAAAATCAGAAACACAAGTGCGCTCCTACTAGCCTTCTTGTAAACACAAGGCTCTTCTTCTTTTTTGATAAAGTCAAAACCCTTGACCACTTCATCAAAACGAATATTCCAACTCCGAGATGCTTGCTTTAACACATAAATGGATCTTTGAAGCTTGCATACCCTTTTAGCATATTTAGGATCAACAAAACCTTCAGGTTGTATCATGTATACATCCTCAGATAGATTCCCATTAAGGAAGGCTATCAAAACCCTTGACCACTTCATCAAAATGAATATTCCAACTCCGAGATGCTTGCTTTAACCCATAAATGGATCTTTGAAGCTTGCATACCCTTTAGCATATTTAGGATCAACAAAACCTTCAGGTCGTATCATGTATACATACTCAGATAGATTCCAATTAAGGAAGGCTGTTTTGACATCCATCTGCCATATTTCATAATCGAAATATGCAGCAATAACTAAAATGATCTGGACAGACTTGAGCATGGCTACCGGTGAAAAGGTTTCATCATAGTCAACTCCTTGGACTTGTTTGAAACCCTTTGCCACCAACCGTGCCTTATAGATCTAAACATTTCCATCTACGTCTATCTTCTTCTTGAAAATCCATTTGCATTCAATAGTTTTTACACCATCATGAGAATCGACCAAGTTCCAAACTTAATTGTCATGCATGGATTGAATTTCGGATCTCATGGCTTCAAGCCATTTTTCGGAGTTTGGGTCCATCATTGCTTCTTCATAAGTCGTGGGCTCATCATTGTCCAACAATAATATGTCTTTCCCATATCTTATAGGTACATGGCGTGGCCTCCCGACCTCGTGAAATGGAGTCTTTTCCACAGGTTGTACAACACTTTGTACATCTTGTGAATGTTCGATGGTAGCTTGAACATATTCATGTGATTCTCGAACTTCATCAAGATACACATCACTCGTCGATTTCTTTTGAAAGAAACTCTTTCTCCAAAAGACACCATTTGAGCAACAAAAACTTTGTTCTCGTTTCTTTTGTAAAAGTAATATCCTTTTGTTTCTTTAGGACACCCCACAAAAAAGCATTTTTCTGATTTAGGTGCGAGTTTATCTGATTGTAAACGTTTTACATAAGCCTCACATCCCCATATCTTGAGAAATGACAACAAGGGTCTTCTCGATCCATATCTCATATGGCGTCTTCTCAACAATTTTGATGGGACCCTATTCAAAGTGAACGCAGCTGTCTCTAGAGCGAAACCCCAGAAGGATAATGACAGATCTGTTTGGCTCATCATTGACCGAACCATATCTCATAAAGTTCGGTTTCGTCGTTCGGACACGCCATTCCATTGAGGCGTTCCTGGCGGAGTAAGTTGCGGAACGATTCCACATTGCTTTAGATGATCACCAAAATCTTGGCTCAAGTATTCGCCACCACGATCTGATCGTAAGTGTTTTATTGATTTGCCAAGTTGATTTTGTACTTCGTTTTGAAACTCTTTGAACCTTTCAAAAGTTTCAGATTTATGCCTCATTAAATAGATATATCCGTATCTACTAAAGTCATCGGTAAAAGTTACAAAGTACTGAAACCCACCTCTAGCAGTCGAGCTCATTGGTCCACATACATTTGTATGTACTAGGGCCAATAACTCACTCGCTCTCTCACTAAAACCTGTAAAGGGGCTTTTGTCATCTTGCCAAGTAAACAAGATTCACATGTTTCAAATGATTCAAAATCAAATGAGGTTAGAAGTCCATCACCATGGAGCTTCTTCATGCGCTTCTCATTTACATGACCTAAGCGACAATGCCATAAAAAGGTAGGGTTCAAATCATTAGGTCGATGCCTTTTTACATTAATGTTATAGACAGGTTTCTCTTCGAGTTCAAGGATATACAACCCATCCACCATGGGGCAACGACCATAATACATATCATTCAAAAATATTGAACAAACAAAGTTCTTTATTCTGAAATCATGACCTTCATGTTCCAAACAAGAAGATGAAATAATGTTTCTACTCAAAGATGGAACAAAATAACAATTATTGGGTTCTAAAACTAATCCTGAAAGCAAATGCAATGGGTATGTGCCAACGGCAAGACCAGCAACTCTTGCTTTATTCCCCACACAAAGATCCACTTCTCCTTTTGCCAAGTCTCTACTCTTTATCAGCCCCTGCATCAAATTGCAAATGTTAGCAACCGAACCGGTATCATATACCCATGAGCTGAGTGAAGAAGTAGCAAGATTAATTTCTATAACATTAATACCTGAAGTGGAAACCACATTTCCATTCTTCTTATCTGCCGGATACTTTTCGAGCCCGTTTCCAATGTCCCGATTTCTTGCAATAGAAGCATTGGGTATCGAGTTGAGGCCAACTTTAAGCTTGAAGCTTAGTTTTGAGGCTTGCGATCTCATCTTGAGCCTTGCCCTTGCCCTTGCCCTTGCTCTTTCCCGTTCCCCCAGCCTTAGCCTTCCTCTTTTTGAATGCAGTTGTTTTATGAACCATCATCACATGATTGGGTTTTTTCTTAATGCTTTCCTTGGCAGCCTTGAGCATCCCATGTAGCTCGGTTAGGCTCTTCTCCATGCTATTCATATGAAAATTCATAATGAATGGCTCAAAGCTCTAATGGCGTAGACCGGAGAATAACATCGTGGCCAAACCGAGGTTAAGGGAAACTTAAGTTTTTCCAATCTCCGATGTAACCAATCATCTTGATCACATGAGGGTCGACCGGATTGCCTTGACCCGACTTACAAGCAAATAAAAGCTTTGAGATACCATACCTCTCAGCTCTTGCTTGATTCCCAAACATGCCCTTCAAGCCCACAATCATATTGTAAGCATCCTGGTCCTCATATTACTTTTGGAGCTCAGAGTCCATGGTGACAAGCATGAGACAGCTGACCTCTACAGAAGCATTAACATGTTTTTCGTATTCAACCTTCAAATTGCGAGGAGAATTTTCGGCTGGTTCATCAGGAATTGGATTCTCTAGAACATAGTCCTTCTTTTCATGCTTGAGAACAATTCTCAGGTTGCGATACCAATCAACAAAATTAGTTCCATTAAGTTTTTCCCTTTCCAAAACCGATCTTAAAGCAAAACTAGGTGTGCAGGAGTAGGAGAAGGTGCCATTGAACTACAACAAAGGCATGCAAAGATTCTAAGCACTATGTTTATGTAAAAATTTTATTAAACATTTTAAAAAAGACACTCCTATTTTATGTCCCTTTTATAGACACATAGTGAGTATTCAAGATCCATATTCATCAAACACTAGTGAGCTTTAGCATCACTGCTAGAAATTTAATGACATAGGTAAGCAACACCTTTGCTAATTACATCTTATGTAACTCTTGTTTGTTGAGTATAAAAACAAGTTATGAATGCCTCCGTCAACTTGACTCATGGCCAGGTCAACCTGCTCCAAGGGCTCAAATGAGGGAGGGAGCACTTCCCGTTTTCGGGTGCCAATTAAGAAACCTGCCTCATGTGTGTTTTTCTAGACACCAATTGTCTTGTATAGGTTCCTTCATTACTGAAATCAAGTCCCAACCACTTATGTCCTCAAGCCCAAAACCGTTTTGATAGCTTGATTAAATCTACCATTGTTATGCGTGATGTGTCCAACACATCCCTATCATCTATTAAAGATAGCCATTGATATACTACTTTGGCAGTCATATCAATAACGATCTAAATTCTTGATAGGTGTAACAATTGGATGGATATTTTGATTTAAAATTTTAACTATAGGGATGAACAATATCTACTAAGAACATGGCATCACATGCAATGAGCATAAAGAGAATAGCAAGGATTAAACACACATCCACAGAAAATCAAAATAAGCTGTGAAATAGCATGGCCCTTAACATTAAGATCTCCATCATCATGCTTGTTTGTTCACCTTGCCACCTTGCTTGATTTGTTCACCTAGCCACCTTGCTTGATACCATCGTCTTCATCATTATGGATGCAACGCCTTACAACTTTTAATAATGAATTTTACATGAGGGTTTGAAGCATCACAAGTCGACACGCAGGTTGTTATACAATTTAAATAGCCTTATGGCTTGACACGGCACACAGGCCATGTGGAAATTACATGTATCACATACACATAGGCCATACTATTTCACATAATCCCCTTCAAAAACGAGTTAAACAAAAGCAACCCTGCGACTCCGGGGTCCGAGGGGCAGCGCCCCTAGCGGGGTCCAAGGGGCACATACCATGGAAAACTTCTTCGAGTTAATCATATTAACTCTATTTTCGACCACAGATCTGTGTCGATCAATCCCATTGATCTTCGCATGCTGCTTGTGGATTTACATTTCACGGTCTACCCCGATGGCGGAAACCGACCAATAGGGGTAAGTAGTGGCATGATCACAACAATATGATCAGAGAGTAATGACCTTGAACCCATCTAGGACTACCGAACATGAATTAATCTAATTAACTAGTGCCAAAATGAAGAGGAACGCGGTATGCTACACTAGCACAAAAAATATCTACCGCATAACCAGCAAGCTACTCGCAAGAAGCGGATCACAAATTAGATTACCACTAGACGTGCAGTTGCGGAATCCTTCGCGCGTTGATGTAGTGGATCGTCCTCGCCGCAGTCGTTGCGTCGATGGAGTGGATCGTCCTCGCCTCGTCGTGGATCGTCCTCCCACACCGCAGTCGCAACAACGTCACCGCAGTAGTCCACATGTCCAGGGATGGAACGCCGTGCGTCGGTGTGCAAGCACCTGGTCTCTCGGCAGGGGCAGCGAGAGGAGGAGGCTAGGGTTTCGGGTGAATCACTTCTAAACCGTGGAAAAGCACAACCTGTGCCCACCCTCCTCCCCTCTTTATATAGCCACGAGATGAAACCCTAAACCAGGGCCCATCAGCGTGCTAAGCCTACGATGTCCATTAATTACAGATCCAATCCAAATTAATACGTCCCAGCCCATTAAGTGTGTGACCCTGCAGGTTCACGTACGTTTGGACATGGATTCGGAAAACTCCTTTTCAATCCAATAGTTGGTAGCGGCTCCTTGCAAAGTATGCCAACTCCCAAACATACTATGATCAAATCGAACAGAACCTATCAAAAGTACTCATGTAATAATCCCTTTGCCAAGTATATGAAGATTGAACACAAGGCGAGAAGAATGTCATCCTTTGATGATTCAATCCATCTCTCGTATCCGTGATATATTAATAATTTGTGATTGACTCCTCACTCACGGCATGGCCATGCACTTCCTTAATCATATCACACGAGTGGCCTTATCATATATCTCCGTTTCATTGGAGTGGCAAATTCCATCTTGAATGCTCACTTCTCTCTGCACGTTTCATAGTAAACATGAAAGCTACCTTTATGACTATCCGGTTAGGAAGTAGTGTTTGATAGCCCCAAGGAAAACTATTACACAGGTGGGAATATGACAATCTCAGGCCTAAGGATCATACATCTACTATGTATGAGATACACTGATGACACATAAGAATGAAACATTCTCGCAGTGTCCCATGGCGGGTCTATCTAACCCATGTTCTTTAACATGCGTCTACAATGTATAGATGATATCTCCATATCCCATGATCTATGAAGCATGATCATCGATCACTACATGTGTTGATCTTTTCATCGTTGTCCTATACGATGATATCCGATCAGAGATATTTATCGAATTATATCAATAAGTAAAGAGCTTCATAAGCAAGTCACATACTTGTTGATCAATACAATGATATACATTCATTGGATCAATAATCATATTATTATTCATAAACATAGTCATGTTACAATCATCTAAATGATTGCCTCAAGAGCATAACACTAACACAACCAGGTACCTCTAATTGGATCTAAGATTGCTTTTGGATCGATGCTTTATCGATGTGGGCCGAGCGAGAATCTGCTATTCGTCGGCTTCATCGTATCCCGCTCTCGGGATCCATGCCAAGAAGTGAGTTTCATCGACTTTGACCTGACAGAGCCTAGCATCTTGATGTGCTTCGACACAGAGAGCGAGACCTAAAGTGATGTTTGCAGCAGTCAGGGCAGCAGTCAAATGGATCGATGTGTGTTCATGAGTGGAGCCAACCACGGGGTTACTGCCGAACGTTCTCAAGATAAGAACTTAGGAGCAGACACCGCGGGAGGCGAGGGACCCCAAAATCCTCTGCACACGCTTCAAGCTCCTCCAGCAATGACAACTACATTCCGGGAGGCTGCAAACACTGCGGTGCCAAACACCATAGATTACCGACATGATTCGATCACTGCAACCGAAATTGCGATCAATCTATCGAGATAGCTTAACCTCGATGATCCGACTGCACCCCACCTGCGGGCACTAGAGTTTATGGGGCCGCAAGTCCCACGATTGCATGGACACAACAGAAGGGGTAGTTTCACTCAGGCGGCAGCGTCCCACTAGAGCCACAACAGCGACATCTTCTGTACCCCTGAAGCCAATGTCCAGTGAGCTCACATGCAGTTGAAATCGCTTCCACCACTAGATCTGGGTAACCCAATGACTCTGGTGTTCGACCAGATGAGGATGCTGCTCGATGCAGCGTAAGGACAAACCGCCCGAGCCGCTAACTCGAGGCTAATGTGTCCTAGCCAACAGGGACCCAAAAGCCAGTAGTCAGGACCATCTTGCCATCATCGAGTAACCGGATCGATGGTGGCTAGCTCTAACCAGAGAGTTCCCAGAATAGTGCACTCCAACCTCCATCGGGGGCATCATGAAGATCTCCGAAATCGAATCCCTCACGATCGACAAGACTTGCGTGATGTTCTCTGTGATCGACGGGAGGAGCGCAGACGAGAAGACCGCGAGCAATGGGGGAGCGAGTCTCCTCCGTTCAGGGGCCGATCTCCTATGCACTGGGCTCGATGGGGAGACTCTGCTCTCGAGGGGCCATTCCCCCACGCGTCGAAGGCACTCTCCTCGCAGAGGTCCATGGCATGTGACCCCCGAAGACGACGTCGAAGGATGTAAGGCCTTTGCCCTCGAGCTTCGTGCCATTAGGTGGTCTGACAAGTTCAAACCAGACCCCATTGGGAAGTACTCGGGCAAGATCAACCTAGTCGAATGGCTTTAGATCTATACCACGGTCATGAGGGCAACTGGTGGTGATGATAGGGTGATGGTCAACTACCTAATTACCACCCTCGATGGTGCAGCTAGGTCTTGGTTACTCAACCTCCCACCTCATTCGATATCCTCATGGGCAGAGTTACGAGCCCCGTTCATCGTCAATTTCCAGAGCAACTATGAACAGCCTGGAACTCGTAGGGACTTGCATTGGGTGGTTCAGAAGCCGAGCAAGTCATTGCGCGACTTCATTTGATGCTTCAGCGACAGGTGTAACTTGATTCTGGACGTCTCGGACGAAGCCGTAATCATAGCCTTCGAGAATGGAGTCAGGGATAAGGAATTGAAGGGGAAGCTGGCTACTCAAAAAATCCAAACTCCCATGGAACTCTTCGAGTTGGCAGACAAATATGCCATATGTGCCGAAGCCTGTGACTACATCGACAACCCGGGGTCAAGCAACAACAAACCTGAGTCGTCCAAGCAAGGGGCAAGAAGAAACAAGAACCGCGGGGAGAAGCGCAAAGGTGACTCCATCGTGGCAGTGGTCGAGCATGGCAAGGCACATAATATGGGCGACAACAAGGGCCAGAATCGTGGAGGGGCAAGTACTGCCCGGTCCATCGAACGGACAAGCATGATTTCGATGAGTGTCAGGTGATCAGCAAGAAGATCCAGGAAAAGCTCAAGGCTGCACTCACCGAGCGTGGAGTCGAGCATGCCAAAGAGAAGTCTCAGGACAACGAACCCGAATACCGCAGGGCCGTTCACAAGCTGGCGCACATCTTCGGAGGATCCACCACGTATGAGTCCAAGAGACAACACAAGGCCATCGAAAGGGAGGTCAACCTGGAAACGCCAGCCCTCCTCGGATTCCTCAAGTGGTCAAAAGTACCGATTACCTTCGACCAATTGGATCACTCGGCTGTGGTCCCACATCCGGGTTGATACCCCGTAGTAGTTGAGTCTACCATTATCAATATTAAGGTCGCACAAACCTTGATTGGTGGGGGTAGCTCACTAAACCTTATCTTTGCCAAGAGATTAGATAATATGGGGACATCTCGGGCGAAAATCGGGGATGGAGCAGAGCTGTTCCACGGCATAACCCCGTGATCATCTTCTATACCGCTTGGCCAGATCGAGCTGCAGTCACGTTCGGCAAGCCGAACAATTTCCGCACTTAGAGAATCCTCTTCGATGTGGTAGATTTTGAGACTGCCTACAACGTGATCTTAGGCTGCCCCATGCTCGCTAAGTTCATGGTCGTGGTACACTATGCGTACCAGATCGTCAAGATCCCTGCACCAAAAGGTGTCCTCACAATCAAGGGAGACCAGCGCACTACAGTCAGGTGCGACAAGAAGAGCCTAGAGATGGCCGAGCATCTATGTGGGCCGGCAGCCAGCGCCGGCGATCAGGAAGCTAAGCGCCAGAAGTCCAAGAGCATCAACGAGGCCTCTACATCCGACAGTGCCGCTAAAGACTTAGTCAACGACGACAAGAAGGGCGAGCAGACCGACGGAGGAGTTAAAATGGTGCCCATCGACCCATCAGAGCCCTCCAAGATGATCAAGGTAGGCACCAACCTTGACCCCAAATAGGAACTCGAGCTCATCACCTTAATTTCTTTGGGCAAACCACGATGTGTTTGCATGGCAATCGTCCGACATGCCCAGAGTCCCCAGAGAGGTGATTGAGCATCAACTAGCAGTGGAGCCTAGCGCCAAACCCGTGGTGCAGAAGGTGCGAAGATTTACAGAAGACAGGAAGCAAACCATACAAGAGGATGTCGGCAAACTCCTAAAGGCTGGCTTCATTCTAGAGGTCTGCCACCCGATGTGGCTGGCGAACCCAGTCCTCATCAAGAAACCTAACGACAAGTGGAGAATGTGCGTCGTCTACACCAACCTCAACAAGGCTTGTCCTAAGGATCCTTTTCCTTTCTTCCGCATCGACCAAATTATGGATTTAACTGTGGGCTATGAACTACTAAGTTTTCTAGATGCCTACTCGGGGTATTACCAAATTAGCATGTCAATAGAGGATAAGAAAAAACTGCTTTTATTACTCCCTTCGGAGTATTCTGTTATACTAAGATGCCTTTTGGTTTGAAGTGTGCTGGTGCTACGTATCAACGCTGTATCCAAAATTGTTTGAAGTCCCTAATTGGGCGCAATGTTGAAGCATATGTCGATGATGTCGTAGTCAAGTCAAAAACAGGAAGCACCTTCATCAGCGACCTCGAGGAGACGTTCAACAACCTCAGGAAGTATCGAATGATGATTAACCTTGAAAAGTGCACGTTCGGCGTCCCATCCGGCAAGCTTCTCGGGTTCCTGGTGTCCAGTTGAGGCGTCGAAGCTAACCCGTGCAAAATTGAGGCCATCGATCAGATGCGTTCTCCACGGTCTTTAAGGGAGGTGCAAAAGCTTACGGGCTGTATCGCTGCCCTTAGCCGATTCATCTCTCGGATGGGTGAACGAGGACTGCCCTTCTTCAAATTGCTCAAGAAGTAGGACAACTTCGAGTGGACCAAGGAGGCAGAAGAGGCTTTTTGAGATTTGAAACGATATTTATCGTCTCCATCAGTCTTAACCTCACCTAATGAAAAAGAGGAGCTCCTTTTGTACATTGCAGCTACCCCTCAAGTAGTAAGCACGGTGCTGGTGGTCGAATGGGATTGCCCCGATAAAAAGACTAAAGTCCAGAAGCCTGTCTACTACATAAGCGAAGTCTTGCACGATGCCAAGTTGCGATACCCGCAAATACAGAAGATGTTGTACGTCGTCTTGATAACTTCCTGAAAGTTGCAACATTACTTCCAAGTGCACAGAATTATGGTGATGACAACATATCTGCTCAAGGAGGTGCTACATAACCGAGAAGCAACGGGTCGAATTACGCAATGGGCGGTCGAACTTAACGAGTTCGAGGTCGACTTCGCACAGCGTACTAGCATCAAGTCAGGCACCTTGGCAGACTTTATCGCAGAAATGGACACACGTTGAAGAAAAGGAGCGTGAGGCAGTCGATGAGCATTGGGCTATGTTCTTTGATGGGTTGCTCACACTTCAAGGCTCGGGCGCTGGCATTGTGCTCAAATCCTTGACAGGTGAGGATTTAAAATACGTTATCCAACTCAATTTTCAAGCTTCAAACAATGTTGCAGAATACGAGGGACTGGTCAACGGACTCCGCATAGCCACGTCACTTGGCATCAGACGACTACTCATGAAAGGGGACTCACAGCTAGTTGTAAACCAAGTGCAGAAGGAGTACTAATGCTCGGACGACAATATGGCGGCGCATCTGAACAAGGGTCGCAAGTTGGAGCACAAGTTTGAAGGGCTCGAGGTAAGGCATATCAGGCGATGTGACAATTCCGCAGTTGACGAACTTGCCAGGCTCGCTTCGTCTCATTCGCCCACGCCAACAGGGGTCTTCGTCGAGAAAATCCTTAAACCGTCTGTTTCCCCCGTACGGGAAGCAGATGCTACTCAACTCGATCAGCAGCCTAGTCGAGTCAGCGAGGTAAAACTGTAGACACTGAAGCTGCACTACTCGAATGCGAGCCGACTTGGATGACTCCATTCCAGGCCTATCTCGAAGGTCGGGAACTCCCTGACGATGATGCCGCAGTAGAGAAAATTGCACGTAAGTCCAAGCTGTACGCATTGGTAGATGGCAAGCTCTACCGAAAGGGGAGTAATGGAATCTTGATGAAGTGCATCACTCAGGAACAGGGGCAGAGGCCATTGAGAAAGATGTGGTGTGAATTCCCTAAAGGTGGCGGCGCTAGGGCTTCGGGAGCGTGACGGAGGCTTCGAGAGTAAGGCTCGAGGCGAAAAAGGAGAGGAATGGCTACAGATCTAGGTATGGGAATTTATAGACCAAAATTCTCTCTCCTAGCAAACGATTCATTCCCCATAGCACGGCATCTCGATCAGTGCGAAAGGAGGAATGATGGCACTGCTGCACCCATCTTGTCATTGCAGACGAAAGCAATAAATGCTCAACTACCCAACGTTTAGATTGTTTGAATTTCTAACTCTGATCAGAGTTGAGTCGATAAGTCGACATCGAGTAACTTGCAGTTACCCTGAGGACTCGATACGGACCGATGGCAGGGCGCTCGACCCAGCATATCCCTACTCGATACTCAGCGATTCCCAATCTACTCGAATCGTTTGGCTATAATCAAGCAAGGCATTACTCGACCAAGCAAGGCTTTGATAATAATCGACCAAGCGCTTAGCAGACCCTCTGCTGAATAGAGTTTGAGGGCTATGGTCGAATATCTAAACATATGGTATGTATCCACAGAGGATACATGAAGGGTATGTCCTAACAACATGCAGAGATTCTGGATATCGTGAGCCCCATTCTATAGGATAAGATATGTGCCGAAAGGATGACTCCATATTACGAAGGACTCGATCATGTTCCCATTAGGAGGAGACTGACTCGAGTACGCCTGATATTCAAGGAAGTTTGGATACACTGCGAAGATCACAGGACGATGGACTCCGCATCGGCTACGATCTGGTACTCCAAACCGACTACAACTCAACTTGAGGCCGGGCTACCCCAACTATATAAGGATGGGGGTAGGGGTCCTCAAGAGAGAGCTTTCCAGATCAGAGATAGAGAGCAAGAGCGATTCTGAAGCAAGTAGCCATCAAGCAAGAAGCCTTTCAGCAAAGAGAGCCTAAGAGCCAGCGAAGCCTGTTTCATCATCCTCTAGCATAGCATAGCCTTAGCTTAGGTGCAATCCGCATTGTAACTAGGGCTAGACACATTGCTCTGTACTTTGTTCATCAACTCCATACATCATCTATACAGGAGTAGGGTATTACTCCACCAGGGGCCCCGAACCTGTCTACATCTGGTGTCCTTGATTTCGTGCTTGACTCTGATCACCCAAAGGTACCCAAAATATAAATTTTATTGTCGATCTCTAACCTTCGACACGCACGATAATCAATACACATCCTTAAACTCTCATCTTTCTTTCTAATGAATAAAACAGGCACTCCACATGGCGACGAACTAGGTCTCAACAAACCTTTTTCTAGAAACTCCCCTATTTGCTTCTTCATTCCTATTCGATAAACTGATACTGAGGTTTCCAATGGTCATGCTGATAGGAACATCTCACCCACCCTGGTGCTCCAATTTGACCATATATACCACAACTTTGTCTTTTGCCTTCCTGGTGTACTTCCAACTTAACCTTCTTGATTTGCAATCTGTCATGACTTACTCAGATTGCAAGTTGAATCTAGTTACCAAGACAATGATTAATTGAATATCCCAACTAACACATGCTCTTTGGGCTATCTACACTGACATTTGCATGCTCTCATGGTCTGGAGCTTTATTCCAAATCCATAGCCATCAAGCTAGGCTATCTACCATGACAGAATGGTGGCTTATACCTTGACACCACATTACATATATGGCTCCGAGTTTTAGATCTACAGCCATCAATACGTGTAACACCCTGAAATTATCTCTAATTTAAATTTTGTAGTATTTTTGATTTTTGAGAAATTTTGGGAATTTACTGGAATTTATTCAGATTTATTCAAATATGGTCTTTATTGAAATCCATTAAAATATTGCAAAAGTTTATGTAGAGTCTTTCTGGAAATATTTTATTTGAGTTTCATATGTGATGAGGACATCCCAACCAAGGATACAACCGCTGCCCCTTCTTCCTCTACGACCGCTACCGTCCCCCCGATCACACTGCTTTCGCTACGCCGTCACGACGCCGGAGGGCTTAATCCGAAAGCAAGTCCTTTCCATCCACCTTTGCTGGACCAGCATGTCAAGAACATCCACCGAGGACAGCCCACGCACCAAGGAAGGCCCAAGATAAAGCCCAACTCGTCGCCGAGTCCGGTTCGGCCATCCAGGAGCAGTAGTACTTCAAACGGACGCCACGGCCACATCCGAACTCCGTTTTTGACGTTCGACAACTCGTTTGAAAGGTATCGAGATAAACCTTCCAATGGATCTAATCCCAAGGCCAAATTCCTTATCGAGCGAAGGGAAATCACAAAAAAATATCACGGGACAGAAATTCCAGGTGCTGCGCCACCTTTCTTTTGGTCCCAAGGCCCATGTACTCTTAGGGTTCCACCCCTCCTTTGGTCGGCGCCCCTCTCCTAGCTGCCGCACCCCTCTTGTGCACCCCCTTGTGTGGGTACCCCTTTATATTGGGTTATCACCCATGTTCTTCATTTTTAGGTTTTGTTGTGTTTTGGTAGACCCCGTGTGCGTCCCTTCTCGTGTTTGCGCATGTCGACTAGACCGCCCGAGCCGAGAAACAGAACCTCAACTTGTTTTCTTTGTTTGATTTCAATACTACCTTTTCGGTTTGCTTCATACTTTGTTCTTGCGGGTTCTCGATTTCTTGCAGGAACTACTGATCATTGGATCTTGTATCTGTGTGGATTTGGCATTGTGATTGTGAAGCTCCCAACCTGTTTGGTAGGAAGCCCTAAATTCGGTGCCATCAACACCTCCAAATCGACGTATCATCATCCCACTGAAAGATCGGGATCGCTGCCCCCATCAAGTTGGTATCAGAGCTCAAGGTTGCTCGGTGAGATTTTCCATCGTATTTCGTTTTCTACCTAGAGTCCAGAAAATTTGCCCACAAAAAAGATTTGTCCCTTTGTCCATGTTAATTTGTGCCCTAACTTTTACTACTTGTTCTTGGTTTGTTGAATCTTCGGTTGCATAATCATGTCTTTGCTGGTTTTAGAGTCTAGTCCCTTTAGAGTTTCGAGTTCGAGTCACGTTTTGGTCACAATTGCATTCGAATTGGAGTCAGTTTCTGCTAGTTGATCAGATCAGGACTCTCGGTGGTTGCTGGATATCAGATTAGGTTGGTCTCTAGTTATCTTGATCCGTTCCCTAATCCGCGTGATTCTCTGTGTCTACCAAAGAAGATATCAGTTTCCAAATATAAAAAAAACAGGCCGGTGCAGATACAAGAGCCGCACCAAATCAAGGAGAATTAAAAAAACGTATGTGTGGTGAGTGTTGTTTGGAGTCCTTGTGAGTCTATTTTTCATTTTCAGTTTTAGGGCTCCCACAAAAAAAAAGAGGAGCCCTAGCTGCTTGCTTTGTGTTGAGGACGTCCTCATTGCATTTCTGTGGCATCGTTGGTGATTAGGCTTGCGTCTCTAGTACGGTCTAGCCTAGGACCAGCTCTGTACTGATTTTGAACGACTTTTCAGCTTACTTTGGTACAGTGGTACTAGTTCCTCCTTTGCTACATATTATTGCCTGTCCAAGCTTCACCATCTTTTAACCACACAGGTTCCGGAATTTGCAATCGCTTGCCACATCGAGAACTTGTAAGAACTTGGTAGAAGCGTGAGCGTGTGTGAGGCTTACCATTTCATACAATCTAGTAGTTTATAGGAGCTTTCATATATGTGTGAAGTTCTTTGTTTCTACTAACTATGGCAGGTAGTCCAAGCAATCGTGGGAGTAACGTCGGCAGTGGGAGTGAACATGAGGACTGCCTCACGCCAAAAGAACGGCGTTGGGTCACTCATTTCGAGAGGATGCACAATCAGCATGAGATGCAAACTCGTGACAGTCTTGATGCGATTCAGGCGCAATTGGCACCCCTCACTGAGCTTCAAGCACAGCTAGCACAACTTCTTCAAGGTGCTGCCCCCAACAATGGTGCCGCTGGTCATGCTTTGGGCCAACGCGGCGTTCCACCGGCTGTCCTTGTTACTTTAAACGGGGTGGATCAAGATGAGAACAACTACGCTGCCGATATCGAGGACGACTATAGGGTAAATGTGAACAACGACCGATCTCATCGTCGACTCCGCAATAACAGGCAAGGTATGGCGAGAAATCAACACGATCAAAGGGAAGAACGTGATGGCTCTATGGAAAAAATGAAATTTACTATGCTTCCTTTTGATGGTACTTATAATCCTGATGTTTATCTAGATTGGGAGTTGGCGGTAGATCAAAAATTTTCTTGCTATGACTTCTCTGAGCGTAGAAGGGTTCACGCTGCCACTAGTGAATTTACTGGTTTTGCATCTATTTGGTGGAAAGAACTTTGTAGAGCCAACCGTGATGTACCTACAACTTGGGATGGGTTGAAGCGTGTCATTAGGGCTAGATTTGTTCCTACATACTATGCTCGTGATTTATTGAATAAAATGCAGCGCTTTAATCAAGGTGATAGAACGGTTGAGGAATATTATCAGGAATTGCAAATTGGCATGTTGCGCTGTGGGTTAGAAGAGAGTGAAGATGCAAAAATGGCTAGGTTCTTGGGTGGGCTTAACCGAGAGATATAGGATATACTTGACTATAAATAATACAATTCTATCACTCGTTTGTACCATCTTGCTTTGAAAGCAGAAAGGGAAGTGCAGGGTCGACGATCGACAACGCGAGGTAATATTGGAGGCTCTTTCACATCCAAGTTGGTCCAGATCCATACCAAGGCATCATCTTCCATACCTGGACGTGTACCTACACCCGCTGTCCCAACTACTTCGACGTCAACACGCATTCCGGAGGCAAACAAGTCAGTCACACTTCAAGCACCCACCAAGAGTGCTTCCTCAGTTGCCTCCACCGGTCGAACGCGGGAAACACAATGCTTTCGATGCAAAGGAATGGGGCACGTGATGCGAGACTGCCCTAATCAATGTGCTCTAATAATCAGAGAAAGTGGTGAGTACACTAGTGATAGTGACATTGATGAAAATGAATATGCTCTTGTTGCCACTAACAATGCAGAGCCAGCAGAAGAGATTATCACTTATGCAGCATCCGAGAAATATCCGGCTCTTGTTGTCGCACGTGTACTTAGCGCACAGCCTGCACGCGATGAATGAGCGCGCTGTGCATGTCGTTGTTGATGGAGGTAGCTGCAACAATCTTGCTAGTGTAGACATGGTCGAGAAGCTTGGCTTGACCACAAATCCACTTCCTCAACATTATGAAATTGAATGGCTCAATTCCACTGGTAAGGTTCAGGTAACAAAAACCGTTCGAGTACCTATCTCGATTGGTTCTTATCATGATAATGTTGTACCCATGGATGCTTGCTCTCTTTTATTGGGTAGACCGTGGATCTATGATATGGATGCTATACATCATGGTAGGACCAATGAGTATACTTTCTTGTATAAGGGAAAGAAAATTATTTTGAAACCCATGAGCCCTACAGAACTAAGAAACATTGATGTTAAAAGAGCTCAAAGAGAAAAAGAAGAGAGTGAAATTAAAAATGTAGCTAGTAAATCAACCCATTCAACTACACCAGTTGCTCAAAAACCTGATCTTAAGTTGAAGGGTAAAGTATTGTTGGCTACAAAAGTTTTTTCACAAGATAACATGGATAGTATAGAATCATTGCCATTCTCTGTTGCTTTGTCTTCTGTTATTACTAATACGTTGAAGGATAATGAGATGGAGTCAACGATGACTCCAATTCAAGAATGGGAGGATGATGAGGACATCCCAACCAAGGATACAACCGCTGCCCCTTCTTCCTCTACGACCGCTACTTCGTCCCCGACCGTCGCTGTTTCGCCCGCTACTTCGTCTACGACGTCTGGAGGGCTTAATCCGGAAGCAAGTCCTTTCCATCCACCTTTGCTGGACCAGCATGTCAAGAACATCCACCGAGGACAGCCCACGCGCTAAGGAAGGCCCAAGATAAAGCCCAATTCGTCGCCGAGTCCGGTTCGGCCATCCAGGAGCAGCAGTACTTCAAACGGACGCCACGGCCACATCCGAACTCCGTTTTTGACGTTCAACAACTCGTTTGAAAGGTATCGAGATAACCTTTCCAATGGATCTGATCCTGAGGCCAAATTCCTCATAGAGTGAACGGAAATCATAGAACAATCTCACGGGACAGAAATTCCAGGTGCTGCGCCACCTTTCTTTTGGGCCCAAGGCCCATATACTCTTAGGGTTCCACCCCTCCTTTGGCCGGAGCCCCTCTCCTTGCTGCCGCACCCCACTTGGGAGCCCCCTTGTGTGGGTACCCCTTTATATTGGGTTCTCACCCCTGTTCTTCATTTTTTAGGTTTTGTTGTGTTTTGGTAGACCCCGTGTCCGTCCCTCCTCGTGTTTGCGCATGTCGACTAGACCGCCCGAGTCGAGAAACAGAACCTCAACTTGTTTTCTTTGTTTGATTTCAATACTACCTTTTCGGTTTGCTTCATACTTTGTTCTTGCGGGTTCTCGATTTCTTGCAGCAACTACTGATCATTGTATCATGCACCTGTGTTCATTTGGCATTGTGATTGTGAAGCTCCCAACCTGTTTGGTAGGAAGCCCTAAATTCGGTGCAATCAACACCTCCAAATCGACGTATCATCATCCCACCGAAACATCGGGATCGCTACCCCCATCAATATGGCTCAAAGTATTTTCTGGAATTTTTCTAGAATTTTTCAGCTATTTTAAAAGCCCCAAATGATTTAATTGAATTTCTATATTTATTTTTATTCAAAAATCAGGAAAACCAGATGAACAGTATTGGGCCGAGCCTGTTACTGTGAGCGTTGTTGGCCCAGCCCGACGAAACCCTAACGCCGCTTGCGGGTGACCGTCCGATCGGGATCGGATGGACCAAATGAAGCCGCGTTGCACGAGTTTCCGGTTCGTCGATCTGTTACTGCGTGGATGGCTGGGATTGCGGCATGTCGCTTCGCCGTGCGTTTCTGGAAACGCCGCCACAGCGCGTTACGGCCGGAGATTTTGTTCGCGATTAACACTAGCGTGTTTATTCTTCCTCTTCTTTATCTAGTGCACCGTGCAGAGCACTTCCTTCCGCGCATTTTGCCCCATCTCTCCCTCACCGAGACCCCCCGTAGCAGTCGTGCAAACTTGCCGTAGTTCTAAGACTTTCCGCCGCCGCCGCTCGAGCCCCGCCGTCGTCAAGGTCACCGGGGTGTTCCTCGTGACGAGCTGCATCCGTTGCTTCAAACCGTGTCGTCGGAGCCGCTAAGGATCGCTGTCGCCACGTCATATTCTTCCACTCCGGCGAGATCTGCGCCGCCGCGACATCACCGCCAGCCGAGCTTCGTCGACCGTATGATCATAGCCAAACGCTCCATATTCGTCCACGTCGCCACTTAACAGTAATCTTCATCTTCACCCTTTAGCCGTTGGATCTAATCAACGGTTTAGATTGCTTCATCTAGATTCATGTCAGTTTAATCTCAGCCGTTAGATCTAGATCGTAGAGTGTATATCTTGCCGCGTCGCGTAAGTACCGTAACCGTCGGATGCACACCGGTCGTCTTGGATCGCGCCGCGTGTCGCGCCGCAGTAAGCCAAAGCCGATTAGCCTTGGCTCATCTCGGTCGTTCATTTTGAATCGAGCGGGTGAGATCGCACCGCACATCAGGCTAGTCCCGTGTTGACGCATGTCGTGCGGAAATCGAGGAGTCAGCGCCGCCATTTCTGTTGACGTCACCTGATTAATCATGACCATCCGATCGGGATCCAATGGCCATGTGAAGCCATGTTTTATTTCTGGGTGGATCCGAGTTGAAACGTCGCATCAATCTCGGCCGTTCGTTTTAAATCGGATGGACGAGATTGAATCGAGTTTCGGCTAATAATTTAGCGCCGCGTGTCGATCGGTGATTGGCTGGACCGTACGAAGTGACGATAGTGCATGCGTCTGCCGGTGCATGTGCACAGTAACGACAGTCTACTGTTTTGGTTATTCATTGCATATGTTATTTTTACGCGTAGACGCAAATTTGCCGAAAAGTTTTGAAGAAGAGTTCATCACTCAAGATCAAGCTTCGGATCAAGACCAGCATCTCTTTGCAGGCAAGTGATGCTTTGATCATTTTGTTCCCAGATTTTAAAATGTAATTTATGCTTTGAAATTATGCAAGCTAATTTATTTAAATGAATTTAAATTAAATTGGGTAATGCAGCTAATCGACCCATATTGTTATCGCCACCTTGAAATTACTATTTGTATGCCTTGAAATCATTGTCACCCTAGGTTGCTTGTACTAGTTGGATGATAATATTCTGCCAACACGGGAGGCTAGACCGTGATTAGACGCTTAGCCCTGCAATGAGTCTTGCATGATCTTTTGGAAATACAATAATATTGACTAATGAAATACTGAATGTATTATGAAAAGTAGTGTGATGATGCTACATGATGAAATTGAAGTACGGAGACCTGTATGATTCCGTACCGATGATGAGTTATTGCTGGCATGTGTTGCACAACAATCAACGGGGTGGGAAATAATTTAGACTGGGGCAAGTGGCAAGAGGCTTTGTGCCAGGTGGGCCTGTGTGGCAATGGGTTGATGAGTGATGTGAGTCTGTGTGCCACATTGGGGCTGTGTGTGCCACTGTTGAGTGTTGGAAGTCTTGCCTTGGTCAGCTAAGGACTTCACCTTGCAAGTCTTTGAACTGAGTCACCCGTACAACCCCATGTCTGATATGGGACAGACCTAGTTGATTAGGGTTCTGATATCTTTCATCTGATACCTCGGGGTGATAGTACACGGGGTGTATTCAGGTGGGGCGTGCACTGCTACGGCTAGGTGCCCATCCAACGGTATTGGCCTGTCCTACACTTCGGCTCTGTGTGAGGGAAGTGATAGTGAAGACAATACCGGAGAGGTTCATTGGTTAAGGTAGAGGTTCCTGAAAGGCTTTGTTTTGTGCAGAGTGTACAACCTCTGTAGAGTGTCAAATCTATTCGAATAGCTGTGCTCATGGTACTGAGCATTGCTCGGGGATTACAGTCAAGGGGTAGATCTTCAAAAATAAAATGTGGGAAGGGTGGCTATGTGCCGGTGCTAAGAATGAACTGTTTAAGGCTGTGTGCCGAGAATCTTTGAAGAAAAACCATTTGAAGAACTTAGCATTATATATAACTGTTTTCACTGCTTTTAATCTAAATAAGATGCTAGTTTAAAAATGCTATTTGATGCAAAAGAACCATGTAAGCCAATTCTTTGGAATAAGCCTTGCATGTAGTAATAGCACCGCATTCTGTGCATTACTTGTTGAGTGCCTTGAGTACTCACCCCTCCTTGCCTATCAATCCCAACATTAGTGGAGGGTTCTACGCCGGCCTGGGAGGAGGAGTATATTGAAGATCCGGACAATTAGGGGGCAAGCCCAGTCGGTTGCCTGTGGCAAGATGAAGGCTTCCGCGAAGTTTATATGTTTTCCGCTATTTCCTGTTTACTCTGATAATGTAAGCCCTGCGTGGCTGATTTATGTAAGGAGACCATAAGGTAAATGCAGATTCGCTTTATATAAATATTTGCACTATTTATTATGGTATCGCTGTGAATGTCTGTGATGTTCAACCCTGTAAACACTGTGTGTGCTAGCGTGATCCTGGACTGGCACAGAATACACAGAGGGTCCAGATTCTCAGAATCTGGTCCCGACAGAGGTGGCATCAGGCTGACTGTAGGTCTTGACCCTAGCTAGGTTAGTTGTGTCTAGAGGATAAAACTACTTTCTAAGATTTAATCAACTTGAGCAAGAATATCAATGAAATCTTGGCTTATCTTTTCTCTCTTGATCATACCTATGCTGCATTTTTTGTTGCTATGTTTGGTTTTTAAACGAGGTCTGTTTTGGCAGATGAGGAGGATCCACACCTATGGAGAGCGCACTGGTGGATTCGCTGCTGAGCTATGGCGTATGATGCAACTTCTTGGAGGTTTCGACAGGCCGCTTTATCAGGGGACCACTGTAGTGCGGGCAGGACTTGATATCGCCTGGGATGTCAAGATCACTGTTTATGCTCGAGAGAGGACGAGGGCGAGCCGTCCTATTTACATCACCGTCAGGAGGACTTCTTTTGAGGCCGGGATCCAGGAGACGGCACATCTTGCAATGCGGCAGATCGCCCGCACCTACTCCGCAGAGTTGGAGGGCACTGTCTTTCGTCACCACCCGCGCCGAGATAATCGCCACGACGGGATGGAGTTCTTGGACGAGGACGCTACGATCACTCACCTGGCGAGGTATGTCACCGCCCAGGAGGAGGCCATGGATGAGACAGTCCAGGAGCTGCAGAGAGCACGTGACGAGGTCACGGAGGCGAGAACTCGACTGCGGGAGAACTTAGCTCACGCTATGCAGAGGATTCATGAGCTGGAGATGGCTCTGTATGGACCTGAGCCAAAGCTAGTTTTGGAGCTGCATGACCCAGATCCAGAGGAGCAGGAGCAGGCAACTTTGGGACCACCCGAGTCGATGGGGTCGTTCGTACCAGCTGCAGTAGGGCATCAAGACCAGTTTGCCCCTATGCCACCGCACCTGCCGCAGTATCCACTGGGGGGACCGCACCCCGGTTGGCTTAGTGACTGAGAGTTCTTTTTCCTTCAGAGTTGACTCAAATGTGGAGTCAAGTTATTTGACTCGCGTCTTTTGTTTTTAAGTCGCCAGTAGGTGTGAGTCGTTGTGGAGTCTTATGTTTGTTTACTTGTTTCTGTTTGTGAGTGTCTGGTATGTGTTGCATGGCCCTTAGGCACTTGTGAGCAACCATATTATTTTATATTATATTAATAAAATTACTAAATAATTTAAGTTACACTTGTTTCCCTCGCATAAGTTCTTTTACCTATCTATGCTTTCTTCTTTTCTTAACCTTGGAAGCTTTCAACAGATGGTGAGGACTCATGGCAATGTGGGAACCAGTGGAAGTGGTGCCAACCAGGCAGGGAACCAGAATGAGGAGCCAATCCCTCAACCACCGCAAGTTGATCTGCAGAATCTGGGAGCTTTCTTAGCTGCCCAAACTCAGTTGATGAGCACCATGATGCAAACTATGCAGCATATATCCAATCAAGCTACTGCAAATGCCCAACCAGGGGGTAATCAAGGTCCACACCCCTACTCAAGACTGTCAGAGTTTATGAGGACTCGCCCACCTACATTCTCAGGCAATGCTAATCCATTGGAGGCGGATGATTGGCTGAGGACTATTGAAAGGAAGCTGCACATAACCCAATGTGTAGGAAATGAGAGGGTACTCTATGACTCTCATCAATTAGAGGGAACCGCCGCAGAATGGTGGGAAAGCTTCTATGCATCGCACGAGGATCCTCAGGGCATCAATTGGGAGGAATTCGCTGGTGCTTTCCGTCAGTACCATGTACCGAAAGGTGTCATGGATTTGAAGAAAGAGGAATTCAGGAACCTAAAGCAAGGGAGCCAGTCAGTGGCCGATTATCTGAACAAATTTACTCAGTTGGCACGCTACGCACCAGAAGATGTAGCAATGGATAAGGCCAGACAATCCCGCTTCATGAAGGGATTGAATGTGGGGTTACAAGTGGGACTGATCACCCACACGTTCTCGGACTTCCAGGAGCTGGTTAATAAGGCCCTTATCTTGGAAGACAAGCGCCGAGAGTTGGATGACAACCGGAAGCACAGAATGGCGCAACAAGGAGGTCGTTCGGGCCAGCAGAGGCAGAGGACAGCACCCCAACAATCTGTCCGATTCCAGCCCAGAGGCGATGATAGGGCACCACTCGCTGCAATCGCCCAATGGGCGTAATGTTCAAACTTCGCCGGTCGGTGGTACAAGCTGGAGGAAACTCGCAAGCAGCGGGAAGACGTTGCTATCACTGCAACGAGATAGGGCATTTCGCCAACAACTGTCCTAAGAAGGGAGGTGTTACCACAGTTCGCTTTAATCTGGGGAACACACCTGCAAGGACTCCAGCGCCAAATGTGAACCGCGGGGCATCATCATCAGCAACCCCATTTCAAGCAACTGCGAGAGGCCGACTTAATCACATCACCGCGGATGAGGTTCAGAATGCAACGGACGTTGTACTGGGTAAGTTCATAGTAAATTCAGTACCAGCTACTGTTTTATTTGATTCCGGAGCTTCACATTCATTTATTTCCCGAGATTTTGTTGTTCAAAATGATATGGATATAGTGAATCTTAAATGTATGCTTATAGTCCAATCCCCTGGATTAGAACTCCGATCCAAAGTAGGATGTTCTGGGGTAAAACTAATAATTAATGGAGTAGAGTTCCTAGCGAACTTAATCGTCCTTAATACCCAAACCCTGGATGTTATCCTGGGAATGGATTGGCTAACTAAGCACAAGGCAGTGTTGGACTGTGGAAGAAGAGTCATATCAGTCGAGAGCTCGGAAGGGCGAAGGATTGAGTTTGAAGCGACAGCAGTGCGAGATGGTCAGTTGATGGTCAACAGCATGAAGGCCGTCAGCTTAGAAGATGTTCTAATAGTCAGAGAGTATTCAGATGTTTTTTCCGGAGGATTTACCTAGAATGCCGCCGGATAGAGATATCGAGTTCGTTATAGAACTTGTTCCAGGAACAACTCCGATAGCCAAGAGACCCTACCGGATGTCCACAGATGAGTTGGTAGAAATGAAGAAACAAATTGAAGAACTGTTGGAGAAAGGTTTTATTAGTCCTAGTTCATCGCCATGGGGAGCACTTATCTTGTTTGTCAAGAAAAAGGACAGGAGTTTTAGGATGTGTATAGACTATCGTGCACTCAATGACGTGACGATAAAGTATAAATATCCGCTACCAAGGATCGATGATCTATTTGATCAATTGAGAGGAGCAGGAGTCATTTCCAAGATTGATCTCCGATCGGGATAACATCAACTGAAGATCCGATCAGAGGATATTCCGAAGACTGCATTCTCATCAAGATATGGACATTACGAGTTTACAGTTATGTCCTTCGGTTTGACAAATGCACCACCATATTTCATGAACTTGATGAATAAGGTTTTATGGAATACTTGGATAAGTTCGTCGTCGTGTTTGTAGATGATATCCTTGTCTATTCCAAGACGAGGAAAGAGCACGCCGAGCATTTAAGGTTAGTTCTTGAGAAATTGAGGGAACAACAGTTGTTTGCAAAATTTAGCAAATGTGATTTCTGGAAGAATAAGGTTGAATTTCTTGAACACATAATGACTGCGGAAGGAGTTGCAGTAGATCCAAAGAAAGTGGAGGCAGTATTACATTGGTAACAACCGAAGACGGTAACCCAAATCCGTAGTTTCCTTGGAATGGCGGGATATTACCGTCGTTTCATCGAAGGATTCTCCACGATTGCGAGACCCCTTACGCAATTGTTGAAAAAGGAAAAGAAATTCTTGTGGACACCTGAGTGTGAGAAGAGTTTTCAGGAGTTGAAGAAACGATTAACATCAGCACCTGTATTAGTTTTACCTGACGTTCATCAAAGTTTCGACATCTATTGTGATGCATCGCGTCAGGGATTGGGATGCGTGTTGATGCAAAACAGGAAAGTAATTGCCTATGCATCAAGGCAATTGAGGCCACATGAGGAGAATTATCCGACCAATGATCTGGAATTGGCTGTTGTAGTGCATGCCCTTAAAATATGGCGTCACTATCTCATTGGAAACAGATGTGAAGTATATACCGACCATAAAAGTCTTAAGTATATCTTCACACAAGATGACCTGAATATGAGGCAAAGAAGATGATTAGAGTTAATCAAAGATTATAATGTTGGAATTCATTACCATCTTGGCAAAGCCAACGTGGTGGCGGATGCCTTGAGTAGAAAGAACCACAGTGTAAATATGCTATTGGAAACAAGTCAGGCAGAATTGTGTAAGGATTTCCAGAAATCGGAATTGGAAATGGTACCAGAAGGATTCTTAGCAGCCTTGGAAGTAAAACCTACCATGGAAGATCAGATCAGGGAAGGGCAGAAAGACGACAACAAAATCAAGAGAATTAAGGACAAGATGGATGCAGGCAAGGCAAAGGATTTCAAACTGGATGAGCAAGGTACTATGTGGTTTAAACGGCGCATTTGTGTGCCAAACAAAGAGGATCTGAAGCAGTTAATTTTGGAGGAAGCTCATGACTCCAAATACTCAATTCATCCAGGAAGTGCAAAAATGTATCAAGATTTAAAAGAAAGATTTTGGTGGCCAAGCATGAAACGGGAAGTCACCGAATATGTTGCATTATGTGACATATGTCAAAGAGTCAAAGCTATGCACCAGAGACCAGCAGGACTATTACAACTCCTGAAAATACCTGAATGAAAATGGGAAGAAGTTGGAATGGATTTCATAACCGGTTTACCCAGAACTCAAAGTGGATATGATTCCATCTGGGTCATAGTAGATCGATTAATTAAAGTGGCACATTTCATACCAGTAAAGACCACTTATTCTGGAGACCGGTTAGCATAACTTTATATGGCAAGAATTGTCTGTTTGCACGGAGTACCGAAGAAAATAGTGTCGGACAGAGGTACCCAATTTACCTCCAGATTCTGGGGTAAGCTACATGAAGCAATGGGGACTCGTTTGAACTTAAGTACAGCATACCATCCGCAGACAGATGGTCAAACCGAGAGAGTTAACCAAATATTGGAAGATATGCTGAGAGCCTGTGCTTTAGCATATTCTACTTTATGGGACAAGTGTTTGCCTTATGCTGAGTTCAGCTACAATAACAGTTATCAGGCAAGTTTACAGATGTCTCTATTTGAAGCTCTGTATGGTCGATCCTGTCGAACACCATTGAATTGGAATGAGACAGGTGAACGACATGTTTTTGGACCGGACATTCTTCAGAAAGCGGAAGAGCAGATCGCCATGATTAGAGAGAGATTGAAGATTGCTCAGTCAAGGTAGAAGAGCTATGCCGACAATCGTCGCAGGGAATTGAGCTTTGAACCTAAAGACTTTGTGTACCTCAGAGTCACCCCACTCAAAGGAATCAGAAGGTTTCATGCAAAAGGGAAGCTCGCACCCAGATATGTCGGACCATTCAAGATCTTGAGCCGCAAAGGTGAAGTTGCGTACCAATTGGAGTTGCCGTAGTCATTGGTAGGAGTACATGATGTATTCCATGTGTCTCAATTGAAGAAGTGTCTCCGAGTACCGGAAGAGCAAACACCTTTGGAGGCAATCGAGCTGCAAGAAGATCTGACTTATAAAGAGCATCCGATGAAGATTCTGGACATAATGGACAGAGAGACAAGGAGCAAGTCAACGCGTTTCTACAGAGTTCAGTGGAGAAACCATTCGGAAAATGAAGGAACGTGGGACGCGAAGATCTAAAGAAGGAGTTTCCTAACCTATTTCTGTAGTCAGCCCTGAATCTCGGGGACGAGATTCTGTTAAGGGGTGAGGTTTGTAACACCCTGAAATTTGCTCTAATTTAAATTTTGTATTATTTCTGACTTTTGAGAAATTTTGGGAATTTACTGGAATTTATTCAGATTTATTCAAATATGGTCTTTATTGAAATCCATTAAAATATTGCAAAAGTTTATGTAAAGTTTTTATGGAAATATTTTATTTGAGTTTCATATGGCTCAAATTATTTCTGAAAATTTTCTAGAATTTTTTCGCTATTTTAAAAGCCCCAAATGATTTAATTGAATTTATAGAATTACTTTTATTCAAAAATCAGAAAATGATGAACGATGTTGGTGGGCCGAGCCCGTATCGGCGTTGTTGTTGACCAGCCCGACGAACCCTAACGCTACCTGCGAGTTTACGGTTCGTCGATCTGTTGCCGCGTGGATGGCTGGGATTGCGCCACATCGCTTCGCCGTGCGTTTCTAGAAACACCGCCGCAGCACGTTACAGCTAGAGATTTTTCGCGCAATTAACGCCGGCGTGTTTATTCTTCCTCTTCTTTAGCTAGTGCACCGTGCAGAGCACTTCCTTCCGCGCATTTTACCCCATCTCTCCCTCACCGAGACCCCCTGTAGCAGTCGTGCGAACTCGCCGTAGTTCCGAGACTTTCTGCCGCCGTTTTGCACTGCCGTCGCTCGAGCCCCACCGTCGTCTAGGTCACCGGGGTGTTCCTCGCGACGAGCTGCATCCGTTGCTTCAAACCGTGTCGTCGGAGCTGCCAAGGATCGCTGTCGCCACGTCATCTTCTTCCTCTCCGGCGAGATCTGCGCCGCCGCGACATCACCGCCAGCCGAGCTTCGTCGACCGTCCGATCATAGCCAAACGCTCTAGATTCGTCCACGTCGCCACTTAACAGTAATCTTCATCTTCACACTTCAGCCATTGGACCTAATGAACGGTTTAGATTGCTTCGCCTAGATTCATGTCAGTTTAATCTCAGCCGTTAGATCTAGATCGTAGAGTTTATATCTTGCCGCGTCGCGTATGTACCGTAACCGTCGGATGTGCACCAGTCGTCTTGGATCGCACCGCGTCTTGCGCCGCAGTAAGCCAGAGCCGATTAGCCTTGGCTCATCTCGGTCTTTCATTTTGAATCGAGCGGGCGAGATCGCACCGAGCATCGGGCTAGTCCCGTGTTGACGCATGTCGCGCGGAAATCGAGGAGTCAGCGCCACCGTTTCTGTCGACGTCGCCCGATTAATCGTGGCTATCTGATCGAGATCCAATGGCCATAGTGAAGCCACGTTTTAGTTCTGGGTGGATCTGAGTCGAAACGTCGCACCAATCTTGGCCATTCGTTTTAAATCGGATGGAAGAGATTGAATCGAGTTTCGGCTAATAATTTAGCGCCGCGTGTTGATCGGTGATTGGCTAGACCATACCAGGTGACGCCAGTGCATGCGTCAGCTGGTGCATGTGCACAGTAACGGCAGTCCACAGTAGACCCGCACTGTTTCGTAGACCGGGTGTGGAACATATATAACCAGGTATCTCCATGATTGACCCAGAGACGTCCGGGGGGATAAGCCCAAGAGGAAGGCCCAGGATGATATCCCCCGCACCAGGCCTTGTTGCCATGTGCTAGGGGGTACATCCCATAGATAGTTGAACATATATTTGGATGTAAAAGATATTGTTGCAATCCGAGTCGTTTATAAGGAAGGTAAAGATGTAAGCTCTATCCTGTAACCGACTAGAATCTAGTAACCGATCGGGATCTCCTAACCGATCAAAACTCTGTAAGCCGCACCACCCCCAGTATATAAGGGAGAGGGTGGGCATCAACATAGGCATCAAGGCATAGAGCAATACACCCCTCATATGACCCAGAGCACATTGCGCTTTGAGCAATCTTAGATCCATGAGATCCGTATAATCCCAGCACACAGGATTAGGGTATTACCTCCACCGTCGAGGGCCTGAACCTGTCTAAAATCCCTGTCTTGTGTGACCTTCGAGTTTGAGATCTAGCGCCTACCCCATAAATTTATTGCCGACTACAAAAGTCGACAGTTGGCGCGCCAGGTAGGGGCAGCGCTTCAATCTTTTCCTATAGACTCGATGGCAGCAATTGGCGGATTCATCGCCACCTTCATCTCCAGGCAAGCCTTCCGCTTCAGAAGTTTGGATTTCATCGCGGAAACGCACGGAGAGCTTGTATGCCTGGTCCAAAGCCAGATCCAATCTGGTGAAGATCAGACCGACCCATCTCAGGTATGCCGCTCTGACTTACTCAGAAAACCAGTCGGCATTGTGAAGAATTGCAGCGATTTTCGCGGCGTCTTCGCGATCGAGGAGCAGGGAACCGATCTCCATCAAGAAGACCAAGAGGCCGCGGAGGAAGATCGCCTTCGTAAGGAACGTCATCGCTTCTAAGACGCTTCTCTACACGCTGGACCCGATGATTGCATCAGATAGCCCAGCGGCCCCGATCGTGACGGCGGCAGCAATCCAGCAAAATCAGGAAAAGCTGGTAGGTGAAGCGCACTCACGCTCCCACGCGGCTACTCTTGTCGCCAGCAGTCGGACCGCAACCAGTCGGAATATCGGCAGTCTGTGCCATACGCCACCTCTCGGCGATGCACGCCAAATTATCAACCGCGACCTCCCCCAAGACATCACCGCTAGACGATAGGAACGGGACGAAGAAGAGCGACGCGGGCACCACGACGATTACGAGCGTTTCGGCTCCTGCTCTGATCGACGAGGCGATCAGAGGTACGACGACCGTGACGACCATTGGGACTATCATCGCCGGGGTCGGGACAACGACGACCGTCGAGCCATGAGCTTGCCGCGCTGAACTCCGCCCCGGCACGTTGATGACCATCGTCGAGCTAGAGGCTCGCCACGCCGGACTCCCCCTCATCATGATGAGAGAGATATTGACGGGATCCGAGCGTTTACTCCTCGGCTGCGCCGAGTGGTATGGCCCGATGGATTCAACCCCAAGGTTGAGGTACGTTCTCCAGATACTTTTTCCCTCTTCAAATAACCCCGCCGAGTACGAGGCACTCATCCATGGGCTCCGCATCGCCATATCGCTCGGTATCCGACGTTTGGCGGTTCGCGGAGACTCAATGCTCGTGATCAACCAAGTGCAAAAAGAATGGTCCTGCATTGAAGACAACATGGCAGCCTATTGCCAGGAGGTACGCAAGCTAGAAGATAACTTTGATGGCCTGGAACTTATTCATGTGCTCCGCTGCGACAACGAAGCGGCCGACGAGCTAGCAAAAATGGGATCCTGCCGATCTACAGTGCCCATGGGAGTATTCGTCAAGGAAATTCACAAGCCCGCGATTAGCACTCGGATGAAGACAAATGCCTCAGTCGAGAAGAGCGTAGAAGCAGAAGTCCTAGTCATTACCCCCGATTGGACAGCCCTGTATCTATACTATTTGACGAAGGACGAGTTACCCGAAGATCGCGTGCAAGCCGAATGAATAATGCGCCGAAGCAAGAGCTATGTGGTGATCAGGACAGAACTCTATCGTAAGAGCTCCTCAGCTGTACTGCGACGGTGCATATCAGAACAAGAAGGGAGAGATCTTCTGAAGGAAATCCACTCGGGAGTTTGTGGGAACCATGCGGCGTCATCAACACTAGTCGGCAAAGCCTATCGTCAAGGATTTTTCTGGCCGACTGCGGTCACTAACGTAGAGGACATCGTCCGGACATGTGAAGGATGTCAGTTCTTTGCGCATCAGACGAACAAATCGGCACAGGAACTGCAGACCATCCCCATAACCTGGCCGTTTGCGGTCTGGGGGCTCGACATGGTAGGACCTTCGAAGAAGGCCCAAGGCGGTCATACTCATCTTTTCGTGGCCATTGATAAAGTCACCAAATGGGTGGAGGCCAAACTAGTCGCGACAATAACAGCAGCAAAAGCCAAAGAGTTCTTTAACGAAATCGTGGTTACATTTGGAGTTCCAAACCGAATCATCACGGACAATGGCACCCAATTTAGAAGCGGCGTATTTCAAGACTAGTGTGACGAACTCGGAATAAAAATCTGCTTTGCTTCAGTAGCGCACCCCCGGAGCAACGGGCAGGTCGAGCGAGCCAACGGCATGGTATTACAAGGCCTAAAAAGCAAGAATTTTCGATCGGCTAAAGCCATACGCCACTCGGTGGGTGAAAGAATTGCCTTCGGTACTCTGGTGGCTACGAATCACCCCCAGTGGAGCAACCGGGCAATCACCTTTCTTCCTGGTGTACGGCACGGAGGAAGTCCTCCCCACCGAGCTAGAATTCGGATCCCCACGGGTCTGGAGCTATGAAGAAGTCGCCTCGGAAGAAAGCCGGCTAGAAGACCTCGATCGACTAGAAGAAGCCAGAGATGTCGCAACGATTCAATCAGCAAAATATCTCCAAGGCCTACGGCGCTATCATGGTCGCAATGTGAGGAGTCACGCATTCTCCAAGGGAGATCTGGTCCTTAGAAAGAATCAGAAATGCGAGCATAAGCTCTCCCCAAGCTGGGAAGGCCCTTACGTCGTCGATGAAGTGGTACACCCCGGGACTTACAAGCTCAAGCGAGAAGATGGCACGGCAATCAGCAACACTTGGAACATAGAACAGCTCCGTCGTTTTTTCACTTGAACTTCGTAATTCAAATTGTTCCTTTACGAATGAAAAGATCGATATTAAAGTTATTTTTTACATAATCTTCTCGAGATTTATGCGTCCGAGTGCTTCGCTCCTACGATTTTAAGACTCTGAGACATGCGTTACGAACCATGCCTCAGAGCTCGGGGGCTGGACTAGTCGGACACGATATGTCGAAACCACTCGAAAAAATATGCATGTTTAAAGAGAAAAATGAAAGAGCAAGGAAACGCCTTTATATACTTTCAATTTACAGATCCAAAGTTTCTACAACAAACGAAGAGGTGTCTTGGACTTCCTCCCAGAGCTCGGTGACCCGATCCTCATCTACGTTGCAGGCGTAGCCCTCCTTGATAGCTTCAAGATCCACTCGAGGGTAAAGCGACTTTGTAACCGCCAGAGCCTGGCTAGCACCATTGGTCGCCGCTTCCTTCAGAAGTCTCTTGAGCTCCTTGGGGGACTCCTCCAACCGATTGATAACTTGGGCCCTGCTGAGCGGCCTCTCGCCTTCGGGATGAAGCGAGCTCAGCAAGGGCCCCGAGGCTTCGCAGAGCTTTGAGCAAGACGTCTCAAGGGCGTTAACCTTGTCATTGAAAACAGCGTATTGCGCCCGTGTCTTGATCTTATAATCTGCAAGCAGAGCAGGATTTCAAGGACCTTGCAGAGGACGACGAAGATGAGATGCCTGGACGCTCAATGCACCAAGCGGGTGTGAATATCCTCCAATATGGATTAAAAATATCTTCTTGTGATATGCCCCAAGCTGGGTCTCTGTTGGTTACTGCATGATGGATCATATATCAAAAGTTGAGCCTAACAAGGCACAAATCCAATGGTATGCCCCACGAGGGTCGAAAAGCTGTGCGTCGTAATAAACGGGTACGGATACCATTCGGATAAACTTTGATATGTCCCAAGTCGGACCATAGCCGTATCCTACACCAGTCGGGTACGGGTATCACTCGCCCAAGAGCCACGTAAATTTGATATGTCCCAAGTCGGACCAGAGCCGTATCCTACACCAGTTGAGTACGGGTATCACTCAGCCAAGAGCCAAGTAAATATGATATGTCCCAAGTCGGACCAGAGCCGTATCCTACACCAGTCGGGTATGGGTATCACTCGGCCAAGAGCCACGTAAATATGATATGTCCCAAGTCGGACCAGAGCCATATCCTACACCAGTCGGGTACGGGTATCACTCGGCCAAGAGCCACGTAAATTTGATATGTCCCAAGTCGGACGCAGTCGTATCCTAGACCCGCCGGCACGGGTATCACTCGGCCAAGAGCCACGTATGTATGGTACGCTCAAAGTTGAGCCCAAGCCGTATCCTACATCAGTCGGATATGGGTATCATTCAGCCATGAGCCAAAGAAATCCCGATACGCTCCAAGTCGAGCCTAAGCTGTGTCCTACGGATATAGGTATCATTAAGTCACGAGCCGTGGAAATCATAACGTGTCCCAAGTCGGACCTAAGGAGTATCCTACGACGGTTGGGTGCGAATACCGCTCGACCAAGGAACCATGCAAGCTTCGACGTACCCCAAGCTGGGTTCAAGCTACGTCAAATTGACGATTATGGAAAATGCTGAGAAAAGGTACATCTTTATTTATGTATAAAAAGTTCGCTGGGCATTATGCCCGGGAAAGTAAAACATTTATAGGGGACCTACACTTCACCACGACGCACGCGACCCAATGCCTCCACGAGGGCCTCCCTGGCCCTAAAGAGGGCTGGGAAGATCTCCAGGAAGGCGTCGACGGCAGCGCGGTCAAGGGCGGCGGTTTCCTCCTCTACCAATTCAGCCACAGCGGCCTCAAAAAGCGCCCATTCTTCGGTGAGCCTGGGGTCCCGGACGTTCCTCCTCCTCCCCCTCCTCATGAAGAAGAAAGAAGTGTGGAACAAAAATATGGAGAACTAGGCGCGAAGGAATGAATTCTACGAGCGCTGGTTCGCCTTTTATAGCCAACACGGTAAAAATGAAGTAAATACATCAGGAGTCGAAGAGATTCGGGGTTAATGTAGTTTCAGAAGCCAAGGAGTTTTTCAGCAAGAGATTTGACACAGAAAATTAAGACGACCTCGAAAACCGTCCGGTGGTTATCCATGAAGAGAAAATACATTAAAGCTTCGACTCGGGTGGGAAGAAGAATTCAATCCACATCCGAAATAGGGGACAATCATGAGGCGCTCCACAAAGAAATTCGCCCGATGTAAGATTATATTCAGTTGAAGCAAAAATCGAAGGTTATATTCGAGTCCTCCATAATTCGCTCGCTGTAAGAAGAAGCCTCCCAACCAAATGAAAGAACCAGTCGGAAGCTCAAACAAGAAGTCAGGGACAGCAACTCAAGCAGAAATTTAAATGGAAATATAGCGATCGGATAATGAAGCACTCGGGGGCTACTGTGGAATATATATAACCAGGTATCTCCATGATTGACCCAGAGACGTCCGGGGGGATAAGCCCAAGAGGAAGGCCCAGGATGATATCCCCCGCACCAGGCCTTGTTGCCATGCGCTAGGGGGTACATCCCATAGATAGTTGAACATATATTTGGATGTAAAAGATATTGTTGCAATCCGAGTCGTTTATAAGGAAGGTAAAGATGTAAGCTCTATCCTGTAACCGACTAGAATCTAGTAACCGATCGGGATCTCCTAACCGATCAAAACTCTGTAAGCCGCACCACCCCCAGTATATAAGGGAGAGGGTGGGCATCAACATAGGCATCAAGGCATAGAGCAATACACCCCTCATATGACCCAGAGCACATTGCGCTTTGAGCAATCTTAGATCCATGAGATCCGTATAATCCCAGCACACAGGATTAGGGTATTACCTCCACCGTCGAGGGCCTGAACCTGTCTAAAATCCCTGTCTTGTGTGACCTTCGAGTTTGAGATCTAGCACCTGCCCCATAAATTTATTGCCGACTACAAAAGTCGACACCTGGTGTATGCGCCGCTGCCACGTGTCGGTCCGAGAGTCTTCCACATGTCATGCTGACGTCATCGCTAACGTCATAAATATTTTTTATATAAAAATATTTCAGCCGAAATTCATTACGGTGCTGACATCATCATTAGGTCATACTGACATCATAAATCCCAATTTTTTCCATATAAAAATAATTAAAACAAATCGGATTTTCTGATTTATATTTTACTTAAAACTTCAAAAGGCCATAACTTTTGCATTTTAACTCAGATTGAGGTGATTCCAGTTTCTAAAAATTTGTAAAATTATTCTTTCTAATGATGAATTTTATTTGAAAATTTGAAGTTATATAGTCTACTATTTTGGTTTTTCATTGAATATGTTATTTTTACACGTAGACGCAAATTTGCTGGAAAGTTTCGAAGAAGAGTTCATCACTCAAGATCAAGCTTCGGATCAAGACCAGAAACTCTTTGAAGGCAAGTGATGCTTTGATCATTTTGTTCCCAGATTTTAAAATGTAATTTATGCTTTGAAATTATGCATGCTAATTTATTTAAATGAATTTAAGTTAAATTGGGTAATGTAGCTAATCGACCCATATTGTTATCACCACCTTGAAATTACTATTTGTATGCCTTGAAATCATTGTCACCCTGGGTTGCTTGTACTAGTTGGATGATAATATTCTGCCAACACGGGAGGCTAGACCGTGATTAGACGCTTAGCCCTGCAACGAGTCTTGCATGATCTTTTGGAAATACAGCAATATTGACTAATGAAATACTGAATGTATTATGAAAAGTAGTGTGATGATGCTACATGATGAAATTGAAGTACGGAGACCTGTGTGGTTCTGTACCGATGATGAGTTATTGCTGGCATGTGTTGCACAATAATAAACAGGGTGGGAAATAATTTAGACTGGGGCAAGTGGCAACAGGCTTTGTGCCAGGTGGGCCTGTGTGGCAATGGGTTGATGAGTGATGTGAGTCTGTGTGCCACATTGGGGCTGTGTGCCACTGTTGAGTGTTGGAAGTCTTACCTTGGTCAACTAAGGACTTCACCTTGCATGTCTTTGAACTGAGTCACCCGTACAACCACATGTCTGATATGGGACAGACCTAGTTGATTAGGGTTCTGATATCTTTCCTCTGATTCCTCGGGGTGATAGTACACGGGGGTGTATCTGTGTGGGGGAGCGTACCTGTCCTACGGCTTGGTGCCCATCCAACGGTGTTGGCCTGTCCTACACTTCGGCTTTGTGTGAGGGAAGTGATAGTGAAGGCAATACCGGAGAGGTTCATTGGTTAAGGTAGAGGTTCCTGAAAGGCTTTGTTGCGGGCAATCACCTGTGTGGTGAGTGGCTGTATCTTGTGGGTAAATTGTACAACCTCTGCAGAGTGTCAAATCTATTCGATTAGCCGTGCTCGCGGTACTGAGCATTGCTCGGGGATTACAGTCAAGGGGTAGATCTTCAAAAAAAATGTGGGAAGGGTGGTTGTGTGCCGGTGCTAAGAATGAACTGTTTAAGGCTGTGTGCCGAGAATCTTTGATGAAAAACCGTTTGAAGAACTTAGCATTATATATAACTATTTTCACTACTTTTAATCTAAATAAGATGCTAGTTTAAAAATGTTGTTTTTATGCAAAAGAACCAAGTAAGCCAATTCTTTGGAATGAGCCTTGCATGTAGTAATAGCACCGCATTCTGTGCATTACTTGTTGAGTGCCTTGCGTACTCACCCCTCCTTGCCTATCAATCCCTACATTAGTGGAGGGTTCTACGCCGGCCTGGGAGGAGTATATTGAAGATCCGGACAATTAGGGGGCAAGCCCAGTCGGTTGCCTGTGGCAAGATGAAGGCTTCCGCGAAGTTTATATGTTTTCCGCTGTTTCCTGTTTACTCTGATAATGTAAGCCCTGCGTGGCTGATTTATGTAAGGAGACCATAAGGTCGTACAGTTCAGTTTATATAAATATTTGCACTATTTATTATGGTATCGTTGTGAATGTCTGTGATGTTCAACCCTGTAAACACTGTGTGTGCTAGCGTGATCCTGGACTAGCACAGAATACACAGATGGTCCAGATTCTCAGAATCGGGTCCCGACAATACGCACAAGTCATTATCAGAGGAGCATCTAATCCTTTATATATCATTAATGATTCTGTTACAAAACTTTGGATACTATAGTTTCGACCATTCTTCTTTTCCTTAAGTAAGGAAACAATACAAGGATTTTTCAACCGATCACTTTTCTTTATGAGTAGAGATTTGACTTTACATTAGCTAGAATCATTGTTCTAGAATTTCTCAGTAGAGTATTTGTTGGTATGCCTCTTCAACTGATTCTCTGAGCAAATTGCTCCTAAAATTATATCTCCCACTCTTGGTGTTGTGAACTTGATTGAGGTGACTTTCGGAATAGTTATGGCTATAGGAAATGCTCGATCTTTCTTTAGGCATTGATGAACCTAATGGCCTCCCTCACGACAGTAATAGCACACAAGTTTGCATTGTTGTGCCTTGTTGTGTGTAATTACATGCACAATGTTGCCCTTTTTATGCATTGCAGCTTGTAGTTTCATAGGGCATCTCCTGGCCCAGTGACCTTTTTCACCACACAAGAAACAAGTTGTTAGTGATAACCGCTTAATGCTCTCCTGAGGAAGGCTGACAGGATTGGAGTGTTGCTTCTTTAACTCTTTAGGCGACATAGAATGTGCAGATGGTATTCCATATCCTTTTGCTAATTCTTGAACAGCAGTGGCTCGAAAATTCTCTTGCTTATGCTGAGTCATGGCGGTAACAATTGGATTCAAGGGACATTGTGCTGGGCAATGATCTCGACCTTCATTGTAACATCCCAAAAATTTGAGTTTTGGAATGTTTAATAATTAAAAATGAACCATTCGCATTTTCCCAAATTAACTAAGGCTTAATTTGAATTTTTCTTTATGTAAAAGATTTAATTTAACTAAACTATACAGCAAACAAAAGCTTAAGTTGGGTTCTTTTTGTTCCAAGGAATTTTTCTGTAGTTTTTTAGATTTTTTTCAAATTTATTTTCTATTTTATTGAATTTTTTTCAGATTTTTTTTGAATTTTTGGTGATTTATTAAATGCAAAAATGATTTTATATTTCGAAAACCTCCTTGAGCCGAATCACCGTCGGTCTGTTCCTATTCTCCAAGTCGCCTGGCCAGCTCCGCGACCCATCGCTCTACTCCACAGCCGGCCCAGCCTGCACTGCGTGATCCGTTGGATGGACGACACGTGGCCAGTTGGGATGTAGCCGCGTCGGACCGCCGCCTCGGTCGAACCCTAACCCTAACCATCACCGGAATCCGAATCCCGTACGCTGCCGCTCTCAGTTTTCGCCTCCTACACGCCTTCGTAGGCCCCTATAAAAGCAGTGGAGGATCGCATCAGGATCGCCATCATGCGCTGCACTCGTAGCTCCCATCAACGTCGCACGAGAGCCCTCCGTCGTTGAGATCTCGCTCGTCAAAGTTGTGCCACTGCAGCCGAGGTCTTCTTCGCACCGGATCTTCGCCGTTGGTCCATCTCCGTTGTCCCCACTTGCATCTTCGTGTTGCCCGCATTGTCCTCTTCCGAAACCCCAAGGTTTTGCGCCCGATCCGGTCGAGTTTCACTGAAGCCATGCCTTCTTCTCCGCATCCGACGAGTTCACGTCGTTGTCCCTCACTAGAGCAGCTTCACCGTGAGAAAAGCTGACATGGCGTCCACGTGGCAACCACGTTGTGTCCGCGTGGCACCGTGTGGAATATAAGAACCCAGGTGTCTTCATAACCGGCCCAGAAGTGCCTAAAGGAGAGACAGGGCCGAGTGGATGGCGCAGAGGATAAGCTTCGCGCCAAGCCTTGCTGCTGTGCGGAAGGGGATATATCCTAGAGATAGTTGAACATATATTTAGATATAAGAGATACGATTGTAATCCGATTTGTTAGCAGGGTAAGATAAAGATGTAAACTCTATCCTGTAACAGATTAGTATCCAATAACCGATCGGAATCCCTTAACCGATCACGACTCTGTAAACCGCCCCACCCCCATTATATAAGGGAGAGGGTGGGCAACAACAGAGAGATTGAGCAATCTTAGATCCAGGAGATCCAAATAATCCTAGAACACAGGACTAGGGTATTACCTGAACCTGTTAATCCTTTGTCTTGTGTGACCTTCGAGTTTGAGATCTAGTGCCTGCCCCATAAATTCATTGCCGACCACAAAAGTCGACACACCGACGTAGCCGCTAGCTCAGGGCCTACCTCAGCCATTTTTCTCGGTCAGATGCTCACTCACCCGTGCCACATCAGCTGCAATGTAGTCCCATGCGTTAGTGGCACTATGCTTTGTACTCGGTCCACTGTGGACATGGTCTGTGGACATGGTCTATGTACCAAGGCCCCACCTGTTAGCCTCTTACCGATTTTCCAGATTTGTTTTTATTTTCAAAAATCAGCCTGACACTAGCATGACACAATAAAAGGATTTTTCTTTAGAAAAATGATTCCACAAAATATTCTCTTTTTTTCTAAATTTAATCTTTAAGAGGCCCATTCTCTCTCATAAAAATTCCAATTGAGGCGATTCAAATTTTTAAATTTTTCTAAAATCAAGCTCTACATTACAATGCCATCTATTCTCAATTTTTAGTTTGTTTGAGTCTCTGTTTGTTATTTATTTGCATTCGTTGCTTTCTTTTCCGGTAGTCACTAATCCCGAGGGCATGAACAGAGAATTTGAAGATCAAGACTCAGCAGTAGATTAACAAGGCAAATCGTAACATTTGATCATTTTGAACCTATGTTTGCAAAAATAATTTGTTTTATACAATTGCATGCTATTTGTGTATCAATGATTAATTGCTAGGAATAGCTATGTACCTAGTTGTTATTATGCCACCTTGATTATTTGAATACCATGTATCCATTGTTAACCCTAGGTTGGGACATTATTAGTTGGACATGATCATATTACCAACATTGGGATATTGTAGCTATGCTTAGACATGCTTAGTTGTACGATGGGATTCAAATCACATGTGAAATAATGTTAATCTTGACTTAATGAGATATTGAATAGTGGCTGGTAGCCACTGTTGTAAAATTTGTTGTACCATGGTAGGGTTTGCCATTGGTCTTGGTTGAATGAAATTGTTTTCCCTCGGGCAAGTGATCATGCAGTAAACACTACAAGAATCAGGAAAAATTCGTGGGCCAAAAACCCACGAATTTAGGCCAAAACCCACGAATTTAATTTAAATTCGTGAGCAAACCGTCGAATTTAGTTCACGAATTTAACTCGACGAAATTAATCAATTAAATTCGTGGGTACCCACGAATTTAAGTTAAGTTCGTGGGTTTCTGCCAAGCCCACGAATTTAATTGGGAATCTGAGTTAAATTCGTGGGTTTAATAAACCCACGAATTTAACAGATTAAATTCGTGGGCTAAATAACCCACGAATTTAACAGATTAAATTCGTGGGTTTATTAAACCCACAAATTTAATCTGTTAAATTTGTGGGTTTATTAAACCCACGAATTTAACTGGAGCAGCCAGATAAACTCGTGGGTTTTGAAAGCTCACGAATTTATGAGTCATTTTTCAAAAAAAAAAAATATATATATCCAAATGTATATATATTTATATATATATGCATCGCACTCAATACATATTACAACTAAAGAAGAAAAGAAAAAGAAAAAAGAAAATTGAAACTAAAAATTGCTGTTTAAGCATAAATAAGATGGATCATCTATTTTGTTCAAATCGATCGAAACACTAACACAAAAGACAAACTCGACAATGAAGTTCAAGCTTAACGAAGAATTAACAAACGAGACACCAAACCTATTACCTCTACCAAAATATCAAACCAACATTTTAACTCTTCAAAAGCGGCTTAAAACTAAGTCTCGAAATATACAAAATTTCGCATGACCTCTCTAGTAAATAGGACATCCACTCGTGAGACAAAAAAACATTTGCGGTTATAATATATATATCAATCTCTCAAACCGTATGAGACATTCTAGCAGATCCTTAGATAATCCAATCACACATCCAACGGCAATTTGTAAACTACGCAATGACGTACAACACATTACAACCGCAATAGATACAATCCACATTCCATTACAATAAGTCCATCACAATAAGTCGATTACAACGTATCCATCACAACAAGTTATAAAGTACAACAGTTATACACCAATCGAGCTCACAATGGAATTCATGCCTCGGGGTTGTTGGAGTTGTGGGCGCTAACACCACCGTCGGCGCTGTTGAAGATGTCTTCTATGATGTAAATCGTTAGTACGTCTTTGGAGGGCGTGACCTAGAAACCTGCAAGTTCAAGATTAACTTAGGTTGTGCTACAAGTAACATTATGCTGATTCACATGAATATCAATAGTACTATACAACCAAGACACAATATGAGAATATCAATATGATAGGTCAAGCTAAACAAGAATAGATACTACATATAAGAACTACACCTACGAGCTAGTCAAGATATGCTGCAATAATCATATGAACATCAATCTCATATTCAATGAAGTATCAAAGTAATACTCTCTAGTATTAACATAAGTTAATCATCTAGTTCAAGGCCAAGATTACAACTAAAATTATTTAATTCAACTTTCAAAGACCCTAATTGCATCACTGAGTATTCAAAAGATAACAAACAGTGAAAATAGTTCAAAGAAGCAATTAAGAGTTTTGGTAGTCATTTTAAGAGTTCAATATACAAAGTACAAATATAAAGCATTCTACAAGGATAAACAATCAGATTGTACATGGGCAAACAACATATTCTACAAGGATACCATATAAAGCATTTAAAACATAAGTTTACAATTGAACAAGTTGTCTTAAGATAACTTTTCAATTCCAAGAAGTCAGCACAATATAAGGTTCGAAATCAAAAAGTTATTGACAGAAAGAAAAAATCAAATAGCACGTAATGGGTTAATAATTTGGTAAACCATCACTTATCTAGAGGAGCACAGCAATGAACTTTCATAAGCACACAAGTAAACCTTTTCAAGTATGAATATTGAGATGATTTGTGCAAGGTTTAAGAAAGAGTTGCCTAAATATCCTAAAATCGACTAAGTTATGCATTTCAACTGAAATTATCACTATTGCAACAGATTACTCAGATTGATATATACTAAAAGAATGAACTAGATATCCTACGGAAGTATATGTCCATCCGCTGCACATGTCATCTCATATTCAATGAAGCATATGTAATCTCATATGTAATCTCATATTCAAAGAATGAACTAAAGTTCCTATGGAAGCATATGTAATCTCATATTCAATGAAGCATATGTAATCTCACATGTAATCTCATATTCAAAGAATGAACTAAATTTCCTACGGAAGCATATGTAATCTCAACTAAATTGCAACTAATGTTCCTAAATTTGAGTAAGAGAAAGGAAGGGATGGGGCAGGTAGCTCACCAAGTCATCAAACTCCACAACAAAGTACAAGCGAACGAAGAATTAACAAACGAGACACCAAACCTACTACCTCTACTAAAAGACCGAAACCAACCTTTTAACTCTTTAAAACCGGCTTAAAACTAAGTCATTGAAATGTACAAAATTTCGGCATGACCTCTCTAGTAAATAGGACATCCACTCAGCAGACAAAAAAACATTTGCAGTTATAATATATATATCAATCTCTCAAACCGTATGAGACATTCTAGCAGATCCTTAGATAATCAATCACACATCCAAAACGGCAATTTGTAAACTACGTGCATAATGACCACCACCACCGCCGTGCTGTTGAAGATGTCTTCTATGATGTAAATCGTTAGTACGCTTTGGAGGGCGTGACCCGAAACCCGTAAGTTCAGGAATTGACAAACTTAGCTCGTGTCGCAAACTTAGAATGTTTTCGACATCCATACCTGTGGTGTCGTCTGAGGTGGCTGCAGGGCCCACGGGTTGAAGTACATAGGCATTCCTTGGCTTGGCATAGGTGGTGGGTACATGTAGAACGGGTTTGGAGGCTGGGAGCCCTGTAAGGCATAGACAGGTACATTATGCCACATATAAATCATTCATTCAAATTTTGAATAACGAATTGAACCGATCCGTATTTACCTGTGGTGCCTCTCCTGCAGAAGGTGGATGCATCTGTGGAGTGAACATGTAGAAAGGAGGAGGAGGCTGGGAGCTCTGTGGATCTGAAGGACCATGTGGAGGTCCATCCATGTTTGTGATGAGTATTTGACTTTATTTGAGCTAGGTGTGCTCAAGTTTGAGTTTGATTTGGATTGATTTTCAAAATGAAGCAATTTGAGTTGTCTCTGCCAGAGTGGCGCACCTGGTCGTATGGACGCGTAGTGATGAGTTGGATGGTTTATTGCACATCTTTGTGGGCATTGCTATGTGAGGAGTTTCCTTGTTTTTGATGGTTGCGGGACGACGGTGCTAGGTCATGGTGAGGCGAAGGATGACCGGGACTAGGCGAGGAGCGTCGGAGGTCCAGACGGTTGGGAGATCGCGGAAGATGATCGGAGACGGAGTCGGGCAAGTCAAGAAGACAAGGAAAGGAGATGATGCTAGCTAGATGCTGCGTGGATCAATGAGGACCGTCGGATTGAGGTCTAGTTGATAGGTTAGCGGGTCTAGGTAGTATGCTTTGAAAACTGCAAGAAAACCCGGTATGTGTGTGGGTTTTGGGTTAGCCCTTGCATGGATGCGTGTGTGGGTTAATCCTAGCCCTTAGATGAGTGCTCTAGGTTGAGGGACTCATCCAAGGGTGGTAGGTGGCCCAAGAGTAGTATAAATAGGGGTGGAGGGTAGCCTCCTTCCCTTGAAGGTGTTGAGGTTTTGATGCTCATTTGAGCTTTGCCCACATGAATGTGAGGCTTTGTAACCTCCCTTCCAGAAATGAAAGTTTTATTCATCCACCTCTGAATTTATTTTATGATTTACATTATGTCTTTACTTTACGCAATTTAAATTCAGCATTTACTTTCCGCAATTACATTCCCGCAATTTACTTTCAAGTAATTTGGATTTGCCTCCCCTCCTTCTAAATGCTGCTGTTCTTGGATGTTTTGAGTGTGTTCATATGGTTTTACATCTCTTTGCACTCTTGGATTGAGTAGAGAACATCTTTTCTTTCAAGTTCCAACTTTGTTCTGAACTTGTTCTTCGTGCAGCAGTCAGTGTTTGATTTTTTAAAAATATAGAAAATCCTTTTGAGTGATTCTTATTGGAGGAGGTGCGGGACTCTGATATCCGCTTGCAGAAAAATTTTGGAGTTCACTTGTTGTACCGTTTGGGCGCCATGAGGTGAAAACTGAGCCCCAAACGTTCTGCTCGAAGTTCTTGACCAGACTGTGTTCTTCGATTTTTCGTGTTTTTTCTGTAAGGCTTTTGAGGAGAAATTTGGTGGAGTTCTTCAAGACTCTGATGCTCACAGGAGAAAAAGTCTCAAAATTTTGTGAGCTACAGAAACCCACCAACCTCCTGTGCAAATTGAGGACAAGTTCTGGGAATTCTGCTTTTGCTTTTCTGAAAGTGACTTTTGTGATTTGAATTGATGTCCTTTCTAAAAGCAAGAGTTTGAATTGATTCCTCTTTATCTTGGACACTAGACAACCAGGATTGTGACTCAAAATCCCCACATATTTTATGGTACTTATCCATGCAAGCTTGGGGTACACATAGTTGTCTAGTTTTTGGGTTTTCACAATTCCTTTTGAGCGATCTTGTCGAGGTTTTTGTTGGAGTATTTTGGGGAATTTTTATTTGCGACCATTCACCCCCTCTGCTCGCCATCTCGGTCCTTCAATTGGTATCGAGGCGGTTCTCGCTCTTTCTAGATCTTGACCGGTCTCAAGAGCCATGGCGACGGACAAATATTCCACCAAGCCTCCCATCTTTAATGGAGTTGATTTTCCTTTTGGAAATCCGGATGGAGTCATACATCACGCCTGGGCTACCGATATGGCGAAGGTGAAACTCCCGTATGAGGTTCCTGGCGATGAAAATGTCACGCCATCAATATGGTTGACGTTGAGGCGAATGCTAAGGCAAGGAACATTCTCATCAGGTCTTAGCCATGTGAGTATGATAGATTTTCACCTTCGCTCCGCTCACGAGATTTGGGTAACCTCGATGCTTACCATGAGGGCTCTACTCAAATCAAGGCGTGAGGCAGACCAGTTCAAGCGCGAGTACAACAAGTTTGATCAACGTCTTGGTGAGAGTCTCGACGAGTGTTTTGGTCGGTTTACAAAGATTTTGAGCGACCTCCGAGCGGTTGGTTGCATATACCGACTCGGACAATGCTCGGCATTTCTTGACCGCACTCGACCTTCGGGTTTGGGAGATGAAGGTGACCACCATCAAGGACACCACCGACTTATCGACTCGACTCTTGACGGGCTTTATTCCCGCCTCAAGACTCATGAGATCGATGTCGTCTCTGAAGACGAAATCTCGATCGATGGCTTTGGTCACCGATCCCATTGGATCTTCTTCTTCCGATCCTTCTATTGGTTTCTCTCTTTCCGCCCTTTGCGAGCTAAGCGATGACCAATGGAAAAATTTCGGAAAATGAGCTTGCTCTTCTCGCCGCAAGTTTTCTCATGCATACAAGAGGGTGAGAGAGAGGAAGAGAGGTGGCATGATCACCGCTTGAGTGTGGTGGCCCCAACCACATTGGGCGAACTGTCCCAAGCGGAGAAGGGCAAGAATGACGCGTTGGCGGTTCGGGCAAGAACGACTACACCGACAAGAACCGCAACAAGAAGCCTCCGGTTCGTGAACGGCGCACGAGAAGAAGTACCGCAACTTCTCCAAGAACAAGAAGCTCTTCCACCGCGTCCTTGCCGCGCTTGACGACATCAACCTCTCCGACACGGAGACATGGAGCGACGAGGCGAGGATGATCCGCAAGAGAAGAAAGGCGGCGACGACTTCTCCCAAGATGTGCTTCATGGCCGACACAACGACATCGCGACTCCGAGCTCTACAAATGACTCGGACGAGGTACCCTCCTATGACCAGCTCAACGAAGCTTTACGCAAATTAGGAAAATTTCATGCTAGAGCTAGAGCTAGGTGTACTGAGCTTGAGAAGGAAGTAGGTACCTTGACTCGGAGTTAGCTTCACTTAGATCTTCTCCTCCCGAGTCACCGATGATTGCTCTTTGTGTGATGCTATTCTTGTGGAGTTGGAGAACCTAAGGACCATACATGATAGTGTGCTTGTTGAACTTGATGGTCTTAGGTTGAAGAATGCTAGCACTAGTTCTGTTGATGCTATTCCTGTTGAGGCTAGTTTTCTTCATGCTCACTCCACTCCATCATGCTCTAATTGCCCTAAATTGCTTGTCAAATTGATGCCATGAGCGAACACCTTAGGAAGCTTTCTGCTAGAAACAATGAACTTGAATCACATGCTTCTAAGGACCCAGTCAGCTCATGTGAGGGATGTAAGCAATTAAAACTTGACAATGAAACCCTGAATGTCAAGTGTGCTAAACTTGCTAAGGACTTACTAGATAAGTCACAAAAATATTGCTTGCGATGTACTGAGATTGTGGGGGACTTGGATAAAATCCATGTCGAGCTTAGGAAGAAATTAGAAGACCAAACCCATAGAATTAGAGATGCTCCTTGCGTTTCTTGTAAGGCCCTCAAGATTGAGGCAGCCGTGGCCGAGGAGAAAATGCACGTCTTGAGAGAGCTCATCTTTCTCGGTTCTTCTTCCTCTCCTTCCCCTGTTCTTCTTGTGCTTCTTTCTTCCGAGATTGCCAAGATCTTATGAGCACTCTCGAGAAGTTTGTTGGAGGCAAGAAGAAGCTCAATCTTATTCTAGACCAATCCAAGATTAGTAGATTCAATCAAGGTCTAGGATTTGATCCTTGGAGCACGCCGGCGCATCCTCCCACCATTGTGCGCGGCTCCAAGAGTGGTGAGATTGTGGTAGCTCCCAGTGAGTACCACCGTGTTTAGGTCTCACTGGGTTGTCCATAGGACTTGACTGGAAGGGTGTTACTCCTATTGCTTCGCCTCTAGCAAGGCGGTACACATGCACCTTCTCGTAAGAAGGATGGTCACCTAGTAGATTTACGCTTCAGCGCGCCAAGATCACTCGGTGAGCGTGTTGCTGCTCTTAGGGGTATTGTGGTCATCCCTGCACTTTGAGTGCTCCTAAGACACACACTACTTCTAGACAAAGTTAGAGAGTCGCTGTTTTTGGGCCCGGGACTTGGTTTTCATGCTAGTTCTTGAGTTTTAGTCCCGAGCTGTTCAGAGTCGATCTTTCCGCCGTCCTCTTGATATTCCTCGCTTTTCCCATCGAGGTAGATATCGTGGCGTGAGGTGTTTTCGGTAGGAGATCCAGCACCTTCTTCGGGATGGTCCGGCTTTTGCACCACGGCGTGCCAACCCGCTTTGACTCCTAGATTATCTACCGAGTTGCTCCCGATCGTGTGAGAGTTGGCGTCAGAGAGACACTCGAGTCCGCCTTCTTCGTCGTGGTCGGTACTGAGGTGTCGATGGTTCAAGATTGGGTTCCTAAGTCTTCACTCTATCCCAAGATCGAGTCATCTTTCTCTTGTGTCTTGATCAGTTAAATCCGGATGGGGAAGGGCGATGTTTGGATTGTTGACTCGGTTGTTCTCGCCATATGACCGGAGATTCTCGTTGGTTCTCTTCCTAGTCCGAGCCCCGTGATGAGTTAATCACTTTTGGGGATGCATCTTGTGTAGAGTCATTGCTAAAGGTACCATCTGCATTAACCAAAATTTCATTCTTAAAGATGTTGCCTTAGTAAGTAAGCTGCAATACAATCTGCTCTCTATTTCTCAACTTATCGATGACTCTTTCGAGGTAAGCTTCAAGAGTAATGCCTGTAGAATCCTTGATTCATCAGAGGGTTAGTTTATGGATTTCTAGATTTGGGAGAGTCTTTCGTGCTGATTTTTCTGCTTCTTCCGAGACTCTCTTCGATGTTTGATTGCTTCTGAGTCCCGTGATCTCTCCTTCTGGCATAGGAGACTTGGTCACATTGGTTTTGATCATTTGACCCGAGTTAGCAGCCATGATCTCATTCGGGGTTTGCCCAAACTCAAGATGGTCAAAGACTTTGTTTGCTCTCCTTGCCGACATGGCAAGATGGTTATCGCTTCTCATCCTCCAAGTGACCGTAGTGATGATCGATGCACTGGGACAGCTTTTACATATGGACACCGTTGGTCCGGCTAGAGTGCGATCACAGGAGGGAAGTGGTATGTTCTTGTCATCGTTGATGATTTTTCTAGATACTCTTGGGTATTCTTCATGGCCTCAAGGATGAGACTTTTCTCACTTCAGGGTTTGATCAAGAGGTTGTCTATTGAGCTCCTGTGTGCATTACGAGCTATACGCAGTGATAATGGCACGGAGTTCAAGAATTCCTACTTTGAGAGTTTTTGTGTGGAGTCCGGTTTAGAGCATCGTTCTCTTCTCCCTACGCCTCGTGAGAATGGCGAGTGGAAAGGAAGAACAGACCACTGGTTGAGATGGCCGGGACGATGCTAGACGAGTACAAGACTCTAGGAAGTTTTGGCTGAGGCTATAGCTACGCTTGCCATGTTTCTAATCGCGTGTTTTGAGAGCACATTTGCATCGCACTTCTTATGAGTTGAGGTATGGGCGAAAGCCCGGTGTGTCTCATTTTCGCGTTTTCGGTTGCAAGTGTTTTATCTTGAAGTCCGTAACCTAGATAAGTTTGAGTCTCGCTCTTCCGATGGTATCTTTCTAGGTTACTCGACTTCTTCTCGTAGCTATAGGGTCCGGAGTGTTGATGCGCATAGGATCATAGAGACCGTGATGTGACCTTCGATGAGGCTAGCCCAGAGCTAGACACGATGTTTTGAGCTCTTCTTATCCCTCCGAGACCATCTTTGTAGAAGATGAGGATGATGGAGATGATGGTGTTCCACCGGATCCAGTTTCCTCTATACCCGAGGTGCCTCCTGCTTCCATTTCTCGCACCTCGAGTGACCACCCTTGCCTTCCGACTCTCCTTCAACGAGTGGCTCGCTCCTACCTCTTCGTGCATGAGGTAGAGGCCACTCGCGCTCGGTCCTCCCGTCATATCCAGAAGCTCATCCACCGATCGATCATTGGTGATCTGCTTGAGCGCGCCACTCGCTCAAAATCAGGTTTGTCCGCCGCCTCCACTCGCCTTCGTTGCCTCCTTTGAGCCGAAGATGTTTCTCATGCATTATCCGATGAATCGTGGATTAATGCTATGCATGAGGAACTTGAGAACTTTGAGAGGAACAAGGTATGGCAGCTTGTCGAGCCCCATCTGGTCATAATGTCATTGGGACCAAGTGGGTGTTCAAAAACAAGCAGAGTGAGGATGGGGTTGTCATTCGCAACAAGGCTAGGCTAGTTGCACAGGTTTTTCTCAAAGTTGAGGGTCTTGACTTTGAGGAGACCTTTGCCCCGTAGCTAGACTAGAGGCTATTAGGATCCCGCTTGCATTCTCTCGCATCCCGGGCTTCAAGCTCTATCAAATGGATGTCAAGAGTGCATTCCTCAATGGCTATATTGAGGAAGAGGTTTATGTCAAACAACCTCCGTGATTCGAGAACCCCAAGTTTCGAGTCATGTATACAAGCTCTCCAAAGCTTTGTATGGACTCAAGCAGCCCCAGAGCATGGTATGAGAGGCTCAAGTCTTATCTTCTCACCATGACTTCAAAATGGGCATAGTAGACAAAACTCTGCTCATCGACACCATGAGTCTCATTTTCTTCTTGTCCGATTTATGTGGACGATATAATTTTGGTGGCTCATCTCATTCGCTTGTGTCTCGGTTTTACGAGGTGATGAGCACAGAGTTTGAGATGAGTATGATGGGCGAGTTGAGCTACTTTCTTGGCTTCCAAATCAAGCGGCACTCGGAGGGTACTTTCTTGCATCAAGGCAAATATACCCGTGACCTCCCGAGGCGTTCGACATGTCCGATGGGAAGCCGGTGATGACTCCTATGGCCACCATGCTGTCCTCGAGCCCGATGAGGATGGTGAGCCTCGCTGATCAAAAGGAGTTTTGAGCATGATCGGCTCCCTCTTGTACCTCACCGCTTCGAGGCGGACATACATTTTTCTCGTGTGTGTCGTGCGCCGATTTCAAGCTTCTCCTCGCGCCTCTCACCGCCAGCGGTCAAGCGCATCTTCGAGTACCTTCGTGCTACCACCGATTATGGTATTTGGTACTCTTCGCCTTCTTGTCTATCTCTTAGAGCCTTTTCCGATGCCGACTTTGTCGGGTCAGAGGATAGATAGGAAGAGCACTTCGGCACTTGCCAATTCATTGGCACTTCTCTTGTTTCTTGGTCATCTAGGAAGCGATCACCGAGTTGCACACCCACCACGAGGCCGAGTATGTTGTTGCAGACTAGTTGTCAGAGCTGTGTGCTCTGGATGAGATCGACCTTACGGGACTATGGGTTAGAGATAGAGAGTGTGCCACTTTTCGTGACAACACTTCAGCTATTTGCATTGCTAAAAACCCAATGCAACATTCCCTGACCAAGCACATTGATATTAGATATCACTTCCTTAGAGACCATGTGGAGAAGGGAGATATCGCGCTCACAGAGAGAGTGACCTTGATTAGCCGATATTTTCACCAAGCCTTTGGATAGCTCCAGATTTGTTGCCTTGAGGAGTGAGCTTGGAGTCGTGAGCCCTACGGCCTTTCGTGAGGGGAGCTGGTTTGTATATTATGTATTATATGTTTTCTTCCAGCTTTTCTTTTCTTTGTGTTTCTTTCGGGTGACTTTGGGCTTGTTTTCTTGAGTTGAGTTCACTCACTTAGACTTAGGCATGCCTTGCATTGACCTCTTATCTTGTGCTTTAGGTTGCTATCATGCGTGATTAGTGTTCTCTCTTCTCTCTAGGTTGAGTTCCTCACGCCTTATAAGTCTAGCGGTATTGGGCCTCACGGTAGACAGGTCGTGTGCACTCCTTAGTTGGGATCTAGAGTCGCCTTCCCTATGTCACCACTGGGAAGATAAGAGCGAGTCCGAGCCGTAGTGAGTCTCTTCTATCTTTCTATGCTCTATAGCCATCCAGCTTTGCGGTTTCTCGACTTCTTCTCCTCATTCTGTTTTTTGGTTATTATTGAGTTCATTCGGTTTTCTTTATGCCTAATCTTGATAATAACTCAACTTTAACCAGATTTGAGCTTAAAATTGATTCATTTGTTGAGGGGAGTTTGGGAATCTGTTCATGCATTGCATTTAGACTGCATTTTCTGCTTTATGAGCTTTGTCTATTATGCAATTGATTTCTTCTTCATGCTATACACCATGCTACATCATTTGAAGAAAATCACTAGCTTAGGTATGTCCAAGTTCATTTAACTTGCTAAGCTTAAAAATGAAATAAGCCTTAAATGAAAAACTTGATGAAACTTGTTGCTTTTACTTGCTAGGTTTCTTCTCTAGAGGTTTGTGCCATAATTTGAGAAATTTAGGAGTTCTCTAGAGTCCCTATAGCAACTTGGGTGAAACTAGTTTGATCCATGCAGAGTCCTTCAATTGCTCATGAATCGTTGTGCTAAAAATGAAAATTAAACAAAATTGACTCTTCTTGTGCACATACGACTCAACACCTTGTATTCACAAGACCGCTTCCCATTGCACTTGGGATGAACTTGAATACATCGTGTTTGACCTAGACCATCCTCTTAAGAGCTCATCTTGAGATGGTCGATACGGCTTGAGTCAATTGGTTGTCAAAAGAAAATGCAAATAAATTAAAAACAAAGACATATGTGGGTAAAGAATGCAAATAATGTCAAACATTTGCACCCGCTATGTCTTGTATGATGATAAATCAAAATTTGCATTAAGTGATAAATGAGCCCAAGGACCTTGTATGCTCTTCTAGATTCCCAACGTGTTGAGTAGGTTGAACTCTAGGTTTTCCTTTGATCCTTAGAGTGGCTATTCTTCTATTTTTGAAACTAAAGCTAAGTGTTGCACTTGTCAAATCTTGCTAAAATGAAATATTCAAAACTAAGCTCAGATTTGCACTTGGACATGTCTTAGTTTAGTCATCTTCTAAATTGACAAGCTTGGTGTAATATCCTTCCATTTTGATCAATTGATAATCTTCAAAGCTCTTTCGATTGCATTTCATGCATACATAAAAAATTGATGCCTATATTGCCAAAAGGGGAGAAAACGTAGAAAAGGCATCACTAAAAAGATAAAATGTGAATGCTTATTTGGTTATTATGATCTTTGTAAAACTATGCTACTACTGTTGGATCATAATCTCATAATCACATTTGACATGTTTAGTTGGATTTTAGAGTTTTGTTGAAAACTTGCTCTTTCTTAAATTTAACTCTAAAATCTGAATTCCTCTTCGTCAACTTGGTCATGGTTCTAATTTCTATCTTTGGACCAAGTTTGACTTTGCAACTAAAAATTGCTTTCTTCTTCATTTTCTTCAAACTCAAATTTATGCCTTTTGTATGGTTTGTCAATATACTCATCAAGGGGAGATTGAAGGACCATGTGGAGGTCCATCCATGTTTGTGATGAGTATTTGACTTTATTTGAGCAAGGTGTGCTCAAGTTTGAGTTTGATTTGGATTGATTTTCAAAATGAAGCAATTTGAGTTGTCTCTCGCCAGAGTGGCGAGACTGGTCGATGGACGCTGTAGTGATGAGTTGGATGGTTTATTGCACATCTTTGTGGGCATTGCTATGTGAGGAGTTTCCTTGTTTTTGATGGTTGCAGGACGACGGTGCTAGGTCATGGTGAGGCGAAGGATGACCGGACTAGGCGAGGAGCGCTGAGGTCCAGACGGTTGGGAGATCGCCGAAGATGATCGGAGACGGAGTCCGGGCAAGTCAAGAAGACAAGGAAAGGAGATGATGCTAGCTAGATGCCGCGTGGATCAATGAGGACCGTCGGATTGAGGTCTAGTTGATAGGTTAGCGGGTCTAGGTAGTATGCTTTGAAAACTGCAAGAAAACCCGGTATGTGTGTGGGTTTTGGGTTAGCCCTTGCATGGCTGTGTGTGTGGGTTAATCCTAGCCCTTAGATGAGTGCTCTAGGTTGAGGGACTCATCCAAGGGTGGTAGGTGGCCCAAGAGTAGTATAAATAGGGGTGGAGGGTAGCCTCCTTCCCTTGAAGGTGTTGAGGTTTTGATGCTCATTTGAGCTTTGCCCACATGAATGTGAGGCTTTGTAACCTCCCTTCCAGAAATGAAAGTTTTATTCATCCACCTCTGAATTTATTTTATGATTTACATTATGTCTTTACTTTACGCAATTTAAATTCAGCATTTACTTTCCCGCAATTACATTCCCGCAATTTACTTTCAAGTAATTTGGATTTGCCTCCTCCTTCTAAATGCTGCTGTTCTTGGATGTTTTGAGTGTGTTCATATGGTTTTACATCTCTTTGCACTCTTGGATTGAGTAGAGAACATCTTTTCTTTCAAGTTCCAACTTTGTTCTGAACTTGTTCTTCGTGCAGCAGTCAGTGTTTGATTTTTTAAAAATATATAAAAATCTTTTTTGAGTGATTCTTATTGGAGGAGGTGCGGGACTCTGATATCCGCTTGCAGAAAAATTTTGGAGTTCACTTGTTGTACCGTTTGGGCGCCATGAGGTGAAAACCGAGCCCCAAACGTTCTGCTCGAAGTTCTTGACCAGACTGTGTTCTTCGATTTTTCGTGTTTCTTCTGTAAGGATTTTTGAGGAGAAATTTGGTGGAGTTCTTCAAGACTCTGATGCTCACAGGGAGAAAAAGTCTCAAAATTTTGTGAGCTACAGAAACCCACCAACCTCCGGTGCAAATTGAGGACAAGTTCTGGGAATTCTGCTTTTGCTTTTCTGAAAGTGACTTTAGTGATTTGAATTGATGTCCTTTCTAAAATCAAGAGTTTGAATTGATTCCTCTTTATCTTGGACACTAGACAACCAGTATTGTGACTCAAAAATCCCCACATATTTTATGGTACTTATCCATGAAAGCTTGGGGTACACATAGTTGTCTAGTTTTTCGGGTTTTTCACAATTCCTTTTGAGCGATCTTGTCAAGGTTTTTGTTGGAGTATTTTGGGGGAATTTTTATTTGCGACCAGTCACCCCCTCCTCTGTTCGCCATCTCGGTCCTTCAGGATCATAGTTTGTGATATGAAGTATACATAATAGAGTTTTTTGAAAATAAAGAATGCATGAGAATATCATATAACCTGAGGTGCATCTCCTAAAGGTGGTGCCTGCATCCCAGTAGGGTTTATGAAGGACGCCGAGGGAGGCTGAGCACTCTGTGATGCTTCTCCTTGTGGTGGTGGCTGCATGTGCGGAGAAAACATGTAGAAGGTAGGTGGATGGGAGCCCTATGACATAATAGTCCAGTTTGTGAATTCGTGATTTTACGAGCTAAGTGAATTAAAGAGTAATGAACTCAAGTATCTTTACCTGCGGAACAGGAGGGCGAAACACTGGCACGTTAGGTCCAAGAGATTGTGACAGTTGCTGCATATAGATTGTTTGTTAGATTTTAATCACAAATATAAACTTGAGCGTTTTGTTCAAAGTTGAGATTGTACCTGCAGATACATTTTCATGTATTCTGAGTCTTCTCGGCTTCTGCGAGCTTCCTCTCGTGCTTGACGAGACACTTCTCGCGCTTGACGAGCCTCCTCTCGCGCTTCACGAGCCTCCTCGTGCGCTTGTGCTTTCCGTGCGGACCTCGATGAGCGAGCACTCCCCTGTGAGGTAACCGAGCCTCGCGGAGGACGATCGCAGTCCACAACTCCATCCCCCATGGCCCACCTACAAACTCCATCCCCCATGTGACCATGCAACATTTTTTTTCCTTAGTAGAGCGAAAACAAATAAAATCAGTTTTATTAACGAACCTCACTTGCTTTAGGCCCCCTCCAGCGTGGTACAACGCTTCCACATCGACCGGTGCGGCCCTCCAATCAACCTCCGGCCCATGACGTTGTGTCATTTGTTCTGCATATGACGCTCGCAAAACAAGATTTTGGTGCTCCCGGATGTAAATTTGCACAAAACATATTGTGTCATTTATACTTACCATCCTCTCACTAGCCCCGCTGCCGCACAACACATCCGGGTTCTGTGGATCCTCGCCTTGGTGCCCCGGATGTAAACTTCCACAAAAGTGGGAGTACTCCCACTTCGACCTCCTACGATGCAAAGTTATAAACATATTGACAAATTCACTAACAATTATAATACCGATATTTACCATGCGTTGCTCTAGGCCAATGTGTCCGTCTGCATACAGACTTGTGCTTCCCCAATCTACTTCTTCTGCTCCTCGATTTCTATTTGATTTTCTTGAAAATCCTCCAACCCCAAGACTGCAGCACATCCACCTCCAAGCCTCCATGTCCTTCATTATCCAATCGACCGAGCTCGAGATACTCTTGTTCTGTCGGTGTATCCTCCTCGCCTCTGGTCCTCTTCTCATGTTCACCTTCTTCACCCTCTTGTAAAATTGATGACAGCTTGAATCCGTGCATTCTTTGAACGAATCTCAGACAACCTTTGTGCCGCCTCGCTGAAAACGCTTGTGGCCTTCTTCAAAGCGTTGTAATCGTCTTCGTTCTCAAGCCGGAACCTCTCCTGCATATAATCACACACTTTCGAATTGTACTTACAATTAAAGCAATACTCAAATAGAGTAAATACATAACGCAAACTCACCCAGAAGCCAACCCACACTGCGCCCTGACATGTTTGGTTGTCTTCGCCTCCTTCCACGTTCTCCTTCAACGCCGGTGCTTCCAGCCAGGGTCGTGAATCTATCCTCACCGACTCAACCATGCGGGGTAGTAGTACCGGCCAAGGGCCCGGGGACGGCGTTAACCTTTGTAATGTGGCCCGTCCCAGTCCAACTCGGCTCTTTCCAGTGCCTACAACAAAATACAAGACAAAGATGCATCAAAACAATAAGTTGTCACTTAGCTAATGCTAAAAGAGAAGATATAACTGTTACCTGCTCCCGTGTACCTCTATCAACCTCCTATCAGCCGGGTTGCATCTCGGATGAACTGAGACGGTTTTACGAAACCCGAAATGCAAATAATTAGTTCATAGACATTACAATGTAAATATGGAGATTAAATGATAATCCAATACTACACATATACCTGATGGTACCCGAAGAAGACCCGCCCTCTTCAACTGGCTCTAAGGTCGCCTCCAATTCTGCATCTGCCGCTACCTCGGCCTCGGCGTCCGCATCTATATCTGTCGTCCCACCGCCACCACCCCCAACGACCTCCTTGTCGTCCGCCTCGCCCATGTCGTCATGCTCACATCCCAACTGCCCCTCCTCCGCAACCCCTACCGCCTCGCCCTCCCGTGGTCGCTCCGCGCTGTTCTCGTGCTCGCCATCGAAGCACCTCTAGAGCTGCTCTGTCATTTGTCTAATCTGCGCCGCCGGCAAATATGATGCTGCCGCCGCCGAGTCCCGACCATCGTAACCCTTGCTCCTCGACCTTACGGAGGACGCACCACCGAACTTGCCTTTAAGCTTGTCAACCTGATGCCTGAACATACTCATCTGTTCAAGTTTGACAAGAGTTAGTATACAGGTTTACAAATAATTTTCAATAACTTGCAAAAATGAATGAGACAACTATAACATGTAAAAAATGAAGGAGACAACAATGACTTGAAGAAATGAACGAGGCAACAATAATATTACAAAATATACATATCAAAAGTCGCCGGCGTCGGAATCGTCATGACTCAGATTTCATTGAGACGTGCTTGAAGACGTGCAATCCTTACAGACTTTTGAGGGCGTTTCCGTGACGGGCTGGGTTCATCTGTTATTACGTCTGTGGCATCGGTAGGTAATTGATCGAGTCCTGCCCCATCGGACACAAGGAAAGAATCCCCCATAGCTTCTTCTTGATATACATCACCCACATCATCCTCACGTTATTTGCCACATACGAAATATCCCGGGAGGATATACTTGAGGTTAACTTTAAATACAACCCACAAAGCCTTCAAGCTACGGTGAGGATAGCTCGTAGTACACTGCCAACCCGATGTGCAAGCACAATGTTATTGATATGGCCTCAATCCGAATCGTGCTTCACCTCCACCATCCCAAAGTCATCGACACGTGTGCCGCTGTGTGGATCGAACCAATGGCAATCAAAAACACAACCTTCAGCTTCTTTGGCACCCCAAAGGTATACTCAATTATGTTTTGTACAACACCGTAGTAGTCTAATATATCACCTTTGGAATCGGATGACGTTGTGACTACTCCATTGTTTGAAGTGGCCGCAAGTGGACGGTTAGCTTCTAATTTCACTGTTCGAAAATGGAACCCGCTCACATCATAGCGACTATAGCTCCTTGCCGTCACATCACCATGTGAGAGCTGTCGGAGATCCTCAGGGACGGAGGCATCACGCATACACTATATAGCAATATGCATCACTGTTAGTCTAATATTAAGTTACTACAACAATTCATTTTAGAAAAATGAATAAATAGTCAAATTACATCTTGTGGAACCATTGCACGAAGCTTGGGCCGCCTTTCAACCCATCACGACGTAGGTTATCCAATTGCTTAGTTGTGGGTTGTCGAGTTGACTTCCAATTTTCTTTGTCAAATACTCTGCGTCATTTATTCTCGGGTTAAAAAGTACACTACACTGAAATGTTGAAAACATAATTCAGAAAGTCACTTACTCAAAATATTTTTCGACTTCTACCATGTTAGTGAACATGTAAAGCATGGCCATGTTCTACTCCTCATACTCAACATGGTGTGCAGTGTACGACCCAACAGGTTGACCCTTGCATTGAAAAAGCTTAAGTTCGCTCAACGGTTCTTCTTCCGCGGCACGGTACCGACTCCTACGCACATTCACGTTGTGCTTGAGTGCGAAATACTTTGTTGAGAAGTTTGTGATCTCTTTACTTGCATAAGCCTCTGCGATACACCCCTCTACCCTTGCCTTGTTGCGCACTCTAACTCTAAGCTTTTTCAACTCTCTTTCCTGACTATACATCCATCTGAACTACGCAGGACCTCCAACCTTCGCCTCCCAAGGTAGATGCACCAGCAGATGTTGCATCACATTCATAAAACCAGGTGGGAAAGTTTTTTCCAACTTGCATACAAGTAATGGAATTCTCGCTCTAACTTCTCGCATCAACGTCTTCGAGATTTCCTTACCGCATATCCGCTATAGAAGTAATCGAGCTCGCTAACATCCTCCACAACTCATTATCAAAATAGCCACTAAACATTACGAATAAGTCTTTCCATGATAATATGGTAATCATGACTCTTTAGCCCGCTTAGCTTACGGTCCGACATTCACATCCCGCTTTATGTTAGATGCATAGCGATCGTGAAACTTTAGAGTTTTCAACCACCTCAAAATCTGTTTACGGTCTTTTGGCTTCACACAAGATGGAGCTCGTGGCGGCTCTCATTTCCATTTAAACCAACTTTAACCTCGAGCCACGGCCTAGCACAATGATCACCCATGTCTTTCCTAGCACTCACGTTATCCTTTGTTTTGTCGGTTACATCAAACACCATGCTTATGATGCTTTACGCCACATTGCGCTCTTGGTGCATCAAATCTATGTTATGCGGCAGAATCAAAGCTTTCGTAAGGCAACTCCCAAAGAAAAGAAATATGAGTCCGGTTGTGCTCCTTTCCATAGCCATTGAAACCCACTTCAGTAGATCGCATGTCGACTATGCCATTCACTATCTCCTCTCCTGTGAGTCGCCTGCGACCCTTTTTAACTTTCGTCCTTTTCAAATGCTTTGGCGTCGACCTAAAAGGGTGCCTCGACGGAAGCCATCGTCGATGGCAATCGAAGAATGTGATCTTTTACCGCGTGCGTGAGCTCAATGCATCGATGTCACCATACAAATTGGACAACACAGCGACCATGAACACACCAACCGCCCAAATGCCATATGCTAACAAATCATGGACCGACCACGTGTATGCGGCTCGTAAGGTAAATTTCACCACCAACGCTGTCTTATGCCTTTTCCCCTCGCCACAACTTCTTCAGCTCATCAATTAAGGACCGCATGAACACATTGAGATCCTTCCCTGGATGCTTAGGACCTGGAATGACAAGAGCAAGGAATATGAACCCCTCTTTCAAGCAAATCTCGGTGGAAGATTGTATGGCATGATGAAGACCGCCAACAAGAGTAGGGCTAGCCTTGTGCCGAAGGTGTGAAACCGTCCGTGGACAAACCAAGACGGACACTCCTAGGGTCGCTTGCAAATGCAGGATCGATCGGTCCAATGCCCGCCATGCTCGCCATCGACGGATGCACCATCATATCCGGTCTTTGTCCTCACGCTTACCTTCTTTGTGCCACCGCATATGTTTCATTGTTTCTTTTGACATGTACACCGCTTAAGTTTATCCGTGATCGGCATGTACCAAGCCGCTTAGTCGCGACCTTTGTAGTCACCGATACCCTTCCTCATCTACCACCTCAACGAATCAAGACTTACCGCAATGCATACAATGGGTATGCTTGTCATGATCCTTCCGTAACAAAGATGCAATTATTCTCGCACACATCAATCTTCCGTAATTCATCCCGAGGCCGCCATCAACTTTTTCGATTGGTACAAATCCTTTGGCATCTTGTGGTTAGCGGAAGGACATCATTCATTAGTTCAAGCAAAGCGCTGAAGTATTTGTTCGAAAAGTTGAACTTCGACTTCATCGACATAAGCCGTAACCGCCGCAGGACGGTCACATTGGTCAAGTCATGCGACTTCTCGTCCGAGGCGCCAAGTAGCCTATAGAATTCTTTAACCTCCTCCTACTGTGACCCTCCCGGAGTTAAATTCATCCCCCGCCAAGATCATCCAAAGATCTCTTCCATCCGGTCGTGATCCTCCACATGGTCCAAAGATCTCTTCCATCTCAATGGCTCGCCTCGGCCTCTCCATGACAAAGCACACCAAATAGTTAGGCATGAACCCGTTTTTGCAAATGTGATATCGCACTATATCCTTGCAGAGTAGCTGTTATTCTCGCAGAGGGTACACCAAAGAATACACATATTCGACTCCTCCAATAATGCTTGCTTCAAGAAAGCATCCGTGATCTACCCCCATTCCCTTGAGTGCCCCTCATCACTCCTCCATCCGTCATACATCACCCTTCGATCGGCACCCATTATCAAAGCTAAACAAATGAAACAATGTCAACGTACGACCGTGGCTTAGGTGACAAAGACAACCCTACTAGGAAAGATGTGTTCTAAACCCACCCAAGAATGGAGGCTATTGCATGCGACCTGTGACGTGCGCTACGAACCGAACGAAATTTCGACAGCATAACCCCGCTGTTCTCCAAATGCATGCTCGATGTCAAAAGGCCGGAGAACAACAGGTTATGTGGCCAAATCACGCTCGGATCGCCGACGCCACAGCCCTATGCAACAACCAACATTCTCGGGCTGTCCAAAATACGCTGGACAATTCCGAAACCGCGCACCTCACAAGCAAATGTGAGATGCGACGTTCCCGAACGGGTGATGCCTATGCTCTCTACTGTTCAATACAAACCCTAAACTCTAACGTTATATACAACGGCAGCGAGAAAATAAAAATATATACATCATATGCAGCGAATATAAAATGAGATAAAATAACTTTAAACGAATATAAAAAGAGATGAAATATACCTTCTCCAACGCCAGTGGGGGCGTCGCGGAGGGTCCGGGAGGGCGGGTGGCGCAAGCGACGGCGAGGCGGCGCTGACGGGCGGCGCTGGCGATGGCGCGACGGTGGCGCAGCGGCGGGCAGCAAAGCGGGTGGCGCTGGTCACGGGCGGCGGGCGGCATCTCGGTGACCGAGTGGGGTGGTGGCACGGCGGGAGGCGGCGGGCGGCGGCGCGCAGCGGCGGCGGGCAACGGCGCGGTGGCCGGCCGGGGCGGCGTGGTCGGGCGCAGCGCTGCCGGCAACCGACCGGGCGGCGCGTGCGCGTCGGGGCGGCGTGGCGGGCGGCCGGCCGAGGAGGCGCGCGCGCGAGGGAGGGCGCTGGCGCGGCTCGGAAGCCGAGTGGGGCGCGTAGAGGGCGCGTGGGGCACGCAGCGGTCGCGGGCGGCGGGCAACAGCAGCTGGGGACGGCGGCAAGCGGCGGCAGCGTGGCGGTGCCGGGCGGGCGGGGTGAGGCGCGGCAAGCGCGCGCACGACGGGCGGGGAGACAGACGGCGGCGGCTGGGTCGTGGGCGAGTGCGGGGCTGTGCGGGCCGAAGGGTTTTTTTGCCTCTGTTAAATTCGTGGGGGGTGTCCGGCCCACGAATTTAAAAGTTTAAATTCGTGGGTAATTGGTGGCCCACGAATTTAAATTTTTGAATTCGTGGGTAATTTCTGGCCCACGAATTTAAATGTTTAAATTCGTGGGTAATTGATGGCCCACGAATTTAAATGATTAAATTCGTGGGTGTTATTTGAGCCCATGAATTTAAATAAATAAATTCATGGGTTTCATTTTGGCCCACGAATTTAATAAAAAACGTGTGTTTTATAGAAATCGATGAATTTAAATAAATAAATTCGTGGGTATTTTGTGGGCATACGAATTTAAAAAACCCACGAATTTTTGTTTGTTTCTTGTAGTGAAAGGGGGCGCCGTTGGCATATTTGGGATGTTGATGTCTTGTCTGAGACAACTTAAGAACTTAATCTTGTCCGCCATTGAACTGGGCCTAACTGTACAACCACATGTCTGGTATGGGATAGACCTAGATGATTAATTTGCAATGTCTAAATTTGAGTACTGCCATTGGTGGTGTGGGTTCTGGATGGATGGGTAGATTCACATAGCTCAAGAAGGGCCTGATGGGCGAAACCTTAGTGGGCAGTACCGAGTTTAGATAGAGCATTGTAAAAGCTTTATTGTGATCTCTCTACTGACACACCAAAGGAAGTGTGTTATTTGCATAGCAACAAGACACGATCATGTCTTGTGGGTAAAGTAGTACAACCTCTACAGAGTATAAAACTATTTGAATAGATATATCCGCGGTCATGGACATGCCTAGGAATTTCACATAAGGTATAGGTTGTTTCATTAAATGTTGGAAGGTGGAATTGTTGGGATGTGAATAGGGAGTTCACTGTTGTTTTGTTGTCTAAAGATAACTTTGATGAATTTAGTGGTTTGATGATGGTTTTTAGATGGTGTTGGGTGAAGCCTCACCATTCTATTCGGGTTGTCTACTATTGATTTACCAATTATATATTATCTTTTTCGTAAATATGCTTTGAATCTATTTATTGTATTTAAATTCAAGTAGTTGCTTTTTGCAAAAGAACCATATAACTATCCTTTGTCAAGCCTTGCATGAATATATTGCATCATTTCTCTGCGGCTTGCTAATTAATTTTTGTACTCACGGTTATACACCTTTATTGATCAGTTGCTGAGGAAGGACCAGAAAATACAGAGTTCTATGAGGAGTACTATGAAGACTATGTAGATTAGGAAGGCGTTCCCTAGATGATTGCATGTGGCATATCGAATGGCTCAAGTTATTTTATTTGTGTTGCAATAGTTTATTTGTTTCTCTAAGCCCTTAAGGCATAGTGCTGTAAACTTTGACCATAAGGTCCGTGTCGGGACTGGATTTCCTAATCCGAACCCTCTGTTTATAACCTGTGCTAGTCCAGGAAAAGCTAGCACACACAGTGGAAACAATGATGACAACACATCCATTTCACGAAGCATATAATATTAATTAAGCAAAAGAGTAATAGCCTTATGGCCAATTATTACAAATAAGCAGCATCATAGCTTTGAGTGCAATAAGAAACAACGGAAACGAAATAACAAAAGCAGGATAAGCCCATCCATTTGCCCAACAGGCAATCGACTGGGGTTCGCGTCCTAGCATTCCGGATCACCTTCGTCGTAACCACAAGCTTAGGAATCGTAGTCTCCTTCGGCTTCTACGAACTCCTCTAAAAAGGTTGGGGGCACAAAATGTACTCCGCAAGTCTTGGAAACATAATGCATGATAACTATATGCAAGGCTAAACAATTGAAGGCATAATATGGCTCTTTTAGCATAAAGCAAAGTTTAACTATAAATACCAACAGTAATTTCACAAAGCATCATTTGATCAAAATGTAACTGAATAGTAATTGAATTTGATATGACAATTAAAGCAGGTTCCATCTACCTAACTGGCTCCATCCGCCAAACCATACCCCGAGAGTTCCATCTACTCACGGATTCCCAAACCATCATTTTCATTTAAAACAACACCATGAAATCTACAATGTGCAAGCATACCTCGCCTGCCCTTGACCATGGGCACGGCTACTTAAGTAGTTTTAACTCTGCAGAGTGTGTACACTTTACCCACAAGACATGATCGACTCTTGTTGCCAAGCTATCAACACACTTCCTTTGGTGTGTCGGCAGAAAGATCATGACAAGGCCTTTACAATGTACAACCCCACTATTAACATCGCCCGCTAAGGTTTCACCACTGTTAGGGTTCTAGCTGCCCAGTACAGAAGCCCCCTCTTGCGCCTGCCAACATCTGGCACTCACCAACTGGAGAAGCTAATAATGAGACGCACAAATTAATTAGCCAGGTCGTACCAATATAGACTTGTGGTTGTACGGTAGTGCTTGGTCCATGATAACACATGCTTCGGTCCTTAATTGACTAGGGCGGAACATTCACATACCAAGGTCTTGTGCTTTCTGCACCCGCCAAACATCCATCTGCCCTGGTCTAAACCATGTTTTCCACTTTATTTCATTTAAACAAAAGCAGCAACACCAATTGCGGTGACTTTACAAATAAGTTTCAACAATGTTTGAAGTGATTCCCATACTGGCATAATACCGAAATGTTTAAGCTGGACTAAGCAATTCTACCATTCCATGCTAACCTACTGGTTATCACCGAATAAACTAGCTAGTATTAACTAAGGTGACAAAGGTTTGACATGATCAATACCAATGAGGGTATAACAAATTCTGGTATTTAACTATACTCTAAAACTTTATTTAAAAGTACATTGCATAAAAGTAGCATGCATAATTTAAAACAACATAAGCTTTTTATAAAATTTTAGGATCAATATGTTCAAGGAAGACTTGCCTTCGATGCCTCTTGCTGGTTCTACCTCTGATTGTTGATTCGACTGATCTGAGACACGGGTATTATCAATTGAAAATCAAACCCGAGGATATTCCAAAGACTGCCTGCACCACTCGTTACGGATTATATGAATATACTGTAATGTCATTCGGACTTACAAATGCTCCTGCCAGTTTCATGTGTCTTATGAACAAAGTCTTTATGGAGTATTTGGATAAGTTCATAGTGGTATTCATTGATGACATTCTCATCTATTCTAAAACCAAAGAAGATCATGCGCAACATTTGCGTATGGTGCTTGAAAAACTTCGCGAGCATAAACTCTATGCCAAATTCGAGAAGTGTGAATTTTGGCTAAAAGAAGTTGCATTTCTTGGTCATATTCTATCTAAAGGTGGAATTGCAGCTGATCCAAGAAAGATCCAAGCTATCACAGAATGGGAGCCACCTCAATCTATTCCTAAACTTCGAAGTTTTCTCGGTTTAGAGGGATACTATCGCCGCTTTATCGAAAACTTCTCCAAAATCGCTCGAACAATGACTCAACCCTTGAAAAAGGAAAAAAAGTTTGAATGGATCCCAGAATGTGAAGCAAGTTTCCAAGAGCTTAAGAAAAGATTAACTTCAGCCCAATTCTCATCGTACCTGATATCCATAAGAGCTTTGAAGTATATTACGATGCATCACGACATGGTCTTGGATGTGTACTGATGCAAGAAGGAGAAGTTGTCGCATATGCTTCACGTCAACTTCGGCCGTATGAGCAAAACTATCCTACTCATGATTCGGAATTAGCAGCCGTTGTTCACTCTCTAAAAATCTGGAGACATTATCTTATTGGACATCGATGTGAAATCTATACAGATCATAAAAGTTTTAAATATTTCTTCACCCAACCAGATCTAAATTATAGGCAAAGAAGATGGCTAGAATTGATCAAAGACTATAATCTTGGCATTCATTACCATCCTAGTAAGGCTAATGTTGTAGCCGATGCTCTCAGCCGAAAACTTCATTGTCTTTTCATCTCCGACCAATCTGAGTTGCAAAATGAATCCAAAAACTCAATTTGGGTTTAGTTGAGGAAGGCTATGTTGCTACTCTAGAAGTGCAGCCAACTCTCAGGACTAATATAAAAGCCGCTCAACTCAAGGATGAAGCCGTTGCCAAAATCAGAAAACAATTGAAAGGTGGTATTGAATCTGAATTTTCTGAAAGCTCAGATGAAGTAATTATGCAAGGAAATCATATATATGTCTCCGAGGATCCTGAACTCAAGAAGTTGATTCTAAAGGAAGCTCATTGTCGACTTTTGTAGTCGGCAATAAAATTATGGTGCAGGCGCTAGATCTCAAACTCGAAGGTCACACAAGACAAGGGATTAGATAGGTTCAGACCCTCAGTGATGGAGGAAATACCCTAATCCTGTGTGCTGGGATTATACGGATCTCTTGGATCTAAGGATGCTCAAAGCGCAATGTGCTCTGGGCGATATGAGGTGTGCTATGCTCTAAGGCTTGATGATTTTTTCTACGTTGTCGCCCGCCCTCTCCCTTATATAGCGGGGGTGGGGTGGCTTACAGAGTCCTAATCGGTTAGGAGATTCCGATCGGTTACTAGATTCTAGTCGGTTACGGGATAGAGTTTACATCTTTATCTATCCTATTAACGACTCGGATTACAATCGTATCTTTTATATCCAAATACATATAACTGTCCACAAGATGTGCCCCTTCTGTGCGGTAGCAGTGCTTGGCATGGAGCTCATCCTTTGGGCCTTTTTCTTGGGCCCGCCTCCTCCTTAGGCGATACTGGGCCGATCCTGAAGATACCTGGTTTCATATATTTCCACAGTAGCCCCCAAGTGATTCATGATCCGATTGCGCTATTTTCGTATCCTGACCTTGATTCTGGATCAACATTTCTGATTTCCACCGTAAATTTCCAAATAGTGTCTCCATTTGATTTGAATGCTTCCTCTTGCAGCAAGGGGATTATGAAGGACTCGAATATAACCCTCAACTTCCTACTCTGACTGATTATAATCTTGTATCTGACAGGGTTGTAGTGAACGACTTCGTGGACCTGTCCCATATTTCAGATGTGGATTGGATACTTCTTCCCGTTGAAAAATGAAACTTTAATATCTTTTCCTTCCGTGGATCAATACTGGACGGTCTTCAAGGCTGCTTTGCTTCTCTGAATCAATCCAACTTCCGAAAACCTCTTTGGCTTCTAAAACTTCATTAACTTCAAGTCTCTTCGGCTTATGATGCATTTACTTCATCCTCACTGTTTTGGCTATAAAGGGCGAACCATAGCTTCGAAAACTTATCCTTTCTCGTTCAGTTCTCCATCTTCTTGCTTTAAGCTCCACCTTCCTTACGCGGGATTGCATGGCAGACCAAAGTCCTACGCTTGTTGAGCTGTGGGCACTCTTCGCGGTCGCCGTCGCTGAAGCGATGGAGGATAACGCCGTCGACACATTTCTCGAGATCTTCCCTGCTCTTCATGAAGTCAAGGAAGTTCTCGTGGAAGCACTCGGACGCGTGCGCCGCGGGGAGGTGTGAGATCCTTGTAAAAAATATCTCCCAGGCATAAAGCTATGGGGACATATATATAAAATAAAGAAATACCTTCTCAAAGTACTTTCCATGAATGTTATTTGTCGTTGCCTAAACCCAGCTTGGAACGTCTCGAAGCTCGCATGGCTTTTCGATTGAATGATATCCGCCACTGTCTGTCGTAGGGCGTCGCTTAGGCTCGACGTGAAGTGCATCGTATAGAGATTTGCACGACTCTTGGCCGAGCGGCATCCAAATCCGACTGGCGATGTATATATATTAGGTCCGATGACGATTTGCACGGCTCTTGGTCGAATAACGCTTATATCCGACTAATGTAGGATACAACTTAGGCTCTCTTGGAGCGTACTAAGACTTTCGTGGCTCATGGCTGAATGATGCTTGTACCCGACTGATGTAGGATACAACTTAGGCTCGTCCAGGAGCGCACCATGCTTACGTGGCTCTTGGCCGAGTGATACCTATACTCGACTGATGTCAGATGTAGCTTAGGCTCTCTTGGAGCGTATCAAGATTTACGTGGCCCTTGGCCGAGTGGTACCCATATCCGACTGGTGTAGGATACAGCTTAGTCTCAACTTGGAGCGTACCAGATTTTTCTTGGCTCATGGCCGGGCGATACCCATATCCGGCTGGTGCGGGATACAGCTCTGGTCCATCTCGGGACATATGGAGGTTTCATCCGAGTGGCATCCGTACTCATTTAATACGACGCACAGCTTTCTGACCCTCGTGAGGCATACCATTGGATTTGTGCCTGTTTAGGCTCAACTCGTGATATTTGATTCCGTCATGCGGTAACCACCTAGCGACCCAACATGGGGCATATCACGGGAGGATTTATTTTTAATCCAAACTAAAGGACATCAGCGTCGTGCTTGGAGCGGTAAGTGGTTAAACATCCCATCGTGGGGAGCAACGTGTCCTAGATTTGACTGGTCAAGCTGTGACTGCCTCTACCTATCAAGACGCCGTGCCCATGAATTATTACGGAATGCAGGGTAGGAATAGGTGTCCTGCAATTTTTCCCGCCAACTTGGCAAAACCCTAATCCTTCCCGCTGAGGTGAGATACTTTGCTGACAGATTCTCGTCTTCATCTCTGAATGGCTTCTCACTTTTAATCTTCCTTTCCAGGATCGCGTTGCCTTCTTCAGTGACGCGCCTCTTCTGAAAATGCCCACTCGCATAGGCGATTCCCCGAAGCGGCGAGCGAGTTCTCCCGCAGGAGATCCCGCAACCAAGAAGGGGAAGAAGACGGTGGCCAAAGACCCCGTGAAGCCCCGGCGCTCGACGGGAGGTCCCAAGATCCGGGACCCATCGGCACGAGCTCCAACGCCTTCGGCTCCCCGCTCCTGTGAGCCTGCGGCTCAGCCGAGTCTAATACCGAAGGACTCGGGCGTTCGGGAGGAGCCCCGGGTGCCGGTCTGCAGCGTCCCGAGTGGTCCTTCAGGGGCGGCCCTGCCGCTCGAATGAAGCCACCGATAAGGATGAAGAAGTCCGACAGGTTTGTTTCCCTATCGGCTCTTATTTGGCGCATTTCGCCGGTTTATTTGCTAATGGTTCTTCTTGTAGGGGTCCCTTATTCGATGTTCCTATCGGGGCATCGTCCGGGGTCCCAGTAGAGGCTGGGCCCCAGGACGTTCATGTTCCGATCGAGGAGGCCTCGCCTAAGGATGCTGGTGCGCCTGCCGAGCCCCAGCCGCCTTTTCCGACACCTCATGATCCGGCATCGGGCCCTGCTGCTCAGGAGCCTGTCTCCTGCCTGTCCCCCGAAGTTGAAGAGATCTCCCGGATTCCGCCGACCCCTGCTCGCCTCCGGCTTATAATGCAAGCAGCGTGGATCGATGAGGAGGACGGGTTGAAGCTCCTGGACGACTCAGAGGAGGAGGAAAAAGAGAGAAATGACTTTTACAGTCATGCCACGGCTTGCACACGTCTGGCCCGGGTAATCACTTCTCTACGTTCGCCGTTTTCTTTTTTATATGAGTCAGCATGTAGTCACCTTTCCCCGCGTTGATCGCAGAAAATAGTGGAGCGCTCTGAAAAGAAGGTCGAGTACCTCCGGAAGATGCTCCCGGAGGTCCGAACGCACCAGGATTACCTGGCCGAATTGGAGCAGATCAAGGCTGGGCATGTAGCCGAGCTGCGGGCTCTTCGGTCAGAGGTGCAGGCGCTGCGGGAGGAGAAGCTGGACGTTATGGGCTCCCTCCGTGGTGAATATTTCTTAACCTCCCCGTATTTCTCGTTCAGTCGGATGGTTTCTTGATTTCCTTATATCCGTGTCAGCTCGAGATTCCAACATCACGAAGCTCCAGGGGCGGCTCGAAGTCGCGGGAAACGCTGCGGGAGGAGAAGCTGGACGTTATGGGCTCCCTCCGTGGTGAATATTTCTTAACCTCCCCGTATTTCTCGTTCAGTCGGATGGTTTCTTGATTTCCTTATATCCGTGTCAGCTCGAGATTCCGACATCACGAAGCTCTAGGGGCGGCTCGAAGTCGCGGGAAAGGAGTTGGAAGGTACGTTTAGCCGCTCGGCCCTCTCTTGTCTTCGTCGTCTTCTGCATGGTCCCTGAAAATCTTCTTCGCCTGTAGATTATAAGTTCAAGACGCGGGCGCAGTACGCTATTTTCAATGACAAGGTTAATGCCCTTGAGATGTCTTGCTCAAAGCTCTGCGAAGCCTCGGGGCCCTTGCTGAGCTCGCTTCATCCCGAAGGCGAGAGGCCGCTCAATAGGGACCAAGTTATCAATCGGTTGGAGGAGGCCCCCAAGGAGCTCAAGAGACTTTTGAAGGAAGCGGCGACCAATGGTGCTAGCCAGGCTCTGGCGATCACAAAATTGCTTTACCCTCGAGTGGATCTTGAAGCTATCAAGGAGGGCTACGCCTGCAACGTAGATGAGGATCGGGCCGCCGAGCTTTGGGAGGAAGTCAAGGACACCTCTTTGTCTGTTGTAGAAACTTTGGACCTGTAAATTGAGTGTATATAAAGGCATTTTCTTGTCCTTGCATTTTTATCTTTAAATATGCATTTTTGCCAGAGTGATTTCAACATATCGTGTCTGACTAGTCCAGCCCCCAGGCTCTGAGGCATGGTTCGTGACACATGTCTCAGAGTCTTAAAATCGTGGGAGCGAAGCACTCGGACGCATAAATCTCGAGGAGATTATGTAAAAAATAACTTTAACATCGATCTTCTCATTCATAAAGAAACAATTCGAAATGCAAAGTTCAAGTGAAAAAACGACGTAGCTGTTCTATGTTCCAGGTGTTGCTGACAGCCGTGCCGTCTTCTCGCTTCAGCTTGTAAGCTCCAGGGCGTACCACCTCGTCGACGATGTAAAGGCCTTCCCAGCTTGGGGAGAGCTTATGCTCACATTTCTGATTCTTTCTAAGGACCAGATCTCCCTTGGAGAATGCGCGGCACCTCACATTGCGACCGTGATAGCGACGTAGGCTTTGGAGATACTTTGCCGACTGAATTGCTGCGATGTCCCTGGCTTCTTCCAGTCGGTCAAGGTCCTATAGCCGGCTTTCTTCTGAGGTGACTTCTTCATAGCTCCGGACCAGCGGAGATCCGAATTCTAATTCAGTGGGGAGGACTGCCTCCGAGCCGTACACCAGGAAGAAAGGTGACTGCCCGGTTGCTCTGCTAGGAGTGGTTCGCAACCCCCAGAGTACCGAAGGCAATTCTTTCACCAACCGAGTGGCGTATGGCTTTAGCCGATAAAAAATCCTTGCCTTCAGGCCTTGTAACACCATGCCGTTTGCTCGCTCGACCTGCCCATTGCTTCGGGGGTGGGCTACAGATGCGAAGCAGATTTTTATTCCAAGTTCGTCACACCAGTCTTGAAATACGCCGCTTCTGAATTTGGTGACGTTGTCCGTGATGATTCGGTTTGGAACTCCGAACCTAACCACGATTTCGTTGAAGAATTCTTTGGCTTTTGCTGCTGTTATTGTCGCGATTGGTTTGGCCTCCACCCATTTGGTGAATTTATCAACGGCCACGAACAGATGGGTATAACCACCGTGAGCCTTCTTGAAAGGTCCCATCATGTCGAGCCCCCAGACCGCAAACGGCCAGGTTATGGGGATGGTCTGTAGTTCCTGTGCCGGTTTGTTCATCTGACGCGCAAAGAACTGACATCCTTCGCATGTCCGAACGATGTCCTCTGCGTCAGTGACCGCAGTCGGCCAGAAAAATCCTCGACGATAGGCTTTGCCGACTAAGGTTGATGACGCCGCATGATTTCCACAAACTCCCGAGTGGATTTCCTTGAGAAGATCTCTCCCTTCTTGTTCTGATATGCACCGTCGTAGTACACTAGAGGAGCTCTTGCGATAGAGTTCTTCCCTGATCACCACATAGCTCTTGCTTCGGCGCATTATTCGTTCAGCTTGCACGCGGTCTTCAGGTAGCTCGTCCTTCATCAAATAGTCCAGATACGGAGCTGTCCAATCGGGGGTAATGACTAGGACTTCCGCTTCTACGCTCTTCTCGGCTAGGGCGTCCGTCTTCGACCGAGTGCTAATCGTGGGCTTTGTGAAATTCTTCGATGAATACTCCCATGGGTACTGTAGACTAGCAGGATCCCATTTTTGCTAGCTCGTCGGGTGCTTCATTGTCACGGCGAAGCACATGAATAAGTTTCAGGTCGTCAAAGTTACCTTCTAACTTGCGTACCTCCTAGCAGTAGGCTGCCATGTTGTCTTCGATGCAAGACCATTCTTTTTGCACTTGGTTGACCACGAGCATTGAGTCTCGGTGAACTGCCAAACGTCGAATACCGAGTGATATGGCGATACGGAGCCCATGGATGAATGCCTCGTACTCGGCGGCGTTGTTTGAAGCGGGAAAAAGTATTTGAAGAATGTACCTCAACCTTTCTCCACTTGGTGATATGAGCACGATACCAGCCCCCGTGCCGCTGAGCATGAGGGAACCATCAATGTACATTGTCCAGTACTCGAGCTCCTTGGTAACCGCCGGGCTTTGAAGCTCATCCACTCGGTAGTGAAGTCGCGGCGCTGAGACTTTATGGCAGTACGAGGCTTGAATAAGATATCGAAAGCTCCAAGCTCGATCGCCCACTTTGCAATTCTCCCAGTGACCTCCTGGTTGTGAAGTATATCTCTTATTGGGAAGGAGGTGATCACCGAAATAGTATGCTCTTGGAAGTAGTGCTTGAGTTTGCGAGACGTCAGGAGGACAGCATACAATAATTTTTGCACTTGCGGATACCACACCTTGGATTCGCTCAGGACTTTGCTGACGAAGTAGACCGGGTGTTGGATCTTCTACACGTGGCCCGACTCCTCCCTTTCTACAACGACCGCGTCGCTGACTACATGAGTCATTGCCGCGATGTAAAGTAGCAAGGGCTCCTCCGGCATCGGTGAAACCAATACCGGGGGCGTCGTCAGGAAGGTCTTCAAGTCTTCAAACGCATGCTGTGCCTCTGGAGTCCATTGGAACTTGTCATGCTTCTTGAGGAGTTTAAAGAAAGGCATACCTCGCATACCCAGTCGGGAAATGAACCTGCTAAGTGTGGCCATGCATCCTGTAAGCTTCTGGACGTCCTTTTGGCAAGTCGGCGGTTCCATTTTTTATATGGCCCTGATCTTCTTTGGGTTGGCCTCGATGCCTCGCTGTAATACGATAAACCCGAGCAGTTTTCCCGAAGATACTTCGAAAACACACTTCTCGGGATTAAGCTTCATGCTGAAAACCCTTAGACTCTCGAACGTTTCGGTCAGGTCGGCAATAAGCTCCTTCCTTTCTCGTCTTCACCATGACATCATCCACATATGCTTCCACATTGCGCCCGAGCTGGACATGAAAACACCGCTGTATTGCGTGCTGGTACGTTGCACTAGCATTTTTCAATCCGAACTCCATCGTGGTATAGCAAAAGGCTCCGAAAGGCGTGATGAATGAAGTTTTGATGTGATCTTCCGCTTTTAGGCGAATCTGGTGGTATCCTGAGTAGGCATCGAGAAAACTCAGAATTTCGCACCCGGCGGTCGAGTCAACCACCTGATCAATTCGAGGTAGCCCAAAGGGGTCCTTCAGGCATGCCTTATTGAGATCAGTATAATCAACGCACATGCGCCAAGTTTTATTCTTCTTTTGCACTAATACAGGGTTAGCCAACCAATCGGGATGATACACCTCTTTTATAAAACCTGTAGCTGAAAGCTTGGTGATTTCCTGCATGATGGCATTCCGGCGGTCCGGAGCGAATCGCCGAAGCCTTTGCTTGATTGGCTTTGCCTTTTCGTCGACGTGCAGTGAATGCTCGATCACCTCCCTTGGAACACTCGGCATGTCGAATGGTTTCCAGGCAAAGATGTCCTTGTTAGCCTGGAGAAAGGTGACGAGCGCGCCTTCCTATTTGTCCTCGAGCCCTATCCCGATCAAAGTTGTCTTAGACGGATCGGACGGGTCAAGAATGATTCTCTTGGTTCCTTCGCCGGGCTTCATACCTGACGTGGCCTGCTTCTTGGACGGGACGTCGCCTTCTTCCCGCAGCGTAGCAGCTTCTGTCCGGATTTTCTGTCTCGGCGGTCGCCTCCTGCAACTCAGCGAGTTCGTGGTTCTCTCGGTCGCATTGCAAGGATTGCTTGATGTCACTACGGACCGTGATGACGCCTTTGGGTCCCGGCATCTTCATCACCAGATATGTGTAGTGTGGGACGGCCATGAATCTAGCCAGACCAGGCCTTCCCAAGATAGCGTGGTACGATGTCTCGAAATCGGCCACATCGAAACTTACGTGCTCGGTCCATAAGTTGTCCTTGGTACCGAAAGTGACGGGCAAAGAAATCTGCCCGAGTGGAAACGAAGACGCCCCAGGGATCACTCTATGGAACGGCTGAGTGCTCGGCCTTAGCTCTGAGTGGGGAATGTTCATGTCGTCGAGGGTTTTGGCGAACAGGACATTGAGCCCACTCCCGCCATCGATCAAGACCTTCCTTAACTTTACGCTGCGAATAACAGGGTCAAGCACTAGAGGGAACTTACCCGGATGTAGAACCCGGTTGGGGTGATCCGAGCGATCAAAGGTGAACGGTACCTCGGACCACTTTAAATATTTGGGGGATGCTGGTTCCACCGCATTGATCTCCCGAACGGTAAGCTTTTGCTTCCGCTTGGACTCGTATCCGGTGGAGCCCCCATAAATGTAATTCAGCTCGAGCTACTAAAAATCGTGCTCACCGGGAGGGTCCTTCTTCTTGGCAGCCTCATCCTTCGCTGGAGCTGGTTGCCTATGGCTTTCACGCACAAAACGCTTCAGAGTGAAGCAGTCCTGGGCCGCGTGCTTTCCCTTTGGGTGCAAAGGGCATATCGCCTCCATGACAGAATTATAGTCGGGTGCCTCCCTCCGCGGGACTCGGGGCCGGTCACGGTCGGTTACTGCGACAAGCTCCTCGCCTTTCCGCTTCTTATCTCTGTGCTTGGAGGACTCGGGCTTGTCGCTTTTGTTCTTCTGCTGCGGGCGATCCTCTTGGCGCTCGGCCAGGGCATCTGAGGCCATGGAGTAGCGATCGGCCAGTGCAAACATCTCCTTCACAGAGGTTGGGGGTTTCCTGGACATTTTCTTGATTAGATCAGGATCACTTATCCCTTTTTGGAAGGCCACCACTACTACCGCTTCAGACACGTCCCTGACGGTGTTCTTCTTCTGCATGAAACACCGAATGAAATCTCTCAGCGTCTCGTCCTTCTTCTGGTGAAGCTAATACAAGTCCCACGGGGTGCCAGGCCTCTCGTAGGTTCCCTGGAAGTTCACGATAAACTGATCGCAGAGGTCGCTCCAGGAATCCACCGAGTTTGCCGGAAGTCCTGTGAGCCATGCTTGAGTTGAGGGGGTGAGATTGACTGACAGATAATTCGCCATCACGTTATAGTTTCCTCCGGCTGCTTTGATCGCCAGGGCATAGACCTGTAGCCAAGCTTCCGGATCTCGCTCCCCATCAAACTTTACGATGCCCTTGGGGTTGAAACCTTCGAGCCAAACCACTCGGCGCAACCGGGGAGTGAACGCTCGGATCCCGTCAATAGATCTCTCATCATGATGACAGGGAGATCGGCATGGCGAGCCTCTGGCTCGGCGATTGTTTTTAACTCGCCGGGGCGTAGTTCGGCGTGGCGAGCTCATGGCTCGACGATCGTCATTGTTCTGACCACGGTGATGATAGTCTCTATGGTCGTCGCGGTCGTCGTACCTCTGATCACTTCGTCGATCACGGCCGGTGCCGAAACGTTCGTAGTCGTCATGGTGCCCGCGTCGCTCTTCCTCGTCCCGCTCCTGCCGTCTGGCGGTGATGTCTTGGCGGAGGTCGCGGTTGATAATTCGGCGAGCATCGCTGACTGGTGGCGTATGGCGCCGACTACCTGTATTCCGACTGGTTGCAGTCCGACTGCTGGCGACACGAGTAGCCGCGTGGGAGAGCGAGTGAGCTTCACCTACCGGCTTTTCTAGATTCTGCTGGATTGCTACCGCCGTCACCATGGCCTTGATCTGGAATACGATCGGGGCCACCGGGCTGTCCGATGCAATCATCGGGTCCAGCGTGTCGAGAAGCGTCTTAGAGGCGACGATGTTCTGCATCAGCGTGCAGAAGACGGATTGGTCTCCCAACCTGGACTGCAGGATGTCCTCTTGGACATTGCGGCCGCGCGATTGAAGATATTGTGCCTGCACCTCCTTACCCTTACGAAGACGATCTTCCTCCACGGCCTCTTGGTCTTTTTGATGGAGATCGGCCCTCTGCTCCTCGATCGCGAAGACGCCACGAAAATCGCTGCAGTTCCTCACAATGCCGACTGGTTTTCTGTGTGAGTTAGAGCGGTATACCTGAGTTGGGTTAGCCTGATCTTCACCAGATTGGATCTGGTTTTGGACCAGGCACACAAGCTCTCTGCGCGCATCTGCGATGAAGTCCAGGCCCGAAGTGAAATGCCTGACTGGAGACGAAGGTGGCGATGAATCCGCCGATTGCTGCCATCGAGTCCGTTAGCCACTGTTGTAAAATTTGTTATACCATGGCGGGGTTTGCCATTGGTCTTGGTTGAACGAATTGTTTTCCCTCGGGCAAGTGATCGTGCAGTAAAGGGGTGCTTTCTAGCACATCGGGATGTGGATGTCTTGTCTGAGACAACTTAAGGACTTAATCTTGTGCGCCATTGAACTGGGCCTAACCGTACTACCATAAGTCTGGTATGGGACAGACCTAGCTGATTAATTTGCAATGTCTATCTTGAGTACTGCCAATCGGTGGTGTGGGTTCCGGGATGGATGGGTAGATTCGCAAGGCGCAAGAGGGCCCCTAAGGGGCAAAACCTTAGCGGGCAGTACCGAGTTTAGACAGTGCATTGTAAAGGCTTTGTCATGATATCTCTGTGACACACCAAAGGGAGTGTGTTAAGATCGATTGCACTAAGAGATGGTCATGTATTGTGGGTAAAGTTGTACAACCTCTGCAGAGTGTAAAACTATTCGAATAGCCACGTCCACGGTCATGGACAAGCCCGGGAATTTCACACGGGGTATAGAGTATTTCATGAAATGTGGAATGTGGAATTGTTGGGATGTGAACGGGGAGTTCACTGTTTTTTTGTTGTCTATCATTGATCTACTGGTTATTTATTTATCTTTTCATAAATATGCTTTCAATCTATTTATTGTATTTCAATTCAAGTTATTGCTTTCTGCAAATGAAACATATAGGCATCCTTGTCAAGCCGTGCATAAATATATTGCATCAATTCCCTACGGCTTGCTGAGTACTTTTTGTTCTCACGGCTATACGCCTTTGTTGATCAGTTGTTGACGAAGGATCAGGAAATGCTGAGTATCATGAGGAGGAATTCTATGAAGACTACGTGGATTAGGAATGCGTTCCCCAGACGATTGCCTGTGGCATGTCGAATGGCTCAACACTACAAGAAACAGAGAAAAATTCGTGGGTTTTTTAAATTCGTGGGCCAAAAAAAAACCCACGAATTTATTTATTTAAATTCGTCGGTTTGTATAAAACCCACGTTTTTAATTAAATTCGTGGGTCAAAATGAAACTCACGAATTTAATCATTTAAATTCGTGGGCCAGAAGTAACCCACGAATTTAAATATTTAAATTCGTGTGCCAAAAAATTACCCACGAATTTAAAAATTTAAATTGTAATAACAATTACCCACTAATTTAAGTTTTTAAATTCGTGGGCCCACCTTACCGATGAATTTATCCCGGGCAAAAAAACCCTACGGGCGCAGCCTCCCTCCCCGCCCGCCGTGCTCGCCTCCCTCCCCACGCCCGCCTCCTCACCCACGACGCTGCGCCGCCGCCGCTCGCGCCCGCTTCGCTTCGCTCGCTCGCCGCCTGCGCGCCGCCGCCCCACGGCGCCGTCAGCCCGCCCGCGCGCCCGCCCGCCGCTGCGCGCCGCTCCACTCGCCGCCGGAGCCACCCACTCGGCCGCCTCCGCAGCAGCGCGGCTTGCCGCTCGCCGCTCGAGAACCCGCCCTGCCGCCGCGCGCCGCCGCCCGCTCGCCGCCATTCGCCGCGTCGCCCTCGCCCGTCGGCCACGAGATTCCGCCGCCAGCTCGCCACCGCCATCGCTCGGCCAGATTTCGATCAACGGCCGCCCATGCTGCGCCGTCATCCGCGCTTCGCGGCGACGCGACCCGGCGATCGCCGGCCGCCTCGCCACATCGCCGCCTACCGCCGCCAAGACGCTGTGCCACCCGCCGCCGGCCACAGCGCTGCCGCCGCGGCCGCGGCGCCCGCCGCCCGCCTCGCCCGCCGCGCTTGCGCCCGGCTGCCCGCCCGCGGCGTCGCCGGCCGGCGCCGCGGCCACGCTGCTTCGCCCACGACGCCGCCGCCGGCGCCGTGCCCCTGGCCAAGGCTGCGCCGCCCGCGCCGCCTGCCGCGTGCCGCCCGCTCGCCGCCGCCGAGACGCCGCCACGCCGCTCGATGGCCGCGCCCCCACCCCGCCGCCTGTCGCCCGCGCGCGCCACCGCGCGCCATCGCCGATGCCGCCCGCCGGTGACGCCTCGCGTCGCCGGGCGCCACCCCGCCATCCCGGACCCTCGCGACGCCCCACCAAAGATTGAGAAGGTATATTTCGTCTCTTTTTATATTCATTTAAATTTATTTCATCTCATTTTATATTCGTTGCATATGATATATATATTTTTATTTTCTCGCTGCCGTTGTATATAAAGTTAGAGTTTAGGGTTTGTGTCGAACAGTAGAGAGCATAGGCGTCACCCGTTCGGGAACGGCGCATCTCACATTTGCTTGTGAGGTGCGCGGTTCCTAATTGTCTAGCGATTTTGGATGCCCGAGAATGTTGGTTGTTGCATAGGACACGTGACGCGTGAAGCGATCCGAACGTGATTTCGCCACATAACCTCGTTGTTCTCCGACGCACCAAAGATCGGCGGCGCTTGGAGAACAATAAGTTATCTTCGCCAAATTTCGTTCGTTTGTAGCGACGTTACGTGTCGCATGCAATAGCCTCCATTCTTGGGTGGGTTTAGGACAAATCTTTCCTAATAGGGTTGTCATTGTCACCTAAGCCACGGTCGACGCTGACATTGTTTCATTTGTTTAGCTTTGATAATGGGTGACGATCGAAGGGCGATGTATGACGGATGGAGGAGTGATGGGGGCACTCAAGGAATGGGCGATCACGGATGCTTTCTTGAAGCAAGCATTACCGGAGGAGCTGAATATGTGTATTGCCCGTGTACCCTCCGCGAGAATAACAGCTACTTCAAAGAAGGATATAGTGCAAGATCACATTTGCAAAACGGGTTCATGCCTAACTATTTGGTGTGGCACCGTCATGGAGAGGCCGCAGGCGTGCCATTGAGATGTAAGAGATGCCGACCATGTGGAGGATCACGACCGGATGGAAGACATGCCGATGATCTTGGCAGAGGGTTCAATTTAACTCCGGGAGGGTCACAGCCGAGGAGGTTAAGGAATTCTATAGGCTACTTGTCGCCTCGGACGAAGTCGCATGACTTGACCAATGTGACCGCCCCGCAGCGGTTACACGCTTATGTCGATGAAGTCGAAGTTCAACTTTTCGAACAAATGCTTCAACACTTTGCTTGAACTAATGAATGATGTCCTTCCGCCTAACCACAAGATGCCAAAGGATTTGTACCAATCGAAAAAGTTGATGGCGGCCTCGGGATGAATTACCGTAAGATTGATGTGTGCGAGAATAATTGCATGTCGTTATGGAAGGATCATGACAACGATACCCATTGTATGCATTGCGGTAAGTGCGCATTCGCTGAGGTGGTAGATGAGGAAGGGTATCACCACTACAAAGGTCGCGACTAAACAGCTTGGTACATGCCGATCACGGATAGGCTTAAATGATCGTACATGTCAAAAGAAACAAATAAACATATGCGGTGGCACAAAGAAGGTAAACGTGAGGACCAAGACCCGATATGATGGTGCATCCGTCGATGGCGAGGCATGGCGTGCATTGGACCGATTCGATCCTGCATTTGCAAGCGACCCTAGGAGTGTCCGTCTTGGTTTGTCCACGGACGGTTTCACACCTTTCAAAGACAAGCGCTAGCCCCTACTCTTGTTGGCCGGTCTTCATCATGCCATACAATCTTCCACCGAGATTTGCTTGAAAGAGGGGTTCATATTCCTTGCTCTTGTCATTCCAGTCCTAAGCATCCAGGAAGGATCTCAATGTGTTCATGCGCCCTTAATTGATGAGTCAAGAAGTTGTGGCGAGGGAAAAGGCATACGACAGCGTTGGTGGCGAGAATTTACCTTACGAGCCGCATACCGTGGTCGGTCCATGATTTGTTGGCATATGGCATTTGGGCGGTGGTGTGTTCATGGTCGCTGTGTTATCCAATTTGTATGGTCGACTCGATGCATTCAGCTCACGACGGTAAAAGATCACATTCTTCGATTGCCATCGACGATAGCTTCCGACAAGGCACCCTTTTAGGAACGACGCCAAAGCATTTCAAAAGGATGAAAGTTAAAAAGGGCGCCTGGCGACTCACGGAGAGGAGATAGGTGAGTGGCATAGTCGGCTTGTACGATCTACTAAGTGGGTTTCATCGGCTATGGAAAGGAGCACAACTCGACTCATATTTCTTTTCTTTGGGAGCTGCCTTACGCGAAAGCTTTGATTCTCGCAGATAACATAGATTTGATGCACCAAGAGCGCAATGTGGCGTAAAGCATCATAAGCATGGTGTTTGATGTAACCGACAAAACAAAGGATAACGTGAGTGCTAGGAAAGACATGGGTGATCATTGTTCTAGGCCGTGGCTCGAGGTTAAAGTTGGTTTAAATGGGAATGAGAGCCGCCACGAGCTCCATATCGTGTGAAGCCGTAAGACCGTAAACAGATTTTGAGGTGGTTGAAAACTCTAAAGTTTCGACCGCTATGCATCTAACATAAAACGGTCGTGAATGTTAGCACCGTAAGCTAAACGGGCTAAAGAGTCATGATTACCATATTATCATGGAAAGACTTGTTCCGTAATGTTTCGTGGCTATTTTGATAATGAGTTGTGGAGGATGTTGGCCGAGCTCGCCATTTCTACAGCAAATATGCGGTAAAGAAATCTCTAAGACGTTGATGCGTTAGAGAAGGGAATTCCATTGCTTGTATGCAAGTTGGAAAAACTTTCCCACTGGTTTTATGAATGTGATGCAACACCGCTTGGTGCATCTACCTTGGGAAGCGAAGGTTGGAGGTCCGCGCAGATTTAGATGGATGTATAGTCGAAAGGGAGTTGAAAAAGCTTAGAGCTACAATGCGCAACAAGGCAAGGGTAGAGGGTGTATCGCAGAGGCTTATGCACGTAAAGAGATCACAAACTTCTCAACAAAGTATTTCGCACGCAAGCACAACGTGAATGTCCGTAAGAATCGGTACCGTGCCGCGGAAGATGAACCATTGAGCGAACTTAAGCTTTTTCAATGCAAGGGTCAACTTGTTGGGTCGTACACTGCACACCATGTTGAGTATGCGGAGTGGAACATGGACATGCTTTACATGTTCACTAACATGGTAGAAGTTGAAAAATATTTTGAGTAAGTGACTTTCTGAATTATGTTTTCATCATTTCAGTGTAGTGTCCTTTTTAACCCGAGAATAAATGACGCAGAGTATTTGACAAAGAAAATTGGAAGTCAACTCAACAACCCACAACTAAGCAATTGGATAACCTACGTCATGATGGGTTCAAAGGCGGCCCAAGCTTCGTGCAATGGTTCCGTCAACATGTAATTTGACTATTTATTCATTTTTCTAAAATGAATTGTTGTTGTAACTTAATATTAGACTAACAGTGATGAATGTTGCTATATTGTGTATGCGTGATGCCTCCGTCCCTGAGGATCTCCGACAGCTCTCACATGGTGATGTGACGGCAAGGAGCTATAGTCGCTGTGATGTGAACGGTTCCGTTTTGAACAGTGAAATTAGAAGCTAGCCGTCCACTTGCGGCCACTTCTAACAGCGGAGTAGTCACAACGCCATCCGATTCCGGTGGCGATATATTAGACTACTACGGTGTTGTACAAAACATAATTGAGTATACCTTTGGGGTGGCAAAGATCCGAAGGTCGTGTTTTTGATTGCCATTGGTTCGATCCACACAACGGCACACGTGTCGATGACTTTGGGATGGTGGAGGTGAAGCACGATTCGCGGCTTGAGGCCATATCAATAACATCGTGCTTGCACATCGAGTTGAGCAGTGTACTACGAGCTATCCTCACCGTAGCTTGAAGGCTTGGTGGGTTGTATTTAAAGTTAACCTCAAGTATACCCTCCGGGATGTTTCGTATGTGGCAAGTAACGTAGAGGATGATGTGGGTGATGTATATCAAGAAGAAGCTATAGGGATTCTTTCCTTGTCTCCGACGGGCGGGACTCGATCAATTACCTACCGATGCCACAGACGTAATAACAGATGAACCGGCCCGTCACGGAAACGCCTCAAAAGTCGAGTAAGTATTGCACGCCTTCAAGCACGCCTCAATGAAATACGAGTCGCGTAGCGCATTCCACGCGCCGGCGACTTTTGATATGTATATTTTGTGAGATTATTGTTGCCTCGCTCATTTGTACAAGTCATTGTTGTCTCCTTCATTTTTACATGTTATAGTTGTCTCATTCTTTTTGCAAGTTATTTAAAATTATTTGTAAACTCAGATACTAACTCTTGTCAAATTTGAGCAGATGAGTATGTTCGGGCATCAGTTGACAAGCTTAAAGGCAAGTTCGGTGGTCGTCCTCGGAAGGTCGAGGAGCAAGGGTTTTGATGGTCGACTCGACGGCCGGCGGTGCCATATTTCTTTGGGCGACGTAGATTAGACAAATGGCAGAGCAGCTCCGAGGTGCTTGATGGCGAGCACGAGAAAAGCGCGGAGAGCGACCACAGGAGGACGAGGCGCAGGTAGGGGTTGTAGAGGAGGGGCAGTTGGGATGTGAGCATGATGACATGGGCGAGGCGGACGACGAGGAGGTCGTTGGGGGTGGTGGCGGTGGGACGACAGTCTGAATCTGACGCCGAGGCCGAGGCGTGGCAGATGCAGAGTTGGAGGCGACCTTAGAGCCGATTGAAGAGGGCGGGTCTTCTTGAGTACCATCAGTATATGTGTAGTATTGGATTATCATTTAATCTCCATATTTACATTGTAATGTCTATGAACTAATTATTTGCATTTCAGGTTTCGTAAAACCGTCTCAGTTCGTCCGAGATGCAACCCGGTCGATAGGAGGTTGATAGAGGTACACGGAAGCAGGTAACAGTTATATCTTCTCCTTTAGCATTAGCTAGGTGACAACTTATTGTTTTGATGCATCTTTGTCTTGTATTTTGTTGTAGGCACTTTGGAAAGAGCCGGGTTGGACTGGACGGGCCACATTACAAAGGTTAACGCCGTCTTTGGGAGCCCTTGGCGGTACTACTACCCCGGCATGGTTGAGTCGCGGGAAAGATTTGCGCCCACAACCGGAAGCACTCGGCGTTGAAGGAGAACGTGGAAGGAGGCGAAGACAACCAAACATGTCGTAGCAGATGTGGGTGGCTTCAGGTGAGTTTGCGTTATTTATTTACTCTATTTGAGTATTACTTTAAATGTAAGTACAATTTGACATGTGTGATTATATGCGGAGAGGTTCCGCTTGAGAACGAAGACGATTACAACGCTTTGAAGAAGGCCAAAAGCGTCTTCAACAGTGGCACAAAAGGTTGTTTGAGATTCATTCAAGAATGCACACATTCAAGCCGTCATCAATTTTACAAGAGGGTGAAGAAGGTGAACATGAGAAGAGGACCAGAGGCGAGGAGGATACACCTGACAGAACAAGAGTATCTCCAGAGCTCGGTCGATTGGATAATGAAGGACATGGAGGCTTGGAGGTGGATGTGCCGGTACTGGGGATCGGAGGATTTTCAAGAAAAATCAAATAGAAATCGAGGGAACAGAAGAAGTAGATTGGGGAAGCACAAGTACGGCGCAGACGGACACATTGGCCTAGAGCAACGCATGGTAAGTATCGGTATTATAATTGTTAGTGAATTTGTCACTATGTTTCTAACTTTGCATCGTAGGAGGCTGAAAGTGGGAGTACTCCCACTTTGTGGAAGTTTACATCCGGGGGCACCAAGGCGAGGATCCACAGAACCCGGATGTGTTGTGCGACGATGGGGCTAGTGAGAGGATGGTAAGTATAAATGACACAATATGTTTTGTGCAAATTTACATCCAGGAGCACCAAAATGCTGTTTTGTAGGCGTCATATGCAGAACAAATGACACAACGTCATGGGCCGGAGGTTTGATTGGAGAGCCGCACCGGTCGATGTGGAAGCGTTGTACCACGCTGGAGGGGGCCTAAAGCATGGGAGGTTCGTTAATAAAACTGATTTTATTTGTTTTCGCTCTACTAAGGAAAAAAAATTGCATGGTCACATTTGAGTATATATCGTTTGTAGGTGGGCCATAGGGGATGGAGTTGTGGACTGCGATCGTCCTCCACGAGGCTCGGTTTCCTCACAGGGGAGTGCTCGCTCGTCGAGGTCCGCACGAGGAGGCTCGTGAAGCGCGAGAGGAGGCTCGTCAAGCGCGAGAAGAGTCTCGTCAAGCACGAGAGGAAGCTCGTAGAAGCCGAGAAGACTTAGAATACATGAAAATGTATCTGCAGGTACAATCTCAACTTTGAACAAAACGCTCAAGTTTACATTTGTGATTAAAATCTAACAAACAATCTATATGCAAGAATCGTCACAATCTCTTGGACCTAACGTGCGGTGTTTCGCCTCTCTGTTCATGCAGTAAAGATACTTGAGTTCATTACGCTTTAATTCACTTAGCTCGTAAAATCACGAATTCACAAACCGGACTATTATGTCATAGGGCTCCCAGCCACCTCCCTCCTACATGTTTTCTCCGCACATGCAGCCACCACCACAAGGAGAAGCATCACAGGTGCTCGGCCTCCCTGCGCCCTTCATAAACCCTCATGGGATGAAGGCACCACCCCTAGGAGATGCACCTCAGGTTATATGATATTCTCATGCATTCTTTATTTTCAAAAACTCTATTATGTGTACTTCATATCACAAACTATGATCCACAGAGCTCCCACCTCCTCCTCCTTTCTACATGTTCAATCCACGATGCGACCACTTCTATAGGAGAGGCACCACGGTAAAGACGGATCGGTTCAATTCGTTATTTAAAATTTGAATGAATGATTTATATGTGGCATGATGTACTGTCTATGCCTTACAGGCTCCCACCTCCAAACCCGTTCTATATGTACCCACCACCTATGCCAAGCCAAGGAATGCCTATGTACTTCAACCCGTGGGACCTCCACCACCTCGAGACGACACCACATGTATGGATGTCGAAAATATTATAAGTTTGCGACACGAGCTAAGTTTGTCAATTCTTGTACAAATTGCCGTTTTGGATGTGTGATTGATTATCTAAGGATCGCTAGAATGTCTCCTTTTGGTTTGAGAGATTGGTATATATATTATAACGCAAATGTTTCTTTGTCTCACGAGTGGATGTCCTATTTACTAGAGAGGTCATGCAGAAAATTTGTACATTTCAATGACTTAGTTTTAAGCCGGTTTAAAGAGTTGAAAGGTTGGTTTCGGTCTTTTAGTAGAGGTAGTAGGTTTGGTGTCTCGTTTGTTAATTTTTCGTTAGCTTGAACTTTGTTGTGGAGTTTGATGACTTGGTGAGCTACCCGCCCCATCCCTTCCTTTCTCTTGCTCAAATTTAGGAACATATGCTTCCGTAGGAACTTTAGTTCATTCTTTGAATATGAGATTACATATGCTTCATTGAATATGAGATTACGTGCAATGGATGGACATATACTTAGTAGGAAATCTAGTTCATTCTTTTAGTATATATATCAATCTTAGTAATCTGTTGCAAAAGTGATAATTTTTGTTGAAATGCACAACTGAGTCGATTTTAGGATATTTAGGCAACTCTTTCTTAAACCTTGCACAAATCATCTCAATGTTCATACTTGAAAAGGTTAACTTGTGTGCTTATGAAAGTTCATTGTTTGTGCTCGGTAGATAAGTGATGGTTTACCAAATTATTAACCCATTACATGCTATTTGATTTTTCTTTACGTCAATAACTTTTGATTTGAACCTTATATTGTGTCGACTTCATGGAATTGAAAAGTTATCTTAAGACAACTTGTTCAATTGTGAACTTATGTTTTAAATGCTTTATATGGCATCCTTGTAGAATGTTGTTTGCCCATGTACAATCTGATTGTTTATCCTTGTAGAATGCTTCATATTTGTACTTTGTATATTGAACTCTTAAAATGACTACCAAAACTCTTAAATGCTTCTTTGAACTATTTTCACTGTTTGTTATCTTTTGAATACTCAGTGATGCAATTGGGGTCTTTGGAAGTTGAATTAAGTAATTTTAGTTGTAATCTTGGCCTTATGTTAATACTAGAGAGTATTACTTTGAGACTTCATTGAATATGAGATTGATGTTCATATGATTATTGCGGCATATCTTGACTAGCTAAAGACGTGTAGTTATTATATATAGTATCTGTTCTTGTTTAGCTTGACTGTCATATTGATATTCTCATATTGTGTCTTGGTTGAATAGTACTATTGATATTCTCATATTGACATTCATGTGAATCAGCATAATGTTACTTGTAGCACAACCTAAGTTAATCTTGAACTTGCGGGTTTCTAGGTCACGCCCTCCAAAGACGTACTAACGGCGACATCATAGAAGACATCTTCAACAAATACGACGGTGGTGGTAGCGCCCACAACTCTAACAACCCCGAGGCATGAATTCCATTGTGAGCTCGATTGGTGTATAATCTGTTGTACTTTATAACTTGTTGTGATGGATACGTTGTGATCGACTTATTGTGATGGACTTATTTTAATGGATCATGGATTGTATCTATTGCGGTTGTAATGTGTTGTACGTCATTGCGTAGTTTACAAATTGTCGTTGGATGTGTGATTGGATTATCTAAGGATCTCGCTAGAATGTCTCCTTCGGTTTGAGTGATTGATATATATATTATAACCGCAAATGTTTTTTGTCTCACGAGTGGATGTCCTATTTACAAGAGAGGTCATGCCGAAATTTTGTACATTTCGGAGACTTAGTTTTAAGCCGGTTTTGAAGAGTTAAAAGGTTGGTTTCAGTATTTTAGTACTGATAATAGGTTTGTTGTCTCGTTTGTTAATTCTTCATTCGCTTAAACTTCATTGTGGAGTTTGTCTTTTGTGTTAGTGTTTCTGATCAGATTTGAACAAAATAGATGATCCTTCTTATTTATTCTTCGCTTAGCAATTTTTAGTTTCAATTTTCTTTTTGCCTTTTCTTTTCTTCTTTAGTTGTTATATGTATTGAGTGCGATATATATATATATATATATATATATAAATACATACATTTGGATATATATACATTTTTTGTAAAATGACGATTAAATTCGTGGGTTTATTAAATCCACGAATTTAATCTATTTAAATTAAATGGGTTTAATAAACCCACGAATTTATCGATTAAATTGTGGGCTAAAAACCCACGAATTTATCGATTAAATTCATGGGTTTAATAAACCCACGAATTTAATCGATAAATTGTGAGTTTTTAGCCCACAATTTAATCTGTTAAATCGTGGATTAATAAACCCACAATTTAATCTATTTAAATTGTGGGTTTATTAAACCCACGAATTTAACTCGAAACCCAATTAAATTCGTGGGCTTAGCATAAACCCACGAATTTAACTTAAATTCGTGGGTACCCACGAATTTAATTAATTAATTTCGTTGAGTTAAATTCGTGAACTAAATTCGACGGTTTGCTCACGAATTTAAATTAAATTCGTGGGTTTTAGCTTAAATTCGTGGGTTTTTGGCCCACGAATTTTTCCCTGATTCTTGTAGTGCAAGTTATCTTTTCCACTACAATAGTTATTTGTTTCTTAAGCCCTTAAGGCATAATGGTGTAAACATTGACCATAAGGTCGTTTGCTTTATTTAATAATAATTTGCTTCTTCTTAGTTAATTCGTTGTGTGGAATGATATTTCATCTATGTTTCTACTGTGTGCACTAGCGTGATCCTGGACTAGTGCAATATACACAGAGGGTTTCGGATTTGCAAATCTGGGTCCCGACACTAAGCAGATGAACATTTTGAACAATACATATTATTGATGGAAGTTCTGCTCGGGGTGTATGGAAAAACAGAGCATCATAGACAGTAGCGTGCTGAAGAATTAGATTAGGTAAGAAAGATAGTTTTGGATTAGGTAAGAATTGGAGTAGGTAAGAAAGAAGTGCAGTAGTAGCCATGTGAAGAGGAGAAGAGAAGTTACAAGAAATTAATTTGGTGATCGACAATAGGTAACGTCATTATTATTTTTCGAGCAGGGACAATTGGCTAATGTAATAATCTTTCTCACAACCCATATGTCAAAGGTTTTAATCCAAAACTTAACATGTGGCTGCCTCTGTGATTAATTCACACAATATGTACTTCACATGATCACATATTCACATCAACAACACATGGTCACATAATCATTATAGCTTAGTGCATGTTACGAACAATTATTTGATACTTGTCAATTAGTTTCAATTTTGATTCTACCAGTTTTACACAAAGTTATGCTTTAGCAAGCTCCTCTTTCTTGATCAATCATCAAACACAACGACAAATATACCTACTGGTTCCATGGCTCTATTTTCAAGTACATGAGTATACATAATCCATGTGAAATTGACAAGACAAATGCAAAGCTGTATGTTCTAAGAGATATTTGTCTTTAGGAATCATGTATAAAAATATTTATCTTCATGAATCATGCATGTTCTAAGATATACTTTGGTCACCCTTCGAATGATACATGGTATCAATCCTTGCAGCATGCATTTTTCTCCAGAATTCAAAGCAGTATTTCCAGATTATTTTGCTTTTACAATTTTATTTCATACTTTTGTATATAATATTTGTGGCATACACAAAAATATTCAGCATTCTCTTGTGTTGCACCTTTGGAATTCAGTGGGTTTTAATAACCTTAAACTAGTGGAGAATAGTGATCCACACAATACAAATACCAAATACAACCATGCAAGAACCGTATATCTTAGAACATACATCAATATTAAACACTCAACATATATCATCAAAGAATAATCTGGTAGCAACCCACCATTCGTTGGAGTTGGACAGGACGAGTCCATGTGACGGCCGACGAAGGAGACGACAAGGAGGAGGACGGTGCCGAAGGGGTCACGGTTTCGCGAGGAGGGCGACGAAGGGGTACTCATGGTGAGCCTCGCGAGGAGGGCGACGAAGGGATCACAGTCGAGGCCAGCAACAGCGTCCTTGAGAGGCGGCGCCGGAGATGCCATCTGAGACGTGCCCTCGAGCGACAGGGAGGAGGCCGAAGCGCCAGGGAGGAGGTCGAGAATCGCTAGGGTTTGCGGGAGACGAAACACATAAGTCTGCGCTACGAACCTCAATCGATATGTTTATATAGCGGTCTGAGGTAATATCACAGACGGTTCGTAGTTAGAACCGTCTGTGATATGAACTTATCACAGACGGCTCGTATTCAAAACCGTCTGAGATCATATCACAGACGATTTTTAAATAAAACCGTCAGTGATATGGATGTATATCACTGACGGTTCATGAAGAGTACCGTCTGTAATTATATCACTGACGGTGTCACTATAGAACCGTCAGTGATGTTCTTTAGCACAGACGGTTTTTTCAAACCGTCTGTATTGGGGCGTCTACTATAAGCCTTTCTGTAGTAGTGCATATACACCTTGTAGACTTCAGTGCATACCAATTTTTTTGCATATGAACCAAAATCCAACCAAAAAATAAATGCATACCGAATTTTTTGCTACCCAAAATTTCAATGCTATACCCCGAAATTTCGCCCTCCACGGCCGAGATTTGCTCGCCGGCGCCCGGATTTGTCCGGATTTGGCCGGACTACAGAGAGAAGACGAGTGTGAGCTTGGGAAAGTGAAATTTGCAGAGGAAGCTGGAGACACACCCTGTGAACTTGTGAAGCCAGATCAATGATTGAAAATGTATTAAAACCAGTGCACTATGAACATATAAAACAATGTATTTGTCAACCCTAAAACACACCAGCACCCATAGCTTAGTGGTGAAGCTCACCTCTAGCAAATAAGAGGTCTTGAGTTCAAATCTTCATACTGGCATTTTTTCGTAACTTTTTTTTTTGCATAGTTTCAAGCATGTAAAAATTATAAAAACTTTTGTACATAGTTGGAAAGCATCAATTATGTTGTCATAAAATTTTGAGATGATGATAAATCATAAACAATTCCCAAAAATTATGGAAGTGTTACTTCACAGCAAGGTTCAAAATTTCGGCGAAATTTCGCCGCGATTTTGGATTTCGGACCACCCCGAAATCTCAAGTACCGGCAGGAAAAAAAATTTGAAATTGCTACAGTAAAAATCCGAAATTTCGTTTTTTTGGGCGAAATTTCGTGTTTTTTGGCCGGTTTTGAAAGTTTTAGGGCCAGATTTGACCGGATTTCGCACGAAATTTTGGGTTTTTTTGCCGAATTTTGGTTTTTTTTCCCAGATTGGACCAGATTTGAATTTTCAAATTCAAAAATTTGTCCTAAATAATTCCGAAATTTCGAAATTTCGCCGAAATTTCGTTATCCGGCCTAGGGCGAAATTTATTTCGAAATTTGAAACCTTACTTCACAGTAACTTTTTTTGGCATAGTTTCAAGCTTGTAAAAATAAAACAAAATTTGTACATAGCTGGAAAGCATCAATTATATTCTCATAAAATTTTGATATCATGATCAATCATAAATATTCCCAAAAAATGTTAATGTAGTACTTCACAGTTTTCGAACTGTACAGCATGTGCTTGTAACATATGCAATTTTTGATTGAATAGTCAAAAATAGTTTAAAACTTTTGAAACTTTTACAAAAGGGTTATGAGAGAGTTGTTAATATCTCATCAAAATTTTAGGTGATGATCAAACATGAAACAATTTATAAAATTCTAACACTGTCACTGCCTCGTTTATCCTAATTCAGTTTTTTATTTTTAAAACATAACAAATGATGTAAAAATAGTTTAATAAATTTTCTGTATTATTCTATATATCTTATGATAGTCCCATAAATTTTTCATACCATGAAAATACTTCCTCAATTTTCTAAAATTCGCACAATGTTTCTGTAGAACTGCTAAAAAGTCTCAAAAATTAACTTTTTTGACAAATTATCATTGAAGATCACTTCCTTATAGCTTATTGATGTCATTCCGGTCAAATCCGGCCGAAACATACCAAAATCCGGTTTTGGAAGGCGAAATCTCGACGGTATTGGGAGAAATCTCGCCGAAAAAAACGAAATCACAGTAGCATTTTCAAATTTGTTTCAAATTTTTTTATCCGGTCGATCTGTTGAATATCGTTGGGCTCCGAAATCCGACATTTCGGTGAAATTTCGCCGAATTTTGATACCCTGACTGTAGCACAGGCCGTGCCGGGCCCGAGAATCGGGCACGATGGGCGGCACGGCCCGGCACGAAACTATAGAATGGGCCGTACCGGGCCCGATGACTCAAGGCATGAGGAAGAATCCTAGCATGAAGGTCACCGACTCACAGAGCTTGACCGTCATGGATGCACCCAGTAGCATGAACGCCACCCCTATCACCGACACCTGAGAGAGACGAACAAAACAAGAGAAAGAGCTGAGAGAGATTGAGAGACGGTGCAAGAAGCTGCTCTCTCTTACTTGTTGTAACATCCCGTAAAATTTAAAAATATGAAAAATAACAAGTTTAGAAATTAAAAATGGAATTGAATAAGAATTTCAATTGGAATCAAGATTTTGATTTGTAAACAATATCTTTTCCTCTTTTCTTACATTCTAAACTTAAGAAAAGAAATATTTCAATATTAAAACTATTTTTTCCAAAAAAAACAAAATATAAAAATAAATTTGAGATGTGATACTTAATTTGAATTTTAATTTCTTGAGTTTTCTAAATTATTGGTTTACCTTGAGTTTTGTGGAAATGGTAAATGTTAAAAGTTATACGTGTGGAAATGGTAAATGTTAAAAGTAAAAAAGATAAAAGTCTAAAGCCAATAAAATTTTTAAAAATCTTAGATAAATCCCAGATCTATCCAGGATCCTGATTATGCAACTTGCATTGATCTAGATTAATAAAATAAATTAAAAAGACAAAAATAATCCAGTCTAGATACTCTGAACCGACCTTGTAAGAATTCTTCAGAAGTCACTCGACCTTAACCAGAGTTAAAATTTTAAACATGCCGACATATTAATCTTACACATCCCTGGTAAAAATATCAAGAATTTATCCCTTCATTAATTATTTTTAGATATTCAAAAATAGTCAATTAGAAAAGCTAAAAATGGTAATGTCAGAATTATTAAAATTAAAATATACAATATAAAAGTCTTAAAATTTTATATCATGTCAATAATGCTATTTCAGATCTCCATAAAAAGTTTCATCAAATAATAAACTGATTTTGATCTTAAATTAAATAAAAATCAGAATCAATAGAAAATGACAACTATGCATTGTCAGATTTTCATCAAATATTTTTACTAAGAATGTTTATCTAAAATTTTACTGTACTCTCATCTTTACCTTGCCAACATCTACAAAAAATCTCTTAAATATTGAGTCATTTTCATTACCTAATCCTATGAATCTATCCGTGCGGTCCGGAGTGTTCGGCAGAATTCTCCTCTTTTCTCTCTCTGACATGTGGGCCCATCCCTTAACTCGGCCCCACGAGCCAGACCAAACCGCCTTTTCCCTCAGTCGTTTCCAGCCGGGCCCCACTCGTCAGCTCCCTTTCCCGTTCCTTCTTCTCCCTCTCCTCTCGATCTCTCGCTTGAGACAGCCGAGCCAGTGCCGCCTTCCTTCTTGTCTTCTTCTCGCCGCAATTGAGCAAGCCCGAGGCCGCCTCATCACCGCCATTCCTGCTAGTTCATTGCTTCAGTGATAATTTCCTCTGGCTGTGCCCGATAAGGCCAAGAAAACTCGCGCACCATCCCGCCGAGCCGCCATCCTCTTCCTAGCGCTCAAATGCTATGCCGAACCGACCTCTCCCTCTATATAAAGCGCCTCAACTTTTCCTTGGCACATCATACTCTTATCAGCCCATCCCATAGCCTTGAGCATTTCTTTCGCACCACCATGTTCCCAAACTGCGGCCTCTGTCCAAGAATGGGAAAACTCCAATTAAACTTGTACATCGAACCATAGCTTGAATCACTTAGCATGAGGCTTCCTCGTAGCACCTAGTACCTTTCTCCGTATTCAATTCAAGTCCATCTTCTCCGACGAGCCACAACATCGAGTTTCCCCTTCCGCCACCGCCCTCGCTCGGTGAGACCCTTCTTCCGCATGCTTTTCTTTCTAATTAAGTACCCAAATCGATCACTCATCACTCCCTGATGCTAATCCTTGTGATCTTCAAGCTCAGGAGTCCCTACAACCTCACCTCCGCCTTTCAGCCATGGCCTCCGCCGCCCCCTCTCGGTGGCAACACCATTTCCGGCCATCTCCGACCAAATCAGTTCCACGCCTCCGGCCTTCTCTCGTCGGCGACGAGCCTCGGCGCCGTCTCCCCTGCCCCGGGTCACCGCCAAGCGGGCCATGGTTGTCAACCTCTCGTGCGCGTTGTGCCTCTGCCGTGCGGGCCCCGCTCCTCAGTCTCGCGCGCACGCAGCCTCTCGGTGCCAAGCCGGGCCATCTTGTCAGTGCATCAGCCAGCCAAGTCCAGAAAAGGAAAGCATAATTTCAACCCGAAGGCGTACTTTCCTATTTTGGTATATTCTCAAATTTCAGTATTTTCCTAAACCGAATGCATTCAATTGCTTATATCTTTTGCATTCCAGCTCCAAATGAAATGAAGTAAATTTCTAAATTCATGGTAAATCACGAAGATTCAGAGTATACAAAAATATTAGAAAAATGAACTCTGTTTAAATTTTAAATTTAATTCCAAAAAAAGGGATCAAAATATGTCACATATAGAATTTTTACAAATGAACTTCAATTTGAATGAAATCAATTTTGTTAGAAACCTTAATTCCTCAAGAACCTAAATATACAAAATTATTTATATTTTGACATGATTTACATCATTTTCTAAAGAAAGTTGTTTCTAATGCATTAAATATTCAAATATGCATATCTTCTGCAAAAATGATTTAGATCGTGTCGAATTAGTTTCTATGTGTTTAAAAGTGAGTAATCTACATAGATATGCAAAAATATTTAGAATTTAATCTAGATTGAATTAAATTTGAAGATAGATTACTTTCCAATGCATAGAAATTGAAATAAATATAACTTGAAGCATACAAGTTCAAATAATGATAACATGATTCCCATGCCATCAATAAAATCATAATACCCTGTTATACAAAAATATTCCATGTTGGTGCAGATTTGGATTATGTACATGTTAAACCTTAATGTTTACTTATATGAAAAACTCTCAGATAAAAGTAAAATGTTGTGAAACCAACTTTAAAACACTCTTAGCGATGTCCCATGCTAATGCCGGAAAAATGGATAAATAATCATATAAGGTGCAGTCGCAAATTAAGAACTAAAACAAAACCTTTATCGCATAGATTATAAAACTGCTTAAACCTTTTCAACAGCCCGTAGAATATCTCGTCTTAATGCAAATCTTATGAAGATCAGTTTAGAAATGATATTTAAGATATATACTAACATAATCTAGAAAAATATTTTTATTACAACTTGCTTTGCATCTAAACCCGGCTAGTCCAATACCCTTAAGTAATATGGTTGTCACAACCCTTAATATCATATAAGCTTTTTCAGCAATGAATATGAAGTCTCATCTAAACATTAAAATATATGAAATTAGGTTAGAAATGTTCTTCAAAGTATAGACTATTCCATTCTGAAGAAATAATCTTATTTCATCATATTTTGCATATAAATCCTATTAGCCAAATAACCTTAAGTGTTACGTCTCATGGACTCGATTATATATGAATAAGCAAACTTTGTAATAACGAGGAAATCTGTAGCTAATATATTTGTATCACCAGAACCTTCTTAAAAACCATAAGTAAATCCAGTAACCTAGCTCAATAAGATCTAACATATTCAAAGTCACTTATTATGCAAAATCAATTAAAAAGGATTAGGTGCTATTCATTTATAGCTTTTAGCTCATTTGTCTAATATGTTAATTCTATTAATCCAAATAATTTTAGCATCTATAATTCGAGATTATAAATGAAGAATTCATAATTTTAGCTTCTTGAATTCGTAATTCAAGAATAGATAACCTGTAGAAGAAGCCACGTTTTGTTCATCATAAAAGCTATTAACAATATGAATGTGTAAATATCTAAATCATAACATCTTGAAATCATTTAAGTCAACCCTAAATCATTCCTGTTTTCTGCAGTGAATCTTTATTTGATTTTACATGCATTTTCTTTTGCCCTTATTAAAGTTGGATAATTGCTATGTTTCCGATTGAACGACGCGTAGAATCCGACGTCGCTACTTCCGTCGTTGCCTCCGTCAGCCGTGGCTTCGTCTTCATCGTAAGCAGTAAATAAGCAAGGCAAGCACCCCCTTTGATCATATTGATCCCAGTTTTATAAATGTTTTCATTAAATGTTTTACTGCATACTTTGTTTTTATTAAAGTCTGCTATACTACGGGTAATGGTAGTTGTACCTGTAGCTACTTAGAACTTTCTTGATAAGTATGAGATTGTGAACCTTGATAACCCTAGAATAACTTAGACAGTAATTGGTGTCAATTTTGGTTAATCAAACTTAGTGTTATGCTTAGCTATGCTTAAAGCAACATAAAACTTGGATATGATTAAAAATGTTGGATATGACATTTAATGGGTATGACCTTTCTTGTGGTTGGTATTTCGGTTGGAAAATGAAAATAAAACTATGGTTTAGATGCGAGCAATTATTGGCAATAGCCGGGAGTGCATGTCTTTTGCACGTAGTGTAGGGGGGTCTATTTCCCGTGTCGGATTAAGGACCGAGCTATGGGTTGTTTTCAGGCCAAGAATTACCGTACAACCACAAGTACTGGTATGGGACAGCCTTAAACCGATTAAGTTATCTAGTTTAACTTTGCACTTTGGAAGGCTGGAGCAGTACAAGCTGTTTCTTAATGAATTGCTCGAAGGGACGTCCACACCGAGGTGATCATGGATCAAACGTTTACCGATACACCGCAGCACGCCGTACTCTGGGGAAGTTTCATCATTTCTATGCTCTGAGTTCTTCTGCCATAGTATGGGTTTAACTTCCCGGAGTGCAAAGTTAACCTAAGTAATGTAAAGGTTTTCGTCATAAACATTCTGGCCACTACGCCAAAGGTGCTGAACTATGCGGCAAAAGGAAAAGGTCTTGACTTGTGGGTAAAGATGTACACCTCTGCAGTGTGTAAAAATAATCGATTAGCCGTACCCGCGGTTATGGGAACTTGGTAAAGTCATCACATAGTTAGCAGTTTTGTTTATTTTCATAAAATCTGGTTTCTACCGTGTGTCGGCAATTCCTACTGTGTGTCAGTGGGAATGGTTTGTGGATATGGTCAGATACCAGTTCGTGATTTCACTTACTCGTACTTTACATACTGTTATTTCAGTATTAAATTGCTTTTACTTAAGATTTGTTTTGCAATCTACTATTCTGTATTTACATTTCAAATTGGCTTTATGCAAACTAACCATACTAGCCTTTCCTTTGAAATGGCTTGCATATATCATAGGTTTTGCAAAAGTCTTGCGTAGTACGAAAGTACTCACCCTTGCTTAATTGTTGTTTTTAGGTGAAAAATCAGATTAGTCCGATGCAACATATTTATCACAGGATTCGGGGTATTGACGATGAAGCTTTTCTAGGGATTATGCCTTGTCAGTTGCCTGATGTTTGGATGGGCACAATACAAGAATTTTAATCCTTTCCGTTGCACTTCACTATGTGTTGTAAGATTTTATTGTATACATTACTATTATCTTTTGTAATAAAGAGTATGGATGTGATATCAATTGTTATAAATGTGCGTGCTCGCCACTGATCATGGGACTAGTACTGTATGCACATGAGATTTCCATTTTTGCATTTATGTGAAAATGGGGTTCATTACACTCGTCCCTCTCAATCTCTCTCAGCTCTCTCTCACCCGCCTCTCTCAATCTCTCTCGCCTGTCTCACTCACTCTCTTTCTCACCCATTGCCCCCTCTCTCTCCCGTGTTGAGCACATCCCCCTCACTCTATGTAACTGTTCAAGATTAAATAAATTTTAATTCTTTTTCTCACAATATTTGCATCCATTGCCTCAACTCCATGCGTCTCCAGCTCCTTTCCTCTTGTTGCAATAGTGCAAATGGGTCGGACTTGGGCCGGCACGGCACGAAGTAGGCACGAAACATAAGTGGGCCGTGCCTGGGCTCGCCGAAGATGAGCCGGGCTGTGAGACCCCGTTCTGATGAACAGGAACCTCCATGTGATTACTGTGCTATTCCCTAGATCAGTAGCTAGCACTCACATGTTTACCACAATCAATTACAGCGGAAACTAATACATAAAGGAAAAGCTACAACTCAGAGAATAAGGCAGCAAAAGAAATAATATCTTGTAGTTTGCCCATCCGACCCGCAGGCAACTGACAAGGCATAAACTCCAGATAGAACACGACGAAGAAGATCCCGCAACCTACGACGAAATGAGACTCGAAGCCTTGCTAACTCATCCACCTAAAATAATAATTAAGCAAGGGTGAGTACTTTACGTACTCAGCAAGACTTGAGCAAAACCTATAATATATGCAGGCCATTTCAAAGGAAAGGCTAATACAGTTAATTTGCATAAAGCGAAATTGAATTGTAAAACAAGTTATCATTTGCAAACGGAATTTATAAAAGCAAGTTGATTGATAAGAAATATATACAGCAGTAAGTAATACTCACAGTCCTCCATGACGTGAGTTCGAATAATCCAAACCACAAGGTCCATCAATGCCAGCCCTTCGACATAAAGAAACAGTTGCTAAAACAAATTCAGAACAAACCCATTTTAGAAAATACCAAAGATTCTAACATTGGGAGGATTTTCCCCAAGTGCCCATAACCGCGGCCACGGCTAATCGATTAGATTTACACTCTGCAGAGGTGTACACTTTACCCACAAGGAATGATCAACCTTTTCGCCAGAACAATTAACACACTTCCTTTGGTGTGTTGGCAAGGAGATCATACAGAGCTGTTACATTATCTAGACGTGGCTTTACACCAGCCCGGGACGTTAACCCTCGCCCTGAAGACAGAGACACTCACCCAAGTCGTGGATCCACATTTATCACACACACACCACGTCTCTGTCCAGGGCAAGGCATACACCGTTGCATTGGTATGTACAAACCCCTACAGACAGACCTGATCGGACTGCCTGTGCAATCTCCCGCCTTCCTTAGATGCAAAGCCACATCTAAACAACTTAATAGGCTAAGACCCGCCCATACAAGCCCTCGTGGTTGCACGAAAAACATGGATCTACAACATCCCATTTGCTCGGTCCTTAATCCGACACGGGCGATACTCCACCCTAGACTACGTGCAAACCCGTCTGCACATCCGGCTATTGCCAATAATCGCCCGTGTCAAACCATAATTTTATTTTGGGGTTTTTAGCAAACTACCAGCAACCATTTTCCCAAAAAGGACCATTTAGGTTCCAAATAAAACATTTCAGGAAACAATTTTAATCATGATCATCTGCCCCACAAAACTAAAGCATGGCTAAGCATGACTAATATGATCACATATACCCAAGATGACATTAAGTATTGTCAAGCCTTATTCTATGGTTATCAAGGTTCACATGTGCATAATTATCAAGGAGTTTCATGAGACAACAGGTATATCTACCAGTACCACAAAATAGCGAATTTACAGAAAGTAAACGCATGCATGAAACATTTTAGTAAACACAATGCAAATCAAATACTGGGATCAAGATGGTCAAAGGGGCGCTTGCCTTGCTTAATCATTGCTTACGGTGAAGACGAGGTTGCAATAGATGAAGTCAACGACGGAAACGGCGACATCGGGTTCTACACGTCGTTCAACGGAAATAAAGCAAATAACAAGCTTTAATAAGGGCAAAAAGAAAACGGACAGCAAATCAAATAAAGATTCACTACAGAAAACAGGAATGCTTTAGGGTTTAATTATGATTTTAAGATCTCATGAATTAGATAATTACATATTCATATACTTAATAGCTTTTATGATGAACAAAACAAGGTTCCTTTAAAAGATTAAGCATACTTGCTTTATGAATTCAAGAGGCTAAAATTATGAATTCTTACTTTTATAACTTCGAATTATAGATGCTAAAATTATTTGGATTAATAGAATTAAAACATTAGAAAAAGGGGTTATGCGAATAGTACTTAATCTGAATCGATATTACACAAGGAACGATTTTGAATAAGGTACATTTGCTAAGTTAGGTTTTTGGACTTATTTATGGTTTCCAACAAGGTTCTGGTGATACAAATATATTAATTACAGATTTCTTCATTATTACAAAGTTTGCTTATTCATATTATGAAGCTCATTAAACATAATACTTAGGGTTATTTAGCTAATAGGATTTATACGCAAAACATGATGAAATAAGATTATTTCTTCGGAATTGGATAGCATATACTTTGACGAATATATCTAAGCTAATTTCATACATTTTAGTGTTTAGACAAGACATTAAATTCATTGTTGAAAAAGCTTATATGATATCAAAGGTTATGACAACCATAATTTTTAAGGGTATTGAACTAACAGGATTTAGTTGATAAGCATGTGGTAAACAAAATATTTTTCTAGAATATGGTAGTACATATCCTAAATATCATTTCTAGATTAATCTTCTTAATAATTGCATTTAGACGATATGTTTTACAGGCTGTTGAAAATGCTTAAGTAGTTTTATAGTTTACACGATAAAGGTTCAGTTTTAGTTCTTAGTTTGCGACTGCACTTTACATGATTATGCGTCCATTTTTCTGGCATTAGCAGGGTACGATCTTAAAAGTGTTTTAGAACTGGTTTGGCATTATTTTGATCTCGGCCGCGAAAGATTATAAGCTTACGAAGAATAAAGTCTTTATAAACTTAATCCAAATTAGTTCTTTTAGCTAACTATATCTTTTAGAATTTACTGAGATTATCCCTATCTATTCTGCTACTTAATTTGTGAGATTATACATACATTTTATCTTCTCAAATGATAAGCATATATTCTTTATCTCAGATTGCGTCTGCACACATGAAACATGTTATTGCTTTATTTAAAAACACTGTGATAGCAATTAGTTTCTGGAAATATATGTTCATCTACTACTTTGGGTTTGGTTCTAGTCATGGGACTACTTTTCCACTCTACTGGACCCTTCCTGCCAACAGCTAGAGAGGATAATTAAGAATGCTAGATGTTATCTAAACTTGATATGTTAATTTTATCTCAAGTTTAGGAAGGATGCAGATTTGTGGATGTAATTAGTTGTATTGACAGAAATTGAATAGTGTATCAGACTTTGCCTCTATTTTCGTTTTTCTGTTTCAGAGCCTGAAAAACTTTAGAGCAAGTTCAGGGAACCTGAACTTCCTGAGATCAGAGAACTTCCACTTCTAATCCTTCAAGTTCTGAATTAGTTAGTTAATTGTGCACCCAATTAATTAGTCCTGATTAAGTCGATCATGCGTCTGGACAGCCATACAACACTCATTTGCCAAGGACAATTCTACATATTAGAACATTATTTTAAACTTGTATAATTGGCATGTGAACTTTTACAGGATATGTGGATATACATGTATGCTTAGAGAATACTGGGACTGAATCAAGTCGCACTTGGTTTAAGTCTCTATATTTGATTTTGATCAGATTAAGTTATTAAACTATCTTTACTTTCTTCAAGACCTTTTCAAGTTAACTGAATTTTGCTTGAGGTTCTGATGTTTGATTGAACTAATCAACATCATTCAAAATGAACTCCTAGTATTTTCAATTCAGAGATTAAAATGGTCAGGTTTTACCTTCTGTCTTTGGCCATGGTTCAGATTACTAGCTTGGTTTAGACAAGGATGGTCTCAGCTTGGAACTAACTTAATTCCTAGTCAGTTCGACCCTTGCGTCATTTTCTTATAATCAGGATGTTATTTTAATTTTGCAAACTTAGCATGGGCATTCATGTACATCTAGGACAGGGATTAATTTGAGTTAAACTCTACTTAATTTAAGATCTTGGTATTTGGGATTAGAAACTTAAGTAAACTATTTATGCTTGCTAAGTTAACCTTAATTTGGTACTAATTAAATCAGAGATGCTTACAACACTGAACTGGTTTAAAAACTTATTCTTCCTGGCTTTAGTTTTGGACCATCCAACTTATTTCTCTACTTGCCATGAATAAAAGATGTTAACTATATTTCTTAACAATGGTCTCTATTAGTTTTGGGGCCACTGGTCAGTGAAAAGGAATCAAGAACAGAGCACGTACTACAGTTCATGGAGGACGCTCGGGCGCATGATTGACGAGCAAGGCCAACGGTGGTGCGGCTGCAGGGGGAATAAGGCGAGGCTAGAAATGGGTTGTTGAGGTCTCACTGAACCCACGATAGCCAACAGCCGGAGCTCCGGTGAGCTGCGGCGGTGGCGCAACAGCCAAGGGCGGCGGCGGTAGGAGGCGTCTGGTGGCCGAGCTCTACAGCAAGAGGGACTTCAAATTGATTCGAGGTATTTGATTGTGGTTGAGTGACGAAGCTCTCAGAGCCAGCAATTGAGAAATGGTGCCCTCACCATGGACGGGAGCTGCAGCTTGGCTTGGATGGAAGCTTTGGTTAGCTTTGAACCTTGGTATGGGGAAGACTCAGTGGCTGGCTTTGGCGTGGGAGCTATGGACTTGTGCGTGAGAATGAATCAACAATGGCTGGCTTAAGGAATTCTCTGGAATTTGGCAAGGTGTCCCCAAAGAACAGTAGACAAGATGGCTTCAGTACTAGGCATCGAAATGGCGATCAACTGAGTTGGAAAATTTTGAAACTTTTTGACCATGATCTACTGGGAGTGGTTAGCTTTCAGTAAAATTTTGAGATGAAAATACCGCATGTTTAATTAATTAAAATTCTGACACTGTACACTGCTCAGAATTTTGATTTCGGATTTTGATTTATTTAAGGATGAAAATTTTATTATTTATTTTTAAAACTTTTTGTAAAAGCTTGGTTTGGGTTAATAATGTCTGTATAATAATTTCAAGTCAAAATATGGTGAAATGAGTTTACAAAAATTCTGACATGTTAATTTTCAGATTTTTAAGGTCTCTGTTTTTGAATTTTAAAAGACCTTAAATTACATTATTAATTCATGATATTTTTACCAGAGGTAAATATTGACTTAAGGATATTATGGTAAATTTTTCAGGAGCAGATGAGTTTATAAAATTTTATAATAAATCTGTCCTTGCACTATTTGTAGGTCAAAAGGATGTCTTTTCAACTTTTTATTCACTATGCTATGCATTTAAAATTCATGTACCAGCTAATATGATTTTTAATATATACACTTTTCAAGATTTTACTTTTACCTTTTATCTTCTTACCATTTTACCTTTTTACCATTTCCCTTTTACTAATTCTATTTGTTGGATTTTCATACAATACAAAAATCCAAGAAAATTCAAATAAGAACCAATAAATCCAATAAAACTCATAAATAAATATTTTCAAATTTAAAATATTTATTTTTATATTACTTTACTTTTCGGGATGTTACACGGGCCCGCACGACACGGCACGGTGGGCACGACGGGCCGTACGTCACGGCCCTACACGGTTGAGACACGAAGTACGATGGACCCGTGCCGGGCTGGCCCGGCGCGGCACGACAACCACCTCTACACCTTAGTCGTGCCATGTTCTAAAGCCATTCATACTTTTCTTGGCAAATTTCCAAACACCACACGTCTCCACTCCGATACAACCACACGACAATACACTAGTTAATGTATCATTTCCGACAAGCAAGCTAATTCTTTTTTTTTTTTGCGACGAGGATGACGCATATACTCATATATCTATGGGTACAAGATAGTACTGAGTAGTACTCCAGCTAGCTAGTATGAGTTCACGACGCTGCAGGACTTCCTGACCTCGCCCTGGGCGCCCTCCTTCACGTCGAGCTGCCCCATCTTGAGCATCCCCTGCTGGAACGAGAAGAAGAAGTAGCCCTGGTTCGTGGCGAACATGTTCACCAGCCGCTGCGTCTCCGCCGACTCGAGCAGCGTCTGGTCCGAGCTCAGCAGGCCCCGCCGCTGCTGCAGCTCCCGGAAGTAGACGCCGTCGAACGCCGTGCTCGTCCGGTCAAACGCCGCCGTCGCCGAGTCCCCGCCCGGCCCGCCGCACGTGCCGCTCAGTGAGGACGCTAGGGACGCGTCCAGCGTCGCCTCGCTCAGCCGGCTCTTGAACGACGCGCAGTGCGCCACCCCCAGCGTGTGCCCGCCGGACAGCGCCACCATGTCCTGCGTCGTTAAGCCGTGGGACCCGAACAGCTGGATCAGCGTCGACGCGTTCAAGAACGGCGACGGCAGAGCGATCGTGTAAGCCTCGTTGGACCTGGTCCCGTCTTTCCTTCCGTTGGGCACGCCGTAGTACGGACCTCCGGCCTGTACAACATGAACACGTATGGTAAGACTGACAATTGCATGTCTATGATAACTACCACTGTATCTGCATGTACTATGCCGTTGTGTACCACGAACACCGCGTCTCTGGCCGCCAGTGCGACGATGTCGGCGCAGGAGACTATGCCGGGGCACTGCGCCTCCAGTATCTGCTTGATCCGGTCAATCACCTCGTACCCGCGCAGGCTCTTGTTCGCCAGCGCGTCCTTCTCCGCCGTGTTCCCCGGAGTCGAGTCCAGAAGAACCGACGCGTCACATCCCTACGAATATTATATATAGCATGGACAATTGCAACATGGATCGATCTCTGTATCAAAAAGGAAAGTACACACGTACGAATCTGAATATATGTCAGGCTTTTGTAATATATGGTACCTGAACGAAGCAATCATGGAAGTGCAGCCTCAGGAGCCCCGCGGCGAGGGTGGGGTCACTCGTGATAGCCTCGTTCACCACGTTCCAGACGATATACTCGGCGAAGGGGCAGCTCATGCCGTAGTAGTCCATGCTGAGCGCGGCGGCGCCCGGCCCCGCTAGGCCGACGGCCACCTCCACGAGGAACAAGAGCCTGACAAGGTTCTCGGCATGAGCGCCCATCTTAATTCAGCGAAGCTACTATCCCTTAATTCCTCTCTAGTGATGACAACTAGAAGAAGATGAGTGAGTGAGCACAGATCACATGCTGTGGCTAGTGCACTGGGAACGGGTTTTTATAACTGCAGCATGCATGATTGATTGAATTACGTACAGTAGTACAATAATTTAACTTATATAATGTACCTAGTGCGTTACATAGATGAATCCAAAACCAGGCCACTATAGCTAGGGGAGAGATCACCTTCTCTTATCATGAACTAGCAGGGTAGTCAACGCATATAATGAGCTGCTAGATTTGTTACACGTACACATCATACACATATTCATATTGATTTTTGTCCGTGTCAGTTATTTGCTTTCGAGAGGTTTGAGATTACATTCTGTATCACCCTGATAGTGTGCCTAGCTTGCTCCTTCGCTACTACAGATGGGTATATCCGCGACGCCTTATCAGTGCCGGGTGAGTCCCATCCGGCAGAGATTGTATTATCACTGTCGGTTCCAAGTAAAACCGGCACAATATTTATTTCCCGCGCGAAGTGAAGCAATATCACTGCCGGTTTATTTTATCCAGCCGGCAGTAATATATCACTGCCGGTTTGTAAATAAAAACCGGGAGTGATAAGTTTACCCCAAATTCTCCCGCGTGACCAGGAGAGCAGTATCACTGCCGGTTCATATTATAAAACCGGCAGTGATATATTACTGCCGGTTTATAAATAATAACCGGCAGTGATAAAACTTACCCTAAATTTTCACACGGGAACGGCAGAGAGTATCACTGCCGAATTATATTATTCAACTGGCACTGATATTTTACTGCCGGTTCTTGAAAAAGAACCGGCAGTGATAATTCGACACTATAAGTGCCCTTCGATTGCCCCACCTCCGCAAGCAGAGGAGCTCTGTTCTTGCTCGATTGGGGAAGAGAGGGGCAATTTTGCTCTCAAATTTGGTGGAATTCACTTCTAATTCGTGATCTACGGTTCGTATCTTGATGTACATTTTATCTGTAGTTGGTTTTTGTTGGATATTATGTTCTATATGGTTGTTGGCTGTGAGAATTATCGATTGCATAATGAGCACAATTAGAGCTCTAATTTAAAGACTAGATTTGAGTTCACCACCTTTTATGTGTGCGATGATTAGTGAGATTAAGATGTAGCTTGAATTTAAGTTTTTACGAGGACCAAATTAGTGATTGCGTTTAATATGTTAATTAAACGATAAAGACTACATTATTAATTGTCATTGTATGTAATTATTTATATGTCATGTGTGTAGAAAAAGTATTTATATTCTTTGTTGAATTATGTTTTAAGTAATAAATTATGTATTTATGAGTTTTTATGTTTTTTAGCTAATTATTTAAAATATTTTCCTATTAAGAGGAAGTTTTGAATTTTTGAGAAAATTTAAAATGTGATAAAACCTTGAAAATAAATTTTTAAATGTTATATTATTTCTGGAACTTTCTGAAAAAAATTTCTCAAAAAAATTTCATAATTTTTGAAGTTGGTCTGCTAATTTTAATAATTGGAACTTGCTTTATGGATTAATTAAATTAAAAAATAATTCTAAAATTAAGAAACCTTTTTGGGCCAAAATTGTAGTTTTGGCCCAGCCCACACGTATTGTTTCTTTACTTGGTGTATATTAATTTAATACTTTTTGTAAGTAATGCAAATTTGCCGAACAGACCATTATAAATAATAGCAATTATTTAATTGATTTTAATAGTGAGATTTGGAAATATATTTCTTGTTTAATTAGTAGTACGTAACAAATGAAATGAATAAAACAATTTGTGACCACTTATTGATTTAATGAGATTTTATTTGTTATAAATATTTGCAGATGGACCGAAGATGGATGTATGAAGCTGACCGTCGCGATAGAGAGTACTTTAACGGTGTGACTAGTTTTCTGAGCGTGGCTGCGGCGTACAAGTCAACTAAGCTGACGGACTACATTTGTTGCCCGTGCGTCGATTGCAAGAATGAGAAGCATTTTTCTAATCTTGAGGCGATCCGTGTACACTTGCTTCGAAGGGGTTTCAAGCCTGCCTATACCTGTTGGACTGAGCACGGTGAAAATGAGATTTTACGTGAAGATCATCCGATTGATGATGATGACGAAGACAACGACTCCACGGCGGTCGAGGATACGTTCGTGGACACCCAAGATGATACGTTTGTCGATAACCATGAAGATGATCTAGAACAGATGTTGCATGATGGGGAGGAGGACCACACGAGTGGAAGGGATTTTGAAGTTCCGGCAGTATGGTAGAGGACTCTACAACACCTTTGTACCCGGGCTGCAAGGAGGACCTCAGAAAGCTGCATGTTGTGCTAACGCTGCTGCAGTTGAAGGCAAGCAATGGTTGGTCCGACAAAAGCTTCACAGAGTTGTTAGTTTTCCTGCGAGACGTTCTCCCGGAGGGAAACGTGTTGCCAGCAATCACGTACCAGGCCAAGCAGATTGTTTGCCCATTGGGACTGGAAGTACAGAAAATACACGCATGTCCGAACGATTGCGTATTGTATCGCAATGAGTTTGTAAAATTGGATGCGTGTCCCGTTTGCAAGGCATCTCGTTATAAGCGCGGTGATGCCGACATCGAAGTGCATCGTAAGAAAAAAAGACTCCCAACCAAGGTGTTTTGGTATTTCCCTATTGTAAGGACCCGAATCCACTGATTCGAACCCACTGTGTTTACCGCACTAGTTCCAGGATCAACGCTAGTGCACACAGCTCAACATTGGTACATATCACATCATACACAACGATAATAGAATAATAGTTCATTCATTGATATATCTAAAGGTATGATCTTATGACCAACTTACATTATTAAACCACGCAGGGCAAGACTGGAAATATAAACTAATAATTAAGCAGTGGAAAGTAAAAAATGTAGATAGCTCATCAGTTCACCACAGGCAACCGACAAGGCTCGGACCCTAATGACTCGCGTCCTCTTGGACTTCCTCTTCCAACACAGGTGTAGATTCTTCAACTGTTGATTATTGTTGTTTGGCAAGGGTGAGTACTTTAAAGCACTCAACAAGTTGTGCACAGAATGCAATTCTATGTATCTATATGCAAGGCTTATTCCAATGGATAGGCTATCATGGCTATTTTGCAATAAGCGGCATTTATGGACAAATACAGTAAATAGATCATAAAGACGGAAAAACAAATAGCAATAGTAAATAGATTCAGTATTTCTCAAGTAAACCAAGTTTCCAATCCTAAGTCAAATTCCATCTTCCATATGGCATTCCGCCATCCCAACCAAGTTGTCCATTTAATTAAGCTAACCCTTAACTGTAATTCCCGAGCATTGCTCAATACCGCGAGCACGGCTATCCGAATAGTTTCACACTCTGCAGAGGTTATGCACTTTACCCACGTGATACAACCAAACACCACCAAGGCGAGTGATCATAACAAAGCCTTTACAATGCTCTGCTTAATCCGATACTACCCGCTAAGGTTTCAACACTGGTGGGTCTGAAAACCACAACCAGGGCCCCCCTCTTGCGCCATGTGAATTACTCCATAACTCGGGAACTCACACCGACCAAGATAGTACCAAAATTAAGACATTGCAAATTACTCAGCTAGGCTGGCCCATACCAGACATGTGGTTGCATGATAGACTCAGGTCAAAGGCTTGCAAGGTTAAGTCCTTAGTGTGATTGTAACAGCCCGAAAATGAAAAACAGTATATAATAAAATGGAAATGAATATTTTGGATTCAAATATATTTATTTCTGAATTTTCTTGATGTTATTGGTTTTATTGGATTTTCTTGGATTTGTGTTTAGTATGAAAAGTCCAACAAATAGAATTACTAAATGGAAAATGGTGAGAAGGTAAAAGTAAAAATAAGAAAAATTACCATTTGACCATGACCAATCTGGTAAACCAGTAAAAAAAAATACTTAGTAAAAATCTTTAGTGCTGATTTGGAGCAAAAATAAATATCTTAATTCTTTCTTTTGACTAAAAACAGTAAAGTTTGAATTAATTAAAAATAATAGAAATTTATCAGAAGCCCCAAAAATTACCAAAGAACCCTTATGGCAGTAGTTACATCTGGTAAAAATCTCAGCAATTTATCATGTCGGTAAAGCCTCCTAAAAATTCAAAAACAGAGACTATTAAAACAAGAAAATCCTCATGTCAGAATTTTTATAAAATATTCACCTGAGTTATTGACTTGAAATTTTTATGGATGCATCCATATGACAAAATTAACCTCCATAAAAAGTTTGGAAAATAATTAATAAATTTTACACCTTCAAATAAATAGAATACCGAAATACAATTTCTGTACCAGTCCACAGTGTCAGAATTCTTATAAAATAACCATAATATATTTTACTCTGAAAATTTAACTGGACGCCGAGGACTACCAGATAAACCCAGTCAAAAAGTTTAAGAAATTTTCAAAGTGATTTGATGGTGGTTTTAATGCCCACATGGGAGCTGTCCCGGCCAGAGTTATCCCGTAGCTCATCTCCACTCGCTGACACGCGGGCCCGAGCACAGCAGTGACTTGGTGAGCTGGCAAGCAGCGTGGACGTTTTCCTCTCGCTGCCTGGTGGGATCGGACCCACCTGTCAGCTCCCTCTCCACTGCCCTCGCCCCTTTTCCCCTCTCGCCCGAGGAGAGCCCGATGCCTCGCGAGACTTCGCCGGCTTCCCTCCGTGTCTCAGCGCGAAACCCGCCGAGCCCACGCCCGCGAGTCACCTCAGCTCGCTCTCAGCCTGCCCACGCCACACCTCGCCCATGCTCTGCTGTCTCGCGCCAGAAAGATCTCACGCCACCTCGCCGAGCGGTCGAACCGCGCAGTCACTTGCCTCCTCTCCGATTCAAACACTGGAGCCACTGCTTTTCTAGGCTATAAATACCGTGTGGGCTTCGCACTGAGGCTCCCATTTCTTCACTCATTCTCCGAAGTGAGCACCGAGCAATCGCCCATCTTTTCGCCATTCTCGCTTGAACACCGAGAAAAGGGGAAAACGGTCAAGTGAGCCAAATCGGCAACAATCTTTCGGTTTTTCGGTTCTTAAGCTTCACGCACCTCATAGCTTGTCGATCAATCTTTACTTTCACTTCTTCTCGCATGCGATTCATCTCCTCCGTCGTTCTTCTTCCTTTCGGCGCGGCGGTGGCGCCATCTTGGCGACTCTCCGGTCACTCTAGCGGTGAAATAGAAACCTTAGGTTGCATCGATACTTTAGGAACTTTTGCCGGTGGAAAGGTGGCCGCGGCGAGCCGTTGCTTGCTTTCGGCCATTAGCGCCGCCGCACTTACGGTGGAGACCCATCTCCTGGCCACCTCCTACCGAATGGGCACCACCACTAGATGCGCCTTTGCGACCGATGCTCATAGTCTTTGCCCATTCCGCCGCGCGAGTTAGTTCGGCGGCGAGCCTTAGACCAAAAGGCCCTGTTTGGTCACCGCCGGCGGGTCCGAGTTGTCGATGCGCGATCGCTTGAGCGGTTAGTCGGCGACGCGGGGCCCATCCGTCGCGTCGGACCGTGTTTGTCGCGCTAGCCGCCGTCGTGCGGTCACCGACTTGCGGCCACGGTGTCGACCGCAGATCGCGCCACGCGGTCATTGGCGGCGGGCCGACTTGTCGATCAGACGGGCCAAATTCAAATCAATAGCGCTAAATCCAAAAGCCGCTTTCCAATCTGAAAGCGTATTTTGAATTTCCAGTTTGAATTTCAGAAAAACCGAACCACTTCAAATGTGCATAACTTTTGAATCATCTGGCCAAAAATAGTGAAACCAATTTCTAAATTCATGAAAAATTCCGTAGATTCAGAATATGCAAAAATATTTTGAAGACCATCTTTAGGAAGTCTTGAAATTCAAATTTGAATTAAAAGGCAAGAGATATGCTCTATACGAAATTTCTGTAAATAAATTTGGAAATTTATGAAACTAATTTTTCTGGAATCCTTATATTACCAGGAACCCAGATATATAAGGATATTTAATTTTCATGCTTATATGAATTACTTTTTATTTAGGCTTTGTTTCCAATACACTAGCAATTCAAATATGTATACTAAGATTAAAAGAAATATAAAAGGAACAAAAGTTTAATTATAAATAGCGGGATGGCAGTAGCATAGTTAAGTTTGATTAAGTAGGAATTTTGGGTTGAATTAACTCTAAAACATGTAATCATTATTGTGCCAAATGCACTCACGCATATATATGTATATATATGTGCTTTGTAGGTTAAATAGCTAAAATCTAGTTTATTTGATTCAAGCCATAAACAACCTAACAACTTAGCTTGATAAAGAATTCGTAGTTAATAAATTTGTATCACCAGAACCTTCTCAAAAATCAAGAATAAATCTAATTAGCTAGCTACTAGTTATAAATTATTTAAAACCTTTCCTATGCAAATCACTTAGGGTTAAGTGTTTAGCGTAACCCATAATTAGTGTCTAATTCTTTTAATTCAAATAATTTTAGCATCTATAATTCGAAGTCATAAATACTAGAATTCACAATTTTAGCCTCTTGAATTCGTAAATCCCAAGCAATTAATCTGTAAAAGAAACCATGTTGATCATTTCACAAAAGTATTAACGTTCCAGATGTACAATTAATTACTTCGTGAAATCTTAAAAATCATATTTTTAATCCTCAAAAGGATAACCTGCTTTTCTGCAGCTTTTTCTTTATTTGACTTTCTTATGCATCTTCTTTTCGCCCTTTTCTGAATTTGGATATTTACTATTCTTCCGCTTGATCGTCGTGTAGAGTCCGACGTCCTCGAAGAGGAAGACGACGTCATCGCCGATCCAGATCCAGAGCTAGACAGCGAGTTGCAAGGCAAGCACCTCCTTGAACATGTCGAGCCTAATAATTTACCTACACTATGTTGTTTTTGCTTATGTACAGTGCATCCGGATAGTTCTCCCTAAAAATGCTAATTTGGGTTAGAACAGTAGTTAGTCCTGTAAATTATGGTTTGCCTCAATCTGTATGAACATGTGAACCTTGTAAGCCTTAGTTGGAAAACTAGACATGCTTAATGTCATTTTGGGTATAACCGCTGGTATAGAATATCTGCTCAAAGCTGTAGATCGTACTTTCAATCTTTTCAACAAATATATGATCCTCATTTGGGAAATGTTGCTGGTACTTTGATTAAAAACCCAAAATAAAACTATGGTTTTGATGCGGGCGATTATTGGCAGTAGCCGGAGGTGCAGAGGGATTTGCACGTAGTTAGGGTGGAGTATCGCCCGTGTCGGATTAAGGACCGAGCGATGGGACGCTATAGATCCAAGAATTTCGTACAACCACGAGGGCTAGTATGGGACAGTCTTAGCCTATTAAGTTGTTTAGGTGTGGCTTTGCATCTAAGGAAGGCGGGAGTACTGCACAGGCATCCCGTTTCGGTTTGTCTGTAGGGGTTTCTACATACCAATGCAACGGTGTACGCTTTGCCGCGGAATGTAAACGTGGTGTTGGGTGTAAAGTGAAAGGATCCACGTCTTGGGTGAGTGTTTCTGTTTTCATGGCGAGGGTCAAACGTCCCGGGCTGGTTCAAAGCCACATCTAAATAATGTAACGGCTCTGTATGATCTCCTTGCCGACACACCAAAGGAAGTGTGTAAGTTGGCCTGGCAAAAGAGGTTGATCATTCCTTGTGGGTAAAGTTGTACACCTCTGCAGTGTGTAAATCTAATCGATTAGCCGTGTCCACGGTTATGGACGCTTGGTGAAGTCATTCCAATGTTAGAATGTTTTGGTACTTTTCTGGAAAAACTGGGTTTGAAAAGGAAACCATTTTGCACATAGCTTTTTGGGTCAAAGGACAGACTCCGGGGATCTATGCAGTCGGGTAGACTGGGTTGAAGGACTTGGATATTTGCTTATCGCTTTATATTTCAAATGCTCATTTGAAAATACGGTGTTTTCAATTTATTATATTATATTCTTAAAATATTTATGCAACTGCAAAATAACCAATAACCTGCCTTGATTAGCCTGCATAATTACTTAAATGCATCTGCCAAACACTATAAGTCTTGCTGAGTACCAAAGTACTCAATCTTGCATCTGCTGTCTCAGAGGACGAAGCCTACGAAGCGCCCGACGACTTTTACTTTCACGCAGGGTGCGGAACTTTTGACGATGAGTTTCCCTAGGTTTGCCAAGTCGGTTGCACGAGGTTAGCGGGCAAACCACGTGGCTTTTGGAGTTTTTAATTCCTCTATTTTCATTTGTTGTAAAATTTATCCTGTACAATTATTACTGCTTGTAATATGTGCCTGTCAGGTATTTATCTTGTGGATGTGATATGAATGTTGTAAACATGTGAGTGCTAGCCACTGATCATGAGACTAGTACAGTAATCACATGGAGGTTCCTGTTTGCAAAAACGGGGTCTCACAGTGATCAACGCAAGACATCCACATACCCTCTGCCCATCGGGCCCACCTTGGCATCCTCGCCCCTTGTCACTTGCCCCAATCCAAGTTATTATCACCCAGTTGATTACCAAGCACCACGTGCCATCAACAATTCAACATCGTTGCGTGACATAACTCGTCACAACAACTCAATCTCATCGTGTGATCCCACATGACACACAAGTTCATAATATTGTTCCATATTCCATTAATCAAGATTAATTATCAATGATTCTGACACATGTGATGACGTGGCATGGCTAAGCAACTAATACGGTCTAAACCTCCAATGTTGACTATAATTGTTAACCAACTATATTCAACCAATCTAAGGTGACAATGGATCATGGCATACAATGACAAGGTAGGGTGTAGATCAAATTGGTATAATAGCTAAGTCCCAATTTAATTTGAAACAATTGTATAATTGAAATAATATGCAATAGGGTAAAACAAATATAGCAATTTTATAAACATGGGTTCAACATGATCAAAGCACAACTTGCCTTGGAATAGGTCCTGATCTTGATCTGAAGCTTGCTCTTGAGTTGCTTGATCTTCCTCCGAAGCGTCGCACAATTCAACGTCTACGCGTACCGAAGAAGAAAAGCAAATAAATACCAAAATAGAGAGCAATTGAACTCCAAAAATCAAATAAAATTCACCATTAAATAGATCTCAATTTTAAAAATTTTTAGAAACTGGAATCACTCAAATCCGAGTTACGATGCAAAAGATATAGCCTTTTGAAGTTTGAAATAAATACTGAAATCAGAAAATCAGAAAATCGAAATTAACAGATTTATTTTTATTCTAAAAAAACCGATTTATGACATCATCGTGACATCAGCCTTGACGCTAGCCAATCCCATGGCGACACGTGCCATGGTCCATGGACTCGGTCCATGATTTGGATCTGATCCACTGTGGACCCGGTGCATGGCTCCACGGGACTATGCCGACACGCGCGGCGCACCGATTGGCAACGCTGGCGAGATCGGGCCAACGCCCCACGGATCCGACGGCTGCATAAAGGGTGAAACGTGGTACGATCTAAACCGACGGATCTAATCCACTGGTTAAAACTTTACCCGAGCCGTTCACTGTAGATGCAACGACGTGGCGCACTGGCGGGCGTTGATCAACGATCTGACGGTCGCGCGAAGCTCCAACCTCCGACGATGTCGCGGCGGCGCTCCACTCCCGGAGACAAAGACGACGACTCTCCCGATGATGAACCAGACCCTTCCGCGGTGAAGAAGTAGTAGATCCGACGCGGCACCTTGGCAAACGCAAGAATCGGAACCAAGCAGCAAGGGCGACCTTCCCGACGGCGCAACACGGCGAAAACAGCGGCGGCTTAGGAAACCAACTACGACGAGGTCGCACAGGCGCTACGAGGCTACTCTGACGGCGGTGAACTAGGGCACAGATGCGGCGCGATCTGGAGAACCTCGGGGGTCTACCCGCGCCTTAAATAGCTCGGGGATTCGAGTCCTACACGGCGAAGAAGTCCGATGACCACACGGCGGCGAACTCCGAGTCCGCTTCGGGGACGATAAACGACGGCGCGACGCGTGTCCCGATCCGACGGTCAAGACTCGAGCGCATACGCGGCTTCCTCTGAACCGATGGATCGCGATCAAACGGCCGCCAAGCTTAGGGTTTACTGAGACGGGCTGAACTGGGCCGCACGGCCACAGACTACACGCGCACAGTGTTGGGCTCGGCCCAACACTGTTCCCAGAGATTTTTCACCGATTAAACCTTTAAAATAATTCTAGAAATTCACTTAATTGATTTTAGGCAAATAAATAATCAGGAAAAATCCCAGAAAATTCTCAAAAATACTTTGAGACATTCTGGACTCAAATAAAATATTTTTGGCAAAACTTTATTTTAACTTTGCACAGATTTAAATAAGTTTGAATAAAAGGCAATAAACTTGAAATAAGAATTAATTCAAATAAATCCAGAAAAATCCAAATAAATTCCAGAAAATCACAAATGCACTTTTAAGCAATAAAAACTTAATTAAGCTGGATTTTGGGATGTTACAAACCTCCCCCCTTAACAGAATCTCGACCCGAGATTCAGGGCTAGCTAGAGAAAAGGTTCGGAAATTCTAACTTCAAATCTTCTTCTCGCTCCCAAGTGGCTTCACTTTCGGAATGATTACTCCACTGAACTCTGCAAAAGCGAATAGACTTGTTTCTGGTCTTGCGATTCATAACATCCAAAATTCTGACTGGTTGCTCTTTATAAGTCAAATCTTCTTGCAGCTCTATTGCATCCAACGGGGTTTGCTCTGTGGGCACTCTGAGACACTTCTTAAGCTGCGACACATGGAATACATCATGCACTCCTGCCAAGGACTGAGGCAACTCTAAGCGATAAGCTACCTCTCTCGACGGCTCGTAATCTTGAACGGACCAACATATTTTGGTGCAAGCTTCCTTTCACATGAAATCTTTTAACGCCCTTAAGAGGGTAACCACGAGATACACATGATCTTACGGTTCAAAACTCAAATCTCGACGACGGTTATCTGTGTAGCTTTTCTGTCTTGACTGTGCTATCTTCAATCTCTCTCTGATCATTGCAACTTGACTTTCTGCCTCTTCGAGAATATCTGGCCCAAACACCACACGCTCTCCTGTCTCATTCCAATTTAATGGAGTACGACAAGCACGCCCATACAATGCCTCGAACGGTGACATCTGTAGGCTAGCTTGATAACTATTATTGTAACTGAACTCTGCATATGGCAAACTTTTATCCCAAGATGTAGCATAAGCTAAAGCACAAGCTCTCAACATATCCTCTAAAATCTGATTTACTCTTTCCGTCTGACCATCTGTCTGCGGGTGATATGCTGTACTGAAATTCAGACGAGTCCCCATTGCTTCGTGCAATGTCGGGACCCGAATCTGCAAATCCGGACCCTCTGTGTATTCTGTGCCAGTCCAGGATCACGCTAGCACACACAGTCATACAGGGTTGCACATCACAGACATTCACAAGGATATAAGAATAAATAGTGCAAACATGTATATAAAACGAGTTGTACAACCTTATGGTCTCCTTACAGATAAGTCAGCCACGCAGGGCTTACATTATTCAAAACAAAGAAATAGCAGCGGAACATAAAAAGTCGTGTAAGCATCCATCTTGCCACAGGCAACCGACTGGGCTTGCCCCCTAGTTGCTCGTGTCCTCGACGTACTCCTCCTCCCATACTGGTGTAGTCTCCTCCACTGATGTTGGGGTTGATAAGCAAGGTGGGGTGAGTACACAAGGCACTCAACAAGTAATGCATGAATGCAAGACTATTACTATATGCAAAGCTTATTCCAATGGATTGGCTTAATTGATCCTTTTTGCATCAAGCAGCATTTTTAAACTAGTATCTTGTTTAGATTAAAGCAGTGAAACAGATATAAGTAATACTAATTTCAAATGGTTTTTCTTCGAAGATTCTCGGCACACACCTTATTAGTTCATTTCCAACACTGGCACACAGCCACCCTTCCATGTTTTGTTTATGAAAAACTACCCCTTGACTGTAATCCCCGAGCAATGCTCAATACCGTGAGCACGGCTATTCGAATAGTTTTGACACTCTGCAGAGGTTGTACACTTTACCCACAAGATCTGACCGCCACCACACAGTGATTGTCCGCAACAAAGCTTTTCAGAACTTCTACCTTAACTAAAGAACCTCTCAGATTGCCTTTACTATCACTTCCTCACACAGGCCAAGTATAGGACCGGCCAATCACCGTTGGATGGGCACCAAGCCGTAGCACGTACGCTCCCCATACAGATACACCCCGTGTACTGTCACCCCGAGGTATCGGAGGAAGATATCGAACCCTAGTCAACTAGGTCTGTCCCATGTCGGACATGTGGTTGTACGGTGACTCGGATCAAAGGCTTGCAAGGTGAAGTCCTTAATCGACCAAGGCAAGACTTTCAACACTCAACATGGCACCTGACCCAATGTGGCACACAGACTCACATCACTCAACAACCCAATGCCACACAGGCCCACTCGCACACTGACCTCTTGCCACTTGCCCAGTCTAAATCATTTTCCACCCAGTTGATTATTGTGCAACACATGCAAGCAATAACTCAATATCGATGCGGAACCACACAAAGTTCTTCAGACCTCAATCTCAACATGTGGCATCATCACACCACTTTTCAAAATACATTCAATATGTCTTTAATCAATATTGTAGCATTTTTCCGAAAGATCATTCATGATTCGTTGCAAGGCTAAGCATCTACTCACGGTCTAGCCTCCCGTGTTGGCACAATATTAACATCCAACTAATATAATCGAAACTTAGGGTGACAATGATCTAGGCATACAATTAATAATTCAAGGTGGCATAACAAAATGGGTTGATTAACTACATTATCCCAAATTAATTTAAATTCATTTTAAATAATTAGCATGCATAGTTTCAAAGCATAAATTACATTTTAAAATCTGGGATCAAAATGATCAAAGCATCACTTGCCTTCAAAGAGTTGCTGGTCGTGTTCAAGCTTGGTCTTGAGCGACTAATTCTTCCTCGAAACTTCCGGCAAATTTACGCTCACGCGTACAAACAAAGCATACAATAAATAGCCAATACAGAAGACTATATGTCCTCAAGAATTCAAATAAAATTCACCAATAAATAGCTCACAATTTTATGAATTTTTAGAAATTTGAATCACCCAAATCCGAGTTAAAATGCAAAAGTTATAGTCATTTGAAGTTTGAATAAAATCTGAAAATACAGAAATTAAGAAAATCCGATTTTTCTGAATTATTTTTATACTTGAAATTCACATTTATGACGTCAGCATGCCTCATGATGACGTCAGCACCGAAATGAATTTCCGGCCAAAATATTTTTATATATGAAAATATTTATGACGTCAGCGATGACGTCAGCACGACACGTGGCACGCCCAGAGGCTGCCACGTCGCTCTGGTCTATGGACTGAGTCTACGGGTTGGCTCTGGTCTACCGTGGGCTTGGTTCACAGAACAGTGCAGCCACGCGGCAAAATCCAGACCGTTCGCTAAAACCGACGGTCAGATCCCCTCACGCGCACCGCAGCAAGACCGAGATGCGTCGCGACACGCGTCGCGCATCCGGTGATCGGCCTAAATCCAACGGTTGGATTCCGCGACCGACGCGGCGACGCCTCGATTCCCGCGACGCCACGCGTCGCGCATCGAGCGGTGCCCTCGGATCTAACGGCCAGCACCACACCGCCATCGCGACGCCTCGGTTTACTCGTAGCCACGCTGCACGATCGCAGTGGGCGCGCCCAAAGCAACGCCGGATCGGTCTCTCGCTCGTCAAACGCCCACGCACAAGACGCGATTTGGCGAGGGTGCGGTGTCATCTCCGCCGCTCGCTCAAATCTGAGCGGCGCAGATCCTTAGGGCAAAACCAGATCCAATCTCTACCGCTCGAGATCTAATCCAACGGTCCACGGTACGAGCATTTCATCGCTCATGGTGCGGCGTGGTTCAATCTCTGCGCCCACTATCGATCCAACGGTTAAGACAAAAACATATCGCAGACATTAGATCTAATCCAAGCCGTTCGTTCTAGATCTAACGGTTACGATTCAATCTAAACATCTACAGAGATGGAGGCTACGTGGACTCACCAGAACCGAACGATGCAAATCGGACGGTCGGCGCGGTTCGACGAGGTTGACGGCGGCGAAGAAGCGAAGGTTGCCGAGCTCGGGAAGATGACCTCGGCGGACGGCGCGCGGGCTTCTCCGCGAAGAAGTGGTCCACCGATGCGCGTCTTGCTTGGTGAACTCGAACGGGCCGAGCACGGCGGAAGCGACTGACGGCGGCGAGAGGAAGCAAAACAACGGCGGCACAAGGACGCAACTACGGCGAGCTCGCCAGCGCTAGAGAGGGTCTCGGCGTGCGGCGAGAGTCAAAAGACGCAGCGAAGGAGCTCACGGACGCGCTACTCGGTGCACTTAAAGGGGCCTCGGCGTGCGCGCTACAAAGCGGCGAACGAAAGGAACGGTCGGCGGCATTAGCTCCGTGATCTCGCGAAGACGACCGACGTGGCGCAATCCCGCAGCGTCCGGCGGCGACGATCCAAGGCTCGCGCGCGCGGGCGACGTGGCACACGACAAAGCGCGCGATCCGGATCGAACGGCTTGGTGGGCGGCGCTAGGGTTTCGGCGGATGGGCGGCGACAAGACGAAGAATGGGCTCGGCCCATTACTGCTCATAGCCACTTTTAAAACCTTTTTCAATAAAAATAATTCTAGAAATTCACTTAAATCATTTGGGGCTTTTAAAATAGCGAAAAATTCTAGAAAAATTCCAGAAAATACTTTGAGATATTTGGAACTCAAATAAAATATTTTCAATAAAACTTTGCTAGAACTTTTCCATTATTTAATTGTTTTCAAGGAAGGCTAGTTTTGAGTAATTCCAAATAAATTTCAATAAATTCCCAAAAATTCACAAAATCAAAAATACTCTCAAAATTTAAATTAGAGCAAAAATTAGGGTGTTACAAACCTCCCTTAATGAGAATCTCGCCCCGAGATTCGTGGTCATCTATAGAAACAGTTAGGAACTCCTTCTTGAGATCTTCTTCACGTTCCCACGCTGCTTCACTTTCCGAATGGTTGCTCCATCGAACTCTGCAGAAACGCGTTGACTTGTTCCTTGTCTCTCCGTCCATTACGCCCGAATCTTCATTGGATGTTCTTTGTAAGTCGATCTTCTTGCACTCAATTGCCTCCAAAGGTGTTTGCTCTTAGGTACTCAAGACACTTCTTGATTGAGACACATGGAATACGTCATGCACTCCTCGCCAAAGACTGCGGTAACTCCAATTGATACGCAACTTCACCTCTACGGCTCAAGATTTTGAATGGTCCGACATATCGGGTGCGAGCTTCCTTTGCATGGAACCTTCGACTCCTTTGAGGGGTGTTACTCTAAGATACACAAAATCTTGGGTTCAAAGCTTAGTTCCTGCGACGGTTGTCAAGATAACTCTTTTACTGGATTGTGCAATCTTCAATCTTTCCCGACTGAGGTGATCGTGCTTCCGCTTCTCAAGAATGTCCGTCCGAAAACATGTCGTTCACTGTCTCATTCCAATTCAATGGTGTTCGACAGACCTACCATACTGAGCTTCAAATGGAGACATTTGTAAACTTGCTTGATAATCATTATTATAGTGAACTCAAAGCATAAGGCAAACACTTGTCCCATGAAGTGGAATATGCTAAGGCACATGCCCTCAACATATCTTCCAATATCCGATTGACTCTCTCGCTTGTCCATCCATCTGCGGATGGTATGTCAGATCAAGTTCAAACGAGTCCCCATTGCTTCATGAAGCTTACCCGAACTGGAGGTAAATTGGGTACCTCTGTCCGACACTATCTTTTCGGCACTCCATGTAAACAGACAATTCTGGACATATAAAGTTCTGCTAACCGGTCTCCGGAATAAGTGGTCTTTACTGGTATGAAATGTGCCACCTTAGTTAAACGATCTACTATGACCCATATGGAATCATATCCACTTTGCGTTCTGGGCAATCCGGTTATAAAATCCATACCAATTTCCTCCCATTTCCATTCAGGTATCTTTAAGGGTTGTAATAGCCCTGCTGGCCTTTGGTGCATAGCTTTGACCCTTTGGCATATGTCACATAATGCAACGATTCGCGACTTCTCGTTTCATGCTTGGCCACCAAAATTTTTCCTTCAAATCTTGATACATTTTCGCACTTCTGGATGAATTGAGTACTTGGAGTCATGGGCCTCTCCCAAAATTAATCGCTTCAACTCCTTTTGTTCGGCACACAAATGCGCCCTTTGAACCACATAGTACCTTGTTCATCCAGTTTAAAATCTTTTGCTTTGCCTTCATCCATTTTGCCCTTAATTCTTTTGATCTTATCATCATCTTTCGCCTTTCCCGATCCGATCTTCGAGGTAGGTCTTACTTCCAAAGTTACTAGGAATCCTTTTGGTACCATTTCCAATTCTAGTTTCGAAATCCCTACACAATTCTCGCTCGACTTGTTTCCAACAAAGATATTTACACCGTGGTTCTTTCTGCTCAAGGCGTCGCCACCACGTTGGCTTTCCCGGGTGGTAGTGAATTCCACATTATAATCCTTGATTAACTCTAACCATCTTCTTTGCCTCATATTTAGGTCACTTGTGTGAAAATATACTTAAGGCTTTTATGATCAAGATATACTTCACATCTATTTCCGATGAGATGATGACGCCATATTTTTAGTGCATGCACTACGGCAATTTAATTCTAAATCATGAGTCGGATAGTTCTCCTCATGTGGTCTCAATTGCCTCGATGCATAGGCAATTACCTTCCTATTTTGCATCAACACGCATCCCAATCCTCGACGCGATGCATCACAATAAATGTCAAAGTCTTGGTGAACGTCGGTAAAACTAATACAGTGCCGATGTTAACCTCCTTTTCAATTCTGAAAACTCTTCTCACACTCGGTGTCCATAAAAATTTCTTTTCTTTTTCAACAATTGCGTGAGAGGTCTCGCAATCGTAGAGAATCCTTCAATGAATCGACGGTAATACCCGCCATTCCAAGGAAACTACGGATTTGGGTTACCGTCTTGGTATTCCCAATGTAAAACCGTTTCCACTTTCTTTGGATCTACAAAGAACTCCTTCACTGCTTGTCATTATGTGTCCAAGAAATTCCACCTTATCTTTCCGTAAATCACATTTGCTAAATTTCGCAAACAACTGTTGTTCCTCAACTTTTCAAGGACTAGCCTCAAGTGCTCGGCGTGCTCTTCTCTCGCCTTGAATAGATAAGGATGTCATCTATGAATACGACGACGAACTTATCCAAGTTTTCCATAAAACCTTATTCATTAAGTTCATGAAATATGGTGCATTTGTCGGACCAAAAGACATCATCAGTAAACTCGTAGTGTCCATATCTTGACGAAAATGCGCTCTTGAATATCCTCCGATCGGATCTTCACCGATGGTATCGATCAAGATCAATTTTGGAGAATACTCCTGCTCCTCTCAACTGGTCAAACAAATCATCGATCCCGGTAGCGGATACTTATTCTTTATCGTCACATCATTGAGTGCACGATAGTCTATACACATCCCGAAACTTCCGTCCTTCTTCTTAACGAATAAGACAGTGCTCCCCATGGCGATGAACTAGGTCTTATAAATCCCTTTTCAATAGCTTCTTCAATTTGCTTCTTCATTTCCACCAATTCCTCTGTGGACATCCTGTAAGGTCTCTTAGCTATTGAGCTGTCCTCGAACTAGTTCTATCACGAACTCGATATCTCTATCTGGCGGCATTCCGTAAATCTTCCGGGAAAACATCCGATATTCATTGACTATGGAGACTTCCTCTGTCGATATCTTCATGCCGTTGACCATCAATTGTCCATCTCAGATCGGTTTCGCTTCAAACTCAATTTTCTTTCCATCGGGCTCTCGACCGATATGACTCTTTTTCCGCAAATTAAATCGCCTTTGTGATCGGTTAACCAATCCATTCCCGTGATAACATCCAAGGTTTGGGTATTAAGGACGATTAAGTTCGCTAGGAACTCAACTCCATTAATTATTATTCCTACCCCAGAACATCCTACTTTAGATCGGAGTTCTGATCCAGGGGATTGGACTATGAGCACACATTTAAGATTCACTATTTCCATATCATTTTGAACAGCAAAATCTCGGGAAATAAAAGAATGCGAAGCTCCGGAATCAAATAAAGAGATGGTGATCGAGTTTACTAGAACTTACCCAAGACAACGTCCGAGGCGCTCGGACTTCATCTGCTGTGTGATGTGGTTGACTCTGCCTCGTGCAGTTCCTTGGGATGGAGTCGCTGCTGTTGACGCCCCGCGGTTCATGATTAGTGCGGGAGTCCTTGCCGGTGTGTTCCCCAAGTTAAAGCGAACCGGGGTGACACCTCCCTTCTTAGGGCAGTTGTTGGCAAAATGCCCCATTTCATTGCAATGATAGCAACGTCTTCCCACGGCCTGAGAGGTTCCTCCATCTGCGCTATAGTTAGGCCGAGTCGAACATTTTGACCCATCGGGCGATTTGCGGCAGTGGTGCTCATCATTGCCTCTAGGCCGGTACCGAATGATTTGTTGGGGTGCCGTCCTCGCCTCTCGCTGCCCCGACGACCTCCTTGTTGCGCCATTCTGCGCTTCTGTTGTCATCCAACTCTCGGCGCTTGTCCTCTAAGATCGTGGCTTTGTTAACTAACTCTTGAAAGTCGTGGAATGTGGGTGATCACCCCACTGCAACCTCGCATTCAATCCTTCATGAAGCGGGATTGTGCGGCCTTATCCGTAGCCACGCCCTGCAGTGCGAGCGTGCGCTTGTTAGGTGAACTTGTTCGTAATCGCCATCGATCGCCGCCTTGCTTGAGGCTTCTAACTCCTCCTTTTAAGATCCATGATACCCTCGGGTACATGGTATCGACGGAAGGCCGAGGTGAACTCCTCCCATGTGATACTCGCGGGTCCTCATGAGTCGCGAGGTTTTCCCACCATTCTGCGGCGGTCCTTCGAGTTGATGAGAGGCATAGAGTACCCTCTCATGTCCTACACATTGGGTAATGTGCGGCTTCCTTTCGATTGTCCTTAGCCAATCGTCCGCCTCCGATGGATTGGCGTTGTTCGAGAAGGTAGGTGGACGGGTTCTCATAAACTCCGACAACCGTGAGTAGGGTGTGGTCCATGGTTGCCCCTGTGTTGAACATTCGCAGCAGCTTGATTGGATATCCGCCGCATGGTTTGAACCATCGTGGTCATGAGTTGAGTCTGGCTGTCAAAAGGCTCCTGTGTTACGCATATCGACTGCGGTGGTTGAGGAATCGCTCTTCATTCCGTTGTCCGTCTGGTTAGCTCCACTTCCGCTGGCTCCAACATTTCCACGAGTCCTCACCATCTGTTGCAAGCTTCCATGGTTAAGAAAAGAAGAAAGCATAGACGAGTAAAAGAACTTATGTGGGGGAAACAGGTGTAACTTAAATTATTTAGCCACTTTATTGATATAATATAAAGCAGTATGGTTGCTCACAAGTGCCTAAGGGCAATGCAACACATACGTGACACTCACAACCAAAAGTAAGTAAGCAAACATAGGAATTCCATGACAACTCACACCTAAGGGTGACTCTGAAGCAAAGACGCGACTCAGATATTCGAGTCTCGACACTACACTCTACTACACTCGATCACTCATCGAGCCAACCCGGCTGCGGCTTCCCGAGGCGTACACCGTAGTCTTTGCGGCATTGAGGCGAATCGGTCCCGTGACTCATCTGCGGCGGGTGCAAAAGACCCCATCGACTCTGCTGGTCCCGGCTGCTCGCTCGTGATCTGGCGCCTCTGCTCGGCTCCTCCGACTGGATCATGTAACTCAGGGATGGTTGGGCTCGGGTCCATATAGAGCCATCTCCAACTCCTGGATCTTACGTATGGCATGAGCTAAGTTCTCCGGTGTTGGGTTCTTGCCTCTATAACCTCGTCGCGGGTCCTCTGCGGCTCTGGTATCTCGCCCAAGGCGTCCTCCGGGCGGCGACGATCTCGCCAGTGGGTGATCGTAGCGTCCTCCTCCACGAGCTCCATCCTGTTGTATCGACCGTCGCGACGCGGATGGTGGCGGAAGACGGTGCCTCTAACTCGCGGAGTAAGTGCGGGCAATTTGCCGCATCGCTCGACGCGACGTCTCTCGAATCCCGGCCTCGAAAGAAGACCTCCTGGCAAGTGATGTAGATAGGACGACTCGCCTCGTCCTCTCCGAGCATACACCGTGATCTTGACGTCCCAGCGATGTCAAGTCCGCCTGCACTCACCGAAGTCCCTCGATGCGGTGGTCGGTCAAAACCTCCAAGCAATCTGCATCATACGCCATAACTCATGGCGTATCCTCCAAGGCGCTCTCCATAGGTATGGATCATCCTCATCCGCCAAAACAAACCTTGTTTAAATTAAATAGAGAATAATAAAATTCAAAGATAGGTATGAATAAGGAGAAGAGATAAGTCGAGATTTCTTTGACATTCTTGCTCAAGTTGATTAGGTCTTTAGAAAATAGTTTTCACCCTCCTAGGCACAACCAAACTAAGGTCAAGGCCTACGATCACCTGCTCGATACCACCTCTGCCGGGACCCGAATGCAAATCCGACCCTCTGTGTATTCTGTGCGACCCAGATCACGCTAGCACACACAATCATACAGGTTGCACATCATGACATTCACAAGGATATAAGAATAAATAGTGCAAACATGTATATAAAACGAGTTGTACAACCTTATGGTCTCCTTCAGATAAGTCACCACGCAGGCTTACATTATTCAAAACAAAGAAATAGCAATGAACATAAAAAGTCGTAAGCATCCATCTTGCCACAGCAACCGATGGGCTTGCCCCTAGTTGCTCGTGTCCTCGACGTACTCCTCCTCCCATACCGTGTAGTCTCCTCCACCGATGTTGGGGTTGATAAGCAAGGTGGGGTGAGTACACAAGGCACTCAACAAGTAATGCATGAATGCAAAGACTATTACTATATGCAAAGCTTATTCCAATGGATTGGCTTAATTGATCCTTTTGCATCAAGCAAGATTTTTAAACTAGTATCTTGTTTAGATTAAAGCAAAGGAAATGATATAAGTAATACTAATTTCAAATGGTTTTTCTTCAAGATTCTCGGCACACACCTTATTAGTTCATTTCCAACACTGCACACACCACCCTTCCATGTTTTGTTTATGAAAAACTACCCTTGATTGTAATCCCGAGCAATGCTCAATACCGTGAGCACGGCTATTCGAATAGTTTTGACACTCTGCAGAGGTTGTACACTTTACCCACAAGATCTGACCGCCACCACACGGTGATTGTCCGCAACAAAGCTTTTCAGAACTTCTACCTTAACTAAAGAACCTCTCCAGATTGCCTTTACTATCACTTCCCTCACAGAGCCAAGTATAGGACCGCCAATCACCGTTGGATGGGCACCAAGCCGTAGCACGTACGCCCCATACAGATACACCCCCGTGTATTGTCACCCCGAGGTATCGGAGGAAAGATATCGTAACCCTAGTCAACTAGGTCCATCCCATGTCGGACATGTGGTTTGTACGGTGACTCAGATCAAAGGCTTGCAAGGTGAAGTCCTTAAGCCACCAAGGCAAGACTTTCAACACTCAACGATGGCACACAGCCCAATGTGGCACACAGACTCACATCACTCAACAACCCAATGCCACACAGCCCACCGCACATGACCTCTTGCCACTTGCCCCGGTCTAAATCATTTTCCACCCAGTTGATTATTGTGCAACACATGCCAATAACTCAATATCGACGGAACCACACGAGTTCTGTCACCTCAATCTCAACATGTGGCATCATCACACCACTTTTCAAAATACATTCAATATGTCTTTAATCAATATTGTAGCATTTTTCGAAAGATCATTCATGATTCGTTGCAAGGCTAAGCATCTACTCACGGCCTAGCCTCCCGTGTTGGCACAATATTAACATCCAACTAATATAATCGAAACTTAGGGTGACAATGATCTAGGCATACAATTAATAATTCAAGGTGGCATAACAAAATGGGTTGATTAACTACATTATCCCAAATTAATTTAAATTCATTTTAAATAATTAGCATGCATAGTTTCAAAGCATAAATTACATTTTAAAATCTGGGATCAAAATGATCAAAGCATCACTTGCCTTCAAAGAGTTGCTGGTCGTGTTCAAGCTTGGTCTTGAGCGATTTAATTCTTCCTCGAAACTTCCCGCAAATTTACGTCTCACGCTGCATAAACAAAGCATACAATAAATAGCCAATACAGAAGACTATATGTCCTCAAGAATTCAAATAAAATTCACCAATAAATAGCTCACAATTTTATGAATTTTTAGAAATTTGAATCACCCAAATCCGAGTTAAAATGCAAAAGTTATAGTCATTTGAAGTTTGAATAAAATCAAAATACGAAATTAAGAAAATCCGATTTTTCTGAATTATTTTATACTTGAAATTACATTTATGACGTCAGCATGCCTCATGATGACGCGTCAGCACCGAAATGAATTTCCGCCAAAATATTTTATATATGAAAATATTTATGACGTCGGCGATGACGCCAAGACGACACGTGGCACGCCTGAGGCCGCCACGCCGCTCTGGTCTATGGACCGAGTCCACGGGTTGGCTCGGTCTCACCGTGGGCTTGGTTCACGTAGCGCTGCAGCCACGCGGCAAAATCCGCACCGCTCGCTAAAACCGACGGCCGATCCTCACGCCGCACCGCGCAAGACCGAGATGCGTCGCGACACGCGTCGCGCGCATCCGGTGATCGGCCTAAATCCAACGGTTGATTCCGACCGACGCGGGCGACGCCGATTCCCGCGACGGCCACGCGTCGCGATCGAACGGTGCCCTCGGATCTAACGGCCAGCACCACACCGCCATCGCGACGCCTCGGTTTACTCGTAGCCACGCGCACGACGATCGCGAAGGGCGCCCAAAGCAACGGCCGGATCCGGTCTCTCGCTCGTCAAACGCCCACGCGTCAAGACGCGATTTGGCGAGGGTACGGTGTCATCTCCGCCGCTCGCTCAAATCGAACAGCGCGCAGATCCTTAGGGCAAAACCAGATCCAATCTCTACCGCTCAGATCTAATCCAACGGTCCACGGTACGAGTCGCATCGCTCATGGTGCGACGTGGTTCAATCCTACGCGCCCACTATCGATCCAACGGTTAAGACAAAAACATATCGCAGACATTAGATCTAATCCAAGCCGCTCGCTCTAGATCGAACGGTTACGATTCAATCTAAACATCTACGAGATGGAGGCTACGTGGACTCACCGTAACCGAACGATGCAAATCGGACGGTCGGCGCGGTTCGACGAGGTTGACGGGCGAAGAAGCGAAGGTTGCCGAGCTGGGAAGATGACCTCGCGACGGCTGCGCGGGCTTCTCGGCGAGAAGAAGTGGTCCACCCGATGCGTCTTGCTTCGTGAACTTCGGAACGGGCCGAGCACGCGCGAAAGCGACGGACGGCGACATTTAGAGGAAGCAAAACAACGGCGGCACAAGGACGCAACTACGGCGAGCTCGCCAGCGCTAGAGAGGGTCTCGGCGTGCGTGCGAGGAGTCAAAGACGCAGCGAAGGAGCTCACGACGCGCTACTCGGTGCACTTAAAGGGGCCTCGACGCGCGCGCTACAAAGCGGCGAAACGAGCGGAACGGTCGGCGGCATTAGATCCGGTGATCTCGCCAAGACGACCGACGTGGCGCAATCCCGCGTCCGTCGCGGCGACGATCCGAAGGCTCACGCGTCGCGGGCGACGTGGCACACGCGACAGCAGCGGCGATCCGGATCGAACGGCTTGGTGGGCGGCGCTAGGTTTCGGCGCGGATGGGCGGCGGCAGCATACACAAGAATGGGCTCGGCCCATTCGCTCATAGCCACTTTTAAAACCTTTTCAATAAAAATAATTCTAGAAATTCACTTAAATCATTTGGGGCTTTTAAAATAGCAGAAAAATTCTAGAAAAATTCCAGAAAATACTTTGAGATATTTGGAACTCAAATAAAATATTTTCAATAAAACTTTGCTAGAACTTTTCCATTATTTAATTGTAACATCCCAAAATTTGGCTTAATTAAGTTTTTAATGTTTAAAAGTGCATTTGTGATTTTCTGGAATTTATTTGGATTTTTCTGGATTTATTTGAATTTATTCCTATTTTAAGTTTATTGCTTTTTATTCAAAAGTATTTAATTCTGTGCAAAGTCAAAATAAAGTTTTGCCAAAAATATTTTATTTAAGTCCAGAATGTCTCAAAGTATTTTTGGGATTTTTCTTGGATTTTTCCTGATTGTTTTATTGCCTAAAACAAATTAAAAAGAATTTCTGGAATTGTTTTATTTGGCAAAACCTGGAAATTCGCTTAAACAGTACTGGGCCGAGCCCAATACTGTTCCTGCGTCGGCCCGTTTGGCCTGTATTCGAGGAAGTCACCGTATCCGTCGGATCTTGATCGGAGGGTTGACGTTTTCCCAGTTGATGAAAACCCTAGCGATCCTTAGCCGTCGGATCAAGACGCATGGAGGACCTGGATTTCGCCACGTCACGCACGCGAGTGTCCGTTCGATTCACGACGCGTGGACGGTCGAGACTTCGTCGTCTCGGGACTCATCGCCGTCACGGACTCGGACAGCGCAGCCGCAGACGGATGAACTCCGCCTCGGACACGATCGCTAGAGGGGCTATTTAAGCCACGGACCCGCCCGATGTTGAACCATCCGCGCCGCCGTTTGCCACCGCTTCGTCGCCGGTTTCGACGTGTTCTGTCGCCGAGACCTCGCGGAAGTAACTCAGCGCCGTCGATAGTTCTTGTTGGATCCCGACGGCGCAGGAGGTTCTTCGCGCGTTGAAGCGATTCGAACTCGGCTCGTCGCGTGGAACCGGATCTGCAGCGTCACCTCGCGGAAGACCGCCAAACGCCCGTGGCCTTGGTCGCCGTCTTGGTTCCGGTGAGATTACGCCGCCGTGTCTTCATCGCCGGGTTTAGAAGCTTGGGCCGCTCGATCTAGCTTCTCGGTCGAGATCGAGCCACGTGGTCTTTTCAACCTCACCCGCGCGATCGATCTCGGAAGCGCCTGGATCGCACCGCCGCCGCAACCAATCGTGATCGCCGCGTGTCGGGTTCAGACTGAAGCGCCGAGACCGAGTTCACGGTGGATCGCTCGAGCCGTGGACTCGATCTATGGACCAGACGCGTGTCGTGCTCCTATTGGTTCGGGATTCATCACGGCGTCATGCTTGCGTCATAATTACGATTTTCATTGGAAAAATATTCCGATTGGAAAATCCGTGATGATGACGTCATCATGAGGTCACGCTGACGTCATAAACCAGTTTTTCAAAGATATAAAAATAAATCTGTTAAATTCGTATTTTCGATTTTTACGATTTGAGATTTATTTCAAACTTCAAAAGGCTATATCTTTTGCATCGTAACTCGAATTGAGTGATTCCAGTTTCTAAAAATTTGTAAAATTGAGATCTATTTAATGGTGATTTTTATTTGATTTTTGGAGACCTATTGCTCTCTGTTTTGGCATTTATTTGCTTTTCTCTTTGATGACGCTGTAGACGTTGAATTGTGCGACGATTGGAGGAAGATCAAGCAACCCAAGAGCAAGCTTCAGATCAAGATCAGGACCTATTCCAAGGCAAGTTGTGCTTTGATCATGTTGAACCCATGTTTATAAAATTGCTATGTTTGTTTTACAATATTGCATATATTTCAAATATACAATTGTTTCAAATTAGATTGGGTTTAGCTAAAATACCGATTGATCTATACCCTACCTTGTCATTATATGCCATGAACCATTGTCACCCTAGATTGGTTTAATATAGTTGATTAATAATTATGATCAACATTGGAGGTTAGACAGTATTAGTTGCTTAGCCATGCCACGTCATCACATGTGTCGAATCATTGTTAATTAATTTTGATTAACGGAATATGGAACAGTGTTATGAACTTGTGTGTCATGTGGGATCACACGATGAGATTGAGTTGTTGTGGCGAGTCATGTCACGCAACGATGTTGAATTGTTGATGGCACGTGGTGCTTGGTAATCAACGGGTGATAATAACTTAGATTGGGGCAAGTGGCAAGGCGAGGAGGCCAAGGTGGGCCCGATGGGCAGATGGTATGTGGATGTCTTGCCTTGATCACACTAAGGACTTAACCTTGCAAGCCTTTGACCTAAGTCAATCATGCAACCACATGTCTCGTATGGGCCAGCCTAGCTGAGTAATTTGCAAAGTCTTAATTTTGATACTATCGTGGTCGGTGTGAGTTCCCGGGTCAGGGTGTAATTCACATGGCGCAAGAGGGGGCCCGGATGTGGTTTACAGACCACCGATGTTGAAACCTTAGCGGGTAGTATCGGGTTAAGATAGAGCATTGTAAAGGCTTTGTTATAATCTCTCGCCTTTGTGGTGTTTGGTTGTATCACGTGGGTAAAGTGCATAACCTCTGCAGAGTGTGAAACTATTCGGATAGCCGTGTTTCATGTATTGAGCAATGCTCGGGAATTACGATTAAGGGTTAGCTTAATTAATTGGACAACTTGGTTGGGATGGCGGGATTGCCATATGGAAGATGGAACTTGATTTAGGATTGGAAACTTGGTTTACTTGAGAAATCTTGAATTTATTTATTATCGTTATTTGTTTTACATCTTTACAATCTATATATGTATTCGTTCATAAATGCCGCTTATTGCAAAATAGCCATGATAGCCTATCCATTGGAATAAGCCTTGCATATAGATACATGGAATTGCATTACATGCACAACTTGTTGAGTGCTTTAAGTACTCACCCTTGCCAAACAACAATAATCAACAGTTGAAGAATCTACACTGTGTTGGAAGATGAAGTCCAAGAAGACACGAGTCATTAGGGTTAGAGCCTTGTCGGTTGCTGTGGTGGTGATGAGCTACCTACGTTTCTACTTTCCGCTGCTTAATTATTAGCTTATATTTTCAGTCTTGCCCTGCGTGGCTTAATAATGTAAGTTGGTCATAAGATCATACATTTAGTTATATCAATAAATGAACTATTATTCTATTATCGTTGTGTATGATGTGATATGTACCAATGTTAAGTCGTGTGCACTAGCGTTGATCACAGGAATAGTGCAAGAACACGGTGGGTTGAATCATGGATTCGGTCCTTACAGAGGTGGTATCGAGCATACCGATCGTAGGTCTTGGCCCTAGATAGTTTGGAGGTGTCTTGAGTGTGTCCAAAATTATTTTCTAAAAAGAAAATCTAAGCTTGACTAATAAAACCCTCTCGACTCATCTCATTCTCTACTTCTCGCCTTTGCTAAATTTACCCGTTTTACTTGCCGTTTCGGGTGGAGAACTTATTCCAAGTTCTTGTGAAGCAGATGCCGATCGTTCCGACCTTTGAGGAGCGGTGGCGGCTACGCCATGGAGCTGTGGAGAGTACTTCAGACGCTTGGAGGTTTTTATCGTCCACTTTACCGAGGAGGCAGCTGGTCAGTGAATGGTGTACACCGAGGATTTATTTGCAAGTTGATCATCTACGCCGGGAGAACGAGGAAGCTAGCAGCCAATCAACATCTCCGCCGAAGATTCTCGCACGAGGTTGCAATTCAGAGGTCGCCGACTTGCTCTTCGCCGTGTCTGCCGCGACTACGCTGACGAGCTTCACGACTCAGTGTTCCGACTTCACCCAGACGTTCAAGCATGCCGAAGACGACGGATCGAGGGGAGCGAGTGTGCTACAGCGACGCACCTTGCAGAGTTCGCCCTTGCCGGGAGGATCATATGAGAGAGACTACCCAGAGCTGGAGGCGTGTACGAGGCACTCGAGTAGCGAGCAGAGCTCGAGGTGACCGTGCTTGACCATCGGGATGATCACCGAGCCGGGAGAGGCCACGGAGGCGCTTGAGGACGAGCCGGCGCGTGACTCGTAGAGTTCAGAGCCACCGAGAGTCCGAGGAGGATCCAGAGGAGCGAGTGGGAGCCGAGGGGAGTGCAGACCCGTTGTTGCAGAGGACCCAGAATAGGTCATCGGGATAGGTTTGCTCCGATGCGGCCCACCCGCGGTGTATGCGCGGATCGATCTCACCTGTGGGTGGATGAGTGAGTGTCAGCCTTGGAGCTGTGTTGAGACTCGAGTGTGAGTCGCGTCTTTAAGTTAGCCTTTACCTTTCTAGTTGACGTTAAGGTTCGTGTTTAGTTTGCTTCTTTGTATTGCTGAGTGTGCAGTATGTGTTGCAAAGCTTGTAGGCTTAAATAAGCACCATACCAAGTTAAATAAAGAATTGTTCAGGTTGGGTATAACATATCTCCCCGCTTTAGAAATTCTTACTTCTCATCTATGCTACATCTACCTTTCCTAACCTAAGAGGCAATCATCAGATGGTGAATACTGAGGAAACAACGGTGCTTGAAGTGGATCGTCGTTCAATGACAATCCCAATGATGGAGGCACCCTCAACCACCGCCGGTGGACATGCAGAACTGGGAGCATTCCTTGCAAAGACAGACTCAAGCGATGCGCATAATGATGCGGCAGATGCAAGAGATGACCAATGCAAGAATAAACCACAACAATCCTCCGCAACTCGTAACAATCATGGTGGACCTCGACCTATGTCCAAGCTATCGGATTTTATGAGGACTAGGCCACCAACTTTCTCTCGAAACGTGAACCCTTTGGAAGCCGATGATTGGCTTAGGACCATTGAGAAGAAGCCGCACATCACTCGGTGTGAGGGCAATGAGAAGGTGCTCACGCCTCATCAACTTGAAGGAACCGCCGCAGAATGGTGGGAGAATTATCGTGCCGCTCATGGAGCCCCGCAAGAGATAACACAGGAGGAGTTCACTAATGCTTTCGCCGAGATCATGTCCCGCAGGGAATGATGGATCTTAAGAAGGAGGAGTTGAGCTTTGAAGCAAGGAGGCCAACGGTGGCGAATACGAATAAATTCACTCAATTAGCTCGTTATGCCCCGAGGACGAGCGACGGATAAAGCTAGGCGATCTCGTTTCATGAAGGGATGAATTCAGGATCGCAGTGGGACTGATTACCCACAATTTTCCGGATTTTCGGGAGTGGTAAATAAGGCTTTAATCCTAGAGGACAAGCGCAAAGAGCTAGGTGAAACCGTAAGCGCTTGATGAACAATCGGGGTGGACGCCCAAACCATCTACGCTTGAGGATGTCACCCCAAAGAATTTGCTAGATTTCAACCACCACCGGGAACAAGACATCAACCCCTACACTCGCCACGCCAATCGAATTTCGGACCCAGCGCAAGGCAACAATGCACCGTGGGGAAATCTGCGCAGTGAAGAGATGCTATACTTGCAATGAGCCAGGCACTTTTCAAATAGGTGTCCATGAAGGAGGCATCACACCGATTCGTTTCAACCTGGGAACAACACCGCTAAAGCACCAACATCGAGGAAATCGTGCACCAAGCCAAGCCGAGCAACGCCGCGATCAACGATGCGTGGAAGAATCAACCACATCACCGATGGAGCTCGGGAAGCTACAGACGTCGATCGGTAAGTTCTGGTCAACTCAAGACTGCTTTCTGCTTTGTTTGATTACGAGCTTCGATTCGCTTGTTTCTCAAAGTTTTGCAACCAAGAATGGATTTAAAGTGGTGAATCTTAAGTGTGTGCTCTTAGTCCAAGCCCGTGATCCGAGCTTAGATCTAGCCTTGGGTGTTTGGGAGCTAAGTTGCTTATGGATGGGATAGAATTTCTCGCGAATCTTATCTTGATAGATCGCAATCCTAGACGTCATCCTTGGAATGGATTGGCTGTCCAAGCATAAGGTCATTTTAGATTGTGGCGAAGGATCGTGACCTTGGAAGGCCCTAGTGGCAAGAAAGTGGAGTTTCAAGCGACCGCATTGGAGACGAGCGATTAACGGTCAGCGATGTGAAAGCCATCGGCATGGAAGATGTGCGAAGAGCGAGAATACCGGATGTATTTCGTAAGATTTGCCAGATTGCCACGGATCGTGATATCGAGTTTGTCATCGAAGTTAGCACTGTGTACAAAGCACCGATATCAAAGAGACCATATCGGATGCCTACCGACGAGTTAGTAGAAATGAAGAAGCGATTGAGGAACCGCAAGAGAAAGGTTTCATTAGACCAAGTTCATCGCCGTGGGGAGCCCCGGTTTTGTTTGTTCGCAAGAAGGATGGAAGTCTTAGAATGTGCATCGACTACGTGCACTTAATGAAGTAACGATCAAGAATAAGTATCCGTTGCCGGGATCGACGACTTATTTGATCGATTAAGAGGAGCCTGAGTTTTCTCCAAGATAGATCTTCGCTCGAGATACCATCGATTGAAGATCCGAGCGGAGGATGTACCTAAGACTGCGTTTTCTACGCGATATGGACATTACGAGTTCACGGTCATGTCATTCGGATTGACTAATGCCCAAAGACATATTTCATGAACATGATGAATAAAGTCTTCATGGATTACTTGGACAAGTTTGTTGTAGTCTTCATAGACGATATCTTGGTTTACTCAAGACAGAGGAAGAGCATGCGTAACATCCGAGAATGGTTTTAGGCAGTGCGAGCATCAACTATATGCTAAGTTTAGCAAGTGTGAATTTTGGAAGGAGAAAGTTGAATTTCTCGGTCATGTAATGACTACCAAAGGAGTCGCAGTTGATCCCAGCAAAGTGGACGCAGTGTTGCATTGGGAGCCACCGAAGTCTGTTACCCAGATCCGTAGTTTTCTGGGAATGGCGGGATATTACCGTCGGTTCATAGAAGGATTCTCGACAATTGCTAAACCCCTGACGCAGTTGTTGAAGAAAGAAAAGAAGTTTGCATGGACGCCAGAGTGCGAGAAAAGTTTCATGGAATTAAAGAAGCGTTTAACAACAGCCCCCGTATTAGTATTGCCAGATGTGCAGAATGGATTTGATATTTACTGCGATGCTTCGAAGCAAGGCTTGGGATGCGTGTTAATGCAAGAAGGCAAAGTCGTTGCTTATGCATCGAGACAATTAAGACCGCATGAAGTGAATTACCCAACGCATGATTTGGAGTTAGCTGCCGTAGTGCATGCTTTAAAGATATGGCGTCATTATCTCATAGGAAATAGATGTGAGATATATACGGACCATAAGAGTCTGAAATACATATTCACTCAAGCTGACCTGAATATGAGACAGCGAAGATGGCTGGAGCTAATTAAGGACTATAATATGGGAATCCATTATCACCCTGGAAAAGCCAATGTGGTGGCAGATGCTCTGAGTCGAAAGAGCCATAGCGCAAATACATTGTCAATGGAGGATCAACCGAATTATGCAAGGAATTTGAAGCTAAGATTGGAAGTCGTTCGAAGGAATGATAGCTGCGCTAGAAGTGAAGCCAACACTAGAGGATCGAGTTAAAGAAGGTCGACAAGATGACGATAAAATTTCAAAAATCAAGACTAAAAAGGAAGAAGGCCTAGCCTTAGATTTCACTCTGGATGAGCAAGGAACCATGTTCTTTAAAAGCCGAATTTGCGTACACCGGATAAAAAGGAGCTAAAGCAATTGATTCTTGAGGAGGCTCACGATTCTAAGTACTCAATTCATCCAGGAAGTGCCAAGATGTACCAGGATTTGAAGGAGAGATTCTGGTGGCCGAATATGAAGCGTGAAGTGGCTGAGCATGTTGCATTATGCGACGATGTCAAAGAGTAAAAGCCATGCACCAAAGACCCATTGTCTGCATTGCGGTAGTTAAAAATTCCGGAATGGAAGTGGGAAGAAATCGGAATGGATTTTATCACCGGTTTACCTAAGACTCAGAAAGGTTACGATTCCATTTGGGTTATCGTGGATCGTCTAACCAAGGTCGCTCATTTCATCGAAAGAAAGACCACTTACAGGAGATCGTTTGGCGTAATTGTACATGTCAAGGATTGTATGTTTGCATGGAGTGCCAAAGAAGATTGTGTCGATGAGGTACCCAATTTACCTCAAGGTTTTGGAATAAGTTGCATGAAGCAATGGGAACCCGTCTCAATTTCAATCTAAAGATATCACCCGCAGATGGATGGTCGACCGAAAGAGTAAATCAGATTTTAGAGGATATGTTGAGAGCTCGTGCTTTAGCGTATGCCACGTCATGGGATAAATGTTTGCCATATGCGTAATTGATTACAATAATAGTTATCAAGCTAGCCTACAGATGTCACCATTCGAGGCATTGTATGGGCGTGCTTGTCGTACTCGTTGAATTGGAATGAAACGGAGAGCGTTGGTGTTTGGGCGGACATTCTCGAGGAAGCCAAAGTCAAGTCGCAATGATCGAGAGAGGTTGAAGATAGCACAGTCAAGAGAAAAGCTACGCAGACAACCGTCGTCGAGATTTGAGTTTTGAACCGTAAGATCATGTGTATCTCGTGGTTACCCCTCTTAAGGGCGTTAAAAGATTTCACGTTAAAGGAAGCTTGCACCAAGATATGTTGGTCCGCTCAAGATTACGAGCCGTCGAGGAGAGGTAGCTTATCGATTAGAATTGCCTCGATCCTTGGCGAGAGTGCATGATGTATTCCATGTGTCGCGCTTAAGAAGTGTCTCAGAGTGCCAGCAGAACAAACCCGTTGGAGGCAATAGAGCTGCAAGAAGATTTGACTTATAAAGAGCAACCGATCGAATTTTGATGTTGTGGAGCGCAAGACCGTAAACAAGTCTATTCGCTTTGCGAGTTGATGGAGCAATCATTCGAAAGTGAAGCCACTGGGAGCGAGAAGAGGATTTGAAGTCGAATTCGAACCTATTCTATAGTTAGCCCACAATCTCTGTCGAGATTCATTATGGGGAGGTTTGTAACATCCCAAAATTTGGCTTAATTAAGTTTTTAATGTTTAAAAGTGCATTTGTGATTTTCTGGAATTTATTTGGATTTTTCTGGATTTATTTGAATTTATTCCTATTTTAAGTTTATTGCTTTTTATTCAAAAGTATTTAATTACGTGCAAAGTCAAAATAAAGTTTTGCCAAAAATATTTTATTTAAGTCCGTAATGTCTCAAAGTATTTTTGGGATTTTTCTTGGATTTTTCTGATTGTTTTATTGCCTAAAACAAATTAAAAGAATTTCTCGAATTGTTTTATTTGGCAAACAGGAAATTAACTAAAGCGATCTTGGGCCGAGCCCAACATCATTCTGCGTCGGCCCGCTTGCTTTGTATTCCAGAGGAAGTCACCGTATCCGTCGGATCTTGATCGGAGGGTTGACGTTTTCCCAGTTGATGAAAACCCTAGCGATCCTTAGCCGTCGGATCAAGACGCATGGAGGACCTGGATTTCGCCACGTCACGCACGCGAGTGTCCGTTCGATTCACGACGCGTGGGCGGTCGAGACCGTCGTCTCGGGACTCATCGCCGTCACGGACTCGGACAGCGCAGCCACAGACGGATGAACTCCGCCGACACGATCGCCGAGGGGCTATTTAAGCCACGGACCCCGGCCCGATGTTGAACCATCTGCGCCGCTTCGTTTGCCCTGCTTCTCGTCGCCGGTTTCGACGTGTTCTGTCGCCGAGACCTCGCCGGAAGTAACTCAAGCGCCGCCGATAGTTCTTGTTGGATCCCGACGGCGCAGGAGGTTCTTCGCGCGTTGAAGCGATTCTCAACTCGGCTCGTCGCGTGGAACCGGATCTGCAGCGTCACCTCGCCGGAAGACCGCCAAACGCCGTGGCCTTGGTCGTCGTCTTGGTTCCGGTGAGATTACGCCGCCGTGTCTTCATCGCGGGTTTAGAAGCTTGGCCGTTCGATCTAGCTTCTGCGGTCGAGATCGAGCCACGTGGTCTTTTCAACCTCACCCGCGCGATCGATCGGCGCTCTGGATCGCACCGTCGCCGCAACCAATCGTGATCCGCCGCGTGTGGGTTCAAGCACTGAAGCGCCAGAGACCGAAGTTCACGGTGGATCGCCCAGCCGTGGACTCGATCTATGGACCAGGACGCGTGTCGTGCTCCTATTGGTTCAGTTCATCGCTGACGTCATGCTTGCGTCATAATTACAGTTTTCAGTTGGAAAAATATTCCGATTGGAAAATCCGTGATGATGACGTCATCATGAGGTCACGCTGACGTCATAAACCAGTTTTCAAATATAAAAATAAATCTGTTAAATTCGTATTTTACGATTTTACGATTTGATATTTATTTCAAACTTCAAAAGGCTATATCTTTTGCATCGTAACTCGGAATTGAGTGATTCCAGTTTCTAAAAATTTGTAAAATTGAGATCTATTTAATGGTGATTTTTATTTGATTTTTGGAGATCTATTGCTCTCTGTTTTGGCATTTATTTGCTTTTCTCTTTGATGCAGCGTGAGGCGTTGAATTGTGCGACGATTCGGAGGAGGATCAAGCAACCCAAGAGCAAGCTTCAGATCAAGATCAGGACCTATTCCAAGGCAAGTTGTGCTTTGATCATGTTGAACCCATGTTTATAAAATTGCTATGTTTGTTTTACAATATTGCATATATTTCAAATATACAATTGTTTCAAAGTAGATTGGGTTTAGCTAAAATACCAGATTGATCTATACCCTACCTTGTCATTATATGCCATGAACCATTGTCACCCTAGATTGGTTTAATATAGTTGATTAATAATTATGATCAACATTGGAGGTTAGACCGTATTAGTTGCTTAGCCATGCCACGTCATCACATGTGTCAGAATCATTGTTAATTAATTTTGATTAACGGAATATGGAACAGTGTTATGAACTTGTGTGTCATGTGGGATCACACGATGAGATTGAGTTGTTGTGGCGAGTGTAACATCCCAAAATTTGGCTTAATTAGGTTTTTATTGCTTAAAAGTGCATTTGTGATTTTCTGGAATTTATTTGGATTTTTCTGGATTTATTTGAATTAAATGTTATTTCAAGTTTATTGCTTTTTATTCAAAAGTATTTAAATCTGTGCAAAGTCAAAATAAAGTTTTGGCAAAAATATTTTATTTGAGTCCGAATGTCTCAAAGTATTTTTGAGATTTTCTTGAATTTTCCGATTGTTTTATTGCCTAAAACAAATTAAATGAATTTGGAATTAATTTAATTGGAAAACCTTTTAAATCCGTGTGAGCATGATTGGGCTTGGCCCGACATCGTGCGTGAAGGCCCAACTCGCATGCCCGGTCGCGTAGTATTCGGCCCGTAGTCGGACCGATTCGGCCGTCGGATTGGATCAAAGGCCACGTTGGGAGCGCATCGATTCAGATCTCTCGAATCCCAGCCGTTGGGATCCGCGTGTTGGTTGGATTTTGGTGCATCGCGGCGAGCATCGTGCCACGTGTAGGGTGGGCGTCGTCGTCTTCGCGTGACCGGCGTTGGACTCGCCTCCGTGTCCGTCTCGGCGCCGCCATGGATTCTTTCCGTTTGTGCGTGACCTGGTCTCCTAAGTGCTATAAATAGGTGCGCACCGAGGGCACCAGATCATATCCAGCTTAAGCCCTAAGCTCTCGCCGTGAAAGTGGCTCACGTGCGCGCAATCGGAGTTTTTCGGCGCGCCGCCGCTTTGGTTTCGTCGATTCCGCGTCATCCGTGGAGTTTGAGGCACGCAACGTGGCCATTAGATTCGTCTCGTCAAGGGGAAACCGTGCGGCGCTTGATTCGTCGAGCACCGTCGGAGGAGAAGATCGTCGTGGAGGTCGCCGCCGCCGTTGAAGAAGGCCTTGCCGACTCGGTTCCCGTGAAGAAATCGCAGATCCGTTCGCGTCACTGAACTCCTTGCGTCGAGCCTAACCCGAAGGTAACCATCTTGGTCGCCGGCGATGACCGTAGGGCCGTGCGCCGAGATGAGTGGCGTGGCGAACTCGCGGCTGACCCGTGGATCCGACGTGAGCGCCAGATCAGCCTCACGGCTTGCGTGGCAGTGAGGTGGTTGTCTGGTCAGCGTCACGCGTGGTGATCCAGTCAGCAGAGGGCGGGCCCACGCGCGTCGAGGAGCTTGACTCGGGTGGACCGGATCCACCGTGAACTCGAAGGAATCATGGACGCGATCCATGGACCGAAGGGCACGTGTCACTGACCGAGCGGTTCGGTCCATGGCTGACGTCACGCTGATGTCATAAATCGCTTTTTCAATATAAAAATAAATCTGTTAAATCTGATTTTACGATTTGAGATTTATTTCAAACTTCAAAAGGCTATATCTTTTGCATTGTAACTCGGAATTGAGTGATTCCAGTTTCTAAAAATTTGTAAAATTGAGATCTATTTAATGGTGAATTTTAATTGATTTTGGAGTTCAATTGCTCTCTGTTTTGGCATTTATTTGCTTTTCTCTTTGATGCACGCGTGAGACGTTGAATTGTGCGACGCTGGAGGAAGATCAAGCAACCCAAGAGCAAGCTTCAGATCAAGATCAGGACCTATTCCAAGGCAAGTTGTGCTTTGATCATGTTGAACCCATGTTTATAAAATTGCTATGTTTGTTTTACAATATTGCATATATTTCAAATATACAATTGTTTCAAATTAGATTGGGTTTAGCTAAAATACCAGATTGATCTATACCCTACCTTGTCATTATATGCCATGAACCATTGTCACCCTAGATTGGTTTAATATAGTTGATTAATAATTATGATCAACATTGGAGGTTAGACCGTATTAGTTGCTTAGCCATGCCACGCCATCACATGTGTCGTAATCATTGATAATTAATCTTGATTAATGGAATATGGAACAATATTATGAACTTGTGTGTCATGTGGGATCACACGATGAGATTGAGTTGTTGTGGCGAGTCATGTCACGCAACGATGTTGAATTGTTGATGGCACGTGGTGCTTGGTAATCAACTGGGTGATGATAACTTAGATTGGGGCAAGTGGCAAGGGCGAGGAGGCCAAGGTGGGCCCGATGGGCGATGGTATGTGGATGTCTTGCCTTGATCACACTAAGGACTTAACCTTGCAAGCCTTTGACTGAGTCAATCATGCAACCACATGTCCGTATGGGCCACCTAGTGAGTAATTTGCAAAGTCTTAATGTTGATACTATCGTGGTCGGTGTGAGTTCGGGTCGGGTGTAATTCACATGGCGCAAGAGGGGGCCCGGATGTGAGTTTACAGACCGCCTTGATGTTGAAACCTTAGCGGGTAGTATCGGGTTAAGATAGAGCATTGTAAAGGCTTTGTTATAATCTCTCGCCTTTGTGGTGTTTGGTTGTATCACGTGGGTAAAGTGCATAACCTCTGCAGAGTGTGAAACTATTCGGATAGCCGTGCTCGCGGTATTGAGCAATGCTCGGGAATTACAGTTAAGGGTTAGCTTAATTAATTGGACAACTTGGTTGGGATGGCGGAATGCCATGTGGAAGATGGAAATTTAACTTAGGATTGGAAACTTGGTTTACTTGAGAAATACTGAATTTATTTATTATTGCTATTCGTTTTACATTCTTTACAATCTATTATTGTATTTGTTCATAAATGCTGCTTATTGCAAAATAGCCATGATAGCTTATCCTTTGGAATAAGCCTTGCATATAGATACATGGAATTGCATTCTGTGCACAACTTGTTGAGTGCTTTAAGTACTCACCCTTGCCAAACAACAATAATCAACAGTTGAAGAATCTACACCTGTGTTGGAAGATGAAGTCCAAGAAGACACGAGTCATTAGGGTCCGAGCCTTGTCGGTTACTGTGGTGGTGATGAGCTACCTACGTTTCTACTTTCCACGCTTAATTATTAGCTTATATTTTCGGTCTTGCCTGCGTGGCTTAATAATGTAAGTTGGTCATAAGATCATACATTTAGTTATATCAATAAATGAACTATTATTCTATTATCGCTGTGTATGATGTGATATGTACCAATGTTAAGTCGTGTGCACTAGCGTTGATCCAGGAATAGTGCAAGAACACGGTGGGTTGAATCGATGGATTCGGGTCCTTACAGAGGTGGTATCAGAGCATACTGACTGTAGGTCTTGGCCCTAGATAGTATGGAGGTGTCTTGTGAGAGTCCAAAACTATTTTCTAAAAGAAAATCTAAACTTGACTAATAAAACCCTCTCGACTCATCTCATTCTCTACTTCGCCTTTGCTAAATTTACCGCTTTACTTGCCGCTGGTGGAGAACTTATTCAAGTTCTTGTGAAGCGGATGCCGATCGTTCGACCTTTGAGGAGGCAGTGGCGGCTACGCCATGGAGCCGTGGAGAGTACTTGACGCTTGGAGGTTTTATCGTCCACTTTACCGAGGAGGCGGTGGTCGCTGAATGGTGTACACCGAGGATTTATTTGCAAGTTGATCATCTACGCTCGCGAGAACGAGGAAGCTAGCAGGCCAATCAACATCTCCGCCAGAAGATTCTCGTACGAGGTTGCAATTCAGGAGGTCGCTCGACTTGCTCTTCGCCGTGTCTGCCGCGACTACGCTGACGAGCTTCACGACTCAGTGTTCCGACTTCACCCAGACGTTCAAGCATGCCGAAGACGACGGATCGAGGGGAGCGAGTGTGCTACAGTGACGCACCTTGCAGAGTTCGCCCTTGCCGGGAGGATCATATGAGAGAGACTACCTAGAGGTGGAGGCGTATACGAGGCACTCGAGTAGCAGAGCAGAACTCGAGGTGACCCGTGCTTGACCATCGGGATGATCACCGAGCCGGGAGAGGCCACGGAGGCGCTTGAGGACGAGTGGAGCGCGTGACTCGTGGAGTTCAGAGCCACCGAGGAGTCCGAGGAGGATCCAGAGGAGCGAGAGTGGGAGCCGAGGGGAGTGCACCCGTTGTTGCAGAGGGCCCAGAATAGGTCATCGGGATAGGTTTGCTCGATGCCTGCCCACCCGCCGGTGTATGCGCGGATCGCCTCACCTGTGGTGGGTGGATGAGTGAGTGTCGACCTTGAGCCGTGTTGAGACTCGAGTGTGAGTCGCGTCTTTAAGTTAGCCTTTACCTTTCTAGTTGACGTTAAGGTTCGTGTTTAGTTTGCTTCTTTGTATTCTTTGAGTGTGCGGTATGTGTTGCAAAGCTTGTAGGCTTAAATAAGCACCATACCAAGTTAAATAAAGAATTGTTCAGTTTGGGTATAACATATCTCCCGCTTTAGAAATTCTTACTTCTCATCTATGCTATATCTACCTTTCCTAACCTAAGAGGCAATCATCGATGGTGAATACTGAGGAAACAACGGTGCTTTGAAGTGGATGCGTCCAATGACAATCCCAATGATGGAGGCAGCCTCAACCACCGCCGGTGGACATGCGAGAACTGGGAGCATTCCTTGCAAAGACAGACTCAATCGATGCGCATAATGATGCGGCAGATGCAAGAGATGACCAATGCAAAGAAGAAACCACAACAATCCCGCAACTCGTAACAATCATGGTGGACCTCGACCTATGTCCAAGCTATCGGATTTTATGAGGACTAGGCCACCAACTTTCTCCGAAACGTGAACCCTTTGGAAGCCGGCGATTGGCTTAGGACCATTGAGAAGAAGCTGCACATCACTCAGTGTGAGGGCAATGAGAAGGTGCTCTACGCCTCTCATCAACTTGAAGGAACCGCCGCAGAATGGTGGGAGAATTACTGTGCCGCTCATGGAGCCCCGCAAGAGATAACCTAGGAGGAGTTCACTAATGCTTTCCGCCAGTATCATGTCCCAGAGGGAATGATGGATCTTAAGAAGGAGGAGTTCAGAGCTTTGAAGCAAGGAGGCCAACCGGGGGCGAATACCGAATAAATTCACTCAATTAGCTCGTTATGCCCCGAGGACGAGCGACGGATAAAGCTAAGCGCCTCGCTTCATGAAGGGATCAACCAGATCGCAGTGGGACTGATTACCCACAATTTTCCGGATTTTCGAGAGCTGGTAAATAAGGCTTTAATCCTAGAGGACAAGCGCAAAGAGCTAGGTGAAACCGTAGCGCTTGATGAACAATCGTGGTGGACGCCCAAACCATCTACGCTTGAGGATGTCACCCCAAAGAATTTGCTAGATTTCAACCACCACGGGAACAAGACATCAACCCCTACACCTCGCCTCGCCAATCGAATTTCGCACCCAGCGCAAGGCAACAATGCACCGTGAGGAAATCAATATCCGCAGTGAAAAGATGCTATACTTGCAATGAGCCAGGCACTTTTCAAATAGGTGTCCACGTAAGGAGGCATCACACCAGTTCGTTTCAACTGGGAACAACACCCGCTAAAGCACCAACATCGAGGAAATCGTGCACCAAGCCAAGCCGAGCAACGCCGCGATCAACGTGCGTGGAAGAATCAACCACATCACCGATGGAGCTCGTGAAGCTACTGACGGCGTCGTCTGGGTAAGTTCTGGTCAACTCAAGACTGCTACTGCTTTGTTTGATTCGGAGCTTCGATTCGCTTGTTTCTCAAAGTTTTGCAACCAAGAATGGATTTAAAGTGGTGAATCTTAAGTGTGTGCTTTAGTCCAAGCCCCGTGATCGAGCTTAGATCTAGCCTTGGGTGTTTGGGAGCTAAGTTGCTTATGGATGGGATAGAATTTCTCGCGAATCTTATCTTGATAGATGCGCAATCCTAGACGTCATCCTTGGAATGGATTGGCTGTCCAAGCATAAGGTCGTTTTAGATTGTGGCGAAGGATCGTGACCTTGGAAGGCCCTAGTGGCAAGAAAGTGGAGTTTCAGCGACCGCATTGGGACGGCGATTAACGGTCAACAGTGTGAAAGCCATCAAGATGGAAGATGTGCCAAGAGCGAGAATACCCGGATGTATTTCGTAAGATTTGCCAGATTGCCACCGATCGTGATATCGAGTTTGTCATCGAAGTTAGCACGTGTACAAGACCGATATCAAAGAGACCATATCGGATGCCTACCGACGAGTTAGTAGAAATGAAGAAGCGATTGAGGAACTGCAAGAGAAAGGTTTCATTAGACCAAGTTCATCGCCGTGGGGAGCCCCGGTTTTGTTTGTTCGCAAGAAGGATGGAAGTCTTAGAATGTGCATCGACTACCGTGCACTTAATGAAGTAACGATCAAGAATAAGTATCCGCTGCCCGTGATCGGCGACTTATTTGATCGATTAAGAGGAGCTGAGTTTTTCCAAGATAGATCTTCGCTCGTGATACCATCGCTGAAGATCCGAGCAGAGGATGTACCTAAGACTGCGTTTTCTACGCGATATGGACATTACGAGTTTCACATCATGTCATTCGGATTGACTAATGCCCAAAGATATTTCATGAACATGATGAATAAAGTCTTCATGGATTACTTGGACAAGTTTGTTGTAGTCTTCATAGACGATATCTTGGTTTACTCAAGACAGAGGAAGAGCATGCGTAACATCCGAGAATGGTTTTAGACAGTCGCGAGAGCATCAACTATATGCTAAGTTTAGCAAGTGTGAATTTTGGAAGGAGAAAGTTGAATTTCTCGGTCATGTAATGACTACCAAAGGAGTCGCAGATTGATCCCAAAGAAAGTGGACGCAGATGTTGCATTGGGAGCCACCAAGTCCATTACTCGATTCGTAGTTTTCGGGAATGGCGGATATTACCGTCGGTTCATAGAAGGATTCTCGACAATTGCTAAACCCTTACGCAGCTTGTTAAAGAAAGAGAAGAAGTTTGCATGGACGCCAGAGTGCGAGAAAAGTTTCATGGAATTAAAGAAGCGTTTAACAACACTCGTATTAGTGTTGCGGATGTGCGTAATGGATTTGACATTTATCGCGATGCTTCAAGCGAGGGCTTGGGATGCGTGTTAATGCAAGAAGGCAAAGTCGTTGCTTATGCGCCGAGACAATTGAGACCGCATGAAGTGAATTACCCAACGATGATTTGGAGTTAGTCAGTAGTGCATGCTTTAAAGATATGGCGCCATTATCTCATAGGAAATAGATGTGAGATATATACGGACCATAAGAGTCTCAAATACATATTCACTCAATCGACTGAATATGAGGCAACAAGATGGCTTGAGCTAATTAAGGATTATAATGTGGGAATCCATTATCATCCCGAAAAGCCAATGTGGTGGCGGATGCTCGAGTCGAAAGAGCCATAGCGCAAATGCATTGTCAATGGAGGATCAACCGAATTATGCAAGGAATTTGAAGCTAAGATTGGAAGTCGTTCAAGAAGGAATGATAGCGCGCTAGAAGTGAAGCCAACATTAGAGGATCGATTAGAGAAGGTCAACAAGATGACGATAAAATTTCAAAAATCAAGGCTAAAAGGAAGAAGGCCTAGCCATAGATTTCACTGACGAACAAGGAACTATGTTCTTCAAAGGCCGAATTTGTGTGCCGGATAAAAGGAATTAAAACAATTGATTCTTGAGGAAGCGCATGATTCAAAGTACTCAATTCATCCAGAAGTGCTAAAATGTACCAAGATTTGAAAGAGAGATTTCGTGGCCAAATATGAAGCGTGAAGTAGGTGAACATGTTGCTTTATGCGACGATGTCGAGGGTAAAGCCATGCATCAAAGACCATTGTGCATTGTTGGTAGTTAAAAATTCGGAATGGAAGTGGGAGGAAATCGAATGGATTTTATCACCGGTTTACCTAAGACTCGTAAAGGTTACGATTCCATTTGGGTTATCGTGGATCGCCTAACCAAGGTCGCCATTTCATCCCAAGAAAGACCACTTACGCCGAGATCGCTTAGCGTAATTGTACATGTCAAGGATTGTATGTTTGCATGGAGTGCCAAAGAAGATTGTGTCGCATGAGGTACCCAATTTACCTCAAGGTTTTGGAATAAGTTGCATGAAGCAATGGGAACCCGTCTCAATTTCAATCAAAGATATCACCCGCAGATGATGGTCGATCGAAAGAGTAAATCGATTTTAGAGGATATGTTGAGAGCTTGTGCTTTAGCGTATGCCACGTCATGGGATAAATGTTTGCCATATGCGTAATTCTGGCCATAATAATAGTTATCAAGCTAGCCTACAGATGTCACCATTCGAGGCATTGTATGGACGTGCTTGTCGTACTCCGTTGAATTGGAATGAAACGGAGAGCGCTTGGTGTTTGGACCGACATTCTCGAGGAAGCCGAAAGTCAAGTCGCAATGATCGAGAGAGGTTGAAGATAGCACGACCAAGAGAAAAGCTACGCAGATAACCGTCGTCGAGATTTGAGTTTTGAACCGTAAGATCATGTGTATCTCGTGGTTACCCTCTTAAGGGCGTTAAGAGATTTCACGTTAAAGGAAGCTTGCACCAAGATATGTCGGTCCGCTCAAGATTACGAGCCGCCGAGGAGAGGTAGCTTATCGATTAGAGTTGCCTCACCATTGGCAGGAGTGCATGATGTATTCCATGTATCGCAGCTTAAGAAGTGTCTCAGAGTGCCAACAGAGCAAGCCCATTGGAGGCAATAGAGTCGCAAGAAGATTTGACTTATAAAGAGCAACCAATGTAATTTTGATGTTGTGGAGCGCAAGACCGTAAACAAGTCTATTCGCTTTGCAGAGTTCAAGGAGCAATCATTCGAAAGTGAAGCCACTTGGGAGCGAGAAGAAGAATTGAAGTCGAATTCCTAACCTATTCTCTAGTTAGCCCCAATCTCTGTCGAGATTACATTAGGGGGAGGTTTGTAACATCCCAAAATTTGGCTTAATTAAGTTTTTATTGCTTAAAAGTGCATTTGTGATTTTCGGAATTTATTTGGATTTTTCTCGATTTATTTGAATTAAATGTTATTTCAAGTTTATTGCTTTTATTCAAAAGTATTTAAATCTGTGCAAAGTCAAAATAAAGTTTTGGCAAAAATATTTTATTTGAGTCCGTAATGTCTCAAAGTATTTTTGAGATTTTTCTTGAATTTTCTGATTGTTTTATTGCCTAAAACAAATTAAATGAATTTTGGAATTAATTTAATTGAAAACCTTTTAAACGTGTGAAACGAATGATTGGGCTTGGCCCGACATCAGTGCGTGAAGGCCCAACTCGCCGCGCCCGGTCGAAGGTATTGTCGGCGCGTGTCGACCGATTCGACCGTCGGATTCAGATCAAAAGGCCACGTTGGGAGCGTACCGATTCAGATCTCTCCGAATCCAGGCCGTTGGGATCCGCCGCGTGTTCGGTTGGATTTTGGTGCATCGCAGCCGAGCATCGTGCCACGTGTAGGGTGGAGCGTCGTCGTCTTCGCGTGACCGGCGTGGACTCTGCTCCGTGTCCGTCTCGGCGCCGCCATGGATTCTTTCCGTTTGTGCGTGACCTGGTCTCCTAAGTGCTATAAATAGGTGCGCACCGAGGGCACGGATCATATCCGGCTTAAGCCCTAAGCTCGCCGTGAAAGTGGCTCTACGTGCGCCGCAATCGGAGTTTTCTCGAAGTGCGCCGCCGCTTTCGGTTTCGTCGATTCCGCCGTCATCCGTGGAGTTTGAGGCACGCAACCAGGGCCATTAGATTCGTCTCGTCAAGGGGAAACCCGTGCGCGCTTCAGTTTCGTCGGAGCACCGTCGGAGGAGAAGATCGTCGTGGAGGTCGCCGCCGCCGTTGAAGAAGGCCTTGCCGACTCGGTTCCCGTGAAGAAATCGCAGATCCGTTCGCGTCACTGAACTCCTTGCGTCGAGCCTAACCCGAAGGTAACCATCTTGGTCGCCGGCGATGACCGTAGGGCCGTGTGCGCCGATGAGTGGCGATGGCGTAACTGCGCGGTGACCGTGGATCCGACGTGAGCGCCGATCAGCCTCACGGCTATGCGTGGCGTTGAGGTGGTTGTCCGTCGGCGTCACGCGTGGTGATCCAGTCAGCAGAGGGCGGGCCCACGCGTCAGGGAGCTTGACTCGGGTGGACCGGATCCACCGTGAACCCGAAGGAATCATGGACGCAGTCCATGGACCGAAGGGGCACGTGTCAGCACCGGAGCGGTTCGGTCCATGGCTGACGTCACGCTGATGTCATAAATCGCTTTTCAATTATAAAAATAAATCTGTTAAATCTGATTTTCGATTTGAGATTTATTTCAAACTTCAAAAGGCTATATCTTTTGCATTGTAACTCGGAATTGAGTGATTCCAGTTTCTAAAAATTTGTAAAATTGAGATCTATTTAATGGTGAATTTTAATTGATTTTGGAGTTCAATTGCTCTCTGTTTTGGCATTTATTTGCTTTTCTCTTTGATGACGCGTGAGACGTTGAATTGTGCGACGCTCGAGGAAGATCAAGCAACCCAAGAGCAAGCTTCAGATCAAGATCAGGACCTATTCCAAGGCAAGTTGTGCTTTGATCATGTTGAACCCATGTTTATAAAATTGCTATGTTTGTTTTACAATATTGCATATATTTCAAATATACAATTGTTTCAAATTAGATTGGGTTTAGCTAAAATACCAGATTGATCTATACCCTACCTTGTCATTATATGCCATGAACCATTGTCACCCTAGATTGGTTTAATATAGTTGATTAATAATTATGATCAACATTGGAGGTTAGACCGTATTAGTTGCTTAGCCATGCCACGTCATCACATGTGTCAGAATCATTGATAATTAATCTTGATTAATGGAATATGGAACAATATTATGAACTTGTGTGTCATGTGGGATCACACGATGAGATTGAGTTGTTGTGGCGAGTCATGTCACGCAACGATGTTGAATTGTTGATGGCACGTGGTGCTTGGTAATCAATCGGGTGATGATAACTTAGATTGGGGCAAGTGGCAAGGCGAGGAGGCCAAGGTGGGCCCGATGGGCGATGGTATGTGGATGTCTTGCCTTGATCACACTAAGGACTTAACCTTGCAAGCCTTTGACTCGAGTCAATCATGCAACCACATGTCCGTATGGGCGACCTTAGGTGAGTAATTTGCAAAGTCTTAATGTTGATACTATCGTGGTCGGTGTGAGTTCGGGTCGGTGTAATTCACATGGCGCAAGAGGGGGCCCCGGATGTGGAGTTTCTGACCGCATGATGTTGAAACCTTAGCGGTAGTATCGGGTTAAGATAGAGCATTGTAAAGGCTTTGTTATAATCTCTCGCCTTTGTGGTGTTTGGTTGTATCACGTGGGTAAAGTGCATAACCTCCGCAGAGTGTGAAACTATTCTGATAGCCGTGCTTTCGGTATTGAGCAATGCTCGGAATTACAGATTAAGGGTTAGCTTAATTAATTGGACAACTTGGTTGGGATGGCGGAATGCCATGTGGAAGATGGAAATTTAACTTAGGATTGGAAACTTGGTTTACTTGAGAAATCTTGAATTTATTTATTATTGCTATTTGTTTTACATTCTTTACAATCTATTATTGTATTTGTTCATAAATGTCGCTTATTGCAAAATAGCCATGATAGCTTATCCTTTGGAATAAGCCTTGCATATAGATACATGGAATTGCATTACATGCACAACTTGTTGAGTGCTTTAAGTACTCACCCTTGCCAAACAACAATAATCAACAGTTGAAGAATCTACACTGTGTTGGAAGATGAAGTCCAAGAAGACACGAGTCATTAGGGTCCGAGCCTTGTCGGTTGCTGTGGTGACCGATGAGCTACCTACGCTTCTACTTTCCGCCGCTTAATTATTAGCTTATATTTTGGTCTTGCCTGCGTGGCTTAATAATGTAAGTTGGTCATAAGATCATACATTTAGTTATATCAATAAATGAACTATTATTCTATTATCGCTGTGTATGATGTGATATGTACCAATGTTAAGTCGTGTGCACTAGCGTTGATCCCGGAATAGTGCAATAAACACGGTGGGTTGAATCGGTGGATTCGGGTCCCACAATGAAGTCATGTCACGCAACGATGTTGAATTGTTGATGGCACGTGGTGCTTGGTAATCAACGGGTGATAATAACTTAGATTGGGGCAAGTGGCAAGGGCGAGGAGGCCAAGGTGGGCCCGATGGGCGATGGTATGTGGATGTCTTGCCTTGATCACACTAAGGACTTAACCTTGCAAGCCTTTGACCGAGTCAATCATGCAACCACATGTCCGGTATGGGCCACCTAATGAGTAATTTGCAAAGTCTTAATTTTGATACTATCGTGGTCGGTGTGAGTTCGGGTCGAGTGTAATTCACATGGCGCAAGAGGGGGCCCCGGATGTGGTTTTATGACCGCTTGTTGTTGAAACCTTAGCGGGTAGTATCGGGTTAAGATAGAGCATTGTAAAGGCTTTGTTATAATCTCTCGCCTTTGTGGTGTTTGGTTGTATCACGTGGGTAAAGTGCATAACCTCTGCAGAGTGTGAAACTATTAGGATAGCCGTGCTCGCGTGATTGAGCAATGCTCGGAATTACGATTAAGGGTTAGCTTAATTAATTGGACAACTTGGTTGGGATGGCGGGATTGCCATATGGAAGATTGGAACTTGATTTAGGATTGGAAACTTGGTTTACTTGAGAAATAATGAATTTATTTATTATCGTTATTTGTTTTACATCTTTACAATCTATATCTTGATTCGTTCATAAATGTCGCTTATTGCAAAATAGCCATGATAGCCTATCCATTGGAATAAGCCTTGCATATAGATACATGGAATTGCATTCATGCACAACTTGTTGAGTGCTTTAAGTACTCACCCTTGCCAAACAACAATAATCAACATTGAAGAATCTACACTGTGTTGGAAGATGAAGTCCAAGAAGACACGAGTCATTAGGGTCCGAGCCTTGTCGGTTACTGTGGTGGTGATGAGCTACCACGCTTCTACTTTCCGCCGCTAATTATTAGCTTATATTTTCAGTCTTGCCTGCGTGGCTTAATAATGTAAGTTGGTCATAAGATCATACATTTAGTTATATCAATAAATGAACTATTATTCTATTATCGTTGTGTATGATGTGATATGTACCAATGTTAAGCTGTGTGCACTAGCGTTGATCCTGGGAATAGTGCAGTAAACACAGTGGGTTCGAATCAGTGGATTCGGGTCCTTACATTAATTGTTTTCAAGGAAGGCTAGTTTTGAGTAATTCCAAATAAATTTCAATAAATTCCCAAAAATTCACAAAAATCAAAAATACTCTCAAAATTTAAATTAGAGCAAAAATTAGGGTGTTACATGCAACTTATTCCAAAATCTCGAGGTAAATTGGGTACCTCTGTCCGACACAATCTTCTTGGGCACTCCATGCAAGCATACAATCCTTGACATGTACAACTCTGCTAAGCGATCTCCGGAGTAGGTGGTCTTCACCGGGATGAAATGAGCGACCTTGGTTAGACGGTCCACAATAACCCAAATGGAATCGTAACCTTTCTGAGTTTTAGGTAAACTGGTGATAAAATCCATTCCGATTTCCTCCCACTTCCATTCCGGAATTTTCAACGGTTGCAACAGACCAGCGGGTCTTTGATGCATGGCCTTCACTCTCTGACACACGTCGCATAATGCAACATGCTCAGCTACCTCACGCTTCATATTAGGCCACCAAAATCTCTCTTTCAAATCCTGATACATCTTGGCACTTCCTGGATGAATTGAGTATTTCGAATCGTGAGCTTCCTCAAGAATCAATTGTTTTAATTCCTTTTTATCCAGCACACAAATTCGGCCTTTGAAGAACATGGTTCCTTGCTCATCCAGAGTGAAATCTAAGGCTAGGCCTTCTTCCTTTTTAGCCTTGATCTTAGAAATCTTATCGTCACCTTGTTGACCTTCTCTAATCTGATCCTCCAGTGTTGGCTTCACTTCTAGCGCAGCTACCATTCCTTGTGGAACGACCTCCAACCTTAGCTTCTGAAATTCCTTGCATAGTTCTGGTTGATCCTCAATTGTCAATGTATTTGCGCTATGGCTCTTTCGACTCAGAGCATCTGCTACCACATTGGCTTTTCTGGGATGATAATGGATTCCCACATTATAATCCTTAATTAGCTCTAGCCACCTTCGTTGTCTCATATTCAGATCTGCTTGAGTGAATATGTATTTCAGGCTCTTATGGTCTGTATATATCTCACATCTATTTCCTATGAGATAATGAGGCCATATCTTTAAAGCATGCACTACGGCATCTAACTCCAAATCATGTGTTGGGTAATTCACTTCATGCGGTCTTAATTGTCTTGACGCATAAGCAACGACTTTGCCTTCTTGCATTAACACGCATCCCAAGCCTTGCTTTGAAGCATCGCAATAAATATCAAATCCATTCTGCACATCTGGCAACACTAATACGGGGGCTATCGTTAAATGCTTCTTTAATTCCATAAAGCTTTTCTCGCACTCTGGCGTCCATGCAAACTTCTTTTCCTTCTTCAACAACTTCGTCAGGGGTTTAGCAATTGTCGAGAATCCTTCTATGAACCGACGGTAGTATCCCGCCATTCCCAAAAAACTACGGATCTGAGTAACAGACTTCGGTTGCTCCCAATGCAACACTCGCATCCACTTTCTTTGGGTCAATCAGCAACTCCTTTAGTAGTCATTACATGACCAAGAAATTCGACTTTTCCTTCCAAAATTCACACTTGCTAAACTTAGCATCTGGTGATGCTCGTAGCCTCTCTAGAACCATCCTCGATGTTTCGCATGCTCTTCCTCCTGCCTTCGAGTAAACCAAGATATCGCCTATAAAGACTATAACAAACTTATCCAAATATTCCATGAAAACCTTATTCATCATGTTCATAAAATATGCAGGGCATTCGTCAATCCAAATGACATGATTGTGAACTCATAATGTCCATATCGCGAGAAAACGCAGCTTAGGCACATCCTCCGCCGGATCTTCAATCGATGGTATCCCGAACGAAGATTTATCTTGGAGAAAACTCCAGCTCCTCTTAATCGATCAAATAAGTCATCGATCCCGGGCAACGGATACTTATTCTTGATCGTTATTTCATTCAAGGCACGATAATCGATGCACATTCTAAGACTTCCGCCCTTTTTACTTAACAAACAAAACCGGGCTCCCATGGTGATGAACTAGGTCTAATGAAACCTTTCTCTTGCAGTTCCTCAATCTGCTTCTTCATTTCCACTAACTCATCGGTAGGCATCCGATATGGTCTCTTTGATATCGGTGCTATCCCTGGTGCTAATTCAATGACAAACTCGATGTCGCGATCCGCCGCGCAGCCCCGCAAATCTTCCGAAACACATCCGATATTCTCCGACTCATCGGCACATCTTCCATGCTGATGGCTTTCACGCTGTTGACCACTAATTGCCCATCTCGAACAAATGGTCGCTTGAAACTCTACTTTCTCGCCACTAGGGCCTTCCAAAGTCACGATCCTTCGCCACAATCCAAAACGGCCTTATGCTTAGACAAACCAATCCATTCCAAGGATGACGTCTAGGATTGCGATCTAACAAGATAAGATTCGCTAGAAATTTATCCCATCCATAAGCAACTTAGCTCCCAAACACCCAAGGCTAGATCTAAGCTCGATCCCGGGCTTGGACTAAGAGCACACACTTAAGATTCACCACCTTAAATCCATTCTTGGTTGCAAAACTTGAGAAACGAACGAATGCAAGCTCGTAATCAAACAAAACTATAGCAGTGTACCGAGTTGACCGAAACTTACCCAAAGACGACGCCCGTAGCCTCCCGAGCTCCATCCGCGTGATGTGGTTGATCCTTCCGCGACCGTTGATTGCGGGTTGCTCGCATTGACTCCGGCGCACGATTTCCTCCTGAGGTTGGTGCCTTGGCAGGTGTTGTTCCCAAGTTGAAACGAATTGGCGTAATGCCTCCCTTCTGTGGACACCTATTAGAAAAGTGCCCTGGCTCGTTGCATGTATAGCATCTTTTCACTGCAGACTGTTGACTCCCTCCTGGTGCATTGTTGCCTTGTGCTGGTGTCTGGAAGTTCTGATTGGCAGGGCGAGGTGTAGGGGTTGATGTCTTGTTCACAGCTGGTGGTTGGAATCTAGAAAATTATTGTGGTGACATCCTCAAACGTAGATGGTTCGGACGTCCACCCTGATTAGTCATCAAGCGCTTGCGGTTCTCACCCAGCTCTTTGCGCTTATCTTCTAGGATCAAAGCCTTATTGACTAACTCCAAAACTGAAAATTGTGGGTGATCACCCCCTGCGCATCCCGAATTCACCCTTCATGAAACGAGATCGCTTAGCTTTATCTGGCCGATACGTCTTGGGGCATAGCGAGCTAATCGAGTAAACTTGTTCGTACTCGCCACCGTTGGCCTCCTTGTTTCAAAGCCCCGAACTCTTCCTTCTTAAGGTCCATCATTCCCTCCGGACATCATATCGCGAAAGCATTAGTAAACTCCTCCTGTGTGATCTCGTGGGGCTCCATGAGCGCACAATAATTCTCCCACCATTCTGGCGGTTCCTTCAAGTTGATGAGAGCGCGAGCGCCTTCTCATTGCCCTCACACCGAGTGATGTGCGCCTTCTTCTCAATTGTCCTAAGCCGCCATCGGCTTCCAAAGGGTTCACATTCCTCGAAAAGTTGGTGGCCTAGTCCTCATAAAACTGATAGCTTTGAGTGAGGTCGGGTCCACCATGGTTGTTTCGAGCTATGTGGTTGTTGTTGTTGGTCGCTGCGTTGGTCATCTCACGTGATCTCGCCGCATCATAGTCCTGATCGCTTGAGTCTGCTACCGCAAGAAATGCTCCTGATTCTCGCATGTCAATCTGGCGGTGGTTGAGGGCTGCCTCCGTCATTGGGGTTGTCATTCGCGCGCATCCACTTCTGAAGCACCGTTGTTTCTCGAGTATTCACCATCCGATGATTGCCTCTTGGGTTAGGGAAAGGTAGATGTAGCATAGATAAGAAGTAAGACTTTCTAAAGCGGGAGATAGGTTATACCCAACTGAAATAATTCTTTATTATTCTTGGTATGGCCGCTTATTTAAGCCTACAAGCTTTGCAACACATACTACACACTCAGCATTACAAAGAAGCAAACTAAACACGAAACCTTAACGTCAACTAAAAAGGTAAAGACTAACTTAAAGACGCGACTCACACTCGAGTCTCAACACAGCTCCAAGGCTGACACTCACTCATCCAGCCCCACCTGGCCGAGGTCGACCAGCAAGATACACCGGCGGATGAGCGGGCATAGGAGCGAACCTATCCTGATGACCTACTATTGGGTCCTCTGCAACAACGGGGTCTACACTCCTCTCGGCTCCCACTCGCTCCTCCGATCCTCCTGACTCTCCAACCGGCTCTCAACTCCTCGAGTCACGCACTCCAACTCGTCCTCGACCGCTCTAGGGCCTCTCCCAGCTCGGTGATCATCCCGATGGTCAAGCACGGGTCACCTCAAGCTCCTACTCGCTACTCGAGTGCCTCGCATACGCCTCCAGCCCGGGTAGTATCTCTCATATGATCCTCCCGGGCAAGGGTGAACTCGCAAGGTGTACCGCGATGGCACACTCATCCTCCACGATCCGTCGGCGCCGGCATGCTTGAACGCGTCCGGGTGAAGTCGAACATCGAGTCGTGAAGCTCGTCGGCGTAGTCGCGGCAGACACGGCGAAGAGCAAGTCGGGCAACCTCCTGAATTGCAACCTCGTACGAGAATCTTCTGGCGGAGATGTTGATTGGTCTGCTAGCTTCCTCGTTCTCCCGAGCATAGATAATCAGCTTGCAAATAAATCCTCGCTGTACACCATTGACTGACCAGCTGCCTCCTCGGTAAAGCGGACGATAGAAGCCTCTCAGCGTCTGAAGAACTCTCCACAACTCCATGGCGAGCCACCACCGACTCTCAAAGGTCTGAACGATCGGCATCTGCTTCACAAGAACATTGAATAAGTTCTCCACCCGAAACGGCAAGTAAAATGGGTAAATTCAGCAAAGGCGAGAAGTAGAGAATGAGATGAGTCGAGAGTGTTTTATTAGTCAAGTTTAGATTTTCTTTTAGAAAATAATTTTGGACTCACACAGACACCTCCACACTATCTAGGGCCGAGACCTACGGTCAAGATGCTCGATACCACCTCTGTAAGGACCGAATCCATCGATTCGAACCCACCGTGTTTACCGCACTAGTCCCGGGATCAACGCTAGTGCACACACTCAACATTGGTACATATCACATCATACACAACGATAATAGAATAATAGTTCATTCATTGATATATCTAAAGGTATGATCTTATGACCAACTTACATTATTAAACCACGCAGGCAAGACCGGAAATATAAACTAATAATTAAGCAAAGGAAAGTAGAAAATGTAGATAGCTCATCGATTCACCACAGGCAACCGACAAGGCTCGGACCCTAATGACTCGCGCCCTCTTGACTTCCTCTTCCAACACAGTGTAGATTCTTCAACTGTTGATTATTGTTGTTTGGCAAGGGTGAGTACTTTAAAGCACTCAACAAGTTGTGCATGTAATGCAATTCTATGTATCTATATGCAAGGCTTATTCCAATGGATAGGCTATCATGGCTATTTTGCAATAAGCGGCATTTATGAACAAATACAAGAAATGATCATAAAGATGAAAAACAAATAGCAATAGTAAATAGATTCAGATTTCTCAAGTAAACCAAGTTTCCAATCCTAAGTCAAATTCCATCTTCCATATGGCATTCCGCCATCCCAACCAAGTTGTCCATTTAATTAAGCTAACCCTTAATCAGTAATTCCGAGCATTGCTCAATACCATGAGCACGGCTATCGGAATAGTTTCATACTCGCAGAGGTTATGCACTTTACCCACGTGATACAACCAAACACCACCAAGGCGAGTGATCATAACAAAGCCTTTACAATGCTCGCTTAATCCGATACTACCCGCTAAGGTTTCAACACCGTGGGTCTGAAAACCACAACCGGGGCCCCCTCTTGCGCCATGTGAATTACTCCATAACTCGGGAACTCACACCGACCAAGATAGTACCAAAATTAAGACATTGCAAATTACTCACCACGCTGCCCATACTGACATGTGGTTGCATGATAGACTCAGTCAATGGCTTGCAAGGTTAAGTCCTTAGTGTGATCAAGGCAAGACATCCACATACCCTCGCCCATCGGGCCCACCTTGGCATCCTCGCCCCTTGTCACTTGCCCCAATCCGAGTTATTATCACCCAGTTGATTACCAAGCACCACGTGCCATCAACAATTCAACATCGTTGCGTGACATGACTCGTCACAACAACTCAATCTCATCGTGTGATCTCACATGACACACAAGTTCATAATATTGTTCCATATTCCATTAATCAAGATTAATTATCAATGATTCTGACACATGTGATGACGTGGCATGGCTAAGCAACTAATACGGTCTAAACCTCCAATGTTGATTATAATTGTTAACCAACTATATTCAACCAATCTAAGGTGACAATGGATCATGGCATACAATGACAAGGTAGGGTGTAGATCAAATTGGTATAATAGCTAAGTCCCAATTTAATTTGAAACAATTGTATAATTGAAATAATATGCAATAGGGTAAAACAAATATAGCAATTTTATAAACATGGGTTCAACATGATCAAAGCACAACTTGCCTTGGAATAGGTCCTGATCTTGATCTGAAGCTTGCTCTTGAGTTGCTTGATCTTCCTCCAAGCGCCGCACAATTCAACGCCTCACGCGTGCACTCAAGAAGAAAAGCAAATAAATACCAAAACAGAGAGCAATTTAACTCCAAAAATCAAATAAAATTCACCATCAAATAGATCTCAATTTTACAAATTTTTAGAAACTGGAATCACACAAATCCGAGTTACGATGCAAAAGATATAGCCTTTTGAAGTTTGAAATAAATATCAAATCGAAAATCGAAATTGAAATTAACAGATTTATTTTTATTCAAAAAAACCGATTTATGATGTCAGCGTGACATCAGCCCCGACGCTAGCCAATCCCATTGCGACGTCGCCATGGTCCATGGACTTGGTCCATGATTTGGATCTCGATCCATGTGGACCCTTGCATGGCTCCACGGGACTATGCCGACACGCGGCCGCACCGATTGGCAACGCTGTGGCGAGATCGTGGCCAACGCCCCATGGATCCGACGGCCGATAAAGGGTGAAACGTGGTACGATCTAAACCGACGGATCTAATCCACTGGTTAAAACTTTACCCGAGCCGTTCACTGTAGATGCAACGACGTGGCGCACTGGCGGGCGTTGATGAACGATCTGACGGTCACGCGAAGCTCCAACCTCCGACGATGTCGCGGCGGTGCTCCACTCCCAGAGACAAAGATGACGACTCTCCCGATGATGAACCAGACCCTTCTGACGGCGAAGAAGTAGCAGATCCGACGCGCGGCACCTTGGCTAACGCAAGATCGGAACCAAAGAGGCAAGGGCGACCTTCCGACGGCGCAACACGGGCGAAAAACAGCGGCGGCTTAGGAAACCAACTACGACGAGGTCGCACAGGCGCTACGAGGCTACTCTGACGGCGGCGAACTAGGGCACAGATGCGGCGCGATCTGGAGAACCTCGGGGGTCTACCCGCGCCTTAAATAGCTCGGGGATTCGAGTCCTACACGGCGAAGAAGTCCGATGACCACACGGCGGCGAACTTCGAGTCCGCTTCGGGGACAATAAACGACGGCGCGACGCGTGTCCCGATCCAACGGTAAAGACTCGAGCGCATACGCGGCTTCCTCTGAACCGATGGATCGCGATCAAACGGCCGCCAAGCTTAGGGTTTACTGAGACGGGCTGAACTGGGCCGCACGGCAACAGACTACACACAAGACAAGTGTTGGGCTCGGCCCAACACTGTTCCCAGAGATTTTTCACCGATTAAACCTTTAAAATAATTCTAGAAATTCACTTAATTGATTTTAGGCAAATAAATAATCAGGAAAAATCCCAGAAAATTCTCAAAAATACTTTGAGACATTCTGGACTCAAATAAAATATTTTGGCAAAACTTTATTTTAACTTTGCACAGATTTAAATAAGTTTGAATAAAAGGCAATAAACTTGAAATAAGAATTAATTCAAATAAATCTAAAAAATCCAAATAAATTCCAGAAAATCACAAATGCACTTTTAAGCAATAAAAACTTAATTAAGCTGGATTTTGGGATGTTACACCTATAATACCACGTCTGAAGCGTCTGTTTGCGAACAAAAGGCATGCTCAATTGCTACGATGGCACGCTGAGGAGCGTGAGAAGGATGGAATGCTCGACACACCTCACGACTCAAGCAGTGGAGGAACATTGATACAAAATACAAGAAACACTTTGCATGTGATGTGAGGAATATAAGGTTCGGGCTCAAGACGGATGGGATGAATCCTTTCAAGAACATGAGCAATCGTCATAGCACTTGGCCGGTGACTTTATGTATCTACAACCTTCCTCCTTGGCTTTGTATGAAGCGAAAATACATTATGATGCCGCATCGATCCAAGGGCCAAGGCAACCCGCAACGATATCGATGTGTACCGAAACCACCGGTTGAAGATCTTTTGTTATTGTGGAACGACGTGTGTGACTATGGGATGAGTATAAAAGAGAGTACTTCATGCTACACGCGTTGTTGTTCGTTACCATCAATGATTATCCCGCTCTCTGTAATCTTTCGTGCCGACTATCAAAGGATTCAACGGATGCGCCCATTGCTTGGGTGATACAGTAGCGGTGGGTGAAATATCGCAGAAAAATGTGTTACATACGACATCGTAGGTTCCTTCGAAGGACCATCCGTATCGCAACAACAAGAGAGGTTTCGATGGTACAAAGGAGACAGCTTCACCCAAAACATCGCAGAAGCGGCAAAGAGATATTTGCGGGTCAGAAGGATATTAAAATTATCCATGGAAAGGAGCCAGAAGACATCAGTCCCTGTTCCGTGATACGCCTCCTTTGTGGAAAAGAGATCGATTTATGGACCTACCTTATTGGTCGACTGGATGTTCGACATGCAATCGACGTTATGCACATAGAGAAGAATGTGTGTGACAACTTGCTCGGTATTTTACTAGACATACCGCAAAACAAAAGATACACTCAAAGCACGGATGGACTGGAAGATATGAACCTCGTGAAGGAGCTACATCATGAAGATTTGGGTAAAGGCAAAAGTACCTTCCGCAAACTTGCTACACTCTTAGCAAGAAAGAGAAAATTAGCGTGTGAATGCTTGCACAGAGTCAAAGTACCGTCCGGTTATTCTCGCCAACATGAAGAGGCTAGTCTCAATGAAAGACTTGAAATTAATTGGCATGAAGTCTCACGATTGCCACGTGATGATGACACGATGCTTCCTCTGCAATTAGGGTGTTCTCGCCAAAGAAAGTGCGAGACCCAATTATAAAGTTGTGTTCATTCTTCAATGCGATTTCACAAAAGGTCATTGATCCAATGAAACTGGTAAGCTGCAGCAAGACGTGATCCACACTCTATGTCGGCTTGAGATGTGCTTCCTCCATCCTTTTTGATATTATGGTCCATCTCATTGTTCATATTGTGAAAGAGATACGCTTGGTCCTGTGTTTCTACATCGATGTACCCTTTCGAGAGGTTCATGGGGTTGTGAAGAAATATGTTCGTAATCGACATCGCCGGAAGGGTGCATTGCCAAGGTTGGGGAACCGAGGAGGTCATTGAATTCTCGTCGATTACATGGATCTCAAACCGATTGGTGTGCCCATATCTCGCCATGAGGGGAGGCTATAGGGCAAAGGGACATTAGGTCGTAAATCGGCGCACTAATGATCGTGCTTCATTCATTCAAGCACATTTTACGCTTCCGACCAATCAGTTGCGGCACCGTATGTTGATATGCACAAGAATATGCTAAGAAGGAAAAACCCATTTAAATCGAGGTTTGATCGCAAGATACCACAGAGATAACTTCGAGATTGGTTGCTTAGACACATGATGCATACGTAGACAGAGTGTGCTCAGTTGAGAGCGCTGTCTCAGGGACCGTCATGTACAATCCTGACATTTGAAGGATACGACATAAATAGATATACATTTTATACGAGAGCACAAGATAACAAGAGCACCAACTGAGCAAATGAGTCCGTGATAGATGCCTACGATAGCAATGGTAATATGCAGACCTACTACGGATTCATAGAAGAGATTTGGGAGCTTGATTATGGGCATTTGAAGGTTCCTCTCTTTCGGTGCCAATGGGTTAGGCTCCCTGGGGGCGTGAACATCGACAAGTACGGTATCACTACCATGGATGCACTGCAGTTGTATTGTTAGGTGGTCGAAATGAGCTAGTTCAGCCAGCGGTTTCCCCATAAAGAACTTCTACCTTAGACCTTGCTCCTGAGCATCTCGTTGGGCAGCATCTGCTTGAGCATCCAACCTCAACACGTCAGCACTAGCTGCCTTCATGTATTGCTTTCTAGATATGCGCTTGTAGTCCGACATTTTGCAAGGTTCAGAAGCCTGTCTCGTCTTTTGTACTTTTGCAATACTCAAGAAAAACTTTTGTGCATTAGCATCAACTTTAGTCTTCTCAGGTGATGGAACCTTTTTAAAGTGAGATGTGACGCTGGCGCTGACATTCTTTTTCCGTTCTTCTTCAGTCATCTCAGCTGGTAATTTCTTCTGGGATTTTCCTGGCTTCACAGATGATTGAGATTTCTTCGAGGACGGTGCTGACTTCCAAGAGGGTGCTGTTGTTCGATTCTTTTCAGATTTCGACGGATGGATCGGACTTTTTCTGGTTGGTGCCGACGGAGGAGTTGGACTTTGTCTGTGTGGTGGCGACAAGGGCGGGAGGTCTTTGTGTCGAGAGTGCGGCTGATCATCATCTTCGTCGCCCTCATCGTCCGAGCCAAACTTAATCAAGCTCTTGCGCCACGCCAGGAAGCCATGCACGTTTTATCCTAGTTTTTTGTTTTTGTCCTCGCTAGGGATCTCTACCTCCATTTTACGGTATTGGCGGACTACACTGTCCACTTCAACCTGGCGACCTCGCATGCATCAAAGCGACGATGCAAAACTTGCAACTCGGCATGGCCAAGCCCCCGCCTCACCACCTTGATGGTAATGCCATGCGGACAAATGTAGCTTGCATGATGTCGGTTCTTTGATGTCATCCACGTGAAAATGGAGTCCATGCTCTTTGGGAATCCTCATGGATGCGCAATGCTCTTACGAGCACCAGGACTGATGAGCTCAGCACTTTCACCGAGTGGCGGTCGTGAGCTGAGAGCTTTCTGTACTGCTTGTTCCACAGCCTTATCTAGTTCCGCTCTCTGTTCCTCTAATGCTCTCGCCACAGCATCTTTTATTTGACGCTCCAGTTGATCTTCTCTTATTCTCTTTGGACGCCTATACAACCATGCATCAGCTGGGAATGCTTCTTTCCACGACACCAAACCAACTCCTCGGGTGCGACCTGGATGCTACTTGTTACCGAGGGCTACGGTTAGCTCGTTATTCTCCCTTCGTGGCCTGAAAGATCCTTGGGAAGACTGCACGCGAGCATCTGTGATTCTGCGCGACACTTCATGCTCTCTATCACTTCTGAAGTTTAAGCTGCCATCATCCGAGATAGAAGCACCCCTCCCAAGCAACCAGTGCTTCGATCGTTCGCTCAAGGTGGCCGTCGCAGGAATGATACCCTTGCGGGTTAGTTCTTCTTCAGACCGATCCCATGCTGGTATTTTCTTCATGCACCCTCCTGTGCCTAGTGTGTGAGGTTAAATATTCTTATCCCGTTTGCCTTGTTCCTTCGACTTACTATCTGCGCTTCTTCAGACCTCTTGTACGCCACAAAGTCCTCCCAAAACTCACTTAACATTCGGTACGTGTCAAAATTTGGCGTTTCATTCTTCTTCACATATTTCTTATTTAGTGTCGTCTTCCAATTCTTTCACACTTTGCACATGATGCATAGTGCACGTTTCTTTGCAACCAGCTCGATCCCTTGGGGGAATTGGAAAACTTGTTTTAGCTTGTCTCACAACGAGTTCTTCAGGTCATTGGGAACCACCCATGTGGGTCACCTCGGCAGCCAATCCATGATCTGTAGCTGATGGGCACATCATCCCTGGCAAGAACCCCGCAGGTTGTCCTGTACGGCCCCAACGATGACTCGTGTATAGCAGGTTCCCCGACTGCCGAGAGCTCCACTATGTTAAAAAGTCCTTTAGGCATCTTGTTCGGACCACGACTTGCGTGCTGCCTCCATTCAGCAGACGTCTGAGCCTGCAATTTGATCTTCTTATTAGTCGTCTGGCCCTACAATGTTTTGGGAACCACAATGCACTAATACTTTACCTCGCCTACGTTAGTGACGTCGGGTTGGTCCAAGGCAGGATCCTATAAGTTCAGGTAGGACGTTGGGCTATGGTTCAGGCTACCCGTTCCTCCTTCGTCCATATTTGAGGGCCGAACTCCCTCCGGCACTTGTCCCTGGTCAGAGGTCATTCCTAGCAAGTTTATCAGAAATTTCAAATTAACAAAGTCATTTTTCAAAGACACGTACAAATGAAGGTAGACATAACGAATGAACATAGATGTAAAAGCACATGAGACTACGTATAGCCACGTTGCTGGCTATACTATTCTTCTGCTCATGATGCCAAAATTATCAATTCAAATAAATAAAATTAATACACATATTTGAAAGGCACATACACTAAGGTTTGGATTGATAAAAGGAAAACATTCATGGGAGCAATTTAGGGTGTTTGCTTTATGTAACATCCCAAAATTTGAAGTTTTGGAATGTTTGAATTCAAAAATAAACCATTTGCATTTTTTTGAACTAACTCTAGCTTAATTTGAATTTTCCATAAATGAAAGGATTTAATTTGACTAAACTATTCATCAAAATCAGGAATTTCAGTTTTAGTTGGGTTCCTTGTGCTCCAAGGAATTTTTCTGTATTTTTGGGGATTTTTCTGAATTTATTTGCTATTTATTTGAATTTATTTAATTTTATTTGAATTTCTGGATTTTCTTAAATCGGAAAATGTTTTTAATTTCTAAAAAGCCCTTCGGGCCGAAACCTCTGCTCCAACCCATTTTCCCCGCCCGCTTCGCCGCCTCCTTCTGCCCGCCTCGGCCCTACCGCCCGCCTCGCCCACTCCGCCCCTCGGCCCGGTGGCCGTCGGCGCGAAACCAAACCCTAGCCGCCTGCCGCCGAGTCCGCCTCGCCATGCCTTGGCGTCCGTGCGCGTCCTTTGCGTGTTCCCGAGGCTATAAAAGCCCACCAAGACACCCCCGAGGATCGCCTCTCGCGCCGCCTTTGCCCCACCTCTCACGCTCTAGCCGCGCTGTTGCCGCGCGAGCTCGCCGGAGTCCTCGCCGCGCCCGAGCCCTTCCGCCGTCTTTTTCATCGCCGCGGTGCCCTCCGCCGATCCGTTGGTCTTCCCGAGCTGCCCACGCCGCCTCTCCCGGTTCGCCTTGGCCCTTGGCCTCGATCCGCGTGCTCCTCCGGCTGTTGTGCCTTCTTCTTCATCTCCGGTGAGTGGCGCGCCGCTTCGCCGCCGACCTCCGCCGCCGCGCCCGCTTTGGATCTCTAGCCGACGCCCCGATCGCGCCACGCCTCCTTCCGCCGCCCGCTTCGCCGCGTTCGATCCGCCTCTCGCAGATCGCGCGCCGCGTGGCCGCCGACGTCACCCGCCGCGTCGGCACCATTGCAACGATGACGCTACCAGGCGCCGGGCGCATGGTGGACAGAGCCCGCGCCGTGGACCTTGTCCACCGTGAGCCGGCTGACGTCAATGTTGCGCAATAAATCCTTTTTCCAGTACAAAAATAAATCCAGAATTTTTGATTTTCTGATTTTCTGTATTTTCTCTGAATTTAATTTTCCAGAAGCCCGTTCTCGCTCATACGAACTCCGATTGAGGCGATTCAAGTTTCTAAATTTTTCTAAAATCAAGATCTATCTTCCAGAGCCATTTATTTTCAGTTTTGAGCTAGTTTGAGTCTCTGTTTTGTATTTATTTGGTTTCGTTGCTTCTTTTCCAGAGACGCTAATTCGAGGAGCGAACGAAGACTTCGAAGACCAAGATTCAGCACTAGATCAGCAAGGCAAGTCGTAATCCTTTGATCATATTGATCCTATGTTTGCAAAAGTAATTTACTTTATTACAATTGCATGCTATTTGGTGTATCAATGCTTATTTAATGGGAGTAGATGTATACCTAGTTGACATTATGCCACCTTGATTGGTTGTATGCCATGTATCCATTGTTAAACCTAGGTTGGGACATTACTAGTTGGACATAATCATTATACCAACATTAGGTCATCGTAGCTATGCTTAGACATGCTTAGATATACGTTGGGATTCATGTCACACATTGAATAATGTTAATCTTGACTTAATGAGATATTGAATCGTGGCCGGTAGCCACTGTTGTAAAATTTGTTGTACCATGGCGGGGTTTGCCATTGGTCTTGGTTGAACGAATTGTTTTCCCTCGGGCAAGTGATCGTGCAGTAAAGGGGGTGCTTTCTAGCACATTGGGATGTGGATGTCTTGCCTGAGACAATTTAAGGACTTAATCTTGTGCGCCATTGAACTGGGCCTAACCGTACTACCACATATCTGGAATGGGACAGACCTAGCTGATTAATTTGTAATGTCTAGCCTTGAGTACCGCCGGTTGGTGGTGTGGGTTCCGGATGGACGGGTAGATTCGCAAGGCGAAGAGGGGCCCTAAAGGGCTAAACCTTAGCGGCAGATCGAGTTTAGATAAAGGCATTGTAAAGGCTTTGTCATGATATCTCTCGCGACACACCAAAGGAAGTGTGTTAGTAACGTTTGCACAAAGAGATGTTCATGTCTTGTGGGTAAAGTTGTACAACCCTGCAGAGTGTAAAACTATTCGAATAGCGCGTCATGGTCATGGACAAAGCCCGGAATTTCACACGGGTATAGAGTGTTTCATAAAATGTGGAATGTGGAACTGTTGGGATGTGAATGGGGAGTTCACTGTTGTTTTGTTGTCTATCATTGATCTATCAGTTATTTATTTATGTTTTCATAAATATGCTTTCAATCTATTTATTGTACTTCAATTCAAGTTATTGCTTTCTGCAAATGAAACATATAGCCATCCTTGTCAAGCCGTGCATGAAAATATTGCATCAATTCCCTACGGCTTGCTGAGTACCTTTGTACTCACGGCTTTATGCCCTTGTTGATCGCTTGTCAAGGAGATAATGAATATCATGAGGAGGAATTCTATGAAGACTACGTGGATTAGGAAGGCGTTCCCCAGACGATTGCCTGTGGCATGTCGAATGGTTCAAGTTATTTTTTTCCGCTGCAATAGTATTGGTTTCTTAAGCCCTTAAGGCATAATGGTGTAAACATTGACCATAAGGTCGTTTGCTTTATTTAATAATAAATTGCTTCTTCCTAGTTAATTCGTTGTATGGAATGGTATTTCATCTATGTTTCCACTGTGTGCACTAGCGTGATCCTGGACTAGTGCAGTATACACAGAGGGTTTCGGATTTGCAAATCCGGGTCCCGACACTTTAACAGATTTTATATGATAAGCAAGTTGTAATTTTGATATTGTTCTATAATTTGGTTGTCCATATACTAAAGTGTGTTTCTGAACCAACTTCCTCAAAATTTAAGTTTAGACATGTTATTTTACGAGCCACCGAAAAGGCTTAAGTGATATCAAATCTGTGCAGTTTGTGAACATTTAGGGTTTTTGTTGTGATTGGATTCAGATGCAAAGCAAGTTCTAATTAGGATCTTTTTGCAGATTATGGTAGTATATATATCAAACTGATATTATTTTTGCGTAAACTTAGAGGTAGTAGCAGTTCAACCTAAGTCATTTTTTCTTCTATCTTTCTCAATTTCAATTTCACCGCAAATTATAAAACTAAAATACTGCTAATATTTATTAACAGAGGGAGTACTCAATAAAAATGTACAGATATTTACATATTCGTGATGTCAATTCAACGACAAATACATAACAATTGTAATCATATTTTTATATCCTACATCACACCAACAAAGCCAACAAAATTGATCTTATATTCGATTTACTACACAATGTACAATTTAAATACACTTTAGCACAAACATCACATAGAATGCAAATCAAACTTGGGATTTCATGGACAGAGTGCATCACAATTTTCATGGACAGAGTACTGTAACATCCTGAAAAATGGGTAATAATAAGAAATTAAATAATATATTTGAATAAGTTTTAATTTGTATTTCCCTGGGTTTTTTTGAATTTTTTATGAGTTTTCTTAACTTCTTTTGATTATTGCTTAAAGGGAAAATTCTTTTTCTAATCAACCAACTATTACATAAGTAATGAGAAAAGATTTGCAAAACAACAAAATAAGAAAAATCCCTGTGAAAATTTGTGGAGGTATCCAGAACACAAAATATAATTTTAAAGTCATGCCAAAATATTAAATGATGAAAAGAAAGGTAATTTAATGAATGAAGACTAGCAATAGTAAAAATGTCAAAAATTAAATGTTTATAATTTCGATGTGAACATTTTTATATTATCTTCTCCTTGGATATAGTCATCTGCAGTAAAAATATCAGGAGATAATCCTTAGGTTTGATATTTATAAAAATTCAAAAACTGAATAGTTAAAAATCTAGAAACTTCAATGTCACAATTTTATTAAATAAAATGTTAAGAATCTAAAATTGAAAATTTTACAGGCGGTTAATTTGTCCATAACGAACCTGTATAAAAAGTACCTAAATAAATATAAAACACAATGGATAAATTTGTGCACAGTGCATTTTCAGATTTTTTGTAAATTCCACAGGCGTCTAATAGGTCTGAAATTTTTATGGTAGATCCTAAACAAGCTTTGGTACACTTAGTAAATTCATCATTAATTTACCGATTAGATAGGCAATGGATTTGGTGAACCCAATTCAGCCTTCTCGCAGATCAAACTGGAGTTCTCCTTCTCTATCTCTGCCGCACAGGCCCGATTCACTGTGTGGTCCCGCCTGTCAGCCTTAGACACCGCCTTCCTCCTCCCCTCTTGCAGCCGAGCTCGAGCGTGATTGGAGCCGCTTCGCCGGCTGTACCATCGCCACTGCGGCAGCTGTGCATCGCCCGAGGAAACCGCCTCATTACTAGATTGCCACGCTATGTCCTTGCTCTGATTTTTCACAGAACAGCCCATTCCTTCTCCTGTTCTAGCGCCACAAAACTCAGCCGAGTTCACACCATGTGTAAGCTTCTCTACAGTGCATCCCTTGGCCTATAAATACTGGAACAAGATCGCCAGAGACCATGCTTCAAAACCCCTCAAGTTTCATTCGCTCTACTTCACCACACATCGCCAATTTCGCTTTTTCCTGAATCGGCCGAAGAACCCTAGCTTTCGGTTCGTGATCGATTAAAGGTGGTCCAAGCAACCAATCTTCAATTGCTATCTGTTATAGCATCCCTAGCTCACAAGCATAAAAAACCCTCTATCATTTTCAGGAAATTCTGACCGGAGCTCCGCCGCCACTACGCCCCCTTCTTCTTTGCAACCGGCGATAGGTGGTGAGCTAATCCGACCCTTCTCTGAGCTTCCATTTGGCAAAAATGAAACCACTGGAACCCATAGATGCTAGAACTGGAACCCATTCCATCAGGGATGCCCTCTGTCACCAGCACGGCTCGCCGCCTCCTTTGCCGCTGCATGTCCACGGTGGCGAGATGGTTCGGCTAGTCGCCGGTAAGAATGGGTACCACCATTAGATGCGCAAAGGTGTGCTGATGCTAACCATGCCCTCGGCCGGACTGGAACATCACCAGATCCTCGCCGGCGGTGTGCTCTAGCTCGTTCCCTATTCGGTCTCATTGACAGGCAGGCCCGAGATGTCAGCGAGTTGGTCGAATTTGAACAGCTCTGTTGGCCCGAAGCAAAAGACGTTTTTGGTATTCAGAAAACGTATTTTGCAATTTTTCTTTATTTTCAGAACAAGTCCAAATTCAAACTTGAATATCTTTCGCATTTTAAATCCAAATGAGATGAAACCAATTTCTAAATTCATCTAAAATCAAGAGCTTCTATAATATGCAAAAATATTTTGAAAATCTATTCTGGAAAAATATTTTAATACAAAGGTGAATAGTAGATTTGAAAATAGATAAAATGTAGAAACTTTGCAAATAAAGTTGAAATTGTATGGAACCAATTATGTTATGATCCTCATTCTACTAGGAACCCATGCATATAAAAATATTTGGTTAATTAGTTATTTTAGGTCTTTTCTATTGAAATCAAATATTGTTAGTTTGATTATGTAATAATAAATAAACTAATAAGAAAAGAATTTAAGGAAATTGCTAAACATATTTCCTTTTTAGCATAATAGCAGTATAATGTTAGGCTAGTTAAAAATATTAATCAATCAATGATTTATGCAAATAGGATGTGTTTTAGTATGAAGAGCATAATCAGTATATGCATGTGTATATATATGTATGTTTGTGTTCATGCAAGTCCATACCTGAATCTAAAAATTAGTTCATGGAGATATGGTAAATAACTTAATGTGTCATGCCTATATAATAAAATGGCAGAAAGAAGTTTGGTGATAAATGTTTAATTCAAAAGTCCTTAAATACATTGCTTTGCATCTGAATCCTATTAACAACATACTATTTTATGTTGTCACCATAAGTCAAATCTTTTTACTTCAAATAATTTTAGCATCTAGAATTCGTTAAAAATAAAATGATTAATTCACATAAGGTAAGAAATACTTGATATCTTTTTAGTCCAAAAGCAGTAAAGGTAACCACCAATGAAAAGTTAGTATAACCACATAATCATGAACCAAAATCTTACCAATAAATACTCTGGATTTTCTATCTGTCTTCTTTTTGCCCTTATATTGGTTCTCTATTTATTGTATGTTATTCTGGATGATCAACGAGTAGATTCCGACGAGCCTGAATTAGTAGACGACGACCTCGCTGATGACCCGGACTTTATACCCGACTGCGATCAGCAAGGCAAGCACCCCCTTCACCATTTTGATCCTATTATTTCAAATACTTACTTTCAATGTTTGCAAAGCTATTATGCATGCGCGTACTTGTCATAAAAATGCTATGTTGAAATATTGGTAGATATACCTAATATTTCATGGAACTTCCTTGATAAGTATGGATATGTGAACCTTGATAACAATAGAAAAAGGGGTAGACATTACATAATGTCAAATTGGGTATATACGATTAATAATCATGCTTAGCCATGCTCATTTAGCAACGGAGTAGATGATCAAATCAAACTGCTTCTTGGGAATTTGAAAATGTTGGAATTACTAAGTGTCAATTGTGGATAATTTGACTAAAAACTCAAAATAAAACTATGGTTTAGATGCGGGCAGTTATTGGCATTAGCCGGTTGTGCAAGGGCTAGACTTGAACGTAGTGTAAGGGGGAGATTATTGCCCGTGTCGGATTAAGGACTGAGCTATGGGTTGTTTTCAAGCCAAGAAAATCGTACAACCACAAGTGCTGGTATGGGACAGCCTTAACCTATTAAGTTGCTTAGGTCTGGCTTTGCACATTGGTAGGCGGGAGATAGTATGAGCACTCCTTTCTATGTTTGCTTATGAGGGGCTTCCACACTTCGTTGTGGGTAAATGCATATCGGTATAACAGTGTACGCCTTGGTATGGGAAGAAGCCCTCATCGCAGGGATTTACTACTTCTATCGCAGGGATTTGCTGCTCGTGTTATCACTTTAAAATGACAGGGAATTATTGTCATGTTTCTTCTCCATAACAAGGATTTAACATCATCGGGCTAGCAAAGTTAGGTCTAAACAATGTAATGGGTATGTCATAATCACCATGCCGACACCCGAAAGGAAGAGTGTCAACTGGCCTGGCAAAAATGGCAGATCATTTCTTGTGGGTAAAGCTGTACACCTCTGCAGAGTGTAAATCTAATTAATTAGCCGCGCCTACGGTTAAAAGCACTTGGTAAAGTCGTCACATGGTTAGAGTTTTTGTATTTCCAAAACGATTTGATGGGGTAATGGTGTTTTGGAATATACGTCATGTCAGGGGATGACATGGGAATGGATTGAATTGGTCGGGTAGACTGTGTTGTGACGATTAATTCATGCCGTCAATACTTGTTATTACAACAGATGCTCTTTTACAAATTTTGGTTGCAATCTAGTACATGATTATGCGTCAATTTGCCAATGCAAAAATAACTGTAGAAACCATTCCATTGCTATGACCTGCATTTATTTGTATGTGCATTTGCGATACACTATGAGACTTGCTGAGTACACCATGTACTCAATCTTGCTATCAATGTTGTTTTTAGGTGATGATATCGAATACTCCGATGATCATTACGACCATACAGGATTCGGGGGTTATGACGATGATCTTTTCTAGGGCTTTACCTTGTCTATTGCCTGAGGGTGAATGGGCATACTAAAAGAGAAATAAAGTTTCCGCTGCTGCTTTCAAGTTTTTGGCTTGTAATACTATTATGTAATCTCAGACGCTTAACGTATGTAATATTATTGTGTATGGATGTGATCTCAATTTGTAATCTGTGCGTACTAGCCACTGATCATGGGACTAGTACAATATGCACAGGGAACCCATTATTGGTACTAAATATCCAAAATGGGGGCCTTACAAGTACATCACAAGTGTGGAGCACAAAACAGTGTCAACACATTTACAGTGTTGGTTCCGTACATATTATTTGACCAACATATACATTTGGCTCAAACGAAATGGGACAATTCCACAGGCCATTTAGCACTGAAATCGGACCGAGCATTAGCTATCATTATGTCACTTCAGATATAACAATGAATCTAAATAGCATTCAATATATAAGTGGTCATAGATAAAGAAGTTTGATAGCACGTCAATATTTTTCCATTCCCTTTGTGTAGGACAATTAGTGAACAACGAGAAAATTGTACGCAAACAAAGTGCATAAATTACAAACGTATGTACCATATCACTCTCATTTGTAATTCGAACCTATTTTTACCAGTAATTTTACCCCTTTCGTTGTCTTCAAAAGCTGCCAGTCTTTAAAAACCATCAATTTTGCTACTCCTACCTTCGGTGAGCCACAGAATAGCGGGGAGGTCATAGGTGCCAGCGGCGGAGTGGGGAGAGGAGGCAGAGCCGGCGGCGGAGTGGGGAGAGGTGGCAGCGACCTGGGGGTGTCTACCAGGGGGCAGAGCCGACGGCGGAGTGGGGAGGGGATGCGACAGTGGTGGAGTGGGGAGAGGAGGCAGCGACCTGGGGGCGGCGACCAAGGGTAGAGCCGACGGTGGAGTGGGGAGGGGATGCGATAGTGGCGACGACGGCGAAGGGATGCGACGGCGGCGACTGCGGGGAGCCTTGATGCGGTCGAAGGCGCAGAGGTAGGCGAGGTTGGTGAAGAGGCAAGTGCCAGGAGAGGGCACAGGTTTTGCTATTTATAGGGTCAACTATCACTGCCGGGTCCTGTCGACTTTTGTGGTCGGCAATGAATTTATGGGGTAGGCGCTCGATCTCAAACTCGAAGGTCACACAAGAGAGGGATTTAGATGTGTTCAGCCCTCAAAGAATGGAGGTAATACCTAACTCTGCAGCCGGAATTATGCGGATCTCTTGGATCTGGGGTTTCTCAAAGCGCAATATGCTTTGGGCGATATGTGGTGCTCTAGGCTCTATGGCTTGATAGCTCTATGCTTGGATGATTGGATCCCTATGTTGTTGCCCGCCCTCTCCCTTATATAGCGGGGGTGGGGCGGCTTACAGAGTCCTGATCGGTTAAGAGATTCTGATCTGTTACAAGATTCTAGTCGGTTACAGGATAGAGTTTACATCTTTATCTACCCTATTAACGACTCAGATTACAACCGTATCTATCATATCTAAATATAAGTTCAACTTCCTTTAGGATATGTCCCCTGCGCACGCAGCAATGGGCCCGACGCTGGGAGTATCTTCGGGCCTCCTCTTGGGCCTGTCATGAGGGTACCCGGGTTCTTATATTCCACAGTAGCCCCTGAGTCCTTTGTGATCGAGTTGCCGCCTTCCTGGTTGCAGCCCAACTGAGTCATGCTTCACGCTGAGTGCTTCCAGTTCTTGATGCAGCTCCCCGACTAGTTTTCTTTTACAATTGAGTGCCCTGTTGTAGGCAAAGAGATCGTGAAGGACTCAATAGAGTTCCACGCATTAAACTTTCCGAGTGGTTCCTAGCCGCATTATTGGAATTCTGGCAGTCGGCTCATCTTATGCGACATCTTTGTATCCCAAACGATATGTAAGTCAAAACGCTTTTCCCGCTCAAGGCAAAAGTCAGCGCCACTCCCTTTAAATTCATTCGTCGCTGATGTTGCTGATGTCGTCGTCGAAGCGTTGGCTCACACACGTTGCATCCAAATTTAGTAGCCCTGAAATCATGTATATGCAGAACTTAGGCAATGTAAAAACAATTCACTCGGATGTGATGTCCGACTGGTGTATATATAATTTTAGAGTTTTTTATCCTTTTTCCTTATTGATTTTGAATTCATCCGAGTGGTTTGACTCTTTTTGTTTAAGCACTCTGCCCGACTAGTCTAGCCCCCAAGCGTTGGGAGTCGGTTCATGGCTCTTTTTCCTAGGCACGTGTTTTGGGTGACTAAAGTTCGCCGTTCATGGGGTCAGAGCTTCACAACTCGGAGTTATCGCACTCGGATTCACTTGCAATCGTTAAGCAAAAGATGAAAAATACAACTCAGAAAAAGATGTGCGCATGCGCACACTATTAGGTGTAGCCCCCGACTTACTGCTTAGTTGTGGGTCAACTAAGTAGCAAGTAAGGAAAGTAAACAATTTTATTTATCATGACATAATTGAGTAAAAAGCGACTTAGCTGCTTTATGCTCCATACGTTGCAGACGATCATGCCATCTTTGCTCGTGGCGCAGGCGAAGGATTGTAGATGAGCTGTAGGCGGCGCTCGGGGTGCAGGTGTGGCTCGTGGCCGTGCCGAAGGTGGCGCCGGCGCAGCGGCGGCTCGTGGCCGCGCCGAAGTGGCGCCGGGCGCAGCGAGGCTCGTGGTCGCGCCAAGGTGGCGATCGGGCGCAGGTGTAGGCTCGTGGCCGTGCCGAAGGTGTCGCTCGGGCGCAGGTGTAGGCTCGTGGCCCTGCCGAAGGTGGCACTTGGGGTGCGGGCGTGGCTCGTGGCTATGCCGAAGGTGGCGCTCGGGGCGCGGGCGTAGGCTCGAGGCCGTGCTGAAGGTGGCGCTCGGGGCGCGGGCGTAGGCTTGTGGCCGTGCTGAATGTGGCACTCGCGGCGCAGGTGTAGGCTCGTGGCCGTGCCAAAAGTTGCGCTCGAGCTCGGGGCGGAGGTGTGGCTCATGGCCGTGCCGAAGGTGGCGCTCGGGGCGTGGGCGTAGGCTCATGGCTGTGCCGAAGGTGGCGCCGGCGCGGCGAGGCTCGTGGCCGCGCCAAGGTGACGCCGAGGCGCGGCGAGGCTCGTGGTCGTCTTTGAAGGTGGCGCCGGGCGCCGGCGTGGCTCGTGGCCGTGCTAAAGGTGGAGCACGGGCGAGGCGTGGCTCGTGGCCGTGCCGAAAGTGGCGCCGGGCGCAGCGAGGCTCGTGGCCGCGCAAAAGTGGCGCCGGGCGCAGCGTAGGCTCGTAGCCGTGTTGAACGTGGCGCCGGCGCGGGCGAGGCTCGTGGCGCCAAGGTGGCGCCGGGCGCAGCGAGGCTCGAGGCCGTCTTGAAGGTGGCGCCGGGCGCAGCGCGGCTCGTGGCCGTGCCTAACGTGGTGCTCGGGCGCGGCGAGGCTCGTGGCCCCGCCAAGGTGGAGCTCGGGCGCGGCGAGGCTCGTGGCCGCCGAGGTGGCGCCGGGCGCGGCGAGGCTCGTGGTCGTGTCGAGGTGGCGCCGGGCGCAGCGAGGCTCGTGGTCGCGCCAAAGGTGGCGCCGGTGCGCAGACGCGGCTCGCCGCCGCGCCGAAGGTGGTGCTCAGGGCGCAGGCGTGGCTCGTGGTCGTGCCAAAAGTGGCTCGTGGCGCAGCGAGGCTCGTGGCCGCGGGCGGGTGGCGCCGGGCGCGAGCGTAGGCTCGTGGTCGCGCCGGTTGGCGCCGGGCACAAAGCGTGGGCTCATGGCCGTGCCGTAGGTGGCGCTTGGGGCGTAGGCGTAGGCTCGTGGCCGTGCCGAAAGTGGTGCTCGGAGCGCGAGTGCGCTTCACCTACTGGCTTTTCCTGATTTTGCTAAATTGCGGCTGCCGTCACCATGGCCTTGATCTGGGCCACGATCGGGGCCACCGGACTATCCGATGCAATCATCGGGTCCAGTTTGTCGAGAAGCGTCTTGGAGGCGACGACGTTCTTCATTCGCGTGTGGAAGACGGCTTGATCTTCCAACCTGGATTGCAGGATGTCCTCGCGGACATTGCGACCGCGAGATCGTAGCGATCGCACCTGCACCTCCTTACCCTTACAAAGACGATCTTCCCCCGCAGCTTCTTGTTCTTCTTGTTGGCGTTGGAGATCGGTCTTCTGCTCTTCTATTGCGAAGACGCCATGAAGATCGCAGCAATTCCTCACGACGCCGACTGGTTTGCCGGCTAAGTCAAAGTGACATACCTGAAATGAGTCGGCCTGATCTTTACCAGATTGGATCCGGTTCAAGTCTAGGCGGAAAAGTTCTCCGCAAGATTCGCGACGAAGTCCGGACTCGGCGGAAAGCCTAGCCGGAGATGAAGGTGGTGGTGATTCCGCCGATCGCTGCCATCGAGTCTGTAGGAAAAGATAGAAGCGCTTCCCCTACCTGGCGCGCCAACTGTCGATTTTTGTGGTCGGCAATGAAATTATGGGGTAGGCGCTCGATCTCAAACTCGAAGGTCACACAAGACAGGGATTTTAGACATGTTCGGGCCCTCAAAGAATGGAGGTAATACCCTAATCCTGTGTGCTAGAATTATGCGGATCTCTTGGATCTGGGGTTGCTCAAAGCGCAATTTGCTCTAGGCGATATGTGGTGCTCTAGGCTCTATGGCTTGATAGCTCTATGCTTGGATGATTGGATCCCTATGTTGTTGCCCGCCCTCTCCCTTATATAGCGGGGGTGGGGTGGCTTACAAAGTCCTCGACGGTTCGAGATTACGATCGCCACAAGATTCTAATCTACATGTGATAGAGTTTACATCTTTATCTACCCTATTAACGACTCGGATTACAACCGTATCTATCATATCTAAATATATGTTCAACTTCCTTTAGGATATGTCCCCTCACAAGACGGCAATGGGCCTCGACGCGGAGTATCTTTCCGTCCTCCTCTTGGGCCTGTCATGATGGTACCCGGGTTCTTATATTCCACAGGTCCCCACAAAAACCGGTAGTGATAGTATATCACTACCGGGTCATAAAGAGAGCCGACAGTGATAGTGGCCTGATCACTGCCGGGTCATAAAGAGAACCGGCAGTGATAGTTACCTTATCACTACTAGCCCAACCCAAACCCGACAGTAAAACTAAGTATCACTGCCGGGTTTTAGTAGAACCGGCAGTCATATGTCTTATCACTGCCCGTTGAGCATAGAAACCGCCACTAATAATAGACAGAACTGCCGGTTTTCTGGGGAAACCGGCAGTGATAAGCTGGTGTCGACCCAATTAAGTGAAACTTTTAGTTTATTTCATTTCAAAGGCTGAGTGCTTTGGGATTTTTGAAATCCTATCAAATTTGATCCAAATTATCTGAAAATTTTTGGAGGCATACTGCAGGACATATACTATTTTACATAAATATTTTCCCCTAATTTTTACTAAGTTCTAAAATTCTGAAAAACCAAATTGCTCACTATTTTAATATTTTATAAATCAAATAATGCTTCAAAAATTCACACAAATGCTATAAATAATTTCACACAAATGTACAAATTCACACAAATGTAACAATTCACACAAATACTGTCAAATCCATAACTTTATAGTACATTAATTGTTACACATGACAAAATAAACATGTCGTTCGTACGAAAGAAAGCATATCTTTAATTTGTACAACTAAGCTACGATGTGACCTTCATTATTATTGCGACGTATGTACGTAGCTTCCTCATTCTCTACCATGAGACTTAGGTCAACGTCCTCTCCGGAAGGAGGAAGCTCATCGAATTGATTGCATTCTTCCTCGTTGACAACATTCTGAACTCCGACAATCCTTCTTTTTCCTTGAATAACCACGTGGCGTTCCTTGTTAGCCGGGTCAGTTATAAAGAAGATTTGTGTAACAGAATTATCAAGTACGAATGGTTCTTCCCTATATCCGACGAGTTTGAGGTCCACGCTAGTGATACCGTACTTGTCGATGTTCACGCCCCCTGGAAGTCTGACCCATTGGCACCGAAAGAGAGGGACCTTCAAAGGTCCATAGTCAAGCTCCCAAATCTCTTCTATGAATCCGTAGTAGCTTTGCCTATTTTCATTGCTGTCATAGGCATCTATACAGATATCGCTATTTTGGTTGGTGCTTTTGTTTATCTTGTGCTCTTGTATAAAATGTAAAACCATTTATGTCGTATCCTTGGAATGTCCGAATTTTAGTTGACGGTCCCTGAGCCAACACTTTCAACTGAGCGCACTCTGTCTCCATATGCATCATGTGCCTATGCAACCAATCGCCAAAGTTATCTCTACGCTCTCGTGCGATCCAACCCTGTGACTTTCCTAGGTTCGTTCTGGATAGCATGCTCTTGTGCATGTTGACATACGGGGCCACCACAACTGATTGTCCCAAAACTGTGAAATGTGCCTGTGTGAATGAAGCTAGATTGGTTGTACGGAGTGATTTCTCGCCTACTGTCCCTTTCCCTTGTAGCCTCCCCTCATGCCAAGATATAGGCAAACCAATCGGTTTAAGATCCATATAATCGACGCAAAGCTCAATGACCTCCTCAGTTCCCCAACCATCGGCAATGCAGCCTTCCGGCCGATGTCGGTTATGAACATATTTCTTTATAACCCCCATGAACCTCTCGAAAGGGTACATCTGATGTATAAACACGGGACCAAGAATATGTATTTCTTTCACAATGTGAACAATGAGATGGACCATAATATCAAAAAAAGATGGAGGGAAACACATCTCAAGCCTACACAGAGTGTGGACCATGTCTTCCTGCAGCTTATCTAGTTTTAACGGATCGATGACCTTCTGTGAAATCGTGTTGAAGAATGAACACAACTTTATAATTGGGTCTCGGACTTTCTCTGGCAGAACACCCCTAATTGCAATTGGAAGCATCTGTGTCATCATCACATGGCAATCGTGAGACTTGATGCCAATTAATTTTAAGCCTTTCATTGAGACTAGTCTCTTTATGTTGGCAGAGTAACCAGACGGAACTTTGACTCCGTGCAAGCATTCGCGCACGCTAATTTTTTATTTCTTGCTTAGAGTGTAGCAGGCTGCGGGAAGGTACTTTTTGGCTGTATCCATGTCTTCGTGATGCAGCTCCTTCCTGAGTTTTATATCTTTAAGGTCCATCCGTGCGTGGAGGGTATCTTTTGTTTTGCCAGAAATATCCAGTAAGATACCAAGCAAGCTATCACACACGTTCTTCTCTATGTGCATGACGTCGATTGCGTGTCGAACTTCCAAGTGTTTCCAATAAGGTAGGACCCAAAATGCTGATCTCTTTTTCCACAAAGGAGCCTTATCACGGGAACTCGGGATAGATGTACTACCGGCTCCCTTTCCGTGAATAATATGAAGATCCTTTACGGCCGCAAATATCTGCTTCCCAGTGCGATTATTCGGAGCTAAGGCAGTCTCCTTTGTCCTGTCAAAAGCTCTCTTATTATTGTGGTATGGGTGATCCCTGCGGAGGAACCTACGATGCCACATTAAGCCATTTTTCGACAATTCTTTAGCCACTGGCTAGCTGTATCATCCAAGCACTGGACGCATCCGTTGAACCCTTTTGTCGTATGTCTCGACAGGTTACCAAGGGTAGGGTAATCATTAATGGTTACGAACAACAATGCGCGTAGGATAAAGTTCTCTATTTTGTACTCATCCCATACCCGTACTCCATTGTTCCACAATATTAGAAGATCTTCAATCAATGGTTTGAGGTACACATCGATATCGTTACTAGGTTGCCTGTGCCCTTGGACTAGTAGTGGCATCATAATGTACTTCCGCTTCATACAATGCCTAGGAGGAAGGTTTTAGATACATAGAGTCACTAGCCAAGTACTGTGACGACTACTCATGTTGCCGAAAAGATTCATCCCATCCGTATTCAACCCGAACCTTATATTCTGCACATCATATGCAAAGTGCTTCTTATATTTTCTATCGATGTTCTTCCATTGCACAGAATTAGCAGGGTGTCTGAGCATTCCATCCTTCTTACGCTCTTCGGCGTGCCATCGTAGCAATTGGGTATGCCTTTTGTCCGCAAACAATTGCTTCAGATGGGGGATTATAAGGAAACACCACACCACCTTACGGGAGATCTCTTCTTCTTATGCTTCACCCCGACATCATCATTATGGATATCATCGTTGCCCTTATACCTCTTTGCTTTTCAAACAGCATAGGCATCCATGTCTGCAATCTCATTGCGATACAACATGCAATCGTTTAGACATGCGTGTATTCTTTGTACTTCCAGTCCCAACGGGCAAACAACATGCTTGGCCTGGTACGTAGTTGTAGGCAACACGTTAGCCTCTGGAAGCAAGTCCCCTGTAACATCCCGAAAATTGCAATAATATAAAAATTTATATTTTGAATTTTAATATAATTATTTCTGATTTTTCCTGACATTATTGGAATTTATTTGGATTTTCCTAGATTTTTGCATTGAATGGAAAATCAAACAAATAGATTTAAAAGAATGGATAATGGTAAGAAGATAAAATGGAAAAAGATAAATTTTGGAAAATTTACCATGGAACCCTAACCATACTGGTAAGTCAGTAAAATCAACAAGTAAAATTTTATGCACAGAAAAGTGAGTAAATAAAATGAATGACACCTCTTTTTGACTAAAAACAGTAAGTCAGAATTAATTAAAAATAATCGAAACTTGTAAGGAGCCAAAAAAATTACCATAGGACCCTCAGAGCATTTTATACATCTGGTAAACATATCAAGAATTTATCATGTCGGCAAAGCCTTCTAAATATTCAAAAACAGAGACCATTGAAAACTGAAAATCCTTATGTCAGAATTGTTATAAAATATCCAATTGAGATTTAGACTTGAAATTTTTATGTACAAATACATAATCCAAAATAAACTCCTATAAAAAGTTTGGAAAATAGTTAATATGATTTACACCACTAAATAAATAAAATACCGAAATGCAAATCCTGTACGAGTCCACAGTGTCAGAATTTTAATTAATTAAGTATATGATATTTTGGTCCGAAATTTTTACTGAAGGAGGAACACTTCCACAGAATGTCGGCAAAAAATTTAGAAATTGTTCAACTTGATTTGATAGCAATTTTAATGCAATCACAGAGTGGTCGGGTGAATCTTATCTCTTTGCCTCGTTTTCTCTCACCGACAAGTGGGCCCGTTCACTTTGCTCGCACAGCAACGGGAAAACTCCCGCTCACTGCCAGTGGTCCCGGGACCCACTAGTCAGCGTTGTTTTTCCCCTCTCCCTCTCTGCTACTCCTCACAGCCGAGCGCCCCGATCTTTTCTCCCGAGCCTTCGCGCCGCCTCCGCCCGGTTCTGCGCATCGCCGTGCCTTCTCTACCCGACCAAAGCCGCGTTGTCCCGTGTGCCTCTCGTGCCATGCTTTGACCACTCCAGTGTCGCACGTCGCCGAAAGAATCGCTGCGCCACTTCATCGCATAAGCGCCAAACCGAGCCGCAACCTCCCCTTCCTCTTAGTTACTCCCTGAACCAAACTCTCAAGCCCGAGACCACCATTCTTCGCCATTCTTCGTTGAAAACCCGAATGAGGGGAAAACATCTATTCGGGCGAAATTGGTAACAATTGTTGGAATTGATTCCTTCTTTAGCTTCACCTGGCACCCTAGTTTACTGATCACGTGGAAATTTTATCCCTCCTCGCCTGCAAAACCTTCCCACTGGGCACCCTTCTTCCTCGGCTTCGGCGCACGATGGCGGCCCAACCCGTCACTTCTCCGAGCGAACCAACCGCCAAAATGGAACCCCAGTGTTGCGCTGATGCTTAAAACGCTACCGATTCGGCCGAGGATCCACTGCTTTTCTTCTCCAGTGAGCTACCACCGTTGCCACCGCCCCCTCTCGGTAGTAGTTCCCTCCGGCCACCACCGCCGCCATTTGACCCCACCGTCGTGTGCGCACCACCACCCTGGTGCTCCTCGAGCCCTCGGCCGACCCTCCTGACGTCGTAGCCTCGCCGGTGAGAAGCTCAGGCCGGAGCTCTGTTTCGGGTCACTGCCCGACGGGCCAGCCCTGTCAGCCACGTGAGCGCCCTCTAGTGCAACCGGTGAAAGGCGCTTCCGGTTCTGTGAAAGCGTATTTTCATTTTTTCCTGTATTTTCATAACCCGAGTTAATTCAAATGCTTATAGATTTTGCATTATAACTCCAAATTGAATGAAATAAATTTCTATATTCATGTAACATCAGTTAATCTCATAATATACAATAATATTTTGAAAATGTTCAATGGGTGAATTTGAAACTCAAATTTGAAAGAAAGGGCTCAAAACATGCTTCATATAAAATTTCTGTGAACAAACTTAGAAATGAATGAAACCAATTTTAGTGAAATCCTTATGTTTTCAGAAGTTCAAATATGTAAAAATATTTAAATTTCATTTATGTTTAAACTACTTTCTATTAAAGATTGTATTCTATACATTAGAAATTCAAATAAACATAACTTGAATAAAAGAAAAAGGAAATAAGTAAGAATTGATTTCTAAATATTAGTGTGACAGTAGGATACCCGAATTTGCCTAAAATAAGTAATAATTGAACTTGATTTGAACTATCTTGAAAAATATGAAATAACTTAAATGTAAAATGTGTATATATATATATAGCATAGAAAGTCAAATGGTTGTAATATAGATAAAATGAATTCAAGTAACCACCAAATCAGTTTTGTTTTGCTCCTGACGTTACAAGGATCCTAGATGTGTAAAAATATTTAAGGTTTACTATATAAAACAGTAAATGTTTAATAGTCAAAGTGTCGATACTTGCATGATTTGAATAGTTATAACTTTCACAAATAAACTCCAAATTTGACAAAACCAAATCCTATAGCCCTCGAAAAAATAGTACCCTTGTTGATTATGCAAAAATATCTTATGATTGTGCTAATTTGAACTAAGTCCATATTAGACCCTAATGAGCACTTATATAGAAAACGTTTCGGATAACTACCAAATATCGAGAAACCTATTTCAAAACTCTCATAGTATCATACCCTGTCAATGCCTAAAAAATGGATAGAATATCTTATAGGGTGTAGTTGCAATCTTATACCAAAAACTGAACCTGTGTCGGGTAGTAATAGAAACACTCAAGCTTTTTCGACAACCCGTAGAATACCTCGTCTAAGTGCAAAAATTATGAAGATCAGTTTAGAAATGATATTTGGGATATGTACTATCATATCCCAGAAAAATATTTTATTTACAACTTGCCTTTCAACTCAATCCTGCTAGTTGAATACCCTTAAGTAATATAGTCATCGTAACCTTTAATGTCATATAAGCTCTTTTGACAGTGAGTAGAATGTCTCATCTAAACACTAAAGTGTATGGAATCAGCTCAGAAATGTTCTTCAAAATATAGACAATCATATTCTGAAGAAATAATCTTATTTCATCATGTTTTGCATATAAATTCTATTAGCCAAATAACCATAAGTGTTTTGTCTAATGAGTTTCATAATATGAATAATTGAACCTTGTGTTAATGAAGAAGTTTGTAGTTAATATATTTTTGTGTCACCAGAACCTTCTTAAAAACCATAAGTAAATCTAGTACCCTAGCTTAACAGATCTATCTTATTCAAAACCCCTCCTTATGCAAATCACTTAAAGAATTAAGTGCTATTCGCATAACCCTTTTATTTGTGTTTTAATTCTATTAATCTAAATAATTTTAGCATCTATAATTCGAAGTTATAAATACAAGAATTCATAATTTTGGCCTCTTGAATTCGTAAATCAAGAATAGATAACCTATAGAACAAACCTTGTTTTGTTTGTCATAAAAACCATTAACAATCTGAATGTGTAATTACCTAAATCATGAGGTCTTGAAATCATATAATCCGAACTCTAAAGCGTCCCTGTTTCTGCAATGAATCTTTTTTTGATTTTCTGTCTGATTTCTTTTTGCCCTTATTGAAGTTTATTATTTGCTATATTTTCCGATTGATCGACGTGTAGAATCCGACGTCCCTTCCTCCGTCAGTCGTGGTCGCGTCTTCGTCGTAAGCGATAAATAAGCAAGGTAAGCACCCCCTTTGATCATCTTGATCCCAGTATTTAATTTGCATTGTGTTTATTAAAATGTTTCATGCATGCGTTTACTTTCTATAAATTCGCTATTTTGTGGTAATGGTAGTTATACCTGTTGTCTCATGAAACTTCCTTGATAAATATGAATATGTGTACCTTGGTAACCATAGAATGAGCTTAGACAATTACTTAATGTCATCATGGGTATATGCGATTATTCTTATTCATGCTTAGCCATGCTTCAGATCTTCTGAGGTTGATGATCAGATCAAAATTTGTTTCTTGAGAAATGGAAAATGTTGGAAATGAAGCAGTTGGTTATGGGTATTTTGATTAAAAACCCAAAATAAAACTATGGTTTTGATGCGGGCGATTATTGGCACTAGCCGGAGGTGCAGAGGGATTTGCACGTAGTGTAGGGTGGAGTATCGCCCGTGTCGGATTAAGGACCGAGCAATGGGACGCTATAGATCCAAGAATTTCGTACAACCACGAGAGCTTGTATGGGCGGGTCTTAGCCTATTAAGTTGTTTAGGTGTGGCTTTGCATCTAAGGAAGGCGGGAGATTGCACAGGCATTCCGGTTTGGTCTGTCTGTAGGGGTTTCTACATACCTATGCAACGGTGTACGCCTTGCTATGAACTGAAACGTGGTGTTGGGTGTGATGAAAAATGTTCCACGACTTGGGTGAGTGTTTCTGTTTCCATGGCAAGGGTCAAACGTCCCGGGCTGGTTCAAAGCCACATCTAGATAATGTAACGGCTCTGTATGATCTCCTTGCAGATACACCAAAGGAAGTGTGTTAATTGATCTGGCAAAACAGGTTGATCATTCCTTGTGGGTAAAGCTGTACTCCTCTGCAGAGTGTAAATCTAATCGATTAGCCGCGTACACGGTCAAGGACACTTGGTGAAGTCATTCCAATGTTAGTCTTTTGTATTTCCTAAAATTGGGTTTTGGTTTGGAACCTGTTTAGCAGCTTTTGCTTTAAGTCAAAGGATCGACATTGTTGGATTCCATTTCTGGATTATTCGATATTCACGAAGGGTTGTGAGTATTACTTATGCCTTACTTATTTCATATCTGTCTACTTGCTTTTTCAAATTCCGTTTACAAATAACTTGATTTACAGTATCAATTCTGCTTTATGCAAATTAACTGTAGTAGCCTCCTTTGAAATGGCCTGCATATATTATAGGCTTTGCTCAAGTCTTGCGGAGTACGAAAGTACTCACCCTTGCTTATATGTTGTTTTTAGGTGGATAAGTTAGCGAAGCTTCGAGGTTTCTTTCGTCGCAGGTTGCGGGATGTTCTTCATCGAATCTTTCTAGGGATTATGCCTTGTCAGTTGCCTGCGGATTTTGGATGGGCACACTACAAGACTTTGCTTCTTTTGCTGCCATAATCTCTGAGTTGCAAACTTTTCTTTGTATAATAGCTTCCGCTTAATAATTGTTGTATGGTTGTGATTCCAATTGTTGTAAACATGTGAGTGCTAGCTACTGATCCAGGGAATGGAATAGTAATCATATGGAGGTTCCTGTTCATCAGAATGGGGTCTCACAGCAGTGGTATCAGAGCTATGCTGACTGCAGGATAAACCCTAGATAGAATGGTCGTTAGCATTGGAATAGGCAAATTCAAAATCTTATTCTCAAAAGCTATTGTATTTGCAAAATGTAGGCTTTGCTATTCTCTCCTCATTCTTAAGTTCTTATTCTTACCACTACATTCATTTTGATTTGTAAACAAATTCTTCTCTTTCCTTAAAGATAGTGTATCTTCGCAATTTGCTTCTGAAGATGTCCAAGATATGTCGCTATCTTGCTTGCAAATGAAGACTACAAGGTCTACGCCAACAATCTTATAGGAGCCGACAACGCTTCACTAATCTTGAGAAAGCAGAAGCAAAGCTCGAAGAACCTAGTGCATGATGAGACGACTTCATCTAATAGTAAAATGCGAAAGATTAGAATGTATTAGGATTCACCTTAAGACAGGAACCCTTATACATAGCATGTTATTCCGCTCTAGTTATATAAAGCATTTTATCTGGTGTTTATAACTTGCTATTTGAAAATTGGTTTTTATTCTGTTTGTCAGGATTGATTTATGTGTGAGCTTAACCTTTAGGTTAAAGTTTCACAATAAGTTGTCCTTATGTATAAATACGGAAAACTTAACCCATAGGATAAATTGGAAATCATAAGATAGCTCATCTCTTCTTTCTATAAAATTTCTTCCAAACTTATCATTTGTTTTGTAGAACTTTTTATCTGTGTAAACCATTAGGGTCGATAACTTTTCTCAAAATCAAGCATCATCAAGATTAGTAATATAGTCTCCGTTACTACTTCTAGCTTTACTTGAGACCACACCATTCATAAGTAAACCGAGACCCAGATGCTGGTAACCACAATTTACATAAGCTGTTTAGGCTAGATAAAGTTTCATTTTTCCAATAATAATTCTTAACCATTCACCTCATTACCTTACCTAGATAATATACCATGGAAGTGAGCTAGAACCAGAAAATTTATATACTTTTGAATAGGAAGCTTAGACTGGTCGATAAAAAAAATCGATAGTCTTGTTTTCTAATAGAAATGTAAAAAAAGAGTATCAATAGTTGTACATATGCTCTTTTTCCATTTGTAAGATTTAGTTTTCTTATTTGTATACTCTTTCTTTTTATTGGATATTTCATATACACAGTTTCCCCTCTATGGAACTTTTTTTTCTTTATTCTTTCTAAAAGGAATCCCATCTTTATGCTCAATAAAAACCACCGACAAATTCTTTTTGAGAAATAATTTCGCCAACAAGTCAACAACATCGTGATGTCTACATCAACAACTCTGAGAAGATGGAGGTAGCAAAGTGTCACAACCTTCGACTTCATAAAAGATTTGGAGTACTGACATTTGCAAGTGGTCCAAAGGTTAAAAGAGACTTATCGTCAAATGGCCTATTTTAAAGATAGTACTATCCAAATGACATATTATTTTAACTACATAATAAACCTCTTATACAGAGATACATATGGTTAGCATAGTAGAAGAAAAACATTAGATATCCCTCCCACATACTAAGTTAAACACATATAAATTTAGTGTGTTATTGCAATTTTGTTGAAAACTTTTGTATTGCTTCTGGGTTACTCTCGTGAATGTTAAACCATTTGGTTGAAATTTACGATGTGCCAACCCTTATTTAATAAGAAAATCTAATTAAGAATATTTTAAGAAACGAAAAGTTGCCTTATGAACTAATAACTAACCCAATAACCAACCTTGAGACAATGTTTTAATGAAGGAGACATTGCCTTATAAATTAACAAGCAATTACCAAATTCATATATAAGCTATTCTCAAAATAATATTTTAATAAACTGAATGATACCTTGTAAAATGGACAACTTTCGCCTAACCATATCCTCCCAATTCCAACATCTTGAAGACACCTTCGAAACAATCCATTAATGCATCCGCAAAAAAAATTAATGAGTAATAAGTTTTTCGGCCTTTATAATCAACCTCCGGTTCTTTCCCAAATAACTCTAGTTAAGAAGTATCCTTTTAGTCATCTCAAACATTTTAACATACTGTGTACCTCTCCTTAAGTCAGCTTATTTTTGCTAAAGAATATCGGTATAAATTGCTAGCCCTCCTCATTCACTTCGTGAAACCCAATAGAATTCCATCTAAATAACTTTGTCCTAACTGTCATTGTTGCAGGATGCCTGTGACAAGATCCCTTGGCAAAATCTTGGAAAGCGAAGCCACACGAAGCTTTCAACCATCAAATGATAATCCTACCTTAGTCCAGCCAAATTCTCAACATTTAGCGCAGAATATTTCAAACCTTGGCTCAATTCTTGCCACGAAAGGAAGTGGTTTGGATCAGAAACCTATTCCTACATCCCACTCGATACCTAAGCGATGCTCTTTGAAGTGTTGCCAACCCAACCAATCCGAAGATCATGCTTGCATTCGCTGTGGAGAAATAGGACATACTGCTGATGAACATGCAATCAATTGCTCTAGCTGTGAAGGAAATCATTCTCCTGGAAAATGTTCCATGAGTAATATCACTTGTTACCTTTGTGAAGGTCAAGATCATTGTCCAGCTCAATGCCCCCTAGATCCAATAGTCACTGCCGCAGCTCAGCATCAGAAGGAAAAACTCCGATCCTTAGTTGCTCAAGAATTGGCAAATAGAAAAGAAGTTCCACAAGAAATGCCATTAGAAGAATTGAAGAAGCAGCATTTCAGTCTTGTCAATCACCATCAAGGAAGCAGTAATTGGCCATCGCCATCAGTGTGCTTCTCGTGTGGTGAAGAAAGTCATTGGGTAAGGGAATGCCCTAAACAGCAACAAGTTAAGGTTCAGAAAGAGAACATCATGGAACATGCAATTATTCCTGAGAAAGCATCTCGAAAGAAACAAAAGTAATACGTCTGTTACAAGAAGGGTCATATTGCTAAACGGTGCCCCCAAAGAGAACAAACATCTCATAGCACCATGGTCATACTAGAAGTTACATCAGTTAAGATTATAACTCCAAGAGTAGGAGGAACAAAATCTGAGTCAGTTTGCCCAAAGAATCAGTTAAAAAAGAGGCGCTTGAATGAAAACGCTTGCCCCAAAAAGAATTCTGCCCAACTCCACCGTCAACTTCAACCATCGTTTGTTCATTCCTCCAACAACACTTGTGAACAACCATCTGGTGTTCAAAACCAGGCAATCAATGTTACTTCTTTTTGTTGTCGTGAACGTGGGCATTATGCCAATAAGTGCCCAAAGAAGAAGAGAAATCAACCTCGTTCTCAACCCCATGAAGCCAAGCCGCAACTGCAAAAACAACCTCAAGGCCACAAGCCCCTATCCCTGCATTTACTCCAACTCAAGACATCGATCATGGCATCTGACATAATGCCAGGTACATCTCTTATAAATATTGTTTCGGCCAGAACATAGACTAATTTGAAATCATTGTGTCTATTCTTAAAGTAATATTTCGATAAGCGGAATATTGTCTTATGAATTTAACTAAACTCTCATCAAAATATATCTTATCTTAATCCTTCTAAATGGCCGGTAAGATGTCAAGTATCAAACTTTCAATTTTCATCTTTGACCATTGCCCGATCAATCCTCCATCTGTTTTGTAACATCAGCAAATAACCTTTCTATTGTTTCGAATAAGGCAGACAATGTCACCTGCGTCAATCGAGAAAAACCTCAACACTTCACCAACATCTGCCCAAGAAAAGTTTTATATCATCTCGTCAAGGATGACATCCGTGATTTCCAAGCTATCTTAAGGACCTAGAAAACATCAAGTGCCCAGAACAACCCCTGCCTCGACGTCAGGCTTTGAAAATAAAGATCTTCCTTATGTAATTACACCTAACACTTAATGTAATATCGAGTACGTACCTTATATATTCAATTCCTACAATCCACCTTTTGACTCTGTACATTGTATTCCTTCATAAATGCCAAATGCGAAGAAAATAGAAACCCTCTGTTTACCAAGGTGATCAAGTGAATTAAATCATCAGGATCATTTTATAATCCTCCTACCTCAACCCAAATCATTGAATTATCCTACCTTGTTTTCAATCTAAAGACAACCTTGAATGACATTCATTCTCAACTAATCTCGTCAACTAATGTTGACTATACATATCAACCATTGTATTCAAATATCCTTCTTGATGTTAACATTCAATTCTTTCCAAAAGTATCTAATAACAAAGCATTAATTCTTTTGCCTCAAATATTCTAAACATATCACTCGTCACATTCTAAATTAGATTATCCTTATTAACAATCCGAGTTTTTCAATCAAAAGATATATAGAGATATCCCTCATCTGCTTACGCAAAATCTTAACAATAGTCTCCTCTATCCTTGGCACGTCATTTCGGAATCGCAAGAATGATGTTTTGCAAAGCGACTGCGCTGGAAACAAGAAGATTTGGAAACAACAAGATCACTTCCGAAAAAGAATTTACTAAACCCAGTTAGTCCTTGCAAATCTCGGGGACGAGATTTCTCTAAGGGGGGTAGATTTGTAATATCCCGAAAATTGCAATAATATAAAAATTTATATTTTGAATTTGAATATAATTATTTCTGATTTTTCCTGATATTATTGGAATTTATTTGGATTTTCCTGGATTTTTGTATTGAATGGAAAATCACACAAATAGATTTAAAAGAATGGATAATGGTAACAAGATAAAATGGTAAAAGATAAATTTTGTAAAACTTACCATGGAACCCTAACCATACTGTTAAGTCAGTAAAATCAACAAGTAAAATTTTATGCACAGAAAAGTGAGTAAATAAAATGAATGACACCTCTTTTTGACTAAAAACAGTAAAGTCAGAATTAATTAAAAATAATTGGAACTTATAAGGAGCCACACAAATTTCCATAGAACCCTCAGAGTAGTGTATACATCTGGTAAAAATATCAGGAATTTATCATGTGGAAAAGCCTTCTAAAAATTCAAAAATAGAGACCATTGAAAACTGAAAATCCTCATGTCAGAATTTTTATAAATTATCCAATTGAGATTTAGACTTGAAATTTTTATGTAGATATACATAAGCCAAAATGAACTCCTATAAAAATTTTGGAAAATAGTTAGTATGATTTACACCGCTAAATAAAGAAAATACTGAAATAAAAATCCTGTACGAGTCCACAGTGTCAGAATTTTACTTAATTAAGTATATGATATTTTGGTCTGAAATGTTTACTGAAGGAGGAACACTTCGAGAGCATGTCGGTCAAAAAGTTTAGAAATTGTTTAACTTGATTTGATAGCAATTTTAATGCAATCACAGAGCGGTCTGGTGAATCTTATCTCTTTGCCTCGTTTTCTCTCACCGACGTGTGGGCCCGTTCACATTGCTGGCACGGCAACGGGAAAACTCCCGCTCACTGCCAGTGGTCCCGAGACCCACTTGTCAGCGTTGTTTTTCTCCTCTCCCTCTCTGCTTCTCCTCACAGCCGAGTGCCCCGATCTTTTCTCCCGAGCCTTCGCGCTGCCTCCGCCCGGTTCTGCACATCGCCGTGCCTTCTCTGCCCGACCAAAGCCGTGTTGTCCCATGTGTCTCTCGTGCCATGCTTTGACCGCTCCAGTGTCGCACGTCGCTGAGAGAATCGCTGCGCCACTTCATCGCATAAGCGCCAAACCGAGCCGCAACCTCCCCTTCCCCGTTCAAACACTGTGAACCCAAATTCTACGGCTATAAAGACCTCATGGGCATCGCATTGAGGCTTCCTTCCTATTTGTTACTCCCTGAACCAAACGCTCAAGCCCGAGACCACCGTTCTTCGCCATTCTTCGTTGAAAACCCGAATGACGGGAAAACTTCGATTTGGGCGAAATTGGTAACAATTGTTGGAATTGATTCCTTCTTTAGCTTCACCTGGCACCCTAGTTTACTGATCACGTCTAAATTTTATCCCTCCTCGCCTGCAAAACCTTCCCACCGGGCACCCTTCTTCCTCGGCTCCGGCGCACGGTGGCGGCCCAACCCGTCACTTCTCCGAGCGAACCAACCGCCAAAATGGAACCCCGGTGTCGCGCTGATGCTTAAAACGCTACCGATTCGGCCGGGGATCCACTGCTTTCCTTCTCTGGTGAGCTACTACCATTGCCTCCACCCCCTCTCAGTAACAACTCCCTCCGGCCACCACCGCCGCCATTTGACCCCACCGTCGTGTGCGCACCACCACCCTGGTGCTCCTCGAGCCCTCGGCCGAGCCCTCCTGACGTCGTAGCCTCGCCGGCGAGAAGCTCTGGCCGGAGCTCTGTTTCGGGTCACTGCCCGACGGGCCCGCCCTGTTAGCCGCGTGAGCGCCCTCCAGTGTAACCGGTAAAAGGCGCTTCCGGTTCTGTGAAAGCGTATTTTCATTTTTTTCCAGTATTTTCATTACCCGAGTTAATTCAAATGCTTATAGATTTTGCATTATAACTCCAAATTGAATGAAATAAATTTCTATATTCATGTAACATCAGTTACTCTCATAATATACAATAATATTTTGAAAATATTCACTGGGTGAATTTGAAATTCAAATTTCAAAGAAAGGGCTAAAAACATGCTTCATATAAAATTTCTGTGAACGAACTTAGAAATGAATGGAACCAATTTTAGTGAAATCCTTAGGTTTTCGGAAGTTCAAATATATAAAAATATTTAAATTTCATTTATTTTTAAACTACTTTCTATTAAAGATTCTATTCAATACATTAGAAATTCAAATAAACATAACTTGAATACAAGAAAAAGGAAATAAGTAAGAATTGATTTCTAAATATTAGTGTGACAGTTGGATACCCGAATTTGCCAAAAATAAATAATAATTGAACTTGATTTGAACTATCTTGAAAAATATGAAATAGCTTAAATGTAAAATGTGTGTATATATATATATATAGCATAGAAAGTCAAATGGTTGTAATATAGATCAAATGAATTCAAATAACCACCAAATCAGTTTTGTTGTGCCCCTGACATTACAAGGATCCTAGATGTGTAAAAATATTTAAGGTTTACTATATAAAACAGTAAATGTTTAATAGTCAAAGTGTCAATACTTGCATGATTTGAATAGTTATAACTTTCACAAATAAACTCCAAATTTGACAAAACCAAATCCTATAGCCTTGGGAAAAAATAGTACCCTTGCTGATTATGCAAAAATATCTTATGATTGTGCTAATTTGAACTAAGTCCATATTAGACCCTAATGAGCACTTATATAGAAAACGTTTCGGATAACAACCAAATATCGAGAAACCTGTTTCAAAACACTCATAGTGTCATACCCTGTTAATGCCTAAAAAATGGATAGAATATCTTATAGGGTGTAGTTGCAGTCTTATACCAAAAACTGAACCTGTGTCGGGTAGTAATAGAAACACTCAAGCTTTTTCGACAACCCGTAGAATACCTCGTCTAAGTACAAAAATTATGAAGATCAGTTTAGAAATGATATTTGGGATATGTACTATCATATCCCAGAAAAATATTTTATTTACAACTTGCCTTTCAACTAAATCCTGCTAGTTCAATACCCTTAAGTAATATAGTCATCGTAACCTTTAATGTCATATAAGCTCTTTCGAAAGTGAGTAGAATGTCTCATCTAAACACTAAAGTGTATGGAATTAGTTTAGAAATGTTCTTCAAAATATAGACAATCATATTCTGAAGAAATAATCTTATTTCATCATGTTTTGCATATAAATTCTATTAGCCAAATAACCATAAGTGTTCTGTCTAATGAGTTTCATAATATGAATAATTGAACCTTGTGTTAATGAAGAAGTTTGTAGTTAATATATTTTTGTATCACCAGAACCTTCTTAAAAACCATAAGTAAATCTAGTACCCTAGCTTAACAGATCTATCTTTTTCAAAACCCGTCCTTATGCAAATCACTTAAAGAATTAAGTGCTATTCGCATAACCCTTTTATTTGTGTTTTAATTCTATTAATCTAAATAATTTTAGCATCTATAATTCGAAGTTATAAATACAAGAATTCATAATTTTAGTCTCTTGAATTCGTAAATCAAGAATAGATAACCTATAGAACAAACCTTGTTTTGTTTGTCATAAAAACCATTAACAATCTGAATGTGTAATTACCTAAATCGTGAGGTGTTGAAATCATATAATTCGAACCCAAAAGCGTCCCTGTTTCTGCAATGAATCTTTATTTGATTTTCTGTATATTTTCTTTTTGCCCTTATTGAAGTTTATTATTTGCTATATTTTTCGATTGATCGACGTGTAGAATCTGATGTCCCTTCCTCCGTCAGTCGTGGTCGTGTCTTCGTCGTAAGCGATAAATAAGCAAGGCAAGCACCCCCTTTGATCATCTTGATCCTAGTATTTAATTTGCATTGTGTTTATTAAAATGTTTCATGCATGCATTTACTTTCTGTAAATTCGCTATTTTGTGGTACTGGTAGTTATACCTGTTGTCTCATGAAACTTCCTTGATAAGTATGAATATGTGTACCTTGATAACCACAGAATGAGCTTAGAGAATTACTTAATGTCATCATGGGTATATGCGATTACTCTTATTCATGCTTAGCCATGCTTCTAGATCTTCTGAGGTTGATGATCAGATCAAAATTTGTTTCTTGAGAAATGGAAAATGTTGGAAATGAAGCTGTTGGTTATGGGTATTTTGATTAAAAACCCAAAATAAAATTATGGTTTTGATGCGGGCGATTATTGGCACTAGGCGAAGGTGCAGAGGGATTTGCACGTAGTGTAGGGTGGAGTATCGCCCGTGTCGGATTAAGGACCGAGCAATGGAATGCTATATATCCAAGAATTTCATACAACCACGAGGCCTTGTATGGGCGGGTCTTAGCCTATTAAGTTGTTTAGGTGTGGCTTTGCATATAAGGAAGGCGGGAGATTGCACAGGCATTCCGGTTTGGTCTGTCTGTAGGGGTTTCTACATACCAATGCAACGGTGTACGCCTTGCCATGAACAGAAACGTGGTGTTGGGTGTGATGAAAAAGGATCCACGACTTGGGTGAGTGTTTCTGTTTCCATGGCAAGGGTCAAACGTCCCGGGCTGGTTCAAAGCCACATCTAGATAATGTAACGGCTCTGTATGATCTCCTTGCCGACACACCAAAGGAAGTGTGTTAATTGATCTGGCAAAACAGGTTGATCATTCCTTGTGGGTAAAGTCGCACTCTCTGCAGTGTAAATCTAATCGATTAGCCGCGTCCACGGTCAAGGACACTTGGTGAAGTCATTCCAATGTTAGTCTTTTGTATTTCCTAAAATTGGGTTTTGGTTTGGAACCTGTTTAGCAGCTTTTGCTTTAAGTCAAAGGATCGACATTGTTAGATTCCATTTCTGGATTATTCGATATTCACGAAGGGTTGTGAGTATTACTTACGCCTTACTTATTTCATATCAGTCAACTTGCTCTTTCAAATTCCGTTTACAAATAACTTGATTTACAGTATCAATTCTGCTTTATGCAAATTAACTGTAGTAGCCTCCTTTTAAATGGCCTGCATATATTATAGGCTTTGCTCAAGTCTTGCAGAGTACGAAAGTACTCACCCTTGCTTATATGTTGTTTTTAGGTGGATAAGTTAGCGAAGCTTCGAGGTTTCTTTCGTCGCAGGTTACGGGATGTTCTTCATCGAATCTTTCTAGGGATTATGCCTTGTCAGTTGCCTGCGGATTTTGGATGGGCACACTACAAGACTTTGCTTCTTTTGCTTCCATAATCTCTGAGTTGCAAAGTTTTCTTTGTATAATAGCTTCCGCTTAATAATTGTTGTATGGTTGTGATTCCAATTGTTGTAAACATGTGAGTGCTAGCTACTGATCTAGGGAATGGCACAGTAATCACATGGAGGTTCCTGTTCATCAGAACGGGGTCTCACATCCCCCAAGAGACATAACAGCTCAATGAAGCTCTTATCGAACCAACCATTGCTTGCCTTCAACTACAGTAGTGTAGCACGGTATGCAGTTTTTTTTTGCTCCTCCTTGCAGCCCGGGTACAATGTTGTTTTGGAGTCCTCTACCATACACTGGAACTTTTGAAACTCTCTTTCACTCGTGAAGTCCCCCTCCCCATCACGCAACATTTGATCCAGATCGTCGTCGTGGCTATCGACAAACATATCTTGGACCGCCGTCATATCGTTGTCTCCGTCATGTTCAACAACGCGTTGCCCTTCATGTACAATCTCATCTTCACCGTGCTCGGTCCAACAGGTATATCCAGGCTTGAAACCCCTTCGAAGCAAGTGTGCACGTATCGACTCTATGGTAGAAAACAGCTTCTCATTTTTGCAATCAACGCATGAAAAACACATATAGTCTGCACATTCTTCGAATTGTGCGCCGCAGCCGCGTCTACAAAACAAGTCACACCATTAAAGAACTCTGCGCCGCAACGGTCCGTGTCATACATCCACCTTCAGTCCATCTACAATTAATTAAATCAAACATCACATAAGCATATAATTTCAAATAACAATATAATTGTAAATGATTAGATTCAAAAATCCATGTAGCAATTTTGACTATATTAAAATAAATAACCTTTTTTCATTATGTAAATATCCATCTAGCAATTTTTTGTTATTTAAAAAATTATAAATAATTGTAAATATACGTAGGATATATTTTGACTATATTAAAATACATCAACCTTTTTTTATTATGTAAATATCCATGTAACAATTTTTTATTATTTCTAAATTTGAAAATACATCAACCTTTTTTCATTATGTAAATATCCATCTGAAATTTTTTTATTATTTACAAAATTGAAAATAATTGTAAATAATTTGGATATATTTTGACTATATTAAAAATATCCATGTAGCAATTTTTTAATTACTTTCATAATTGATAATATCAATGTTTGCAATTTTTTAATTACTTTAATAATTGAAAATAAGAATATAATTGAAAATTAGAATATATTTGTAAATAATTAGATTTACAAATGTATCTTGCAATTTTTATTATTGCAAAATCCATCTACAATTTTTCATTATTTCAATATTCATCTAACAATTTTCACTATTCAAAATTCATCGAGCAATGTTCACTATTTAAAAATCCACTAAATCACTGAAATGAATAAGAATTGTAATTAACAAAATCTAAAGCAATCTATAAAGTAAAATCCAACTACAAATATAATTTAGATCAAATTACTAACCTTGAAGAGAAATAGATATGAATTTTAATACAATTTTTCAGCAGCAATTCATCACAATCAATCGACCAGAGACACCTCTTTGTTATGCTCGATCGGTCGGGGGAAGGGTCGGCCAGATATATAAAGGACTTATCATTGCCGGTAGCAGAGACGCCTCTCTGTTATGCTCGATCGGTCGGGGGAAGGGACGGCCAGATATATAAAGGACTTATCACTGCCGGTTCTACATAGAAGCGACAGTGATAAGCTCGGATTGCACGATAAAATAATATCACGCGGGAAAAAAAATATCACTCCCTGTTCTGGTGTAAAACCGACAGTGAAAATTCCAATATCACTGCTGGTTGATAGACGATCTGGTAGTGATATATCACTACTGGTTCTGGATATAAACCGACAGTGATATCTCGTTATCACTGCCGGTTGCTTGGACGAACCAGCAGTGATAAGTTCTCCCCCCAGCTTAAATTTCGAACCAGCAGTGATATGTTATCACTGCCGACTCTATCCCAACCGGCAGTGATATGCCGGCAAGGATTGCCTGTTCTGTAGTAGTGTAAGACGGTTCCTAATTTATAAACCGTCTATGATATAATGATATCACAGATGGTTCCAATTATAAACAGTCTCTGATGTATAGGTTATCACAGAAAGTTTCTAATTATAACCATCTCTAATGCGTGGGGGTATCACAGACGGTTCTACTTAGGAACCGTCTATGACATCATTATATCACATACGGTTCCTAATTAGAACTGTCTGTGATGTGTATTTTGTATACATAAAATATTTTCTGTTTATTGGCTAGCCTTAGGAAATGCTACCCATACCCTCTGAAACAAGCAGATTACAGAGATACATCACAAGAAGATTATAGATTACATGCATTCGCCAATTGAATGCATAACTACAATTCACAAAATGACATCACTAGTTTCACAAATTAACCCAAGTGTCAATTCAGAAATAACACAACTCATCAAGTTAGGTAGAGTTGAACTCGCCTTTTGGATTTAAGACCTGACTTAGCAGGAAAGAACATAGTTATCCTTGAATTCCGATCAGATCGGTCTATGACAATGTAGTTGTAACCTGATTGGCCTTTTTTGTATTGCGGAGGACTTTCATGTTGTAGCAAACGTAAAATCCACAAAGGTTATTTCTCTTTCCCTAATGGTGGGACTGTAAATATAGAATTGGTTACTTGTAGAGGCATTATTACGGAGTGTGATATAGGATTATTATGTACTAGCGGATACCGAAAGCTTAAAATCGTACTTCAACTTCGCCCTGTCCTAGCCAGAAGGCCCACTACGAGCTTTGTATATTTGGAACAACCTACGTGATTCTAAAAAGTTAGCCTCAGCTATTCCAGGAGCAACGTACACCTTGAAACCCCTACAGGATCATGTTATCTATGGAGGAAACGTGATTACCTGTTAAGTAATTTTGCGACAGGAGTCAAGTCGTGGCTGCTGCTCTGTGAGGAATCGATGTATATAACACAGTTCTTGCTTGGTTGAATTACAATTAGAACCTGGTGAAACCTACATAGGTATGTCATCATGGTCATTCAATCTAACTTTGAGTTGTGTGTTCAATACAAATCAATGTATAGCAAGTAGTGCAACACTTACCCTGGGTTGTGGGGTAAAAGTAGGAACTCTATATCTTTTTTTTGAAAGAAACAGCAGGAGAGACTCCTACTGGAGATTATCATAAAAATAAGGAAAGTACAAAACCATACAAACCTTAGAACATACCTGGGCGAGAAAGAGAGGGGCTAAGGGAAAGCAAACAACAAGAGAAAGAAAGACAAACAAACAAACAAACAAAATTACAGAGGGCTAATCCAAGCCGAAAAGAGAGTCGCCAGGGGGTCTTTCATCCTGGGTAGGAACAACCCTGCATGATTTACAAAGTTGTTCTTCCAAGATTGAAGCGACACGGTGGTCTGGCTAAAAATGAGATTATTTCATTGTTTCTAGATCTCCCAGGTAGCCAGGATGAAGATCTCCATGAAGAAGGGTTGAGCGAAGCTCCTTTTAGCTTGCTAGATCATGTTGATGACGTCGACGGATGTGTCTTTTTGATCCTGCAATGCCTGTTCCACGTATTGCTGGATGCCGTTTAAATTTTCGTCTATTGTTTGCTTTGAGACTGTGTGGGTCGAGGAAACCCATCGCTTGTTTGTTCTTTTTTGCTTCACGGATCATATATCTATATATACAAAAGCAAGGAGTTATATATATGTATGTCTTTATATATGTTTGTATATATATGTGTATATATATGTATATGTATATATGTATGACATTTTGTAACACCTCGATTTTCAACAGTCGGTTCGGTAATTATTCATCATCAGTAAATTAAAGACGTGAATTATATTTAGTTTTAGGTGTATGATTTTGCATCTAAAATCCACTACAAAAAAATCTATTGTTCCACTGTTTAATTTCTTGCCAACCTTGTCCTTCATCCCCTATTTCTTGCTACTTCTGGCCATTTGTTCCGGTCGCAAAGAACACAGAATGCAAGAGCACCTGTAAACTTCTATCTTTCCAATCACATCCAAGAATCAAGAATCTGTTACCATCACGATCCTCATCGCATGAGCATTCCATTTCCGCAATCAAACCTCGCATGCGAGATCATTTGAGCAACTTTATGAAAAAGGGAGGAGCAATGGCAGTAGTGCTAGCAGCTAGCCATTCCCTTCACTGCCATTTCTTCTTCTCCTTCCAGGGAACACTCAATTCAACAAAAAACAGCACCATTTGCAGCAAGAAGCAACCTCCCTCTCTAATCCTCTCTCCTCCCAACACTACTGCACAATCTCTGATCACAGACAGTTAATAAACCTCATCACATACTGTTTTATGAACCGTCTGTAGCAAAGTGTCAGTGATGGGAAGGGTACATCACAGACAGTTTTAGAACCGTCTGTGAAAAGAGACATGTCGAAGGTTAAAAAATCGACAATAAATTTATACCTTCGGATTAGCAGAGTCAAGCACAAAATCAAAGGGACACAATTTAGACAGGTTCGGGACCCCTGGCGGAGTAATACCCTACTCCTGTATGGATGATGTATGGAGTCGATGAACAAAGTACAGAGCAATGTGTCTAGCCCTAGTTACAAGGAAGATTGCACCTAAGCTAAGGCTTTGCTATGGCTAGAGGATGACGAAACAAGCTTCATCAGCTCCTGAGCTCTATGTGCAAAAGGTCTTCTCGCTTGGAAGCTTTGGACGGCTTGTCTGCTAAGAATCTCCTGACCCCGCCTAAGGGTCCCTACCTTAGGCTTTATATAGTCACGATGATCCTGCCTCCAGTCGAGTCATAGTTGGTCTGGGGGTACCAGATTGTAGTTGATGAGGAGTCTATCGCCGCGTAATCTGCATGGCATAAACAAACTGCCATCTATACCAGGCGTACTCGAGTTGGTTTCCTGTAACACCCCAAAAATTTGGCTTAAATAGTATTTTATTGCTTAAAAGTGCATTTATGATTTTCTGGAATTTATGTGGATTTTTATGGATTTATTTGAATTAATTTTAAATCAAGTGTAATTGCCTTTGATTCAAATCTATTTAAATTTATGCAAAGTTAAAATAAAGTTTTGCCAAAAATATTTTATTTGAGTCCAGAATGTTTCAAGGTGTTTTGAGATTTTTCTTGGATTTTTCCGATTATTTTATTGCCTAAAATAAATTAAAGGATTTTCAGAATTATTTTAAATGAAAATCTTTTTAAAAAACTAATGAACAGAGCGGCCATCCTGCAATTTGCGCGGCCAGATAGCCGCGGCGCCCGCTTCAGCCAAAACCCTAAACCTAAGAAATCCCGACCGTTGGATCGAGACTCAACGGCCGAGATTTCGCCGCGTCGCCGAGCGCCAGGGCCGTTGATCGAGCGACGCGTGGACGCCCGGATGAAGCGCGTCGTTTCTCCGAAGTCGCCGACGGAGTCCGCCGCCACGAGCCGCCTTCGAGTCCGGCCTTGCACGCCCCCGTGTAACTATTTAAGGCGCCGACGCGGCACGGAACCCTCACTCGCGCCGCGCATCTTTTCCAAAGCCCGAGGCTCGTGTCGCCGCTGCTCGCATGAGGGAGCTCGCCGGAGTGAAGGTCCTTGCCGTGGTGGTTTTCGCCGGTTTAAATCGCCGTCGTTGATCTTTCGCCGTCACCGTGTCATCATCGAGATCGCCAAACCGGACGCGCCATATCCGTGAAGAATCGCCGCCGTTTGCCGCCGAACGCCGTAGCCGGGTCGTCGCTCACGTCCGGTGGAGTTGCGCCGCCGCGCCGCCATCGCCACGTTGAAGCCGGAGCCGTTGGATCTCCGGTGAAGGGTCAAGATCGTGCCACGCCGCCGCGTGAATAGTGAACCTTTGTAAACGCCGATCGTTAGATCTAGATCCCGCGGCGGGTGTGCGGTGCGTCGCGTGAGATCGGTAGCCGTCCGATCAAACTCGTGCGCTCAAGGTCGCGCCGCCGCCGCAACCAATCACGGCAGCGCGTGTCGGCAAGAGTCGAGGCGCCATGGGCCGGTGCATCGTGAACCCGAGGGAGCCATGGACCCATCCATACGCCGGGACACGGTCGCCTCGATTGGTTGGCGCCGGGCTGACGTCGGCAGGACGTCATGCTTGCGTCATAAATCGATTTTTCAAGATAAAAATAAATCTGTTAAATTCGAATTTCGATTTTTCGATTTGAAGATTTATTTCAAACTTCAAAAGGCTATATCTTTTGCATCGTAACTCGGATTTGAGTGATTCCAGTTTCTAAAAATTTGTGAAATTGAGATCTATTTAATGGTGAATTTTAATTGATTTTTGGAGTTCATTTGCTCTCTGTTTTGGTATTTATTTGCTTTTCTCCTTCGGTACGCGTAGACGTTGAATTGTGCGACGCTTCGGAGGAAGATCCAGCAACTCAAGAGCAAGTTCCAGAACCAGATCAGGACCTATTCCAAGGCAAGTTGTGCTTTGATCATGTTGAACCCATGTTTATAAAATTGCTATATTTGTTTTACCCTATTGCATATGTTTCAAATATACAATTGTTTCAAATTAGATTGGGCTTAGCTAATATACCAGATTGATCTATACCCTACCTTGTCATTGTATGCCATGATTCATTGTCACCCTAGATTGGTTTAATATAGTTGATTAGTAATTATGATCAACATTGGAGGTTAGTTCGTATTAGTTGCTTAGCCTTGCCACGTCATCACATGTGTCAGAATCATTGATAATTAATCTTGATTAATGGAATATGGAACAATGTTATGAACTTGTGTGTCATGTGGAATCACACGATGAGATTGAGTTGTTGTGGCGAGTCATGTCACGCAACGATGTTGAATTGTTGATGGCACGTGGTGCTTGGTAATCAACGGGGTGATGATAATTTAGATTGGGGCAAGTGACAAGGGGCGAAGAGGCCAAGGTGGGCCCAATGAGCAGAGGGTATGTGGATGTCTTGCCTTGATCACATTAAGGACTTAACCTTGCAAGCCTTTGACCTGAGTCAATCATGCAACCACATGTCGGGTATGGGCCAGCCTAGCTGAGTAATTTGCAATGTCTTAATTTTGGTACTATCATTGGTGGTGTGAGTTCCCGAGTTATGGTGTAATTCACATGGCGCAAGAGGGGGGCCCTGGTTGTGGTTTTCAGACCCACCAGTGTTGAAACCTTAGTGGGTAGTACTGGGTTAAGTCAGAGCATTGTAAAGGCTCTGTCATGATTTCTCCGCCGGCACACCAAAGGAAGTGTGCTAATGGCCAGGCGCAAAGAGAATATCATGCCGTGTGGGTAAAGTGCATAACCTCTGCAGAGTGTGAAACTATTCGAATAGCCGTGCTCGCGGTAGTGAGCAATGCTCGGGAATTACAGTTAAGGGTTAGCTTAATTAATTGGACAACATGGTTGGGATGGCGGAATGCCATATGGAAGATGAAATTTGACTTAGGATTGGAAACTTGGTTTACTTGAGAAATACTGAAGTCATTTATTATTGCTATTTGTTTTACATTCTTTACAATCTATTTATTGTATTTGTTCATAAATGCTGCTTATTGCAAAATAGCCATGATAGTCTATCCATTGGAATAAGCCTTACATATAGATACATAGAATTGCATTCTGTGCACAACTTGTTGAGTGCTTTATGTACGCACCCTTGCCAAACAACAATAATCAACAGTTGAAGAATCTACACTGTGTTGGAAGATGAAGTCCAGAAGACACGAGTCATTAGTGTCCGAGCCTTGTCGGTTACTGTGGTGAACTCGATGAGCTATCTACGTTTTATTTTTCACGCTTAATCATTAGTTATATTTTCGGTCTTGCCTGCGTGGCTTAATAATGTAAGTTGGTCGTAAGATCATACCTTTTGTTATATCAATGAATGAACTATTATTCTATTATCGCTGAGTATGATGTGATATGTACCAATGTTGAGTGTGTGCACTAGCGCTGATCCCGGACTAGTGCGGTAAACACGGTGGGTTCGAATCGTGTATTCGGTCCCGGCGTATGGTATCGAGCCAAAGTTGATCAGAGGCCTTGACCCTAGATAGTCCGGTCGCCTATATAGGAACTTCAAAATTATTTTCTAAAGAAAAGAATTAACTTGGAAGAATAATATGTTCTTGACTTATCTTATTCTTCTATTCCTTTCCTCGTCAAAATTTCTCTCTTTTCCCCTGCTGAATTTCTTTCTCTCTCCCTTGCTGGATCGAGTTAAAAACCTTATCTGAGTTGTCTTGGTAGTTGACGTGCCACATCATAGAAGAAAGTATCAAGTGCTTGCTGTCAACGCTGGAAATCATGAAGGAGGAAATCATCGAGCTCAAGGAAGGAATGGATCTATGAAGTGTTCCGAAAGCTAGAAGATCTATGCTTTGAGTAGTCAGTTGGGACTCAGGTGTGGGAGTCGCGTCCGCTTAAGATAGAAGTGTTACCCCTGTAGGCGGTAGTTTTGTGTGTATAGGTTGAATTGGTTCTCCCTTGATTGCTGAGTGTGCAGTATGTGTTGCAGAGCTTTTAGGCTTATATAAGCAACCATACCAAGTTATTAATATTGTTTGCTTAAGTTATTGGGTTAAACCTATCTCACCTGCTTTAGGATTCCTGCTTCTTACCTATGCTATTTCCTTCTTCCCTAATCCAAGTGAAGCAATCAAGCAGAGGGTTCAGATTCGTGGAAACAACATAATCAGTGGCAGCGAAAATCAATCCAAGGAGAATCTCAATAGTGGAGTAGTTCTTCAACCGTCAGTACAGATGGATATGCAGAGTTTCAGAGAGTTCTTGACTGCTCAGACTCAGTTGATGCATGCAATGATGAAGCAGATGCAGAATATGACTGACCCAGCTAATGTCAACCAAGTGTCCCAAGCTGCTACCAATGATTTCCATTCCTACTTAAGGTTATCAGAATTCATAAGGACTCGTCCGCCGACGTTTTCAGGAAATAAGATACCCTCAGAAGTAGATGATTGGCTCAAGACCATTGAGAGGAAGCTGCTCATTGTTCAGTGTGAAGGCGATGAGAAAGTCCCTGTATGCTTCTTATCAATTACAAGGAAATTCTTTGAATGGTGGAAGAAATATTGTGCCGTTCATGAAGCCCGCTGAGTATCACTTGGAATGAATTTGTTGTTGCTTTTGTAATCTCTTCGCTTCACCTAGAGACAAGATGGTCACGAAGAATACGGAGCGTAATACTATTCTTGCACCTTGTTCAACATCTAAGAGTTGCTCTCAAGTGTCACAACCAAACAAATCAAGATCGTGCGTGCATTATTTGTGGAGAGATAGGACATACCGCCGACGAGCATGCGATTAATTGCTCCAGCTGTGAAGGAAGTCATTCTCTTGGAGAATGTCCTATGAGTGACATCACATGTTACCTTTGTGAAGGCCGAGATCATGGTCCACTCAATGTCCTCTGGATCCAATAGTTACCGCTGTAATTCAGCATCAGCAAAAGAATCTTCGAGCCATAGTTGCTCAAGAGTGGTCAAGAAGAAGCGGAACGTCAGCGACAAAAGTGGTGCCGCATGAAGAGCTAAAGACACAACACCTTAATCCTGCTGACCTCATCAAAAAGAAGTAATTGGCAATCACCAACAAAGATGTTTTTCGTGCGATGAAGAAGGCCATTGGTCTAGAAAATGCCCTATGAAACAACCACCATGACGCCACGGAAGACAAATATGTGCATGTAGCTGCACACAAAGAAGGCACAATAGCGAAAACGCTTGTGCTACTATGTCATGAGGAAGGCCATTTTGTAAAGAAATGCCCGCAAAGAATCTAGAGTCTCCTATGACGCGGTCCTTCCGGAAGTTACCTCACCAAGTTCATAACGCCAAACGAGAGCAATAAGGTTGCAAGAGAGGTTTGTGCAAAGAATCAATTGAAGAAGAGGCGTCAATAAAGACACCGCTCGGTCGATGAATGCTAAGGGAAGAGAGGAGGCCCTAAGCTTTGCTATACTCAGAATAAGCTCGGGCACTTTGCCAATAGTTGCCCTCGTAAGAAAGTAAACACGCCAAAGGCAAGTCAACCTCAATTTTGTCCTATCAAAAACTTGGCGCCAATGCCAATCGAGGAAGTTTAGATCGATGATTTTAGCCTATGCAAGTGTCATACCCTCGCTTGTAAAAGAAAAGTGACTAGAGATGAATTCCATGTAAAGATTTTCGTGCCTAAATAAATAAAGTAAAGATGGTTGAGAGGTGGATATGTGAAGTGTTGGAATAAAAGCATTAATGATAAAGGATGTTTCTAAGTATTCCCCTATGTTGACGGTTCACCTGAAGATGTTGCGTGTGCAACGATGATCAGTTCAGTGGTGTTTGTAAAGATTGTCAGCTCGAGGAATTATCATGGTCAGAAAGTACGATATTGCTTGATCTAACCTAGAATGTGATGGAGTTAAGTTGGAGAAAAGTTTTTAGCGAGCAATATTGGATATCAAACCCGAGATGCTACTCCTGAAATGAATTGGTCGTCCGGACATAAGGCTGTCCTGGAGTTTGGTCAAAGAAGTGGGTCAGCTAAAAGCCCTGAAAGCGGGAAAATGGAATTTCAAATGACTACGGTTCGTGTTGCCAGCTGAAGGTCAATAGTGTGGAAGTTGTCAGCTTTGAAGGGGTATCAGTTGTTAGAGAGTATCAAGATGTGTTTCTGAAGAATCCCACCAGATCGAGAGATCAAGTGTGTGATGGAGTTAGTCCCTGGTACAGCGCCAAAAGTAAAGAGACCTCATCGAATGCCTATTGATGAGCTAGTTGAGATGAAGAAGCGGCATCAAAAGTTGCTAGAAAGGTGGTTCGCTAGAACCAATTTGTCACCATAGGGAGCGCCTGTTCTATTTAAAAATGGGAGCTCAAGGATGTGTATCGACTGTCGAGAGTTTAATGAGGTGATGATCAAAAGGGTAAGTATTCGCTGCCCAGGATCGTAATTGGTTTGATCAGTCAAAAAGGGACTGGAGTGTTCTCAAGGATAGATCTTGATCAAGTTATCATCGCTAACAACTGCGCAGAATGTTCTTAGGTCGAGTTTTCACGCAGATGGACGGTGTGAGTTTACAAGCAGGTTCGCTAGAAGGATCAATGCCATTACAGAATTTATGGACATGACGAACGGAGTTCCATGGGAAATTTGGTCAAGCTGTTATGGTGTATATGTGGGATGTCCTTGTTTACTTCAAGTCAAAAGAAAAGTATGCAGAACAGTCGAGATTAGTGTTGGAAAGGTTGCTAGACCAATGGTTGTATGCTAAGTTTAGCAAATGTGACTTTTGGAAGGAGAAAGTTGAATTCTTGTCATGAGATGACTGCTAAAGGAGTTACCGTGGATCCAACCAAAAGCGATGTTGCGTGGGAGCAACCGAGACCGCTTAGGCAATTAGAAGCAGAAGTTTGCATGGACGCCGCAGTGCAAAAAGAGGTTTCTGTGATTGAGGGAACGTTTGACGATAGCACCTGTCTTAGTGTTGCCAGATGTGCAGAGCAGTTTTGATATATAGGGTAATGCTCCGAGACAAGACCTTGGATATGTGTTAATACAGAAAGGCAAAGTTATTTCCTATGCGTCAGGACAGTGGAGGCCATGTGAAGAGAACTATGCTACGCATGAATTGGAAAGTGCTACTGTAGTGCATGCTTTGAAGTTATTGTGTCATTATATTATTGGAGATATGTACAGACCATAAGAGTTCGAATCGCAGCACCTTAATATGGAGCGAAAAGGATGGTTGGAATTGATTAAGTATTATAAGATCGATCCGTTACCATCCCGGTAAGGCTAATGTGGTATCCGATATTTTAAGTCGTAAAGGCCAGAGTGCCAATACACCAATATCAAGTGATCAATAGAAATTGTGCGAAGAGTTTCAAAAGTTGAAATTAGAAGTGGTTTCACAAGGATTTATAGCTGTTTTGAAAGTTAAGCCAATGCTCGAAGATCAAATCGAAGTGGGTTAGAAGGATGAAGGCTTAGATGAGGATTTCACCATGGATAACCAAGGAACCACACAGTTTAAAGGTCAAAGCTATGTATTGAATAAGAAAGAGATTAAACAATTGATTTTGGAAGAAGCTCATGATTCTGGAGTATTCAATTCATCCAGGAAGTGCTAAGATGTACCAGGATGTGAAAGAGAGATTTTGGTGGCCTAATATGAAGCGTGAAGTAACTGAGCATGTTGCTTTATGCGACGTATGTCAGAGAGTAAAAGCCATGCATCAAAGACCATTTGGTTTATTGCGTACCGCTGAAAATTCGGAATGGAAGTGGGAGGAAATCGAATGGACTTTATCACCGGTTTACCTAAAACTCGAGAGGTTACGATTCCATTTGGGTAATTGTGGATCGCCTAACCAAGGTCGCCCATTTTATCCCAAATGAAGATCAATTACTCAGAGATCGTTTAGCGAGTTGTACATGTCAAAGATTGTATGTTTGCATGGAGTGCCCAAGAAGATTGTGTCGCATGAGGTACCCAATTTACCTCAAGATTCGCAATAAGTTGCACGGCCATGGGAACTAGTCTGAATTTTAGTACAAAGATATCACCCGCATGGATGGTCGATCGAAAGAGTAAATCAGATTTTAGAGGATATGTTGAGAGCTTGTGCTTTAGCTTATGCTACGTCATGGGATAAAAGTTTGCCATATGCGAATTGATTACAATAACAGCTATCAAGCTAGCTGCGGATGTCACCGCTTGAGGCGTTGTATGGGCGTGCTTGTCGCACCCCATTAAATTGAACGAGACAGAGAACGTTTGGTTTCGGGCCGATATTCTCGAGGAAGCCAAAGCCAAGTCGCAATGATCGAGAGAGGTTGAAGATAGCACACCAAGACGTAAGAGTTACGCAGATAACCGCGCCGAGATTTGAGTTTTGAACCGTAAGATCATGTGTATCTTAGAGTTACCCTCTTAAGGGCATTAAAAGATTTCATGTTAAAGGGAAGCTTGCACCAAGATATGTTGGTCCGTTCAAGATTCTGAGCCGTCGAGGAGAGGTAGCTTATCAGTTAGAGTTGCCTCAGCCCTTGGCAGGAGTGCATGATGTATTCCATGTGTCGCAGCTTAGGAAGTGTCTCAGAGTGCCCCTGTGGCAAACCCACTGGATGCAATAGAGTCGCAAGAAGATTTGACTTACAAAGAGCAACCGGTCAGAATTTTGGATGTTATGGAACGCAAGACCAGAAACAAGTCTATTCGCTTTTGCAGAGTTTAGTGGAGCAATCATTCCGAAGGTGAAGCCACATGGGAGCGCGAAGAAGACTTGAAGTCAGAATTCCCGAACCTATTCACTAGTTAGCCCTGAATCTCGGGTCGAGATTCTGTTAAGGGGGGGAGGTTTGTAACACCCCAAAAATTTGGCTTAAATAGTATTTTATTGCTTAAAAGTGCATTTATGATTTTCTGGAATTTATGTGGATTTTTATGGATTTATTTGAATTAATTTTAAATCAAGTGTAATTGCCTTTGATTCAAATCTATTTAAATTTATGCAAAGTTAAAATAAAGTTTTGCCAAAAATATTTTATTTGGGTCCAGAATGTTTCAAGGTGTTTTTGAGATTTTTCTTGGATTTTTCCTAATTATTTTATTGCCTAAAATAAATTGAAGGATTTTCTGTAATTATTTTAAATGAAAAATCTTTTTAAAAAAAACCTAATGAAATGCGAGCGGCCCGTGCCTTTGTCGGCGCCCGCTTCAGCCAAAACCCTAAACCTAAGAAATCCCGACCGTTGGATCGAGACTCAACGGCCGAGATTTCGCCGTGTCGTCGAGCACTCAGGGCCGTTGATCGAGCGACGCGTGGACGTCTCGGATGAAGCCGCGTCGTTTCTCCGAGTAGCCGCCGGAGTCCGCCGCCGCCACGAGCCGTCTTCGGAGTCCGGGCCTTGCACGCCTCCCCGTGCAACTATTTAAGGCGCCGACGCGGCACGGAACCCTCACCGCGCGCGCATCTTTTCCAAAGCCCGAGGCTCGTGTCGCCGCGCTCGCATGAGGGAGCTCGCCGGAGTGAAGGTCCTTGCCGTGGTGGTTTTCGCTCGGTTTCATCGCCGTCGTTGATCTTTCGCCGTCACCAGTGTCATCATCGAGATCGCCAAACCGGGACGCGTCAGATCCGTGAAGAATCGTCGCCGTTTCGTCGCCGGAACACCGTAGCCGGGGTCGTCGTTCTCACGTCCGGTGGAGTTGCGCCGCCGCGTCGCCATCGTCACGTTGAAGCTTCGGGAGCCGTTGGATCTCCAGTGAAGGGTCAAGATCGTGCCACGTCGCCGCGTGAATAGTGAACCCCTCTGTTAAACGCTGACCGTTAGATTTAGATCCCGCGGCGGGTGTGCGGCTGCGTCACGTGAGATCGGTAGCCGTCCGATCAAACTCGTGCGCTCAAGGTCGCGTCGTCGCTGCAACCAATCACGGGCAGCCGCGTGTCGGCTCAGTAGCCGAGGCGCCATGGACCGGGTGCATCGTGAACCCGAGGGAGCCATGGACCCAGTCCATACGCCCGGGACACTTGTCGCTTCCTGATTGGTTGGTGCCAGGGCTGACGTCAGCAGGACGTCATGCTTGCGTCATAAATAGATTTTTCAGTATAAAAATAAATCTGTTAAATTCGAATTTCTGATTTTCTGATTTCAGTATTTATTTCAAACTTCAAAAGGCTATATCTTTTGCATCGTAACTCGGATTTGAGTGATTCTAGTTTCTAAAAATTTGTGAAATTGAGATCTATTTAATGGTGAATTTTAATTGATTTTTGGAGTTCAGTTGCTCTCTGTTTTGGTATTTATTTGCTTTTCTCCTTCGGTACGCGTAGACGTTGAATTGTGCGACGCTTCGGAGGAAGATCCAGCAACTCAAGAGCAAGTTCCAGAACCAGATCAGGACCTATTCCAAGGCAAGTTGTGCTTTGATCATGTTGAACCCATGTTTATAAAATTGCTATATTTGTTTTACCCTATTGCATATGTTTCAAATATACAATTGTTTCAAATTAGATTGGGCTTAGCTAATATACCAGATTGATCTATACCCTACCTTGTCATTGTATGCCATGATTCATTGTCACCCTAGATTGGTTTAATATAGTTGATTAGTAATTATGATCAACATTGGAGGTTGGTTCGTATTAGTTGCTTAGCCTTGCCACGTCATCACATGTGTCAGAATCATTGATAATTAATCTTGATTAATGGAATATGGAACAATGTTATGAACTTGTGTGTCATGTGGAATCACACGATGAGATTGAGTTGTTGTGGCGAGTCATGTCACGCAACGATGTTGAATTGTTGATGGCACGTGGTGCTTGGTAATCAACGGGGTGATGATAATTTAGATTGGGGCAAGTAACAAGGGGCGAAGAGGCCAAGGTGGGCCCAATGAGCAGAGGGTATGTGGATGTCTTGCCTTGATCACACTAAGGACTTAACCTTGCAAGCCTTTGACCTGAGTCAATCATGCAACCACATGTCTGGTTTGGGCCAGCCTAGCTGAGTAATTTGCAATGTCTTAATTTTGGTACTATCATTGGTGGTGTGAGTTCCCGAGTTATGGTGTAATTCACATGGCGCAAGAGGGGGCCCTGGTTGTGGTTTCGGACCCACCGGTGTTGAAACCTTAGTGGGTAGTCTTGGGTTAAGTCAGAGCATTGTAAAGGCTCTGTCATGATTTCTCTGCCGGCACACCAAAGGAAGTGTGCTAATGGCCAGGCGCAAAGAGAATATCATGCCGTGTGGGTAAAGTGCATAACCTCTGCAGAGTGTGAAACTATTGAATAGCCGTGCTCATGTAGTGAGAAATGCTCGGGAATTACAGTTAAGGGTTAGCTTAATTAATTGGACAACATGGTTGGGATGGCGGAATGCCATATGGAAGATGAAATTTGACATAGGATTGGAAACTTGGTTTACTTGAGAAATACTGAAGTCATTTATTATTGCTATTTGTTTTACATTCTTTACAATCTATTTATTGTATTTGTTCATAAATGCTGCTTATTGCAAAATAGCCATGATAGCCTATCCATTGGAATAAGCCTTACATATAGATACATAGAATTGCATTCTGTGCACAACTCGTTGAGTGCTTTAAGTACTCACCCTTGCCAAACAACAATAATCAACAGTTGAAGAATCTACACCGTGTTGGAAGATGAAGTCCGGAAGACACGAGTCATTAGGGTCCGAGCCTTGTCGGTTGCCTGTGGTGAACCGATGAGCTATCTACGTTTTCTATTTTCCGCTGCTTAATCATTAGTTATATTTTCAGTCTTGCCCTGCGTGGCTTAATAATGTAAGTTGGTCGTAAGATCATACCTTTTGTTATATCAATGAATGAACTATTATTCTATTATCGTTGAGTATGATGTGATATGTACCAATGTTGAGCTGTGTGCACTAGCGTTGATCCTGGGACTAGTGCGGTAAACACAGTGGGTTCGAATCAGTGTATTCGGGTCCCGACATTTCCTTGCAAGGGGAAAGCGATCGAGTCCTTCCTGATATGGAGTTATCTTTCCCGCGTATATCATATCCCTCAGAATCGGGCCCGTGATATCCGAAATTTCTGTATGTCGTTAGGACATATCCTCTACGTATCCTTTGTGGACACATACCCCATATTTAGATATTCGATAGTAGCCCCGAACTCTGTTCAGCGGAGGGTCTGCTTAAGCGCTTGGTCGATTACTATCAAAGCCTTGCTTGGTCGAGTAATGCCTTGCCTGCCTATAGTTGAACGATTCGAGTAGATTGGGAATCGCTGAGTATCGAGTAGGGATGTGCTAGATCGAGCGCCCTGCCATCAACCCGTATCGAGTTCTCAGGGTAATCGCAAGTTACTCGATGTTCACTTATCGACTCGATTCTGATCAAAGTTAGAAATTAAAAAAATCTAAACGTTGGGTAGTTGAGCATTTATTGCTCTCATCTACAGTGCCAAAATGGGTGCAACATCATCATTCCGCCTTTCGAGCTGATCGAAATGCCGTGCCATGGGGAATGAATTATTTGCCTAGAGAGAGGATTTTGATCTATACATTCCCTTACCTGGAACTATAGACATCCCCCTCCTTTTCGCCGCCAACCTTACTCTCGAAGCCTCTGTCGCGCTCCTAAAGCCCTAGTGCTGCCACCTCCAAAAAAATTATTCCACATTCTCCTTAATGGCATCCAACCCCTCAAATAGCATCGGAGTTGTTGCGCCGCCGTTGAAGAAACCTGAAATGGCTGAGGCGGCCTTTGAGGACAAAGCCCTTAAAAAGGTGTGGCAGAAGTCAATCATGACGGAGAAGCGTCTTGCCGACTTGGGGAAGGATGGCTTCGTTTCTCCACGGGAGTTCTTCCATTGGAGGCCATCACAAGGTGAATCGTACCCCACCCCCAAGAATGAGGATGAGACCGTTGTTTTGTAGGCCTTTTTCCGCTGCGGGCTAAGCTTTCCCCCTTCTCAGTTTTTGCTCTCGGTTCTTGAGCTCTACCAGATTCATCTTTTCCACCTGAGCCTGTAACACCCTAAAAATTTGATCTAATTTAAACTTTGGATTATTTCTGATTTTTGAGAATTTTTGGGAATTTACTGGAATTTACTTGGATTTATTCAAATATGGTTTTTCTTAAAATCCATTAAAATATTGCAAAAGCTTATGCAAAGTTATTTTGGAAATATCTTATTTGAGGTCCAAATGGCTCAAAGTATTTTCTGGAATTTTTCTGGATTTTTCCAGGTATTGTTGCTATTTATTTTGGCTTTGTTTATTTATATGATTTATTTCAATTAGAAAATCTTTGAAAATTAGATGAATAGTGTTAGGCTGGCCCAGCACTGTGCTTAGCCCGGTCCAACACCCCGAAAACCCTAGCCGCGCGCCGTCCGATTCCGATCGAACGCTCGCCGTTGCGCCATGTCGCCAAGCGTTGGCAGCCGTCCAATCGAGTCCGCGTGGACGCTCAGGATTGCGCCACGTCGCCTCGTCTTCACGAGATCACCGGAGAAGCGTGGGCCTTGATGCCCGTGAGTTCCACCGACGGTTTTGATGCACGTCGAGGCTCATTTAAGGGCTTCGGTTAGCGTGTCGTGTAGAGGACTTCACGCCGCTCAGTTTGACTCCTTGCACGGACGTCGAGACGCTCCAGAGACCCTGGGAGAGCTCACCGTAGTTGCCCTTTCGCTCCGCCGCTGTTTTTGTCTCCTCTCGCCGCCGTCGGTCGTCTTCCGCCGTCGCCCAAGCCGGTTCCGAACTCCTCTGAGTTTGCCGCGCCGAACGAGCCACTTCATCACGTCGAAGAACCACCGTAGCGCCGTCAACCGCATCATCTTCCCCAGCTCCGGCGACCTGCTTCTTCCGCGTCGCCGTCGACCTCGCCGAACACCGCCGACCGTTCGATCTTCATCGTGCCGCGCCGGTGAGTCCACGTCGCCCTTCTCTGTTTACGTTTGGATTAGATCTGTACCGTTAGATCTATAGATGTACGGCTTAGATTATATCTAGAGTTTTACGTTGGTTGCGGTTTGGACCATTGGATTGTTTTTGAATGTTAGAGATTGAGCCACATCGCCTTGTGCACAGTAAACAGCTCCGTAAGCCTGCACCGTTGGATCGAATCTGAACGGTTGAGTTTAGATCTGGATTTTCCCTAAGGATCCGCGTCGGTCAAATTTGAACGAGTGGCGGTGATTGCGCCGCGCCCTCGCCGAATCGCGTGCAGCCGCGTGTCTGCGTAGTCTGAAGTGTGACCAAGTTTTGGCCGTCGATTTCCGCGGACCGTCGCGATTGCGGCGCGAGTCGCTGCGTATCCGAGGCATCGCTAGGCATGTGCGGGATCTGGCCATTGGATTCGGGCGCACCGTTAGATGCGTGCCGCGTGGCAGCGCGAAAATCGAGGTGCCACCGAGCTGAGCTTGCGCGTGAGATCTGTTCGTTGGATTGAGTGGACGGCCACGATTTAGCCACGTAACGAAGATCTGACCGTTAGATGAAGAATGGACGAGATGTTGACACGTGTCTGTGCACGAATCTCGAGGCAATCGGCTGACGTCAATGGTGACGTCAGTGCTGACGTCATCAATGGGACCCACATGTCAACCCCGTGTACTGTTCTGTGGACCGAATCCACCGTGGACGAGAGCCGAGCCGTGGACCGGGCCCATGGACCGGAGCGACGTGGCAGCACCGGAGAGTGCCACGTGTCCCTTGACGTCATGCTGACGCAATAAATCGGGTTTTCAGTTGAAAAATATTTATGTTAATTCGGTTTATTCTTTTTAATATATTTGCAAACTTTGAAAGGCTATAACTTTTGCATTTGAACTCCGATTGGGGTGATTCCAGTCTCTAAAAATTTGGAAAATTTAGATATTTGTAATGGTGAATTTTATTTGAATTTGTGAGGTTATTTAGTCTACTGCTTTGGGTATTTATTGTATATATTATTTTTACACGTAGACGCAAGTTTGCCGGAAAGCTTCGAAGAAGAATTCGTCGCTCAAGACCAAGCTTCGGACCACGACTAGCAACTCTTTGAAGGCAAGTGATGATTTGACCATTTTGATCCCAGCTTCTTTTAATTATATATTTTGCTTTAAAATTATGCATGCTAAATTAATTAAAAATGTATTTAAATGAATTTGGGTAATTTAGCTAATAAACCCATATTGTTAAAGTCACCTTGAAATTATTACTTGTATGCCCTGAAATCATTGTCACCCTAGGTTGCTTGTACTAGTTGGATGATAATATTGTGTCAACACGGGAGGCTAGACCGTGATTAGACGCTTAGCCCTGCAACGAGTCTTGCATGATCTTTTGGAAATACAGCAATATTGACTAATGAAATACTGAATGTATTATGAAAAAGTAGTGTGATGATGCTACATGATGAAATTGAAGTACAGAGACCTGTGTGGTTCCGTACCGATGTTGAGTTATTGCTGGCATGTGTTGCACAGTAATCGATCGGGTGGGAAATGATTTAGACTGGGGCAAGTGGCAAGAGGTTGTGTGCTAGGTGAGCCTGTGTGGCAATGGGTTAATGAGAGTCGTGAGTCTGTGTGCCAACTGAGTGATGGAAGTCTTGCCTTGGTCAGCTAAGGACTTCACCTTGCAAGTCTTTGAATTGAGTCACCCGTACAATCACATGTCTGGTATGGGACAGACCTAGTTGATTAGGGTTCTGATATCTTTCCTCTGATACCTTGGGGTGACAGTACACGGGGGTGTATCTGTGTGGGGGAGCGTACTTGTGCTTCAGCTTGGTGCCCATCCAACGGTGTTAGCCTGTCCTATACTTCAGCTCTATGTGAGGGGAGTGATAGTGAAGGAAATACCAGAGAGGTTCATTGGTTAAGGAAGAGGTTCCTGAAAGGCTTCGTTACGTACAATCACCTGTGTGGTGAGCGGCTGTATCTTGTTGGTAAAGTGTACAACCTCTGCAGAGTGTCAAAACTATTCGAACAGCCATGCTCGCGGTATTGAGCATTGCTCGGGGATTACAGTCAAGGGGTAGATTTTCAAAAATAAAATGTGAAGAGGGTGGCTGTGTGCTAGTGCTAAGAATGAACTGTTTAAGGCTGTGTGCCGAGAATCTTTAAAGAAAAACTGTTTGAAGAACTTAGCATTATATATAACTGTTTCACTGCTTTCAATCTAAATAAGATGCTAGTTTAAAAATGTTGTTTGATGCAAAAGAACCAAGTAAGCCAATTCTTCGGAATAAGCCTTGCTTGTAGTAATAGCACCGCATTCTGTGCATTACTTGCTAAGTGCCTTGAGTACTCACCCCTCCTTGCCTATCAACCTCGACATCAGTGGAGGAGTCTACGCCGGCCTGGGAGGAGGAGTACATTGAAGATCCGCACAATTATGGGGCAAGCCCAGTCGGTTTCCTGTGGCAAGATGAAGGTTTCCACGAAGTTTATTTGCTTTCCGCTGTTATCTTTGAATTACTCTGATAATGTAAGCCCTGCGTGGTTGATCTTATGTAAGCAGACCATAAGGTCGTACAACTCAGTTTATATAAATGTTTGCACTATTTATTATGGTATCGTTGTGAATGTTTGTGATGTTTAACCCTGTAATGACTGTGTGTGCTAGCGTGATCCTGGACTAGCACAGAATACACAAAGGGTCCAGATTCTCAGAATCGAGTCCCGACAGAGCCCCAATTCTATGACAATGCTCAGCGTGTTCATCCACCTTTGTGAGGCTTTTCTGGGCATCAGTCCGAGTCTCAACCTGTTCCGCCACTTCTATAATCTGAAGAGGGCGATGAAGAATGCAGTTGTTGGGGGTGTCAGTTTTCACCTCCCTAGCGGCGTGTCAAATTCTTATATTTCTGCCCCCGTTACCTCCTCCTAGCAGTCGAACTGGAAGAAACAGTGGTTTTACATCACCTCTACGAACACCGTGAATTACCCCATAGCTTATTGGCCACTTTTACTTCATCTGATTGACCTCTGGACTAAGGTCCTTCCTGCAACTGCTCGAACTTCTTATCATGTTCGAAAGATCAAGGAGCTAAGGAAAATCGGGTTGACTAGGTAGCACGTCGCTAGGGACTTCCTCACGCGCCAGTCGAGTCCGCTGAAATGCAAAAATCACCTCGCTTGAAACTACTCCGGAGTCGATGATGCTACCAAGGACAATCCTGAAAGTAAGCATTTGCAATACTTTTGTTTTCCTTACTTTAGTCGATGAGTAGCAAACTGACTTGCCTTTCACCAGACATGCCGGACTCGGACATCTCCTCTAGAGTTAGCAAGATGTTCCAAGGCTCGGAGCCTGGCGCTTGCGGCGCCGAAGCTTACTCGCTTTCCAATCCACGGCCAGAGGTGAGTGCTCTGTCAGAGACATCTTCGCATCGTCCGTGCATCTGTTGTTTATTTTGACTTAACATCTCCTCAAGTGGCCAAGTTCGACGATGTCAGTGAGCCGATCGAAGGAGTCATCAGCCTAGATGACAACATCCCCACCATATTTGAACCTTCTTTGGATGATCCAGCGCTTGTCATTGACCCCAGCGGGGGCAAAACGGCTCTGGAACAAGAGGCGACCGAATGTCCTCAAGCAAGGAGGTCAGTGTCTCTAGCACTCCGTCGACCAGCCAAACGGCTCCAAACCTCATCGGTGCGTCCGTCGGACCAAGTATCCTTTAATTGTTCGCTTGGATGTTATGGGATCGTTCCAGATGTAATTCAACAAATGTTGGATGATCAGCGAGTCGCCTAGGGGGGTCGAAGTGCACAGGTCAATGACTCTGCAGGGATCTCCATCGACCAGACCAGTCGAACAGGTATCACTACTATCGAACATTGTCTCCTTTATTAGCGAACTTCCGCTCACAACAGCTGCTTGCTATGCAGATTATCCTGTCGACCACTGACCCGCCGGCGCCATGTCGTCTACCAGCCGCACCAATTGAGAAAACAACCACTAGAGTCATGCCGGTCCTGACAAATGTGCATGCGAGAATTCAACTAGCGGGGTGAGTTATCCTCCCTTTCCCCTCATGAACTTCTTCTTTTTGTTCATTAGAGGTGCTTAGGCGAATTGCCTTTCTGCTGGAAGGGTACGCCCAGCGGTGTCGTTGACACAACACCCGTGGCGACAACATCATCCTTCGGCACGACCGATACAACTGTAGCTCCCCTCTTGGAGGATCCCGCTGAGCATACCTGCAAATCCGCAACAGTGACCGATCAAGATCCTCCAGCTTCTTCAGTGCCTCGTGCGTTCTGGTCCGTTCTGAAACCCCAAATCGAGGTATGTGAACACGAAACCCCCTGTTCTGCCTTCCACTCTTCCCCTCACTCTGTTTTGACGCTTCTGGCTTTGTATCGCAGCACGCGGCCAAAATCCTGCTTGAGGCCAAAGCCTTCTGCAATCAAATCCACCAGGAGACCGAGCGGCTCATGGCTTCTCAAGATCAAATACTCAAGATGAAGAATACCAAGCTGGAGGCACTTAGGGCCAAATTGAAAACCACTTAGGCTGAAGCTGAAGAACGAAAGAAGAAGCTAACATCTAAAAATGCTGCTGCGGAAGCTGCATTGGTCGAGGCCAAGGCCAGTCGGGACGAGGCAAAGGCGGGCAAGCAAGGAGTCGAGTTCAAAAAGGCTGCAACAGATGCGGCACTCGCCACTCTGCATTCGAAGACACTCGATCACATGACCACCTCGGCTTGTCTTGTGACCTCATACATGCTTGGCATGGTGAAGAGCCATCATCTGGACCTGGACTTTTTAGGACTGGATGAAGGATTCGTGTGTGGGGTGAGTGAAGCTGCTGACCACATCGAGTCCTTCGCAAGCCTTGCCGAGAGGTTCATGGACGGATTGGAGCTATCACTTGGTGATGATGACGACAACCAAGGTCCTCTGGCCTAACCATGCCGATGTAAAGATCAACACTTTCATATTACTGTGATCTTTAATGATAGCACTAACTAATCTACTTGTCCATCATGCTTTGTCTACTATTTCCTTGTCGATGAAACAGAGTAGCACAAGTAGATGCATATTCAATTTAGCACTCATAGGTCCTTAGTAAGCGGCGTCATAGCCGAACGCATGCCTGATGGTATCTACACACAATGCTAAAAAAACTTCTGTTAAATGACTTAGCCCCAGAGCGTGCACTTGGAGAAGCCATACATAACATAAATGCTATATATGTTGAAAAGAACACACACGAGTTTTACAAGCCTTTATCGATCATGTGACTTAGACTCTGTAGCGAACAAGAACTTGCTGAGCAGTGCATGTAGAAACGACTAGAGGTCTCATCTCCCGTCGGCCGCTAAGCTTTAGATGTCTAACAATCTAATGCTCGTATGCTCATAGGATAGAATTACTCATTGCCGGATTCAGGCATGGCCACACTTTAGTTTTGTTTACTGATATGCTAAGTGCGCAATCGAGTAAATGCATGCAAAAAATCGCATGTCTCAAAGAGAAAAAGAGAAGACTGTGCCAACTACGCCTTGCTCAATAACTATATTGACCAGGAAAAAAGGAGAGGTACTGAGTTACCTGTAGCCCCCGACTCCTTACTCGATTAAATGTCATCAAGTAGGGAGTGATGCAAGCACAACTGTAACATCCCAAAAATTTGAGTTTCGGAATGTTTGAATTTGAAAATGAACCATTTGTATTTTTTCCAATTTAATCAAGCTTAATTTGAATTTTCTATTAATGAAAGGATTTAATTTGACTAAACTATTAATCAAAAAAAATATTTTTGGAGATTTATCTGAATTTATTTGCTATTTATTTGAATTTATTTGTTTTTATTTGAAGTTCTGGAATTATATTAATTCAAAAAATGATTTTATTTCGAAAATCTTCTCCCGGGCCGAATCTTCCGCAGCCCATCCCTATCCCTCCGTCAGCCGGCTGCCGTCGGCCAATTTGCTTCCCGCTTCAGCTCGCTTCGCAGGTTCGCCCTGCCCAGCCAGTCCGCGCGCAACCGCCGTCGGATGGGCAACGCGTGTGCTGCTCGGATCGCGCCATTGCGCCACCGCAACCCTAACCCTAATCACCTCTGTGTCCGCTACTGCTCTCGGTTTCTGGATTTGGCTTGCCTCTCGAGGGCTATAAATGCCGTGTTGCACCCCTTCCGAGGTTATCCATGTTGCGCCGCACCCGCCGCCCTATTTCGCGTCACTCGGGACCTCTCCGTTGCTTCGTGCGCCCTCGCCGAAGTACTCCGCCTCAGCCGAAGCTTTACACGCATGGATCTTTGTCGGGACCCAAATATACAAATCCGGACCCTCTGTGTATACTGCACTAGTCCAGGATCACGCTAGTGCACACAGGCTCAACATCAGTAAATATCACAATCATACATAGCGGAAGTATTATGAAAGACATCATATATTAAATATTACTAGTTGTATGACCTCATGGTCAACTTACATGAGCATGCCTCATAAGGCTGAATAACAAATTAAATCAGCAATGAATGAAAACGTAGACAACCCTTCAAGATACCACGTGCAACCGACAAGGCTTGTTCCCTAAACATTCGTCTCTTCCGGTACTTCTCCTCCAAAGATTGATGCAAACTTCTCAACTGGTGATGTTGTCGCTGGCAAGGGTGAGTATATAAAGCACTCAACAAGTTGTGCCGTAATGCAATTCTAACATAGCTATATGTAAGGCTTATTCCAAAGGATAGACTATCGGGCTATTTTTCAACAAAGCAAGATTTATGAGCAAATACAATAAATAGATTGTAAAGATCAGAAACAAATAACAAGAATACATAGATTCAAGATTTCTCAAGTAAACCAAGTTTTTCAATCCTTACTCAAGTTCCACCTCCCATGGCAATCGCCATTCATCCTGTGTTTTATTTTACAAAAGTCTAACCCTTAATCAGAATTCCGAGCATTGCTCAATACCATGAGCATGGCTATTCGAATAGTTTTACACTCTGCAGAGGTTATACACTTTACCCACACGACATGATCGACTCTTGGTGCCATGCAATTAACACACTTCCTTTGGTGTGTCGGCAGAGAGATCATGATAAAGCCTTTACAAAGCTCTGCATTAACCCAGTACTACCCGCTGAGGTTTCAACACTGAAGGGTTAAACCACCACGAAAAGGCCCCCCTCTTGCGCCATGTGAGTTAATTCGTACACCCGGGACTCACACCACCAATGGTAGTACCAAGCTAAAATATTACTAATTAATCAGCTAGGCTGTCCCATTCGAGACATGTGGTTGCAAGAGAGACTCAGGTCAAAGGCTTGCAAGGTTAAGTCCTTAAAATGACCAAGGCAAGGCTTCCACATACCCTTGCCAATCCTGGCCCACCTTGGCACACTGCCCCTTGCCACTTGCCTCAATCTAAATCATTACCACCCCAGTTGATTACCAAGCACCACATGCCACCAACATTTCAATCTAGTTTTGTGACCTCCTCGCCACGACAACTTAATATCACTGTGTGACAACACATGACACACCAATTCATAAACATTATTCCATATTCCATTAGTCAAAATTAAGGCCCTGTTTGGTAGAGCTCCAGATCCCAGCTCCATCTCAGATCTGAATCTTGTAGGTTAAAATAAATTGAATTAAGTTTATATTTTTAGTCTAAAATGTAAATAAAATGACTCACCTAAGCACTCTTAATATATCTACAACTCCAGCTCCACGGATCTGTGGAGCTAGAAATACCTAACTCCACCAGATCTGGTGGAGCTGGAGCCGTACCAAACACGCCCTAAGTATCAACATTCGGACACATGTGATGACGTGGCATGGCTAAGCAATCTACCACGGTCTAACTAGCCCATGTTGATTATCAATATTAACCAACTATTAATTAACCATCCTAGGGTAACAATAAGATCATGGCATACAATTGGCAAGGCGGTTTCAATTCAAATAGGCATGTTATCTAATTCCCAGATTAATTGAAATCATTTATACACATAAAATATCATGCATAAATTTAAGAGACAAAATAACAATTTTGTGAAATCAGGTGCAACATGGTCAAAGCACAACTTGCCATAGAGAAGCCCTTATTCTTGCTCTAGACCCTGGTCTTGAGTCGACGGATCTTCCTCGGATAATTCGCACAATTCGACGTCTACGCGAAATGAAAGAGATAGTAATAAATAGCCAAAATAGAGAGCAATATCAACTCCAAAAATCCAATACAATTCACCATTAAATAGGGCATGATTTTACAAATTTTTAGAATCTAGAATCACCTCAATCGGAGCTCGAATGCAAAAGTTATAGCTATTCAAAGTTTGAAATAAAAGATAAATCAGGAAAAAGGAAAATCCGAATTAACATCATTATTTTTATACGGAAAATAGCATTTATGACGTCACACTGACGTCAGCGGACACGTGGCCCAAACAGGTGCTGACATGCGGCGCAACCACGGCGTGACACGCGTCTCCGGCGCATGGACTCGGTCCACGGCCGACGCTGATCCACGGTGGACTCGGCGCACGGCGCTTCCGTGCCAGCGCCCACCTCGCGGCGCAATCACAAACGCCGATCCAGATCCGACGGCTGGCGAAGGGGTGAGACGCGGCACGATCTACACCGACGGATCTAATCTAACGGTTGAAACCTTACCCGAGCCGTTCACTGCAGATCGCGTCCACGCGGCTCAATCTCGTGCGTTCACGGAGGATCGGACGGCTGACGACACTCGACCCCGACGATGGCGTCGCAGCGGTGCAGCTTCACCGGAGCGGAGGAAGACGACCACCCGCACGGCGTTCGGAGCAGTTCCAACGAGAAGAAGTGGCGTCCCCGACGTGACGTGACGCGACGCGACGTTCCCGGATCTGGAACCCAAGCAGCAAACGGCGGCTTGACGGCGGTGGAAGAGGACGAAAACCACGGCGGATGCGTCGACAAACTTCGGCGAGCTCGCGCGGGCTACCGGCGGTGGCACGTGCGACAAAAGCTAGGGCTGCAGGTGCGGCTTGCCTCGCACTACCCGACACGCAAGGCGGCGCTTTAAATAGCGGCCTCGACGAGCGTGCACGGGACGGAAACCAATCCCGAGGATCGCGGGATGACGGCGGCGCTGCGGATTCGGAGAGATCCGACGAAGTCAACGTGGCGCAATCGCAGGCGCACACGTGGCCGCGGATCGACGACTTGCAGCATGCGGGCGACGCGGTGAAGGCACAGCCGTTGAATCACAATCCCACGGCTGATCGGATTAGGGTTAGGGTTTCAGCGCTGGGCTGGGCCGCTCACGCTGGGCCTATCGCGCACAGTGCTGGGCTTGGGCCCAGTATTGTTCACGGGTTTTCCAAAGCTTTTTGATTTAAATTAATTCCCGAAATTAGATTAATTCATTTAAGGCAATGAAAATATCAGTAAAATTCCCATAAAATTCTCATAAATAATTTGAGGCATTTGGAACTCAAATAAAATATTTTTGGCAAAACTTTATATTCACTTTGCATATATTTAATTAGTTTTCTCGAAAGGCCAATATACTTAATTTAAAATAAATTTAGATAAATCCAGAGAAAAATCCAAATAAATTCCAGAAAATCATAAAATGCATAAAAACAATAAAATAATAATTAAGGCAAATTTTGGGATGTTACAAACCTCTCCGCCTTAACAGAATCTCGACCCCGATATTTAGAGCTGACTAGGGAATAGGTTTGAAAAATCTGACTTCAGGTCCTCCTCTCGCTCCCAGGTAGCTTCATTCTCTGAATGATTGCCTCATTGAACTTAGGAAAAGCAAACAGACTTATTCCTGGTTCTGCGATCCATAACATCTGTAATAGTGACATGTTCGACAACCGCCCCCAGGGGCACATCCCCTCCGCCTGCGTTTCGCCATCGTCATTGTCTTGATTGGCAATCGGCTCTCTAGTGAGATCCCTTGCTCCCTCACCATTGTGACGCACTACTTCTTTTTTGCTGGCTCAATTCTTTCAGTATTTATCTTGAGTCCAATTAATTTGAACATGACCGTTCACTTCTCTAACATTGTCTAGTCACTACCACAGAAAGATTTATATTAGACGCCTCATCACAGATGGTTTTGAAACACCGTTTATGATAATTTAGTATCACTGAAGGTTTTAGCTAAAAACCGTCAATGATGTTAATTCATATCACTGTTGGTTTTTGGTTAAAATTGACCGTGTTATATCCCAAAATTTTGAATTCTCCCTCCCTCCCCTCCCCCACCACATTGGTACGAACCGTCCAAAATTTTGAATTCTTCCTCCCTTGAATTCTCTGGATATTTAATAACTCATGATTTTGGAGTCTAGTGCCCCATGGTAGCAGTAGAGGCCAAAGGCCAATGTAGAGAAGTGAAGTTTCATGAACGCGCTAAGGTAAGAACGAAAATGAGATATATCTCTCTCTCTTGTATCTTCATGCTTCCCTTTCTCCATTACATGATCGTTGTTTCTTTTTTGGTACAGTTTGGCGCATTTGGTGTTTGAAACGAAACAAGCAATTCATAATCTTTTTTGGTGTTTGATAAAAATCACAGCCTGTGTAGTTAATTGGGAGGGTCTGTGGTGTGTTCTAATTATTTGGTTGTTCATTCACAACTAAACCGCGACGCCCGCGAAATTGAGAGCTTCTACCAACAGTACTATGAAAACTACGTATGTGCTCTCAACAAAGGGGAACAAGCCGACAGGTAATTCCCAATTCCTAAACTATACTCCAATCTCCACTATAAATTCAATCCCCCACCATCACACACCCAGTCCCATGCCAATGTCTCCTGCAGGGCTCAACTTGGGAAGGCCTACCAGATGGCTGGAGTCCATCCCTCTTCGAGGTGCTCTGCGTCGTCAACAAGAATGAGAAGGTTGAAGAAGTTAACCCAGAGGTTCATGCTCACTATCTTGTGCAAGAGAAGAAAGACATCATGCAGCTGGAGGAGGTATGTACCCTCAAAATAACAATGACACCATGTACTGGTTCAATGAAAGAAACTGACGTGGTTGTCAATTGCAATCTTAACAGATCAAAGCATGAGTCGCAGCGGTGCGGAACACGCGGGGCTTGACCTTGTCTTCTGCATTTGAGCCAGACAGGCAGAAGGGGAATGGTCTTGATTTGCTGGATTGGTTGAGAGCTATGTTTGGCTTTCAAGTGTGCTAGTGTGCAGCGGGACAGTGTTAGGAATCTGTTAAGAAACCCTAATAGCCCATTGGAAGGCCCATGTGGTCCCTTAGCCAAAACCATGGATGAGCGCTATAAAAGGAGGAGGGGTCCTCCCTAATGTACATGCATTCAATAGTAATAAAGTATTTCCACTGTTGCTCTCCCTAAACACGTGTCTCTCTCTCTTTCTGTTCTCCACTTTAGATCTGTTCGGGAACCCCGGACTATTCGATAGCGAGGTTCCTAAACACGTTATCAGCACGAATTGCTCTATGGAGATCAGAATAGAAAAGGTGAGAAAATGTGGGATTAGCGTTTGAATCTAATCGTTCTTTTTCTATGCATGCATCTGTCCTACGTGGCACGAAGCTACGCAAAGAATGCTCGAAGCTACTCGGCATGAAGCCACATACACGAAATTGCTGTTCATACACAAAGGAAATTTTTGATGATGTCAGCGCGCACGCAGCCGCCGGCCACCACCTCAACAGGTGCGCATGGAGCCTCCGGCCATCGCCTCGGCAAGAGCATACGGAGCAGCCGGCCGTCGCGGCCGTCGAAGCTGCCCCTGCCGCCGCCGCATGAAGGTCCGGCCCGACGCCGCCACGCATGAAGCGATCGCCGACGGCTCACAAGACGGCGCCGCTGCACCGCCCGCTGGCCTCGGCCGCGGTTGCTCCACCGCCGCCTCGCCACGGCTCGCGGCTGCCCATTGTTGCCCGGCAAGACGTAGCCGCCGCCGCGCAGACCGCCCGCCCGCCGCCGCCGCGCGCCGGCGACGCGAGCCTTCGGTCTCACGCACGCCGCCCGCTAGGCTCGGCCTCGCGCACCTCGGCCTCGGCCCACGGCACCGGCTTGGCTTCGCACCCGCGCCGGCATGAAGCCGTGCCCCGCGTCGCCGCCCGGCTGGTCGACGGCCTTGCAGTGCCCGATGAAGTGGCGCAGCGCCTCCACGCGCCACCAGTCGCGCTTCCGCTTCCGAGGAAGGCGAGCGGACGGTCACACCGCCGCTGTTTTCCCTCCGCGCCCGAGGAAGGCGAGCGGAATGAGGCGCGCGGCGCGAGGCGAGTGAACGGAGGCGCGCGGCGCGAGGCACGCGATGCGAAGCGCGAGGCCCGAGGAAGGCGGGCGGCGCGAGGCAAGCAACGCAAGAAGCGGCGCGAGGCGAAAGGACGCAAGGCGCAGAAAAACGGCGCATGGGGGAAACCCTATTCTCATGCCCAACGCACCAGTTTTTTCGGGCCAAGCAGGCCGGATGGGCTGGCCGGTTCTGCCACGCAGGCCAAGAGGCCCAAGCCCAAGAAGCCAGTTCGGCCACGCAGGCCAGTTCGGCCAAGAAGAGAGAAAAAAAAGAGAAGAGAAAAATAGCAGAAAAATCGCAGAAAATTTTGAAAAATTGCCAGAAAATCAAGAAGATTTATTTGGCTCTGTTTTTAATTTTTCTTGCTTTATTTCTCTGTTTTATGAGTTTTCTTTATGAATTTTGAATCCGTTGCTTTATTTAATATATTGCAATGCACAGCAATTTATTTTTCTGCACTTTATGCTTTTTGCAACCATTTTCTATCAGATTACACGCAGTAATCTAAACCAGAATTTTGAAATCATGCAGATGTCTGGAATTGTGAATCGTGAGTTTGAAGAACTAGCCCCGCATGGTCAGAACTACCTCACTTGGGCATCGGACGTAAAGATCGTCCTTGGGGGCAAGAAGCTCCGCTCCGCGATTGGTCTAGGGTCCTCGCAGGACGCAAAACCTACCGCTGAGCAGAACGATCAAGCTCTGCATTTTCTCAGGCACCACCTCTCAGCCACTCTGAAGAATGAATACATGGCTGAAGAGAGTGCGCATGAGCTTTGGACTGCACTTCAGAAGCGGTTCGAAAAGCTCAAGTACACCATCTTGCCCCAAGCACAGCAAGATTGGGTACGCCTGAGGTTTGCAGACTTGATCGATGGCGAGTACAACCGCCTTGCACGTAATTTGTACCAATCTCTCTCTATGTGGCAAGAAGATCACTGATGAAGAGAAGATTGAGAAAACTCTCTCTACCTTCCACCCTAATGCTATCCAGAGTGCACGCAGCTATCGTCAGGACGCATACAAGGAGTATAGCGAACTGATTGATGTAATGCAAGTTGCGGAATCGCAAGACGATGTTCTACGCAAGAACTATGTCTCGCAGCCACCTGGAAGGGGCACTGGCACAGAAGTCAATGCCAATAGCTACAAGGTGAAAAAGCCCACTCATAGAAAGAAGGGCAAACAGGGTGAAAAAGAGAAGTTTCAGGCCAAGGGAAAGTCCAAAGCCCGTTAATGCATGAATCGCATTATTTTTAGATTATGGTTGTTAGCAAAATTTTTTGAATAATGAATTGTAAGCTCTAGAAGAGCATACTTCTTTCATGAATAAATACGCAATTTATTCTTTATTCCAGTATTCTTCAATTTTGCAAGCAATTTTGAATTATTTTGCCTCTGATTGATTAGAATTATATTTCTTTCATCTAGAAATCGTGTAGCGCCCAAATAGAAGAGATATGCATTGTTGATAGTGGCACAACAAATACCATCTTAAGAGAGTCTAAGTATTTCCAGTCGATCACGAAAAACGCTGGAAAGATTACTACGATCGCAGGAAGCGACTCATATGTAATCGGCTCGGGAAGAGCCACTATTATATTGCCTATGGGTACAACTCGTAATTGAAGAAGCCCTTTGTACCTCGAATCAACGCGACTCTCTTAAGCTTTAAAGACATCGCGCCAATGGTTTTCACGTAGAAACCAATGAAGAAAATGGCAAAGAATACTTGTGCATTGTGAAGCACGCGGTATGTGGAAAAATGGTATTAGAAAATGTCCCTCATATGAATCTGGGTTGTACTACACGAATATTCATGCACCAAGTGTATACTTCCTTGAAGACTGCTTTTAGAAGCTCGAGTTATTTTCTTTATGGCATGGTAGATTAGGTCATCCTGGTCTTAGAATGATGTGAAATATAGTGAACAACTCACAGGTCATGGCATAAATGTTAAAAATTTCCGAATCATGAAGATTTTGTGTGCCTGCATGTGCCACCGGAAATTAATAACTAGACCCTCTGTCATGAAAGTGCAAAGTGAAATCCCCGCATTCCGAACGCATCCGAGGATATTTATGGTTCGATTCAGCCCGTCGTGGCCATTTCGATACTTTATGGTGCTCATCGATGCTTCCTCGAAATGGTCGCATGTATGCTTGTTGTCAACAAGAAACCATGCTTTTGCAAAGCGATCTCGCAGATCATAAGAATTAAGAATGCTTTCCCGATCATCGCGTGAAGTCCATTAGAATGGACAATGCCGAGAATTTACTTCAAAGACATTTGATGATTATTGCACAAGAATGGGATAGCGATTGAGCACTCCGCATCGCACGCTCATACGCAGAACGGACTAGCGAAGCACTAATAAAGAGGATTAAGTTCATTGCCGCACCGCTTTTGCGAGTTGTAACTTGCCCAACACTTGTTGGGGACACGCGATCTGCACGCAGCAGCTCTTATCAATTTTAGACCGTCGGCCTACAACATCCATTCTCCTATGCAGCTTGTGCACGGGATCATCCCGAAGATCTCCCATCTTAGAAAATTTGGGTGTATGGTATATGTACCTATACCACCCCCTCAGCGGACTGCAATGGGCCCTCTCCGCAAGTCTGAGATATACGTTGGTTATGAGAGTGCATCCATAATCAGGTATTTGGAACCCATGACTGGAGACTTGCATACAGCCCGATTCGCTGATTGCATCTTTGACGAGAATCGTTTCCCGTCATTAGGGGGAGGAAATCAACCTTTCGATGAAAAATGCTGGGAAATCATATGGCATTCCACTGGGATCCCCGCACATGACCCCCGCACTAATGAAGCAAATCAAGAAGTCCAGAAGATAATTGATTTGCAGAATTTAGCGAATGAACTGCCTGATCATTTTTGTGATCTGAAGGGCGTGGTTAAGTCGCATGTACCCGCAAGAAATGCACCAGAGAGGGTGGAAATACCAAAGAAAATAGAAGGTATCCTCACTGCTCAGAGGCCTCAAAGAAAAGGGCAGGAAACTGCTCCTCAAACCCAAAGTACCCGGAGACGTCTGGAGAAAACTGGGCGAGAGGACTTACCACAACCAATCACGAAAATGCCCCAAGGAAAGAAGGGGAGCCAGTTGAGACCTGGCACTGGAAAGAAGCCAATAGGAAAGGCAATTCCAGACTTGAATCTTCCACTGAAGGAAGCCGCCGGAAATAATGTGTGCACACACATAAGCGATGAAAAGCTAAAGGAACTTGCTCCTGCGATAGGGAAAAGCAGCGAAGAGCAAGTAGAAGTGCATGAAGCACCCCATGAAGAAATGGCTATAAACTTTGTAATAACAGGAGAATCCCTGAATAGAGCAACAGCCAACGTTGATGCATACTTTGCAAAGAAGATTGCCTCAATCATTGATCATGATCCCGAGCCTGCATCTCTCGCAGAGTGCAAGAAAAGACTAGATTGGGAAGAATGGAAAAAGGCAATCACTGCAGAGTTAGTCTCTCTGAACAAGAGAGAGGTGTTTGCTCAGATGCCGCACACCTCCCCATATAAACCCCGTAGGTCACAAATGGGTCTTTGTTCGGAAGAGAAATGAAAACAACGAAGTTGTAAGGTACAAAGCAAGGCTTGTAGCTCAAGGTTTCACTCAATGTCCTGGAGTTGATTATGAAGAAACCTATTCTCCGGTCATAGGAGGAATTACCTTTAGATATTTGATCTCAATGGCAGTCAACTTGAAGTTGAGAATGAAGCTAATGGATGTTGTCACAGCCTATTTGTATGGAAACTTGGATTCGGAGATATACATGAAAGTACCGGAAGGAATTCCTATCCCGAACCAAGACGGAGCAAATGGAAACCTGTACAGTGTGAAATTGGAGAAATCGCTGTATGAAATCAAGCCAGAAGAATGTGGTACAATCGCTGAGTGACTTTCTCTGCAAGAAAGGCTACACAAACAGCGAAGATTGTCCATGTGTGTTTATACAATGATCCCGAATGGATTCTCAGATAATCTCCGTCTATGTAGATGACTTGAACATCATTGGGACGGATGAAGAAATTGAAGAGGCATGCTCATACTTGAAGTCTGAGTTTGAAATGAAAGATTTGGGTAAAACCAAATTTTGTTTAGGCTTGCAGCTTGAACATGTCCAAGGAGGAATCTTGGTACATCAATCAACCTACACACAGAAAGTGTTGGAAAGATTTGGATTTGGATTTGAAAAAGCATATCCTGCGAAGACTCCAATGGTCGGAAGGTCACTCCAAGCAGACCTAGACCCATACAGACCTAGAGAAGAGGGGGAGGAAGTCCTGGGAGCAGAATTCCCATATCTGAGTGCAGTTGGAGTGCTCATGTACCTTGCAAATAGCACTAGACCGGACATTGCGTCACTGTGAATTTGCTAGCTCGATGCATCTGCGTAACCCACCAAAAGGCATTGGAAAGGGATCAAGGACATCTTCCGCTACCTCCAAGGAAGCAAAGACCTCGATGCATTCTTTAGAAGAAATAATGAATTGAATTTGGTTGGCTATGCCGATCTTCGGGTATTTATCGACCGATATCGGCAAGTCCCAAACCGCTATGTTTTCCTATGTGGAGGAACAAAGCAATTTCGGAAGTCGTCTAAGCGCACTCTTGTCTCAACGCCGACAAACCACTCGAAATCATCGCTTTGTATGAAGCATCTCGTGAATGTGCATGGCTCGGAAGAATGGTTCACCACATCCGTAAGTCATGTGGTTTGAACATTGAGCAAACTCCCACGATAATCTATGAAGATAATGCACTTGTGTTGCCCAAGCACAAATGGGTTATGTGAAGAGCAATCTCACGAAGCATATCAACCCCAAGTTCTTCTATGCTCACGAATTGCATAAGATGAACGAGATCAAGATATTGCATACTAAGTCATGTGAAAATCTTGCGATTTGTTCACTAAATCACTCCCAAAGATCTACCTTTGAAAGGTGCGTGAAAGGAATTGGGATGATGAGACTTAGAGAAGTGCAGATTTCGGGGAGATATGTCACATACTCCCACATGAATCTCAAGATGAATTATGAATACCCAACATGAATCTCAAGATTAGCAATTGAAGTTGGGAGAATTGTACTCTTTTTCCTTAGCAAGTTTTTCATGAAGTTTTCTTGCATAAGGTTTTTAACGAGGCAATTCGTGCAACATTGTAAAGCGTATGCTATGTACTCTTTCTCCAAGTATTTTTCCCACTGGGTTTTTCTGGAGTTTTAATGAGGCATATGCATCTCGCGGCAAAGGGCCCAAGGGGGAGTGTTAAGAAACCCTAATAGCCCATTGGAAGGTCCATGTGGTCCCTTAGCCAAAACCCTGGATGAGCGCTATAAAAGGAGGAGGGGTCCCCCCTAATGTACATGCATTCAATAGCAATAAAGTATTTCCGCTGTTGCTCTCCCTAAACACGTGTCTCTCTCTCTTTCTGTTCTCCACTTTAGATCTGTTCGGGAACCCCGGACTATTCGATAGCGAGGTTCCTTAACAGAATCAACGGGAACATTTGATTCTCCTCCTCGCTAATGTGCACATAAGAGTCGAACCAAAGCCTAATTTACAAAATATTGTTGAGATGCGCTGTTATTATCACTGATACGTGCTTACAGACGGTTCACAAAACCATCTGTGATAGATTTTTCACGAGCAGTTTAAAATCCGTCTGTGATACGTTGTTATTATTACTGACAGATACTCAGAGACGGTTCTAAAGAAATCTTTTTGTGTAGTAGTGAGCGTGCTTGAGGCGTGGTGGAGACCTGTGTCGATGGTGCCTATCTTTCGATCATGTCACTGCGATGTGGAAACTTGTATCGAATGGCCGTCGTTGTATCCAGAACATTGATCTATTGTCTCGTGACTTGTGAACCCGAATTAATTAGATCTTTCCAAGCTCTACACCAAGCAGTATCTAAGTAGGACTCCTCGAGGCCCGTTGCTTGCACAGAATCCTCAGGATTTTTTGGCTATGGTTGCAACTTGCTACGAACCAAGCAACACATCCCGGCGTCGCCATCGCGAGGAGGAAGTGGGTCACTCTCCGTTCCTTCTCCTTTCTGAATTAAAGCAGCACGAGCGCAACGACAATTCAGTAATTAATTTTTCCTTCAAAAAACAATTCAGTAATTGGCATGTGATCTTCTCCACAAACATATGGAATGCTGCATAGCGCATGAAGGTATAGCCGGCCGGCCAATGGCAGCGCTGGACATGGGAGCGTGAACTTGCTTTCTCGTTCACCGCACCGGAGCAATGGGCATGGAACTGCGCCTGCGTCACTGAGCATTCACCTCGTATAGCAAGGAAGTAGGATAAGTCGGAGGCACTTGGTCCACTAGTTCTTCCTAGTGGTTTAATCACTAGATCAGTAGCACTAGCTGGTGATGCTGAAAATCTGAATGTTGTTAGTTATCCGGTTATTGATTCATTGGACTGCGCACCATATGTTGCAAAATCGTGCAGAATGGAGTGGATTAAATGGAGTAAATCTAGATATGCGTGATGCTGTTTAATTGGCTTGTATGTATTGAAACCTCAAGCAACCTCTAATAACGAAAATCATTTTACAAATATATTTAAAGGAAAACATGATATTACAAATAAGCACAACAAATTCATAAAAGACTTCACAGTCGTACATGACATTGTTTGAAACATACACACGATCTAATGACATTTCTGCGGTTTCTCAAGAGAAGTAGGTAGAATTATAAACCAAACTAGCTAAGTTTAGCTGTTCTCTGTAATACTATCGGCTAACAAATCCGGCTTCTCTCCGGGGTGCTGCTCGGCTCCGGTGACGACTCAGGCTGCGGGTATTGGTCCATCCTGCACGCATGACAAGATCCGAGTTTCCCCATAATTGGTCACAACAGGTCCATTTTTGGACACATAATCTTCTGGAAACTTTTGTTCTGGTGCATTTTCCTTTGTATACCTGGCTTTCTTAACATTTTTGCAGAAGGAGACATCGTCGAAGACAAGTAGCGCAATCCCCCACAAGGCATAAGTAATGTAGAAGAGCCCCCAGAAGCTCTGGAAATCAAGCATCTCAGAGTAAATGGTACTTCTCTGCCTTGAGCAATCCACCGTGTTGACGAACCATTTGCTCTCATATTCACCGTATCATCTCCTTCTGTCACATTTAGTACTGCTCGCGTCACGTCAGGAACTAGGGATGAGCCCTTGGGGAATACCTACATTAAGCACACGCAACAAGCTACAGCTACTCTCATTGTAACTGTATTCTGAAGATAAACATTTCTTAATTTCTTGCTGTACGTTTCTGAAAACTAGAAGAACAAATAACATACAACTGTAGATGATACAGCAAGTAATGTTTGCTCCACTGATTGACAGAAGTTGTAACCTTGTGTTTGTTCTCCTTTTGTGTTTTCTGAGACACTTGCGAAGTCTTCAGAGACCCTTTCTAAAGTCATCAGAGACGCTTGTCATCAGAGACGGTTGGGATTGTCATCTGAGACGGTTGATGGTCATCAGAGACGGTTTTCTTCATTTTCTGTTTTCTTCAGTTGTTTCAATTTAGTCTCTCTTGTTTTTGCATATCTAAAGTCTCTGTAAATAGTCCGGATTACCAGAATTCAGTTAGACTTGGATATTTAGTTATTTTTAGTAGCCGAGATAACCTCCTGATTATTGGCCGTGATCTTTGGCCGGTTTTTATGTAAGTTTCTATCTTCTTTGTGTAGAGTATAAATAGGAAAGGAAAACACCAGAAAAGCTATAGAAGTTTGGGCAGCGCAAACTTTGTTTCCTTCTGCATTGCCGTTGTGTGCAGCAGCGAGAGTTTCAGAATCTAGTCGTAGGCATTTTTTCTGACAATTGGTATCAGAGCGGTGCTCCGATCCTACAACGATGTCTTCAGATGATGCTTGGAGGAACACACTACTGGGGCAGCGAGGTGGCACTGGAGGTAGTGGCAACGGGGCGGGGAACAGCGCAGACGGTGCAAATCTCCCCCATCGTCCCGCAGAAGATGGCAAGGGACTCCAGCATGCCACTGCGCTACCCCATGCTAACTAGAACCAATTATGCCAGGATGGTTCCTCGAGTGGTATCAAGAACTCGGGAGGAGCTTCTGCCGCAAGAGCCGCTAGCGGCCGAGTATTCTGGACCTTAGAAGGGCCATGATGGCAAGGAAGCAGCGACGGGCGGCGGCACACGCGATTGCTCGAGGGTAAAGTGCTTCAATTGTAACAATTACAAGCACTTTCGAAAGAGTGCTGCAAACCACGTCGTGAGCGTAAGGAGGGGACGAACTTGACGCAAGTCGAGGAGGAACCTACCCTGCTCATGGCAAAAGTTAGCGCGCTCTCCATGGCAGGCGTAGCAACGCTCAGTCGAACACTTGCCATTGAGCAGGTGCATCTCAATGTGAAGGACCATGTGGAGGTCCATCCATGTTTGTGATGAGTATTTGACTTTATTTGAGCAAGGTGTGCTCAAGTTTGAGTTTGATTTGGATTGACTTTCAAAATGAAGCATTTTGAGTTATCTCTGCTAGGAGTGGCAGTACCGGTCGTAAGGATGCGGTAGTGATGAGTTGGATGGTTTATATTGCATATCATTGTGGGCATTGCTATGTGAAAGGTTTTTTTTCCTTGTCTTTGATGGTTGCAGGGCGACAGTGCTAGGTCATGGTGAGGCGGAGGATGACCGGGACTAGGCGAGGAGCGTCGGAGGTCCAGACGGTTGGGAGATCGCCGGAAGATGATCGAAGACGGAGTTTGGGCAAGGCAAGAAGACAAGGAAAGGAGATGATCCTAGCTAGATGCCGCGTGGATCAATGAGGGCCGTCGGATTGAGGTCTAGTTGATAGGTTAGCGGGTCTAGGAAGTATGCTTTGAAAACCGTGCAAGAAAACCTGGTATGTGTGTGGGTTTTTGGTTAGCCCTTGCATGGCTGTGTGTGTGGGTTAATCCTAACCCTTAGAAGAGTGCTCTAGGGTTGAGGGACTCATCCAAGGGTGGTCGGTGGCCCAAGAGTAGTATAAATAGGGGTGGAGGGGTAGCCTCCTCCCCTTGAAGGTTTTGAGGTTTGTGAATGCTCCTTTGAGCTTTGCCCACATGAAAGTGAGGCTTTGTAACCTCTCCTTCCAGAAATGAAAGTTTTATCCATCCACCTCTAAATTTATTTTGCACATTTACATTATGTCTTTACTTTACGCAATTTAAATTCAGCATTTACTTTCCCGCAATTACTTTCTCGCAATTTACTTTCATGTAATTTGGATTTGCCTCCCCTCCTTCTAAATGCTACTGATCTTGGATGTTTTGAGTGTGTTCATATGGTTTTACATCTTTTTTGCACTCTTGGATTGAGTAGAAAACATCTTTTCTTTCAAGTTCCAACTTTGTTCAGAACTTGTTCTTCGCGTAGCAGTCAGTGTTTGATTTCTATAAAAATCTAGAAAAATCTTTTTCAAGTGATTCTTGTTGGAGGAGCTGTAAAACTCTGATATCCACTTCCAGCAAAATTTTGGAGTTCACTTGTTGCACCGTTTGGGCGCCATGAGGTGAAAACCGAGCCCCAAACTTTCTGCTCGAAGTTCTTGACCAGACTATGTTCTTAGATTTTTCTTGTTTTTTTTCTGTAAGGCTTTTTGAGGAGAAATTTGATGGAGTTCTTCACGACTCTGATGCTCATAGGGAGAAGAAGTGTCAAAATTTTGTGAGCTGCAGAAACCCACCAACCTCCTGTGCAAATTGAGGACAAGTTCTGGAAACTCTGCTTTTGCTTTTCTGAAAGTGACTTTTGTGATTTGAATTGATGTCCTTTCTAAAAGCAAGAATTTGAATTGATTCCTCTTTATCTTGGACACTAGAAAACCAGTATTGTGACTCAAAAATCCCCACATATTTTATGGTACTTATCCATGCAAGCTTGGGGTACACATAGTTGTCTAGTTTTTCAGGTTTTTCACGATTTCCTTTGAGCGATCTTGTCGAGATTTTTGTTGGAGTATTTTTGGGGAAATTTTATTTGCGACCATTCACCACCCCTCTGTTCTCCATCTCGGTCCTTCAATTGGTATCAGAGCCGGTTTTGCTCTTCCATAGATCTTGACCGGTCTCAAGAGCCATGGCGACGGACAAATATTCCAACAAGCCTCCTATCTTTAATGGAGTTGATTTTTCTTTTTGGATGTCCCGGATGGAGTCATACATCACTGCCCAGGGTTACCTGGTATGGCAGAAGGTGAAACTCCCGTATGAGGTTCCTGCTGATGAAAATGTCACGGCCATCAATATGGTTGACGTTGAGGTGAATGCTAAGGCAAGGAACATTCTCATACAGGGTCTTAGCCGCGGTGAGTATGATAGGATTTCTCACCTTCGCTCCGCTCACGAGATTTGGGTAACCCTCGATGCTTACCATGAGGGCTCTACTCAAATCAAGACTGTGAGGCAAGACCAGTTCAAGCGCGAGTACAACAAATTTGATCAACGCGCTGGTGAGAGTCTCGACGAGTGTTTTGGTTGGTTTACAAAGATTTTGAGCGACCTCCGAGCAGTTGGTTGCATATACCCTGACTCGGACAATGCTCGGCATTTCTTGACCGCACTCGACCTTCGGGTTTGGGAGATGAAGGTGACCACCATCAAGGACACCACCGACTTATCGACTCTGACTCTTGATGGGCTTTATTCCCTCCTCAAGACTCATGAGATCGATGTCGTCTCTCGGAAGACGAAATCTCAGTCGATGGCTTTGGTCACCGATCCCATTGGATCTTCTTCTTCTGATCCTTCTATTGGTTTCTCTCTTTCCGCCCTTTGCGAGCTAAGCGATGACCAACTGGAAAAATTTCCAGAAAATGAGCTTGCTCTTCTCGCTCGCAAGTTTTCTCATGCATACAAGAGGGTGAGAGAGAGGAAGAGAGGTGGCATGATCACCGGCTTCGAGTGTGGTGGCCCCAACCACATTCGGGCGAACTGTCCCAAGCTGGAGAAGGGCAAGAACGACGTTGGCGGTTCGGGTAAGAACGACTACACTGACAAGAACCGCAACAAGAAGCCTCCAGTTCGTGAACCGACACACGAGAAGAAGTACCGCAACTTCTCCAAGAACAAGAAGCTCTTCCACCGCGTCCTCGCCGCGCTTGACGACATCAACCTCTCCGACACGGAGACATGGAGCGATGAGGGCAAGGATGATCCGCAGGAGAAGAAGGGCAGCGACGACTTCTCCGGCATGTGCTTCATGGTCGACACCAACGACATCAGCGACTCTGAGCTGTACAGCGACTCGGATGAGGTACCCTCCTATGACCAGCTCAACGAAGCTTTCTGCAAATTAGGAAAATTTCATGCTAGAGCTAGAGCTAGGTGTACGGAGCTTGAGAAGGAAGTAGGTACCTTTACTCGGGAGTTAGCTTCACTTAGATCTTCTCCCTCCCGAGTCACTGATGATTGCTCTTTGTGTGATGCTATTCTTGTGGAGTTGGAGAACCTAAGGACTATACATGATAGTGTGCTAGCTGAACTTGATGGTCTTAGGTTGAAGAATGCTAGCACTAGTTCTGTTAATGCTATTCCTATTGAGGCTAGTTTTCTTCATGCTCACTCCACTCCATCATGTGCTAATTGCCCTAAATTGCTTGCCGAAATTGATGCCATGAGCGAACACCTTAGAAAGCTTTCTGCTAGAAATGATGAACTTGAATTGCATGCTTCTAAAGATCCAGTCAGCTCATGTGAGGGTTGTAGGCAACTAAAACTTGACAATGATACTTTGAATGTCAAGTGTGATCAACTTGCCAAGGACTTACTAGTTAAGTCAAAAACTGGTTGCTTGCTGTGTGTTGGGGTTAAGGATGATGTGGATCAAATCCATGTCGAGCTTAAGAAGAAGTTAAAAGACCAAACCCTTAGGATTAGAGATGCTCCTTGCGTTTCTTGTGAGACCCTCAAGATTGAGGCAGCCGTGCTAAGGGAACAAAAAGCACGTGCTGAGAGATCTTCTCTTTCTGGTTCTTCTTCTTCCTCTCCTTCCCCCTGTTCTTCTTGTGCTTCTTTCTTCCGAGATTGCCAGTATCTTATGAGCACTCTCGAGAAGTTTGTTGGAGGCAAGAAGAAGCCCAATCTTATTCTAGACCAATCCAAGATTAGTAGATTCAATCAAGGTCTAGGATTTGATCCCTTGGAGCACGCTCGGGCGCATCCTCCCACCATTGTGCGCAGCTCAAAGAGTGGTGAGATTCTGGTAGCTCCCAGAGTGAGTACCACCGTGTTTAGGTCTGCTGGGGTTGTCCATAGGACTTCTGACCAGAAGGGTGTTACTCCTATTGGTTCTGCCTCTAGCAAGGCGAAGTACACATGCACCTTCTGTAAGAAGGATGGTCACCTAGTAGATTTCTGCTTCAGGCGCGCCAAGATCACTCGGCATGAGTGTGTTGCTGCTCTTAGGGGTATTCAGGGTCATCCCCAGACTTTGAGTGCTCCTAAGACACACACTGCTTCTAGACAGGTTAGAGAGTCGCCTGTTTTTGGGCAGCGTCCAGGACTTGGTTTTCATGCTAGTTCTTCGAGTTTTAGTCCTGGAGCCTTTCGTAGTCAGTCTTTCCGCCGTCCTCTTGATATTCCTCATTTTTTCATCGAGGTAGATATTAGCGGCGTGAGGTGTTTTCCGGTAGGAGATCCAGGCAGCCTTACTGGGATGGTCCGGCTTTTGCACCACGGCGTGCCAACCCAGTTTTGACTCCTAGATTATCTACCAGAGTTTCTCCTGATCGTGTGAGAGTTGAGCGTCAGAGAGACACTCGAGTCTAGTCTTCTTCTGTGGCTGGTACTCTGAGGTGTCGTATGGTTCAGTATTGGGTTCCTAAGTCTTCACTCTATCCCAGTACTGAGTCATCTTTCTCTCTTGTGTCTTGATCAGGTTCGTCGGATGGGGAAGGGCGATGTTTGGATTGTTGACTCCGGTTGTTCTCGTCATATGACTGAAGATTCTCGTTGGTTGTCTTCCCTAGTCCGAGCCCCCGGTGTTGAGTTAATCACTTTTGGGGATGCATCTTCAGGTAGAGTCATTGCTAAAGGTACCATCTGCATTAACCAAAATTTCATTGTTAAAGATGTTGCCTTAGTAAGTAAGCTGCAATACAATCTGCTCTCTGTTTCTCAGCTTATCGATGACTCTTTCGAGGTAAGCTTCAAGAGTAATGCCTGTAGAATTCTTGATTCATCAGGAGGGTTAGTTTGCGGGATTTCTAGATTTGGAGAGTCTTTCGTGCTGATTTTTTACTTCTTCTGGAGACTCTCTTCGATGTTTGATTGCTTCTGAGTCCCGTGATCTCTCCTTCTGGCATAGGAGACTTGGTCACATTGGTTTTGATCATTTGACCCGAGTTAGCAGCCACGATCTCATTCGGGGTTTGCCCAAACTCAAGATGGTCAAAGACTTAGTTTGCTCTCCTTGCCGACATGGCAAGATGGTTATCGCTTCTCATCTTCCGAGCCACCGTAGTGATGGTGATGCACCGGACAACTTTTACATATGAACTCTGTTGGTCCAGCTAGAGTGCAGTCAGCAGGAGGGAAGTTGTATGGTCTTGTCATCGTTAATGATTTTTCTAGATACTCTTGGGTATTCTTTATGGCCTCGAAGGATGAGATTTTTTCTCACTTCAGGGGTTTGGTCAGTAGGTTGTCTATTGAGCTCCCAGGTGCATTACGAGCTATACGCAGTGATAATGGCACGGAGTTCAAGAATTCTTACTTTGAGAGTTCCTGTGTGGAGTCTGGTTTAGAGCATCAGTTCTCTTCTCCCTACGCCCCTCAGCAGAATGGCGTAGTGGAAAGGAAGAATAGGACCTTGGTTGAGATGGCCAGGACGATGCTAGACGAGTACAGTACTACTAGGAAGTATTGGGCTGAGGCTATAGCTACTGCTTGCCATATTTCTAATCGCGTGTTTTTGAGAGCACATCTGCATCGCACTTTTTATGAGTTGAGGTATGGGCGAAAGCCCAGTGTGTCTCATTTTCGCGTTTTCGGTTGCAAGTGTTTTATCTTGAAGTCTGGTAACCTAGATAAGTTTGAGTCTCGCTCTTCTGATGGTATCTTTCTAGGTTACTCGACTTCTTCTCGTAGATATAGGGTCTGGAGTGTTGATGCGCATAGGATCATAGAGACCTGTGATGTGACCTTTGATGAGGCTAGCCCAGGAGCTAGACCTGATGTTTCAGGCTCTTCTTATCCCTCCGAGACCATCTTTGTAGAAGATGAGCATGATGGAGATGATGGTGTTCCACCGGATCCAGTTCCCTCTACACCTACGGTGCCTCCTGTTTCCATTTCTGCACCTCAGGGAGACCAGCCCTTGCCTTCCGACTCTCATTCAGCGAGTGGCTCTACTCCTACCTCTTATGTGCATGAGGTAGAGGCCACTTCTGCTTCTGGTCCTCCCCGACATATCCAGAAAGCTCATCCACCTGATCAGATCATTGGTGATCTGTTTGAGCGGGTCACTCTCTAAAAATTAGGTTTGTCCAGTTTCTGCCTCCACTCTGCCTTCGTTGCCTCCTTTGAGCCGAAGGATGTTTCTCATGCATTATCCGATGAATCGTGGATTAATGCTATGCATGAGGAACTTGAGAACTTTGAGAGGAACAAGGTATGGCAGCTTGTCGAGCCCCCATCTGGTCATAATGTCATTGGGACCAAGTGGGTGTTCAAAAACAAGCAAAGTGAGGATGGGGTTGTCATTCGCAACAAGGCTAGGCTAGTTGCATAGGGCTTTTCTCAGATTGAGGGTCTTGACTTTGAGGAGACCTTTGCCCCTGTAGCTAGACTAGAGGCTATTAGGATCCTACTTGCATTCTCTGCATCCGAGGGCTTCAAGCTCTATCAAATGGATGTCAAGAGTGCATTCCTCAATAGCTATATTGAGGAAGAGGTTTATGTCAAACGACCTCTAGGATTCGAGAACCCCAAGTTTCCGAGTCATGTATACAAGATCTCCAAAGCTTTATATGGACTCAAGCAGCCCCCAGAGCATGGTATGAGAGGCTCAAATCTTATCTTCTCAGCCATGACATCAAAATGGGCATAGTAGACAAAACTCTGTTCATCAGACACCATGAGTCTCATTTTCTTCTTGTCCAGATTTATGTGGACGATATCATTTTTGGTGGCTCATCTCATTCGCTTGTGTCTCAGTTTTCTGAGGTGATGAGCACAGAGTTTGAGATGAGTATGATGGGCGAGTTGAGCTACTTTCTTGGCTTCCAAATCAAGCAGACTCGGGAGGGTACTTTCTAGCATCAAGGCAAGTATACCCGTGACCTCCTGAGGTGCTTCGATATGTCTGATGGGAAGCCGGTGATGACTCCTATGGCCACCACTGCTGTCCTCGAGCCCGATGAGGATGGTGAGCCTGCGATCAAAAGGAGTTTGAGCATGATCGGCTCCTCTTGTACCTCAACGCTTCGAGGCCGACATACATTTATTTGTGTGTGCGTGCGCTCGATTTCAAGCTTCTCTCGCGCCTCTCACCGCCAAAGTGTCAAGCGCATCTTCAGTACCTTTGTGCTACCACTGATTATGGTATTTGGTACTCTTCGTCTTTTTGTCTATCTCTTAGAGCCTTTTCTGATGCCGACTTTGCTGGCTGTAGGATAGATAGGAAGAGCACTTCTGGCACTTGCCAATTTATTAGCACTTCTCTTGTTTCTTGGTCATCTAGGAAGCGATGCAGGGTTGCATCCACCGAGGCCGAGTATGTTCTTTGCAGCCGATTCTTTGTAGCAGTGCTCTGGATGAGATCGACCTTACGGGACTATGGGTTAGAGATAGAGAGTGTGCCACTTTTCTGCGACATCACTTCAGCTATTTGCTTTGCTAAAAACCCAGTGCAACATTCCCGGACCAAACACATTGATATTAGATATCACTTCCTTAGAGACCATGTGGAGAAGGGAGATATCGCGCTTCAGTTCATAGAGAGTGACCTTCAATTAGCTGATATCTTCACCAAGCCTTTGGATAGCTCCAGATTTGTTGCCTTGAGGAGTGAGCTTGGAGTCGTGAGCCCTTACAGTCTTTCGTGAGGGGGAGCTGGTTTGTATATTATGTATTATATGTTTTCTTCCAGCTTTTCTTTTCTTTGTGCTTCTTCTGGGTGACTTTGGGCTTGTTTTCTTGAGTTGAGTTCACTCACTTAGACTTCTGGCATGCCTTGCATGGACCTCTTATCTTGTGCTTTAGGTTGCTATCATGCGTGATTAGTTGTTCTCTCTTCTCTCTAGGTTGAGTTCCCTCACAGTCTTATAAGTCTAGCAGGTATTGGGCCTCCTGGGTAGACAGGGTCTGTGTGCACTCCTTAGTTGGGATCTAGAGTCAGCTTCCCTATGTCAGTCTCTAGAGAAGATAAGAGCGAGTCTGAGCCGTAGTGAGTCTCTTCTATCTTATCTATGCTCAATAGCCATCCAGTTTTGCAGTTTCTCGACTTCTTCTCCTCATTCTATTTTTCTGGTTGTTATTGAGTTCATTCGGGTTTTCTTTATGCCTAATCTTGATAATAACTCAACTTTAACCAAATTTAAGCTTAAAATTGATTCATTTGTTGAGGGGGAGTTTGGGAATCTGTTCATGCATTGTATTTAGACTGCATTTTCTGTTTTATGAGCTTTGTCTATTATGCAATTGATTTCTTCTTCATGCTATACACCATGCTACATCATTTGCAGAAAATCACTAGCTTAGGTATGTCCAAGTTCATTTAACTTGATAAGCTTAAAAATTAAATAAGCCTTAAATGAAAAACTTGATGAAACTTGTTGCTTTTACTTGCTAGGTTTCTTCTCTCGAGGTTTGTGCCATAATTTGAGAAATTTTGGAGTTCTCTAGAGTCCCTATAGCATCTTGGGTGAAACTAGTTTGATCCATGCTAAAGTCCTTCAATTGCTCATGAATCATTGTGCTAAAAATAAAAATTAAACAAAATTGACTCTTCTTGTGCACATTCGACTCAACACCTTGCATTCACAAGACCGCTTCCCATTGCACTTGGGATGAACTTGGAATACATCGTGTTTGACCTAAACCATCCTCTTAAGAGTTAATCTTGAGATGGTCGCATACGGCTTGAGTCAATTGGTTGTCAAAAGAAAATGCAAATAAATTAAAAACAAAGACATATGTGGATAAAGAATGCAAATAATGTCAAACATTTGCACCCCACTATGTCTTGTATGATGATAAATCAAAATTTGCATTAAGTGATAAATGAGCCCGAAGGACCTTGTATGCTCTTCTAGATTCCCCAAAGTGTTGAGTAGGTTGAACTTTAGGTTTTCCTTTTGATCCTTAGAGTGGCTATTCTTCTATTTTTGAAACTAAAGTTAAGTGTTGCACTTGTCAAATCTTGCTAAAAATGAAATATTCAAAACTAAGCTCGTATTTGCACTTGGACATGTCTGAGTTTAGTCATCTTCTGAAATTGACAAGCTTGGTGTAATATCCTTCCATTTTGATCAATTGGATAATCTTCAAAGCTCTTTCGATTGCATTTCATGCATACATAAAAAAAATTGATGCCTATATTGCCAAAAGGGGGAGAAAACGTAGAAAAGGCATCACTAAAAAGATAAAAATGTGAATGCTTATTTGGTTATTATGATCTTTGTAAAACTATGCTACTACTTCTGTTGGATCATAATCTCATAATCACATTTGACAAGTTTAGTTGGATTTTAGAGTTTTTGTTGAAAACTTGCTCTTTCTTAAATTTAACTCTAAAATCTAAATTCCTCTTCATCAACTTCGTCATTGTTCTAATTTCTATCTTTGGACCAAGTTTGACTTTACAACTAAAAATTGCTTTCTTCTTCATTTTCTTCAAACTCAAATTTATGCCTTTTTGTGTGGTTTGTCAATATACTCATCAAGGGGGAGATTGAAGGACCATGTGGAGGTCCATCCATGTTTGTAATGAGTATTTGACTTTATTTGAGCAAGGTGTGCTCAAGTTTGAGTTTGATTTGGATTGATTTTCAAAATGAAGCATTTTCAGTTGTCTCTGTTAGGAGTGGCAGTACCGATCGTAAGGACGCGGTAGTGATGAGTTAGATGGTTTATATTGCAAATCATTGTGGGCATTGCTATGTGAAAGGTTTTTTTTCCTTGTCTTTGATGGTTGCAGGGCGACAGTGCTAGGTCATGGTGAGGCGGAGGATGACCTGGACTAGGCGAGGAGCGTCAGAGGTCCAGACGGTTGGAAGATCGCCGGAAGATGATCGGAGACGGAGTCCGGGCAAGTCAAGAAGACAAGGAAAGGAGATGATGCTAGCTAGATGCCGCGTGGATCAATGAGGGCCGTCGGATTGAGGTCTAGTTGATAGGTTAGCGGGTCTAGGTAGTATGCTTTGAAAACCATGCAAGAAAACCTGGTATGTGTGTGGGTTTTTGGTTAGCCCTTGCATGGCTGTGTGTGTGGGTTAATCCTAGCCCTTAGAAGAGTGCTCTAGGGTTGAGGGACTCATCCAAGGGTGGTAGGTGGCCCAAGAGTAGTATAAATAGGGGTGGAGGGGTAGCCTCCTCCCCTTGAAGGTTTTGAGGTTTGTGAATGCTCTTTTGAGCTTTGTCCACATGAAAGTGAGGCTTTGTAACCTCTCCTTCCAGAAATGAAAGTTTTATCCATCCACCTCTGAATTTATTTTGCGCATTTACATTATGTCTTTACTTTACGCAATTTAAATTCAGCATTTACTTTCTCGCAATTACTTTCTCGCAATTTACTTTCATGTAATTTGGATTTGCCTCCCCTCCTTCTAAATACTGCTGATGTTGGATGTTTTGACTGTGTTCATATTGTTTTACATCTTTTTTGCACTCTTGGATTGAGTAGAGAACATCTTTTCTTTCAAGTTCCAACTTTGTTCAGAACTTGTTCTTCGCGCAGCAGTCAGTGTTTGATTTTTATAAAAATCTAGAAAAATCTTTTTCAAGTGATTCTTGCTGGAGGAGGTGCGAAACTGTGACATCCACTTTCAGAAAAATTTTGGAGTTCACTTGTTGCATCGTTTGAGCGCCATGAGGTGAAAACCGAGCCCCAAACTTTCTGCTCGTAGTTCTTAACCAGACTGTGTTCTTAGATTTTTCCTGTTTTTTCTGTAAGGCGTTTTGAGGAGAAATTTGGTGGACTTCTTCAGGACTCTGATGCTCATAGGGAAAAAAAATGTCAAAATTTTGTGAGCTGCAGAAACCCACCAACCTCCTGTGCAAACTGAGGACAAGTTCTGGAAATTCTGCTTTTGCTTTTCTGAAAGTGACTTTTGTGATTTGAATTGATGTCCTTTCTAAAAGCAAGAGTTTGAATTGATTCCTCTTTATCTTGGACACTAGACAACCAGTATTATGACTCAAAAATCCCCACTTATTTTATGGTACTTATCCATGCAAGCTTGGGGTACACATAGTTGTTTAGTTTTTCAGGTTTTTCACGATTTCCTTTGAACGATCTTGTCGAGGTTTTTGTTGGAGTATTTTGGGGGAAATTTTATTTGCGACCATTCACCCCCCTCTGTTCGCCATCTCGGTCCTTCACAATGAAACAAAGGTGATGGAGATGGATCTCTGAGGAGGTTCAGATGATGCTGTCTCCGACACTTGGTACCTGGACACCGGTGCGACGAATCACATGACTGGTACAAAGGCGCCCTTCGCCAAGCTCGACACCAGCGTCACCGGGATGGTGAAGTTCGGCGATGGCTCTCTGGTGGACATTTGCGGGCGCGGCACCATTCTCTATGTGTACAAGAATGGAGAGCACCGTGCATTGGAGGCTATCTGCTACATCCCAAAGCTTCGCAATAACATTATCAGTGTCAAGCAATTGGACGAACAAGAATTCAAGGTGCACATTGAGGATGGGATCCTCTCCATCCGTGACCAGCGATGCATGTTGCTTGCGAAGATACCTCGGTGTGTCAATCGACTCTATCTCCTAAACCTTACTTTGGCAAAACCAGTGTGTCTGTCTGCATCGTGCAGGGAGGAGGCGTGGTGATGGCATGCCCGCTACGCCCATCTCAATTTCCAGGCACTACGGAAGCTACATCACAGCGAGATGGTTCGCGGGCTTCCTCCGATTGATCATGTTGATCAATTGTGTGATGGAAGAAGCAAAGTATCGAGCAAGCATAGGAGGTGCTCGAGCTGGTGCACGGGGACCTATGTGTCCCGATTGCACCCACGACCCTAGGTGGCATGAGATATTTTCTATTGCTCATGGATGACATGAGTCGTTTCATGTGGATTCGTCTACAAGTGACGAAGGACCAAGCGACGGCAACGATCAAACAATTTCAGGCCAACATCAAGGTAGAAACAGGACAAAAATTGAAAGCACTTCGCACTGATCGCGGGGGTGAATTTACCTCAGTGGAGTTCACGGAGTATTGCGCGGATCGTGGCGTTAAGCGTCAACTCACCGCGCCATATTCACCGCAACAGAATGGCGTCGTCGAGCGGCGGAACCAAACCGTGGTTGCCATGGCGCGTTCCATGATGAAGGCAATGAGAATGCCTGGCTACTTCTGGGGTGAAGTTGCCGTTACGGCAGTGTACATCCTCAACCGTTCGCCTACCAAGAGCTTGGATGGCGTGACGCCTTATGAGGCATGGCATGGCCAGTGACCCAGTGTTAAACACCTGTGCACGTTCGGATGTATCGGCCATGCGAAAATAGTGAAGCCAAATCTTAAGAAGCTGGATGATTGGAGCTCGAAGATGGTGTTCCTTGGCTACGAGGAGGGCTCCAACGAGTACCGGATGTTTGATCCAGTGGCGCGGCTTGTTTGTGTGTCACGCGATGTCATGTTTGATGAAGTAGCAAGCTGGAATTGGAGTATCCCTGGAAATGAACAAGAGCAGACAAAAGGAGGTAGCAAATTCACTGTGGAATTCTTCACAACTCTTGTGCCTGAAGCTGTGACCACTTGTTCACCGGCGAGTTTTTATTCCGAAGCTGGCGATGGAGTGGTGGCGAGAAAATCTCCAGTGCCATCCGCCATGCTGGGTGAAGCTGCATCGCATGTCCCTGTGGGGGTGGAGTTTTGCACATCACCGAGCGATGCGAGCACCGGGACTAACGAGGCGTCGCGACGCTACCGAACGGTCATCAATACCATTGCCACCTTGACTCCAGTCCTCGATTTCGACTATAGTGACAATGTCTTGTGGCTGAAGAAGAACCGACGAGCTTTTCAGAAGTGGAGAAGCAAAGTTGCTGGCGGAAGGCGATGATTGAAGAAATGGATTCTATTGAAGGTAATTCTACCTGGCATCTAACTGAATTGCCGCCTAGACATCGTGCGGTTGGTTTGAAATGGGTGTTCAAGGTAAAAAGAGATGCTAGCGGCGCTCTGGTAAGGCACAAAGCCAGATTGGTTGCAAAAGGATATGTGCAGTAGTATGGAGTTGATTTTGATGAGGTGTTTGCACGTGTGGCGAGGATGGAAACCGTGCGGGTGTTGTTTGCACTAGCCGCACATAAAGGGTGGGAAATTCACCACATGGATGTCAAATCTGCCTTTCTGAATGGAGAGCTCGAGGAGGATGTGTATGTCATTCAACCTCCAGGTTTGGTTGACGAGAGGCAAAATGAGAAGGTACTGAAGCTAAATAAGGCATTGTATGGACTGCGACAGGCCCCAAGCATGGAACTCAAAGTTGGACAGTAGTCTGAATTCTGTCAGGTTGGCTACAGAACATGCAGTATATACTAGAGGATCTGGAGATTCAAGGCAGATTGTTGAAGTTTATGTGGATGATCTTATCATCATAGGAGTTGAATTGTCTGAGATTGCAAAATTCAAGAAGCAAATGCAAAGTTTGTTCAGTATGAGTGATCTCGGTCTGTTGAGTTACTATTTCAGGATGGAAGTATGTCAGACTGCTGATGCAGTGAGTATTTGTGAAAAGGCATATGCAAAGAAGATACTTGAGAAGTCAGGTATGGCAGGTTGCAATCCCACACAAGCTCCCATGGAAGCCCAGCTTAAATTGAGCAAAGAAGGCTCAGGTAAATTTGTTGACAGTACACTGTATAGAAGTATAGTTGGGAGTCTAAGGTATTTAGTGAACATGAGGCTAGATTTGGCATATTCAGTTGGTTATGTGAGCGATTCATGGAGACTCCAACTACTGAACATATGCAAGCTGTTAAACATATACTGTGATATGTGTCAGGAAAACTTGAAGTTGCCTGCAGGTATGAAAAAGGAAATCAGACTCTGATTTTGGTAGGATATAGTGATAGTGATTTGGCCGGGGATTTGGATGATCGTAAAAGCATGACTAGAGTATTATTTATGCTCGGAGGAAGCCTGCTTAGTTGGAAGTCTTAGAAGCAAAGAAATTGTAGCTCTTTCATCATGTGAAGCTGAATACATTGTAACAACAATTGGTGCTTGTCAGGGTATTTGGCTTGGACGGTTGATAGGGGAGTTGCTGAATAAAGAATCCAGTCCTGCCATGCTAAGGATTGATAATAAGTCAACAATCAACTTATGCAAGAATCCTATGCTCCATGATCGAAGCAAACATATTGAAACACACTACCATTTTATAAGAGAATGCGTCGATCAGAAGAGTCACAGTGGAGCATACGAGTTCAGAAAACCAACTTGCAGATATTTTGACAAAGCCAATCAGTCGAGTCAGATTTCTAGAGTTGAGAAAAAAACTAGGTCTGGTGCAGATTCAGGCGCAACAAGATTAGGGGGTGAAATGATAGAAGTTTTAATCTTGTGCTTGTTCTCATTTTGTGTTTTCTGAGACACTTGCAAAGTCATCACAGACCCTTTCTAAAGTCATCAGAGACGCTTGTCATCATAGATGGTTGGGATTGACATCTCAGACGATTAATGGTCATTAGAGACGGTTTTCTTCATTTTATGTTTTCTTCAGTTTTTTTAGTTTAGTCTCTCTTGTTTCTACATATCTGAAGTCTCTGGAAATAGTCCAAAGTATCGAAATTCAGTTAAACTTTGATATTTAGTTATTTTTAGTAGCCAAGATAATCTCCTAATTATTGGCCGTGATCTTTGGCCGGTTTTTATGTAAGTTTCTATCTTCTTTGTGGAGAGTATAAATAGGAAAGGAAAACACTAGAAAAGCTGTAGAAGTTTGGGCGACGCAAACTTTGTTTCCTTCTGCATTGCCATTGTGTGCAGCAGTGAGAGTTTCAGACTCTAGTCGTAGGAGTTTTTCCGACACTGATTACTTACAAATCCAAATCCTCCAGTCTTGTAAACACGCTCAACTATGTTGTACCCATTCTCGTCATAGTGTTTTCCAATCAAGAGCTTGAGGAAGGGTGTTGGATATTAATCTTGACATGTTAAAGTTAGTTTTGAGTACGAGTCTGTAGTTCATTGCGTATGCATGGAAAGCCTTTGGTTATCTAGTCGTCATGCATGGCTCTTATCTAGCTGTCTTGTTTCGCTACGTAATGAGTTGAGTCCGTGGTAGTCCGTCTTGGTCCTCTCCGAGTCCGTTAAGATGACGTATATGGAAAGTTTGTATCCTTTTGTTGTTAGAAACGGTTGCATATTATGCTATATAAGCAGGGTCTGTATTCTTGTTTGAAGTCAAGAAATCAGAAAACGGTGTTTCAATTTGAAGAACCACAAATTGAAAAGATTTATTCCTTACTAGCACCAACGAGGGCTTGTGTTCCAACAATTGGTATCAGAGCCTAAGATTTTGGATCAACTGGCGGCACCCGAGGAAGCAGGCTATCATCGCGGAGCGACCCGGTGTTGTGATGGCAAGGACGGCAAGGTCTTTGTCTCCGTCGTCATCAAGGCGTGTTGTTGGTGGCCTAGAGGAGGTGGCCAACAGCGGCAGCGAGCAGGTGGCTCGCAGTAGGCCGGTAGTGCGAGATGGGAAGGAGAGGAGCATCACGCTCCAATATCCATTGTTGACTAGTAACAACTATGCTGCATGGTCAATGAAGATGCACGTGTACATGGATACCCAAGGAGTGTGGGATGCCATTGAAGATGACAACGTCGATAGGTGCCAAGTTAAGAAGGCACTCGAGGCAATCTATCATGGTGTGAGCAAGGAGACCCTTCTTGCTCTCAATGGCAAGAGGACGGCCAAGGAGGCATGGGTGACTCTCAAATCTATGTACGTTAGAGTTGTACGCGTGATGAGGGCCAAGATCCAAACTGCCAAGAAAGAATTTGATAGCCTTCATATGCATGATGGGAAGTCAATTGATGCATTCGCCATAAGGGTCACCCTTGCTCTCAGCAAGATGCAAACATTGGGAGAGAGGGTTGAAGACTCTTTTGTGGTGGATAAGGTGCTTCGGGTCTTGACGCCAAAGTTTCTACGGATCGTTTGCACCCTGGAGAACCTTGAGGATTTGGATATGATGTCAGTCGAAGAAATGTTCTAGCGGCTAAAGGCGTTCGAGGAATGCCACATGGTCAGCAAGGTGAATGATGAGCACCTGCTACTCACTCAAGCACAATGGGAGTCCAGGGCCAAGAACAAAGAAGGTGGCTCCAGCTTTGGCAAGAAGAAGAGCACCTTTGACAAGGTGAAGGTGAGCTGCTACAACTGCCAAGAGAATGGGCACTTAGCTAAGGAGTGTCACAAACAGAAGAAGGCATTTTTTCTGCACCAAATGCGGATGACGAGCCAGCGCTTCTTTGTAGCTCGACGAGGAGGTGCTCAAATAAAGCTATTTGGGTCTTAGTGAGTCAGCATATAGATACATGCACATAGGAAGAGTTCGTGCATGATGCATGTGTGTGTGGATGTGAGTTCTTGCAGGTGTGTCCAAGTTTTCTCATGGGTAAGCTCTAATCCAAGTCTGTGTCACCGCCAATTTGCATTACCGGTGAAAAGACAGTTGGAGCTATGTCAAAAGGTTGTAATCGCCAGCGTGGTGTGTCACGGTGGTATGACCAGCAAGAAGTCGAAACTCCTTGGAGATGCGTCAGGAGATCGGACGTCGACTTGCGAAGAGGTGTGTAAAGATTAGGGCGGTGAATATTGGATATTAATCTTGACACGTTAAAGTTAGTTTTGAGTTCGGGTCTGTAGTTTGTTGCATATGCATGGAAAGCCTTTGGTTATCTAGTCGTCATGCATGGCTCTTATCTAGCTGTCTTGTTTTGCTACGTATTGAGTTGGGTCCGTGGTAGTCTGTCTTGGTCCTCTCTGAGTCCGTCAAGATGACGTATATGGAAAGTTTGTATCTGTTTGCTATTAGAAACGGTTGTATATTATGCTATAGAAGTAGGGTCTGTATACTTGTTTGAAGTCAAGAAATCAGAAAACGGTGTTTCAATTTGAGGCACCACAAATTGAAAAGATTTCATCCTTGCTAGCACCAACGAGGGCTTGTGTTCCAACAAAGGGCACCTCATCAAAATGTTGGGTTTAGGACTTGGATCATGAACACGAGGAAGAATACAATAGCACACAGAGATTTTTTTTGACATCGTCACAACTTGACACTAATACGGAAAACCTTATCACGGATGGTTCAAAAAACTCATCACAGTTGGTTTTGTGAACCGTCTGTAATCATGTATCAGTGAAAATGATGACTCGAACCATCTATGAAAAACATATCACAGACGGTTCTTAGTATGAACCATTTGTGATAACCACTTATCACGGACGGTTCACACTCATAACCGTCTATGATATGATATGTATCATAGATAGTTTTTCCTAAAGAACCGTTTGTGATGTTATTTTGCATTAATATTTTTTTTCTGTTTACTCGTTAGTCTTAGGAAATGCTAGCCATGCCCTCTGAAACAAGCATATTACAGATTACATCCATATTATCACATCCATTTCAGACATCAACTTAGATTACATATTATTACACCACCTATAGCACATCCATTTCAGAAATCAAATTACATATTACACCACTTACATCACATCCTTTAATTTTAGAAATCAACTCAGATATATTAACAATTGAATGCACAAGTACAATTAAGAAATTCATAGCACAACTTTCACGAAGTAGCTGAAGTGGTAATTCAGAAATAACACAACTCCTCAAGTTAGGCAGAGTGGAACACGCCTTTTGGATTTATGACCTGACTCAGCAATAAGTAATAGAGTTGTCCTCGAATTTAATCAGATCGGTCTTGTAACATCCCAAAAATTCAGCTTAATTAAGTTTTATTGCTTAAAAGTGCATTTGTGATTTTCTGGAATTTATTTGGATTTTTCTGGATTTATTTGAATTGAATTCAAAATCAAGTTTATTGCTTTTTATTCAAAAGTATTTAAATCTATGCAAAGTCAAAATAAAGTTTTGCCAAAAATATTTTATTTGGGTCCAGAATGTCTCAAAGTATTTTTGAAATTTTTCTTGGATTTTTCCTGATTTATTTATTGCCTAAAACCAATTAAATGAATTTCAATAATTATTTTAATTGGAAAATCCTTTCAAAATGGGCTTCAACAGTAGTGGGCTTGGCTCATTTACTGTGCGGGAGTGGCCCGAAGTGGCGCGGCCCGTTCAGTCCGTTTTCTAGAGGTTTAATCCCTGCCGTCGGATCCGGATCGGATGAGTGAGGACGAAGCGTACCGGTTCGGGACTTTGATTCTATTGACGCGATCGGATCGCCGCGTGTCATCGATCATTCATCTTCCCCGCGTGTCCGTGCTGGACTTCTCTCCGTGCTCGCCATGGACTCCGCAGGGCAATCGGGTGAAGCAGCCGCCCCTGACGCTATAAAAGAAGAGCACGGGCTGCGCAATACCTCAAGCGACCGAAGCCCTAAGTTAGCCCTGTGAGAGCGCCGCCGATTCGCCATGAATTCGCAAAGTTTGGTCGAGCGCCGCCACAGCAGGGAATCGTCGTTTCGCCGCCGTTGAGCCGCCGCAAGGTCCAAGACCAACCGCATCTGCTTCGCCTTCAACCGGAGAACCTCGTGCGCGCGGTTGTTTCGCCAGAGCGTCACCAGCAAGGGAGGTCGCCGAAGAGCCATCGTCGCCGAGGAAGAAATCGTCGCCGTCGTCGCCCGAGTGCTCAAATTCCAGATCCGATCGCGTCGGAAGGTGGCGGTCGCAAGCGTGCGTGAGATAGCCGGGATGATCGCCGTCGACGACCCTAGGACCATGCGCGCCGCCGCTTGACGTGGCAAGATGCGTCGTCGACGCGTGGCTGCCTCGTCACGCTTTTGTCCGAGGTGGCAGCCGCGTCGCGCCTGCGTGGCGGGTTATGTAAGCGTCGCGGTGGCGCTGAGTCAGCTCAGCGCGGGACCCGCGTGTCAGTGGGCCAGGGTTCGTGTGGACCGGGTGCACCGTGAACCCGAGAAAACCGTGGACGCGATCCATGGACCGAGGACACGATGTCACCACCGGGTGCCGGTCGTGGCTGATGTCAGCGTGACGTCATGATGACGCAGTAATCTATTTTCGAAATAAAAATAAATCTGTTAAATCTGATTTTCTGATTTTTGCAATTTCAGTATTTATTTCAAATTTCAAAAGGCTATATCTTTTGCATCGTAACTCGGATTTGAGTGATTCCAGTTTCTAAAAATTTGTAAAATTGAGATCTATTTAATGGTGAATTTTATTTGATTTTTGGAGTTCATTTAGTCTCTGTTTTGGTATTTATTTGCTTTTCTTCTTCGGTACGCGTAGACGTTGAATTGTGCGACGCTTCGGAGGAAGACCCAGCAACCCAAGAGCAAGCTTCAGATCAAGATCAGGACCTATTCCAAGGCAAGTTGTGCTTTGATCATGTTGAACCCATGTTTATAAAATTGCTATGTTTGTTTACAATATGGCATATATTTCAAATATACAATTGTTTCAAAATAGATTGGGCTTAGCTAAAATACCAGATTGATCTATACCCTACCTTGTCATTTGTATGCCATGATCTAATTGTCACCCTAGGATGGTTAATTAATAGTTGGTTAATATTGATAATCGACATGGGCTGGTTAGACCGTCGTAGATTGCTTAGTCGTGCCACGTCATCACATGTATCAGAATCATTGATAAATTAATCTTGATTAATGGAATATGGAACGATATTATGAACTTGTGTGTCATGTGGGATCACACGATGAGATTGAGTTGTTGTGGCGAGTCATGTCACGCAACGATGTTGAATTGTTGATGGCACGTGGTGCTTGGTAATCAACGGGGTGATAATAACTTAGATTGGGGCAAGTGGCAAGGGGCGAGGAGGCCAAGGTGGGCCCGATGGGCAGATGGTATGTGGATGTCTTGCCTTGATCACACTAAGGACTTAACCTTGCAAGACTTTGACCTGAGTCAACCATGCAACCACATGTCTGGTATGGGCCAGCCTAGCTGAGTAATTTGTAATGTCTTAATCTTGATACTATCGTGGTCGGTGTGAGTTCCCGAGTTATGGTGTAATTCACATGGCGCAAGAGGGGCCACGGATGTAGTAACCAGTCCACCAGTGTTGAAACCTTAGCGGATAGTATCGGGTTAAGCGAACCTTTGTAAAGGCTTTGTTATAATCACTCGCCTTGGTGGTGTTTGGTTGTATCACGTGGGTAAAGTGCATAACCTCTGCAGAGTGTGAAACTATTCGGATAGCCGTGCTCATGGTATTGAGCAATGCTCGGAATTACTGATTAAGGGTTAGCTTAATTAATTGGACAATATGGTTGGGATGGCGAAATGCCATATGGAAGATGAAATTTGACTTAGGATTGGAAACTTGGTTTACTTGAGAAATCTGAATTTATTTACTATTGTTATTTGTTTTACATTCTTTACAATCTATTTCTGTATTTGTTCATAAAATGTCGCTTATTGCAAAATAGCCATGATAGCCTATCCATTGGAATAAGCCTTACATATAGATACATAGAATTGCATTCATGCACAACTTGTTGAGTGCTTTAAGTACTCACCCTTGCCAAACAACAATAATCAACAGTTGAGGAATCTACACTGTGTTGGAAGATGAAGTCCAGAAGACACGAGTCATTAGGGTCAGAGCCTTGTCGGTTACTGTGGTGGTGATGAGCTATCTCGTTTTCTATTTTCCATTGCTTAATCATTAGTTATATTTTCAGTTTTGCCCTGCGTGGCTTAATAATGTAAGTTGGTCATAAGATCATACCTTTAGTTATATCAATGAATGAACTATTATTCTATTATCGTTGAGTATGATGTGATATGTATCAATGTTAAGCTGTGTGCACTAGCGTTGATCCTGGGAATAGTGCGGTAAACACAGTGGGTTCGAATCAGTGGATTCGGGTACTTACAGAGGTGGTATCAGAGCATACTGACTGTAGGTCTTGGCCCTAGATAGTATGGAGGTGTCTTGTGTGTGTCCAAACTATTTTCTAAAAGAAAGTCTAAACTTGACTAATAAAACACTCTCAACTCATCTCATTCTCTACTTCTCGCCTTGGCTGAATTTACCGTTTTACTGGCCGTTTTGGGTGGAGCTCTTATTCAAGTTCTTGTGGAGCAGATGCCGATTGTTCCGACCTTCGAGGAGTCAGCTGGTGGCTACGCAATGGAGCTGTGGAGAGTACTTCAGACGCTTGGGGGCTTTTATCGTCCGCTTTACCGAGGAGGCAGCTGGTCAGTTAATGGTGTACACCGGGGATTTATTTGCAAGCTGATTAGTTACGCTCGGGAGAACGAGGAAGCTAGCAGGCCAATCAACATCTCTGCCAGAAGATTCTCGTACGAGGTTGCAATTCAGGAGGTCGCTCGACTTGCTTTTCGCCGTGTCTGCCGCGACTACGCCGACGAGCTTCACGACTCGGTGTTCGCCTTCACCCGCACGTTCAAGCATGCCGACGCCGACGGCGGATCGTGGAGAACGAGTGTGCCATCTGCGTACACCTTGCGGAGTTCACCCTTGCCTGGGAGGATCATATGAGAGAGACTACTCAGAGGTGGAGGCGGTGTACGAGGCACTCGAGTAGCAGAGCAGAGCTTGAGGTGACCGTACATCGCCTATCCGGATGATCACCGAGTGGGAGAGGCCCTAGAGGCGTCGAGGACGAGCTGGAGCGCGTGACTCGAGAAGTTCAGAGCCAGCAGAGGAGTCCGAGGAGGATCCCGAGGAGGCGAGTGGGAGCGAGGGGAGTGCAGAGACCCGTTGTTGCAGAGGACCAGAGTAGGTCACGGGATAGGTTCGCTCCTATGCCACCTCACCCGCGGTGTGCGCGGATCGCCTCACCGGTGGTGGATGAGTGAGTGTCACCTTTGAGCTGTGTTGAGACTCGAGTGTGAGTCGCGTCTTTAAGTTAGTCTTTACCTTTTAGTGGACGTTAAGGTTTCATGTTAGTTTGCTTCTTTGTAATCTTTGAGTGTGCGGTATGTGTTGCAAAGCTTGTAGGCTTAAATAAGCAGCCATACCAAGAATAATAAAGAATTATTTCAGTTGGGTATAACCTATCTCCCCGCTTTAGAAAGTCTTACTTCTTATCTATGCTACATCTACCGTCCCTAACCTAAAAGGCAATCATCAGATGGTGAATACTCGAGGGAACAACGGAGCTTCATGAAGTGGACTGCGCCAGAACGACAACACCAACGACAGAGGTAGTCCTCAACCACCGCCAGTCGACATGCAGAATCTGGGAGCGTTTCTTGCAGCAGACTCAAGCGATCACGGACTATGATGCGTGAGATGCAGCAGATGACCTCGCAGACCAACAACAACAACCACAGAGCTCAAAACAACCATTGTGGACCCCGACCTCACTCAAAGCTATCGATTTTATGAGGACTAGGCCACCAACTTTTCAGAAATGTGAACCCTTTGGAAGCCGATGGACGGCTTAGGACTATTGAGAAGAAGGCGCATATCACGCAATGTGAAGGCAATGAGAAGGTACTCTCGCCTCTCATCAACTTGAAGGAACCGCCGCGAGAATGGTGGGAGAATTCTTGTGCCGCTCATGGAGCCCCACAAGAGATCACTTGGGAAGAGTTTACTAATGCTTTCCGCCAAGATATCATGTTAGGAGGGAATGATGGACCTTAAGAAGGAAGAGTTCGTGGCTTTGAAACAAGGAGGCCAACCGGTGGCGAGTACCGAACAAGTTTACTCGATTAGCTCGCTATGCCCTCAAGACGAGCGACAGATAAAACTAGGCGATCTCGTTTCATGAAGGGACTAAATTCAGGACTGCAGGTGGGACTAATCACCCACAATTTTCCAGATTTTGAGAGCTAGTGAATAAGGCTTTGATCCTAGAGGATAAGCGCAAAGGGTTGGGTGAGAACCGTAGCGCTTAATGACTAATCAGGTGGGCGCCCAAACCATCTACGTTTGAGGATGTCACCACAACAATTTGCTAGATTCCAACCACCACCGTGAACAGGACATCAACCCTCGCACCTCGCCCCGCCAATCGTAATTTTGGACACCAAAGACAGGCAACAATGCGCCAGAGGGAATCAGCGATCTGCCGTGAAAAGATGCTATACCCGCAGCGAGCCGGGCACTTTTCCAATAGGTGTCCACGTAAGGAGGCATCACGCCATTCGTTTCAACTTGGGAACAACACCGCCAAGGCACCAACCTCGGGAGGAAATCGTGCGCGAGTCAAGCTAGAGCAACCCGCAATCAATGCGTGGAAGGATCAACCACATTACCGCAGATGGAGCTCGGAAGCTACGGACGTCGTCTTGGGTAAGTTTCGTCAACTCAAGCACCTACTGATTTTGTTTGATTACGGAGCTTAGCGATTCGCTTGTTTCTCAAAGTTTTGCAACCAAGAATGGATTTAAAGTGGTGAATCTTAAGTGTGTGCTCTTAGTCCAAGCCCCGGATCCGAACTTAGATCTAGCCTTGGGTGTTTGGGAGCTAAGTTGCTTATGGATGGGATAGAATTCCTAGCGAATCTTATCTTGATAGATGCGCAATCCTAGACGTCATCCTTGGAATGGATTGGTGTCTAAGCATAAGGCCGTTTTGGATTGTGGCGAAGGATCGTGACTTTGGAAGGCCCTAGTGGCAAGAAAGTAGAGTTTCAAGCGACCGCAGATTCGAGATGGGCGATTAATGGTCAACAGCGTGAAAGCCATCGGCATGGAAGATGTGCGATGAGCGAGGAATACCGGATGTGTTTCGGAAGATTTGCCAGATTGCCACGGACCGTGATATCGAGTTCATGATTGAATTAGCACTGAGGACAGCACCGATATCAAAGAGACCATATCGGATGCCTACCGACGAGTTAGTGGAAATGAAAAAGCGATTGAGGCGCAAGAAAAGGTTTCATCGGACCAAGTTCATCACCGTGGGGAGCCCGGTTTTGTTTGTTCGTAAAAGGACGGAAGTCTTAGAATGTGCATCGATTATCGTGCCCGGGATCGATGACTTATTTGATCAATTAAGAGGAGCTGGAGTTTTCCAAGATAGATCTTCGTTAGGGATACCATCGATTGAAGATCCGAGCGGAGGATGTGCCTAAGACTGCGTTTTCTACGCGATATGGACATTATGAGTTCACAGTCATGTCATTTGGATTGACTAATGCCCTGACATATTTCATGAACATGATGAATAAGGTTTTCATGGAATATTTGGATATGTTTGTTGTAGTCTTCATAGGCGATATCTTGGTTTCTGTGAAGACGGAGGAAGAGCATGCGAACATCTCGAATAGTTTTAGAGAGGTCATGAGAGCATGTTTGTATGCTAAGTTTAGCAAGTGTGAATTTTGGAAGGAGAAAGTAGAATTTCTTGGTCATGTAATGACTACTAAAGGAGTAGATTGACCCAAGCAAAGTGGACGCAGATGTTGCATTGGGAGCAACCGAAGTCATTACCAGATCCGTAGTTTTTCGGGAATGGCGGGATATTACCGTCGGTTCATAGAAGGATTCTCGACAATAGCTAAACCTCTTACGCAGTTGTTGAAGAAAGAAAAGAAGTTTGCATGGACGCCAGAGTGCGAGACAAGTTTCATGGAATTAAAGAAGCGTTTAACAACAGCCCCGTATTAGTGTTGCCAGATGTGCAGAATGGATTTGATATCTATTGCGATGCTTCAAAGCAAGGCTTAGGGTGCGTGTTAATGCAGAAGGCAAAGTTGTTGCTTATGCGTCGAGACGATTAAGACCGCATGAAGTGAATTACCCAACGATGATTTGGAATTAGTGCCGTAGTGCATGCTTTAAAGATATGGCGTCATTATCTCATAGGAAATAGATGTGAGGTATATACGGATCATAAGAGCCTGAAATACATATTCACTCAAGCAGATCTGAATATGAGACAGTGAAGATGGCTTGAGCTAATTAAGGATTATAATGTGGGAATCCATTATCATCCCGGAAAAGCCAATGTGGTGGCAGATGCTCTGAGTCGAAAGAGCCATAGCGCAAAAACATTGACAATGGAGGATCAACCAGAATTATGCAAGGAATTTCAGAAACTAGGGTTGGAAGTCGTTCCGCAAGGAATGGTAGCTGCACTTGAAGTAAAGCCAACGCTGGAAGATCAGATTAGAGAAGGCCAGAAGGATGACGATAAAATTTCTAAGATTAAGGTTAAAAAGGAAGAAGGCTTAGCTGTAGATTTCCCTCTGGACGAGCAAGGAACCATGTTCTTCAAAGGCCGAATTTGTGTCTTTGGATAAAAGGAACTAAAGCAATTGATTCTTGAGGAGGCTCATGATTCTAAGTACTCGATTCATCCAGGAAGTGCCAAGATGTACCAAGATTTGAAAGAGAGATTTTGGTGGCCTAACATGAAGCGTGAAGTGGCTGAGCATGTTGCTTTATGCGACGTATGTCAGAGGGTAAAAGCTATGCATCAATGACCACCGGTTTGTTGCGGTAGTTGAAAATTCGGAATGGAAGTGGGAGAAAATCGGAATGGACTTTATCACGGTTTACCTAAAACTCGAGAGGTTACGATTCCATTTGGGTTATTGTGGATCGTCTAACCAAGGTCGCCCATTTTATCCCGAGAAAGACCACTTACTCGGAGATCGTTTAGCGAGTTGTACATGTCCGAGATTGTATGTTTGCATGGAGTGCCCAAGAAGATTGTGTCAGACAGAGGTACCCAATTTACCTCAAGATTCTGGAATAAGTTGCACGAAGCCATGGGAACTCGTCTGAATTTTAGTACAGCATATCACCCGCAGACAGATGGTCAGACTGAAAGAGTAAATCAGATTTTAGAGGATATGTTGAGAGCTTGTGCTTTAGCTTATACTGCGACATGGGATAAGTGTTTGCCATATGCGGAATTTAGTTACAATAATAGTTATCAAGCTAGCCTGCAGATGTCACCGTTTGAGGCGTTGTATGGACGTGCTTGTCGTACTCCATTGAATTGGAACGAAACAGGAGAACGTTTGGTTTTCGGGCCAGACATTCTCGAGGAAGCCGAAAGTCAAGTCGCAATGATCAGAGAGAGGTTGAAGATAGCACAGTCAAGACAGAAAAGCTACGCAGACAACCGTCGTCGAGATTTGAGTTTCGAACCAGAAGATCATGTGTATCTTAGAGTTACCCCTCTTAAGGGCGTTAAAAGATTTCACGTTAAAGGGAAGCTTGCACCAAGATATGTTGGTCCGTTCAAGGTTCTGAGCCGTCGAGGAGAGGTGGCTTATCAGTTGGAGTTGCCTCAGTCCTTGGTAGGAGTGCATGATGTATTCCATGTGTCGCAGCTTAAGAAGTGTCTCAGAGTGCCAACAGAGCAAACCTCGTTGGATGCAATAGAGCTGCAAGAAGATTTGACTTACAAAGAGCAACCAGTCAGAATTTTGGATGTTATGGAGCGCAAGACCAGAAACAAGTCTATTCGCTTTGCGAGTTCGATGGAGCAATCATTCCGAAAGTGAAGCCACTTGGGAGCGAGAAGAAGATTTGAAGTCAGAATTCCCGAACCTATTCTCTAGTTAGCCCTGAATCTCGGGTCGAGATTCTGTTAAGGGGGGGAGGTTTGTAACATCCCAAAAATTCAGCTTAATTAAGTTTTATTGCTTAAAAGTGCATTTGTGATTTTCTGGAATTTATTTGGATTTTTTCGATTTATTTGAATTGAATTCAAAATCAAGTTTATTGCTTTTATTCAAAAGTATTTAAATCTGTGCAAAGTCAAAATAAAGTTTTGCCAAAAATATTTTATTTGGGTCCAGAATGTCTCAAAGTATTTTTGAAATTTTTCTTGGATTTTTCCTGATTTATTTATTGCCTAAAACCAATTAAATGAATTTCAATAATTATTTTAATTGGAAAATCCTTTCAAAATGGGCTTCAACAGTAGTGGGCTTGGCTCATTTACTGTGCGGGAGTGGCCCGAAGTGGCGCGCCCGTTCAAATCCGCTTTCTAGAGGTTTAATCCTCGCCGTCGGATCCGGATCGGATGAGTGAGGACGGCGTGCACGGTTCGGGACTTTGATTCTATTGCCGCCGCCGATCGGCCGCGTGTCATCGATCATTCATCTTCCCGCGTGTCGTCCGGACTTCTCCGTGCTCGCCATGGACTCCGCAGGGCAATAGGGTGAAGCAGCCGCCCCTGACGCTATAAAAGAAGAGCACGGGCTGCGCAATACCTCAAGCGACCGAAGCCCTAAGTTAGCCCCGTGAGAGCGCCGCCGATTCGCCGTGAATTCGCAAAGTTTGGTCGAGCGCCGCCACAGCAGGGAATCGTCGTTTCGCCGCCGCAAGGTCCGAGACCAACCGCATCTGCTTCGCCTTCAACCGGAGAACCTCGTGCGCGCGGTTGTTTCGCCAGAGCGTCACCAGCAAGGGAGGTCGCCGAAGAGCCATCGCCGCCGAGGATGAAGTCGTCGCCGTCGTCGCCCGAGTGCTCAAATTCCAGATCTGATCGCGTCAGAAGGTAGGCGAAGTCGCGAGCGTGCCGTAGATAGCCGGGACGATCGCCGTCGACGACCCTAGGACCATGCGCGCCGCCGCTTGACGTGGCAAGATGCGTCGTCGACGCGTGGCTGCCTCGTCACGCTTTTGTCCGAGGTGGCAGCCGCGTCGTGCCTGCGTGGCGGGTTACGTAAGCGTCGCGGTGGCGCTGAGTCAGCTCGGCGCGGGACCCGCGTGTCAGTGGGCCACGGTTCGTGTGGACCGGGTGGACCGTGAACCTGAGAAAACCGTGGACGCAGTCCATGGACCGAGGGACACGTGTCACCACCGGGGTGCTTCGGGTCAGGGCTGATGTCAGCGTGACGTCATGATGACGCAGTAATCTATTTTTGAAATAAAAATAAATCGTTTAAATCTGATTTTCTGATTTTTGCAATTTCAGTATTTATTTCAAATTTCAAAAGGCTATATCTTTTGCATCGTAACCCGGATTTGAGTGATTCCAGTTTCTAAAAATTTGTAAAATTGAGATCTATTTAATGGTGAATTTTATTTGATTTTTGGAGTTCATTTGCTCTCTGTTTTGGTATTTATTTGCTTTTCTTCTTCGGTACGCGTAGACGTTGAATTGTGCGACGCTTCGGAGGAAGACCCAGCAACCCAAGAGCAAGCTTCAGATCAAGATCAGGACCTATTCCAAGGCAAGTTGTGCTTTGATCATGTTGAACCCATGTTTATAAAATTGCTATGTTTGTTTACAATATGGCATATATTTCAAATATACAATTGTTTCAAAATAGATTGGGCTTAGCTAAAATACCAGATTGATCTATACCCTACCTTGTCATTTGTATGCCATGATCTAATTGTCACCCTAGGATGGTTAATTAATAGTTGGTTAATATTGATAATCGACATGGGCTGGTTAGACCGTCGTAGATTGCTCAGTCGTGCCACGTCATCACATGTATCAGAATCATTGATAAATTAATCTTGATTAATGGAATATGGAACGATATTATGAACTTGTGTGCCATGTGGGATCACACGATGAGATTGAGTTGTTGTGGCGAGTAATGTCACGCAACGATGTTGAATTGTTGATGGCACGTGGTGCTTGGTAATCAACGGGGTGATAATAACTTAGATTGGGGCAAGTGGCAAGGGGCGAGGAGGCCAAGGTGGGCCCGATGGGCAGATGGTATGTGGATGTCTTGCCTTGATCACACTAAGGACTTAACCTTGCAAGACTTTGACCTGAGTCAACCATGCAACCACATGTCTGGTATGGGCCAGCCTAGCTGAGTAATTTGTAATGTCTTAATCTTGATACTATCGTGGTCGGTGTGAGTTCCCGAGTTATGGTGTAATTCACATGGCGCAAGAGGGGGGCCCTGGATGTGGTAACCAATCCCACCAGTGTTGAAACCTTAGCGGATAGTATCGGGTTAAGCCGGAGCACTGTAAAGGCTTTGTTATAATCACTCGCCTTGGTGGTGTTTGGTTGTATCACGTGGGTAAAGTGCATAACCTCTGCAGAGTGTGAAACTATTCGGATAGCCGTGCTCGAGGTATTGAGCAATGCTCGGGAATTACAGTTAAGGGTTAGCTTAATTAATTGGACAATATGGTTGGGATGGCGAAATGCCATATGGAAGATGAAATTTGACTTAGGATTGGAAACTTGGTTTACTTGAGAAATCCTGAATTTATTTACTATTGTTATTTGTTTTACATTCTTTACAATCTATTTACTGTATTTGTTCATAAATGCTGCTTATTGCAAAATAGCCATGATAGCCTATCCATTGGAATAAGCCTTACATATAGATACATAGAATTGCATTCTGTGCACAACTTGTTGAGTGCTTTAAGTACTCACCCTTGCCAAACAACAATAATCAACAGTTGAGGAATCTACACCTGTGTTGGAAGATGAAGTCCAGGAAGACACGAGTCATTAGGGTCCGAGCCTTGTCGGTTGCCTGTGGTGAATTGATGAGCTATCTACGTTTTCTATTTTCCGCTGCTTAATCATTAGTTATATTTTCAGTTTTGCCCTGCGTGGCTTAATAATGTAAGTTGGTCATAAGATCATACCTTTAGTTATATCAATGAATGAACTATTATTCTATTATCGTTGAGTATGATGTGATATGTATCAATGTTAAGCTGTGTGCACTAGCGTTGATCCTGGGAATAGTGCGGTAAACACAGTGGGTTCGAATCAGTGGATTCGGGTCCTTACAGGTCTATTCCAACATAGTTGTAACCTGATCGGTCTTCTTTGTACTGAGGAGGAGTTGTATGTTGTGGAAAATATAAAATCCACATAGGTTATTTCTCTTTCCTTGCTGGTGGCACTACAAATATAGAGTTGGTTAGTTTCAGATGCATTACTACGGAGTGTGATATAGGATTATTGTGTACTAGTGGGTACCGAAAACTTAAAATCGTGCTTCAGCTTCGCCCCGTCCTTGCCAGAAGTCCCTTCACGAGCTTTGTACACTTTGAACGACCTACGTGATTCCAAAAAGTTAGCCTCAGCCATTCCAGGAGCAATGTACACATTAAACAACCTACAGGAGAGGTATCTATGGAGAAAACATGATTACCTATTGTGTAATTTTGCGATTGGCTTCAAGTCATGGCTGCCGCTCTGTAAGGAAGCAAGGTACATAACCCGGTTCTTTCTTGGTTGAATTATAATTAGAACCTAGTGAATCCTACACAGGTATGTCACCATGGTCATTCAACCTAACTTTGAGTTGCATGTACAGTACAATTCAAAGTATAACAAGTAGTGCAGCACTTACCCCAGGTTGTGGGGTAAAATTATGTATTTTTTATCTTTTTGAGCCACCAATGCCTCATCCACGTATTCATCAACTAATTTTAAATTTTTGTCCATTGTTTACTTTGAGACTATGTGTGGGTCGAGGAAACCCACCAGTTGTTTGTTCTTTTTCGCTTCATGGATCATGTATCTATATATTCAAAAGCAAGAAGTCATATATGTGTGTGTATATATATCGGTATTACACGAATGTAGACTATGATTGCACACGCTTACAATGTCTAGCATCTTATGTGCGCGGCATTGAGGTTGAAGAGATCGAATAAGTCCTTAAAGTCGACTATGAAGAAGCCTCTCGTTGACTGGTTGAACATATGGTTGTGCTTGAAGCTGATCGAGATACTCGATATACGTTGCGACACTGGCTTATTGGCTTGTTCCATATACCAATCATGAAATCTAAGGCTAGCCATGGTAAGGTGTTTAGTCGCTCTCCCATTACTAAAGGCTCTCCTAGCTTGTATAGCCGAGCCAACGATGCAATCGGATAGTCAAGGGCCTTCGTGATCTGCATCGATTGGCCCTTGTCTTGCTTTCTACTAAAGGGAGCCTTCACGAGAGACAAGTGGGCACGATCCCACATAAAGGCCTGTGATGCACAAGGCATGGTAGCCGATTTGGTGGCCTACTGAGGTGTAGAAGGCGACTCCGGGAGTGCGAGTAATTCCGGTGCTAGAGCTTGGGCTTCCAGGAAGATGTCGCTACTAGGCCATTGGATGTATGTGCTAATGGCATCCCCTAGTGTCATGGTCTCGTTGTTTGGGGGCATCTACAGCGTGACAGCCTTGAAAATATGATGTACACTATCCACACTAACCTTCATGGCCTGGTTACTGTGCACTAGCGCCCCTTGACCGGATGGATACACGAGCCCCCAAGCAGACTTAATGGGAACGGAGCCATAGGCAAGCCACACTTGGAGATTGCACCATATGGACTCTGAAACATCTAGGCCCCAAAATTTCATCCTTGGTTTTGGTAATTGATGGCAATCATGTTTTAAAGACAACCAATTTTTCCTTGAGGCTATGAAAAATAGGTTGGTCCTATGAAGAGGTGAAATCATTGAGTCATAAGGAAATTGGAACCTTAAGCAAACAATAAGGTATAAAATTGTAAGGACACTTTTCTAGCTTTTTGCCGATCTAGGTGTTTAGAGAAAAGATCAAGTTGCTAGTATTGGTGCCGTACTATTAAGAGGGAACTTTGGTTAGTAGCTTGAAGATGATCAAGTTTTATGGATCAAATACATGCTCATACATTGGTCATATGTTTTATCCAAAAATTTCCTCTAAAAAAGCTATGAAAACTGCATAGCCGGCACTACTAACCATCTAGGAGCGGTATTGCCGCAAGTGCTATAGTATCGGCCCAAGAGGTCGGTAGTTATTTAATAGAGAGTACATTTTTCGGTGTTGTCCCCAGGCCATCACTACCGACCTACTAGGAGCGGTACTACCGAGAGAACATTTTTGGGTGTTGTCCCTAGGCCGTCACTACTGACCTACTAGGAGCGGATTGCCGCAAGTGCGGTAGCACTAGCCCCAAATGATGGTAGTTATTTTCTAGAGCAATACCTTTTCGGGTAATTTCCATAGCCGACACTACCGCCCATCTGGGAGCGGTATTGCCGCAAGTGCGGTAGTATCGTCCCAGATGAACGGTAGTTCTTTTCCAGAGAGTGTCTAAAATGTGCATTTTTGGGTCTTTGAGGCACTACCGATCCTACATGGGTGGTAGTGCCGGGGGTACTATAGCAACGGCTATTATCTACTATATTTAATACTAGAGTTGACCGTTGAACCTGAGGCCGGCACTACTGGCCCTACATGCACTACTACAGGAATGTATATCACAATCAATTCTTTTCGTCATCACAATCGGTTTTGGTGGTGATACAAAGTCATTAGGTAGTGATGAGGAGGCGCTATCATAGTCGATTTTCGCCCGATAGTGTTAAATTGTCATCACAATCGGTTCTGAGCTAGAAGCATTTGTGATGTTATATGTGGTGTTTGTTCTTTGTGCATCCTCCTAAAAACAGCACAGATTATACACAGTTTGCACCGAAAACAGCATAGATTACACATAGTATGCATATCACATTCACAATATACATAAAAGACAAAACACTTTACAATACACATATCACACATTCGTTCATAATATAGAACAAAAACATACTTAACAGTCAGTACACATATCACATTCACATGATATAATATTGTTTACATATATGGACTAGTAGGAGCATGTCAGATCTCTAAACCTACCGTCCTCCGCTATAACTTCTGTCCAATACCACTGGCATATGTGGTCTTGTAATTTGTTAAAATCTTTGTTTTGTAAGCTCTTGCGGGGATATCGATATTCTGAAAAATAGAAATGAGTGCACTAATTTAAGTTTTAAAATTTGTATTTAAAAGGCTAAGTGTATTATGCATGTACATATACCTTAGGAAAAAGGTATGAGCCGTCAACCGGGATGAGCGTGTGATGCGTGACATAGAAGCCACACAGGTCGTCGTACCCCTGTTAATGACACTATGAACAAAGAAAATCAAATTAAAAGACGAAGAGTAGATGTCAAAGAAAATTAATCATATGCTAGGCACTTGTACCTTGAAGCGGTTCCACTCCAGCTGGTCGCCTCGTTTCTCACCATGTCGCCCTCCTTCAGGAACGTAAGAAAAGAAAACCCTACATACATTGGAGAGATGCCATTGAGGAAAAAAATGAACATACTTAAATACAGGAAGTCTTAGGTTAGAGGAATGTACTTACTTTTGCTAAACAGGCTTGATTGCGTAGGTCATCGGTCTTTTCTCGATCGAGTTAAAAGTGTAGACTTTGTTTTCACTTGAAGCGACGACGAGTAGAACCCAAAGGTTGCTTACTAAATGATATGCAATGCAAGAAAATAAGTTCATATACGGTTTAAGGGCATATAAGTAATTGAACAGTAAAGTAGTACTTACTCCTCGTAATACGAGAATAGAACAAGTCTTTTTTCGCATCAGCCTGTAATGCCTGATTGATATAGTTGGCAAGGAACTCCAATTGAAAGCCTAACCATGGTCGCAGACACTATCTCGGTGTTGACTAACCCAACTGGGTGTTTGCCCACACGGCTCACTGTTGTAAGGATCCGAATCCACTGATTCGATCCCACTGTGTTTACCGCACTAGTCCTAGGATCAACGCTAGCGCACACAGCTTAACATTGGTACATATCACATCATACTCAACGATAATAATAATACTCCATTTATTGATATAGCTAAGTATATGATGTTATGACCAACTTACATTATTAAGCCACGCAGGGCTAGACTTGAAATATAAACTAAGAAATAAGCAGCGGAAATAGAAGACGTAGATGACTCATCAGTTCACCACAGGCAACTAACAAGGCTCGGACCCTAACGACCCGTGTCCTCCTAGAACTCCTCCTTCAACAAAGGTGTAGACTCTACAACTGTTGATTGTTGTTATTTGGCAAGGGTGAGTACTTAAAGCACCCAACAAGTTGTGCACAGAATGCAATTCTATGTATCTATATGCAAGGCTTATTCCAAAGGAAAAGGCTATTATGGCTATTTTGCAATAAGCCGCATTTATGAACAAATACAATAAATAGATTGTAAAGACTGTAAAGCAAATAATAGTAATAGATAGATTCATTATTTCTTAAGTAAACCAAGTTTCCACTTCTAAGTCAAGTTCAACCTTCTTCATGGCAATTCCGCCATCCCAACCAAGTTTTCCATTTAATTAAGCTAACCCTTAACTGTAATTCCCGAGCATTGCTTAATACCGCGAGCACGGCTATCCAAATAGATTTACACTCTGCAGAGGTTATGCACTTTACCAACACGATACAACCATACACCACAAAGGCGAGTGATTATATCAAAGCCTTTACAATGCACCACCTTAACCTGATACTACCCGCTAAGGTTTCAACACTGGTGGGTCTAAAAACCACAACCAGGGCCCCCTCTTGCACCTTGTGAATTACTCCATAACTCGGGAACTCACACTGCCAATGATAGTACCAAACTAAGACATTGTAAATTAATCAACTAGGCTGTCCCATACCAGACATATGGTTGTATGATTAACTCAGGTCAAAGACTTGCAAGGTTAAATCCTTAAGATGATCGAAGAAAGACTTCCACATACCCTCTACCCATCGGGCCCACCTTGGCATACTCGCCCCTCGTCACTTGCCCCAATCTAAGTGATTACCATCCCAGTTGATTACCAAGCACCACGTGCCATCAACAGTTCAATATCGTTGCGTGACATGACTCGCCACTACAACTCAATCTCATTGTGTGATCCCACATGACACACAAGTTCACATCATTGTTACATATTACATTAGTCAAGATTAATCATTGATGATTCATGTACATGTGTTGACGTGGCACGGCTAAGCAACTAATACGATCTAACATTCTATGTTGATTTTAGTATTAACCAACTATAATGAACCAATCTAAGGTGACAATAGATCATGGCATACAATTGACAAGGTAGGGTATATAGATCAAATTGGTAGATTAACTAGATCCCAATTTAATTTGAAACAGTTATATACTTGAAATACTATGCAATAGAGTAAAACAATATAGCAATTTTATAAACATGGGTTCAACATGATCAAAGCACAACTTGCCTTGGAATAGGTTCTGGTCTTGCTCTGAAACATGACCTTAAGTTGACAGATCCTCCTCCGAAGCGTCGCACAATTCAACGTCTACGCGTACCGAAGGAGAAAAGCAAATAAATACTAAAATAGAGAGCAAATGAACTCCAAAAATTAAATAAAATTCCCATTAGTTAGATATCAATTTTACAAATTTTTAGAAATTTGAATCACTCAAATCCGAGTTAAAATGCAAAAGATATAGCCTTTTGAAGTTTGAATAAATATTGAAAATACAGAAAATAGAAAATCCGATTTTCCCGAATTATTTTTATACCGAAAAATCGCATTTATGACGTCAGTGTGACCTCATGATGATGTCAGCATCGCAGAATTTCCAATCGGATTATTTTCCAATGGAAAATACAATTATGACGTCAGCGAAGATCTAGGACCAATCACAAAGCACCACATGCTGTGGTCCATAGACTTGGTCCACAGAACCCCCTCTGGTTCACCGTGGATGCGGTCTGTGGCTCTTCGGCGACTGTGCTGCCACGTGCTTGCGCCCGATTGGCCGCAGCGATGATGCGATCCGGAGCGCACGCAAAGATCTAACGGTCAGCAACCTGCGACCTATACCGACGGCTAGATTCAGATCGGACGGCTACCGATACCCAAGCCAACCGCTGTGCACACCGAGACGTGGCACGATCCGAAGCGTTCGCTAGCGATTCGACGGCTCTCGAGTCCCCGATGTAGATGGCGGCACGACGGCGCACTCCTTGCCGGACTTGAAGACGAAGACCCCAGTGACAGCGCAGCGGTGCTCCCCGACGACCAAGAAGTAGCAGCGCGAACGCATCCTGACACGACGATCTCAGATCCAGCACCCAAGTGGCGAAAGACATCTCGACGGCAGCACCACGGCAAGAAACGAGCGGCGGCGCTCGCGACAAACTATGCCGAGCTCCTAAGCATGAACAACAGTGACTTTCGCAAAAGCAATCCGATCAAAAGATGCGGCGTCGAACGATGAACCTCGAGGTACCTTCCCCCCTTAAATAGCCTCGGTACGCGCGCATAAAGCAAAACCCTAGGACCACACGGTGGCGGAGTCCGACTCGGACAGGACAACGGCGCGCTTCGAGTCCTGCGCAGAGATGACAACTGTCAACCGTCCGATCGGCGATCAACGGTCACGATTTCCTGCAACGTGGCACCATCTAAGCCGAACGCAAAATCCAACGGATACACTCATTAGGGTTTCTACCACGCCGTCAACCACCCGATCTTGATCCAACAAACCACAATCAATGTCCTAGAACCTGGGCCTTGCGTGAACAGTGTTGGGCTTCGGCCTAGTACTGTTCACTCGATTTTCAGCGATTTACTATTTAAAATAATTCTAGAAATTTATTTAATTATTTTTAGGCAAATAAAATATCAGGAGAAACCCCAGAAAAATCTCAAAAATACTTTGAGACCTTTTGAACTTAAATAAAATATTTTTGGCAAAACTTTATTTTAACTTTGCATAATTATAATTAGTTTTCACAAAAGACCAATATACTTAATTTAAAATTAATTCAAATAAATCCAAAAAAATCAAATAAATTCCAAAAAATTACAAAAGGCACAAATAACATTAAAATAATATTTAGGGCAATTTTTGGGATTTTACAACTGCCTCATTATCCTGCAACACGTTTCAAAAGTTAAAAAACATAATACAAAATCCTATAACAGTCATAGGCTCATGCTGTATGGTGCGATACTTGCAACGTCCAGGATAGTATAGTAGAAATATCGATGGCTTTTAGGTTGTACAAATGGAAGAGATCCTCAAAACTAACTGGGAATGTCCCATGTTCCTCGTGGTGGAAATGTCCCCCTCGATACATCACATTGAAATCGACGTGGCGCTCAGCCTCATTCGCCTTGTCAATGTACCATCTATGGAGCAAGCGAGTGCACATACCTAGAATGTTCAATTTGTTGCTAGGGACAAAGGGCTTTCCATGTATGTGTACCCCTTATAATCTCAAGGGGGGCTCTGTGGCCTTTGTCAACTTTGCTTTCTCGACAAGAGTCTTCGAGGTTAGGACAAGGGGCTTTCCATGTATTTTAGAGGGCGTTGTGGCCTCTGTCAACTTTTCCTTCTTCATAGAAGGAGTATCCGAGGTCTCCTGTGGCTATTTGGTTGTCGTGCTAGTCCTTTTGGGCACCAGCTCTACACTCTGCATAGGAGTCGACTTGGACGGAGGAATCGTCATGGAGGTGGGAGCAGGAGCAAGTGCAGGCATGATAGGAACCTACAAAGCACATGCATATGTATCATGTTGTAATACTAGAATGATCGAGAAGACATGGGGGATTTTTACCTTCAGTAGCATGACACCTGTCGTGGGCCACTTGATGAACGACATCCGTGCTTGCCCGAGGATGGTGATATCTTTGTTTGGGGGGAACTCCAGCACATAATATAGGAAGTCTTCGTGAACAAAGTCCACCTGCACCCTCATGTAACCCTTCCCCAAAGGGTTACCATACACCGTAGTAGTCTCTTTGCATGGAAATGCAACCCCATAACCAGCCTCAACGGGAAATCCGTCTTCCGTCATGACGAGCTGGCATTTGACAGACGCCTGCAAGAAGTGCACAACATGGTCAGAAACATTGTTTAGCTTACTCTTATACCTTTAAGTCAGAAAAAATGTTACCTTCAGCTAGGGACCGGCCTGATCATTTTTGGAAGCGCAGCTAATATGGCAGGGCACAAGCCTTTCTACGAGTGGCGAGGCCATCTGACTCTGACTCAGGGAGATCATTGCCATCATCTCAGCCCTCAGGTGCTCCACACGTGCCAGCATCTCCTCCCTCATCTCCTCCTGCAGCCCCTCTTCCCTTAGCTCCTATAACATCCCAATTTTTGCATTTCATGAATTTAATATGCATTTCATATTTTTATGAATTTTTAGGAATTTATTTGAATTAATTTGTATTTATTGATTTATGGCTTATTTATAAAGTTAGTAGGAAAATGAGTAAAGTCTAAATAAACTTTTGCTAGAAATATTTTATTTCAGTTCCAATTGCCCTAAAATATTTTCTGGAATTTTCTTAGAATTTTTCTGATATTTTTCCTATTTTATTTGGCTATTTCTAATTTCTCGTATTTATTTTATTCGAAAAAGTTTTTAAAATTTGTTTGAATAGTTCTGGGCTGAGCACAGTAGACCCAGCCCATTCTTTGCACACCACTGACCTACACAGCTCGCCTCGTCGCAAAACCCTAGCCGCTCGAGATCCACACCATTGGTTTGTGATCTCGTGGTTGAGCATGAGCCGCATCATCGCCACGCTTCGTGCCGTCAATCTACTACCACGTGGACACGTGGGATAGCGCCACGTCAACTCGTCGAATCCTAACTGAATCGCCATCGCACCATCATATCTCTGCGGGAATCAAAGTTTGTTTGTGGCCATTTCTCGTCTACCGAGGGGCTATAAATACCCCGTGTCTGTGTACGAGGATCGCCATTGGACGCTGCATGTTTTGCCCCAAGAATCGCCGGATGAGGTGCTCACATTGTGAAGTTCTTGCTTCCCTTCATTGCATAGGTGTGCCGTCGCCTTTCTTCGCCGAATCTTCACCGCCATCATGTCTCAGGTCAAGGCGAAGCCACCTCTAAGTAGCTCGCAACGAACCGGTTCAGTTCTACTACTTCACCTCGCTAGAGAAGCGTCGTGACACTACCAAGGAAGTTGTCTTGCTCCGCGCTGATGAGAACTCCCCGCTGAGCTTCGTCGCCATCGTCGATCTTCACGAAGCTTCTACAACTATCAGATCAGCCTCGATCGGTGCTGGTAAGGCTGTGTGTCGTAACCCCGTAGAACCCCATCACCGTTCATTATTGTCAATCATGACCATTGGATCTAGATGTAGAACCCCATCACCGTTCATTATTGTCAATCATGACCATTGGATCTAGATCTGACCACTTATAGTTAGCCACGTGGAGGTAGTGTTATCTCGCCAAGTGTCTACGCCGTAGATACTGTATCGCCAGATCTAAACCGTCGGATTTGAACCGTACGGGCGTGATCGCAACACGCATCGAGCCAGTCCCGTGCTACCACGTGTAGCACGAGGACTGAGGAGTCATCGCCACTAACGTCGACGATGATGTCACCACGGTCAGTCCCACTATCAGAGGCTGCAGGCCATAGACCAAATCTGTCGTGCGCACGCTCTGTCATGTGGACTAAGTCCATGCACCCACACGCGTGTGGTGCCAACATTGCGCCACGTGTCGCGCTGCAATGCAGCCGCGTGTCCAATGACGTCAGCGTGACGTCATAAATCAATTTTTCGTAGAAAATATTTGGCCAAAAATCAATTTCTATGCTGACATCAGCATGACATCATAAATGTTTTTTTCCAGTATAAAAATAATTTAGTTAATTCAGATATTTCAATTTTTTTGATTTTTCTTTTATTTCAATCTTTAACTTTCTCGTTCTTGCTCATATGAACTCCGTTTGAGGTGATTCTAGTTATTAAAAATTTGTAAAATCGAGCTCTATTTACTGGTGAATTTTATTTAATTTTTGGAATAGAATTTTCTCTCTGTTTTTGGTATGTATTGCTGTATCGCTCGTTTCTCATAGACGTTGAGGTACCCAGTGAGTTCTTGATCGAGGAGCCAGCACAAGAACCAGGCCTTGGGCAGAATCCAGAGCTCTTTGAAGGCAAGTTGTGCTTTGATCATGTTGAACCAAAGATTTAAACATTATATTGTTTCAACGTATTGCATACTAATTCAATTACTACTTGTTTCAATTATATTGGGTATAGTTATTCATCCAATTGTGATATATCCACATTTCCATATTGTATTTCATATTTCATATTAGTTGTTAGCTAATTGCCAATGTGGGTAGCTAGAACGCATGTAGTGTGCTCAGCCATGCAACGAGTCAACATTTTATGTGAAAATGGTTAATCTTGCTTAGTAAATTATGAAACATGTTTATTAACTTGTGTGTCGGGTGTTCTCACACAATGTTGTTGTTGTTGATGGCACCTGGTGCATGGTTCATGGTAATCAACTGGGGTGGTAAAATGATTTAGACTGAGGCATATGGCAAGAATTTGAGGTGGGCCAATGTGGCATTTGAGCGATCGCATTGTTTTTAACGTAAATGGATGGTATATTGGTAATGGTGAATTTTTGGTTAGTCTTGGCTTGGTCAACCTAAGGACTTAACCTTGCAAGCATTTGACCTGAGTCAATCATGCAACCACATATCTGGAATGGGACAGACCTAGCTGATTAATTTGTTATGTCTAGGTTTTGGTACTATTAGTGGTGGTGTGAGTCCCGGGATGTGGTAACCAGTCCTCGCACAGGTAGTCTCACATGGCGCAAGAGGGGGGCCCTAAATGTGGTAACCTATCCCACCAGTGTTGAAACCTTAGCGAGTAGTACTAGGTTTAGACAGAGGATTGTAAAGGCTTTGTCGTGATCTCTCTGCCGACACACCAAAGGATGTGTGTTAATACCTTGCAACAAGAGATGATCACGTCATGTGGGTAAAGCGCATAACCTCTGCAGAGTGAAAAATTTATTCGAATAGCAGTGCTCGCGGTATTGAGCAATGCTCAGTAATTACGGTCAAGGGTTAGATTTTATTAAAATGAATTAGGGATGGAGGTTGTATGCCTATGGAAGTTTGGAATTTGATTTAAGGTTGTGAGTTGGTTTATTTGGGAAATAATTGAGAAATTTATTATTGTTATTTTTTATTTTACTATCTTTACAATCTATCTATGTTGTTTCTTCATAAATGCTGCTTTGTTGCAAATTGACCATATTAGCCGTTCCTTTGGAATAAGCCATGCATATAGTATGATAGACTTGCATTCTATGCATAACTTGTTGAGTGCTTTAAGTACTCATCCTTGCCTACAACCAAATCACCAATTCATGAGATGTCTACACCTTCGAAATATTCCACGAGGAGGCGAATATCTAGGAGTTGAACCTTGTGAGATGCCTGTGGCATGTTGATGGGATTCATCGATGTTCTTCATTTTGCTACTGTTTATTTACTTTATTCAGAGCCATCGAGGCCTAATAATTGTAAGGCTAACCCTAAGGTCGTTCAACTATGTCTTATTTAATATATGAAGTCTTTTGTTATGTTTTTGATGTGTATGATTGTGATATTCATCCATGTTGAGACTGTGTGCTCTAGCGTGATCCTGGACTAGTGCAGAATACACAAAAGGTCTAGATTTGCATATTCAGGTCTAGACAGAGGTGGTATCGGAGCCATACTGACTATATGGTCTTTGCCCTAGATATATTTGTCGTCTCTTTAGGCCCTTCAAAATTATTTTTTTAATTAAAACTCAACTGGAAAGAATAATATGTTCTTAACTTATCTTATTCTTTTATTCTTTCCCCTTGCTAAAAATTCTTTCTCTTTCCCTTGCTGGATCGAACTGAAATCTTACCTAAGCTATTCTGAATAGAAAATGATATACCACAACTTAGGAGGAAGCACTAAGAGCCTACTGCTACCCTGAAGATCATGAAGAAAGTAATCGTCGAGCTCTAGGAAGGGTGGATCGATGAAGTGCTCCAGAAGCCAGAAGACCCAATGCTTCGAATAGCCAATTGAGACTTATGTGTGGGTGTCGTGTTTGCTTAAGATAGTGGTGTTGCCCATGTAGGCGGTAGTTTGAGTGCTTAGGTTGAATTGGTTCTTTCTAGATTGCTGGGTGTGCAGTATGTGTTGCATAGTTCTTATGCTTTTGTAAGGAACCATACCAAGTTATTAATATTGGTTGCTTATGTTGTTGGGTTAAACTTACCTCCCCTGCATTAAGATTCTTGAACCGTACCTATGCTATATTCCCTCTCCTCTAACCCTGTGAAGCAATCAGCAGATGGTGCAGACCCGTGGTAACGATGGAGGTAACGTAAGTGGTACCCGATCCAATGACAACCTTAATGAAGAAACATTCCCCCAATCATCGCCGTCAGTGGACATGCAGAACTTGGGACCTTTTCTTGCTGCTCAGACCCAGTTGATGCATTCAATGGTGCAGCAAATGCAGAATATGACTAATCAAGCCAATGCCAACAATGTGTCTCGAGCTATTGCCAATGGTCCTTGTTCCTACTCAATGTTACCAGATTTCATAAGGACTCATCCGCCGATATTTTTTGGAAATATTTCACCTTTGGAAGTGGATGATTGGCTTAAGACCATCGAGAGGAAGTTACTCATTGCTCAATGTAAAGGTAATGAGAAGGTCATGTATACTTCTTGTCTGTTGGAGGGAATTGCTGCCGAATGGTGGAAGAAATTTTGTGTTGTCCATGAAGACCCACAGAATATCTCTTGGAATGAGTTCGAAATCGTTTTTCGTCATCTCTTTGCTTCGCCAGAGGACAGTGTGGTCACAGTGAATTCAGAGAAGAATGCTACCCCAACACCTTATGTGAGATCTAAAAGTTGTTCTTTGAAGTGTTATTAACCAAAAAAGTCAGAAGATCGTGAGTGCATTCGTTGTGGAGAAATAGGACATACCGCTGATGAGCATGCAATCAATTGCTCTAGCTGTGAAGGAGGTCATTCTCTTGGAGATTGCCCCATGAGCAATATCACATGCTACCTTTGTGAAGGTCAAGACCACTGCCCAGCTCAATGTCCCTTGCATTCAATAGTTATCATCGTGACACAACGTCAGCAGGATAATTTCTGAGTCTCAGTTGATCAAGGTATGGCGAAAGGTCATAGAATGTTTTCTGCATGTACTATGTCGCTTGAAGAGTTAAAGAAGAAGTACTCCAACCCTATTAGCCCACCTCAGAACAATGATAAGCTGTCATCACCAACAGCATGTGTCTTGTATGGTGAAGAAGGTCATTTGGCTAGGAGATGCCCTAAGAATCAACAAGCGATGATTCACAGGAAGAGCAACATTGTGTGCTTCAATTGTTGCCAGAAAGGCCATTATGCTAATCGATGCGCATAGAAAGGTCGAGCATTTCCTGTTGCTCCACCTATTCCAAATGTCACCTCAGTCAAGTACATAACACCAAGAGTGAGCGATGCAGTTGCAAGAGCAGCTTATCCAGAAAATCAGTTGAAGAAGAGGCGTTTGAATAAAGACACTACCCTGGTCAACAAATGCTCAAGGAAAAGAGTTTGCCCTAAACTTGGTTATACCTGCTACAAGCCTAGGCATTTTGCCAATAATTGCCCTCAGAAGAAAGTGATCACACCGGTTCATGTCAATCTTAACTCCACTCCTGTCAAAACTCTAGTGCCAACGCTAAATCAAGGAAGTCTAGAACAATGATTTTATTTTGCACAATGTCCTAACTCTATTTGTATACAAAGGTGATTGGTTGAGAAATCCATGTAAAGATTTCCTCGTTTAAAGAAATAAAATAAAGATGCTTGACATGTTGGCATGTGAATTTTTGGAATAAAGGCATTATGATAAATGAAGAGTCAGGTGTTTCTTTGCGTATTCACCCTGTGTTGATGGTTCACCTAAAAAAGATGTGTGCGTTAGGATGGTCAGATCAATGGTATTCAGAATGAAGCTTGTCAGCCCATAAGATTTGTCATTGTCAAGAAGTACTCAGTTAATGCTCGATCTAACCTAGGATGTTTGGAAGTTCAGTTGCTTTTTGATGGAGTAGAGTTCCAAGCAAATCATACTGTGTTGGGTACCCAGACATTAGATGATATCCTCAGAATGGATTGGTTATCCAAACACAAAGCTGTGTTGGATTGTGGTAAAAGAGTTGTGTTAGTTGAAAGCTCTAAAGGAGAGAAAGTGGAATTTCAAGCGACCGCAGTTCGCAATGATCAAATGATGGTTAATAATGTTAAAGCTGTTAGTTTAGAAGATGTACCAGTTGTCAGTTGTCGGGATCCAAATATGCAAATCAGACCCTCTGTGTATTCCGCACTAGTCCAAGATCATGCTAGTGCACACAGGCTCAACATTGATGAATATCACAATCATACTTAATGGTAATATAATAAAGACTTCATCAATATTAAATACAACTGTTGGACGACCTTATGGTCAACCTTACATGATTACGCCTCGCTGGGCTAACACTGAAAGTAATTAAATAGCAGCGCAAAAAAACACAAGCGTAGAAACCCTTCAATCTACCACAGGCAACTAACAAGGTTCGTACCCTAGTTATTTGCCTCTTTCAGATACTCTTCCTCAAAAGCAGGTGTTGCTTCTTCTCCAACTGGTGATGTTTCGTTGCAAGGGGGTGAGTACATAAAACACTCAACAAGTTGCGCATAGAATGCAAGTTGAATATACTATATGCATGGCTTATTACAAAGGATAGGCTGACATGGTTATTCTGCATAAAGAGCACATGTAAAGGAATAGCATAAATAGATTGAAAGACAATAAAAATAATAATAACCATAATACATTTTCCATTCGTTTTCCAATAACCAACTCATAACCTTATTCCACATTTCAACATCCATAACCACATTTGTTTTTAATAAAATCTAACCCTTGACTGTAATCACCTAGCAATGCTCAATATCGCAAGCACGGCTATTCGAATAGGTTTTACACTCTGCAGAGGTTATACACTTTACCCATAAGATACAACCATACACCACAAAGGAGAGTGATTATAACAAAGCCTTTCCAATGCCTATCTAAACCTAGTACTATCCGCTAAGGTTTCAACACTGGTGGGACTGGTTACCACAACCAGGGCCCCCCTCTTGCGCCATGTGAGCACACCCGTGCGAGGACTAGTTACCACTACCCGGGCCTCAAACCACCACAAATAGTACACAAGTTTAGACTCAAGAAATTAATCAGCTATGTCTGTCCCACAACAGATATGTGGTTGTATGAATGACTCAGTTCAAATTCTTGCAAGGTTAAGTCCTTAATTGACAAAGGCAAGACTAACTAAAAATCATCATACCATGAACCAACCATTATCAAAAAAAGTAATGCGATCACCCAATTGCCACATTGGCCCACCACAAATGCATGCCACTTGCCTCAGTCTAAATCATTTAACCACCCCGGTTGACTTACCATGCACCACGTGCCATCAACAACAACAATATTGTGTGACAACACCCGACACACAAGTTAATAAACATGTTCCATAATCATTAAGCAAGATTAACCATTTTTACACAAAATGATGACTCGATGCACGACTAAGCATTCTACTTGCGTTCTAACTAACCACATTGGCGATTATAGCTACCAATTAATATTAAACCATTCTAGGGTGACAAATGAGATACAGCATACGACATGACAAGGTGGATGTAACTCAAGGTGGACAATAACTAATCCCAACATATTTGAAACAACGATACTTGAATTTAATATGCAATACATGGAAACAATATAATATTTAAAGCATAGGTTCAACATGATCAAAACACAACTTGCCTTCAAACAGCTCTGACTCCTGCTCTGGACCTTGCTCGAATGCTGCCACCTCAACCACAAACTCACCGGGCAACTCCACATCTACGTGTAACAAGCGAGAAAGCAATAAATAGCAAATACAGAGAGCAATATCAACTCCAAAAATTAAATAAAATTCAGCATTAAATAGAGCATTATTTTTAAAAAAATTAGAAACTGGAATCACCTTAATCGGAGTTCAAATGCAAAAGATAAAGCTATTCAAAGTTTGGAATAAAAGATAATTCCGAAAAATAGAAAAACTGAATTAACCGAATTACTTTTACACTGAAAAATAGCATTTATGACGTCATGCTGACGTCAGCACTGAATATGATTTTCAGATAATTATTTTTCGAAAGAAAAATGATATATAACGTCAGCGGACACGTGGCCCAATCGGGTGCTGACACGCGGCACAACCACGATGCAACACGTGTCACTGGCGTATGGACTCGGTCCACAGCAGGCGCTAGTCCACGGTGGACCGGTGGCACTGTACCCGTGCACCGGCTGATGTAAGCATAAACGTGGCAACATTGGATTGATGATACATGGCACAGATTCAACAGACGCGATTAAAACACGCAGCGATGACGATCTCGACCGTTCATTTCAGATCGGATGGTGGAGATCAAAGGCGATGACGTCAGCGAAACCAGCGGCGGTGATGCCTCGGTTTTTGCACGACACGCGACAGCACAGGACTAGCCCGGCACGCGATGCGATCTCGACCGTTCGGTTTGAATCCGACGATCCAGATCTGACGACACAGTGACATCAGCGGGGAACACACAGCACAATCTGAACCGACCGACGTGGATCCAACAATCACAGCACACGAAGCTATTTACTGTAGATATGGCGACGTGGCTTTATCCTTACCGCTGGTTGCAGATCCAACGGTCCTCAAGCTTCGGTACTCGGCGATGGCGTGTGGCGATGAAGGCTTGCCGGAGACGACGACGACGACACAGCCGATGATGTTTCCAAAGGTCTTCGCCGACATCTTCTGACACGTTCGAAGCGGCTCGGTGAGGGCAACACTACAGTTACCTTGGTGATGGCGGAAGTGGATCGTCGGCGACGGAACGAGGCAAACACTCATGGCAGCACCAAGCGCAACTATGACGAGCTTTTGTGGGTGAACGGTGGTGGCTCGAGATGCATACGCTAAGTCTACCAATGCATCTCGGGGTACGCAACACAGGAGTAGCGGCATCACATTAAATATGGCCTCAGTGTGCGCGAAACGAGACGTAAAAGAACTTCGAGAAACATGGGATCCGATGGCATGGCGGATTCGGACAAGCTGACGTGGCGCGATCACGACTGTCCATGCGAACTCGATCCGACAACCCACAACGAACGGCGACGCGGTGCACTCGCAGCCGTTGGATCAAAATCCAATGGTGCGCGACTAGGGTTTCACGGAGCGGGTTACACGTGCTGACACGGGCTGGGCTGCGCGCGAGGAAACGAGCCAGCCTATTGTGCTGCGGCCTGGCACTATTCACATTGATTTATAAATCATTTTTGAAATAAAACAATTCATATAAATAAACAAAGCCAAAATACCAGGAAAAGTCCCGAAAAATTCCAGAAAATACTTTGGGACATTTCAAACTCAAATAATATATTTGCAACAAAACATCATTAATACTTTTATCTGAATAATTAAAAGATAGCAAAAGGCACCATTCAATAAATACAAAATGAATTAATTAGAATCCCAGAAAATTCCAATAAAAGGGAAAAACACATTAAAACCAATAAAACAAAATTTGGAATGTTAGAAACCTCCCCCCCTTAACAGAATCTCGACCCCGAGATTTAGGGCGGACTAAGGAATAGGTTTGGAAATTCTAACTTTAGATCCTCCTAACGCTCCCACGTAGCCTCGCTTTCGGAATGATTGCTCCACTGCACTCTACAGAAACGCACTAACTTGCTTTGGGTTCTGCGATCAGCTACATGCAGAATCTTGATTGGCTGCTCCTTGTAGGTTAGATCCTCTTGCAATTCAATTGATTCCAGTAGCATCTGCTCTGCGAGTACTCGAAGGCACTTCTTCAATTGAGACACATGGAACACATCATGCATTCCTGCCAACGACTACGGCAATTCCAACTGGTATGCAACCTTTCCTCTGCTACTCAATATTTTAAACGGACCAACATTTCTTGGTGCAAGCTTCCCTTTGACATGAAACCTTTTTACTCCCTTGAGAGGGGTCACTCTGAGATACACGAAATCATCACGCTCAAAACTCAACTCTCGGCGGTGATTATCAGCATAGCTCTTCTGCCTTGACTGGGCAGTCTTCAACCTTTCTCTAATCATAATGATTTGCTCTTCGGTCTCCTTTAAAATATCTGGTCCAAAAACCATACGCTCCCCCATCTCATTCCAATTTAGCGGGGTACGACATGATCGACCATACAAGGCTTCAAACGGTGACATTGGCAAACTGGTCTGGTAACTGTTATTATAGCTGAACTCAACATATGGCAAACATTTATCCCACGTTGCAGCATAAGCTAAAGCACAAGCTCTCAACATATCTTCCAAAATCTCATTGACTCTCTCAGTTGGACCATCTATTTGAGGATGATAAGCTGTACTGAAATTCAGGTGAGTTTCCATTGCTTGATGCAACTTATTCCAAAATCTTGAGGTGAATTGCGTACCTCTGTCTGACACTATTTTCTTCGGTACTCCATGCAAACACACAATCCTTGACATATACAATTCTGCCAAATGATCTCCTGAATATATGGTCTTTACGGGTATGAAATGGGCGACTTTGGTCAAACGATCAATTACGATACATATTGAATCATATCCACTCTGGATCCTAGGTAAACCGGTAATAAAATCCATACCGATTTCCTCCCACTTCCATTCAGGTACTTTCAATGGTTGCAACAAACCCGCTGGCCTTTGATGCATTGCCTTCACTCTCTGGCATATATCACACAAAACGACATGCTCAGCAACTTCACGCTTCATATTAGGCCACCAAAATCTTACTTTCAAATCCTGATACATCTTTGCACTTTCTGAATGAATCGAGTACTTCGAGTCATGATCTTCCTCAAGAATGATCCCAAATAAAATTTTCCCCTAATCAAAATTATCCCAACAAGCCCACAGATAAATCAATCAAGAGGAGCACGTTGCTCTGCAAGCTCGGTATGACCGAAGGGTCTCTGGTATGACTGGATAGAGGGCGGTATAAATGGGATCAAGAACAGTAGGAAGAACAGAGCAAAAACAGCACGAACTCAAAAGCTAATTTGAGGAATCTTTTGATCGGTTGGACAAAAACTCACGAAACTTGGTAGATGTGATCCTAAGGATGTCAGGAACTTATTCGAACCTTCAATCGCAAGGATTGATGTCAAATATATGACCTTTTTCACTTTGAAGGAAGAATACACCAAGTTTGAGCAAAACTCGAGAACTTGATCTTGAACTTGCTCGTGGAGTTTTGATGATCAAGATAACCTTGGATAACCTTCCACACATCACAGAAAGCAACAACACAAGTCCAAAACCCCTTAAACACGATCTAAAAAAATGATTCACTCAAACACACAAGATCGGTTTTTGCAAGAAAAACTCATGGATTGCCTAGATGATTGAGGTAAGTTAGGAAGGAGATTCATCAATCAACATCCTTTGCACAATAATCAAAAGCATGTAGAAGGAGAGGAGGCAAATCCAAATTACATTAATGTAAATTGCAAGAATGTAAGTGTGGAATTTAAATACCGAATTTAAATGTGTAAAATGAATTCAAGCATAAGAGAAAATAATTTGCATTTCTGGAAGAGAAGTTTACAAAGCCTCAAAACAAGGTAGGCAAAAAGCTCAAAGGAGTCAAAACCTCTAAAACCTTCAGGAGGAGGAAGGTTACCCCTCCCCCTCTATTTATACTACTCTTGAGTCACCTTCTACCCTTGATAAATTCCTTCTACCCTAAGGACCACCATCAAGGGCTAAGAATGACTCCCACACATAGCCATACAAGCTAGACCTGCCACTCTATCACCTAGACCACGATCCGACGGCCCTCCTTGATCCGAGCAACTCCTAGCTAGTATCTCAACTATTCCTTGTCTTCTAGGTTCGCAGCGACTCCGTCTCCAATCATCCTCCAGCGATCTTCGACCGTTTGGACCTCCGGTGCACCTCGTCTAGTCCCAGTCATCGTTCGCCACACCATGACCTAGCACCGTCGTCCTGCACCCATCAAAAACAAGGAAAACCCATCACATAGCAATATCCAACAAAGATATGCAATAATCATCCAATTGCAAAAATCAATTCTCACATCGCTCATGAAGTCGGCACTACCGACCACTGTATCGACTTCATCGAGTTGCCACCGTCGAGTAGGATCCTCGCTCGAGTAGTAACTCGACCACTGTATCGACCGCATCGAGTCTATCGACCACATGTCCAACTCGATACCAAGTCTATCGATGTCGGGACCCGAATTTGCAAATCCGGACCCTCTGTGTATACCGCACTAGTCCAGGATCACGCTAGTGCACAAAGGCGCAACATAGATGCTATCATAGTCGTACACAGCGAAATATAGCATAAACTTCAATGATTAATAATAACTGTTGTCTTACATGAATAATGCCTCACAGGGCTTAAATAAAAAGTATCAATGAAAAGCAGCAGAAATAGAATAAACGCAGTGGCGCTCCAGTTCGCCATAGGCAACTGACGAGGCTCGGACCCTAAGCATTCGCATCCATATAATCCTCCTCCACGAAGGGCGTAGATTCCTCCTCTTCTGAAGTTGTTGTTGTTGGGGTGAGTACATAAAGCACTCAACAAGTTGTGCACAATAATGCAAGTCTAATATTCTATATGCTTGGCTTAATCCAAAGGAATGGCTAATAAGGGTATTTTGCAATAAAGCAGCATTTAACAAGACTACAATAAATAGATTGGAAAGCAGTAAAACAAATACAGTAATTAATAAATTCAGCATTTCTGAAGTAACCAAGTTTCTCAATCCTAAATTATTTTCCACCTTCCATGGCACCTTGCCATCCCAATAGGTTTTTGTTTAACAAAAGTCTAACCCTTAACTGTAATTCCCAAGCATTGCCCAATACCGTGAGCATGGCTATTCGAATAGATTGTACACTCTGCAGAGGTTATGCACTTTACCCACACGATACAACCAAACACCACCAAGGCGAGTGATCATAACAAAGCCTTTACAATGCTACACCTAGACCCAGTACTGCTCGCTAAGATTTCAACACTGAAGGGTTAAACCACCACAACAGGGCCCCCCTCTTGCGCCATGTGAGTTAAACCGTAACCCGGGACTCACTATTCACCACGACGAAGATCAAATCTAGGTTTCACAAATTATTCACTAGGCTGTCCCATTCCGACATGTGGTTGCAAGAAGGACTCGGGTCAAAGGCTTGCAAGGTTAAGTCCTTAAAGTGATTAAGGCAAGACTTCCACATACCCCCGCCAACCCCGCCCACCTTGGCACACCGCCTTGCCACTTGCCCCAATCTAAAATCATTACCACCCCGCTTGATTACCAAGCACCACATGCCATCAACATTTTAATCTAGATGTGTGACCTTCTCGCCACGACAACTTGATATCACGGTGCGACAGCACATGACACACCAATTCATAAACATTGTTCCATATTCCATTAGTCAAGATTAAGTATCAACATTCGGACACATGTGATGACGTGGCATGGCTAAGCAATCTATGACGGTCTAACTAGCCCATGTTGATTATCAATATTAACCAACTATAGTTCCACATCCTAGGGTGACAAATAGATCATGGCATATAATTGACAAGGTATGATTTAATTCAAATAGGCATATTATCTAATTCCCAGATTAATTGAAATCATTTATACACATAAATTATCATGCATAAAGTTTAATAGACAAAATAGCAATTAGGTGAAAATTAGGTGCAACATGATCAAAGCACAACTTGCCTTGGAGTAGGTGCTGGTCTTGCTCTGTGCTTGGGTCTTGAAGCGATGAATCTTCCTCTGGATCACCAAGCAGTTCAACGTCTACGCGAAACGATGCCAAAATAGCAAATAAACACCAAAACAGAGAGAAACCAAACTTCAAAAATAAAATAAAATTCACTAATAAATAGATCTTGATTTTACAAATTTTTAGAAATTTGAATCACTCAAATCAAAGTTAAAATGCAAAAGATATAGCCTTTTGAAGTTTGAATAAATACTGAAAATACAGAAAATAGAATAACCGATTTTTCAGAATTATTTTTCTATTGGAAAAGATCTTTATTGCGCAACGGCGACGTCACCGACTCGGACCAATCGGCGCCGACCGTCGCTCGGTCCATGGACTCGGTCCATGGGACCGCTTCTGGTCCACCGTGGACGTGGCCCACGGCGCCTCGCGCCACTCGCCCGACACGCGGCGCACATCGACTGGCTACAACGCCGCCCGTGCCGATGCTCAACACGCGGCGCACATCTGGGCGACGATCCAACGGCTAACGCTCTAATGCACACGCGACGCGATCTCAACCGAACAAACCTGATCCAACGGCCGACGCTTACCCGAGCCGTTTACTGTTCTTACCGAGACGTGGCGCGATGAAGCTTCCCGACGAAGATGGCAGCACGGCGGCGGTCTGGCACCGGAGCGGAGGACGACGACCACCCCAACGGCGTTCCAGCGCGACTCCGGCGGGATGAAGTGGCTACCCCGATGCGGCTTGACGCGACGAGCCCGGATCTGGAACCGATTCGGCGAACGGCGGCTTGACGGAGACGCAAACTAAAGAAAACGACCGGCGGCGCTACGAAAAACTGCGGCGAGCTCTCATCGCAGCGGCGGCGACTCGACGGCGAAGACTAGAGCGGCCGAAGCGCAAGGCGATGAGGAACCTCGGGTGCAGCCACGCTTTTATAGCCTCGGCATGCACGCTAAAGCGGCAACCCTAAAATCACGCGGCGGCGGCGGCAAAGCGGCGGATTCGAAACCGAATCGGAGGCGATGATCGCGGTCCGTCCGATCTGCGATGAACGGCTATGATTCCTCCGAACGCGATACGATCCGATCCACTCTTTCCAAAATCAACGGATGCGATCGATCTTTCCAAAACAACGCAAGGAATCCTCACGCGCGATCTTGATCCAACGGTAGAAGGCGCTAGGGTTTCGCGAAGGAGACGGCCGTCCGATCTGGATCCAACGGTCACGCGCTGGCGGCGCGGCGGCCGACGGGCCGCACCGCGATGGGCAGCAAGACGACGATCTTGGGCTTGGCCCGATCTTGCTCCAAGATTTTTCAAAAGCTTTTGATTTAAAATAATTCTTGAAATTAGATTAATTCATTTAAGGCAATTAAAATATCGTGAAAAATCCAGAAAATTCTCATAAATACTTTGAGACATTACGAGCTCAAATAAAATATTTTTGGTAAAACTTTATATTAACTTTATCTATATATACATTTAGTTTTCACTAAAGGTTCAATATACTTAATTAAAATAAATTCAATTAATTTCTGGAAAAATCCAATAAATTCAGAAAATCACCAAAATGCACATAAGTGAAATTATAGGCCAAATTTTGGGTTGTTACAAACCTCCCCTTAATGTAATCTCGACCAGAGATTGAAGGTTGACTAGGAATAGGTTTGGAAATTCGACTTCAGATCCTCTTCACGCTCCCAAAGTTGCCTCATTCTCGGAATGGTTGCTCCATTGAACCTCGCAAAGCGAATCGACTTGGTCCTGGTCTTGCGGTCCATAACATCCAGGATTCTGATTGGTTGCTCCTTGTAGGTCAGATCTTTCTGCAATTCAATCTCTCCCAAAGGTGTCTGCTCTGCTGGCACCCGAAGACACTTCTTGAGCTGAGACACATGGAACACATCATGCACGCCTGCTAGTGACTGCGGCAATTCCAACTGATAAGCAACCTCCCCTCGACGGCTCAAAATTTTGAACGGTCCAACATATCTTGGGGCAAGCTTTCCTTTAGCGTGGAACCTTTTAACTCATTTTAGAGGGTAACCTAAGATACACGAAATCATCGGGTTCGAAACTCAAATCACGGCGTCGATTATCTGCATAACTTTTTTGTCTTGACTGCGCGATTTTCAACCTGTCTCTTATCATGGCAACTTGCTCTTCAGCTTCCTTAAGAATATTAGGGCCAAATATCATACGCTCCCCTGTCTCATTCCAATTCAGTGGGGTACGACAGGCACGACCATATAAAGCTTTGAATGACGACATCTGCAAACTAGCACAGTAAGCTGTTGTTATAGCTGAACTCTGCATACGGTAAGCATTTATCCCATGATGTAGTATAGGCTAATGCGCAAGCTCTTAACATATCTTCCAAAATCTGATTTACTCTTTCTGTTTGACCATCGGTCTGCGGATGATATGCTGTGCTGAAGTTCAAACGCGTTCCCATGGCTTCATGCAATTTATCCCAAAATCTCGAGGTGAACTGAGTACCTCTGTCTGACACTATTTTCTTAGGCACACCATGCAAACACACGATTCTGGCTATGTATAATTCTGCTAACCGGTCTCCTGAGTAAGTTGTCTTGACTGGAATGAAGTGAGCAACTTTGGTCAGTCGATCCACGATAACCCATATAGAATCATACCCACTTTGGGTTCTTGGCAACTCGGTGATGAAATCCATACCGATTTCTTCCCATTTCCATTCGGAACTTTTAACGGTTGTAAGAATCCTGCGCGGTCTCTCGTGTATTGCCTTAACTCTCGGCATATATCACATAAGGCAACATGCTCATCGACTTCACGCTTCATATTCGCCACCAAAACCTCTCCTTTAAGTCTGGTACATCTTGGCGCTTCACGGTGGATTGAATACTTGGAATCGTGAGCCTCTTCTAAAATCAACTTCTTAAGCTCAGTGCATTTGGCACACAAATACGACCCTTGAACCACATGGTACCCCGGCCATCCATAGTAAAATCTGCCGCTAATCCTTCATCCTTTTTAGCTTTGATTCGGTTGATTTTCTCATCATCCTTTTGCCCTTCCCAAATCTGATCTTCAAGCGTCGGCCTTACTTCCAAAGCAACTATAAATCCTGCTGGAACCATTACCAATTTTAACTTCAAACTCCTTACACAACTCCGATTGATCTTCTGTACCATCATGTTTGTAACATGGTTTTTACGACTCAAGGCATCAGCCACTACATTAGCCTTTCCTGGATGGTAGTGGATTCCCATATTATAATCCTTGATCAGTTCCATCCATCTCCTTTGCCTCATGTTAAAATCTGACTGGGTGAAGATATATTTCAAACTCTTGTGGTCCGTATATATCTCACATCTATTTCCCATGAGATAATGGCGCCACAATTTCAAGGCATGCACCACGGCACCAATTCCAAGTCATGCGTAGGATAATTCCCTTCATGCGGTCTTAAGCGCCTTGACGCATATCGACCACTTTACCCTCTTGCATCAATCGCATCCAAGACCTGTCTTGGCGCATCACAAGATATATCAAGTATTACGAACATTAGGCAAAACCAACACAGGGGCTGTGGTCAAACGCTTCTTTAATTCCTCAAAACCCTTATCACAATCTGGCGTCCATGAAAATTTCTTTTCCTTTTTCAACAACTGCGTAAGAGGTCTCACAATCGTCGAAAATCCTTCTATGAATCGGCGATAATATCCTGCCATTCCCAGAAAACTTCGGACTTGAGTGACAGACTTTGGTTGTTCCCAATGCAACACTGCCTCCACTTTGCTTGGGTCGACGACAACTCCTTCTGCAGTCATAACATGACCGAGAAATTCCACCTTTTCCTTCCAAAAGTCGCATTTACTGAATTTAGCATACAGCTGTTGCGCACGCAGCTTTTCCAACACTAGCCTCAGATGATTTGCGTGCTCTTCTTCGGTCTTTGAATATACCAAAATATCATCTATGAACACAACAACAAACTTGTCCAAGTATTCCATGAAAATCTTATTCATCAAGTTCATGAAATATGCTGGAGCATTGGTCAATCCAAAAGACATGACCGTGAACTCATAATGTCCGTATCTTGAAGAAAATGCGGTCTTTGGAACATCTTCCGCCCGAATCTTTAGTTGATGATATCCGGAACGAAGGTCTATCTTGGAGAAAACTCGGCTCCTCTCAAGCTGGTCGAGCGGATCATCAATCCTTGGCAGCGGATACTTATTCTTAATCGTCACTTCATTAAGTGCACGGTAATCAATACACATTCTAAGGCTTCCATCTTTTTCACGACAAACAAATCGGCGCTCCCCATGGCGCGAACTTGGTCTTATAAAACCCTTCTCTAATAACTCGTCGATCTGCTTCTTCATTTCCACCAACTCATCGGTAGGCATCCGATAAGGTCTTTTTGCTATCGGTGCTGTTCCCGGTACTAACTCAATGACAAACTCGATGTCACGGTCTGGCGGCATTCCTGGTAGATCCTCTCGAAATACATCTGGATATTCCCTGACCACTGGCATGTCATCTATGCTGGCGGCTTTCACGCTATTAACAATTAATTGACCCTTACGAACTGATGTCGCTCGGAATTCCACCTTTTCTCCTCTAGGGCTCTCAATGGATACAATCCTTTGACCGTAATCCAATACTGTCTTATGCTTGGTTAACCAATCCATACCGAGGATAACATCTAAAACTTAGGCATCTAGAATAATCAAGTTCGCTAGGAACTCTACCCCATTAATTTTTAGCTTTACCCCCAAACATCCAAGGTTAGATCTTAACTCGGATCACGGGCTTGGACTAGCATCACACACTTAAGATTTTTCATGCTCAAACCATTTTGGATGCAAAAGCTCGAGAGACAAATGAATGCGAAGCTCTGAATCAAATAATTCATTGCAGTCTCGAGTTTACAAAAACTTACCCAAGATCGACGTCGATGCTTCACTCGGCTCCATCGGCGGTGATGTGGTTGACTCTGCCTCGAATAGTAGCTTGAGGCGTCGCTCCTGCCTGTCCAGCTCCTCGATTCGCTCCCGACATCGGTGCTTTAGCAGGTGTCGTTCCAAGGTTGAAACGTACTGGCGTGATACCTCCTTTCTGGGGACATCTATTAGCATAATGCTGACTCATTGCAACTGTAGCACCTTCTGGCGGCTGACTGCTGCACTCCTCCTTGGGCATTGTTACCCTGAACCGGCGTATGATAACTCTGTCATGGTGGTCGCGGTGCAGGTGTTGCTGGTTTGTTAACATCTTGCGGTTGGAACTTAGCAAACTGTTGCGGGGTCATCCTCATTCGCAGGTGGTTAGGGCGTCCACCTGGGTTAGTCATCAAGCGCTTGCGATTTTCCCCAAGCTCCTGCGCTTATCCTCTAGAATCAAAGCCTTGTTTACCAATTCTTGAAAATCGGAAAAGTGTGGGTGTCGGTCCACTTGCGATCTGAGTTTAATCCCTTCATGAATCGGGACTGCCTAGCCTTGTCCGTCGCCACATCTTCAGGAGCATAGCGAGCTAACTGCGTGAATTTGTTCAAGTAATCAGCCACCGGTTGGCCTCCTTGCTTAAGCGCCCTGAATTCTTCCTTTTTCAGTCCATCATTCCTTCAGTGCGTGGTATTGGCGAAAGGCCGTTGCGAATACTTCCCACGTGATTTCCATGGGTGCCTCGTGAGTAGCACGAGAGTTCTCCCACCATTCGCATTTGTTCCCTCAAGGCGATGGGATGCATAAAGAACCTTCTCATGCCCTTCACATTGCGTGATGTACAACTTCCTCTCAATGGTTCTCACCAATCATCTGCTTCCAAGGGTTGGCGTTGCGAGAATGTTAGCGGTCGGGTCCTCATAAAGTCGACAATTTGGAATAAGGGCGAGGTCCACCGTTATTAATCTGAGTAGCGGGGTTGTTGATTGCAGCCATATTGGTCATCTCTTTGCATCATTATGCGCATCAAGCGAGTCTCGCGCGAGAAAAGCTCCCAAGTTACGTATATCCATTTGGCGGTGCACGATGCGGTGGTGCTCCTTCGTTGGGATTGTTGCCCGGGCGCAGACCACTTCCTGAAGCTCCGTTGTTGCTGCGGGTATTCATCATCTGCTTGATTGCTTCTTGGGTTAGGAAAGGTAGATATAGCATAGATAAGATGCAAGAATTTAAGGCGGGAAACAAGTTAAACCCAACTTAAATAATCTTTATTAATACTTGGTATGGTTGTTTACAATGCCTAAGGGCTTTGCAACACATACTGCACACTCAGCAAACAATTAAGAACCAAACTAAACATGCAACCTTAACGTCTACTAAAAGGTAAAGGCTAACTTAAAGACGTGACTCAACACTCGAGTCTCAACACAACTCTAAGACAGACTCTCACTCATCCAGCCACCCTGGCTGAGACTGATCCGGTGCATACACCGGTGGGTGGGCTGGCATGGGTGCGAACCTATCCTGGTGACCCTCTGCTGGCTCCTCAGGCTCCCACTCACGTTCTTCCGGGTCTTCTTCTTCTTCGGCGTCCTCATCCGGCTCCTGGACGACCTGGTCTGCTATCTCCTCAGCTACCTGCAAGGCCTCCTCCAACTCACCGATGACTCTGGCTGCGGCGTCACGGGTCTTTTGAAGCTCTCGCTCCGCCACTCTCAACGCCTCACACGCTGTCTCCAGCTCCTGCGCAGTGTCCCTCAGGTGCTCCTCCTGGGCTGTGGCGAACTCAGCGAGGTGTACCGCAGTGGCACACTCCCCCTCCACGATCCGTCGACGCTTGCGCTTGCCTTTGTCGGGTGAAGCGAAACACGGTGTCGCTGGCTTCGTAGGCGTAGTCGTGGCGGATCCGTCGTGAGAGCAAGTCTAGCGACCTCTGAACTCCGCCTCGTAAGTGAACCTCCGGCGGTGATGTGGATCGATGCGGTGGTCTCGTCGCACTCTCGGCGAAGATGATCGCTTGCGAAGAATCCCGATGCACACCGTTGACGTTCCAGTTGCTTCCTCGGTAGAGCGGACGATCAAAGCCTCCAATCACTTGAAGAACTCTCCATAGCTCCATGGCGTAGCCACCCTGCCTCGACTCGAAAGATTGGAAGATCGGCATCTATTCAAAACAAAATTTTGAATAAGACCTCCACTCGAAACGGCAACGAAAAGAAGGTAATTTAGCAAGGACGAGAGTAGAGGGATGAGATAAGCCAAGGGTTTCTTATTAGTCAATTTCACCTTTTTCTTTAGAAAATAATTTTGGACACTCCTAAGAGATACCAACTACCTAGCGCCAAGACCTATAGTCAGTATGGCTCTGATACCACCTCTGTCGGGACCCGAATTTGCAAATCGGACCCTCGTGTATACCGCACTAGTCCAGATCACGCTAGTGCACACAAAGCGCAACATAGATGCTATCATAGTCGTACACGTGAAATATAGCATAAACTTCAATGATTAATAATAGCTGTTGTCTTACATGAATAATGCCTCACAGGGCTTAAACAAAAGTATCAATGAAAAGCAGCGGAAATAGAATAAACGCAGTGGCGCTCCAGTTCGCCATAGGCAACTGACGAGGCTCGGACCCTAAGCATTCGCATCCATATAATCCTCCTCCACGAAGGGCGTAGATTCCTCCTCTTCTGAAGTTGTTGTTGTTGGGGTGAGTACATAAAGCACTCAACAAGTTGTGCACAATAATGCAAGTCTAATATTCTATATGCTTGGCTTAATCCAAAGGAATGGCTAATAAGGGTATTTTGCAATAAAGCAGCATTTAACAAGAATACAATAAATAGATTGGAAAGCAGTAAAACAAATACAGTAATTAATAAATTCAGCATTTCTGAAGTAACCAAGTTTCTCAATCCTAAATTATTTTCCACCTTCCATGGCACCTTGCCATCCCAATAGGTTTTGTTTAACAAAAGTCTAACCCTTAAGCTGTAATTCCGAGCATTGCCCAATACCGTGAGCATGGCTATTCGAATAGATTGTACACTCTGCAGAGGTTATGCACTTTACCCACACGATACAACCAAACACCACCAAGGCGAGTGATCATAACAAAGCCTTTACAATGCTACACCTAGACCCATCTTTGCTCGCTAAGGTTTCAACATCAAGGGTTAAACCACCACAATAGGGCCCCCTCTTGCGCCATGTGAGTTAAACCATAACCGGGACTCACTATTCACCACGACAAGATCAAATCTAGGTTTCACAAATTATTCAACTAGGCTGTCCCATTCGGACATGTGGTTGCAAGAAGGACTCGGTCAAAGGCTTGCAAGGTTAAGTCCTTAAAGTGATTAAGGCAAGACTTCCACATACCCCGCCAACCTCGCCCACCTTGGCACACTTGCCCTTGCCACTTGCCCCAATCTAAAATCATTACCACCCCGGTTGATTACCAAGCACCACATGCCATCAACATTTCAATCTAGATGTGTGACCTCCTCGCCCGACAACTTGATATCACGGTGCGACGACAAAGACATGACACACCAATTCATAAACATTGTTCCATATTCCATTAGTCAAGATTAAGTATCAACATTCGGACACATGTGATGGCGTGGCATGGCTAAGCAATCTATGACGGTCTAACTAGCCCATGTTGATTATCAATATTAACCAACTATAGTTCCACATCCTAGGGTGACAAATAGATCATGGCATATAATTGACAAGGTATGATTTAATTCAAATAGGCATATTATCTAATTCCCAGATTAATTGAAATCATTTATACACATAAATTATCATGAATAAAGTTTAATAGACAAAATAGCGATTTGGTGAAAATTAGGTGCAACATGATCAAAGCACAACTTGCCTTGGAGTAGGTGCTGGTCTTGCTCTGAGCTTGGGTCTTGAAGCGATGAATCTTCCTCGGATCACCGAAAGCGGTTCAACGTCTCACGCGAAACGATGCCAAAATAGCAAATAAACACCAAAACAGAGAGCAACCAAACTTGAAAAATAAAATAAAATTCACCAATAAATAGATCTTGATTTTACAAATTTTTAGAAATTTGAATCACTCAAATCCAAGTTAAAATGCAAAAGATATAGCCTTTTGAAGTTTGAATAAATACTGAAAATACAAAAAATAGAATAACCGATTTTTCAGAATTATTTTTCTATTGGAAAAGATCTTTATTGCGCAACGCTGACGTCAGCCCTGACTCGGACCAATCAGGCGCTGACACGTCACCTGGTCCATGGACTCGGTCCATGGGACCGCCTCTGGTCCACCGTGGACGTGGCCCACGATGCCTCGCACGCGCGCCGACACCTGTGGCGCACATCGATCGGCGCTGCGCCGCCGTGCCGATGCTCGACACGCGGTGCACATCCGGCGACGATCCAACGGCTAACGCCTAACGCACACGCGGCGCGATCTCAACCGAACAAACCTGATCCAACGGCCGACGCTTACCCGAGCCGTTCATCGTTCTACCGAGGCGTGGCGCGATCGCGTGGTCCGACGAAGATCCAACGGTGATGAAGCTTCCGGCGAAGATGGCGGCATGGCGCGATGCGCATCGGAGCGGGGCGGCGACCACCCGAGCGGCGTTCGGCGCGACTCGGCGGGATGAAGTGGCTACCCGATGCGGCTTGACGCGACGAGCCCGGATCTGGAACCGATTCGCGACAGCGGCAGCGGAGACGCAAACTAAAGAAAACGCCGGCGGCGCTACGAAAAACTGCGGCGAGCTCATCGCACGGGCGACGGCGACTCGACGGCGAAGACTAGAGCGACTGGAAGCGCAAGGCGATGAGGAACCACGGGGTGCAGCCCACGCCTTTTATAGCCTCGGCATGCGCGCTAAAACGGCAACCCTAAAATCACGCGGCGGCGACGACAAGCGGCGGCGGATTCAGAAACCAAATCGGAGACGATGACTACAGTCCGTCCGATCTGCGATGAACGGCTATGATTCCTCCCAACACGATACGATCCGATCCGCTCTTTCCAAAATCAACGGATGCGATCAGATCTTTCCAAAACAACGCAAGGAATCCTCACCGCGCGATCTTGATCCAACGGCCGAAGGCGCTAGGGTTCGCGAAGGAGACAAACCGTCGATCGGATCCAACGGTCACACGCGGCGCTGCGGCGCGGCTGGCCGACGGCCGCACCGCGATGGGCAGCAACGCGACGATCTTGGGCTTGGCCCGATCTTGTTCCAAGATTTTTCAAAAGCTTTTTGATTTAAAATAATTCTCGAAATTAGATTAATTCATTTAAGGCAATTAAAATATCAGGAAAATTCTCATAAATACTTTGAGACATTCTGAGCTCAAATAAAATATTTTTGGTAAAACTTTATATTAACTTTATCTATATATACATTTAGTTTTCACTAAAGGTTCAATATACTTAATTAAAATAAATTCAAATAATTTCTGGAAAAATCCAATAAATTCAGAAAATCACCAAAATGCACATAAGTGAAATTATAGGCCAAATTTTGGGATGTTACAATCGACCACATGTCCAACTCAATACCAAGTCTATCGACAACATTTCCAACTCTATCGATCACGGCACCAAGTCAATAAAATGATATCGAGTAACAATTGGTTAGACTAAGGACTCGAATTGAGCTGACGGCAGGGCGCTCAACCCAACAACATTTTTACTCGATACTTAGCTACTACCAATCTACTCAAGTCATTCGACCACAAGTCGGCAGGGTGTTACGCGAGGCCGGTAGAACCGCTCATGACAGACACAACTCAAATTGCTTTAATTTGAAAATCCAATTCAAATCAAACTCAACCCAGATCATACCAAGCTCAAATTTAGTCAAATACTCATCAACTACATGGGTAGACCTCCACATGGTCTTTCAATGACATTCTTGTCTACTCCAAGATAGAGGGAGATCATGCAGAACATTTAAGGCTTGTTCTTGAAAAGCTTCGAGAGCAGCAATTTTATGCTAAGTTCAGTAAGTGTGATTTTTTAAAAAGAAAGTGGAATTCCTTGGTTATGTGATGATTGCTAAAGGAGTTACAATAGATCCAAGTAAAGTTGAGGCAGTGTTGCGTTGGGAACTGCCAAAGTTGATAACCCAGATTCGGAGTTTTCCAGGAATGGTGGGTTATTACCATCAGTTCTTAGAAGGATTCTCAACAATTCCTAGACCACTTACGCAGTTGTTGAAAAAGGAAAAGAAATTTGCATGGACACCAGAATGCGAGAAGAGTCTCCAAGAATTGAAGAAAAGATTAATATCAGCACTAGTGTTAGTATTGCTAGATATTCAGAGCGGTTTTGATATTTATTGCGATGCTTCGCGTCAAGGACTTGGATGTGTGTTAATGCAGAATGGCAAAGTTGTCGCATATGCTTCAAGGCAGTTGAGGCCACATGAGGAGAATTGCCCGACGCATGATTTGGAATTAGCTGCAGTAGTGCATGCTTTAAAGTTATGGAGTCACTATCTTATTGGCAACCGCTGTAAGATATACACAGACCACAAGAGCTTAAAGTATATTTTCACTCAGTCGGATCTTAATATGAGATAGATAAGATGGCTAGAATTAATCAAGAATTATAATTTGGGAATTCATTATCACCCTGGAAAATCTAACGTGGTAGCTAATGCTTTAAGCTAGAAAACTCACAGTGTTAACATGTTGATTCAAGAAAGCCAAACTGGTTTGTGCAAAGAATTTCAAAAGCTTAAATTGGAAGTAGTACCTAAAGGATTTTTAGCCACCTTGGAGGTAAAGCCAACTTTGGAAGAACAAATTAGGGAAAGTCAGAAAGACGATCCTATAATAAAAAGAATCAAGTCAAAGATAGATGAAGGCAAAGCTACGGATTTCGCACTAGATGATCAAGGTACTTTATGGATGAAAGGTCGCATTTGTGTACCAAATAGTAAGGAGCTAAAGCAGTTGATTCTTGATGAAGCTCATGATTCAAAGTGCTCCATTCACCCAGGAAGTGCAAAGATGTATCAGGATTTATAGGAAAGATTTTGGTGGCCCAATATGAAGTGTGAAGTAGCTGAGCATGTCGCTTTGTGTGACATATACCAGAGAGTGAAGGCAATGCATTACAGGCCAACAGGGTTGTTGCAGCCATTAAAAGTACCCAAATGGAAGTGGGAAGAAATCGGTACGGATTTTATTACGGGTTTACCTAGAACTCAGAGTGGATATGATTCAATATGGGTTATAGTTGATCATTTGAAAAAAGTTGCTTATTTCATACCGGTAAAGATCACATATTCAGGAGATTGTTTGGCAGAGCTATACATGTCAAAAATTGTGTGTTTGCATGGAGTGCCAAAGAAGATAGTGTCAGATAGAGCTACTCAATTTACCTCAAGATTTTGGAATAAACTGCATGATACAATGGGAACTTGTCTGAATTTCAGTACAGCTTATCATCTACAAACAGATGGTCAGACGGAGAGAGTAAATCAGATTTTGGAAGATATGTTAAGGGCTTGTGCTCTAGGTTATGCCGCTTCATGGGATAAATGTTTGTCGTATGCCGAGTTTAGCTACAATAATAGTTATCAGGCAAGCTTGCAGATGTCACCATTTGAAGCTTTGTATGGCTGATCTTATCGTATCCTTTTGAACTGGAACGAGACAGGACATCGTTTGGTTGTGGACCAGATGTTTTAAAAGAAGCTGAAGAACAGATTTCTATGATCAGAGAGAGACTAAGGATTGCTCAGTCAAGGCATAAGAGCTACGCTAATAATCGTCATCGTGAGTTAAGTTTTAAGCCTGATGATTTTGTGTATCTCAAAGTAATCCCTCTCAAGGGAGTAAAAAGGTTTCATGCCAAAGGGAAACTTACACCAAGATATGCTGCTCCGTTTAAAATCTTGAGCCACAGAGGAGAGGTTGCCTACCAATTGGAGTTACCGCATTCATTAGCGGGAGTGCATGATGTGTTCCATGTGTCTCAATTGAAGAAGTGTCTTTGGGTGCCCGCATAGCAAACACCATTGGAGTCAATTGAAGTGCGAGAGGATTTGACTTACAAGGGGCAGCCCATCAAGATTCTGGATGTAGCTGATCGCAGGACCAGAAATAAGTTTGTAACATCCCAATTTTTGCATTTCTTAATTTTAATATGCATTTTGTACTTTTATGAATTTTATAGAATTTATTTGAATTAATTTGTATTAATTGATTTATGGCTTATTTATAAAGTTATTTTGAAAATGTGAAAAGTCTAAATGCAATTTTGCTAGAAATATTTTATTTGAGTTCCAAATGTCCTAAAATATTTTTTGGAATTTTCCTAGAATTTTTATGATATTTTTCCTATTTTATTTGGATATTTCTAATTTTCGTATTTATTTTATTCGAAAAAGGTTTTAAAATTTGCTTGAATAGTTTTGGGCCGAGCCAAGTAGACCCGCCCCGTTCTTTCTACACCACCGGCCCGCGCATCCCACCTCGTCGCAAAACCCTAGCCGCTCGAGATCCGCACCATTAGTTTGTGATCTCGTGGTTGAACTTGAACCGCATCATCGCCACGCTCCGTGCCGTCGATCTGTTGCCATGTGGACGTGGGGACAGCGCCATGTCGACTCGTCGAATCCTAACCGGATCGCCACCACATTGTTGTATCTCCGTGGGACTTGGAGTTCGTTCGTGGTCGTTGCGCATCTACCTAGGGGCTATAAGTACCCCATGTCCGTGTACGGGGATCGCCATTGGACACTGCGGGTTTTGCCCCAAGAATCGCCAGACGAGGTGCTCGCGTTGTGATATTCTTGCTTGCCGTCGTTGCAGAGGAGTGCTACCGCCTTTCTTCGTCGGATCTTCACCGCTATCGTGTCTTGGGTCAAGGCGAAGCCACCTCTGAGTAGCCCACGTCGAACCGGTTCAAATCTGCTACTTCACCTCGTCGGAGAAGCGTCGTGACACTGCTAAGGAAATTGTCTTCCTCCGCGCCGGTGAGTACTCCCCACTTAGCTTCGTCGCTGCTGCCGATCTTCGTGAAGCTTCTACAGCCATCGAATCAGCATCGATCGGTGCCGATAAGGCCACGTGTCACAACCCCGTAGCACCTCATTACCGTTCATTGCTGTCAATCGTGACCATTGGATCTAGATCTGACCGCTTATAGTCAGCCACATGGAGGCAATGTTATCTCGCCATGTGCCCTCCACTGTAGCTGCTAAACCGTCAGATCTAGACCATCGGATTTGAACTGTACGACCGTGATTGCACCGGGCACTGAGCTAGTCTCGTGCTACCGCGTGTCGCGCGAGGACCGAGGAGTCACCTTGCCTGGTCGCCGCTAACGTCGGTGATGACATCACCGTGGTCGGTCCAGCTGTCAGAGGTTGCTGGCTGTAGACCGAGTCCGCCGCGCACACGCTCTGCGCTGTGGACAAAGTCCATGCATCTGTACACATGTCATGCCGAGATTGCACCACGTGTCACACTGCGATGCTGCTGCGTCTCCCGTGATGTCAAACATCGATTTTTCATGGAAAAATATTCAGCCGAAAATCAATTTCTTTGTTGACGTTAGCATTACATCATAAATGCTTTTTTCCAGTATAACAATAATTCGGTTAATTCGGATTTTTCTATTTTTTTGTTTTTTTTATTTCAAATTTTATCTAGTTTGTTCTTGCTCATACAAACTCCGTTTGAGGTGATTCTAGTTTCTAAAAAAAATTAAAATCGAGCTCTATTTATTGGTGAATTGTATTTAATTTTTAGAATTGATTTTGCTCTCTGTTTTTGGTATTTGTTGCTTTCTAGCTCGTTTCATGTAGACGTCGAGGTGCCCGATGAGTTCGTCATCGAGGAGCCCGCACAAGAACTAGGTCATGAGCAGGATCCAGAGCTCTTTGCAGGCAAGTTGTGCTTTGATCTTGTTAAACCCATGATTTAAACATTATATTGTTTCAAAGTATTGCATACTAAATCAATTACTACTTGTTTCAATTATGTTTGGTATCGTTATTCATTCAATTGTGATATATCTACCTTACCATATTATATGTCATATTTCATTTGTCACCCTAAAATGGTTTCAGATTAGTGCTTTAGCTATAGTTGCCAATGTGGGTAGCTAGAACGCATGTAGTGTGCTTAGCCATGCAACGAGTCACCATTTTATGTGAAAATGGTTGATCTTGCTTAATGAATTATAGAACATGTTTGTTAACTTGTGTGTAGGGTGTTGTCACACAATGTTGTTGTTGTTGATAGCACGTGGTGCATGGTAACCAACTGGGGTGGTAAAATGATTTAGACTGAGGCATGTGGCAAGAATTTGTGGTGGGCCAATGTGGTATTTGGGCGATCACATTGTTTTTAACGTAAATGGATGGTATATCAGTAATGTTGAATTTTTGGTTAGTCTTGCCTTGGTCAACCTAAGGACTTAACCTTGCAAGCATTTGACCTGAGTCAATCATGCAACCACATGTTTGGGATGGAACGGACCTGGCTGATTAATTTGTTATGTCTAGGTTTTGGCACTACTAGTGGTGGTGTGAGTCCCGAGTTATGGTAACCAGTCCTCGTATAAGTAGTCTCACATGGCGCAAGAGGGGGGCCTTGGATGTGGTAACCAGTCCCACCAGTGTTGAAACTTTAGCAAGTAGTACTGGGTTTAGACAGAGCATTGTAAAGGCTTTGTCGTGATCTCTCTGCCGACAAACCAAAGGAAGTGTGTCAATAGCTTGGCAACAAAAGATGATCATGTCATGTGGATAAAGTGCATAACCTCTGCAGAGTGAAAAATCTATTCAAATAGCAGTGCTCGCGGTATTGAGCAATGCTCGAGAATTACAGTCAAGGGTTAGATTTTATTAAAATGAATTGGGGATGGAAGTTGTATGCCTATGGAAGTTTGAAATTTGATTTAAGGTTGTGAGTTGGTTTATTTGGGAAATAATTGAGAAATTTATTATTGTTATTATTTGTTTTACTATCTTTACAATCTATATTTGTTATTTCTTCATAAATGTTGTTTGTTGCAAATTAACCATATTAGTCGTTCCTTTGGAATAAGCTATGCATATAGTATGATAGACTTGCATTCTGTGCACAACTTATTGAGTGCTTTAAATACTCACCCTTGCCTACAACTAAATCACCAATTGATGAGAAGTCTACACATTCGAAAGAGATTGAGTTCCACGAGGAGGCGAATATCTAGGAGTTGAACCTTGTCAGATGCATGTGGCATGTTGATAGGATTCACTGACGTTTTTCGTTCCGCTGCTGTTTATTTACTTGATTCAGAGCCATCGAGGCCTAATAAATGTAAGGCAGACCCTAAGGTCGTCCAACTATTTCTTATTCAATATATCAAGTCTTTTTTATGTTTTCACTGTGTATGATTGTGATATTCATACATGTTGAGATTGTGTGCACTAGCGTGATCCTGGACTAGTGCATAATACATAGAGGGTCCGAATTTGCATATTCGGGTCCCGACAGCTCCTCCCTCATCGTGTCCTTGAGGCGCTCTGCATATGCCTCTCATGATCTTGATCTGGCACTAGCAGCGTCCTCTTGGAAGAAGGACCTTTTCGTATGCCCCGCACCTGCGGCAAGCACCCGGCCCTTATGGTCAGGCTTCCCGATCACCGAAGACAGGATGTCCTTTGACCCTTGGCTCTGAAAGGTCCCCTGCTTTTTCTGCTAGCTTACCTCCTTCTGCAAGAAGCGAGTATAAATTAGTTCTAAAATTCAATGGGAAGGGTCAACTGCAATGTACTAAGTTAGATATCTTACGATGATGGAGACGATCCGTGTGGTCGCGGGGTTCGGAACTACAAGCCAACCATAGGAGGTTTTCTTCATCCTCGCTAATACCCAGTCGCGTACCTGCTCCTCACATATGTGGGAGTAAGGCATTGCCATCCCGAAGTTCGTACAATCCTTGGCTAGTCATGCCGACTCTGCCTTCTTTCCTTCATAGTCAACAGAACCAAGGTGGTGCGCGTGTGTGTTATACCTCTTGATAGCATTGTTGTTCTATCTCATCTCCTCCACCTTAGGCGTATTCTTCATCCTTGTGAACTCCTCCCAAACATCCGGAGTCACAAACGAATACCTCTCGAAGGGAGTACAGCCTCTCAGCACGTACTCACCATGCATAATAACCCTAAAGTGCCTCAAAGACATACCCATACTCTTCAAGGCGTACTGCCTTGCATTGCTTTCATCTTCCTCTGGTATAATCTATTTTCCCTTTAACTTCGTCAAACAATTGATTTTTCTTCTCAGTGCTGACTTCCTTCCTCTAGTCCTTTACCGTGATCGACACTCTCTCCCTCACCATTTAGCTGAGAAAAGATCGGTAGCGCCCCTTATACTTGGGAGAACTCGTGCAAACTCCCATGGCATCAAAGTGGAGAGCTTGCGGTGTTCTCCCTATGGCCCCTTTATTCGGTCATTGGGACTTTCTCACCTTACTTGGCCCCTCAACATTTGGAACCTTACTCGTTCCCTCATCAACACCTTCTATTTTGTCTAGCGATGAATCGATGCTCTCTCCTTGCGATATTTCGAATATACATCTGACATGGTCATATATTTCATATCAGAGAAAGCAATTCATAGCTATTATGTGGAATTGACAATGAATCATATAAAATAACAGATTAATGGTTAAATTATAGCATAACATTGTTCTAGCATATTGTAGTAAATTAACAGATTAATGGATGATCTTAAACAAATGTCTATCTGTTTAGTAACTAAGTACGTACCAATGACAACTCCTAATCTCTAATTAGGTAAGGTCCTAATCCCATTCGAGGATATGTGGTTCGGGCAAGTTCCTAAGCTATTGTATAACTTCAGAGAAAATTTTGGTAGTATCTCCCCGCTGTTCTCCAAATACACGTCTCGACAACAAGTCAAGAGGGTGTGTATCCAGAGAACACCAAGGAGATGCTGCCGAAATTTTTTCTAGAGTTCTACAACAGCTTAGGAACTTGTCTGAACCACATATCCTCGAACTATCCAAAAAAAACGTGGACAATTCGAGACTGCTTGCTTATAAATATACCATTTTAGCATATTTATAAACAAGCACCCTCGAAAGTGAGATGTAGGTTACGCAACCTAAACTCTAACATACATCATATTAAAGCAACAATAATGACATGTAAAGTAAAAATTGTTGTAAGGATATTGATCATATTGCAGCTACAATAAAGACAATAAACACTGAAAAGTTGAGCAACTTCCTATTTTGACTTTTTGAGGGAACTTGTGTGAAATTATTGAGGATGTGAATCAACCGTGATTTATTGATTTTTCATGCTGCATTAAATTGGTCAGTGTACTTGAACTAAGTATGTAAAACACTAGTAATGCTATCATCGGTTTTCCCATCAGTTCAATGTTGCGTACAATAAATTGTTGAAACTTAAAAGCACATAGGCTGGACTCCTTTGTTTTGATTGCTTCTTATTTTGTAAGCATGCTAGTGATTTCTCAGTTTGGTAATAGGTTTATTAAAAAAAGGTATTAGGATTGTAGCATGTAGAGGCCACACCTGCATGACTTCATGCCATATTGTCATGTCATCACCTCTTACTCAGTAAAAGGAGATTCAAAAGATTAGCTCGTAAAAACATGGTGAAGTCAAAAGCTCTTCTTCTATTTTTGTTTTCAAAGGCAATAGAAACCTTGCTATCATCGTTGTTTGTCATCTTTCTTATTGAACATTATTTGCAATAGCAACTAGAAATATATCCAGAGCAACTAAGTGAGCAATCAAACTATATCATCATCAGACATGAGCTGTGACTATGAGTGTATGATGATCATCATGATAATTACTTATGAGGTTAACCATGAAGTTTAAGTATTTAACTCATTTGGATGCGACACTTGAAGTTAAAAGAACTAAACTTGATGTGGTTCCTTTTGTCTTGTGCAGAAAAATCAACGTGACGTAGTGAAAAATAGTTAAGTGAATCGCTGTAAATAGTACAAGAGAAATTAAACCGTGCAATGTTTTCTACCGCGCCTATTCAAACATTTATCACCGTATATACTACACACAACAGTTACTGTCTAATTTCTTAAATGATATCATTGCACCGGCCATGTTTTGTTAAATCTACCCGATATCATCATTAGAAATGCCTGAGGTGAAGTCAAAATTTTCTCTTCTTTTTTCAGTTCAGACAAGCGATAACATTGATGACTTGAGGAAGCAGAAATTATAAAATTCAAGTCAACTGTCATGCATATATAAATTGGAGAGTGATAAGAGTATGGGAAGATCAGCTGCCTAAACAACCAAATGTTGGATTGTTTTTGCTATGAGATTACTCATTAAGAAGTATATGCATATTTTTTTTAGCTTGCTCAACTAATCACATTAAAATACATTTCATGAATATTGGTATGAATCACACATAATGCCAAGCCAGACCCTAATCACCAATCAAAACCCTAATTACCTCCCTTGTTGTGGCAAGAACACAGCCGTGCACGGCCGGGGTGGAGGAGGCGCCGCGCAGGGGTGGTGGGGTGTCGGGGGGTAAGGGGCCAGGGCGATGAGTCGGGCGGGCAGGGGCAGGAGCGGCGGGGTCAGGATGTGGGGGGCAGGGGCTACAGGACGGGTGAGCAGGGGCACGAGTGGCGGGGTCAGGGTGTTGGGGGCAGAGGCGACAGGGTGGGGCTCAGGGGGCAAGGCAAGGCTAGGTGGGGGTGAGGTGGTAGGGGTCGACGGAGGCAGGCCGGCCGGCACGAGGTTAGGGGCACAAATGGGGAAGAATTGGCCAGCTGGGGAAATAAAAGGGCAAGAAGATAGACATCACAATCGGTTCTCAGTGAGAACCGATTGTGATGGCCTTTACGTCACAATAAGTTCTCACTCATAACCGATTCTGATGTGCGCCGAGAACCAATTGCTTTTCCAGATCAATTGATCTACAAGTATTTGTGATTTTCATGTTAATATGTAGTTGCTTTATGTAGTTAATACCAGATACTCTTTTCCTTAAATTTCCATGTCTTAACTAAATTACTAATGCAAAGCAAGGTAACATTAAAAAATCATGGTATTATTTACTTTTGGATTAAGCAAATGAAAGGGAAAAGAGAAGTTATGTACAATACAAACATTTGAAATAGTACATAGCATTATTTACATTAACGTAGTCCCTTTATTTACATCATCCAAGCATAGCACTCGCTGTCCGTCTCAGAACCATGGTACCGCCCGCACCCATCGAGGGGAGCACGAGCAATAGTCAAGAATATGTGTCTAGTGCTAGTTCACAATATCAACACCTAGCACCCACATATCCCGCATCCGAGATGCATCATAACACATACACACATGTCTAAGCAGTTCACATAACATAGATATACTAGAAGTTATTACAACTACTTGCTATTATAAGTACATGGCCGACCGGCTAAATATTACATACCCAAGTAAATCTCAACGGAGAATAAACATTAACCAAAATAAGAACAGTGGTATGCCCATCCATAAACCCATAGGCAACCAACTTGAAAAAGCCCAAGTTCATCCATCAACATAGTCGTTGGACCCCAGTGCAAAGTACAAGTCGTTTGGGTACTCTTCCATAACTTCATCTATATTATTAAGATTGATCAACGGTGAGTACACGTATATACTCACATGACTTTAGTGTATGGAAATATAGTAAATGCATGGCTACAATAAGAATAACATGTCTCTACATTAAGTCTCTTTTTCAGCATAAAATTTATGCCCCATCATGTCCTCTCCCCATGGCAAGGCATACACCGTTTTATTGGAATACTTTGGCCCCAACACCTCGGTGAAGGGAGCACCTACAAGCAACACCGTTCCTCAATGTGCCCTTACTACTCCGGCCTACCAAAATGTAAGACTAAACCCCAGCTATTCTACTAAGCTAAGGCTCTCCCATACTAGCACATGTGGTTGCACCAAATCACTTAGGTGATAGCATCAAGTTTGGTCCTTAACTGACCCAGGCGAGAATTTCCCCCTAACTACTCATGAGGTCCCTTTTCACGCCTCAAGTTTAACCATAACTCGCCCGCATCTAAACCATAAGTTTTGGGTTGGATTTTTATCAAAATACATGGAAACCATACCTCAATTCTGTACCATTAAACAAAATTGCTCAACCTAGATAGAAATGTGTCCCAACATTTCAAAGACGACCTAGTAAGCATGTCTAAGCATGTATATAAGATATTTCACGATTATTACCCAAGTGACACTAAGTAATGTCTACACCATAACTAGGTTACAATGGCAGGTAATCAAACGTCAAGGTAAAGGTAATGCATACAATTGGAATTAGCTACCGGTTCCCACAACATAGCAAGTTTACAACATACATGCATGCATATAGTTTGATAGAACAACATAGCATTGCAAAGTATGGGATCACTATGGTCAAAGTAGGTTGCTTACCTAGTTGCTCTTTGTCGGGGACGTAATCAGGGTCGTAGTTGGGATCGTTGTCAACTGATTCCGAAACGTCGGCGTCTACGTGTTAAGTATCAAGAACCATGACAAAAGAAAATAACAATGTATCAATAAGGGCAAAAATAAATCAAATGTAAATACCAAATGAAACTTAGCAAGAAGAACATGGTGATTTAGGGTTCCTGAATTATCACTTTCATAAATGTTTCATATAAGTGAACATTAAGGCCTAATATGGTTTTAATTCAACATTGCACAAACAAGAGATATCTTTGTTTAACCACAAAGGGTATCATTTTCAAGGTCCCAGGATTTAGTTTCATCAAATTTGAAATTCGTTTGCGAAAGTTATGACCATTCGGACTTTTCACGTATTGAAACTTCAACTATTAAGTTATGGTGCTATACATGGGAAAACTTAAATATTTTTACATATATGGGATTCTTGTAACCTCAGGAACATGAAAAAACTAGTTTCATCATTTTTAGACTTAGTTTGTGAAGGTTTCATATTAATCATACTTTAGGCCTACATCATATAATTGAGCTCATTTAATTCACAGAGACCAAATCTAAGATATTTTTGCATATTCAGTTTCTAATTGATTTTTCACGAATTTATAAATTTGTCTCATTAAATTTGGAGGTTCCTAATAGAAGTTACAAGAGTTTGAAGTCGTTAGGGTTAAACAATTGCTGAAATTGAAAACTTTCCATATAAGGAAAGTATGCTTTCCACTGCCGAAAGCGCATTCCAAATTTAGCACGAATTTAAATAGAATTTCTCTGCCTGAATGGGCAGCACCGTGAGCAAGAGAGGAAAGAGGCGAACCTAGGGGAGCTGTCGGTTGTGGTTGATCAGCGGAGAGGCAAGCTGGTGCCGGAAAGGCAAAGTTCGATGGAGCGGCTTCGTCGGAGAGGAAGAAGGAGGCGCTCTCATGCTCAGATGAGGGATGGACAAGCTTCTGTGGGTGGAGGAGGAGTGGACGGGCTACTGCGGTGCGGCGGAAATGGCTCAAGGGAGCTCACCATTGAACGGCCTGTAACATCCTACCAATTTAATAAAAATAAGAAATCAAGTAAAGATATAAACCAAATTTCATTTTTTTTCATTTTCCTGGTTTTTCTGAATTTTCTCGACTTTCTTTGATTATTGTTTTAAGGGAAATCCCTTTTGTTAATCATCTAAACGTTACATAAGTGATAAGAAAAGATTTGTAAAACAACAAAATAAGAAAAATATGTGGAGTTATCCAAAGCCCTAAAATATAACTTAAAAGTCATATAAATGTATTTAAAGATGAAATGAAAGGCAAATTAATGTATCTTGACCACAAACAGTAATCATGTTAGAAATTAATAAAAAGAATCTATCATAAATTCGATGTGAAAATGTTTATATTATCTTCATCCTGAATTGGGCCATCAACAGTAAAAATATCAGGAAATAATCAATATATTTTCTAATTATAAAAATTAAAAAATAGAAAAGCAAAAAATCTAAAAATACTAATGTCAGAATTTTAATAAATAAAATGAAGCTGAAAATTTTAAATAAGTCTTAAATGGCCTTAAGAAATCTTGATCAAAAGATTAAAAAATATTTAAGTAAGTATAAACACCTAAATAAATATAAACCAGAATGCATAAATCTGTGCACAGTGCACTGTCAGAATTTTTATAATTCTAAATGCATCAAATCAGTCTAAAATTTTAACAGTATGTTCTAACTTATCTCTAGTACATACAGTAAAATTCCCATTAAATTTTAGACAAGATAGCTAATAGATTCATCGCCCTTGGTTCATCTCAGCCACTGTAAAATCTGGAGTTCTCTTCTCCTGTCTCTGCCACGCGGGCCCGTCTCCCCGGTGACCCCACTCGTCAGCTACAACCCGCCTCTCCTTCTTCTTCCTCTGGCCAGAGCTTGCCACGCATCGTCCTTTTCCAGATTTTCCGCGGCGCCCAAGGTAACCGCCTCATCAAGAGCTTCCCACGCATCATACTTTTCCAAATTTCCGACGACAAGGCTCATACCTCCTCCTATGCTGCCACCGCAATTTACCGTTGAGTTCACACCAGGTGGCCTCCAATCTACAGCGAATTCTCTGGCTATAAAAGCCAGATCATGGTCGTCGAAGATTGCGCTTCATTTACCCTCTACTTTCATCCACTCTCATCCACTGAGTACCAAAAATTTCACCGTTTCCTCTCAGAGACCGAAGAACTCTAGAATAGGGATCAATCTCGATTTGAGGTGGTACCTTCACTTGTTCTCAAATTCCTTTGCGTATTTTCTTCTGTGACTTACCCCGATCAAAACCCCTCACTCTTTTTCAGGAATCATTAACTAGAGTTTCGCCGCCACTGTACCCTCTTCTTTCCCAAAACTGGTGATCGGTGGTAGAACGAACCAACTCTTTCTGAAGCTAGCGTAAGGTAAAATGGGTTGCTTAGGTTCCCTAGATGGTAGAGTTGTAACCGATTCCCTCGGAGTTGTCTCCTGTCACCGGCACGGTTCGCCTCCTCTTTCACCGTCGCATAGTGTAACATCCCAAAATTTGGCTTAATTAAGTTTTTATTGCTTAAATGTGCATTTATGATTTTCTGGAATTTATTTGGATTTTTCTGGATTTATTTGAAATCAAGTTTATTGCCTTGTATTCAAATCTATTTAAATCTGTGCAAAGTTAAAATAAAGTTTTGCCAAAAATATTTTATTTGAGTCCAGAATGTCTCAAAGTATTTTTGAGATTTTTCTTGGATTTTTCCTAATAGTTTTATTGCCTAAAATAAATAAAACGAATTTGGAATTAATTTAATTGAAAACCTTTTGAAAAAGCGTGAACAAAGCGAACGGGCGGCCCATGCATCGCGGGCCGAGATAGCCGTCGCGGCCTACTTCGCCAAAACCCTAGGCCTAAGAAATCCCGACCGTTGGATCGAGACCCAACGGCCGAGATCTCGCCGCGTCGTTGGCGCTCGGGGCCGTTGATTGAGCGACGCGTGGGCGCCCGGATGAAGCGCGTCGTCTTTCCGAAGTCGTCGCCGAGTCCGCCGCCACGAGCCGTCTTCGAGTCCGGGCCGACACGCCTTCCGTCGCGACTATTTAAAGCGCCGACGCGCACGGAACCCTTACCTCGCGCGCGCATCTTTCCAAAGCCCGAGGCTCGTGTCGCCGCTCGCTCGCTCGAGAGCTCGCCGGAGTGGAGGTCCTTGCCGCGGTGGTTTTCGCTCGGTTTCGTCGCCGCCGTTGATCTTTCGCCGTCACCAGTGCCACCATCGAGATCGCAAAACCGCGCCGCGTCGGATCCGTGAAGAGTCATCGCCGTTTCGTCGCCGGAACGCCGTAGCCGAGGTCGTCATTCTCACGTCCGGTGAAGTTGCGCCGCCGCGTTGCCATCGTCACGTTGAAGCTTCGGAAGCCGTCGGATCTCCAGTGAAGGGTCTAGATCGTGCCACGACGCCGCAAGAACAGTGAACGTCTCTGGTAAGCGCTGACCGTTAGATCTAGATCCCGCGGCGGGTGTGCTGCCACGTCGCGTGAGATCGGTAGCCGTCCGATCAAACCCGTGCGCTCTAGATCGCACCGTCGTTGCAACCAATCGTGACTCGCCGCGTGTCGGGCGCAAGCATCGAGGCGTCATGGACCGCGTCTGCGGTGAACCAACCCAACGCCGTGGACCGGTCTATATGCGGGACACGTGGCAGCGTCCGATTGGTTTGAATCAGGGCTGATGTCATGCTGACGTCATAAACCGGTTTTTCAGAATAAAAACAAATCTGTTAAATTCGAATTTCTGATTTTCTGATTTCAGTATTTATTTTAAACTTCAAAAGGCTATATCTTTTGCATCGTAACTCGGATTTGAGTGATTCAAATTTCTAAAAATTTGTAAAATTGAGATCTATTTAATGGTGGATTTTATTTGATTTTTGGAGTTCAATTGCTCTCTGTTTTGGTATTTATTTGCTTTTCTTCTTCGATACGCGTGAGACGTTGAATTGTGCGACGTTTCGGAGGAAGATCCAACAACTCAAGAGCAAGCTTCAGATCAAGATCAGGACCTATTCTAAGGCAAGTTGTGCTTTGATCATGTTGAACCCATGTTTATAAAATTGCTATGTTTGTTTTACAATATTGCATATATTTCAAGTATACAATTGTTTCAAATTAGATTGGGTTTAGCTAAAATACAGATTGATCTATACCCTACCTTGTCATTGTATGCCATGATTCATTGTCACCCTAGATTGGTTTAATATAGTTGATTAGTAACTATGATCAACATTGGAGGTTAGTCCGTATTAGTTGCTTAGCCTTGCCATGTCATCACATGTGTCAGAATCATTGATAATTAATCTTGATTAATGGAATATGGAACAATGTTATGAACTTGTGTGTCATGTGGAATCACACGATGAGATTGAGTTGTTGTGGCGAGTCATGTCACGCAACGATGTTGAATTGTTGATGGCACGTGGTGCTTGGTAATCAACTGGGTGATAATCACTTAGATTGGGGCAAGTGGCAAGGGGCGAGTATGCCAAGGTGGGCCCAATGGGCAGAGGGTATGTGGAAGTCTTGTCTTGATCACACTAAGGACTTAACCTTGCAAGCCTTTGACCTGAGTCAATCATGCAACCACATGTTGTAATGGGACAGCCTAGCTGATTAATTTGTAATGCCTTAACCTGGTACTATCATTGGTGGTGTGAGTTCCCGAGTTATGGTGTAATTCACATGGCGCAAGAGGGGGGCCCTGGTTGTGGTTTTCAGACCCACCAGTGTTGAAACCTTAACGGGTAGTACTGGATTAAGCCAGAACATTGTAAAGGCTTTGTCATGATTTCTCTGCCGGCACACCAAAGGAAGTGTGCTAATGGCCAGGCGCAAAGAGAATATCATGCCGTGTGGGTAAAGTGCATAACCTCTGCAGAGTGTGAAACTATTCGGATAGCCGTGCTCGCGGTATTGAGCAATGCTCGGGAATTACAGTTAAGGGTTAGCTTAATTAATTGGACAACTTGGTTGGGATGGCCGAATGCCATATGGAAGATGGAATTTGACTTAAGATTGGAAACTTGGTTTACTTGAGAAAAGTTGAATCTATCATTATTGTTATTTGTTTTACCGTCTTTACAATCTATTTATTGTATTTGTTCGTAAATGCTGCTCTGTTGCAAAATAGCCATGATAGCCTATCCTTTGGAATAAGACTTGCATATAGTTACATAGAAGTGCATTACATGCACAACTTGTTGAGTGCTTTAAGTACTCACCCTTGCCAACAATAACCTCACCAGTTGAAGAGTCTACATCAATTTGGAGGAAAAATTCCAGAGGAGACGAATGTTTAGGCGCAAGCCTTGTCGATTACTGTGGTATACCGAGGGTTGTCTACGCGTTTTCATTCAGATTTAATATATTATTCACCTTGCGAGGCATAGTCATGTAAGTGGACCATGAGGTCATTCGACTAGTGGTATGTATCATATGATGTCTTTCATAATATTTTCGCTTTGTATGATTGTGATATTTACTTATGTTGAGCTGTGTGCACTAGCATGATCTGGACTAGTGCAAGATATACAGAGGGTCCGGATTTGCATATTCGGTCCCGAGCGTAGTGGTATCGAGCCATCTTGTTGTAGGCCTTGACCTAGATAGTCCGATCGTCTCTATAGGAACTTCAAAATTATTTTCTAAAGAAAAGAATTAACTTGGAAGAATAATATGTTCTTGACTTATCTTATTCTTCTATTCCTTTCCTAAATCAAAATTTCTCTCTTTTCCCTCGCTGAATTTCTTTTTCTCTCCTGGTGGATCGAGTTAAAAACCTTATCCGAGTTGTCTTGGTAGTTGACGTGCCACATCATAGAAGAAAGCATCAAGTGCTTGCCGTTAACCCCGAAATCATGAAGGAGGAAATCATCGAGCTCAAGGAAGGAGTAGATCCATGAAGCGTTCCAAAGCTAGAAGATCTATGCTTGAGTAGTCGGTTGGGACTCAAGTGTGGAGTCGCGTCCGCTTAAGATTGAAGTGTTACCCAGAGGCGGTAGTTTTGTGTGTATAGGTTGAATTGGTTCTTCCTTGATTGCCGAGTGTGCGTATGTGTTGCGAGCTTTTAGGCTTATATAAGCAACCATACCAAGTTATTAATATTGTTTGCTTACGTTATTGGGTTAAACCTATCTTCCCCGCTTTAGGATCCTCGCTTACCTATGCTATTCCTCTTCCCTAACCCGATGAAGCGATCAAGCGGATGGTTCAGATTCGTGGAAACAACATAATCGATGGCAAAATAAAATCAATCCAAGGAGAATCTCAATAGTGGATTAGTTCTTCAACCGTCGATCAGATGGATATGCAGAGTTTGAGAGAGTTCTTGACCGCTCGGACTCGGTTGATGCATGCAATGATGAAGCAGATGCGAATATGGTGACCCAACTAATGTCAACCAAGTGTCCCAAGTCGCTACCAATGATTTCGTTCCTACTTAAGGTTATCGAATTCATAAGGACTCGTCGCCGACGTTTCGAAATGAGTTACCCTCGAAGTAGATGATTGGCTCAAGACCATTGAGAGGAAGCTCGCTCATTGCTCGGTGTGAAGACGATGAGAAAGTCCTGTATGCTTCTCATCGCCATACAAGGAATCATTCTTGAATGGTGGAAGAAATATTGTCGCTCATGAAGCCCCGCGAGTATCACTTGGAATGAATTTGTTGTTGCTTTTCGTAATCTCTTTGCTTCACCTAGAGACAAGATGGTCACGATAAATACGGAGCGTAATACTATTCTTGCACCTTGTTCAACATCTAAGAGTTGCTCTCAAGTGTGTCAACCAAACAAATCGAGAAGATCGTGCGTGCATTATTTGTGGAGAGATAGGACATACCACCGACGAGCATGCGATTAATTGCTCCGGTGTGAAGGAAGTCATTCTCGGGAGAATGTCCTATGAGTGACATCACATGTTACCTTTGTGAAGGCCGAGATCATGGTCCACTCAATGTCCTCTGAATCCAATAGTCACCGCTGTAATTCAAGATCGACAAAAGAATCTTCGAGCCGTAGTTGCTCCAGAGTCGCCAAGAAGAGGCGAACGTCGGTTGCAAAAGTGGTGCCACTCAAGAGCTAAGGACACAATACCTTAATCCTGTTGACCCTCATCAAGAAAGAAGTAATTGGCGATACCAACAAGCATGTTTCTGTGCGATGAAGAAGGCCATTGGGCTAGTGAATGCCCTATGAAGCAACCAGATTCGACGCAACAAGAAGACAACAATGTACAGTAGTCGCACAACAATGAACACGGTGTGTTATAAGCTGTCATGAGGAAGGCCATTTTGTTAAGAAATGCCCGCGAAAGAATCTAGAGTCTCCTACTGACGCGGTCCTTCCGAAGTTACCTCAGTCAAGTTCATAACGCCAAGAGTGAGCGAGAAAGTCGCAAGAGAAGTTTGTACGGAGAATCGGTTGAAGAAGAGGCATCTGAATGAAGACACTACCTTAGTCGATTTAATGCTCAAGGAAGAGAGGTGGACCTAAGCTTTGTACACTGCAACAAGCCCGGCATTTTGCTAACAATTGCCCTCATAAGAAAGTGATCGCACAAATGCAAGCCAATCTCAATTTTGTTCCATCAAAAACTTGGCGCCAATACCAATCGAGGAAGTTTAGATCGATGATTTTAGCCGATGCAAGTGTCATACCCTCGTTTGTAAAAGAAAAGTGACTAGAGGTGAAGTCCATGTAAAGATTTTCGTGCCTAAATAAATAAAGTAAAGATGGTTGAGAGGTGGATATGTGAAGTGTTGGAATAAAAGCATTAATGATAAAGGATGTTCTGAGTATTCCCCTATGTTGACGGTTCACTCAAGATGTTGCGTGTGCAACGAGGATCGATTCGATGGTGGTTGTAAAGATTGTCACCGAGGACTTATCATGGTCGAAAGTACACTATTGCTTGATCTAACCTAGAATGTAACGGAGTTAAGTTGGAGAAAAGTTTCTAGCTACGATATTGGATATCGGACCTAAGATGCCACTCCCGAATGAATTGGTCGTCCGACATAAAGGTCATCCTGGAGTTTGGTTAAAGAAGTGTGTCACTAAAAGCCCCAAAGCGGAAAATGGAATTTCAAACGACTACGGTTCGTGTTGGTCACCAAGGTCAATAGCGTGGAAGTTGTCACTTTGAAGATGTGCCGCTTGTTAGGAATATCCATATGTGTTTCCTAAGAATCCCATCGGATCGAGAGATCAAGTTTGTTAGTGAGTTAGTGCCCGATCTGACACCAAAGTAAAGAGACCTCATCGAATGCCTATTGATGAGCTAGTTGAGATGAAGAAGCGATCAAGAGTCATAGAAAAATGCTTCGCTAGAGCCGCTTGTCACCATGGGGAGCGCTGCTCGCTTGAAGATGGGAGCTTAAGGATGTGTATCGACCGTCGAGCATTTAATGAAGTGATGATTAAAAGGGTAAGTATTCACGCCTGGGATCGTAATTTGTTTGGTCAGTCAAAAGGAGCCGAGTGTCTCAAAAATAGATCTTCGATCGAGTTATCATCGATTGTAACACATGTGAGAGAATGTTCTTAGGTCGAGTTTTCACGCAGATGGACGATATGAGGTTACAGCAGGTTCGCTAGAATGATCAATGCCATTCTGTAATTTATGGACATGACGAATGGAGTTCCATGGGGAATTTGGTCATTTGTTATGGTGTATAGGTGGGATGTCCTTGTTTGCTTCAAGTCAAAAGTAAAGTATGCAGAACAGTTGGGATTAGTGTTGGAAAGATGGCTAGACCCATGGTTGTATGCTAAGTTTAGCAAATGTGACTTTTGAAAGGAGAAAGTTGAATTTCTTGCCATGAGATGACTGCTAAAAGAGTTACCGTGGATCCAACCACAAGCAATGTTACGTGGGAACAACCGGGACTGCTTAGGCCATTAAGAGAAGAAGTTTGCATGGACACCGCAATACCAAAAAGAGTTTTCTGTGATTGAGGGAACGTTTGACGATAGCACCTGTCTTAGTGTTGCCAGATGTGCAGAGCAGTTTTGATATATAGGGCAATGCTCCGAGACAAAATCTTGGATGTGTGTTAATGCAGAAAGGTAAAGTTGTTGCCTATGCGTAAGGACAGTTGAGGCCACATGAAGAAAACTATGCTACGCATGAAATGGAAATTGCTACTATAGTGCGTGCTTGAAGTTGTTGCATCATCATATTGATGGAAATAGGTACGGACCATAAGAGTCAAGGTACAGACCTTAACATGGAACGAAGAGGATGGTTGGAGTTGACTAAGTATTATAATGTTGGGATCCGTTATCATCCTGGGAAGGCTAATGTGGTACCCGATGTCTTAAGTTGTAAAGGCCATAGTACCAATACACCAATATCAAGTGATCAATAGAAATTGTGCAAAGAGTTTCAAAAGTTGAAATTAGAAGTGGTTTCACAAGGATTTATAGCTACTTTGAAAGTTAAGCCAATGCTTGAAGATAAGATCGAAGTGGGTCAGAAGGATGAAGGCTTAGTGAGGATTTTACGAGGATAACCAAGGAACCACAGTTTAAAGGTCAAAGCTATGTATTGAATAAGAAAGAGATTAAAACAGTTGATTTTGGAAGAAGCTCATGATTCGGAGTATTCAATTCATCCAGGAAGTGCTAAGATGTACCAGGATTTGAAAGAGGGATTTTGGTGGCCTAATATGAAGCGTGAAGTAGCTGAGCATGTTGCTTTATGCGACATATGTCAGAGAGTAAAAGCCATGCATCAAAGACCCGCTGGTTTATTGCAGCCGTTGAAAATTCCGGAATAGAAGTGGGAGGAAATCGAATGGACTTTATCACCGGTTTACCTAAGACTCGTAAAGGTTACGATTCCGGTTGGGTTATTGTGGATCGCCTAACCAAGGTCGCCTGCTTTAGCCAAGAAAGCCCACTTACTTGGGAGATCGTTTAGCGGAGTTGTGCAGTCAAGGATTGTATGCTTGCATGGAGTGCCCAAGAAGATTGTGTCTGACAGAGGTACCCAATTCACCTCAAGGTGTTGGAACAAGTTGCATGAAGCAACGGGACTTGTCTGGATTTCAAGATAAAGATATCACCCGCATGGATGGTCGATCGAAAGAGTAAATCGGATTTTAGAGGATATGTTAAGAGCTTGTGCTTTAGCTTATGCTACGCCATGGGATAAAAGTTTGCCATATGCGAATTGATTATAATAACAGCTATCAAGCTAGCTGCAGATGTCACCGCTTGAGGCGTTGTATGGGCGTGCTTGTCGTACCCATTAAATTGGAACGAGACAGAGAACGCTTCGCTTTTGGGCCGATATTCTCGAGGAAGCCAAAGTCAAGTTGCAATGATCGAGAGAGGTTGAAGATAGCACAATCAAAGATGAAGAGCTACGCAGATAATCGTCGTCGAGATTTGAGTTTTGAACTAGAAGATCGTGTATCTCGGGGTTACCCTCTTAAGGGCGTTAAAAGATTTCATGTTAAAGGAAGCTTGCGCCAAGATTTGTCGGTCCGCTCAAGATTCCGAGCCGTCGAGAGAGGTAGCTTATCGATTAGAGTTGCCTCGATCCTTGGCAGAGTGCATGATGTATTCCATGTATCGCAGCTTAAGAAGTGTCTCAGAGTGCCAGCAGAGCAAACCCCGTTGGATGCGATAGAGCTGCAAGAAGATTTGACTTATAAAGAGCAACCGATCAGAATTTTGGATGTTATGGAGCGCAAGACCAGAAACAAGTCTATTCGTTTTTGCAGAGTTCAGTGGAGCAATCATTCGGAAAGTGAAGCCACTTGGGAGCGTGAAGAAGATTTGAAGTCAGAATTCCCGAACCTATTCTCTAGCTAGCCCTGAATCTCGAGTCGAGATTCTGTTAAGGGGGGGAGGTTTGTAACATCCCAAAATTTGGCTTAATTAAGTTTTTATTGCTTAAATGTGCATTTATGATTTTCTGGAATTTATTTGGATTTTTCTGGATTTATTTGAAATCAAGTTTATTGCCTTGTATTCAAATCTATTTAAATCTGTGCAAAGTTAAAATAAAGTTTTGCCAAAAATATTTTATTTGAGTCCAGAATGTCTCAAAGTATTTTTGAGATTTTTCTTGGATTTTTCCTAATAGTTTTATTGCCTAAAATAAATAAAACGAATTTCTGGAATTAATTTAATTGAGAAAACCTTTTGAAAAAGCGTGTGAACGATGAACGGGCGGCCCATGCAATTTGCCCAGATAGCCCGCGGCGGCCTACTTCGCCAAAACCCTAGGCCTAAGAAATCCCGACCGTTGGATCGAGACCCAACGGCCGAGATCTCGCCGCGTCGTGAGCGCTTCGGGGCCGTTGATTGAGCGACGCGTGGACGCCCGGATGAAGCCGCGTCGTCTTCCGAAGTCGCCGCCGAGTCCGCCGCCACGAGCCGTCTTCGAGTCCGGCCGACACGCCTTCCCGTCTGACTATTTAAAGCGCCGACGCGGCACGGAACCCTTACCTCGCGCGCGCATCTTTTCCAAAGCCCGAGGCTCGTGTCGCCGCTGCTCGCCGAGGGAGCTCGCCGGAGTGGAGGTCCTTGCCGCGGTGGTTTTCGCTCGGTTTAAATCGCCGCCGTTGATCTTTCGCCGTCACGGTGCCACCATCGAGATCGCAAAACCGCGCGCGTCGGATCCGTGAAGAGTCATCGCCGTTTAAATCGCCGAACGCCGAGCCGAGGTCGCCATTCTCACGTCCGGTGAAGTTGCGCGCCGCGCTGCCATCGCCACGCTGAAGCTTTGAAGCCGTCGGATCTCCGGTGAAGGGTCTAGATCGTGCCACGACGCCGCAAGAACGATGAACGCGTCTCGTAAGCGCCGACCGTTAGGTCTAGATCCCGCGGCGGGTGTCTTTGCCACGTCGCGTGAGATCGGTAGCCGTCCGATCAAACCCGTGCGCTCTAGATCGCACCGTCGTTGCAACCAATCGTGACTCGCCGCGTGTCGGCGCAAGCATCGAGGCGTCATGGACGCGTCTCGGTGAACCAACCCAACGCCGTGGACCGGTCTATATGCCGACACGTGGCAGCGTCCGATTGGTTTGAATCAGGGCTGATGTCATGCTGACGTCATAAACCGGTTTTTCAGAATAAAAACAAATCTGTTAAATTCGAATTTCTGATTTTCTGATTTCAGTATTTATTTTAAACTTCAAAAGGCTATATCTTTTGCATCGTAACTCGGATTTGAGTGATTCAAATTTCTAAAAATTTGTAAAATTGAGATCTATTTAATGGTGGATTTTATTTGATTTTTGGAGTTCAATTGCTCTCTGTTTTGGTATTTATTTGCTTTTCTTCTTCGATACGCGTGAGACGTTGAATTGTGCGACGTTTGGAGGAAGATCCAACAACTCAAGAGCAAGCTTCAGATCAAGATCAGGACCTATTCTAAGGCAAGTTGTGCTTTGATCATGTTGAACCCATGTTTATAAAATTGCTATGTTTGTTTTACAATATTGCATATATTTCAAGTATACAATTGTTTCAAATTAGATTGGGTTTAGCTAAAATACAGATTGATCTATACCCTACCTTGTCATTGTATGCCATGATTCATTGTCACCCTAGATTGGTTTAATATAGTTGATTAGTAACTATGATCAACATTGGAGGTTAGTCCGTATTAGTTGCTTAGCCTTGCCACGCCATCACATGTGTCGTAATCATTGATAATTAATCTTGATTAATGGAATATGGAACAATGTTATGAACTTGTGTGTCATGTGGAATCACACGATGAGATTGAGTTGTTGTGGCGAGTCATGTCACGCAACGATGTTGAATTGTTGATGGCACGTGGTGCTTGGTAATCAAGCGGGTGATAATCACTTAGATTGGGGCAAGTGGCAAGGCGAGTATGCCAAGGTGGGCCCAATGGGCAGAGGGTATGTGGAAGTCTTGCCTTGATCACACTAAGGACTTAACCTTGCAAGCCTTTGACTGAGTCAATCATGCAACCACATGTTGTAATGGGACACCTAGCCGATTAATTTGTAATGCCTTAACTCGTACTATCATTGGTGGTGTGAGTTCCCGAGTTATGGTGTAATTCACATGGCGCAAGAGGGGGCCCTGGTTGTGGTTTTCGACCCACCACGGTGTTGAAACCTTAACGGTAGTACCGATTAAGCCGAGCATTGTAAAGGCTTTGTCATGATTTCTCTGCCGGCACACCAAAGGAAGTGTGCTAATGGCCAGGCGCAAAGAGAATATCATGCCGTGTGGGTAAAGTGCATAACCTCTGCAGAGTGTGAAACTATTCGGATAGCCGTGCTCGCGGTATTGAGCAATGCTCGGGAATTACAGTTAAGGGTTAGCTTAATTAATTGGACAACTTGGTTGGGATGGCCGAATGCCATATGGAAGATGGAATTTGACTTAAGATTGGAAACTTGGTTTACTTGAGAAAAGTTGAATCTATCATTATTGTTATTTGTTTTACCGTCTTTACAATCTATTTATTGTATTTGTTCAGTAAATGCTCTGTTGCAAAATAGACATGATAGCCTATCCTTTGGAATAAGACTTGCATATAGTTACATAGAAGTGCATTCTGTGCACAACTTGTTGAGTGCTTTAAGTACTCACCCTTGCCAACAATAACCTCACCAGTTGAAGAGTCTACATCAATGCTGGAGGAAAAATTCCAAGAGGAGACGAATGTTTAGGGCGCAAGCCTTGTCAGTTGCCTGTGGTATACTGAGGGGTTGTCTACGTTTTCATTCCGCTGCAGTTTAATATATTATTCAGCCTTGCGAGGCATAGTCATGTAAGTGGACCATGAGGTCATTCGACTAGTGGTATGTATCATATGATGTCTTTCATAATATTTTCGCTTTGTATGATTGTGATATTTACTTATGTTGAGCATGTGTGCACTAGCATGATCCTGGACTAGTGCAGTATACACAGAGGGTCCGGATTTGCATATTCGGGTCCCGACACATAGCCACGGTGGCGAGGTGGTCTGGCTGGTCGATGGTAGGAATGGGTACCCCCATCAAGTGCGCAACGACGCCCTGGTGCTAGTCGCACCTTCGGCCAGACTGGAACGTCACCGAATCCTCGCTGGCGGTGAGCCCTAGCTCATGCCCTGTTCGGACTCAGCATGACGGCAGTAGGGTGCTAGGCTAGGTAAAAATATTGGGTAAATAATGGTTTAAGCACATAGGCTATAATCTAGTATAAAGAACATAGATAAGCATATATATATATATATGTGTGTGTGTGTGTGTATTCATATAAGAACATACATGCATCTAGTAACCAGTACGTGAAGATTTAGTAAATAACTTAATATGTTATGCTTTCATGATAGAATAGTTGTAGGCAGTATGATGATAAATGTTTAATTCAAAAATCTATAAATATATTGCTTTGCATCTGAATCCTATTATCAACCTAATGTTTTGTTCTAACACTTTGAAACCAATCCTTCCTTTAAATAATTTTAGCATCTAGAATTCGTTAAAATAAAATGAATATTTCGTATAAAGCAAGGAACACTTGAGACCATTTAGTCCAAAAGTAATAATGGTAAACATGAATAAAAAGACAGTATAACCACATAAACACGAATCATAATAAACACCCCTGTTTCTATAAGCAAGCTTTTATTTGAATTTTCTATCTATCTTCTTTTTTGCCCACATTTTTGGTTTATTGTTTATTGTATGTTGTTCCTTTTGATCGATGAGTAGACACCGACGAGCTTGAGATTGTTGTCGACGACTTCGCAGACGATCCTGACTTTATACCTGACGACGATTAGCAAGGCAAGTACCCCCTTGATCATTTTGATCCTATTATTTCAAATAATTACTTTCCAATGCTTTGCAAAACTAATATGCATGCGCGTACTTGTCATAAAAATGCTATACTGGAATGTTGGCAGATATAATGGATATTTCATGGAACTTCCTTGATAAGTAGTGATATGTGAACCTTGATAACCATAGAAAATGGGTAGACAATACATAATGTCAACGTGGGTATATACGATTAATAATCATTCTTAGCCATGCTTATTTAGCAACGAAGTAGATGATCAAATCAAAACTGCTTCTTGGGAATTTGAAAATGTTGGATATGTCATGATATCGGTTATTGGTATTTTGACTAAAAACCCTAGAATAAAACTATGGTTTAGATGCGGGCAAATATTGGCAATAGCTGGATGTGTAAGGGTTGGACTTGTACGTAGTGTAGGGAGAAGTATTGCCCATGTCGGATAAAGGACCGAGCTATGGGTTGCTTACAAGCCAGGAAATCTGTACATCCACGAGTGCTGGTGTGGGACAGCCTTAATCTATTAAGTGGTTAGGTCTGGCTTTACACATTGGAAGGCGGGAGATAGTGGGAGCATTCTGGTTAGGTCTGCTTGTGAGGGGCTTCCACACTTCGATGTGGGTAAATGCATGTCGGTACAACGGTGTACGCCTTGTTAGGGGCAAGAAACCATTATTGTAGGGATTTACTGCTTATATTACCACTTCAATGATAGGGAATTACTGTTATATTTGTTTCTTCTCTATAGCAAGGGCTTAACGTCACCGGGCTGGTGCAAAGTTGGGTCTAGGTAATGCAACAGTTTTGTTATGATCTCCATGCCAACTCACCAAAGGAAGTGTGTCAACTGGCCTGGCAAAAATGGTAGATCATCTCTTGTGGGTAAAGTTGTACACCTCTACAGAGTGTAAATCTAATTAATTAGCCGCGCCTACAATCAAAGGCACTTGGTAACGTCATCACATGGTTAGGGTTTTAATATTTCCAAAATGATTTGGTGGGAAATGGTGTTTTGGATTATACTTCATGTCAGGGGATGATATGGGAATGGATTGAACCAGTCTGGTAGACTGCGTTATGATGTTTAATATTTTGTCAATACTTTGTTATTACCATGATTGCTCTTTTACAAACTTCGGTTGCAATCTATCATATGAATATGTTTTAATTTACCAGTGCAAAATAACTGTAGAAACCTCTCCATTGTTATAACCTGCATTTTAATTATACTTGCATCTGTGATATACTACAAGTCTTGCTGAGTACGCAATGTACTCAATCTTACTATCGTTGTTGTTTTTAGGTGACTTTACCGAGCACCCCGATGATACCTATGATCACGCAGGTTACAGGGTTTATGATGACGACCTTTTCTAGGGATTTTACCTTGTCTGTTGCCTGAGGGTTTTTGGGCATACTACAAGATAACTATATTTCCACTACAAGTTTGAAGTTTTTGGCTTGTAATAATATTATGTATTCTTAAGACGCTCATGCGTATGTAATATCCTTGTGTATGGATGTGATTTCAATTTGTAAATTATGCGTGCTAGCCACTGATCATAGGACTAGTACTATATGTACAAAGAACCCATTGTTGATATTTATTATCAAAAATGGGAGCCTTACACGGCCGGAGGCGGAGAAGGTCCCCATGGCGACGACGATGGTACAAGCTCTAGAGCTGAAAATGAGTAAGGAGTGGTGATCAGTGAAGGCCTAGGTGCTACAGTTCTTAGAATTGAGGCTAAACTCCACCGCTTCGTCGGATTAGCCTCGCCCCTTTTCGGAATTTCACCGGGAGGAATGGGAGAAATGGCGCAAGGCTCGGTTCAGGCGGAGAAGAGCTAAAAGCTTGAAGAGGAGGGCTTTGGCCTTGCTTTTATGGCTTGGCAAGGTGGAGACAGCTATGCACAGCATGGGCGAGGCTGACCGGCCAGCCGCGTGGCGCGAGCTTCCTGCTTTGCCCGCACATGGCATGGCTGGTCCCTACTTGGCACGGGCAGAGGGAGAAGAAGGAAGGGAGAGGAGAGGGGAGTGGCCGGGTGCCTGGAACGTGGGGCCCTCTTGCCGGTGGAGCGCAGTGACAAAGACGTCAATGCGGCATTTCACCGAGCACTCCGCCTGCACACTATAGTGATGCAATAAATCAAGACAGAATTTGGTAAGGTTTTAAAATGGTTCAACAATGGTGCTATCTTGCTCAAAAGTTTTTGATAAAATTCATGAAGATAGCCCACGGTGCCTAACTTCCATTTTTTTGGTTTCATCTCATTCTCCACTGTGGTTTTCAGATGAAAAATCTTCAAATTGACTATTTTCTAGCTATTTTTGAATTTTTAGGGCATTTAAGTGCTGAGAAAAAATTCTGAAAAAATTATATTTATTCATCTAATGTGTTATAGTATTTTCTAAAATTATTTTTCATAGTCTGTTGTTTGAGATTTTAATGAGTTTCTTTTAGATAGGTTAAGTTAGGTATAAAAGGCATTAATTCAAAAACCAGAAACCTGAAAATAAAAGGAATAGTACCATAAACAAATTTAAATAAAGATCCAAATATGCAAAAAGATAATGACTTGCCACTTTATTTATTTCTTCAAGTTTTGGGATGTTACAAACTTACCCCCTTACATTAATCTCGTCCTCGAGATTAGCTAGACTCGTCGAAGAAGGATGGGAATTCGGCTCTAACGCGATCTTCGCGTTCCCATATGACCTTTTCCTAGGTGTGGTTTCTCCACTAGATTTTGAGCATTTTGACGAGACGGTTGTGAGTACGACGCTCAACTTCGTAAAGGATGAAAATTTGATGTTCGCGATACGAGAGATCCGGTTGCAAGTCAATGGCATCCAATGGAGTGAGTTCGGTGGGGGGCTCGAAGGCACTTCTTTAGTTGAGAGACATGGAACACATCATGAACATCCAAGAGTTGTGGCAGAAGTTCAAATTGATATGCCACTTCACCTCTTTTCGCAATGATCCGATATGGACCAATGAACCAAGGTGCTAGCTTTCCATGGACTCGAAATCGTTGAGTACCACGCAGCGGTGAGACCTTGAGATAAACAAGATCATCAACTTCGAAGCTCAATTCACGGCGACGATTGTCAGCGTAGCTCTTTTGCCGCGACTACGCTTCTTTCAGACGGCTTCTAATCAGTCGAATGTGAGCTTCAGCTTCTTGGATTATGGCTGGTCCAAAGAATTATCTTTCGCCTACTTCAGACCAAAACACAGGAGTTCAGCACTTTCTTCCATGTAGAAGAATGTATACAAGTATATATAATGAAGAATAAAGTCATGATTCATGAGAAACTAGATTCTAATTATCTTGTATAATCAACTGCTTGCTCCAGCAAAGACCGTTATAATAAAATCATAATTAACACTTAACCCATTAGTCGAAATACACTTTCATATTTTATAAGTGAACTTAAGAACTTTATATATATAAAAATAAAATATCCTAAACTGGAGGCTAGAGCCATGTAGAGCTAATCTCAGTATATTTTAAAAGATATGATCACGATAATTGACAAAAAGAACTAATTTGAATTAAATTTGTAAAAGACTCTAATCTTCATATGCTTATAAACCATTTCGGATATAAGCCAAATATCATGGAACCAACTTTAAAACACTCTTAGAGAAGTCTCCTACTAATGCCTGAAAAATGGATTAATTATCTTATAAAGTGCAGTCGCAAACTTAAAACGAAAACTGAACCCTTATCACATAGATTTTAGAAACACTTAAGCCTTTTCGGTAGACTATAAAATATCTCGTCTAAATGAAATTATTGTAAAGATCAGCCTGGAAATGCTCTTTAGGATATGGACTACCATAATCTAAAAAAAAATTCTTCTTACAGCTTGCTTTTCATCTGAATCTTGCTAGTCCAATAACCCTAAATGTTATGGTCGCTAAAGCCCTTTATATGAATAGTTGAGCTTAAGAAACCTTTAGCTAAAATACCTGTGTCGCAAGAATCATAGGGCTAAGTATTAATCATACGCTACATCTTACTAATCTGATTCCTTATAACGTAAACCTTAATGCTATATAAGCTATTTCAGCAATGAATAAAACTTCTCATCTAAATCCTAAAATTTATAAAATCGGCTTAGGAATGCTTCCCCAAATAAAGACTACCCTATTCTAAAGAAATAATCTTGTTTTGTCATACTTTGCATATAAATCCTGTTAGCAAGATAACCTTATAATAAACAAACTTAGTAATAATGAAGAAATTTGTAGTTAAGATGTTTGTATCACCAGAACCTTCTTTAAAGCATGAATATATAACCGGTAACCTAACTTAACAGATCTAATCATATTCGGAACCGCTTCTCATGCAAATCGTTTATAGTCAAGTACTATTCATGCATAGCATACAACATATTGACTAATATATTAATTCTATTAATCCAAATAATTTTAGCAACTAGAATTCGAAGTTATAAATATAAGAAAGCATAATTTTAGCCTCTTGAATTCGTAAAACAAGAATAGATAATCTATAAAAGAAATCGTGCATCGTTCAACATAAATGTTGTTAACTATATGAATGCTTAATCAACTGAAACTCGAGATCGTGAAATCATGCAACCCAAACCATAAGCCACATCTGCTTTCAACAGTGAGTCTTTATTTGGTTTCCTGACTGTCTTCTTGTGGGACCCCAGATTTGCTATCCAGAATCCCCTGTGTATTTCTGTACTAGTCCCAGATCAACGCTAGTACACACAGTTCATAGTGATGAATCATAACTCAAAAGCACGAATTGTAAAAAAAAATATTGAGAACCGGCAGAAAAGCCATTATTACAAAACCAGGTCACATGACCTTTAAGTTTACAGCAGCGAAAATAAGAAGCAAAAAGGTAAAGCCAATAAACTCCACAGGCAGTCGACTGAAAAGAAACGTGCGCCTAGCTCTCTGGATTGTCTTCATCGTACTCCACATCGTAGAACTCACCATCATTCGTAGCATCTTGGAAAGCTTCTGACGAAAGATTTTATTGTAGCATATAAGTACAAATGTACTCAGCAAGTCTAGAAATATGCAGGATGCAAGGCCTTCCAAAGATGGCTTAATATGGTTCTTTTGCACAAAGCCAGATTTAACAAACATTATTAATAGTAATTTTCACAAAGCAGTTTTAACAATTATTTGTACAATTGAAATTATTTATAACTCTAGTGAAGGTTCCAACCACCAACACTAGTATACAGGCTCTATCCGCCCAATTTAAAAGATCAGGTTTAACCATCACATGACTCCATCCGTCATGATTCAAAACAGGTTCCAACCACCTGACTGGCTCCAGCCACCAGGAATACATCCGGAAGTTCTAACCACTCCCAGATCTCAAAACATCAATTTTTAAAACCAAAAACAAAGTCTACCAATATGAAAGCATTCTTTGCTTGCCCTTGACCGTGGGCACGGCTATTTGAATAGTTTTACACTCTGCAGAGGTGTACAGCTTTACCCACAAGACATGATCATCTCTTGTTGCCATGTGTAATAAGCACACTTCCTTTGGTGTGTTGGCAAAGAGATCAAGACAAAGATTTTACAATGTAATAATCTAACTTGACTCCACCCGCTGAGGTTTCACCGCTGTTAGGGTTCCATCTACCCAGTACAGAAGCCCCCTCTTGCGTCGTGTGGGAAAAACAAACTTGCCTCCATCTGGCACCCACATTCCACCATCTGTCGAGTCTAAGTTAAATTGTTACAAATTATTCAGCCAGGTCGTACCCATTTAGACATGTGGTTGTACGGTTGTGCTTAGAATGGACAATCACAAGCGTCGGTCCTTAATTGACTTAGGCGGCACACAACAAAAACCAATGCTCCATCTGCACCCGCCAGACAAACCGATTCGCCCAAGTCTAAATTATTTTCATTTTCATTTTGCAAATACAGCGGCATACATATTGCCACAACTTTTCAAATTCACAATTTTTCACAGTTTCAAAGTAACACATCCATAGGTATTTAGTCGACTTTGCATTTAAGCACATCTAGCGCACTAAACAAAATATATATCATAACATATTATTATTATGACATATCACAGCAACCTAGGGTTACAACAGCCAAGGATTTCAAAATCAAGGTTGTAACAACAATTGGGATTAACTACCAGCCTCAATTGAACATCATCTTTTAAATAAATAGCGATGCAAATTGTAAAACATTGTAAAGCATTTATAAAATATGGGATCAACATGCGTCAAGGAGACTTGCCTTCATTTATGAGGAGGGAAGGGTCGCTCGGCAGATCGGCACTTTCTTCGGCGACGGCAACAGCTTCTTCGACTACACGCAAAACAGAGCGACCAATAAATAAAAGAAAACAAATAAAATTTAAAAATTATAAAATTAGTACTGGCAGAAATATCTTGAATTTAGATGAATTTAGGAAGAAGAATGAGGTCAATCGGACTTAAGATGACAGAGATCGGATATTTTGAATTCAAAATTTGACCTTTCGCCAGGCTTAGAGAAGAAATGGTTGCCAACGGTACTCCTATGAGAATTTTTAAAATATGATTTTACCAGATGTATAGGGAACTTAGAGGAAGCTCCAGTAAAAATTTGAGGACAAATGGAGGTCGGGAGCAGCCGGGAGAGCTCACCGAAAGTTCGGCGGAGTTCAGATAGAATGGCTTGTACAGGGAGATCTGGTGGATGCATTGGAACAACTCCAAACTGAGAATGTGAGGAATGAAAAGGGGAACTTGGGGTTCAATTTATTACATAATTGGACTAGCGGATCATCGGGAAACGCTTGCCGAAGTTTTCGCTTGAATAGTAACTGAGATCGTCGGAGTAAATCAGTGAAACGGATGAATTGAATGTGGGTCGGACACTGTAGCAATGGGCGTATTGTAGCTGACGGATCGGGTTTAATGAACAGTAACCGAATTTATTAATTCCGAAAACAATTAATTTTCCACTGATACTTCATATTAAATCCGAAAATTAGCAATTAAATTTTATTAAATATTGAAATTTGAAGAGATACCGGTTTCAGCAATAAAAGTATAAATAAATATTTTTAAATAATATAAAATTACTATTTATAGCACAATAATTATTTTTAAAATTTTGAAAATTAAATAGTCTTGGGAAAAGTAGTAGAAAGGTTCTAAAAATTCCGGGAAAAATCTCAAAAATACTTTAGAATATTTTTAACCTAATAAAATTGGTTTTGGAATTTTTAGAGAATTTTAGAATTGAATTAGAATTTTGGATATCCGGATGAAAATGGAATTTTTGGATGCGAATGGAATAAATTCCATTTTTGGATGGAAAGGAATGCCAGGTTAACTAGAACTCCGAAGAAAACCCAAATCCTTGAATTAATTAATTTAAATTAATTTTTGGCAAAAGCACTAAAAAATAGGATGTTACAAACCTACCCCCCTTAGAGAGAATCTCGACCCCGAGATTCGGACGGAGAAAGAAAAAGATGAGGGAACTCGGCTCTAAGATCCTCTTCTCGCTCCCAGGTTGCTTCCTTCTCGGAATGATTGCTCCACTGAACCTTGCAAAACTTGATCACACGACTTCTGGTTCTACGCTCCGCTTCATCCAAGATTCTGACTGGATACTCGGGATAAGAGAGATCTTCCTTCAGTTCCATCTCTTTGAATGGCAACTGTTCTTCAGGCACTCGAAGGCATTTCTTTAGCTGAGAAACATGGAAGACATCATGCACATCTCACAACTGCGAACGAAATTTTAATTTATAAGCAACTTCTCCTCTTCTGGCAACCACCGGGAATGGACCGATATAGCGAGGTGCAAGCTTCCCGCTGACTCTGAAACGATGCATTCCCTTTAGGGGTGAAACTTTCAGATACACATGATCACCAGGTGCAAAGCTCAAATCTCGGCGACGATTATCGCGATAACTTTTACGCTTTGATCGAGCTATTTTTAAATTCTGACGAATCACTCTAACTTGCTCTTCTGCTTCCTTCAGAATATCAGGCCCGATTACTTGTCCACCCTCTGTCTCTTTCCAATACAACGGTGCTCGGCATTTTCTTCCGTAAAGAGCTTCAAAAGGTGCCATCTTTAAAGTTGACTGATAACTGTTGTTGTAGGAGAATTCTGCATATGGCAAATTCTGATCCCAAGAGGCACTATATGTCAACGCACAAGCTCTCAGCATATCTTCTAAAATTTGATTTATCCTTTCTGTTTGACCATCTGTTTGAGGATGGTAAGCAGTACTAAAATTCATATTTGTGCCCAATACTTCATGCAACTTCTGCCAGAACCTCGAGGTAAACTGGGACCCTCGATCTGACACAATCTTCTTTGGCACTCCATGTAAACATACTATTTTAGCCATGTACAACTCTGCAAGTTTGTCGCCAGAATAGGTGGTCTTCACCGGAATAAAATGTGCAACTTTTGTCAACCTATCCACAATGACCCAAATAGAATCATATCCGGACTTAGTTCTGGGAAGTACAGTAATAAAATCCATTCCAATTTCTTCCCATTTCCAAACAGGAATCTGCAAAGGTTGTAACAATCCTGCTGGTCTCTGATGCTCTGCTTTAACTAATTGACAAATATCACAACGAGCCACGAATTCACCAACTTCTCTTTTCATATTTGACCACCAATATTTTTCTTTCAAGTCCGAATACATTTTCGTACTTCCCGAATGAATAGAATAAACAGAATCATGAGCCTCCTTTAAAATCACATCCTTGATTTCTTTTTGGTTAGGAACTACAATTCTTTTTCCAAACCAAATGGTACCTTTCTCATCCTCAGAAAATTGAGAAGCTTTTCCTTTCTCCAGATCAATCTTTATGTCTGCAATACCACTGTCATCCTTTTGAGCTTCTCTGATCTGATCCTCCAAGGTTGAGTGCACTTCCACATTGAAAATACAACCTTCATTTACTAACTCCAGATTGAGACGTTGGAATTCTTCATGAAGTGATGGCTGACTTTCTAAAACCATAATATTGTTGCAATAACTCTTTCTACTCAAAGCATCTGCAACAACAATAGCTTTCCCTGGATGATAATGAATGCTGACGTCATAGTCTTTAATCAACTCCAACCATCTTCTTTGCCTTAAATTGAGATCAGACTGCGTGAAAATGTACTTCAAACTCTTATGATCCGAGTAGATCTCGCATCGATTACCAATAAGATAATGTCTCCAAAGCTTGAGTGCATGAACAACTGCAGCTAACTCCAAGTCATGAGTTGGGTAGTTTTCCTCATGGGGTCGCAGCTGTCTTGAAGAATACGCTACAACTTTTCCTTCCTGCATCAGAACACAACCAAGACCTAGCTTTGAAGCATCACAGAAAACTTCAAAATCCTTCTGAATATCTAGCAGAACAAGCACAGGTGCTGAAGTTAACCTCTTCTTCAATTCCTGAAAACTCTGCTCACAAGATTTCGTCCATTCAAACTTCTTCTCCTTCTTCAAGAGTTGGGTGATAGGTCTGGCTATCTTAGAAAAACCTTCAATGAAACACCGATAGTAGCTTGCTAGACCAAGAAAACTTCTGACATCTAGAACTGACTTAGGTTGCTTCCAATCTAAAACATCCTTCACTTTTGCAGGATCTACAGCTACTCCTCCAGCAGAAATGACATGAACCAAGAAAGCAACTTCTTTTAACCAAAAATCACACTTACTGAATTTAGCATAAAGCTGATGCTCTCTTAATTTCTCCAGAACTATCCTCAGATTATCCTCATGTTCCGTCATACTTTTAGAATAGATAAGAATGTCATCAATGAAGACAACCACAAATTTATCCAAACACTCCATGAACACCTTGTTCATCAGATTCATGAAATAGGAAGGTGCATTTGTTAATCCAAAGGACATCACTGTAAACTCATACAGTCCATACCGGGTCGTGAAAGTTGTCTTAGGAATATCTTCCTTCCTTATCTTAAGCTGATGATATCCTGATCTCAAATCAATTTTTGAGAAAACCTGGGCTCCCTTCAACTGATCAAACAGATCATCTATCATTGGCAAAGGGTACTTATTCTTAATTGTAACCTCATTTAGAGATCTATAATCTATACACATTCTCAAACTACCATCCTTCTTCTTAACAAAGATTACTGGAGCTCCCCAAGGTGAAGAACTTGGTCTTATAAATCCTTTCTCTTGTAGTTCTTCAATCTGCTGCTTCATTTCTGCTAACTCATTGGCGGGTAGCCTATAAGGTCTTTTTTATATAGGAGTCGTACCATGTACAAGCTCAATTATAAACTCATTGTCCCGGTCTGGTGGCATACCAGGCAAATCTTCTGGGAATACATCTGGGTATTCATTTACTATAGGCACTTTTTCCAAAGTTGTACCTTTCAAGCTGTTCAGGGTAATACCCTTCTTTGAGGAAAGATCATACACAAATTCTACACAAATTCCATCAGGACTGGTAAGGGAGATAGATCGACTAGCACAGTCTATCTGTCCTTTAAACTTAGTTAACCAATCCATCCCAAGGATTACCTCTATTCCCTTGGTATTCAATAATATTAAGTTTGCTAGGAACTTTACCCCATTTATAACTATATCCGATTTTGGACAAACAGCAGTAGTTTGTAATTCTTTTCTAGGAGATTGAACTAATAAAGGGTTTTTAAGCTGAATTGTACCCCAACCATGCTTTCTGACCAAATAATCTGATATGAAAGAATGCGTAGCACCAGAATCGAACAATACTGAAGCAGGTACTGAGTTGGTAAAGAACTTACCATACACCACATCAGGTGCATCCTGAACTTCTTCAGCAGTGACGTGATTAACACATCCTCTTCCAACAGTGCGAGGTGTACACGGGGTCTGCGGTGCTGCTCTTCCTTGAGCTGATGCAAAGTCGTGGTGGTGTAGTCCCGTGTTGAAGCGAACTGGGGTCATGGCTTGGCACTTCTGAGGACAATTACTAGCATAATGTCCCAATTCTCTGCAGTTAAAACACTGGACATTTGTTGTAGCTGTGTTGCTTTTATGAACATGACCTCCTGGGTTGCTAGCAGAATCTTGAGCAAACTGTCGCGGTGCTGACACTAGAGTTCTAGCAGCACTAGACGCTACTGGTCTGCTGGACTGGGGCTGAAAGAAACGAGGCTTAGAGCTACTAGCACCACGTTGAGCTTGAAACACCATCTTCCTTTTTCTTGACTCAAAGAGCTGACGCTGAGCATCCTCCTGAATCAAAGCTTTGTTCACCATGTGCTGGATGGTGGGGAAGTCATTAGAGACCAATTGCACTTTGAGGTTAGGGTCAAGACCCTCCATGAAATGCCAAATCTTCGCCTCATCAGTTGAGACATCCTCTGCAGCACATCTGGATAGTTGAGTGAATCTGTTCAGATATTCTGATACTGAGAGATTTCCTTGTTGCAACTTATGGAACTCCCTCCTCTTCATCTCCAATATTCCCTTAGGTATATGGGCGGCGCGAAAGGCTTCAACAAACTCATCCCAGGTAATGTTATGAGCTTCTTCATGGGCAACACAATAGTTCTCCCACCAACTCACAGTTGTTCCTTTAAGTTGGTGCGTAACAAACCACACACTTTCTACATCATCGCACTGGGCCAGGTAAAGTTTCTTCTCTACTTCCTTTAGCCAGTCATCAGCCTCCAAAGGATCGGCTGACCCAGCAAAAGTTGGAGGTCTGGTCCTCATGAACTCTCCATACTTGGATTGGGGTGGCTGAGCTGCGACCTGCACTGGGGCGGCTTGAGGTGGATTCAGAACGTTCTGCACTAAGACCTGTAGAATCTGAAGCTGCATGGTCATCATCTGTTCCATGCTTGGTGGTTGATTTGGGGGTGGCGGTGGCACTTGATCCTGTTGACCCTGTGGCACCTGATCTTGCTGGATCGGGGACGGTGGCACTTGATGCTCTTGCAGTTCTTGTGGCGCTACCCGGCCACGTCCACGACCACGTCCTCTTACACGACCAGCTCCACGTCCTCTTCCTGGGTTAACCATCTGAAACGAGAGATGGAAGAAGCACAAGGAAAGAGGGAAAAACAAAGATAAGATAGACAGGGGGACTAAACAACACCCACCACAAAAACAAGAACAATAGCAAAGAAAGGAACACTAACTGAAATCTCAATTAAAACAAAATATTTTTGATAGGATGGCTGTATCACAAGCGCATAAAGCACGATACAGTCCATCTCACATAATTATTATACTAACGAGAATAACAGATGGGTGCTACCGATAAGGTAACTAACTACTCCCTTCACCCTCCTCGGGAACACAAGGGGAAGGATCCTCCTCACTAGGCTCGTCACTACTGATGAGGACTCCTCTGATAGGCATTTTTAAATAGAAGACAAGACAAGGGCAAGATGCTAAGATAGAAAAGATAGAAGCAAGAAAACATAGAATTTTATAAATATATTTTATATAAATAATCATCCTTAGGGTTTTGCGATTCTAACTAGGTCACATCCTACAGTCAACATGGCTCTGATACCACCGCTGTGGGACCCCGGATTTGCTATCCAGAATCCCCTGTTATTTCTGTACTAGTCCCAGATCAACGCTAGTACACACAATTCACAATGATGAATCATAACCGAAAAGCACGAATTGTAAAAAAAAATATTGAGTACCGGCTGAAAAGCCATTATTACAAAACCAGGTCACATGACCTTTAAGTTTATAGCAGCGAAAATAAGAAGCAAAAAGGTAAAGCCAATAAACTCCACAGGCAGTCGACTGAAAAGAAACGTGCGCCTAGCTCTCTGGATTGTCTTCATCGTACTCCACATCGTAGAACTCACCATCATTCGTAGCATCTTGGAAAGCTTCTGACGAAAGAGTTTATTGTAGCATATAAGTACAAACATACTCAGCAAGTCTAGGAAATATGCAGGATGCAAGGCCTTCCAAAGATGGCTTAATATGGTTCTTTTGCACAAAGCCAGATTTAACAAACATTATTAATAATAATTTTCACAAAGCAGTTTTAACAATTATTTGTACAATTGAAATTATTTATAACTCTAGTGAAGGTTCCAACCACCAACACTAGTATACAGGCTCTATCCGCCCAATTTAAAAGATCATGTTTAACCATCACATGACTCCATCCATCATGATTCAAAACAGGTTCCAACCACCTGCTTGGCTCCAGCCACCAGGAATACATCCGGAAGTTCTAACCACTCCCAGATCTCAAAACATCAATTTTTAAAACCAAAAACAAAGTCTACCAATATGAAAGCATTCTTTGCTTGCCCTTGACCATAGGCACGACTATTCGAATAGTTTTACACTCTGCAAGTTTGTTTTTCCCACACGGCGCAAGAGGGGGCTTCTGTACTGGGTAGATGGAACCCTAACAGCGGTGAAACCTCAGCGGGTGGAGTCAGGTTAGATTATTACATTGTAAAAGCCTTATCATGATCTCTCTGCCAACATAACAAAGGAAGTGTGCTTATTGCGCATGGCAACAAGAGATGATCATGTCTTGTGGGTAAAGCTGTATACCTCAACAATTGCAAGGAATTATATGCACCATCAGCCTTACTTTTCAACCATGCCAAGCCTCATTTCATAAGTTTAAGGTTTCATGGTTTTGGTCACACACAACCTCTTCCAAGTTCATATCAATGTGCAATGATAAGCAATCTTGTAAAGAAGAAGTGCGATAGTACATAACCTTGATCTTGCATTTATCAACAACCACTCTTTGAGCTTTAGCTCTTAACTTTGATAAATTTCATATTTAGCATTTTTTGAGCAGAATCAAGATAGCCAAGAAAGTTCAACCATGACAAGATTTAATTCAAGTTGTCATTCCAATTAAGGCCCTGTTTGGTATAGCTCCAGATCCCAGCTCCACCTCAGAGCTGGAGTTTGTAGGCTAAAATAAAGTGAATTAAGTTTATATTTTTAGTCTAAAATGTAAACAAGATGACACATCTAAACACTCTTAATGTACCCACAGCTCCAGCTCTATAAATTCCTGGAGCTAGGAATACCCTGCTCCACCAACTCCACGGATTTTGGTGGAGCTGGAGCTGTCCCAAACACCCCCTAAATAGTCATGACATAAACTACACCAATATGAATAAATATGAAGTTGCAAAGACCTTGTAGCATAAACATGGCTTCAAATGACATATGTGTATCAAATACAATGCTCATTACTTTTTTCATTATTTTTTTCGTTTTTCATTTAAGAAACACACAAAATAAAAAGTATGTTACAAAATATTACAAAGTTTTCACAAACTCCCCCTCAAAACAAACCTCTTAAAAACTTTCTTCAAAATTGTCACCCAATAGGATTAATTTTATAAACAAAAGTCTGAAAAAACAATCCTCCCAATAGGGCAAACGAAAGAAATTTTCACCAAAAGTCCATTAACTCCCCCTCAAACGAATAACCAATGAAATCAAAAGAGAGGTGATGATATACATGTGTTTGAGTTATCACGGTATGTTCAGTTAAGCATAAGTATGAATCATGATAGATAAATACTAAGCACGAAAAGGCATGATATAAGATATAACATGATTGAACATGCCAGGGGATACATATGAGCATATAAGCAAACATCTCATCTCATACCACAATTAGATATCTGTGAATGTAAAAGATATGTGTATAAAATAGCTCACAAAGTAGGTGAAGAATTATCGCACATACCTCTTGAATACCATCTCAAGGGTGAGAACCATCCAAGTCTTGATCACATCTTGCAAAAGACCAAGATCCACTAAGCTTATGTTCTCCAACCCGCATCTGGAAAACCTACATAGCACTAGAAGATGTCGAGGCCTCGGTACTGGGGTTAGAAATAAAGCATTTAGGAATCCAGTACTGAGACACACGATACACAGCAGTAGGCACAACACGAGTATTCTTATGCACAAAACCAGATTTGCCATTTCCCGTGTTTCTAGCAACAAAAGTGAAAGTGCATCTAGGCACTTATGTTATTTTGGTGATTAATGACAAACACTCATAATGACAATCTATGCAATTAAGTAAATGCTTAACTTAGTGCTTAACAAATGACAAACCTCTAATATGATTATATTGCTATGAGACTAACTTGTTATTGCCTAGTTGAGTATCAGTCTCATCTATTTAGAGGAAAATCAAGTGGGATGGTTAAGCAAAGATAAGGTATGCAATTTTGGTATCTATTCTATATTTGTTATTGCATTCCTTTTGTGCAAATGCATAGTGAACTCCAAGTAGCATATTGATTACATATATGCACATTGGTTCATGTCATATTTATTTGTGAATATATATTCATTTGAGTTCATTATGTGCTTTGTTTTTAGTATGCATGTATTAACTAGAGTTAAACTTCGTATTGCTATAGATTGACTTGGTGCATGCATGTCTTAGTTGTGTATCTTCTCATGCACTTCTCTTGGTGAAGTTTAATCTAGAGTTGGATCACATATTTACTCTTATTCCAAATATTATTTGCACATGTACAATTCGTGTACATTCTATCATGTGCTTCATTTAAGTAAAGACTGTGATCCTTGCCATGATTTAATTGATTCATCATATTGGCAATTATCTCTCTAGTGCATATAGATCAATTACATATTCATCATGATGTACTTAGTAGAGAACATTTCTTATGTCAAGTGTTTCCAGTTATGTTGTGCTTCTTTTTATGAAACACTTGTTGTAATCAATTGCTCACAAATATCAATTTGTTCATATCTATTGAGCTTTTGGGACTAATGTCTTTCATGAGTAGTTTGGAAAGAATTAGGTCCCGTCTGTGTATGATGAACAAGGTATCTTGGAGGATGATCATTAAGCTGAGGTCAACAAGACGGCGGTGTCACCAAGAGTTGAGGACTAAGTCAAGAGCGACTTGGCGCGGAGATCGTCAGAGAGGATGATCAAGTCAAGGTTGATAGGATGAGAGTCTCATGAGGTGAATCGAGTCGAGGTGGACAAGGCGAAGATGTCATCAATTATATGGTGAAGGTCTTCATGCATCGACATCAAGAAAGAAGACGGCAAGTGACTATTTCTAGACTTATATTATCTTTGATTTATTTTGAGTCTAAGGATTGCCTTACTATTAAGAGGGATGCGATGTTGAATGAATTTTAGATGTGTCAAGAGCTCAAGTGATCCATCCTTGTGAATCTTAGAAAGAGAGTGGTGTTGGTGGTGCCGGAAAGTGAGAGTTGTAGGTCTCCCTTGGATTCTTTGTGAAATCTGTATTTATCCTTTGAGTTTTGGGTAGTGAGACCTTGTTAGTTGTGTATCCCTCGTTCTTAGCTTTTGATAGAGTCCAAAATCACTAAAATCGGAGTCCGGAGTGAAAAGTTATGCTCGTTTTCGTCGGGCTGGCCAGTGCAATCCGGAGTATCCGGATATTCAATCTGGACATTCCGGGTTGACACCCTCGGTGGCTGCTCTCAGTCAATCCGGAGTATCCGGGGTTTTTTCTGGAGTCTCCGGGTTGTGCCCAGCTGTTTCCAACGGCTAGTTTTTTTGGGACCTCTATTTAAAGCCCCCTTCTTCCCCACTTCAAAGAGGGTGTGTTCCCACTGATTAGAGGTGCTATACCCTTGTTCTTGAGCCCCCAAAACACCTCTTTACCCTTAGATCTAAGTGATCCCCTTTGTGAGAAGGGTTGGGAAGAGTTTGAGGAGTGAGGTGCTAGGTTGAGTGGGATTTGAGTTGATTGAGCACTTGATTTCATCTCCAAGCTTGTTCTTCGTGAGCATTTGTTACTCTTGGAGGTTGAGGACTCCTAGACGGCTAGGAGGTCGCCTACGAGCCACCGGAGCTTTGTGTGGTTGGCCGTGGGAAGTTTGTGAAGGCCGGTTCCGCCTCCGTAAGGGAAGGAATTAAAGGAGTGAAGACCGGCGAGTGCATTTGTGCAACACCGGGAGGAAGAGGGTTGAAAGAGACCCCGGCTCAAGTGTGACCGAGCCGCCTCAACGAGACGTAGGATCCCCACAAGGATCCGAACTTGGGTGAAAAATCATCGTCTCCAAGTTTGCTTCTTACTCATGCTTTAGTATTTGATTTTGAATCTTGAAATTGCCCGATCTACTCTTTTGTTGTGTTTGGCTCCGGATCTACAATTTCCCTGTGCACTGATAGCTTTTAGATCTTTTGTATTCAAGTAGATTGTTGAAAATTGCAGGATTTAAAATCTCATTTCGAGGTCTTAAACCGAGTATCAGACTTCGAACCCGGATAGTCCGGACATTTCGGAGTATCCGGAGATAAGTCCCGGACACTCCGGTCTGAGTCCCTCGGATCCAATCCGGAGTATCCGGACTCTAGAACCCGGACAGTCCGGATATTTCGGAGTATCCGGATAAAAATCCCGGACACTCCGGACTTAGACCCTCGGGAGATTTTATTTAGCTGTAAATTTTTTACCGCTGCATTTAGTTACAAAGTTTTTAATTCGCCTATTCACCCCCCCTCTAGGCGACATCCCCTGTCCTTTCAAAAAGGTGTTTGCATCACCCTAGGCACATAGTGAGGAGTAAAGCGTGCCTGTCTGAAATTAGACCTAGCCTTAGCCTTTTCTTTCTTCTGTTGTTTAGCTAGTCTAAAGCAAAAATCTACTAAGTGTCCATCTCTACCACAATGAGTGCAAGTGTACTTAACACGATGTTTAGCTTTAGAAGTAGAAGCAACATTTGCATTCATTATAATAGAAGATAAAACTCCAGCAGACTTAAAAACAGTTTTCTTAGGCTCATTGACAATTTCAAAATTTTCACTTTCAAGTGCCTTAACAACAGTGGGAGCATGTGATTTATGATGAGCATAAGAATCAAAACCTAAACCTTTGTTATGCGTGCTAACCCTTGATTGATCCAAAATCATGTTTAGGTTTTTCTTTCCTTTAGTGAAACGTTCTAAAAATTTTTCCAAGTAATCAACCTTTCGAGAAAGAGTTAAACAATTATTACAAGAAACGTCCACTTTTCCTTTTTGCTTGCGACAAGTTGAGCATGAAAGAACCTCATGAGTTAGCAAATCATTTGTCATTTGAGAAACTCTAGCATTAGCATCATGCAACTTCAATTCAAGAATTGAACATTTAGAACAAGAAGTTGATTCATCCAAATCAGAAGTAGAGCAACTAGCATCTTTAATTTGTTTGCAATTCAAAGCAACAAGTTTCTCATTCTTCTCAATTTCATCTCTAAGCTTATCAAGAGTTGAAGCATGAACATTTCTTAGTGAAGTAAGCTCAGAATAAATTAAGTCACATGATTTGCAAGCATCATCATCAGGAATCAAAGATTTAAGTCTAGCAATTTCAGCATTCAAAGATTCAATCAAAACATCATGTTTCTTAATTTTCTTGTTTCTTTTCTCTAAAAGCGTACCAAGACGAACAACAGCATCTGAAAGCTCATCGTAAAAAGGATTTACCTCGTTTCCGTCACTGTCAAGTTCATCTTCGGTTGAGCTGTCCATACTTGCCATGAGACACAAGCCCGTCAAGTCTTGTCTCGTCTTACCTTTGGATACTGTATCTTCATCACCGCTTTCAGAGTCTTCATCACTCAAGTTGACTTGTTCAAGTGCTGAAAGAACTCGATGGACAACTTTGCTATTTAGGAAGCTCCTTTTCTTCTTGTCATTGAACGGACGCTTGTACTTTGTCTCTTTCTCCTCCTTCGATGATTTACCTACAAATTTAGGACAATTTGAACGAATGTGGTTGAGATCACCACACTCATAGCATCTTGGAGGGCCACCACCAACTCTCTTCCTCATTCTCACATTCTGCAAAGCTTTATTAAAACGAGAAGAGAGTGATGCCAAGTCTTCTTTCGGAAATTCCTCAATCTGTTCATCGGTTAGTGAAGACAAGAAAGACAAAGCAAAACTTGAAGAAGCATTATTATGAGACATGCTAGATTGGGAGGTCAAAGCAATTGATTTGTGATCTTTCTTCCTAGCAAGAACATCCAATTCATGAGTTTTTAATTTAGAGAAAAGAACATATAAAGTAAGTGCACTCATGACAGTTGATTCTCTAATGAATGTAACTTTCATCTCCCAAATAGACATGTCTAAAGCACCAAGCAATTGTCTAGCATTAGCAGCATCGTCATAACTAACTCCAACAGCATGCAAATTACTAAGAATTTTATTAAAAAGTGCAAAGAAATCATCTAGCGACTCACCAGGCTTCATCTCAAATCGCATGTATTCTTTCTTATATATATCTTGGCGAACCTCTTTGACAGTGTTTGATCCTTCATGATAGTCACAAAGAGATTTCTATACCTCATATGCGGATCGAAGATGAACCACTCGATCGAAGTCGCTGCGACCCAAGCCCTGGATGATCAAGTTGCGCGCCTTACTGTTTGCTTCAACATGTGTGTGATTGGCGTCGTTGACGTTGTCGTTCTCAGGAACTTCGTACGGGTTGTAAACCTTTTCCCAAATTGCGAAGCCCTGCGCTTGGATGTACGCCTCCATCTTGGCCTTCCAAAACTGAAAATCAACACCATCGAACACACACGGTTTTGTCAAATAACGATCCATGAATCTAATCACCGGTTAAGATAAATTAGAAAAACCGTGCTCTGATACCACTTGTAGGATCGATATATACTAAACTAGCAATCAGAGGGGGGGTGAATGATTGCGCAGAAGCTAAAACCAAATTTTTTATCTACTAAAAATTCACCCCAATTCGGACTCAAATAATTGCTTCGTATTCAACAAAATAGAGTTAGATGCATTCGGTAAATCGCTAATTCCTGGAGATCCAACCGTCGGATTGACCTGCAATTTCAACTGTAGAAACTAGATTCTAATACCAATCTAAAAAAAGAATCAGCTCGATCGGACCTACGGATCAAAAGTTATTAACCTCGCAAGCATGCTGCGACAGATCATGACGAGAATCAAGCAAACCCTAATTTCGTGATAAATCAAAATCTACAAATGATTAACCAACAAAACTTTGAGGAACACTAAATTAATGCCCTAGAAAGGTTTTGGATGGATCAAATCAAGATTAAACTCGTTGAATCAAAAGAGACAATGAATCAATCTACAAAAACGAAAACGGATAAACACACCAGAAACCGATTGGCCGCACGAACAGTAATCCGCGAGTGAACAGTAGCTCAAGAATACACTGTAGATCGTGCGGTACTACAGCAGTATGATTTTAGTTCGCCGAATTGATGCAGCCGCAAGGAACACAGCAAAGAGTTTTCTCAACGCAAGGGGCTAGAAGATGTACAACCGCCAGGAGGCTTTTCGACCACAGGAAGTCTCCGGCCGTAAGGACGTCTCCTGCCGCCTCACCGCAAGGAGATCCAGGCCACACGAAGCTTTTTCGGTCGCAATGAAAAACGCTCTAACCAAGAAATTGATTTTTATTTCTTTTTGTCTAATCTGAAACAGTACTCTAACAAAAGAGTACAAACCCTAATACTTAGCTCTGTCATCTAAACAGGAGACATCCCTCTCCTATTTATAATGAACAACAATTCGCATGCATGTCCACCTGGCTCAATACATGCAAACTACCCAAAATTCACGCATGCACGCGTACGGCCCACCTGTTGCTCTCGCGTGACTAACCAGCCTCTATGTGCACCGTTCTCTAGCCCGAACGTCCCACATGACATCCTTGACCACTAGGATCTCAGTTCCTCCCTGAACCTAGTCCCGAACCTCAGTTCCTCCATGAACCTAGTTTCGGTCCCGTCATCGACCACGTTCGCCCTCAAGCAACACCTGCACATGAATAAACAAGAAACAATTCCGAGCACAAGTTCACGACTTGACTCAACATCAATCCATGCAACCACTCACACGAGCACATTGCATAAAACAAAACCATTACCATACTATCATAAGCATATCAAGTAATTATCTGAAACAACAAATACAAAAGCACATCACATGCCATGAATACAACCACTTTGCAATGCCAATTTCATTACTAAGCCAATTTTTCAGCATATGATTTTACAGATTTCAATATCAAGGATGTAATAACAATTGGGATTAACTACCAACCTCAATTGAACATCATCTTTTAAATAAATAGCGATGCAAATTGTAAAACATTGTAAAGCATTTATAAAATGTGGGATCAACATGCGTCAAGGAGACTTGCCTTCATTTATGAGGAGGGAAGGGTCGCTCGGCAGATCGGCACTTTCTTCGGCGACGGCGACAGCTTCTTCGACTACACGCAAAACAGAGCGACCAATAAATAAAAGAAAACAAATAAAATCTAAAAATTATAAAATTAGTACTGGCAGAAATATCTTGAATTTAGATGAATTTAGGAAGAAGAATGAGGTCAATCGGACTTAAGATGACAGACATCGGATATTTTGAATTCAAAATTTGACCTTTCGCCGGGCTTAGAGAAGAAATGGTTGCCGACGGTGCTCCTATGAGAATTTTTAAAATATGATTTTACCAGATGTATAGGGCACTTAGAGCAAGATTCAGTAAAAATTTGAGGACAAATGGTGGTCGGGAGCAGCCGGGAGAGCTCACCGAAAGTTCGCCGGAGTTCAGAAAGAATGGTTTGCACAGGGAGATCTGGTGAATGCATTGGAACAACTCCAAGTTGAGGATGTGAGGAATGAAAAGGGGAACTTGGGGTTCAATTTATAGGATAATCGGAACAGCGGATCGTCGGGAAACGCTCGTCGAAGTTTTTGCTTGAATAGTAACCGAGATCGTCGGAGTAAATTAGTGAAACGGATGAATTGAATGCGGGTCGGACACTGTAGAAACGGGCGTATTGTAGCTGCCGGATCGGGTTTAAAGAACAGTAACCGAATTTATTAATTCCGAAAACAATTAATTTTCCACTGATAATTCATATTAAATCCGAAAATTAGCAAATAAATTTTATTAAATATTGGAATTTGAAGAGATACCGGTTTCAACAATAAAAGTATAAATAAATATTTTTAAATAATATAAAATTACTATTTATAGCCTAATAATTAATTTTTAAATGTTGAAAATTAAATAGTCTTTGGAAAAATAGTACAAATGTTCTAAAAATTCTGGGAAAAATCTCAAAAATACTTTAGAATATTTTTAACCTAATAAAATTGGTTTTGGAATTTTTAGATAATTTTAGAATTGAATTTAAATTTTGGATATCCGGATGAAAATGGAATTTTCGGATGCGAATGGAATAAATTCCATTTTTGGATGGATAGGAATGCTAGGTTAACTAAAACTCCGAAGAAAACCCAAATCCTTGAATTAATTAATTTGAATTAATTTTTGGCAAAAGCACTAAAAAAATGGGATGTTACACTTCTTTTTGCCCTTATTGAAGTTTATTATTTGCTATTTTTCGTTGAACGATGTATAGAACCCAACATCACTATTTCCGTCGTCGACTACGTCAACTGCGACCTCGACTTCGTCATAAACAACAAATAAGCAAGACATGCATCCCCTTTGATCATATTGATCCCAGTATTTAATTTTCATTTTGTTTATCAAATTGTTTCATGCATGCGCTTATATTCTGTAAATTCGCTATTTTGTGGTATGGGTAGATATACCTATTGTCTCATGAAAATTCCTTGATAAATATGGACATGTGAACCTTGATAACCATAGATTAAGAATAGACATTACTTAATGTCATCATGGGTATATGCGATTACATATTAACCATGCTTAGCCATGCTTTAGAACCAACGATGCAAATAATTAGATCAAAATTGTTTCTTGAGAAATTTAATATGTTGTATGATCCAAGGGAAAATCGTACAAACCATAAGTGCTGGGATGGGGCAGCCTTAACCTATTAAGTTAGATTTAACTTTGCACATTAGAAGGCCGAAGTAGTACGGGCTCTCCTTTCAAGGTTTACTCGACGGGGTGCCCTCACCGAGGTGTTGGAAACCATACTTACCAATATAACGGTATACGCCATGCTATGGGGAGTTCCATCATTTTTATGCTCTGAGTTCTTCTACCATAGTATGGGTCTAACGTCTCGGTGTTGGTGCAAGGTTAAGTCTAGGTAATGTAACGGTTATGTCATAACTCTGCGGCACACTAAAGGAAGTGTGCTAATGACGTTGCACAAAGAGTCAATCATGTCTTGTGGGTAAAACTGTACACATCTGCAAAGTGTAAATCTAATCGATTAGCCATACCCGCAGTTATGAGAATCTTAGTGAACTAACACTAGTAGACATTTTATTATTTTCAAAATGCTTGGTTCACTTGATTTGCCACATGTTGGTGGAAATGGTGCTATGTCATGATTGGCAAGATTTGGATGATTTGGTTGCTCACGAAGGACTGTGAGTATTACTTATGCTTTACTTATTTCTTATCAGTCAAACTTGATCTTACAAATTCCGTTTATAAATTACAACTTGATTTACAATTTTAATTTTGCTTTAAGCAAATTAACCATGGAAGCCTTTCCTTTGAAATGGTCTCTATATATTATAGGTTCTGCTAAAGTCTTGCAGAGTACGTAAAGTACTCACCCTTGCTTATTATATTGTTTTATGTGGAAAAAATTAGCGAAGCTCCAAAGATATCTTTCTATCGCAGGTTGCTGGAATTTTAATAAGGCGATCTTTCTAGGCATTATGCCTTGTCAGTTGCCTGAGGGTTGGATGGGCATACTACAAGACTTTGCTTCTTCTGTGCTACATATTTATAAATGCTCTGAGTTATAAGATTGCATTGTATAAATAGTTTCCACTTGAATAATAATGATGTATAGTTGTGATTCTAATTGTTGTAAATGTGCGTACTAGTTACTGATCATGGGACTGGTACAGAATGCACATAGATTCTCATTTTTGCATTTATGCGAAAATAGGGGTCGCTACATGTACGGGGCAGGGACGCCACGCACCGGAGTGCTAGCGTCGATTGTGTGGTTTTGAACGAAGGAGGTGTGACGACTAGGGTGTCGAAAATTCTGAATTCCTATTATGTCTCTTAACCCTAAAGCCACCACCCCCTCGCTTCATATAAATGTCCCACAATGGGTCTCTACATTAGAGACCCATTAGGAACTCGAAGCCTATTAGAATTTGAAAGATCGAAATGGCAATCAGAGGGGGGTGAATGATCCCAAATAAAATTTTCCCTACTCAAAGTACTCCAAACAATCTCGCAATAAAAATCTGAAACACCCAAAGATTTTCCTTCAAACTGGTGTTTTTCAGATTCGCACACCCTCCAAAGACCGAAGAATTAGACAACTATGTGTACCCCTAGCTTGCATGGATGAGAACCATGAATCATGTGAGGGATTTTTAATCACAATCTTGGTTGTCAAGTGTCCAAAAAAAGAGGAATCAACTCAAATACTACTTTTCTAAAAGAGATGAAGCTAAAACACCAAAGTCTCTTTCCAGAAAAGTAAAAGCAGATTTTTCAGGAATTGTCCTCAATTGGAGCAGGTGGTTGGTGAGTTTCTGTTGCTCTAAAATTTTTGGAAATTTTTCTCCCTATGAGAAGTTGAGTAGTGAAACACTCCACCAAAATCACCTCAAAAAGCATCGTAGAATAAACATGAAAAATCAAGAATTACAGACAGTCAGGAACTTCGACCAGAATGTTTGAGGCTCGGTTTTTACTTCATAGCACTCAAACGGTGCAACCAGTGGACTAAAACATTTTTCCAGAGATGGATATATGAGTAGTGCACCTTCTCCAACAATAATCACTTGAAAAGGATTTTTCTATATTTTTGTAAAAATCAAAGACTGACTGCTGCGCGAAGAACAAGTTCTGGACAGATTTGTAATTTGATAAAAACTTGATCTCTAGTCTATCTTAGGGTACAAGAAAGATGTAAAATCATATGAGCACCCTCAAGACATCCTAGAAGAACAGCATTTAGAAGGAGGGGAGGCAAATCCAAATTGCGATAAAGTAAATTGCGAGAATGTAAATGCGGGAAAATAATGCTGAATTTAAATTACGTAATTTAAATGCGTAATGTAAATACGTAAAGGAAATGAAACATGAACATAAATGAAGAACATTTCATTTCTGGGAGGAGAGGTTACAAAGCCTCACATTTCATGTGGGCAAAGCTTAAAGGAGCATCAAAAACCTCAAAACCTTCAAGGGGGGAAGGCTACCCCTCCACCCCTATTTATACAACTCTTGGGCCACCTACCACCCTTGGATGAGCCTCTAAACCCTAGAGCATCCATCAAGGGATAGGATTTACCCACTCAACCAGCCATGCAAGGGTTCACCCAAAACCCACAACACATAATGGGTTTTCTTGCACGGTTTTCAAAGCATACTAACTAGACCTGCTATCCTATCAACTAGACCACAATCCGACGGCCCTCATCGATCCGAGCAGCATCTAGCTAGCATCACATCCATTCCTTGTCTTTATGGCTTGCACGGACTCTGTCTCTGATCATCTTCCGGCGATCCCCGACCGTCTGAACCTCCGACGCTCCTCGCCTAGTCCCGGCCATCCTTCGCCTCACCATGATCTAGCACTGTCGTCCTGCAACCATCAAAAATAAGGAAATACCTCACATAGCAATGCCCACAATAATATGCAATAGATTCATCACAGTCCACTCATTAAAATTCATTTTTACTCGATCTGACCGGTAGCACCAGGAAAATAGAAAAGACCTCAAATTGCTTCAAATTGAAAATCTATTTCAAATCAAACTCAAACAAGAGCAACCCAAGCTCAAATTTAGTCAAATACTCATCACAAATCTGGATAGACCTCCACATGGTCCTTCAGAATTCGGATCACCATCTGAATTAAGTCCCAACCCTTTAGTGTGCGACCCTATAGGTTCATGTATACTTGGACATGGCTCGAGTACTTACTCGACCATTAATCGGAAGCGGTTCCTAGCAGGACATGTCGACTCCCGAGTATACGTAAAGATCACATCGAACGAACCTTAACAACACTTAGTTATATGCATTTCCCTTTGCCTCATGATATCCGTCAAACTCAAGGCTGTATGTGACATCCTTGATTAGTTAGCTCGACCATCCTTTCTCGATTACGTGACTCAGAATCCCCGACTACAATTAACTATTTAACCGCGAGTAGCATGGCCATGCATTTTTGAAATCTGACCACTCGAGAGACCTAGAGATATCTTTCCCGCTGTATGGAGGGGCAAATCCCATCTTGATCGACCATGCCTCGCTGCATGCTTTACGACAAACCCGAAAGCCACATTTATAACTACCTAGTTATGGAGTAACGTTTGGCAACCCCTAAGTAAGTCATTACACATCTCGAATACATACGTCAACCTCAAGTCTAAGGATATAGCATACACATTGTATATGAGACCAAATGATGACAAGTAAGATTACAACATTCTCGCAATGTCTCAAGGTGGTTCGATGCAACTCCATATTCTCTAACATGTGTCCATATTATTGGTTTCATATCTTCATATCCATGATCCGTAAAATATGGTCATTATCCAATACATATGCTAGTCTATTCATATGTGTCCTCATATGTTTATCGACTAGGGATCACTTAGAATAATCATCACAAAGTCATATATTAAGTTTCACAAACAAGTCACATACTTGCTAATAAATAATAATGACATTATTTAAGAAACAAGATTATAAATCAGAACATAAGGAAATATAATCATTTCTATGATTGCCTCTAGGGTATATCTCCAACACGGGACACAAAAATCTTGTACTGTTGGTAGCCAGGTTAGTAGTTATCGAAGATTGTACTACCTTTGTTTCTCAACGGATGTCGTTCTAGGTTCTTACACTTCTACCAAGGACATCTACAAAAAATCATATTACCTATCTTGATTGTGTGACTTACTACAATCCATGGTAGTAAATGACATTAAAAATATCTAAAGGAGAGGGGTATATAAGGAAAATATAGTAAAGGATCACCTCAAAATTGTAAAATAACGTGTATTTAGGAACAAAGTTTGAAAGCTAGAATAACATGTATTCGGGAATGGAGAGAGTAGTGTTGATATTCATACAATCAAACATATTTATAGTCATTTAATTTCAAGGGGAATGTTGAGAGCTAGTATTAGCTAATGCCTAGTACTAGCTGAGAGTTTGTGTTGGAGTGATAAGTCTACCATGCGTATTGGTTTCGGACCAAAAGTAGGAGTCGAGTCATCATGCACTCTAAGGGAATGTACAATAACAAAGTCAGCTGTTTACTCTATCTTCCATCTATATCATCTAGAGTAAGCACTAAAACCAGCTTATACAATAGCTATCTCTAAAGGTTGACTCTAGATGCCATATATTAACTATCTCTTCTCTCTTGTACATAACTAATATACCTATGCACCCATGCAATACTTACTATTAAATAAGAGCCAGCTCTCGTTTCTCTCTTCTTTTCTCACTCTTCCTTATACGACAAAACTGACGTGAACATACTAAGAGTAAGCTGAGGTGGCCTTATTGTACATGCCTTAAATATTTCATCGTCGATGCGTCCTGTTATTTTCAATTCATGGAAACAGTTGGAGTCATCTTTTTTTTCTCTTCTACCTTATTTATTGTAAATTTAGTCTTTCCACGAATGAATTTATAGATTAAGTCTCATCCTTAACCGCGAAAGTATCGCAAGGTAACACGTCGCCTTCCTCCCACGCTTCCTAGCCACGACCCCCACTCTCCTCCCGCTCTCTCCGGGTGCAGCAGCGGCTGGTTCGGCGCTCGCCCGCCTGCTACGAGCTACCGCGGTTCGCTGCCTCCAGTGCTCCCTGGGCACGAGAGCACCTTTCGTAGTAGGGAATGAGTCAAATATGTAAATTCGTATGTAGAGGGGCTAACTTTGCCAACAACAAAAAAAGACAAGGGGTAGAAGACCTCAAGCAGTTGCATTGCACTAGCTGCTAGCTACTGAGGTGCAGGCGAAGTCATGGTTACAATGGATGCTCCATCGTACATGCATGGCTGTAAATGATAGGTATGATTGCTCGCTACGCTGCCTTTTTCTTTGATGGAGTGCTGTACATGTTTGAAAAAAAAAGAAAATATTGTAACATAAAAATATGTCGGCGTATTTTGATGGAGTATTATTTGTCATGCAGTTTTTCTACCCTACACACTTGCATAGCAGTTACACGCTGTATAATTTGACAATTTATCTAATTGTGAATGGAAGGCAAAATACCCAAGCAAATTTGGCGGAAATCGTGATCTTCCCAGATCGATCATGTGCCATACTTTTATAGGAAACAATGTAGGACAAACATGTTACATACAGTATAATTTGATAACTTATCTACTTGTGAATGAAAGGCAAAACGCAGCTGCAAGTAGCAAAGGAACAATGGAGGCTTTTGTCAGGAGCCTAATGTATTAAAACCCGCACAATCTGTATAGAAATAGCCCCAAGCAAGAAAACCAGGAATTAACCTCGAAATCTAAATGTTCTAACTTCAAAGAGAAGCAAACATGAGCATGTTAACATTAATATATGTGGGATAAGCGGTATCCATAAAAGGAAACTAAAATTATTCAATGTGAGGACCCAAATACGTACGGAAAGACGGTTGACTATATGCTATAGCAGTAGAAATCTCAAGAAACTTACTCTACTCTCTGTTTTTTCGGGAGAAGTAGTAGATAAGACACGTACGTCAATACCATGCTAGCTATATTAACCAGAGATAATGGACTAATGGAAGAAATTTCAAACAAAATTGAGTTCAGAAATTAATTCAATTCCAATGTACTTGACGACAGTTGAAATAACAAAGGAAAAAAGACATAAGATTCACCTGTAGTATTCCAGCAGTATGCGTTCCAACGACATAAATCCTCTTGCTCCTTGAGTCCACCGAAGTGCTCTTGACGATTCATAGACAACCTCAGGAAAGCAAAAACCATGAACTTACAAGCAAAAGGTAGCTGTAGTGTCAAAAATAGATGTATACCTATGTAGCATCCTAAAATGATAACATAACACATCAGCACCACCTTAGAAAGAGCTCATCATAGCACTAAAAATATAGCTTACTCAATATGCAAGGCCAAACCGGAGCCTTCAGAATAATGTAGGTCTGCAACTTTGACCTTCTGCGTGGGTGATTCTCTTCTTACAGCATTCTGACATCTACTATTTGCGAAATGTTATCTCTGATAGAAATTAATACATAAAGGCATAAAGCAATTACCGACCTCATCTCAATATCGAATCGAAGTGCCGAATTGGACTTTTGGACTGAAACCTAGATTCAACACACATTAAAAAACGTATACAACCATTCAAGTGCTGAAACGTACCTGTCTACACAAGGGAAGGAACAGCTACAGCACAGCAAGGATGCAGTCGATCAAACTTGGTATAACCGAGCGTAACATCGTAAGGTCGCTGCAAGCTTTCCCATGCAATTGTGCAATTTTCTCAAATGTTGCACGAAGATACATCAACTCAATAATAAATACAGTAGGTAAGAACTCTGTCAAACTGTACATTTTCATTTGGTGTAATCAAACATCTACAGATGTGTCAATACCCATCTAACAAAAAAGTGGCAATAACCTTATATGTGTTCTAATTAGGCAACTGGAATAGCATGGTCAGATTTGATGCAGATTAGAAACTCAATGTAAACATAAAACAAATTTAATTAGAACAGAGGGCGTATCTAATTCAAAATAGAAGGCATGTGCCATCATCCAAGCTACCTAGCTTTGAGGACAAAAACAAAGATAAAAAAATTTCTGAGAAAATGCAATTGTAGCTCCTAAGTTGATCTGCAACCATATGGAAAATTACGGTAAAATTGAAGTATGGAGCGGAAAAAGAGTAACACACGATGGCTTGGAACTATATATTTTTCTGTGACAGAATGAGCTATAAATTCTAAGAAAATAGAAACAAAAAGATTAAGTTATCATTCATATAAAAAATTATTTCCTTTTGTCCCAAGTGAATTTGAGTTTTGGCCAAAAATTTTATGGGTGGTACGACAAAACAATACGTGCTAGGTGCCTAGGTTAAAATGGAAGAAATTAGTTTCAAATCATCACTCCATAAAATATGCTATCTGATGTTTGCGATTGATGCTCAACAAACCAATTTAGCACGCACACACAAAAAAGAAAAGGAGTACAAACCTAATATCCCAACAAATTTAATTAGGAGACCAAACAACCCTTGCATCTTTGAAAGCAAAAATGTTGCTTGATCGAAATAGGTCGTTTAATTTCAACAACATGAAATAACATTGAGAATGCGGTTATGCCACAATGAAACAAAAGCACAGTACTATGGGAATACGCATGCTCCACTGTCATAATAGCGAATGCAATGGTCAACCACTAACAGCATCATTATCAGGCCAAAGTTGTACATATCTGTGATAGCAAGTTCAATTATGATTTTCAGTATCCATTTGCCTACAAAAGATTGTATGTACATGATATAAGCTCACCATTACAGTACGTCCAGGTCAAGAGGAACTGAAGTACAGAACATACTACAGCTCGTGAAGTTCCCCATCACTTATACAGAAAAGGAAGGTGATCCTCCAATTTCTTTTTGAAATATTTTTACACTGGACATAGGAACAACCGAACAACAGAAATGTTAAAATAGTGTTTTCACCTTCAGGTAAAAAAGGTATTATTCACGTATTCTCCCTTGAAATCAAATAATTTTTCCGGACCTAAAGATAAAATATAGACATATAAAACTAAACCTCATTCCTATATATATTAAAGCAAATAGTGGGACACAACTACCAAAATGAATGCATTCACTACTACAGAACAGCACATCACTGTCGGTTCCAAAACGCCATCACTATCGGTCATTGGTGCCGGCAGTGATTGGTCGGCATTGATACTCAGGGATTATCACTTCTGGCTCAGGAACCGGCAGTGATAGTGATAAGGATTATCACTGCCGGTTCTACATACAACCGGCAGTGATATTGAATTATCACTGCCGGGTCAAACCAAAATCCGGCGGTAATGATAATTATCACTGCCGGTTATACATAAAACCGGCAGTGATAGAGAACTATCACTGCCGGGTTATACCACAATCCGACAGTGATATGTACAAATCACTGCCGGTTTTCTCCAAGAACCGGCAGTGACAAGCCGTGAACCAAATATTTTTATTGCATATTTTTTGTGCAATATATATTTTTATACAATTGTTTATACAGTGTCCATACATAGTATATAAAGCATCGTTCAAATCATAATACAAATATATCCATGTATATATCACTACAAGAATCAGGGGAAAATTCGTGGGCCAAAAACCCACGAATTTAAGCTAAAACCCACGAATTTAATTTAAATTGTGAGCAAACCGTCAATTTAGTTCACGAATTTAACTCGACGAAATTAATTAATTAAATTCGTGGGTACCACAATTTAAGTTAAATTCGTGGGTTTCGCCAAGCCCACGAATTTAATTGGGAATTGAAGAATTGTGGGTTTAATAAACCCACTAATTTAACAGATAAATTCGTGGGTTTAATAAACCCACGAATTAAGAGATTAAATTCGTGGGCTAAATAACCCACAATTTAATCTGCTAAATAAACCCACAATTTAATAAACCGACGCGGGATTTCAGGCGGGACATGGCAAGGCAGGGCGGGCGGGCGGGCGGGCGAGCGGCGGTGCTCGTGGCGGGCGGCGGTGCAGGCGTGGCGAGGAGGCGGCTGCGCGCGCTCTGCGGCCCAAGGGTTTTTTGCCTGTTAATTTCGTGGGGATGACCGGGCCCACGAATTTAAAAGTTTAAATTCGTGGGTAGTTTTTGGCCCACGAATTTAAATGTTTAAATTCGTGGGTAATTTCTAGCCCACGAATTTAAACGATTAAATTCGTGGGTGTTATTTTAGCCCACGAATTTAAATAAATAAATTCGTGGGTTTCATTTTGACCCACGAATTTAATTAAAAACGTGGGTTTTATACAAACCGACGAATTTAAATAAATAAATTCGTGGGTTTTTTTTTGGGCCCACGAATTTAAAAAACCCACGAATTTTTCTCTGTTTCTTGTATTGTATAAAGCATCGTTAAAATCATAATTCAAATATATTAAATTAAGCATGACAATATGTTGTTTTTATAATGATTTGTTTACAAATGTAGTTCGACTACATCTCATCTCATCTCATTCACTTTGATTTTGCACCGGCTACAATAGAAGGAGTTGAAGTAGGCATATCACGGGTCTAGATCGAAGGAATGAGGGCGATGAGGCTACTCGTGGAACTCGCCGTTTGGATTGATGACATCATCATGAATGAATCTGGCGATCTGTTCTTGAATTGCTATAATTTCTGTCAGTAATAACTCATTGGTTCTCAGTTTGGAGCACTGTTATTAAAAAAAAGAGAAAGTTAATTAATAATGATATATGTCAAATGAAAAAAAGTAGGCATCAATGTGTAATTATGTAGCATGGCTTCCTTATAGCCCACAGTCTTCGTGACAATTGAATGTAGATTTGTACATACATAGTATGCACATAAATTGTTTCCCGGGTCCTGCCTCATACATGGAAAGTCAGTTACTATTTCAAAATGTTTCATGTAGGGACAATGCCGAACACTTTTCTTGTAGTATCGTGCAAATGCCCAATGAATGATTTTGAATATTAAGTAAATTTAAATGAAGTAGAATGGAATATTGCTAGAGCAATAACGCAACGATCGAGTTTACCTATTCAGCATGTCCCAAAAGTCTTGATATACATTAGTTGGTTTTCTCCTAGAGTCCAAGACAAAAACCCTGCTAGCATCTAACTGGATGACGAGGAGGACCTAGAGAAACCTGCACATATATGTCAACGTAGTCAATTACTCCAACATTGTATGTGTTACGTAAAAATAGTAAAACGATATTAGAAGTAGGGAAATACATACTTAAAGTTATAGGGTAAAAGTATAGAGGTTTTGTATTGCAGCTTCAAAAAAGTATTAAATAAATAGTCTTCATTGTACTGTGGATTGTCCCTCACAAGCTTCTCGTTGACAAGCCCCGGATCTAGGAATGCTAGATTGCCATTGCCATTTCTTCTACATGTCTGTATCTCCATTCTACATAAGAAAGAAGTCAGATATGCAATTAAACAGTACAAGAATGCACAATAATATACGTAGAGACTTACAAAGTCCATAATCTAAGTATATTCACGTCTGTGGCATCTTCTTTGGTACAACATGTACAACTCCTCGAAATTCACCCGTAAGATGTTATCCCCATTGTGAAAATCTTGCTCGTGTATCGGATCGCGAACGCCTCCATAGCATCGTTGGATCGCTACATGTACCAGCGATGGACACGCGCAGCTTGTGTTGTCGTGGTCGAAATGAGCCGGTTCAACCGTGGTTTCTATAAAGAACTTCCACCTTAGACCTTGCTCGAGCATCTCGTTGAGCAAGATTCGCCGAGCATCCAACCTCAACACGCCGGCACTAGCCGCCTTCAAGTATTGCTTTCGGATATGCGCCGTAGTCCGATATTTTGCAAGGTTGAAGCTCGCCTGCCTTTTGCACTTTTGCCATACTCAAGAAAAACTTTTGCGCGTTAGCATCAACTTTAGTCTTCTCAGGTGATGGCACCTTTTTAAAGTGAGATGTTACGCTAGCGCTTACATGCTTTTTCCGTTCTTCTTCAGTCATGTCAGCTAGTAATTTCTTCTGGGATTGTCCTTGCTTCATAGATGATTGAGATTTCTTCGAGGACGGTGCTGACTTCCGAGATGGTACTGGTGTTCGATTCTTTTCAAATTTGAGCGGAGGAGTCGGACTTTTTCTGGTTGGTGCCGGCGGAGGAGTTGGACTTTGTCTGTGTGGTGATGACCAGGGCTGGAGGTCTCTGTGTGGAGAGTGCGGCTAATCAGCATCTTCGTCGTCCTCATCGTCGGAGCCAAACTTAATCAAGCACTTGCGCCACGCGAGGAAGCTATGCACGTTTTCTCCTAGTTTTTTGTTTCCGTCCTCGCCAGGGATCTCTACCTCCATTTTATGGTATTGGCAGACTACACTGCCCACTTCGACCCTAGCGAATCCCTGCGGTATCGGGCGACAGTGCAAAACCTGCGACTCCTGGCATGGCCAAGCCCTGCCCTCAACCACCTTGATGGTATTGCCATGTGCGGACAAATGTAGCTTCTACGGTGTCGGTTCTTTGATGTCATCCACAGGAAAATGGAGTCCATGCTCTTCGGGTTCGGGAATCCCTATGGACGCATAGCTGCTCTTACGAGCACCAGGACTGATGAGCTCAGGGCTTTCACCGGGTGGCGGTCGTGAGCTGAGAGCTTTCTGTACTGCTTGCTCCACAACCTTATTGTAACATCCCAAAATTGGAGTTTTGGAATGCTTAAATTTGAAAATGAACCATTTGCATTTTTCTTGAATTAATTTCAGCTTAATATGAATTTTCTATTTATAAAAGGATTTAATTTAGCTAATATATCCATCAAACAAAAGATTTTCAGTTTTAGTTGGGTTCATTATGCTGCAAGGAATTTTTCTGTATTTTTTGAGATTTTTCTGAATTTATTTGCTATTTATTTGAATTTATTTGCTTATATTTGAATTTCTGGGATTTTATTAAATCAGAAAATGTTTTATTTTCTAAAATCTCCGCGGACCGAATCTTCGTCGGCCCGTTTCTTTTTCCCTGCTGGCCCGCTCCGCTCGGTCCGCTTCGCCGCCCATCTTCGCCATGCCCTCACTCGCGCAGCCTCGGCCCGGCCGGCCGCTCGCATCCACCGTCCGATGCGTGCCACGCGTGTGGCTGCGATGCATCCACGTCGCCCTGCGCCACCGTCGCCGAAACCCTAGCCATCTCCGCGCTGTTTTCGGCGTCCGTGCCGCGCACGCCTCCCGAGACCCCTATTTAAGGAGCTGCACCCCCTCCGAGGTTCCCCTTCATCCGCTACATCCGTTGCTCTGTCTCGCGTCGCCCGAGGTGCCGTCATCTTCGCGCATGACCTCGCCGAAGCTCTCCGCCGTGCCCGTGCGCTTCTCCGTCGCCGTTTGCCGTCGTCGGTGAGCCCCCGTAGCCGCTGTTGGTCGCGCCGAGTTCACCGCAACGCCCTTTTCATTTTTGCCCAGATCCCATCGCGTCTCGTCGCATTTTTGCGCAAAGCCGCGCCAACTTCTTCGGCTCCGGCGGGTTCGCGCCGCCGCCAAGCCGCCTCGCGTCACCGTGCCCACTACTGGCGCCTCGTCGGCGCCGCGTTGCGCCAGCGTGGCCGCCACCTCGGTGCCACGTCTTCTCGCCTTCCGCCCGGTCAGCGCCACACGCCTCCTCGTCTTTCGCGCCAGCGTCCCTGTTAGTGTCGCCTCGGTTCCAGTGCCCACACCGCGTCAGCCGCTGCGTGGCTGCCGCGTGTCATGCCACGTCAGCCCTAGCCCACCGCGTGGTCGCCGCGTCAGCATGGTTCGCCAAGTCGGCATCTTCCTCCTCGGTGCACCCGGTTCATCGTGGGCCGAGTCGCTGAAGCGTGGGTCCCACCTGTCAGCCGGCAAATTCTTTTATTTTTATTCTTTTCCAGAAAACCCGAAAATCCAACCAATCACGTGTTGCCACGTGTCAGCCTCTCTGTTTTTCTGATTTTTCTGATCTGGAATCTTCCAGGAGCCCGTTCTCCTTTGTTCGAGCTCCGATTTCAGTGATTCAAATTTGTAAATTCATCTAAATTCAAGATCTATCTTCCAGTACCATTCTTTTCAATTTTTGAATTTTATTTGAATTTGTTTTATTTATTTGCTCTCGTTTCGCGTGTAGACGACGTAGTTGAAGCTCAAGCAAATCAACAGTCAGAGGTAGATCTTCCTTGAACATGTTGATCCCAAATTTTATGAAAATGTTATGTTGTTTTTAAATTATGCATGCTTACTTTTGTGCAAAGTACTTTAAATGTAGTCTTATGGTTTAGTTAAATTCCAGTTTGTTATACCCTCATTGGTATTGATCATGTCAAACCTTTGTCACCCTAGGTAATACTAGCTATTTTATTTGGTGATATCCAGTAGATTAGCATGGAACGGTAGAATTGCTTAGTCCAGCTTAAGCGTTTCGGTATTGTGCCATTATAGGAATCATTTCAATTGTTGTTAAACTTATTTGTGAAATTGCGGCAATTGGTGTTGCTCCTGTGATTTAAGTAAAATAAAGTGGAAATGGTTTAGACCGGGGCGGATGGATGTTTGGCGGGTGCAGAAAGCACGAGACCTTGGTATGTGAATGTTCCGCCCTAGTCAATTAAGGATCGAAGCGTGTGTTACCATGGACCGAGCACTACCGTACAACCACAAGTCTATATGGGTACGACCTGGCTAAATAATTTGTGTGTCTCATTATTAGCTACGCCAGTTGGTGAGTGCCAGATGTTGGCAGGCGCAAGAGGGGACTTCAGATCGGGCGGCTAGAACCCTAACAAATGTGAAACCTTAGCGGCGAGGTTAATAGTGGGGTTGTGCATTGTAAAAGCCTTGTCATTATCTCTCTGCTGACACACCAAAGGAAGTGTGTTAATTGCATGGCAACAAGAGTCGATCATGTCTTGTGGGTAAAGTGCACACACTCTGCAGAGTTAAAACTACTTAAGTAGCCGTGCCCACGGTCAAGGGCAAAGCAGGTACGCTTGCACATTGTAGATTTCATGGTTTTGTTTTAAAGAAAATGATGGTTTGGGAATCCGAGAGCGATGGAACTCTCGGGTTATGGTTTGGCGGATGGAGCCACAGTAGATGGAACTCGCTTTAATTGTCATATCAAATTCAATTACTATACAATTACATTTTGATCAGATGATGCTTTGTGAAATTACTATTGGTATTTACAGTTAAACTTTGCTTTATGCTAAAAGAGCCATATTATGCCTTCAATTGTTTAGCCTTGCATATAGTTATCATGCATTATGTTTCCAAGACTTGCGGAGTACATTTTGTGCTCACCCTTGCAACATCCCCAACCTTCCACAGAAGAGTTCGCAGAAGCTAAAGGTGACTACGATTTCTACGCTTGTGGTTATGATGAAGGCGATCCGGAATGCTAGAACGCGAACCCCAGTCAATTGCCTGTTGGGCAAATGGATGGGCTTATCCTGCTTTTGTTATTTCGTTTCCGCTGTTTCTTATTGAACTCAAGCTATGATACTTCTTATTTGTAATAATTGGCCATAAGGCTAATACTCTTTTGCTTAATTAATATTATGTGCTTCGTGATATGGATGTGTTGTCATCACTGTTTCTACTATGTGTGCTAGCTTTTCCTGGACTAGCACAGGTTATACACAGAGGGTTCGGATTTGGAGATCCGGTCCCAACACTTATCTAGTTTCGCTCTCTGTTCCTCTAACGCTCTCGCCACAGCATCTTTTATTTGACGGTCCAGTTGATCTTCTCTTAATCTCTTTGGACGCTTGTACAACCATGCGTCTGCTGGGAAGGCTTCTTTCCACGGCACCAAACCAACTCCTCGGATGCGACCTAGATGCTTCTTGTTACCCAGGGCTACGGTTAGCTCGTCATTCTCCCTTCATGGCCTGAAAGATCCTTGGGAAGACTGCATGTGAGCATCTGTGATTCTGCGCGACACTTCCTGCTCTCTATCGCTTCTGAAGCTTAAGCTGCCATCATCCGAGATAGAAGCACCCCTCCCAAGCAACCTGTGCTTCGATCGTTCGCTCAAGGCGGCCGTCGTAGGAATGACACCCTTGCGGGTTAGTTCTTCTTTGGTCCGATCCCATGCTGATATTTTCTTCACGTACCCTCCTGTTCCTAGTGTGTGAAGGTGAATATTCTTATCCGCGTTTGCCTTGTTCATTTGACTTACTATCTGCGCTTCTTCAGACCTCTTGTACGCCACAAAGTCCTCCCAAAATTCTCTTAACTTTGGGTACGTGTCAAAATTCGGCGTTTCATTCTTCTTCACATAGTTCTTATTTAGTGCCATCTTCCAATTCTTCCACGCTGTGCATATGATGGATAGTGCACGTTTCTTTAAAACCAGCTCGGTCTCTTGGGGGAACTGGAACACTTGTTTTAGCTTATCCCACAACGAGTTCTTCAGGTCATTGGGAACCACCCATGGGTCACCTCAGTGACCATTCCACGATCTGTAGCTGATGGGCACATCATCCCTAGCAAGAACCCCGCATGTTGTCCTGTATAGCCCCAATGATGACTCGGGTAGAGCAGGTTCCCCGACTGCCGAGAGCTCTACTATGTTAAAAAGTCCCTTATGCATCTTGTTCGGACCACGACTTGCGCGTTGCCTTCGTTAATCAGACGTCTGAGCCTGCAATTTGATCTTCTTATTAGTCGTCCGGGCCTACAATGTTTTGGGAACCATAGTGTACTAATACTTTACCTTGCCTACGTTACTGACGTCAGGTTGGTCCATGGCAGGATCTTGCAAGTTCAGGTAGGACATTGGGCTATGATTCGGGCTACCCGTTCCTCCTTCGTCCATATTTGAGAGCCCAGCTCCCTCCGGCACTTGTCCCTGGTCAGAAGCCATTCCTAGCAAATTTATTGGAAATTTCAAATTAACAAGGGCATTTTTGAAAGACACGTAGAAATGAAGATAGACATAACGAATGAACATACATAGATGTACAAGCATATGAGCCTACGTTCATAAACTAAGGTTTGGATTGTTAAGAGGAAAACAGTTTTAATTAGGATCTTTTTCCATATTATGGTAGTATATATATCCCTACGAGTGTTTTAAAGGTAATCCCGTGATAGTTTGCACTTATTCGAGATTGTTTTGATATAGATTATCATTAAGCCTTAATATGGGTTATCATTAAGGCTTAAACTTAGAGGCAGTAGCAGTTCGACCTAAGTCATTTTCTCTCCTGTCCTTCTTAATTTCAATTTCACCACAAATTGTAAAATTAAAATACGGCTAATATTTATTGAAAGAGGGAGTACTTAATAATAATGTACATATTTAAAAGAAATAAAATTAATACACATATTTGAAAGACACATATACATCTTTAAAGAACATGTACACATATATTTTTTTTATCTTTATACACATACATCTTTGAAGGACACATACACATATACATCTTTTTTTGAATCTGCATGCTCCAGAATAATTTGACCATGAACACAAATATACACAGACACATACACAGGATTTATACACATACGCAGGAGATCTACACATACAAATATACATTTTTTTTTCTGAATCTGCATATGTTTCTCAACGAATAAAAAAGTTATGAGTACAACCTCAGTCACACTTGGTAAATATAATCATCAATCTAGGAAAATAAAATAATTAGTTGTCATAAGTCACAACCAACGTCCCTGCCCAAGGATAGCTAAACATCGACATGTTGATTGAATAGTCATATATCTAAATCATCTTAACACCTTCCGTATGCCTTAAACATGAATGTACAGAACTTCAAATACTTACACCACATACATCTTTCGGGGATACATACACATATACATCTTTCGAGGATACATACACATACATCTTTCGAGGATACATACACATATACATCTTTCAAATACTTTACCACTGACGGTTTTTTCAGGAGAACAGTAAGACCAAGAAAGTCCTACTGTATATTTAATTATATCAAAGGTAAAGATCAATGTATGTACAAGAAGAAATTAAGAGGATGGGCACTTCATGATTTGTACATTGACACAAGCATAAGCAGCTTATATTATAGAACCGATATCGAGTGTAGTATCATGTTCCTCAAGTGGCATACCATCATCGACCAATAGAAGCGAAGCTCAAATAAATTAACCATGCCAAGTGTAGCATCATGTTCTTCGAATTAAATAAATAGCATCAGATAAAGTGCACATGAAAATAGAACAGGCAAAATGAACAATACAGAGGTTGGCAAAAATAGACAGACACATACACAGGATTTATCACATAAATCTGCATGGAGAGTATGGGGATAATTCACATCTTGCCTCTCAAGAAGTTTTTGAAGTTAGCAACCACCATAAGTCAGTATAATCTAATCTACAACCAGGAAACTTTCAGGATGGTAAACCAATATATTTATGTTATCTCTTAGTCCCCCTTGTACCTTTTCATCATCATGTACAACCATTGCAATGTTTTGACATGTTGTGTGCATACTGCATAATATTGTAGGTGTCTTAGCACCATATCTCCAGACTTCCTGACACGGTTCATGGGGGCAATCCATATGAAAAAGATGTAGGAATTTTCCACCATGATCTTATCCCTTATCATCTATGACCAAGATAGTCGTTTCATGTATGAATTCATTGTGCTTTCTCCTTTCTAGATTGCAGAAAGATGCGACAAAGAATCGTGCAAAATGTTGCAAGCTGTAATCTCGGAGTGGATAACAAAGTTTGACAATAAGGAACTTGGTAATGTTCTATCTATTTTAGTTGAATGCTGTTTTGATGTACATGTGATAGTTGTGAAGAAATTGTCTTATAAACTTTAGTCATCTCTTGACATGATAAGAAGCTATTGCATACAACTTTCTGCATGATTTGAAAATCAAAACCTACTTTCGGGAATATTTGGCACTTGGTTTACACACTAGACTTTAACCTACTTGTACTCTCATTGCATATGCCCCACATATTGCATTTGAATGATACAATATTGTTGCTACAAATAGATCGCTCGAGGTTGCAATTAAATCATGTTGATGCAATTACATCCAGGACATATCTTTGCAAGTAATTACTTTTTTGCAAGAACAGTTTGTTGATTTCATCTTGCTACCTTCGCTCATTTTGCTGACTTGAAATTAATGCAACCATTGCTACAACAAGTATTGCTGCCTTCGCTCATTTTGCTACACAAGAACAGAACAAGCACGGAGAAGGGAGAGAAAGGGCTTCACCTCAGTGGGGATGCAACGGCGGCGACGAAGGCGAGGGGACACGACGGCGGCGACTGCGGGGAGGACGACGTGGCGGCGGGAGGCGCGATGCGGGTGAAGGTGCGGAGGTGAAGGTGGCAGCGGGAAGGCTCGAGGCGGCCCGGAGGCGAAGGTGATGGTGGGGAGGCCCGAGGCGGCGGCGGGGAGGCTTGATACGGCCGAAGGCGCGGAGGTGAAGGTGGCGAAGATGCAAGTGACAGGAGAGAGTTTGGGTTGGGCGCGACAGTGATATTTATAGGGGTCGACTATCACTGCCAGGTCCCAACAGAACCAGCAGTAATAGCATATCACTGCCGGGTCACAAAGAGAGTCGGTAGTGATAGTTGCTTATCACTGCTGGTTCTACTAAAACCCAGCAGTAATACGAAGTATCACTGCCAAGTTTAAAGAGAGCCGAAAGTGATAGTGGCCATATCACTGCCGGTTCTACTAAAACCCGACAGTAATACGAAATATCACTGTCGGTTTTAAAGAGAGCCGAGCCGATAGTGATAGTGGCATTATCACTACCGGTTCTACTAAAAACCCGGTAGTAATACGAAGTATCACTGCCGGGGTTAAAGAGAGCCAACAATGATAGTGTCCTTATCACTGCCGGTTCTACTAAAACCCGGCAGTGATACAACTTAGCACTGCCGGCTTATCCTACAAACCGGCACTAATAATATACAGTACAGCCGCCCAATTAAGTGAAACTTTTAGTTTATTTCATTTCAAAGGCTGACGGCTTTGGGATTTTTTAAATACTATCAAATTTGATTCAAATTATCTGAAATTTTTAGAGGCATACTACAAGACATATACTATTTTATATAAATATTTTCCCCTAGTTTTGACTAAGTTCTAAAATTCTAAAAAACCAGATTGCTCACTGTTTTTATATTTTATAAATCAAATAATGCTTAGAAAATTCACACAAATGCTATAAATAATTTCACACAAATGTGCAAATTCACACAAATAATTAAACAATTGCTATATGGATATTTACATAATGAAAAAAGGTTGATGTATTTTCAAATTTTGAAATAATAAAAAATTGTTAGATGGATATAATCAAAATATATCCTAATTACTTACAATTATATTGTCATTTGCAATTATATGCTTATGTGATGTTTGATTTAATTATTTGTAGATGGACCGAAGGTGGATGTATGACACGAACCGTTGCGGCGCAGAGTTCTTTAATGGTGTGACTTGTAACAATTCATACAAATGCAGTCAAATCCATTACTTCATATAATACATTAATTGTTACACATGAGAAAATAAACATGTCGTTTGTACAAAAGAAAGCATATCTTTAATTTGAACAACTAATCTACGATTCGACCTTCATTATGATCGTGACGTATGTACGTAGCTTCCTCACTCTCTTCCATGAGACTTAGGTCAACGACCTTTCCAAAAGGAGGAAGTTCATCGAATTGGTTGTATTCTTCCTCGTCGACAACATTCTGAACTCCGACAATCCTTCTTTTTCCTTGAATAACCATGTGGCATTCCTTGTTAGCTGGATCAGTTACAAATAAGATTTGTGCAACAGAATTAGCAAGTATGAATGGTTCTTCCTTGTATCTGACGAGTTTGAGGTCCACGGTAGTGATACCGTAGTTCTCGATGTTAACACCCCCTGGAAGTCCAACCCATTGGCACCGAAAGAGAGGGACCTTCAAAGGTCCATAGTCAAGCTCTCAAATCTCTTCTATGAATCCGTAGTAGCTTTGCCTATTTTCATTGCTGTCATAGGCATCTGTACGGATACCGTTGTTTTGGTTCGTGCTCTTTTTATCTTGTGTTCTTGTATAAAATGTAAAACCATTTATGTCATATCCTTGGAATGTCCGAATTGTAGTTGACGGTCCCTGAGCCAACACTTTCAACTGAGCGCACTCTGTCTCCGTATGCATCATGTGCCTACGCAACCAATCACTGAAGTTATCTCTATGCTCTCTCGCGATCCAACCCTATGACTTCCCTGGGTTTGTTTTGGGTAGCATACTCTTGTGCATGTTGACATACGGGGCCACCACAACTGATTGTCCCAAAACTGCAAAATGTGCTGGTGTGAATGAAGCTAGATTGGTTGTACGGAGTGATTTCTCGCCTAGTATCCCTTTTCCCTGTAGCCTCCCCTCATGCTGAGATATAGGCACACCAATCAATTTGAGATCCATATAATCAACGTAGAACTCAATGACCTCCTCGGTTCCCCAACCATCGGCAATGCAGCCTTTCGGCCGATGTCGGTTACGAATATATTTCTTTATAACCCCCATGAACCTCTCAAAAGGGTAAATCTGATGTAGAAACATGGGACCAAGAATCCGTATCTCTTTCACAATATGAATAATGAGATGGACCATAATATCAAAAAAAGATGGAGGGAAACACATCTTGAGCCTGCATAGAGTGTGGACTACGTATTCCTGCAACTTATCTAGTTTTAACGGATCGATGGCCTTCTGTGAAATCGCGTTGAAGGATGAACATAACTCAGCTATGCCCATTCTTTCCCATTCACTCCTCTTTTGGGCTGCTACCCTGATAAACCAATTTCTCCATCCTTTAAGAGCTGTCGGCCAGGCCCTGAAACTCTTATTCTAGCCCTCTATGTTGTGACCAGCAGCCGACAGAGGTAAACGAGGGACTTCTTGGTTTGTTACGGTATGAACATCTAAGTTTCCCAATGGACCCAAAAAATATTGGTCGTTGCTGTGCGGGATCGGAATAAGTACCTAGCTAGGGTCCATTGCAGCCGATGAAGAAAGATGAATGAGCCAAAGGACTGCCTCGGAAGTACTTCAAATGGAAAGCATAAGCTGAATACAGACAATTCAAGAGCTTGTGCGCGTGAAGAATGACCAAGGTGGGGGCCGCATTTTATAGCGTGGTGAAAATTTGAAGCGGCGGGAAGTGAATCTCAAAAGGTGCGAGCAGTTAAAACGCACTACCCGCATGTCAGAGAATTACGGCTCGAATAAAGCAACAGTTAATGAATGAAGTTCAGACGTTAGCCGATTAAAAAGCAGATAATTGTGATTTTTGACAAATGACAAGTCATCTCTTAAAAATGGGGGGCATATGTTTACACCAAAATTTGGCAAGACTAATCAAAATCGGCCATAAAGTCAAAGATACGGAAGTTGACGGATAAAGTTAGAAAGGTTTGGAGATATTTCTGTAACGACAAGATCTTTTAAGAAATAACTGTCCAAAGATAAGGCCGATACGGATACGGACTTGAAGCGTGTTTTAACAGGACACGATCGGCCGAAGGTATAAAAGAAGGGCCAAAGCGAACTGCAAGAGGATCAATCAATACAATACAATCAACCAGCCTTTACTTACTTTTTCCTGTCGACTAGGAGTAGTTCTTGTAATTTAGTCTTTGTAATCGATTTTGATCAATAAAGTTGCGTATCACCGATTGTTGATCTTCGTCAATTACACCTCCAGGTTCGATTTATTCTGATTTTTGTTGTGCATCGCCTTCTTCAAAATCGATCTGCCTTTATCCTCTGATTAGCCTTAATCGGCTAATTAGATTTATCTTGTTACTTTGATCTTGATCGGCTTCAAGCTGATTGAGTTTAAGCCAATTGATCTTAACGATCGGCTTCGAGTGAATTTTATATTTTACCTTGTCGATTACAGGTCAAATCGACTGGCACGCTCTGAACCAGGTGTTCGCCTGGTGTGCTGTTGTCAGAAACCCTACATCAAGTTTTTGATGCCAACACACTCTTGGCACGCCCAGTGGGACAATGTCTTCATCAGGAAAGTCGATTCCACCATCAGATCTAAACGCAGAAGCCATAATCGTCCCAACAATGGATGATTTGACAGCGGAACAACGTCAGGAAATTGAGGTTCGGAAGGCTGCTCTAGAAGAGATGATGCTAAGCTGTTATCAAAAAACCAGACGTGGCGTCACTCGAAAATCCGCCCGCGGTCAGCAACGCTCGAGATACGGGTAATGTAAGCGAGTAAGCCGATATCTGCCTGCTCAAGCTGAATTATCGGCTATGATTAATCAGCCTGTGCACCACGCTTTAATAAACCAATCATCGGCTCTCGTGACAACCCTTAAGCCGATGATAGCGAATAGCGTCAAATCTATAGCCCAGGAGTTAGCCTCGTCAGGAAGTCTGCTTGACCGATTGCAAACTCTGCCCAATTACCCTGTTTTTTCAGTAGCACAAAACACGAAGAGCACAATGGCCGATCCCAAACCATCGGCTGTAACTTCACCCCCCACCATGATGCCCACACAACCCACGATCATATTGCCTAGAGACCCTCGGTCAAGTGGAGTAAGTCATTATCACTCCTACACCGACGCTGCTAATTTAGACGCATCGACCAATTTGCCGCCGTCGGCTCCATTCTATGCTTTTCCCTAATCGGTTTCACAGCCGATTGGCTCCAAAAGATTCCCACAAGAGCCTACCCTGCTTAGGAACCCAGGTCCACATAGGGTAGTAACATACTCAGAACCATTTGTCCTAGTGCCAGAACCTCAAGTCAGACGTAATCGGCACGAGCAGTATGATCGCGCACCGGCAGGACAGTGTAATTGGCAACCCGAGCTCGCACTCGGGGGGCAGAACGCCGATTATGACAGATATTATCAAGGGCCTGCTATGGCCGATAATGCTAATTGGGCCGATCAGATCTCTGCCGTTTTGAGGGACCAATTCGGCATACAACCAAAAGGGAAGGTTATCGGCTATAGAAAGCCATATCCCGATTACATAGATCGCATGCCCTACCCTCATAATTTCAGAGTTCCAGACTTCGCCAAATTCTCTGGGGATGATTCTATCACCACCCTGGAACACGTTGGACGCTTTATCGCGCAATGCGGTGAAGCGGCCCAGTCCGACGGGCTTAAAATTAGACTATTCCCGTTGTCTCTGTCTGGGGCAGCGTTTACTTGGTTCACTTGCTTGCCTCCGAATTCGGTCCATTTATGGAACGATTTGGAAAGCCGATTTCATGAATACTTCTTTTCAGGCAGTTTGGAGCTCGTGGATTTCATATCTAAGTTGAGACGCCAAAAGTTTGGGGAATCGGTAACGGATTACGTCAAGAGATTTAGAGAAATTAGGAATCGGTGTTTTAGCGTCACATTGCCTGACAACCAACTTGCCAATTTAGCATTTCAAGGTTTGATTCCGTCGCTTAGGGAGAAATTCGGAGGACAAGAATTCACCGACCTTAGCCACTTATTGCATCGCGTATCGGCTAAAGAAAGCCGATTCACTGATAATAAAGTGTTCAAAGACAGATTTAAAAATAGCAATAACAAAGAAAAGGACAAGGCTAAGGTCAATATAGTTGAGTATTGTCCAAGTGACTCATCGGAAGACGAGGAAGCAGAAATAAATATAGCCGAATGGGTAAAAGGATCCAAAAAGTCCTTAGTCTGTTCTTGGCTTAAGCCGACTAGGAACAAGTCGGAGGTTAAGTACTCTTTCGATGTTTCTAAGTGCGATCGTATTTTTGATTTACTTCTGCAAGAAAAGATAATACGATTGCTAGAGGGGCATGTGATACCGTCGCCCGATGAGATCAAGAAACGCAGGTATTGCAAGTGGCATCATTCTTATTCGCATAACACTAATGACTGCAATATCTTCCGTCAACAGATCCAATCTGCTATTGAGGATGGTCGGTTGAAGTTTGCTGATGAGCCGACCATGCAAGTTGATGTTGATCCGTTTCCCATCAACATGGTAAAGTGTTCGGCTAAAGGAAAAGAGCTGATGCATGACGAGCAGAAAAGGGATCGACAAGTCAACATCCAATCAAGCTCGAACGGCGATCAAATACTGAAGATTACAATCGGCTCTTTACAAATAGAAGCTGATCGTGAAGGAAAAAATTCAAGAACCATCAAACCCAAGGGGAATCCTCAGGTAGGTAAATGGTACAAAGCAGAAAAGTCTCCATTAAGGCAGCCGGCGAAAAGGTCAGGACCAACATTTTTACAATTAATGGAGAAATACGAGAGGATGAATAGCCGACCACGATATAAGGCTCGTCGGTCGGATAACTTGTACCGCACCGAGAATGTGGAGAGGGCACATAGAAGGTGTCTCTTTTGGCAGTTTTGCTGGGAAAGAGGAGTAGCGTTGCCATCACCATACACCTGCCCGATGGAGCATTATCCCCAAGAGGATTGGCCAAGGCAATCGGCTAGAGATAAGCTATCAGGCCAATTCGAGAGCAAGGCGGTTACTGAAGGCACATTCACGAGAGAATATCTAAACCGGATCAAGAACCGAACCAACTCAAGATACACGAGCCCAATTCTAATCAAGAAGATTTTGGTGGTCAATACTGAAGCGATGGAACCTAAACCCAGGTGGTGTCCATCTGGTCTTAGCCGATCACAACGACGACGGCTTCAGAGGCTAAGGACGCAAGAGATCCGTGAAGCCAATGCCGAGAAACAAAGAGACGAAACGTTTAACGAACTTCGTCCGATCAAATGCGTAAAGAAAGAATGGAGAAGAAAGCAGGCCGAAGAAGATTTTGAATCGGCTGATGACTTGGATTCTCCCGTGGTTCGGGACGACACCCCTCCTATGGATATCAACATGGTCTTCACATTGCCGGCCGAGTACAAAGTGAAGGACCGAAATGGCGAACAGAGGGGGGGTGAATGGTCGCAAATAAAAATTCCCCCAAAATACTCCAACAAAAACCTCGACAAGATCGCTCAAAAGGAATTGTGAAAAACCCGAAAAACTAGACAACTATGTGTACCCCAAGCTTGCATGGATAAGTACCATAAAATATGTGGGGATTTTTGAGTCACAATCCTGGTTGTCTAGTGTCCAAAATAAAGAGGAATCAATTCAAACTCTTGCTTTTAGAAAGGACATCAATTCAAATCACAAAAGTCACTTTCAGAAAAGCAAAAGCAGAATTCCCAGAACTTGTCCTCAATTTGCACAGGAGGTTGGTGGGTTTCTGTAGCTCACAAAATTTTGAAACTTTTTCTCCCTGTGAGCATCAGAGTCTTGAAGAACTCCACCAAATTTCTCCTCAAAAAGCCTTACAGAAAAAACACGAAAAATCGAAGAACACAGTCTGGTCAAGAACTTCGAGCAGAACGTTTGGGGCTCGGTTTTCACCTCATGGCGCCCAAACGGTACAACAAGTGAACTCCAAAATTTTTATACAAGCGGATATCAGAGTCCCACATCTCCTCCAACAAGAATCACTCAAAAAGGATTTTTCTATATTTTTACAAAAATCAAACACTGACTGCTGCGCGAAGAACAAGTTCAGAACAAAGTTGGAACTTGAAAGAAAAGATGTTCTCTACTCAATCCAAGAGTGCAAAAGAGATGTAAAACCATATGAACACACTCAAAACATCCAAGAACAGCAGCATTTAGAAGGAGGAGGCAAATCCAAATTACTTGAAAGTAAATTGCGGGAATGTAATTGCGGGAAAGTAAATGCTGAATTTAAATTATGTAAAGTAAAGACATAATGTAAATCATAAAATAAATTCAGAGGTGGATGAATAAAACTTTCATTTCTGGAAGGGGAGGTTACAAAGCCTCACATTCATGTGGGCAAAGCTCAAATGAGCATCAAAAACCTCAACACCTTCGAGGGAAGGAGGCTACCCCTCCACCCCTGTTTATACTACTCTTGGGCCACCTACCACCCTTGGATGAGTCCCTCAACCCTAGAGCACTCATCTAAGGGCTAGGATTAACCCACACACACAGCCATGCAAGGGCTAACCCAAAACCCACACACATACCGGGTTTTCTTACACGGCTTTCAAAGCATACTACCTAGACCCGCTAACCTATCAACTAGACCTCAATCCGACGGCCCTCATTGATCCACGCGGCATCTAGCTAGCATCAACTCCTTTCCTTGTCTTCTTGACTTGCCGGACTCCGTCTCCGATCATCTTCCGCGATCTCCCAACCGGCTGGACCTCCGCGCGCCTCGCCTAGTCCCGGTCATCCTTCGCCTCACCATGACCTAGCACCGTCGTCCTGCAACCATCAAAAACAAGGAAACTCCTCACATAGCAATGCCCACAAAGATGTGCAATAAACCATGCAACTCATCACTACCGCGTCCATACGACCGGTACTGCCACTCTTGGCAAAGACAACTCAAATTGCTTCATTTTGAAAATCAAACCAAATCAAACTCAAACTTGAGCACACCTTGCTCAAATAAAGTCAAATACTCATCACAAACATGGATGGACCTCCACATGGTCCTTCAATCTCCCCCTTGATGAGTATATTGACAAACCATACAAAAGGCATAAATTTGAGTTTGAAGAAAATGAAGAAAGCAATTTTCAGTTGCAAAGTCAAACTTGGTCCAAAGATAGAAATTAGAACCATGACCAAGTTAACGAAGAGGAATTCAGATTTTAGAGTTAAATTTAAGAAAGAGCAAGTTTTCAACAAAAACTCTAAAATCCAACTAAACATGTCAAATGTGATTATGAGATTATGATCCAACAGTAGTAGCATAGTTTTACAAAGATCATAATAACCAAATAAGCATTCACATTTTATCTTTTAGTGATGCCTTTTCTCGTTATCTCCCCTTTTGGCAATATAGGCATCAATTTTTTATGTATGCATGAAATGCAATCGAAAAAGCTTTGAGGATTATCAATTGATCAAAATGGAAGGATATTACACCAAGCTTGTCAATTTCGAAGATGACTAAACTAAGACATGTCCAAGTGCAAATCGAGCTTAGTTTTGAATATTTCATTTTAGCAAGATTTGACAAGTGCAACACTTAGCTTTAGTTTCAAAAATAGAAGAATAGCCACTCTAAGGATCAAAAGGAAAACCTAGAGTTCAACCTACTCAACACGTTGGGGAATCTAGAAGAGCATACAAGGTCCTTGGGCTCATTTATCACTTAATGCAAATTTTGATTTATCATCATACAAGACATAGCGGGTGCAAATGTTTGACATTATTTGCATTCTTTACCCACATATGTCTTTGTTTTTAATTTATTTGCATTTTCTTTTGACAACCAATTGACTCAAGCCGTATCGACCATCTCAAGATGAGCTCTTAAGAGGATGGTCTAGGTCAAACACGATGTATTCCAAGTTCATCCCAAGTGCAATGGGAAGCGGTCTTGTGAATACAAGGTGTTGAGTCGTATGTGCACAAGAAGAGTCAATTTTGTTTAATTTTCATTTTTAGCACAACGATTCATGAGCAATTGAAGGACTCTGCATGGATCAAACTAGTTTCACCCAAGTTGCTATAGGGACTCTAGAGAACTCCTAAATTTCTCAAATTATGGCACAAACCTCTAGAGAAGAAACCTAGCAAGTAAAAGCAACAAGTTTCATCAAGTTTTTCATTTAAGGCTTATTTCATCTTTAAGCTTAGCAAGTTAAATGAACTTGGACATACCTAAGCTAGTGATTTTCTTCAAATGATGTAGCATGGTGTATAGCATGAAGAAGAAATCAATTGCATAATAGACAAAGCTCATTAAACAAGAAATGCAGTCTATATGCAATGCATGAGCAGATTCCTAAACTCCCCTCAACAAATGAATCAATTTTAAGCTCAAATCTGGTTAAAAATGAGTTATTATCAAGATTAGGCATAAAGAAGACCCAAATGAACTCAATAACAACGAGAAAAAGCAGAATGAGGAGAAGAAGTCGAGAAAGCGCAAAACCGGATGGCTATTGAGTATAGATAAGATAGAAGAGACTCACTACGGCTCGGACTCACTCTTATCTTCCCAGTGGTGACATAGGAAGTCGACTCTAGATCCCAACTAAGGAGTGCACATGACCTGTCTACCAGGAGGCCCAATACCGCTAGACTTATAAGGCGTGAGGGAACTCAACCTAGAGAGAAGAGAGAACGACTAATCACGCATGATAGCAACCTAAAGCACAAGATAAGAGGTCCATGCGAGGCATGCCGAAGTCTAAGTGAGTGAACTCAACTCAAGAAAACAAGCCCAAAGTCACCCGGAAGAAACACAAAGAAAAGAAAAGCTGGAAGAAAACATATAATACATAATATACAAACCGGCTCCCCTCACGAAAGGCCGTAAGGGCTCACGACTCCAAGCTCACTCCTCAAGGCAACAAACTGGAGCTATCCAAAGGCTTGGTGAAGATATCGCTAATCAAGGTCACTCTCTCTGAATCAAGCGCGATATCTCCCTTCTCCACATGGTCTCTAAGGAAGTGATATCTAATATCAATGTGCTTGGTCCGGGAATGTTGCCTTCGGGTTTTTAGCAATGCAAATAGCTGAAGTGTTGTCACGAGAAAAGTGGCACACTCTCTATCTCTAACCCATAGTCCCGTAAGGTCGATCTCATCCAGAGCACTGCTCTGACAAAGAATCTGCGACAACATACTCGGCCTCGGTGGATGGGTGTGCAACTCCGATCGCTTCCTAGATGACCAAGAAACAAGAGAAGTGCCAATGAATTGGCAAGTGCCGAAGTGCTCTTCCTATCTATCCTCTGACCCGAGAAAGTCGGCATCGGAAAAGGCTCTAAGAGATAGACAAGAAGAAGAAGAGTACCAAATACCATAATCGGTGGTAGCACGAAGGTACACGAAAATGCGCTTGATCGCTTTGGCGTGAGAGGCGCGAGGAGAAGCTTGAAATCGAGCGCACAGACACACAATGAAATGTATGTCGGCCTCAAGCGGTGAGGTACAAGAGGAGCCGATCATGCTCAAACTCCTTTTGATCGCGAGCTCACCATCCTCATCGGGCTCGAGGACAGCAGTGGTGGCCATAGGAGTCATCACCGGCTTCCCATCGGACATGTCGAGCGCCTCGGGAGGTCACGGGTATATTTGCCTTGATGCAAGAAAGTACCCTCCGAGTGCGCTTGATTTGGAAGCCAAGAAAGTAGCTCAACTCGCCCATCATACTCATCTCAAACTCCGTGCTCATCACCTCGTAAAACTGAGACACAAGCGAATGAGACGAGCCACCAAAATGATATCGCCCACATAAACCTGGACAAGAAGAAAATGAGACTCATGGTGTCGATGAGCGAGTTTTGTCTACTATGCCCATTTTGAAGTCATGGTGAGAAGATAAGACTTGAGCCTCTCATACCATGCTCGGGGCTGCTTGAGTCCATACAAAGCTTTGGAGAGCTTGTATACATGACTCGGAAACTTGGGGTTCTCGAATCTCGGAGGTTGTTTGACATAAACCTCTTCCTCAATATAGCCATTGAGGAATGCACTCTTGACATCCATTTGATAGAGCTTGAAGCCCCGGGATGCAGAGAATGCAAGCGGGATCCTAATAGCCTCTAGTCTAGCTACAGGGCAAAGGTCTCCTCAAAGTCAAGACCCTCAACTTTGAGAAAAGCCCGTGCAACTAGCCTAGCCTTGTTGCGAATGACAACCCCATCCTCACTCTGCTTGTTTTTGAACACCCACTTGGTCCCAATGACATTATGACCGGATGGGGCTCGACAAGCTGCCATACCTTGTTCCTCTCAAAGTTCTCAAGTTCCTCATGCATAGCATTAATCCACGATTCATCGGATAATGCATGAGAAACATCTTCGGCTCAAAGGAGGCAACGAAGGCAGAGTGGAGGCGGCCGGACAAACTGATTTTGAGCGAGTGACCGCTCAAGCAGATCACCGATGATTTGATCGGTGGATGAGAAGCGCTGAATATGACGGGAGGACCGAAGCGAGTGGCCTCTACCTCATGCCGAGAAGAGGTAGGAGCAGAGCCACTCATTTGAAGGAGAGTCGGAAGGCAAGGGTGGTCACTCGAGGTGCGAGAAATGGAAGCAGGAGGCACCTCGGGTATAGAGGAACTGGATCGGTGGAACACCATCATCTCCATCATCCTCATCTTCTACAAAGATGGTCTCGGAGGGATAAGAAGAGCACAAACATCAGGTCTAGCTCACAGGCTAGCCTCATCGAAGGTCACATCACGGTCTCTATGATCCTATGCGCATCAACACTCTGGACCCTATAGCTACGAGAAGAAGTCGAGTAACCTAGAAAGATACCATCGGAAGAGCGAGACTCAAACTTATCTAGGTTACGGACTTCAAGATAAAACACTTGCAACCAAAAACGCGAAAATGAGACACACTGGGCTTTCGCCCATACCTCAACTCATAAGAAGTGCGATGCAAATGTGCTCTCAAAAACACGCGATTAGAAACATGGCAAGCAGTAGCTATAGCCTCAGCCCAAAACTTCCTAGGAGTCTTGACTCGTCTAGCATCGTCACCGCCATCTCAACCGAGGTCTGTTCTTCCTTTCCACTACGCCATTCTCACGAGGGCGTAGGGAGAAGAGAACTGATGCTCTAAACCGGACTCCACACAAAAACTCTCAAAGTAGGAATTCTTGAACTCCGTGCCATTATCACTGCGTATAGCTCGTAATGCACCTGGGAGCTCAATAGACAACCTACTGATCAAACCCCTGAAGTGAGAAAAAGTCTCATCCTTCGAGGCCATGAAGAATACCCAAGAGTATCTAGAAAAATCATCAACGATGACAAGAACATACCACTTCCCTCCTGCTGACTGCACTCTAGCTGGACCAACAGTGTCCATATGTAAAAGCTGTCACGGTGCATCGGTCATCACTACGGTGATCGGAGGATGAGAAGCGATAACCATCTTGCCATGTCGGCAAGGAGAGCAAACTAAGTCTTTGACCATCTTGAGTTTGGGCAAACCCGAATGAGATCATGGTCGCTAACTCGGGTCAAATGATCAAAACCAATGTGACCAAGTCTCCTATGCGGAAGGAGAGATCACGGGACTCGAAGCAATCAAACATCGAAGAGAGTCTCGGAAGAAGCGAGAAAAATCAGCACGAAAGACTCTCCCAAATCTAGAAATCCATAAACTAACCCTCCGATGAATCAAGGATTCTACAGGCATTACTCTTGAAGCTTACCTCGAAAGAGTCATCGATAAGTCGAGAAATAGAGAGCGGATTGTATTGCGACTTACTTACTAAGGCAACATCTTTAAGAAAGAAATTTTGGTTAATGCAGATGGTACCTTTAGCAATGACTCTACGAAGATGCATCCCCAAAAGTGATTAACTCATCAGGGGCTCGGACTAGGAAGAGAACCAACGAGAATCTCCGGTCATATGGCGAGAACAACCGAGTCAACAATCCAAACATCGCCCTTCCCCATCAAGCGAACTGATCAAGACACAAGAGAAAGATGACTCGATCTTGGGATAGAGTGAAGACTTAGGAACCCAATCTTGAACCATCGACACCTCAGTACCGACCACGAAGAAGGCGGACTCGAGTGTCTCTCTGACGCTCAACTCTCACACGATCGGGAGCAACTCGTAGATAATCTAGGAGTCAAAGCGGGTTGGCCGTGGTGCAAAAGCGGACCATCCCGATGAAGGTGCTGGATCTCCTACCAAAAAACACCTCACGCCACGATATCTACCTCGATGGGAAAACGAGGAATATCAAAAGGACGGCGGAAAAGGCCCGACTACTGAACAGCTCGGGACTAAAACTCGAAGAACTAGCATGAAAACCAAGTCACGGACGCTGCCCAAAAACAGCGACTCTCTAACTTGTCTAGAAGCGTGTGTGTCTTAGGAGCACTCAAAGTGCAGGGATGACCACGAATACCCCTAAGAGCGACAACACGCTCACGCCGAGTGATCTTGCGCGCTGAAGCAAAAATCTACTAGGTGACCATCCTTCTTACGAGAAGGTGCATGTGTACTTCGCCTTGCTAGAGGCGAAGCAATAGGAGTAACACCCTTACAGTGGAAGTCCTATGGACAACCCCAACAGATCTAAACACGGTGGTACTCACTCAGGAGCTACCACAATCTCACCACTCTTGGAGCCGCGCACTATGGTGGGAGGATGCGCCGGCGTGCTCCAAGGGATCAAATCCTAGACCTTGATTGAATCTACTAATCTTGGATTGGTCTAGAATAAGATTGAGCTTCTTCTTGCCTCCAACAAACTTCTCGAGAGTGCTCATAAGATCTTGGCAATCTCGGAAGAAAGAAGCACAAGAAGAACAGGGGAAGGAGAGGAAGAAGAACCAGAAAGATGAGCTCTCAAAGACGTGCATTTTCTCCCAAAGACGGCTGCCTCAATCTTGAGGGCCTCACAAGAAACGCAAGGAGCATCTCTAATTCTATGGGCTTGGTCTTCTAATTTCTTCCTAAGCTCGACATGGATTTTATCCAAGTCCCCACAATCTCAATTACATCGCAAGCAATATTTTTGTGACTTATCTAGTAAGTCCTTAGCAAGTTTAGCACACTTGACATTCGTGGTTTCATTGTCAAGTTTTAATTGCTTCTGACCCTCACATGAGTATTGGGTCCTTAGAAGCATGTGATTCAAGTTCATTGTTTCTAGCGTAAAGCTTCCTAAGGTGTTCGCTCATGGCATCAATTTGGCAAGCAATTTAGGCAATTAGAGCATGATGGAGTGGAGTGAGCATGAAGAAAACTAGCCTCAACAGGAATAGCATCAACAGAACTAGTGCTAGCATTCTTCAACCTAAGACCATCAAGTTCAACAAGCACACTATCATGTATGGTCCTTAGGTTCTCCAACTCCACAAGAATAGCATCACACAAAGAGCAATCATCAGTGACTCGGGAGGAGAAGATCTAAGTGAAGCTAACTCCGAGTCAAGGTACCTACTTCCTTCTCAAGCTCCGTACACCTAGCTCTAGCTCTAGCATGAAATTTTCCTAATTTGCAGAAAGCTTCGTTGAGCTGGTCATAGGAGGGTACCTCGTCCGAGTCGCTGTAGAGCTCGGAGTCGCTGATGTCGTTGGTGTCGGCCATGAAGCACATGCCGGAGAAGTCATCGCCGCCTTTCTTCTCTTGCGGATCATCCTCGCCCTCGTCGCTCCATGTCTCCGTGTCGGAGAGGTTGATGTCGTCAAGCGCGGCAAGGACGCAGTGGAAGAGCTTCTTGTTCTTGGAGAAGTTGCGGTACTTCTTCTCGTGCGCCGGTTCACGAACTGGAGGCTTCTTGTTGCGGTTCTTGTCGGTGTAGTCATTCTTGCCCGAACCGCCAACGTCATTCTTGCCCTTCTCCAGCTTGGGACAGTTCGCGAATGTGGTTGGGGCCACCACACTCAAGCGGTGATCATGCCACCTCTCTTCTCTCTCTCACCCTCTTGTATGCATGAGAAAACTTGCGGCGAGAAGAGCAAGCTCATTTTCTCGAAATTTTTCCATTGGTCATCGCTAGCTCGCAAAAGGCGGAAAGAGAGAAACCAATAGAAGGATCGGAAGAAGAAGATCCAATGGGATCGGTGACCAAAGCCATCGATCGAGATTTCGTCTTAGAGACGACATCGATCTCATGAGTCTTGAGGCGGAATAAAGCCCGTCAAGAGTCGAGTCGATAAGTCGGTGGTGTCCTTGATGGTGGTCACCTTCATCTCCCAAACCCGAAGGTCGAGTGCGGTCAAGAAATGCGAGCATTGTCCGAGTCGGTATATGCAACCAAGCGCTCGGAGGTCGCTCAAAATCTTTGTAAACCGACCAAAACACTCGTCGAGACTCTCACCGGTAGCGTTGATCAAACTTGTTGTACTCGCGCTTGAACTGGTCTGCCTCACGTCTTGATTTGAGTAGAGCCCTCATGGTAAGCATCGAGGTTACCCAAATCTCGTGAGCGGAGCGAAGGTGAAAATCTATCATACTCACGCGGCTAAGACCTGTATGAGAATGTTCCTTGCCTTAGCATTCGCCTCAACGTCAACCATATTGATGGCCGTGACATTTTCATCAGCAGGAACCTCATACGGGAGTTTCACCTTCTGCCATATCAGGTAGCCCTGGGCAGTGATGTATGACTCCATCCGGGACTTCCAAAAAGGAAAATCAACTCCATTAAAGATTGGAGGCTTGGTGGAATATTTGTCCGTCGCCATGGCTCTTGAGACCGGTCAAGATCTATGGAAGAGCAAAACCGGCTTTGATACCAATTGAAGGACCGAAATGGCGAATAGAGGGGGGGTGAATGGTCGCAAATAAAAATTCCCCCAAAATACTCCAACAAAAACCTCGACAAGATCGCTCAAAAGGAATTGTGAAAAACCCGAAAAACTAGACAACTATGTGTACCCCAAGCTTGCATGGATAAGTACCATAAAATATGTGGGGATTTTTGAGTCACAATCCTGGTTGTCTAGTGTCCAAAATAAAGAGGAATCAATTCAAACTCTTGCTTTTAGAAAGGACATCAATTCAAATCACAAAAGTCACTTTCAGAAAAGCAAAAGCAGAATTCCCAGAACTTGTCCTCAATTTGCACAGGAGGTTGGTGGGTTTCTGTAGCTCACAAAATTTTGAAACTTTTTCTCCCTGTGAGCATCAGAGTCTTGAAGAACTCCACCAAATTTCTCCTCAAAAAGCCTTACAGAAAAAACACGAAAAATCGAAGAACACAGTCTGGTCAAGAACTTCGAGCAGAACGTTTGGGGTTCAGTTTTCACCTCATGGCGCCCAAACGGTACAACAAGTGAACTCCAAAATTTTTCTGCAAGCGGATATCAGAGTCCCGCACCTCCTCCAACAAGAATCACTCAAAAGGATTTTTCTATATTTTACAAAAATCAAACACTGACTGCTGCGCGAAGAACAAGTTCAGAACAAAGTTGGAACTTGAAAGAAAAGATGTTCTCTACTCAATCCAAGAGTGCAAAAGAGATGTAAAACCATATGAACACACTCAAAACATCCAAGAACAACAGCATTTAGAAGGAGGAGGCAAATCCAAATTACTTGAAAGTAAATTGCGGGAAAGTAAATGCTGAATTTAAATTGCGTAAAGTAAAGACATAATGTAAATCATAAAATAAATTCAGAGGTGGATGAATAAAACTTTCATTTCTGGAAGGGAGGTTACAAAGCCTCACATTCATGTGGGCAAAGCTCAAATGAGCATCAAAACCTCAACACCTTCAGGGAAGGAGGCTACCCTCCACTCCTATTTATACTACTCTTGGGCCACCTACCACCCTTGGATGAGTCCCTCAACCCTAGAGCACTCATCTAAGGGCTAGGATTAACCCACACACACAGCCATGCAAGGGCTAACCCAAAACCCACACACATACGGGTTTTCTTGCAGTTTTCAAAGCATACTACCTAGACCCGCTAACCTATCAACTAGACCTCAATCAAGCGGCCCTCATTGATCCACGCGGCATCTAGCTAGCATCAACTCCTTTCCTTGTCTTCTTGACTTGCCGGACTCCGTCTCCGATCATCTTCCGCGATCTCCCAACCGTCTGGACCTCCGCGCTCCTCGCCTAGTCCGGTCATCCTTCGCCTCACCATGACCTAGCACCGTCGTCCTACAACCATCAAAAACAAGGAAACTCCTCACATAGCAATGCCCACAAAGATGTGCAATAAACCATGCAACTCATCACTACCGCGTCCATACGACCGGTACTGCCACTCCTGGCAAAGACAACTCAAATTGCTTCATTTTGAAAATCAAACCAAATCAAACTCAAACTTGAGCACACCTTGCTCAAATAAAGTCAAATACTCATCACAAACATGGATGGACCTCCACATGGTCCTTCACAAAGTCAGAACTCAATCGGCCAAAGAGGTGGTTGCTCAGTTGTGCTCTGGCGTTCAGAGCGCCATCTTTGAGAAACCCAGGGATGATCATCGGCATCTGAAACCATTGTATCTAAAAGGATATATAAATGGGAAGCCGATATCAAGGATGCTGGTAGACGGAGGAGCCACGGTGAACCTGATGCCGTACATGACATGCAAGAAACTGGGTAAGTCTGATGAAGACTTAATTAAAACTAACATGGTTCTAAATGACTTCATAGGCGACCCTACAGAGGCAAAGGGTGTCAGTCACAGCGGTATCGGTAGCAAGACTTTGCCGACAAAGATTTTTTGTAATCGGCGCCAAAGGAAACTACGATGTACTGCTCGGTCGGGATTGGATTCATGCCAACTGTTGTATCCCATCGACCATGCATCAAGCGCTTGTTCAGTGGAACGGAGAGGAAGTCGAGGTCGTCACCGCCGACACATCTGCTCATATCGCCATGGCTAGCTCTGATGCAAACTGGCAACACGAAGAAGTCGGGCATATCGCAAGGCGTTTGGGCGATTGTGATTTCATATGCGTAAGCAAATCAGGGCTCATGCCGATTAGTGTCAAGCCGGGCACTTTTGATCGGGCAAACGAAGTGTTACGCCGATGGGGACAAGAAAAGCACTAAAGGGGTTACAGGATAAAATGCAAAGCTATCGGCAAACAACGGATAGCTACGAAGCCATAGAAGACTTTGAAGAAATTGAAAAGTTAGGTCAAGGTTTTACATCCACCGATTTGCTTGAAGAAGTAGATATAGGTAGCGGTGATAGAAAAATACCAACTTTTGTTAGTGCAAGTTTAGATGTAAAGTACAAAGAAAAACTGATAAAAATCCTTAGAAATTATAAGGATTGTTTTGCTTGGGAATATCATGAGATGCCCGGATTAAGCCGTCAGCTGGTGGAACATCGGCTACCTATAAAATCGGGCTATCGGCCGTTTAAACAGTATCCTAGGCGTTTCAATCCGGCCTTGTACCAAATTATAAAAGAAGAGATAGAACGGTTGTTGGAAGCAAAATTTATCAGGCCTTGCCGATATGCGGAGTGGGTTTCCAACATTGTTCCTGTTATGAAGAAAATGGAAAGCTTGAGTATCGTCCACTTTAGAGATTTGAACAAAGCGACGCCAAAGATGAATATCCGATGCCAATAGCCGATATGCTCATCGATGCTGCGTCAGGGAACAAGATCATAAGTTTTCTAGATGGTAATGCCGGGTATAACCAGATACTCATGGCAGAAGCCGATATACCGAAGACAGCTTTCAGATGTCCTGGTGCAATAGGATTGTTCGAGTGGACGGTGATGACTTTCGGCTTGAAGAACGCTGGAGCAACATATCAGCGAGCAATGAATTTGATCTTTCATGACTTAATCGGCCACATTGTCGAAATTTATATTGATGACGTAGTAGTAAAATCTGCGAAGATTTGCAAGACTTGGCGATTTAGAAAGAGTTTTAAGAACATAAGATCGCATGGCCTAAAGATGAATCCTTTCAAGTGCGCGTTAGCGTGTCGGTTTACCGGATAGTTTCGGGCTTCATGGTGCATGAAAGGGAATTGAAGTCAGTCAAACGAGGGTCGAGCTATAGCCAATACCAAACCACCGATATGCAAGAATGAGTTACAAAAGTTGATCGGCAAAATTAACTATCTCCGTCGGTTCATCTCAAACCTCTCTGGAAGGATTCGTGCTTTTACTCCATTGCTAAAATTAAAGGACAATGAAGAATTTATATGGGGAGCCAATCGTGAAGGCTTTCGATGAAATTAAAAGGTATTTGTCCAACCCTCCAGTTTTGGCTACGCCTCAAAAAGGGGTTCCTTTCAGACTATATGTCTCGGCTGAAGAAGATACTATTGGAGCTGTTTTGGCAAAAGAGGTGCATGGTAAAGAAAGGGTTATCTTTTATTTAAGCCGACGGTTGCTAGGCCTTGTAAATCAGTACCCTTTTATCGAGAAATTATGTTTATCTTTGTACTTCTCGTGCACAAAGTTAAGGCATTACATATTAGCATCGGCTTGCAAAGTGATCTGCAAAACCGATGTTATAAAATATATATTGTCAGCTCCTATTCTACGAGGTCGACTTGGCAAATGGGCTTATGCCTTGGTCGAGTTCGACTTATCATATGAATCGGCCAAAGCAGTCAAAGGACAAGTCCTAGCCGATTTTATAACAGGACATGACACAGCGGCAAACTTAGTCTCGATCGCACCATGGCAGCTGTTCTTTGACGGATCGATTATGCGGGGAAGGTGATGGTATCGGCATTGTACTCACCACACCCAAAGGGCATAACTTCGAATTTGCATTAGGCTAAATAGCCGATGTTCAAACAACCGGGCCGAGTCTGAAGCATTGCTCAAAGGCACGCAATTGTTGGAAAATCTTTGGTCGATCTTTGTTGAGGCATATGGTGACTCACTGTTGGTTGTACAGCAAGTGAAGGGAGAGTACCTATGTCGAGATGGAGTTTTACTGAAGTATTTAGAACAATGTTTAGAATTCATCGATTCTTTTACATCGTTTTCTATCGGTCATGTTCCTCGTGAATTGAACGATAGAGCTAATGCTTTAGCCCAACAAGCATCAGGATATAAAGATTTTGGCCAAAGTCAGGAGACCGAACTGATAGACAAGGCAGTTATGTGCACGGATATCGCCGATTGGAGAACGCAAATTAAAGATTATCTAATCGATCCATCCAAGCCGACGGAACGAAAGATACGGCAGCAAGTGTTGAAATACGTGGTTATGAACGATATACTATATTATCGAACTATGGAAGGTTTGTTGTTAAGATGTCTTGATATGAAGAAGCGCGGGTAGCGATGGGTGAAATACTGCGAAGGCATTTGTGGTTCTCATCAATCGGCGCATAAGATGAAATGGATGCTCGAGACGGACGAGTTACTTTTGGCGGCGATCTTTGGAAGATTGTTTCAAGTATTATAAAGGATGTCGGACATGTCGAAGTTTGGCAACATACAACTAGCACCGACATCGGCTTTACATCCAATTATCAAACCTTGGCCGTTTAGGGGTTGGGAATAGATATAATCGGCCAAATATTTCTGCCGAGTAAAGGCCAAAAGTTTATTACAGCGCAACCGATTATTTCTCAAAGTGGGTCGAGGTGTACCACTTAAAAGGTGACGATGTTGAGGCAATTGGTTTTGTGAATGAACATATCGTCCATCGGTTTGGAATACAACAAACAATCACGACCGATCAAGGTACGGTATTCATGTCTAATGAATTTCAGAATTACGCGACGAGTTTAGGGATCAAATTGTTAAATTCTTCCCCATACTACGCTCAGGCTAACGGACAAGCCGAGTCGTCCAACAAAACGCTAATCAAACTGATCAAGAGAAAAATTGATGAGAAGCAAAGGAATTGGCACTCAACTCTATCGGAGTTGCTTTGGGCGTATCGGCTATCCTATCATGGAGCGACGAAGCTTTCACCATACCAATTGGTGTATGGACAAGAAGCCGTTCTACCCGTAGAAATCAACATTGAATCGATACAAATAGCCAGGCAAAATGGTTTGTCGGCTCAAGAATATAACGATTTAATGATCGACAATTTGGACGAGCTAGCAGAATTACGTTTGTCCACGCTTGATCGGCTTAAGAAGAATAAAATTAGGGTTGCAAGGGCATATAATAAGAAGGTTATGCCTAAGTCTTTCAATCAAGCCGATTTGGTATGGAAAACGATACTGCCTGTTGGTTCGAAGGATAACCAGTTTGGAAAATGGTCACCTACGTGGGAAGGGCCATACAAAGTTAATCGGCTAGTCGGTGGAAATTCGTACGTACTAGAGACGTTGGAAGGATATTCATTGCCTAAGGCTATAAACGGGAGGTACTTAAAAAGGTACTATCCTAGTGTGTGGATTGGAGCCTAGCCGACTAAAGATTTCGTCCAGAGGCCAAGTTAACACGATCTTTGTTTGGCTAAAAGAGATTGCAGATTAAACTTACGAGAAAATTAAATCGGTTAAGCAGTACCGATTACAAACATAACAAAATTACAAAGTACTCGAACAAGTGTTTACGAAAGGAATAGCTAATTAAGTTTTTACATCCCGAACACGGGAGTCATGCACCTAAAGCCGATAGAGCTCGGCCGCCTTGGCTATAGTTTCTGTACCTCATCCGAGTGCATCATCTTACGTCAGATTATGCGGAATGGGTACAAGTTTGGCGATTGCTCTTTGAAGGTGCCACTACCGATGCTATTTCTACCTACGCTCCTTGGCGGCCGATGAAGTCTTTTCAAAGGAATCTTGGCCTTGACGATGAGCTTCATCGTCTTTGACAGCTTCTTCCTCAAGAAATTTTCTAGTAGTCTCCAATTTACAAGAGAAGTTTTGTTAGCCTTGAGAGATTCTATGGTTGCATCAAATTTTTTCCTTTTTGCCTTTGTCTCTACAACCATTTTGTCAAGGACCCTCCTGGTCGACTTCTGGGTTGCTCTCTTTGCTTTCCTTTCTTGAGTGCCTCCACCAAAGCCTTCTTCTTGTCCGGATGGCACACTTGAGCAAATACGCCATGGCCTCTGGTGGTAGATCGGTTTCAAGCTATGCCATGGCGTCCGAATCGGTGGTTATTATTCGGGATCTCGATTGCGGCCTTGACACCAAATCAAAGAGCTTGTTGAGGCTCTCTTGCATTCCAGGAGCTGACGAGACTGCAGCCGACGCGTCTTTTGAGACAGCAATGATCTTTTGAATTTCGGAGATATAATCATCGGCTGCAAAGATCTCTGGATCATCCAAGTCAGATAAGTTGAAGCCGAGGATGTTGGATGGATCAGAAGACTCTGGAGCAGCGGCGGTTGCAGGCATCGGTGTCGGCTGAGGAGATAATAACTCTTTAGGCGATATGTCGGTAAGTTGGCGAATCTGGCCACTTGTCTTGATCTGATCTGTTGAAAGAAATAAAAATATAATGAGAGCCGATGGAATAAGTCAGATCTGTAAATTCTTTGGGATAAAAAAAAATACATGTGCTGTGGCCGAAGTGTGAGGGGAGCTCTCACCGCTTTGCTCCTGAGGTTTGGGCCCTTTCTTCGCCGGAGCTTTGGTATACTTTGTTTTCTTCTTTTCTAAGAATATAATCAATTTGAAGGTCGATTCGAGAGAAAATAAAATAATATTAGTCGATTGTGTTTATACTTACTTGGTTGTTTTTCTCAATGTCCGATAAGGATGGGTGTGAACCCCTAAAGTGCACAAGTATAACCCGTAAGGCGGTCGATTGATGTAACCTTTTGCCTGGCCACTTCGATTGGCGAGATGGGCTTTTTGCCAATGTCCTTAGCCTGCGATACGCATGGTAAAAAGTGATTAGAAAATGCATCTGGAAAAGGAACGATGTGCAAGATAAGATTATTCAAGCCGATACCTTATCTACTAAACTTGTGTTAGTGTAACCCGATGAGCTAGCTTCACTGCTAGAATCGCTGTTAGACACTAAGGATGGCTCTGGAAGATTTGGAAAAAATTCTTTGATTATAAACGATGGAGTCTTCTCCATGTACAGACACTCAGCAATAGCCGACCACCATGTTGTGAAACCCCCTGCCCGGCGAGCATTCAAGTGGAAGTGGGGGAGACTGCGAAGTTGGAGCTCATCGGCTAGTTCCAAGACTAACCTCGCCGACGTGGCGTTGCGAACCCTGGCTCTGAGTTGAAGCCGATCTAGAAGTGGCAAACTTGGAATTACAGCGAAGCCGAGTTGTCTTGCATAGGCGGAAGGATGATAAAACTCGTATGAAGGTTGGAATGTCCGATTCTAGTATGAAGACCGACATGGAAAATGCACGGAGAAATGAAAATTCTATACAAATCCAGAGTCTCCTGAGGCATCAGAGAGCTATCGTCTTCCAAGTGAAGAAATGAAGGCCAAGGAAAATCGGCCGCGACACCATAACTAAAGAAATCTTCTTTGCTTGAAGTCTTGATGTTCAATTGCAAAAGAATGACAAGAATCTTCTGCAACTGTCGGGAAAGGATCTTGTCTCATTGCTGGAGCACATCATGAATCTCTCACCAAAAGATCGGCATTCTCTAAATTGAATAGGTGCCCCCTCTGGTATGTCTTCCCTTGGAAAATCCAAATTAAAAGAGCGGCTGAATAAGCAGTATAGCCATATTTGTATGAACCACATCGGACCACCTACATTACCAACGGTGAATTTCCCAAAACCGGTATAAAGCCGACTCCTTATTATATAAAGCATCTGATATACAGCACCTAAGAAGATTTTTCCTAAAGCTAGCCGACGACCCTCAACGAGCTGCTCTGCTATCACTTCATAAACCTGAGTTGGTCCAAGAGATGCTCCATAGAACAAAAGGCGGTCTAGCCAAAGATTCAGAAAGGCAACGTGCTCTTCGTCCGATACTAGGCCATTAACCTTGTTATTATTTCCAATATATTTGGCCCAACCTTCACCCTTAGATCGGATGAGTTTATATTGCGGTTTTCTGCTAAAAGCCGATACTTGAACTCCATCCGGCCGAAGACAACACAGTTGAGCAACATCTAAAAGAGTTGGGCCTATGGGACCAGTGTGGAACAAAAAGGCATTAAAATAGTCCGACCAAAAATAACAGGCCGTGGCCACCAATGGCTCATTGGCTTCAGGGTCGGCTAAGGAAAGTGGGATACACTCAGCTATGCCCATTCTTTCCCATTCACTCCTCTTTTGGGCTGCTACCCTGATAAACCAATTTCTCCATCCTTTAAGAGTCATCGGCGGGCCACGAAACTCTTATTCCGACCCTCTATGTTGTGACCAAGTAGAACAGAGGTAAGCGAGGGACTTCTTGGTTTGTTACGGTATGAACATCTAAGTTTCCCAATGGACCCAAAAATAGTGGTCGTTGCTGTGCGGGATCGGAATAAGTACCTGGCTAGGGTCCATTGCAGCCGATGAAGAAAGATGAATGAGCCAAAGGACTGCCTCGGAAGTACTTCAAATGGAAAGCATAAGCCAAATACAGACAATTCAAGAGCTTGTGCGCGTGAAGAATGACCGAGGTGGGGGCCGCATTTTATAGCGTGGTGAAAATTTGAAGCGGCGGGAAGTGAATCTCAAAAGGCGCGAGCAGTTAAAACGCACTACTCGCATCTCAGAGAATTACGGCTCGAATAAAGCAACAGTTAATGAATGAAGTTCAAACGTTAGCCGATTAAAAAGCCGATAATTGTGATTTTTGACAAATGACAAGTCATCTCTTAAAAATGGGGGGCATATGTTTACACCAAAATTTGGCAAGACTAATCAAAATCGGCCATTAAGTCAAAGATACGGAAGTTGACGGATAAAGTTAGAAAGGTTTGGAGATATTTCTGTAACGACAAGATCTTTTAAGAAATAACTGTCCAAAGATAAGGCCGATACGGATACGGACTTGAAGCGTGTTTTAACAGGACACGATCGGCCGAAGGTATAAAAGAAGGGCCAAAGCGAACTGCAAGAGGATCAATCAATACAATACAATCAACCAGCCTTTACTTACTTTTTCCTGTCGACTAGGAGTAGTTCTTGTAATTTAGTCTTTGTAATCGATTTTGATCAATAAAGTTGCGTATCGCCGATTGTTGATCTTCGTCAATTACACCTCCAGGTTCGATTTATTCTGATTTTTGTTGCGCATCGTCTTCTTCAGAATCGATCTGTCTTTATCCTGTGATTAGCCTTATTCGGCTAATTAGATTTATCTTGTTACTTTGATCTTGATCGGCTTCAAGCTGATTGAGTTTAAGCCGATTGATCTTAACGATCGGCTTCGAGTGAATTTTATATTTTACCTTGTCGATTCTGAGTCAAATCGACCGCACGCTCTCGAACAGTGTTAAATGCGGTGTCTTTGTTGTTAAAACCCTACATCAAGTTTTTGACGCCAACACCAGGTATATCCAGTAAGATACCAAGCAAGCTGTCACACACATTCTTCTCTATGTGCATGACGTCGATTGCGTGTCGAACTTCCAAGTGTTGCCAGTAAGGTAGGGAAATACTGATCTCTCTTTCCACAAAGGAGCCTTATCACGGAAACTCGGGATAGACGTACTGCCGGCTCCCTTTCCGTGAATAATATAAAGATCCTTTATGGCCGCAAATATCTGTTTCCCAGTGCTATTCTTCGGAGCTAAGACAATCTCCTTTGTCCCTTCAAAAGCTCTCTTATTATTGCGGTATGGGTGATCCTTGCGAAGGAACCTACAATGCCGCATGTAAGCCATTTTTCGACAGTTTTTCAGCCACCGGCTAGCTGTATCATACAAGCACTGGACGCATCCATTGAACCTTTTTGTCATCTATCCCGACAGCTTACCAAGGGCAGGGTAATCATTAATGGTTACGAACAACAATGCGCGTAGGATAAAGTTCTCTCTTTTGTACTCATCCCATACCCGTACTCCATTGTTCCACAATATTAGAAGATCTTCAACCAATGGTTTGAGGCACACATCGATATCATTACCAGGTTGACTGGGCCCTTGGATCAGTAGTGGCATCATAATGTACTTTCGCTTCATACAAAGCCAAGGAGGAAGGTTGTAGATACATAGAGTCATTGGCCAAGTACTGTGACGACTACTCATGTTGCCGAAAGGATTCATCCCATCCGTACTCAACCCGAACCTTATAGTCCTCATATCATATGCAAAGTGCTTCTTATATTTTCTATCGATGTTCCTCCATTGCACAGAATCAGCAGGGTGTCTGAGCATTCCATCCTTCTTACGCTCTTCGGTGTGCCATCGTAGCAATTGGGCATACCTTTTGTTCACAAACAATCGCTTCAGACGGAGGATTATAGGGAAATACCATACCACCTTACGGGGGATCTCTTCTTCTTATGCTCCACCCCGACATCATCGTTATGGATATCATCGTTGCCCTTATACCGCTTTGCTTTGCAAACAGCACAGGCATCCAAGTCTGCAAACTCATTGCGATACAACATGCAATCGTTTGGACATGCGTGTATTTTTTGTACTTCCAGTCCCAACGGGAAGACAACCTGCTTGGCCTGGTACGTAGTTGTAGGAAACACGTTACCCTTTGGAAGCAAGTCCTCCAAGAGACATAACGGCAGTTTTTTTTGCTCCACTTTGCAGCCCGGGTACAATGGTGTTGTGGAGTCCTCTACCATACGCTAGAACTTTTGAAACTCTCTTTCACTCGTAAAGCCCTCCTCCCCATCACGCAACATTTGATCCAGATCGTCGTCATGGCTATCGACAAATGTATCTTCAACCGCCATCATATCGTTGTCTCTGTCATCTTCACCAATGTGTTACACTTCATGTACAATCTCATCTTCACCGTGCTCGGTCCAACAGGTATAGCCAGCCTTGAAACCCCTTCGAAGTAAGTGTGCACGTATCGACTCTACGGTAGAAAACAACTTCTCATTTTTGCAATCAACGCATGGACAACACATATAGTTTGCCAGATTCTTCGACTTGTACGCCGCAGCTGCGTTAACAAAACAAGTCACACCATTAAAGAACTCTGCGCCGCAACGGTCCGTGTCATACATCCACCTTCGGTCCATCTACAATTAATTAAATCAAACATCGCATAAGCATGTAATTGCAAATAACAATATAATTGTAAATGATAAGATTTAAAATTCCATGTAGCAATTTTGACTATATTAAAATACATCAACCTTTTTTCATTATGTAAATATCCATCTAGCAATTTTTTATTTATTTTATAAAATGAAAATAATTGTAAATACTTAGGATATATTTTTACTATATTAAAATACATCAATCTTTTTTCATTATGTAAATATCCATCTTGCAATTTTTTTATTATTTAAAAAATAATAAATAATTGTAAATAGTTAGGATATATTTTGACTATATTAAAATACATCAACATTTTTTCATTATGTAAATATCCATCTAGCAATTTTTATTATTTTATAAAATGAAAATAATTGTAAATACTTAGGATATGTTTTACTATATTAAAATACATCAATCTTTTTCATTATGTAAATATCCATCTTGCAATTTTTATTATTTACACAATAATAAATAATTGTAAATAGTTAGGATATATTTTGTCTATATTAAAATACATCAACCTTTTTCATTATGTAAATATCCATCTAACAATTTTTTATTATTTCAAAATTTGAGCATACATCAACATTTTTTCATTATGTAAATATCCATCTGGAATTTTTTTTTTAATTTACAAAATAGAAAATAATTGTAAATAATTAGGATATATTTTTATTATATTAAAAATATCCAAGTAGCAATTTTTTAATTACTTTCATAATTGATAATATCAATTTTGTAATTACTTTAATAATTGAAAATAAACATATAATTGGAAGTAGCCGATATATTTGTAAATATATCGATTTGCAAATGTATCTTGCAATTTTCATTATTGCAAAATTCATCTAGCCATTTTCACTTTTTAAAAATCCACTAAATCACTGAAATGAATAAGAATTGTAATTATCAAAATCTAAAGCAATCTATAAAGTAAAATCCAACTACAATTATAATGTAGATCAAATTACTAACCTTGAAGAGAAATAGATATGAATTTTAATACAATTTTTCAGCAGCAATTCGTCACAACAAATTGAGCAAAGACGCCTCTCTGTTATGCTCGATCAGTCGGGGGAAGAGACGGCCAGATATATAAAGGATTTATCACTGCCGGTTATGTGCAGAACTGGCAGTGATAAGCTCGGATTGCACGGGAAAATAAATATCACTGCCGATTCTGGTGTAAAACCGGTAGTGAAAATGCCAATATCAATGCCGGTTGATAGAAGATCCGGTAGTGATATCTGGTTATCAAGTTCTCCCCCCTGGCTTAACTTTCGAACTGGCAGTGATATGTTCGCACTACCGGCTCTATCCTAACCGGCAGTGATATGTCGGCAAGGATTACCTGTTCTGTAGTAGTGATTGTCAAAATACAGCTTGCATAGTACATGTAAAACATCAAGGACAGAACTTAAATTGAAAGGCTTGCAAAAAGGAGTTGAAGTTCGACATCTTGGCAAGGATCTGTACATTCCAGTGACGCCTGAGCAGGAGCAGGAGATGGCCTGTCATGCCGCATTGACCCCTGTTAATATCATTAAAGAAACATTGTAAACTCTGTACTTAATGAGAAGATATCCCTTATTGATTGCTAGAAAATAATCACAATATGTTATTAAATCCACAAAATTGCCACTTAAGGAATTCTACTGACCCCGGAGTTTGCAGAAAGAACTTGCTAGAACTTCTTTAACAATTCTGGTGGGGAAGCCTTGTCAATTTCAGCTAATATTGCAATGGGACATTTGACCACGCAGTATTAGATAACATATCATAGATCAAGCATTTGAAGCCCTTTAGTCATCAGCAGTAATTGCAAAAGGGTGAAACAATACAACAGCTTGGATCTCATGGAGTTTTGCCAACACCACAATTACCTTTGCTAACAAACACAATAAATTGCTACTGCTCAATAAATCAACCTTTAGTGTCTCTTGCTGCTCAAACTCAAATAACTCACACACATGAACGACATGGCACCATAAGTAAATTATATGCTATCATTTGTATTTGAAGAAAACTATCTATACAAAAAAAATGATGAACCGTTAATTTAAGCGAAAATCGGTAGGGCCATGTTTGATTTGGAAATCAATGAAACTCAGTACTTTCACAAAGAATGGTTGTCAAATATTGTACCAGTGATTAAAAAGAATGGCAAGTCAGCAGTTATGTGTTGGCTTCAGAAACTTGAATCTTGCCACTTCAAAGGACGAGTATCAGTACATGAACTTTATAGCTTAGAGCAGGTTATCAAGTATAAGGGAAAAAAAAAGAAATAAACTGCACTGAACTAATGTCAGCTCTAGAAGTGTAGAATAGAAACATAAGGCTATAATTTGAGTTACAATATAAAATAGCCAGCCTTTAACCGCAACGTATAATTTAATAAGTTTTTTTTAGAAAAAATTGTATAGCCTAATGCAAAGATATATTGTTCGAAAGTAAATAGCAGAATTAGAAAGATGGTAGCTATACTAAAAAAAGGTAAATATCACTTCAAAGGAAAATAATCTAAAATGAGTACTGTACAACCCAACGACAAAATGCAGCATATAGAAGTTCATGCTGCTATTAGCTGATGTGTAGAAGGATTGCAATATGTACCAAATGTACTGTGACACATGACAGTCAATTGAAATAAATATGGAGCACTTTGTTACAGGTAAACACAATCAAGAGACAATCAAGAGAAGTGAAATGAAGATTTTCACCTATCACTTAGGAGTTAGGAATAGGATGCAATATCAGGGCAAACATAAACCTTTTCCTTCAATTAATTCGACCGTACACCATTCGGATTCTGTGAGACCCCAGATTTGCTATCCAGAATCCGCTGTGTATATCTATACTAGTCCCAGATCAACGCTAGTACACATAGTTCACAGTGATGAAACATAACCGAAAAGCACGAAATGTAAAGATAAATACTGAGTACCGACCGAAAAGCCATTATTACAAAACCAGGTCACATGACCTTAAGTTTACAGCAGCGGAAATGAGATGCAAAAAGGTAAAGCCAATAAAGTCCACAGGAAGTCGACTGAAAAGAAACGTGCGCCTAGCTCTCTGGATTGTCTTCATCGTACTCCACATCGTAGAACTCACAATCGTTCGTGGCATCTTGGAAAGCTTCTGACAAAAGAATTTATTGTAGCATATGAGTACAAACGTACTCAGCAAGTCTGGGAAATATGCAAGATGCAAGGCCTTCCAAAGATGACTTGATATGGTTCTTTTGCACAAAGCCAGATTTAACAAATATTATTAATAATAATTTTCACAAAGCAGTTTTAACAATTATTTGTACAATTGAAATTATTTATAACTCTAGTGAAGGTTCCAACCACCAACACTAGTATACAAGCTCTATCCGCCCATTTTAAAAGATCTTGTTTAACCATCACATTACTCCATCCGTCATGATTCAAAATAGGTTCCAACCACCTGACTGGCTCTAGCCACCAAAAATACATCTGGAAGTTCTAACCACTCCCAGATCCCAAAACATTAGTTTTTAAAACCAAAAACAAAGTCTACCAATATGAAAGCATTCTTTGCTTGCCCTTGACCGTAGGCACGGCTATTCGAATAGTTTTACACTCTGCAGAGGTGTACAGCTTTACCCACAAGACATGATCGTCTCTTGTTGCCATACGCAATAAGCACACTTCCTTTGATGTGTTGGCAGAGAGATCATGACAAGGCTTTTACAATGCAATAATCTAACCTGACACCACCCGCTGAGGTTTCATCGTTGTTAGGGTTCCATCCTCCCAGTACAGAAGCTCCCTCTTGCGTCGTGTGGAAAAAAACAAACTTGCCTCCATCCGGCACCCACATTCCACCATCTGGCGAGTCTAAGTTAAATTATTACAAATTATTCAGCCAGGTCGTACCCATTTAGACATTTGGTTGTACGGTTGTGCTTAGAATGAACAATCACAAGCGTCGGTTCTTAATTGACTAGGGGACACAAACACAACAAAACCAGTGCTCCATCCGCACCCGCCAAACAAACCATTCGCACAAGTCTAAATTATTTCCATTTTTATTTTGCAAATACAGCGGCATACATATTGCCACAACTTTTCAAATTCATAATTTTTTTCACAGTTTCAAAGTAACCCATCCATAGGTATTTGATCGACTTTGCATTTAAGCACATCTAGCGCACTAAATAAAATATATCATAACATATTATTATTATGACATATCACAGCAACCTAGGGTTACAACAGTCAAGGAATTCAAAATCAAGGTGGTAATAACAATTGGGATTAACTACCAACCTAAATTTAACATCATCTTTTAAATAAATAGCGATGCAAATTGTAAAACATTGTAAAGCATTTATAAAACATGGGATCAACATGCGTCATGGAGACTTGCCTTCGTTGATGAGGAGAGAAGGGTCGCTTGGCAGATCGGCACTTTCTTCAACGACGGCAACAGCTTCTTCGACTACGTGCAAAACGGAGCGACCAATAAATAAAAGAAAAGAAATAAAATCTAAAAAAATTATAAAATTAATACTGGCAGAAAGAGCTTGAATTTAGATGAATTTAGAAACTAGAATCACACGATTCAGAGTTACGACGGAAGAGAACGGGTCATTTGAAGTTGGATTGAAAAGAAAATTCACAAGAAAAGAAAATAGCATTGTAGCTACAGTACTCGACGAAACTACAGTGCTTTTGCCTCAGAACCAGAGCACAAACAAACTTAGGGTAATACATAGAGGATTGTGGAAGTAAGAGGTGGCGGGGTTGGGGAAGGTGATCACCGGATAGATCTCGACGACGCGAGTCCAATAGTGGTGCCGGATTTTGGAGAAGATCACCGGATTGAGAGCAATCGAGTATGAATGGAGCTCTGACCGGTGACGTTCAGAAACGAAATCTGGAATCAAAACTTGACGAAATCTGAATTTTCTTGAGGGGTTATGCTTCTGACAATAGTGCGCACAAAGTAACGCGAACAGAACTTCAAATAATTCACCGGATCAAAAGTTGGCTCGCCGGTGTCTTTGGACGATGTCGGACTACGGTTTTCGCGAGTTTAGGTGAGGAAAAGAGCAGGAAAATAGGGGGCAATGGTGAGCACAGTGTAGAGGAAGGTGAGACGCATCTATAGGAAGTGGAAGCCCACGAAAAGATTGAGAAACGACCAAGAAATTAAGTGAGCAATGAATCAGACTTAATTGCTTATTGCGCCAAATCCGGCTTGAGTGGGAGAGAACAATGGCCAGGGATTGAATCCTTGCATCAATGCGGTCGCAACGGTTCAATTCCCATTTGATTTGATACAGAAATGAAGGAGTTATGAATATTTTTCCAAAGGCATTGAAAAGGAGAGCAATACGTGAAAAGCACTGGCCGGAGGTTGAAGATGAGTACTGTAGCAGTTCTGACAGGTGGCCAAATGAATAGTGCTGAGAAGAAAACGCGAAAGATAAAATAGCGAGACTGCTCTAACAATCTTGGAAAAACTCTCAAAAATACTATGGAATATTTGGATCCTAACAAAATTGGTTTCGGAATTTTTAGAGAATTATGGAATTAGATTTGAATTTTGGATTTTCGGATGAAAATGGAATTTCCAGACGCGAATGGAATAAATTCCATTTTTGGATGGAAAGGAATGCCAGCTTAACTAAAGCTCCAAAGAAAATCCAAATCCTTGGATTAATTAATTTAAATTCATTTTTGGCAAAAGCACTAAAAATGGGATGCTACAGATTTGAAGTGTTTTTTTCCTATAGCTGTTAAAAGCAACTCCTCCTTGGAATTCCTCATCTAACACAGCTCAAGATCCAGTCAAACTGTAAAGAAGCACACGTGACACACTCACCTGCTTAAAGTCCTCCTTGTAATCGTTCAAATTGAAGTTGATACCCGTGTCAAGTTCAAATTGAACTTGATCACTGCATGATCATATGCCCTGCACATTGGATTGTTTCAACAATTTAAGCCACACCCACAAACCCAAATTGCAACTGATACGGATATAAATTGGTGGCTAGCTCTAACCTCACGGTGGCGTGCGCTGTGTCGAAGCCATCTGAAGAAACAAGGCCAACACAGCAAAAATCAAGCGAAGCACGCGCAGAGTTAACACTTGGACGGTAGGCTGAGCTAGGAATCGAGTAGAATTGGAGCTCACCCAAGTATACCTGTTGCCCGCATTCGGGCGAGGGGCGGCGCGGGTGCATGGACGAGGGCGAGGGAGGAGCACGGGGAACGCGAGGAGCTGACCTGTCTGTCAGGACCCTCAAGAAATCCGAACTCAAAACGGAGCAAATATTCAGAACACCAGTGAATCGAAAGAAAACTATGGAAGAAAACAAGAAATCCAGAAGAACCTAGAGCACGCTAATAACTAGAAGATACTAAATATGAGGAATTGATCATACTTCATTCCCTCTTTTCTTTCCAGTTTTATACTCTAGCTCTGGATACAAGTTTAACCCCATAACAGAAAAGATACGCTCTGTTTTGACTCAAACAGTAAAAGCAAAAGAAACGACAACTAAAATTACATCCAGTGATTTCAGTAATTACTGTTTCACGTCACCTAACCATAGGATAAAGCTAAGTAAAATCTAGACCCTTTCTAGCCGTCGATGTTCACTTAATCAAAGTCGGCCAAGCGATATCCCTACTGCCTTATTTGTACTGTTCTTCGTCTCCTCCGTCACCTCTTCTAGTTCCTGTCAATTCCCCCTCCTAAAGCACAAGCTTGTCCTCAAGCTTCGAAAGATGGAGAGGTACTCCAGATGAAACTAGCGTGCAGGGCACTCCCACACGAAAGATTCAATGCTTTTTCTCATTTTCGGCCAGTAAAACAGTTTTTTAAATCTATGATATGCGGCTCTGGTTCCTGAATGCCCTCCAAACACTGATGTATGGAATGCCTTCATCAATTCAGTTCTGAAATTGTTGTTTTCTCCAACATATAGTCTGCCTTTATACTTAATGATGTCAGATTCCAATCGATACTGACCATTGCTGTCTACCCCAGCTTGTAGATCACTCACAATTTTTGCCGCTACTGAGTCATTTTCATAACTAGCTTTCACATCCTGTATCCACTCGGGTACAACATAGGTCATGGCAGCACATGCTTCCTCAATAATTTTCTGATGATCTCTTCTCGATAATGCGTCTGCTGTTTTGTTTTCTTGGCCTTCCTTATATTCAATTTTAAAGTCAAACTCCAGAAGTTTGAGCATCAATTTATGCTGTATTCCCTCCACCAATTTTTGAGAGGTTATGAATTCCAATTTCTGCTGATTAGTTTCGATAATCACTCGGTTCCCCAACAGATAATGTCTCCACTTTTTAAAAGCTTCCAAAATCGTAATAGCTTCTTTATCATAAATAGATTTAGCAGCAGTTCTGACCCCTAAAGCCTTGCTGAAATACGTTATGGGGCGCCCAGCTTGCATGAGCACAGCTCCAATGCCTTCAAGTGCTGTTCGCTGATAATGTGGAACTCTATACGGCTTCAAATTTGGAGGTTCAGCATCAGCTTTTAAATGTATGATGGGATCACAATCACGCTTGGGTGGCAGTCCGGCTATCTCTTTGAAAACATCATAATATCGGTTGAGTATCGCTTCTACCTCTGGATGATTAAGCTGCACTGCTGCTGATGAATTCATATCAACTGCATGGACTTGGACAACAAATCCATTCACACTCTTTGGTGCCAGCTTCTGAAACTTCTCAGCTGTTAGCATATAATTGGCAGTTGGATGATTAAAATCAAGAAATTGAATTAGCTGCCCATTTTTAGTGATAGTGAGCAGCTTCTCCTTTAGATCCAACTCAATAGGGTTGTGATCATAGATCCAATCCGCCCCTAGAATAACGTCATAATTTCCCAATTTCAATAATTTAAAGGTTGTCTGGAAAGTGACATTCTGTACTTCATAGGATAAGGCGTTGACTTTAACATCAGACATTAACTCTCCACCCCCTGCTACTATGATTTTTTTAAGTGACATTGAACTTAATGAGTATCCATTTTTCATAGCAAAATCATAGTCCATGAATGAATTGGTGCTACCACTGTCGACCAAAGCAATTGCTCTTTTGCCCCCAATGCGAATCACCAGAGAAAAAGTATTCGGGCCATACAAGCCATGCACTGCATACACCGATATTTGCATTAAGTGTTCTGGGCTATCATCCTTTTCTTCATTTTCTGAGCTACCTGGAGCCGTGACAAAACCAGCTGGATCTATCTGAGGAGCTTCTTCTTCTGTCAACAGATTATTCTCTTCTCCATGCATCAACAATGTGTGCAAGGCATTTCTGACTCGACACTGTAAGTGGTGGCCTGGAGTCCACGGTTCATGACAATGCTAACATGTTCTCCCCTGTCTCCCAAACGGGTTTCCTTGGTTTTGCTCTTTAAGCTCCTCCTTTGGCAATGTGTGAGCAAACATTTTCGGTGCCATATCAGGTTTTGGTTTAGAACTTCCACCTGAATGACTTGCTTTCCTTGCTAAGGCTGCCTTTTCTTCCATTCTTGCATACCAATAGGCTTCCAAAAGACCTTTGGGCTGGTGACTACAAACATGGTACTTGATTTCATCTTTAAGCCCCCCAATAAAATAACTTAATAAGTAAGTCTCGTGAAGATAAGAGTGATCTCTTTTAACAAGCTCTACACATTTTTTAAAGTAATCAATGTATTTTCCAATAGTGCTCAACTGTTTGATGCCCTGCAGTTTCTCCACTGCTTCATGAGCTGTGGCTTCGGAGAATCTATCGCAAAGAACCGCGCAGAATTGTGACCAGTTCAGAGTCTGCCAAATAAGTCCACTCCCTCTAAACCAAGTACTAGCTCTTCCAGTCAGATGACCTACTGCCAAATTAACCCATTGATTGCTAGGAGTACCAGCCATCTCGAAAAACTTTTCGCACTGATCAATCCACCCCATAGGGTTTTCACCTGAAAAGAGAGATAACTCCAGCTTTGGACCTTTGATAATAGCTTCAGCATAGTGACGCACATTGTTAGTCTCCCCAAAATAAGAATTTCTTTGGGTGTCAAAAATTTGAACTCCAGGATAGTGCATGTTTTGTGCCATATTAACACCAGCATAAACATTACTAGACTGTATACACTGAGGCAGAACAGGATGGCAATACCTAGGTATTTGCTGACCACCATTACTTACATGCGTACCCGGATACATTTGCTGTGGTACTTGATTACCTAGGAAAACCCCATTACTGGCAGAACCTCCTCCATTTGGACCTCTCAAAAATGGATAAGATGATGTTCTGATTGCATGAGTAAAAATAGGAGGAATGCTATTACCTGCAACTTGACTTCCTGTGATTCCAGATGCATCCATAGGGCTACCCGAGAGAGCCATAGGTAATCCAGCCTGATTCATTTCAGAAGAGATTAAAGACAGATTTCCATCCACATTCACCGAAGGACTCTGCTGATCTATTGAGTTGGCCGCTAGATGAGCTCTTCCTGTAAGCAAGTTTTTGATCTCCATCACATCAGACTTAAGTGTTTCTAGATCAGCAAGACGCACCTGTATCCTTTCAATCTCCTCCTGAACATCCATATTCACCAGAGATCAATACCACTCACAGATTGTACCAAACTTCTCCAGCGCCGCTTCCTCAATCAGGGGATTTTACGGTCTGCCCCAACCCTGATCGAAAACACCAACGCTCAAATCAAACGCCAAGGAAAGAATAAGCTCTGATACCAATTTGTCAGGACCCTCAAGAAATCCGAACTGAAAACGGAGCAAATATTCAGAACACCAGTGAATCGAAAGAAAACTACGGAAGAAAACAAGAAATCCAGAAGAACCTAGAGCACGCTAATAACTAGAAGATACTAAATATGAGGAATTGATCATACTTCATTCCCTCTTTTCTTTCCGGTTTTATACTCCAGCTCTGGATACAAGTTTAACCCATAACAGAAAAGATACGCTCTCTTTTGACTCAAACAGTAAAAGCAAAAGAAACGACAACTAAAATTACATCCAGTGATTTCAGTAATTACAGTTTCATGTCACCTAACCATAGGATAGAGCTAAGTAAAATCTAGATCCTTTCTAGCCGTCAATGTTCACTTAATCAAAGTCGGCCGAGCGATATCCTTACTGCCTTATTTGTACTGTTCTTCGTCTCCTCTGTCACCTCTTCCAGTTCCTGTCATGACCAAACCAGTAGGCGAGGACAGATCGACAGCAGTGGCTCAGTTTAGGGTGAGCCGGGGCGGGACGAGGCGAGGCAAGGCGCTGGGGAGGGAGATCGGCCTGGAGCGCGTGCGAGATCGGCCCAACTCGATCCGCTCCAGCTGGGATCGCAGCTCCTTCCGAGCAACAGCGATGACGACTTCACAAGCAGTGGCGGTGGCGGTGGCGCCTAGGTGAAGGACAGCAGGAGTGAGGGAGGTGGCGAGGAAGGCGAGAGGAGAGAAGACTCACCACGCATCGCGAGCAGTAGCGGGCAAGAGGCTTGGCGAGGAGGAGAGCGCGATGGCGAGGGGGAAGACGGAAGAGTAGGCGCGAGCAGAGGTGAGCGCGATGGGGGCGAAGGGGAGCGCGGCAGAGGAGGGGAGCACTGTGGCGACGGACGGGGAAACGGAAGAGACTCGTGGAGGGATCCTCGACACCGAATTTCCATGGCACTGAACAGGTCAGGCCCAAGGATTCAAATTTCGTCGAATTTCACCAAAATTTCAGATTTCAGACCCCACGAGATCTAAATTATGGTCGGAGAAAATTTTGAAAAAAAATTGAAATACTACATTACTTTCATTTTTTTCGGCGAAATTTCGTCCAAACCGGGCGAAATTTAATGAAAAGAATCTAGATTTAATTTGTCGAAAAACTTATTTTTGGGATATTTTAAAATTTTGAAAGAAATATTGTTAGAATTTTTTAAAATTCTACAAGCTTGATAATGATCTGATAAATTTATGGTACTATCTTTAGTAGTTAATGATCATACATAAAAATTTTGGTTTATGGGCCAGCACGACATTGTTTATTGGGCCGTGCTGGACCAAGGATTCGAGCACGGTGGGCGGCACGCCGGACACGGGACATGGTGGGCACGGAGGCGTCACGCCTGCGCGCGCTGAGCCGTCCTCGCCCAGGAGCACGGACCCCGAGACCTCTCTGAGGACCCTCGACGTGCTTACCAGTCCCACAGGGGGGTCATGCACGGGCCGCCTCGCATGCGGACGCCACCCGCGCCGCCTCGTGGCGTGGCCGCCTCTCTCGCCACCACCTCCCGCGCCGCTGCTTCCCGTGCCGCCTCCCGCGCGACATCCCGCACCCCCTCGGGTCATGGCTGCCTCGTGCGCCGCCGCCTCCCGTGCCTCCCGAGTCGCCTCGCGTGCGCTGCCACCTCCCATGCCGCATCGCGCCAGGCCGCCTCCCCCGCCACCTCGTGCATGGCCTCCCGCGCCGCGGCCTCGCAGGGAGGGGATGAGGAGAGTCGCGGGCCTCGTGGGGCTGGGAGGGATCGTGAGGAGGGAAGGGAGGCCTGCGGCCGGTGGGGAGGGAGGGAAGGCCTACGGCCGGCGGGGAGAGAGGGGGGTTCGCGGGGACGCCGAGGAGGGAGCTGGGTTCGCAGGGAGGGAGCCGGCGAGGGAAGTGAGTGGGGTTCACGGGGATGCCGAGGAGGGAGCAGGGTTCACGGGACATGGAGGAAGCTGGCGGGGGTAGCTAGGGGGCGCCGTGGGAGGAAGGGGAAAATTGAGGGAAGGGGAGGGAAAAAAAAAAGGAGAGAGGCGCTAGTTTGGGGAAGGGGGAAAATTGGGGAGAAGGGAGGGAAAAAATAGAAAGGGGAAAACACGTGAAAAAAATGAAAAGAAAAAAACAGAGAGAAAGTTCAGGTACTATCATTTTTTCAGCTTTTTATGTGACTATATCACATATTTAGAGATAGGGACAAGGATCCACCTAGTTATTTTGAAAATAGACAAGTAAGGGACATACCGAAGACCTAACTTACTCTCTATCTCACTCTCTGGCTCAATCCCACTCTCTCTCCCTTTCCTCGAGCGAATGAGAGAATGAGAAAGAGAATGATCGAGCAAGAGAGGCTAAGAGATTGAGAGAGAAACCGAGAGATTGGGAAAGAGACTGATCAGACGAGAGAGCAAGCGAGAGAGATTGAGAGAGAGAATGATCGGGGGCGAGAGAGAGCGAACGAAAGAGACTGAAATAGAGAGACTGATCGGGTGAGAGAGAGCAAGAGAGATTGAGATAGAGAAAGCGAGCAAGAAAGACCGAGAGATATTGAGAGAGAGAGACTGATTGGGTGAGAGAGAGAGCAAAAGAGATTGAGAGAGAGAGCGAGCAAAAAACGATTGAGAGAGATTGAGAGAGACAACGATTGAGAAAGAGAGAGCGAGCTAAAAAGATTGAGAGAGACAACGATTGAGAAAGAAAGAGCAGCGGTTAAGAATAAATAGAATTTAGTTTTTTCTTAATATTTGTGCCCACTGTCTCAGTTCCGTGCCTCTTCGACTCCTTTTCTCACGTTGCAATAATGCAAATAGGTCGGACCTGGACCGGCACGGTATGAAGCAATCACAGGCACAAATGGGTTGTGCCTGGGCTCGTCGAAGACGAGCCAGGCCGGCACGGCACGGCGGGCATGATGAGCCGTCGCGGTCCGGTACGATTCAGGCACGAAGCACGATAGACCCGTGTCGCCCAGCACGGCACAACGCCCACCATTACTCGTGTGTGGAGTGCAGTAGTAAATGGTGAAACTGGAAATTTAATCACGATTGGTTCTTACTGTGAGTTGGGAGGCGTACTTCTGGAACAAGAGGTGGGCGAACTGTTGAGGGTTGTAATGGCTCCTGGTGTTGTAGTTGTTGGAATAATTAGCACTTTCAGGTTTATATAAATTCCGAGATAAAACATGAACATGAACAGATTGACTAACATGATCATATTGTGAGAGTATAATCTACGCATGCATATCACAAAGCTACACATGAATAGATCTACTATACTCAGGAGTAAAAACAGCGACCTTGATTAAACATGATTTTCACGTACCGATCTACTGTAGAGGAAGCAATAGCCGATGTAGAAGGTACGTTGTTGATGACGAGAACTGTAACATCCCAAAATTTGGGTTTTCAAAAATCTTTTGTTTAGTCATCTTTCCAAAAATCCCCGCTGATTTTCTCGCTTTAATAAAGCTTAATCTGAAATTTTCTAATGCTAAAATAATTTAATTTGACTAATATAAACTTCAATTAAAATAAATTTAGTTTTATTTGAGTTCATTGTGCTTCAAGGAATTTTCTGTAATTTTTTAAAGATTTTTCGGAGTTCGTTTGCTATTTATTTGGAATTAATTTAAATTAAGCCTTTTGTTAAATTTAATTAAATACTGCAAAATTTTAAATAAAGTTAGGTTAAAAATAATTTACTTGAGCTCCAAATGTCTTAAAATATTTTCTAGAATTTTTTTCGAATTTTTCTGGTATTTTTATTGTTCTAAACGAATTATTTTAATTTCTAGAATTATTTTAATTCGGAAATTGGGCTAAATCGACGTGGCAGCTCGAACCGCCACGTCATCGCCTAACCTCAGCCTTCCGATCTCCATCCGACGCACTGAATCGCGCCACGTCACCCGTGCACGGTTCTTTGCGCGCCGGTGTTCGATCCGATCCGTTTTCAATCCAAATCCGGTTTTCTTCGTGTTTCCTTTATGGCACAACTCCTAGCCTATATAAGTGTCCTAAGACCCTCCCACGCACCCCTAATCCCGAGCACCTCTCAAACCCTAAAACCGCGGTAGTAGTCTTCCGGCGCGCCTCATTGGCCGATCTTGGCATCGTGTTCCCCGTCATTCTGTTAAGTTTTTCTAAAATCCGCTCGCGTCATCTCGTGCCATATGGTCCCATCTACCTCTCCACCAAGTTTTGTGCTGTTTCACCAAGCAAATCAAAAGTTACGGCCGTTCCAATCTCGAATCTTGCCGTCGCCCGTTCTCCTTCGTTTTTGTGATTTTGACCGTGAAATTTATTCTGTAGACTCATCTTGATGTCCTCTACATGGTGCTCACCCTAACTCAAGGTTTTGTCCTCGGGATTGCTGCATAAAATTCAATCTTCCCCGATCAGACTGCGTACGTACAGCTAAAAAATTCGTCGCGCGTTCCCCGTTGATCCAGAAGGTAAAACTCAGATCCGTTCGCATCATATTGTGCCAAATGATCCCAGATAGCTCTCTGTAAATTTTGGTTAGGTTTCATCCATTATCTTAATAGTTATGGCCGTTTGATCTATTAGCTTTAGCAGCCGTTCATCAGTAGTTTGTGATCTTTCCATTGGGTTGCCGCCAAATCCGCTTATACCGTTGAGCTTGTCTCGCCGCGTTCTACGTGGTGCTCACTTCCCCTTTGCTGTTCCATCTACCGAAAAATTTTATATTCGTTAGCCGCCGCCTTTAAATCGATCTGCATGTTTGTCTTTGCCGCCAACCATCTTAGTTCGCCTTGGTCGTGTCATCATGTCCATGAGGCCATCATTCTCTGGTTTGCTCATCTTTAGAGTTCATTTGATCTTGGTTGCCATCAATGCCATATTCTAGAATCTACGCGTCGTCGTTCGATCCGATTCTTTTATTATCGGTTCGTGTTTGGTTAGCCACCCTTGGTAATCTTTTATCGCAGAGCCAACCCTACCTATCCTATCCCTATGCCAAATGGATCTATCCATGAGTCGTTTCTCTCAAACCCTAACTTAACCTTGGGTCCAATCATGCCGATGATGCATCATGTCATATAAACCTCGCAACTCGCAGATCAATCCCGAGCCATATCATATCCTTGCTACCATATCGTTGTACGACAATCGACATCTCATCTTTGCATGAGTGTCACGTCGTTGCCGCTATTTTCGCATGTGTGCATGCTCGCAAAAGCTCTAGTGCAATATCATCATCCTCTCTATCGCCTTATTGTAATCTAACCCCATCACCTATGAGTTTAGCCTTGTCTTCATTTCCTCGCTGCCTTGTCATCGTCAAGCATCTTGATCGACGTATGACTGATCTCAAATCGAATCGCATGAATGTCAACCCCGCTTGTCCATGTCCTATTCTTGAAATCTAATTTGCCATTGACCTAGAAGTCATTCGTGGACTTGGTTGATAGACCATTGGCCATATGTCATATCCTTGTGCCATATCTAATCTATTAGTCTATCTTTCTTTTGTTTAACTGTGTATCTGTTTGGTCAACAAAAGTCAGCATTGAGCATCGGTTTAGTTCATTGCGAACTAACGTATCTTTATGGACCCGGTTTATAGATCGAGAGCCCATATGTCATTGTCTATCCAGTCAATATAATAACTTCAGAAGAAATATTCTTTGGAATATTATTCTTTCTTTCTCAGTTATCAGTCTTTTCCTTTTTGGTGTATTCCGGAAGTTCGTTCTCTTTTGTCTAATATCTGATCTAATCCATTCAAGTTCCTAAATTCATCTAAGCCTTCGTGATCCAAAGACTATCCGTTCTCAATTTGGATTTTATTTGATTTATCTTTTGAGTTGGTTTGTATTTGCTTCTTCTTTAATCGTTAGGCGATCGTCAGGAAGTTGTTCTAAGGAGTGAAGATCAAGAAGGTAAAGATCAAGATCGAAGATCAAGAATTAAAGATAAAGAGTAAAGAACAGTAAAAATCGCAAGGGCCAAGCAAGTTGTGCTTTGATCATATTGAACCCATGTTTATAAAATTGCTATATTTGTTTCACCCTATTGCATATTATTTCAATTATACAATTGTTTCAAATTAAATTGGGACTTAGCTATTATACCAATTTGATCTATACCCTACCTTGCCATTGTATGCCATGATCTAATTGTCACCCTAGGATGGTTAATTAATAGTTGGTTAATATTGATAATCGACATAGGCTGGTTAGACCGTCGTAGATTGCTTAGCCATGCCACGTCATCACATGTGTCCGAATGTTGATACTTAATCTTGACTAATGGAATATAGAATAATGTTTATGAATTGGTGTGTCATGTGTTGTCACACAGTGATATTAAGTTGTCGTGGCGAGGAGGTCACACAACTAGATTGAAATGTTGGTGGCACGTGGTGCTTGGTAATCAACTGGGGTGGTAACGATTTAGATTGGGGCAAGTGGAAGGGGCAGTGGGCCAGGATTGGCAGGGGTATGTGGAAGTCTTGCCTTGGTCATTTTAAGGACTTAACCTTGCAAGCTTTTGACCTGAGTCTCTCTTGCAACCACATGTCTGGAATGGGACAGCCTAGCTGATTAATTAGTAATGTTTTACCTTGGTACTACCATTGGCGGTGTGAGTCCCGGGTGTACGAATTAACTCACATGGCGCAAGAGGGGGGTCCTGTCGTGGTGGTTTAACCCTTCAGTGTTGAAACCTCAGCGGGTAGTACTGGGTTAAGGTAGAGCTTTGTAAAGGCTTTGTCATGATCTCTCTACCGACACACCAAAGGAAGTGTGTTAATTGCATGGCACTAAGAGACGATCATGTCGTGTGGGTAAAGTGCATAACCTCTGCAGAGTGTAAAACTATTCGAATAGCCGTGCTCGCGGTATTGAGCAATGCTCGGGAATTACAATTAAGGGTTAGATTTTTGCAAAACAAAACTTGGGATGGATGGCCGGTTGCCATGGTAAGTTGGAACTTGGTTTACTTGAGAAATGCTGAATCTATTTATTACAGTTATTTGTTTTATTGTCTTTACAATCTATTTACTGTAATTGTTCTCAAATGTTGCTTTACTGCAAAATAACCATGATAAGCCATTCCTTGGAATAAGCCTTGCATATAGTTATATTAGAATTGCATTACATGCACAACTTGTTGAGTGCTTTATGTACTCACCCTTGCCATCAACAAAATCATCGATTGAGGAGAAGACTACAACTTCAAAGGAGGAAAAGTTCCACGAGGCGAATATCTAGGAGTTGAACCTTGTCGGTTGTTCTGTGGCATATTGATGGGATTAAATCGGCGTTCTTCATTCACCGCTATTTATTTAATTTGAGTTGAAGCCACTAAGGCCTCGCAAGTGTAAGTTTGACCTTAAGGTCGTTCAATAGTTCTATATTAATAAATGAAGTCTTTGTTTATTATTCCGCTGTGTATGATTGTGATATTTCATCTATGTTGAGACTGTGTGCACTAGCGTGATCCTGGACTAGTGCTGAATACACAGAGAGTCCGGATTTGCATATTCGGGTCCCGACAAGAACGTGTTGGCACCGAGCGTGTCGACGACGAACAACGGCGCCCGAGCGTACAGGTAGATGAACCGTGATGGCGATCGTTAGCAGTCGCGCGAAGCGCTTCCCAAAAACCGTTCTCCCGGTGTAGGATCTCAAAGACGACAGATTCCGGAAACCTGCTCTCCCATTCGCCGGTGCACTCTGACGTAGCGGGATGAGGCGGACTACGGTGGTGGCGCAGTACTGGAAGGAGGCAAAAGCTCGTGTATAGATCTATTTTTTTATTGCTCATGGACTCGGCCAGTATATATAGAGACGAAAAACGCGTTTCGCAGTTTGGATCCGAAACCAACACGGTTTTATCTATATATCTCGAAATGATCCCGAGTAGCAAAAGATAAAACTGCAAAAGGAAGTTGCGTCTGCGTGAGGCATCCGGTCCGATTTCGGCGGACCATTCATGCAGGTGCCGCGCGCCCGCCGCCCATGCCCATGCCCAAGCCCGGCCCGACCCGGCCCGGCGAGGCGAGACGAGGCGAGCGAGCGCGTGTGGGTTCTTTCTCTTCCCTCCATTGCCATGTGTAATAGGGAGAGAACCAACTCCATATTTAAGTAGGTCTCTCTTCACCTCCACAAGCAATATAGTACTAAAGACATCCCACCCCACTCCCTTGATGAATGGGCCTTTGAGATTTATTGGATTTTCATTTAAATGGGCTAAGCCCATATAATTCAACAATCCCCCACCAAATCTCAAAGGTCCTCTCAGAGATTTGACTGTTCCAATACTGTTTAATATACCAGCGTTTCGATGGAGACTGTTAAGTTGAACATCCATCTAGAACATTAAGCTACACCGATCCACAACTTGAACAATGGACTAGGCCTTGAATTGCAAGTCTTGTGTGGACAAGTTTCACTTAAAACCAAACTGATACTTGGTCGTTGTAGCCTACCCATGAGTGGAGCATATACGTCGTACTCCTTGGTCTATTCATAAGCTTACTAAAGAACACCCAGTCTCATAGATTACAACGTTCAATAATCGAGCTCATATAGGTATGTACTTTCAAGAGCGCCCTGTAGAACAGCGTCTTCGCTAATTAAATCCAATAGTACACATTAAGGCATTAGCCAACCTGCCTAACAGTCAATCAGCCGACTAACCTTTAGTCAATTAGCTGAATATGAGAGTATCGCATCATGGAGTGGGTTAAGGTCTTTTACTCTCCTTCAGTTAACCAACAACTTGTTTTTCCCAGGTCCTACTTCACGGGATCTCCGATCACATAGGTTGGGTTACCATTGTGGTGTAACTTCTCATGTGGGTCTCATACCCATCTCCCTCGATGCATTATCTATCACATTTCGTGATAGTACCTTTGTAAAGGATCGCTGTGTTTTTCTCGGTTTGGATATAATCCAATGTAATAACTCGAAGTTTCTCATTTTCCGATGACTTCAATCGTCTTCTCACATGTCTTGAGGACTTCATATTATCCTTAGAATTGTTCACCTTGACAATTACCGTTTGATTATCACAGTTCATGAGAATAGCCAGATCGGTTTCTCAACCACCGTAAGTCCATCAAGAGGTCACGTAGCCATTACGCCTCAACGGTAGCGATATCTAATGCTATGAGTTCTGCTTCCATGGTTGACCTCGTCAATATGGTCTGTTTGCAAGACCTCCATGACACAGCACCACCCCCCAGTATGAAGACATATCCACTCGTGGCATAAAGCTCATCAGCATCTGATATCCAATTTGAATCATCAGATCCTCAAGTACCCTAGGGTACCCTGAATAGTGAATTCCACAACTCATTGTTCCTCTCAAGTAGCACATTACCCTTTCCAGTGCATGCCAATGATCATTACCCGGGTTTGACATGAACCGACTCAACTTGCTCATAGCAAATGAGATATCAGGTCTCGTAGCGCTAGCTAGGTACATGAGCGATCCAACAATCTGAGAGTATCTCAATTGGTCTCGACCAATTCTCTTATTCTTTCGCAGAATCAGACTAAAGATCATAAGGAGTTGAAGAGGGTTTGCTATCCATGTAGCCAAACCGACTCAAAACCTTCTCAACATAATGAGATTGCGAAAGTGTAATCCCATTCTCACCCTTGATTAACTTGATGTTCAAAATCATATTAGCCTCTCCAAGGTCCTTCATATCAAAGTTCTCAGACAAAAACGTCTTAACTTTGTTAATCATATCAAGATTTGTGCCAAATATCAGTATGTCGTCAACATACAAGCACAATATAACTCCCTCACCCCTACCATGCAGATAATATACACATTTATCTGACTCATTCACTGCAAAGCCTGCAGTAGTCAAAGTTCCATCGAACTTCTCGTGCCATTGCTTAGGAGCTTGCTTCAGGCCATACAAAGATTTCAGCAACTTACGCACCTTGCTCTCTTAACCTTCTACTACAAAACCATCAGGCTGATCCATGTAGATCTCCTCATCCAACTCTCCATTAAGGAAAGCTGTCTTCATGTCCATTTGATGAACGATAAGACCATATGAGGCACCCAAGGAAAGTAGCACTCGAATAGTGGTCATTCTAGCGACAGGTGAATAGGTATAAAAAAAATCTTCACCTTCTTTTTGTGTGTAGCCCTTAGCCACAAGCCAAGCCTTGTACTTTTCAATCGTACCATTAGGCCTAAGCTTCTTCTTGAATGCCCACTTGCAGTCAACAGGCTTGCAACCATAAGGTCGTTCTGTGACTTCTCAAGTTCCATTAGAGATAATGGAATCCATCTCACTACGGACTGCCTCCTTCCAGTAGTTAGCATTTGGGGATGCATAGGCTTCTGAAATAGACGTGGGACTGTCATCCACGAGGTACACAGTGAAATCATCACCAAAAGATTTTGCAATCCTTGGTCTCTTGCTCCTCCTTGGAGCTTCACTATCCTCCTCCTTAGGAATTTGCTCAGGTAAGTGTTCAAGAGATTCAATAGGTTCAGGAACTATCTCAAAATTTATTCTAGACATGCTATGTAAATCCTTCATAGGAAATATATTCTCAAAGAATGTTGCATCACGAGACTCCATAATCGTATCGACAAACATGTCGGATACCTCTAATTTTACTACTAAGAATCTATAAGCTATGCTCCGATGAGCATATCCAAGAAATACACAATCCATAGTTTTAAGCCCATGTTTGCGTTTCTTAGTTATCGGTACATTGACTTTCGCCAAGCACCCCCAAGTGCGCAAATAAGAAAGTGATGGTTTTCTCCCAACCCATTCCTCATATGGGATTTTCTCTTTATTCTTTATTGGAACTCTATTTATAACATGACATGAAGTCAATAAAGCCTCCCCCACCATGCCTTAGATAAACCCGCAGTGTCTAACATGGCATTCACCAAGTCAGTCAAAGTGCGGTTCTTTCTTTCAGCAACCCCGTTTGATTGGGGTGAATAGGGAGGCATTCTCTCATGTATAATCCCAAGTTCCGCACAGAATAAGTCAAACTCATTAGAGAAATACTCTCCACCACGATCTGACTTAAGTCTTTTGATCTTTCTTTCAAGTTGATTTTCAACTTTTGCCTTATAGATCTTAAAGTACTCTAGAGCCTCATCCTTAGATTTCAACAAGTAAACATAGCAAAATCTAGAAGCATCATCAATCAACGTCATGAAATATCTCTTTCTACCCTTTGTCAACACACCATTCATTTCACAAAGATCTGAATGTATGAGTTCTAGAGGTGCCAAATTTCTCTCCTCGGCTACCTTGTGAGGCTTTCGAGGTTGCTTAGATTGTACACAACTTTGGCACTTAGAACCTTTGGCAATGGATAGTTTTGGAATTAAACTCATACTGGATAACCGAAACATTGAACAAAAATTTAAATGACAGAAACGTTAGTGCCACACACTGGCCTCATCTCCATTAGAATTGCTACAAATATGATTCATCAGATTATCACATAAATCGAAGAGAAAGACGGAACAAGCCTCCGCACTCATAGCCTTTACCGATAAACAATCCACGTTTGGACACGACTACTTTATTGGACTAAAAAACCACTCTAAGCCCATCTGTACAGAGAAGTGAGCCACTCACTAGGTTCTTGTGAATAGAAACAACATGCCGCACGTTCCTTAGTTGCATGATCTTGCCCAGTAAACTTGGATCCACCGTGCCAACTCCATGAATCAAGCATGCGACCCATTCCCCATTAGGGCGGAGGAATTCCTAGTGACACGATAAGAAGAAAACAACGTGATATCGCACACACATGCACATTAGCTCGGTATCAATCCACCAATTGGTAGATTGACTCACTGAAAAGACAGCAGGTACAATACCATACCCTCCAGATGCATCTCCAGTGTCACTGATGACCATGTTAACAGACTTTGGATTCTGCCCCTTATGAGCCTTTTTGCCTTTACGATTTGCACACTGGGCAGCCCAATGTCCAAGTTCACCGCACACATAGCAAGGCTCCTCCTTAGGGTTATTCATCTTCTTCTTCTTAAAATTGGTGGTTTTATTAGCCTTGTTGTTCCCTTTGTTCTTGAAGTGAGGATGCTTCTGCACCATATTGGCGCTAGAATGTCCCTCAACCCTTTTGTTAGGTCCATCCTTAACCCGAGCTTTCTCCTCAACATCAAGAGACGCAATGAGACATCTTAACAGAGATCTCTTGTATCTTGTGTTTGAGAACAGTGGCGAAACTCCTCCATGACGAAGGTAATTTTGCAATCATGCACCCAGCCACAAACTTGTCAGGTAAGGAACACTTAACGAGGTCAAGTTCCTTTACAATGCACTGTATCTCATGAGCTTGTTCTACTACAGAACGGTTGTCAGCCATCTTGTAGTCATGGAACTGCTCCATAATATCTGATTCATCACAAGATTTGATGCACGAATTTAGCATTCAGCGCATCCCACAGTTCCTTAGCGTCTCTTATGTGCATATACACATCACAGAGACGATCAGCAAGAACACTCAGAACGCATCCCACAAAGAGTGTAGTGGCTTTTGAGAACGCTTTCTCCTGTTCAGGAGTAAGGTCCCCCTCAGGTCTGCCACTAAACACCCAGAACACGTTCAAGGCAGTAAGCCACAGATTGACTTTAACCTGTCATCTCTTGAAGTGCACACCGGTAAATTTATCCGGCCTTAGTGCATCGGTAAATCCAGCCATCGTTAAACCAAAGTGCCTAATATAAGGTTTTTGAATTGTTGGAATAATTAGCACTTTCAGGTTTATATAAATTCTGAGATAAAACATGAACATGAACAGATTGACTAACATGATCATATTGTGAGAGTTAATCTACGCATGCGTATCACAAAGCTACACATGAATAGATCTACTATACTCAGGAGTAAAAACAGCAACAGATTAAACAAGATTCTCACGTACCGATCTACTGTAGAGGAAGCAATAGCCGATGTAGAAGGTACGTTGTTGATGACGAGAACGTGTTGGTACCGAGCGCGTCGACGATGAACAACGGCACCCGAGCGTATAGGGAGACGAGCCGTGATGACGATCGTGAGCAGTCGCGCGAAGCGCTTCCCAAAAACCTTATTCGCCTTCTCCCGGCGTAGGATCGCAAAGACGACAGATTCCGGAGACCTGCTCTCCCGTTCGCCGATGCACGCCGACGTAGCGGGATGAGGCGGACTACGGTGGCGGCGCAATACTGGAAGGAGGCAAAAGCTCGTGTATAGATCTGTTTTTTTATTGCTCATGGACTCGGCCAGTATATATAGAGACGGAAAACGCGTTTCGCAGTTTGGATCCGAAACCAATACGATTTTATCTATATATCTCGAACTGATCCCGAGTAGCAAAAGATAAAACTGCAAAAGGAAGTTGCGTCTACGCGAGGCGCGCCCAAGCCCGGCGAGGCGAGCGAGCGCGCGTGTGGGTTCTTTCTCTTCCCTCCATTGCCATGTGTGATAGGGAGAGAACCAACTCCATATTTAAGTAGGTCTCTCTCCACCTCGACAAGCAATATGGTACTAATGACATCCCACCTCTCTCCCTTCATGAATGAGCCTTTGAGATTTATTGGATTTTCATACAGTAGTCGTGCACGAGATAATTGTTCAGGTAGTCGTTGCTTCGCATCCTCACGAAGAGGATGGACTGGGCCACCCTGCTGGCTGCCGCCTCCGCGCCGACGGCGCCAACGATCTGATCGACCGTCAACTCCAAGTTGTGAATCTTCTGGTTGAATGGTACCCGCCCTACCAGCGCACCACAATGCAGAGTTCGGTTCAGTTGCTGCAGTTGTCGAACCTCTCATGATTAGGAGTCAGATAATGCATAGATTCTTACCGAGTTTTGGCCGCTGTCGTCGAGGATTTTGGCAGTAGCAGAAGCATAGTTCACGCCTTACAGAAGTTGCTGGCCGCATGCTTGGCAGCCCACAAATTTTGATACTAAACGCATGTATAATTGTATAGACGAGGACTATCTGTAACGTACTTTTATATCATCTATAAACAAGGCTAAAGATAACTCATATAATTAGGAGTGAAAACGGGCCGGATACAGGCGGATATTGCTCTTCCCGTATCTTAACCCATATTTTTTTTTCCGGATTCGGAACCGGATACGGATACAGATTCAGATTATTCGGGATACGGATACGGGACAGATATATGACGGATTCGAGTCGAAAACGGATAAAGATATACGGATAATGCACGCATATATAGAGTAATATATATTGAATTAAAACCATACGATTACATGACTATAGTAACAAATTATATATCAATTAAATTCAACAAACATCGTAGAAAGAATATGCTATTTGAGGATCAATAAAACCAACTAATTGTTAATATAAATGGGCTGATATGGAAAAAAAATGATGAAAATGGGCCGGGCCTTACTGATATCCGAATAGGAAAATCCGAATATCCGATCTGATATCCGAATAGAAAAAATCTGAATATCCGAATAGAAAAAATCCTAATATCCGGATCCCGTCCCGTATTTACCGGATATTAGATGATCCGGATCTGATCCCGAATCCGGATTCAAGTATCCGGATCGGGTCCCGGATCCGACCGGATAGTAAAATCCGGTCCCGACCGGATCCGGTTTCAGATCGGGCAGGAGATATCCGACCTGTTTTCATCCCTACATACAATAGAGTGTTTATATAGTTGTTTGTAATGATCTTTCATACAATTAATAGATTATCTGTAACTTTACCAGTAATTTAGAAGACACTGCAAACATACATGCGGGCATTTGACTTTTGCTGCTGCCGCTGCTTTAATTTGGGCGTGCATGCAGGTGCCAGGGAAGGACATGGCTGTGGGCCCCACAGTACAATGCCAGACTGGCTTAGCCCAAACAACAGCCTATAAGAGACGAAGCCAGCCCATTTTGTAGTCGACGTCATCATCCGCCTGGCTGAAACCAACCACAACGAAACCACACCTCACCGTCGAGTCGAAGCGGCGGCGATGGGAGTCGGCGAGCACTTTGAGAGCGTCAAGCAGCACTGGGCGCGCAACTTGGCCTTCCTCGACTACTTCAAGAAGGTCTACGGCCACGACAAGCCCCTCCCCAAATGGTCCGACGCCGACGTCGATGAGTTCATCGCCTCCGATCCCGTCTACGGCCCGCAGGTCCCCTGTCCTATCCGTCTCCCGGTCCGATACTTTCTTCATCTCGCTGTCTGCTTCTTTCCCTCTCTAAATTAGTGATTCGATCTTCCCGATTCCGTCTGCAGCTCAAGGCCCTGAGGGAGTCCAGGAAGTTCGCGCTCGGCGGGGCCCTCGTCGGCGGCGCTTACCTCGGCGGCGTCGCCTTCAAGTACTCCAAGAGCCCGCACGGTACGATAAATCGCGCCTTTGGGGCTGTGCTTTTTGGCTGGGGTTTCCTAACCGATCTAGATTCTTGACCTGCGTTCTTGGTTCTTCTTCTTGTTGATCGAGATGTGGTGGCTGACTTCCTGCAGGTGTCGTGCTGGCTACCGGGTTCGGAGCGCTGTGCGGCGCCGTCTTCGGATCGGAGGTGTCTGAGCACTGGTACCATCTCTACAAGATGAACAAGCAGGGAGCCAAGGTCAGGTTCATTTACTGGTGGGAGGACAAGGTCTCAGGTGTGTTCGTCGTGGCCTCAAATCACCCCTTCTGCTTATTCTCATTTCATGATTCAGTTCCAACAGGCAGAGTGGGAGGGGGAGGACCACTAGTTTGAGAGTAACCTCAAACTAAGGATGATATATATCATCTTCATCTATCTCCATCTTTTTCCTTTCCCTACTCACTTCTCCACCCGCCCATCTTTCCTTTATTAAACAAAAAATCAAAATTAGAAAATTTAAATAGTAAGTTTTAACTTCAAAAAATTTAAAATCAAAAATTTCAACTTGAAATTTTTTAAATTGAAAAAATTCAACTTGGAAAGTTTCAAGTTAGAAAGATTCAACTCGAATCGGAAAAATTTAAATTAGAAAGTTTCTACTCAAAAACTCTCAACTCAAAAATTTCAAATCGAAAAGTTTCAACTCCGAAAACTTTCAATTCAAAAACTTTCGATTTGAAAACTTTCGATTTAAAAAAAATCGGTTCAAGAAGTTCCAATTCAAAAAACTTTCAGTTTGAAAAGTTTCGATTAAAAAGGTTTTGAAAGTGGTTAAAAAAATACTTCTTATTCAAAAACTAGGGGGTTGGAAACAAAAATTATTTTGTGTTTGAGTGGAAGGGAATGTAGAAGGAAAGGGGATGAAGAAGATGGCGAAGTATTGCGACGAGAGAGTCTTTAAGAAGAAGGGAAGTGGGGAAGCAAGGAGGCATTGTCACCTCTCACAATGAGAGTGTCCTCACTAAATATTTGGTGAGTGCGCCCTCAAATTAGCATTTCTGCATATTAAATACCTCTTGTCGGGATCGGATTTCCGAATCCGAACCCTCTGTGTATAACCTGTGCTAGTCTAAGAAAAGCTAGCACACACAGTGAAAACAGTGATGACAACACATCCATATAATGAAGCACATAATATTAATTAAGCAAAAGAGTATTAGCCTTATGGCCAATTATTACAAATAAGCAACATTATAGCTTGAGTTCAATAAGAAACAGCGGAAACGGAATAACAAAAGTAGGATAAACCCATCCATTTGCCCAACAGGCAATCGACTGGGGTTCGCGTCCTAGTATTCCGGATCACCTTCGTCGTAACCACAAGCGTAGAAATCGTAGTCACCTTTAGCTTCTGCGAACTCTTCTGTGGAAGGTTGGGGATGTTGCAAGGGTGAGCACAAAATGTACTCCGCAAGTCTTGGAAACATAATGCATGATAACTATATGCAAGGCTATATAATTGAAGGCATAATATGGCTCGTTTAGCAAAAAGCATAGTTTAACTGTAAATACCAATAGTAATTTCATAAGCATCATTTGACCAAAATGTAATTGCATAGTAATTTAATTTGATATGTCAACTAAACAGGTTCCATCTACTTGACTGGCTCCATCCGCCAAATCATAACCCGAGAGTTCATCTGCTCACGGATTTCCAAACCATCATTTTCCTTTAAAACAAAACCATGAAATCTACAATGTGCAAGCGTACCTCGCCTGCCCTTGACCGTGGGCACGGTTACTTAAGTAGTTTTAACTCTGCAGAGTGTGTACACTTTACCCACAAGACATGATCGACTCTTGTTGCCATGCAATTAACACACTTTCTTTGGTGTGTCGGCAGAGAGATCATGACAAGGCCTTTACAATGTACAACCACACTATTAACCTCGCCTGCTAAGGTTTCACCGCTGTTAGAGTTCTAGCTGCCCAGTACAGAAGCCCCCTCTTGCGCCTGCCAACATCTAGCACTCACCAACTGGCGAAGTTAATAATGAGACGCACAAATTATTTAGCCAGGTCGTACCCATATAGACTTGTGGTTGTACGGTAGTGCTTGGTCCATAATAACACATGCTTCGGTCCTTAATTGACTTGGGCGGAACATTCACATACCAAGGTCTCGTGCTTTCTGCACCCGTCAAACATCCATCCGCCCTGGTCTAAACCATATTTTCCATTTGATTTCATTTAAATAACAGCAGCAACACCAATTGCCGCGATTTCACAAATAAGATTCAACAATGATTGAAATGATTCCCATATTGGCATAATACGAAAACGTTTAAGCTGGACTAAGCAATTCTACCATTCCATGCTAATCTACTGGTTATCACCAAATAAAATAGCTAATATTAACTAGGGTGACAAAGGTTTGACATGATCAATACCAATCAGGGTATAACAAATTTTGGTATTTAACTATACTCTAAAATTATATTTAAAGTACATTGCATAATGTAAGCATGCATAATTTAAAAAAATATAGGCATTTTGTAAAATTTGGGATCAATATGTTCAAGGAAGACTTGCCTTAGTTGCCTCCTACTAGTTCTACCTCCGACTGCTGATTCGCTTGAACTTCAGCTGCGTCGTCTACACGTGAAACGAGGCAAATAAATAAAAAAAATTCAAAAATTGAAAAGAATGGTGCCGAAAGATAGATCATGAATTTAGATGAATTTATAAATTTGAATCACTGGAATCGGAGCTCGAACGAAGGAGAACGGGCTCCTGGAAGATTCCCAGATCAGAAATTCTGAAAATCAGAAATGCTGACATGTGGCGAGACGTGATTGGTTGGAATTTCGGGATTTCTGGAAAATCAGAAAAAGAAAAAGAAATGCCGACTGACACGAGGCAATCTGGGGACGACGTGGCAGACCACGCTGACGTGGCGTGCCACACGGGACTAGGGCACGCGTTTTGGGCCGCGCGGCCGACGCGACGCGACGGTGGCGTCGCCGGCGTGGACGGGCCACACGTCGCGCATCCAACGGCGGCGCGAGATCGGACGGCGAAGGGCGATGAAGACCCAACTCTTTGTTGAGCAAAGGTGGCCCAATCTTTCACGGTACAACGACGATAACCGTGGCCTTTCGCACTCAAGCGGCAAAAGAGCCAATTCAAAAGCGGCTGGTCACACAAACCGCGATCAACACAAGAACGCGAATTGAGTGGAGGAATCGTATAGATTCAGTGGACAATCACAAGAACATACTGTTCTTGACTTGCACAAACACTAACAAACCTAAGAACGGGAAGAACTTATCAAGAACACATGGTATTTGCGCCACAAACAACCATGGTTTATGCTTGCTATTTCGAACATCCAAAAGTCCATTCGGATGGAAATACATAAGTATTTATACTAGGAACATCCCTCCTAGCTTAGGTGTGAAACTATACAAGAAACTAAAGGAGTTTTCTTGGGTAGATAAAAGGTTCAATGCCTTGGAAGTTGGACAGCAAGATATGGTCCCGCGCAGCTTTTGACAGCCTGTGCAACTCCCACCAAAACAGTCATAACTCCCACCTTGGAAGTCCAAATGATGCACGGTTTGAAATGCTAGAAACTAGACTTCAATATCTTTCTATCCATATAGCCCAAGGATATGTTACTTGTCGTGATTAGCAGCAGCATCATGATCAAATGGATGGACAGATTTGAGTGAACCAGCCTTGCTCATGTAACTCTTCTTTACCTTCCATTCCAATGGATCGCTGTCAATAATTCTAACAAATATAGATCCAAATAGAATTCCTTTCTCAGGTGACATATTTCCAAAAGAAAGGGATATTACTCCTTGTGGATGCATGACCAAGTCACCTTTCTTCTCTCAAGGTTTGCATTCCAATTCTCACTGTAGCACATTATCAACACAACTGCATCGGTCTTGTGACTCACTTGCACTTTAGCGACAACAAAACAAGTAATGTGATTATTTGTAGACTTAGAGTCATGAGGCGATACAACAATAGAGGATATATCCGCATCATCCCTCCTCTTCAAGCGAAACCGTCCTCGGTTTGAGTTGTTCTTCAAAACACTCTTTAGCTTAGTGAGGATGTCACAATGAATATCATTCCCACTTTTGGGCAGCAAAGAAACAAACACCCTCGATGCATAAATGTATAGCGGTTAGTCCTCCCTTAGTGCGTAGCATTCGGTCAAATTGCCATGGACGCCCCAAAAGAATTTGACTAGCATGCATTGCAACGACATCGCACTCCACCTTGTCTTCATATCCATCGATGGAAAATGGTACATGCACCTTATGGGTACCTTGAGCTTACCAACATTATGAAGCCACTTCATGTAATATGGCTTTGGGTGGCGCTGTGTGGTCAATTTCAAAGCATCAACCACATCCTTGCTAATCACATTATTGTAGCTTCCTCCATCTATCACAAGTTTACATCGTTTTCCCTTGATCTTGCATTCGGTTTGGAAAATAGCACGTCGCTGTCCCTTCTCCACAATTGGAGCACTATCACGATCCACCTTCTGAGCCATCAAACATTGTCCATCTTCAGGGTCACAATGAACCACATCGTCATGTTCTTCACCTCCCATATCTGATTTCTCACTTGCATCACTCTTTGAAACATACTTTCCATCGGTGGTAAGCATTACTGCCTTTAAATTTGATGAAGACCCAACCTGCTGTTGAGCAAAGGTGGCCCAATCTTTCATCATGTGTCCCCTGCCCTTGCACTTGAAGCACTCAATATTCCGAGTTCTAGCGGTAGAGAAGGCACCAGAATCAGCATTGGAATAATCCTTGCTTGCTGTCCCTACTGCTCTTGCTGCTTCTTTCGGAGATGATCCACTTGGTTTTGTTGATGCAACCAGCATAGACGAAGAACCACCTTCGCTAACTTGCTGTGACGAGCGCCGCCAACCACTAGAAGTGACACGTCCATGATGCACAATGATTTGTGTGCGTCTTTCAACCATAGTTCATAAGACGCGCTTGATGAAGTAGCTCTTATGCGGTATTGAATTGCATCAAATCAACACGGTTTCGCACATCCTCATTCAGCCCTTCAAAGAACCTTGTCATGGTGGCATCCATGATTCACGAATAGTTTGACGGATAATGAGTATTTGCATTTCTTGATAGTACTCATCAACAGATTTATCACCTTGATATAACCGCCTCAACTTTGTGTGCAACGTTCGAGTGTAGTCTGTTGGTACAAGCGAGAACGCATGATTCTCTTCATCACCTCCCAAGTATATGGGCGCTCTCTCTGCGATTCAATTGATCCCACCAAATAATAGCATATTTGGTGAACTCAATGGAAGCAACACAAACCTTCTTTTCTTCGGAGTAGAGATGGTTGTCAAAAATTTGATTGACTCGCATCTCCCACTCCAAATATTCCTCTGGATCAGCACCCCCCTTGAACTCCGGTATGGTGATTCTTACACGACCAATACCATCCACCTCACGATCAACACCTCTCCTATGAATTCCTCCATGTCTAGCACCTTGACGGTCATTGTGATTATGTCGATTACAACGAAAATTAGATCGAGCATCGATATGTTGTCCTCCAAATCGGTTCAAAGTCCGTTCATCGCCGCAATGTGAGCTAGCACGTCGACCGCGAACATGTGCTTGCGGCCGGTCGTCATCTCCTTGTTGTGGCGGTAGCATCCCTTCCAAACGGCGAAGATTGGCATTGACATCATTGAACCCATCCGTGATGCGGGTGTGCATCAAGTTCACTCACCACGGTGATTCTCCCGCTCATGGTAGAAGACCGAGCGGCCTCAAGCGAGCAGCGTAGCGATGGGAAGATTGGGGTTAATTGGCGTTGCTCCTCAACAATTTCTTCATTTTCTCCAACGTGATGGTTTGCTCCGACATTGTTGCAAGCAATCGAAATCGACCACAAGAGTTCCTACGTCGTGAGCAGCGAAAGCTCGATGCGGATGATGAAGACCCAACCTCTTTGTTGAGCAAAGGTGGCCCAATCTTTCACGGTACAACGACGATAGCCGTGGCGCTTTCGCACTCAAGCGGCAAAAGAGCCAATTCAAAAGCGGCTGGTCACACAAACCGCGATCAACACAAGAACGCGAATTGAGTGGAGGAATCGTATAGATTCAGTGGACAATCACAAGAACATACCGTTCTTGACTTGCACCAACACTAACAAACCCAAGAACGGGAAGAACTTATCAAGAACACATGGTATTTGCGCCACAAACAACCATGGCTTATCATCATCTATTTCGAACATCCAAAAGTCCATTCGGATGGAAATACATAAGTATTTATACTAGGAACATCTCTCCTAGCTTAGGTGTGAAACTATACAAGAAACTAAAGGAGTTTTCTTGGGTAGATAAAAGGTTCAATGCCTTGGAAGTTGGACAGCAAGATATGGTCTCGCGCAGTTTTTGACAGCGTGTGCAACTCCCACCAAAACAGTCATAACTCCCACCTTGGAAGTCCAAATGATGCACGGTTTGAAATGCTAGAAACTAGACTTCAATATATTTCCATCCATATAGACCAAGGATATGTTACTTGTCGTGATTAGCAGCAGCATCATGATCAAATGGATGGACAGATTTGAGTGAACCAGCCTTGCTCATGTAACTCTTCTTTACCTTCCATTCCAATGGATCGCTGTCAATAATTCTAACAAATATGGATCCAAATAGAATTCCTTTCTCAGGTGACATATTTCCAAAAGAAAGGGATATTACTCCTTGTGGATGCATGACCAAGTCACCTTTCTTCTCTCCAAGGTTTGCATTCCAATTCTCAGCCTGTAGCACATTATCAACACAACCTGCATCGGTCTTGTGACTCACTTGCACTTTAGTAGCAGCAAAACAAGTAATGTGATTATTTGTAGACTTAGAGTCATGAGACGATACAACAATAGAGGATATATCCGCATCAACGGCGAGGCTGAGATGGCGGCGACGTGGCGCTATCTGGTGCGCACGCGGAAGATCGGACGGCCACGGCTCACAGCGAGGGGCGACGGCGGCGGTGCTGGCGCGACAACGCCGGAGGCGGGGAAGATGACGTGGCCGTCGGGGCAAAACGCGACGGATCGGCGTGGGGCTAGGGGCAAAAGAGAGAGGACGTCGCGGGGAACTCGACGCGACCAAAAGAAGCGACGGAGGCTCACCGGCGACGGCAAACTGCGACGGAGAAGACCTCGGGACGACGGAGGAACTTCGGCGAGCAAGAACTTAGCGATGGCAGCGTCTCGGGCGACAAGAGATGGGGCAAAATGAGCGGCGCAACGAGGCGAACCTCGGGCTGGGTGTGGCGGCGGCTTAAATAGCCTGGGGAGGCGTGCCAAATCCAGAAATCGAGAAACGGCGAGGGATTGACGCGGAGGCGGCTAGGGTTAGGGTTCGACAGCGGCGGCGGCGACGCGGGGCGACGTGGCGCATTCTTAGCCGTCCGCGCGTCGTGGATCAGACGGCCGAGGCTACGCGGGCTAGCGGGCGACGCGGACGCGCGGAAGGTGGCCCGAAACGGGCCAGACTGGAGGAAAAGAAATGAGCCGCGGAAGAAATTCGGCCCACAAGGATTTTCGAAGATAAAACATTTTCCGATTTAATAGATTTCCAGAAATCCAATTGTCGGCGTTTCGAGCACCGGCAAGTAAATTTGTAAGTCTAAGGGGCCGCGCGTTCCCACTCCCTGAATGGTTAGACTCGGAAGCCCAAGATGTATCTTGGTTGGTGAATGTCCGTACTCGATTCGTGTGGTGGTATTGTATTGTCTTTAGGGCGGATGATTACAGTGTTTACAAGAAGCGAGCTAAGAGCCTTAGCGCAAGAATGCTCGTTGCTTGTCAGTGTGTCTCTCTTCCTTCTCTCTCTCCAGGGTTCTGCCTTCTTTTATCTGATGAAGGCGAGTTACATCGAGAGTTGGCGAAGGCGAGGTGACCTATGCTAAGAGCTTCGGTCCTTCGTTACGTCGATTGGTCACCATTAAATCTTGCCCACGCTGGGTCGGTAGTCTTGTTGGGCGGGCGGTTAGCCGCCGTTGGGAAATGGCGTACACATACGTGAGCTCGACGAGTGTTGATGTTTGTGTATAACGTTAGTCTTTGCCTCGGGAGGGCGTGCTTCGTGTCGTCACGTGGTCGGTCGATGGGATGGAAGCTTGACTTCAGCACCATTAAACCATCTTGGGAAGGGCCACTGCTCGTATAGTCACCGATTGACCCGTTCGTGGGGCGCGTGGTCGTAGGCGGTGAAGGCCGACACGCGGCCATTGGCGAAGGTTGCCTTGGTTTGATCGGGTCGAGGATCCGACTGCTGCGGAGGTCGGGAGCCGCTGCAGTCGGGATGATTATCGATTGGTCGAGAATGGGCGTCTGCGGGTCCTGCAGTGCTTTTGGCCTGATAGCGAACTGGAGCGGCTGCTAGGCTCGAGTTATGCTTGAGGAGGCACCGCTCGTTACCACAGGCCATTGGGGTACCCTGGTATGAGTATTCGTCGGTAGCCCTCGAACCCCGGCGAGTTGGCGATTCGGTTGGGGTTGAATTTGAATGTGAATGGCGAATGGGCCCGTTTGGGCGGTCCGTGACTAGACCAACGGTTTCGCCGAGTGTACCCAGCGCATTCGACGGCTGCCACGGAACTTGGCGGGGCATTGACCGCCGAGGCTTTCTAATTGCCGTTGCGTTGCGCGTCGCGCATGGCTTGGTTCACCTTGCCCGCTCGTCTTCTTGATCGCCGTGTTTTGGTGAAGGCGCTTCATTTTCGGCGCTTGCATTTATTGCAGAGGCGTTCGATCTCTCTTCGTGCAGGTATATAAAGCGCGCCGCTTATTTGAGTGATCGTCCCCAAACGAGTCCTCTTTTGCAATCCTCGAAATGGCTTGAGGCATCCGCGATCTTTAGCTTTGGTGACGACGGCGAGGTGGAGGAAGAAGATCCTCTGGCGAGCTCGGGGTGAGCACGACCAGCGATGGCGAGCTCACGGAGGAAAAGGAGGCGCGGCCCGCGACATCGCCGCCGTTGACGCGTTGCTTGGGTCGTCGAAGCTCTGCGAAGTGCGCGCCTCACGGAGGCGATAAGCGCGGCGCTTGCGCGGTAGCCCTCGGTCGCGGTGGTATTTGGCGGGATCTACGTAGCAGTTGTCGGTCTTGGTGGAGGTGGCGTAAGACGGACCGGAATTTGTAGCCGTCGGTCTGGCGCAAGCGAGGCGGCATCGATGCTCAAGATATGATACCCAGTGCGAAATAGCTCGCCGTATCTTGTAGCCTTGCGTAGTTTTTGAATCTGTTGGCGCCTTATGTAACATGGTGTAAAGTTTGAGCTGTTGGCCTATAATGAAATCTCCTTTTCCTTGTCTTTGCAATGAGCTTGTTTCGATTATTTTCCAACTTGGCCTTCGAGAATCGGTAATCGATAGGTGATCGTTTCTTTCTGGGTGCGAGTAGTCGGGCGTGCGAAGGGACGACCGGATGCTCCTTCGTGAGGTTCGGGTGTCCGAGTATTCGTTTAACGTCGTAGCTAGATCGTGGGACGACCGGATGCCTCTTCGTGAGGTTCAGGTGTCCGAGTGCTCGTTTAACGTCGTAGCTAGACCGTGCCTTGGTTGGCAGGGACGACCGGATGCCTCTTCGTGAGGTTCGGGTGTCCGAGTGCTCGTTTAACGTCGTAGCTAGACCGTGGGATGACCAGATGCCTTTTCGTGAGGTTCGGGTGTCCGTGTGCTCGTTTAACGTCGTAGCTAAACCGTGGGACGACCGGATACCTCTTCGTGAGGTTCGGGTGTCCTAGTGCTCGTTTAACGTCGTAGCTAGACCGTGCCTTGGTTGGCGAGGGCGGCCGGATGCCTCTTCGTGAGGTTGGTGTCAGAGTGCTCGTTAACGTCGTAGCTAGACCGTGCCTTGGTCGGCAGGACGGCCGGATGCCTCTTCGTGAGGTTCGGGTATCCGAGTGCTCGTTTAACGTCGTAGCTAGACCGTGGGATGACCAGATGCCTTTTCGTGAGGTTCGGGTGTCCGTGTGCTCGTTTAACGTCGTAGCTAGACCGTGGGACAACCGGATGCCTCTTCGTGAGGTTCGGGTGTCCGTGTGCTCGTTTAACGTCGTAGCTAGACCGTGCCTTGGTGGCGGGGACGGCCGAATGCCTCTTCGTGAGGTTCGGGTGTCTGAGTGCTCGTTTAACGTCGTAGCTGGACCGTGCCTTGGTCGGCGGGGCGGCCGGATGCCTTCGTGAGGTTCGGGTGTCAGAGTGCTCGTTTAACGTCGTAGCTAGGCTGTGCCTTGGTCGGCAGGGACGACCGGATGCTTCTTCGTGAGGTTCGGGTGTCCGAGTGCTTGTTTAATGTCGTAGTTAGACCGGATGCCTCTTCGTGAGGTTCGGGTGTCCGAGTGATCGTTTAATGTCGTAGCTAGACTGTGCCTTGGTCGGCGGGGACGACCGGATGCCTCTTCGTGAGGTTCGGGTGTCCGAGTGCTCGTTTAACGTCGTAGCTAGACTGTGCCTTGGTCGGTAGGGACGATCGGATGCCTCTTCGTGAGGTTCGGGTGTCCGAGTGCTCGTTTAACGTCGTAGCTAGACCGTGGGACGACCAGATGCCTTTTCGTGAGGTTCGGGTGTCCGTGTGCTCGTTTAACGTCGTAGGTAGACCGTGGGACGACCGGATGCCTCTTCGTGAGGTTCGGGTGTCCGTGTGCTCGTTTAACGTCGTAGCTAGACCGTGCCTTGGTCGGCAGGGAGGACCGGATGCCTCTTCGTGAGGTTCGGGTGTCTGAGTGCTCGTTTAACGTCGTAGCTGGACTGTGCCTTGGTCGGCAGGGACGACCGGATGCCTCTTCGTGAGGTTGGTGTCGAGAGTGCTCGTTTAACGTCGTAGCTAGATTGTGCCTTGGTCGGCAGGGACGACCGGATGCTTCTTCGTGAGGTTCGGGTGTCCGAGTGCTCGTTTAACGTCGTAGCTATACCGTGGGACGACCGGATACTTCTTCGTGAGGTTCGGGTGCCCGAGTGCTCGTTTAACGTCGTTGCTGGACGTGGCTCGTTTTACGTCGTAGCTGGACGTGGGGCATCCATCCCGAGTCCTCGTCTATCGAGGGTAGCTGCGAGAGAAGTGGCCACCGTCTATCCCACACGTGTACCCCGTCCATAGGTGTGGGACCGAGAGAGTGAGGACAGCGTTTACCGCGTTGGTTGAACGCCGTGCTCGTGGTGCTAATAACGGTAGTCGAGTGGGTCACGGGAGGTCCGCCTAAGGGGACCCTTCCGGCGGACGATCGAGTAGGGTGTCTGGCCTGGTGGCGACCCATAAGAAACCTTTCTTTACTCGTTCCGTATCGGACCACGGGTCGTCTCCGACCCGAGCACGGTGGTATCACCCATCGATGAGCTCCGGGAGAGTGTGAAGTATGGTCTCGGACACGAGTAGAGGCGATTGGGTCGTCGGTAGGCCAACGGGGATCGCGGGGACTCGCCTCGTGCCGTCCTTTGCTCGATTTTCTTTGGGCGGCTTTACGTCCATCGGTGGGATAGGCTTTATAACCCACGGCTTTGGTGGGCTCTGGCGCGAGCCATCGAGCTCTTGCCATTTTTGGGCCGCATGGCCAATGTCTCGCCGCGACGCGCCAGTGGCAAGCTATCTGGCCTAAAAGCGAGACCGAAAGGTCTCGGACTCGTGGCCCGGCGGTGTCTTTCTGGCTCTACGGCTTGTCGAGATTAAGCGAAGGAATTGGAAACAGGAGTTACGGCGCGCGTAGCGGCGAGCGAGGGTGTCTGCGACTCTTCGCTCGAGGAGGTGCTTGTTCGGTCGCGCCGCTCGTCTTCTATAATCGTCGTTGGGGCGTTCTTGGGTAGTTACACGCTCTTGCTTTCCTCATCTTCGACCCTTTGCCTAAGACAAGAAAAAGCAAAAGAGCTTTCTCCTTCCTCACCTTTCCGCCGCCTTCGCGAGGATGTCGTGGCGGAGTGCTCTGCCCGAAGCCGGCAAGGCTCGGCTTAGTGAAGAAAGGCTTCCTCCTCGCGAGATCTCACCTGCTGGAGGGTGCCGCGACGGGGCCGCGCCCAGCCAGGGGACGACGAGATCGTGGTGCGACCTCGTTCTTGAGCGGCCGGCTGCCCGCACCGTTCGTTCGAGGCTACTCTTTCATTACAAAGCGGTACACCATCTCAACCCCAACGGGTCCTCCACATCGCCATCTTCATCACGCTTTGTGAGGCCTTCTTGGGGATCGAGCCGGCGGGCGCCGTGGAGGTACTTCTTCAAAGCAAGGCTCGGAAGGTCGGGCCGGCGGATGCTCTGGCGCCTCGGTGGCATGGCCCTCGGCCTGGCGGCCGGAGCTCGGAGTACCTCGGCGTCAAGCTACCGTCGTCGAACAAGGGATGGCGCTCCGAGTGGTTTCGTTGAATGTCGGAGACAGGCTCGCCATTCAGCGCCTTCTGTGGCGGGGAAGAATGGACCACGGAGTCCGATAAGAAGGAGAAGAAGAAGGTGGCCACGATCGTGGAGCGGTCGGGGCTCTAAGGGCGAGGCTCACGGGGACACCGTCGTGCGTGCCTTCATGGGGATGCGCGTGCAACCCCTCACGCACGTGCGCGCCCCTGTCCGATATGAGGCGTCGGACGAGATGAGGATGGCGAGCCCGAGCTCGCCGCGACGGAGGTCGGCTTGGTGGCCGCCGTGAACGGTGGAAGCGCTATCGAGGCTGCGGCGGCCACCGGAGCCATTCTCATCGCCCACCCCGAATCTGGTAGGTCGGGCGGTCTTCTCCTTGCCTCTTTCTTCCTTTGCCTTTGGCGCCCATCTGGCCCGGTGTTTCGCATTTCGAGGGCTCTCGGGAATGGTCTCGGCGTTGCTCCGGGAGAAGGCATCGAAGGCTGCGGCCGTGCGGAGGCGCGATAGTTTGACTCTCCCGCAAGAAGCGGAAGGAGGAGGAGAGGAAGAAGAAGAAGAAGAGCGTCGCGCGGGCCGCGCGTGGTGAGCGTGTCGAGACCACCCGCGGGGCGTCCTCCACCGACAAGCAATGAGAGCCCGGTTACCCATCTGTGGGTTCTTTTTGACCGTCGGCCGGAGGTGGCGATTAGGGGCCCGGCGAGGGCGTCGCATAGGCACCGCGGCCGGAGCCCGGCGGAGGGTGGCCGTCGCGATCGGCGTCGTCGCCGCACTCAGTGGCGCCCCTCGTGGGGCGGTTTGAAGCGGCCGGCGGATCGCGCCTCGAGAGGACCGCGAAGAGGCGCGCTTGCCACGCACCCGCTTCGGCTCGATAAGTATTCCTTTTCCCGTTCGAACATTGTTGCGCAAAGTTGCCCGAGCAGCTTCTAAGTGCTTGCGGTGTGCGGGCGCTTATCTGGTGTGTGGCGTGGCGCGGTGCGGCACGCCTGTGGTAGCTCGCAAGCGGCGCCAGCCCCATCGCGGAGGGTCGTGACGGCGGCGAGGAGTTGCGATCGGTGCGGGCGTCAACCGAAGTTAGCGGTGGTCGAGGCGCAGCGGCCGGCCGGTGAAGGCGCGTCGGCGCTCTCTATCGGAGGGCGGGGCCTCGCCCGAGGCCGAGGTCGGTGAAAAGCTCCGCGCCTCCGTCGGGGCCGCCGAGTGGCGCGATTGTCGTTCTGGGGAATTGGCGTCGGCGCTACCCGCGAGCTCATTTGGCGAGCGGTGCCGATGTTGGGCGTCAGACCCGTGCCTCAAGGAGGCATCGGTCGAAGCCCCACAGCGCAGCCGAGGATTTCGAGGCCCATTTCACCGCCACTTGCCGTGGGGGCCGGTCGGGTGGCGTCCGTCGAGCAGGCGGCCGAAGGTCTGTTGTCGGTGTGGCCCGTGGGTCGGGGACCTTGGGCGGCGGAGGAGTGCGAGTGGGCTGCCCTCGCAAAGGCGCCGGGGCCGGTTGAGATGGACGGATCCGGAAGGTCGGCTCTTGCCCTCGAATCCTCCGTGAGCGTTGGGTGCGATCGCCGGGAAGTCCGTACGGATTAGTATGGTAAGTTGATCGGAGCGGCCTCTCGTACCTTCCGATGAATTTTGCGGCAGCGGCGAGTGTCTATATTTCTGACATCTGCGGGCCCGCTCGAGGCCAAGGTCGAGCTCTGCGGCCTTTCGGACAGCCAAATGGTGGTGCAGAGGAGGAATGCGATCAGGCTGGCTTTGAGCTGCGTCGCTCGGAGGCTCGACCATCGGCGAGAGAAGCAGCGGAGGCCCGCCAAGAGCAGAGCGAGCCACGAAGGCCCTCTTGAAGAGCGCTGAGGCAAAGCCTCGAGGGCGAGGTGGCGAAACTTCGAGTTCCTTTTGGCGAGTGTCGGCGCCAAGGATGCCGCCGTCACCTTGAGGAGGCAGCGCAAGCGCAGCGTCCGTCTGCAAACGCAGCGGGACCGGCCGGAAAAGCGCCGGCCGGCGTTACGAGCGGGAGACCGCTCGGAAGGAGCTGGCTTCCTTGAGGACCTCATACGAGGGGGTTAGGGAAGAAGCCAGCAACTTGGCGAGTTCTGTAACCGGTAAGTGTCTCAACTCCTTGGTTAATTGCGCGGTAGCGACTCATAAGGCGTGCTCATGCGAGATGTTGTGATTGCAGCTGCGGAAGAATTTGAGCGTCGCTATAGGCGCGGGAAGGCGCCCTAAAGGCTCGTGGCGAGGTGGTCACGGCGCGGGGCGTGGCGCAGCGGCGTTGAAGGTAGCCGAAGGTGGTCGGGCCGGTGGCCGTGGAACCGAGGCCCGCAAGGCCGCCGGCATGTCTGCGATCGGGTCCTTGGAACGTGGCGGGCCCGAGCGCTCGCCTCATGCGGCCGAGTCGCCGGGCACGTTGAGAGAGCGCCGATCGTTAGCGCCCGATTTGAGCTTCTCTCGGTGGTCAATCCGTCTCTCACTATGGCGGTATAGACCTTGCGGTGGTGGCGGCATCGGCTGAAGCCGGATCGACGATGAGATCAAAGGTTCGAGCTCCAAGTTGAGCCGCATGCTTGGGAGATCGCCGACCACATCCGCATGAGTGCCCTCGAAGAAGAATAAGTAGAAGTTAGATTCGTATTTTTTATTGTAAAGACTATTGTTCGTAAATAATCTTAAATTCAGCAAGTTCCGTCGCTTCTGCCCTTTTTATGTCATGGTGAGTGCTCGGCCAGGCCATAGCCATAAGGACCAGGGGCCACTTAGGCGTAGGTCGGTCGCCGGGAGGCGAGAGAGGATAGGAACTTTTGGCCACGTGATTACACACACTTGTGAGGATAGGAGTGTTCCGCCAGGCCAAAGATCGCTCCACTCGGGCACTTCCTTCTTCCGCTAAGTGCTACTTGCAACCATAGCCGTGGGGCGTGGTAGTAACACCGGTCGAGAGGGTTACCGCTCGGGATGGACCTCGTGACGGTCGGTCACCGACCCGCATGAGCACGTGAGTTAGCCGAGTTTGCGCGGAGAGAGTGCTCCCAGACCAGCCAAAGGTCACTCGCTCGGGTACTTCCTTCTTCCAAAGTGCTACTTTGCAAGCTTGATTGGGGCGAGGCCGTAGCCCTTGGGTCGAGAGGTTACCGCTCGGAAGGGCCTCGTGTTGGTCGGTCCCGACTGCATAAGCGCCGACCGAGTACTGGATGGGGGCACCCATGGACAGCCCCCGAGCGTCGCGCTACGACCAGGTGCTCGGGAGGAGAAGTAAAAGACGACGCAAGGAAAATGAAAAGGACTTAGGGATAAAAACGCCTTAACTTTTCTATGTTCCAAGCGTTGGGAGGGCCGCGACCATCCGTGTCCACGAGTCGAAAGGTGCGGTAGAAGAACCTGCGACGGTGAAGGGGGCCTTCGAGCGGCGAGCTTGTGATTGTCCCTTCTGCGGACGGACGACGCGGGGCGGCTTCAAAGACCGAACACCATGAAGAAGGCTTGTAGTCTTGGGGCATGAAGAAGGCTTGTCCTTGCTGGTCTGGACGTCGAAGGCTTGTAGTCTTGGGGCGCCGTATTCCAGGTCGGTTGGCAGGACAGCTTCAGCACCGAACACCATGAAGAACGGTGTAAACCCGGTCGCCCGAGTCGGTGTGGTCCATAAGCTCCAGAGGACGGAGGTAGCTTCGGCCACCCATCGCCCGCGAAATGCTTGATCGGCGAAGATCCGTGGCTTAAGTCCTTGGAGAATTATGCCGTTTGCGCGTTCGACCTGACCGTTAGTCCGTGGATGGACCACGACTGCCCAATCGACGTGGATGTTGAAGTCGTCGCAGAACTCGAGGAACTCCTTCCCGTGAACCGTCCGTTGTTGGTGATGATAGAGTTCGGGACTCAAACCGAAAGATGATGTCGCGGAAGAAGGTGGCGGCAGTACCAGCGTGGCGCTCACGGCCCGGCAGCCTCTATCCACTTGGTGAACTTGTCCACCGCGACGAAGAGATGAGTAAAGCCCGGGCGCTTTCTTGAAGGGCGACCGGATCGAGTCCCACACTACAAGCGGTCATGTGATGGGGATCGTCGCAAGGCTGGTAGCGGATGCATCCGCGAGGCGAAGAATGGCATCCTTCGCGGTGCGTACAACCGCTCGGCGTCGGACACGGCGGTCGGCGATGAAACCTTGTCGAAAGGCCTTTCCTACCGGGGGCCGGCGCGGCATGGTGACCACAGACTCCGCCATGGATATCGGCGGCGTTGTTTCCCTTGGTCGGCGAGCGCACCTCTGGAGGACCTCGGAGGGCTCCTTTTGTAGAGTCGGCCCAACCGGACGAAGGATTTCGCCGACGAAGCGAGGCCGGGCCTCGGTCGGGTCGGCGAAGCGACCGTCCGTCGGACGATCGATGAAAGGTTTCCTCGATCGGATTCGATTGTTAACAGCGTAGCAGGCGACCGACCGAACCGCTTCGCCGACCGACGCACGGCGGTTGGGGTGATCGTGTTTCGGCGGTCGGAGGCCGCTCGGCCACCGAGTCAAGCGGGACGGAAGGCTGCAGAAGGTCATGACGAAGATCCCAGTGGGATCGGCCCTCTGCTGGAGGCAAGATTAGCTAGATGTCGGCCTCACCGTTGTAGCGTCTGTAGCTATGGTGGAGCTCGAAACCCTTGAACCGCTCTTGAGCCTCGACTTCTTGACATTATGCGGCCATGCGGGCGTCTCGGGGCTCCGCGACCTTCATGACCGATCGGCGACAAGCTTGGAGTCCCCGTGGGCGTAAGTCGTGGCGCCGAGGTCGGCGGCGTCCGGAGACCGTTGGCGAGCCTCGTATTCGGCGATATTGTTGGTCGCGTCGAAGAGCAACCTAATGGCGTATTGAAGCTTGTTCCCGAGCGGGGAAATGATGACGACTCCCGCGCCCGCGCCGTTCTTGGTGTAGGACCCATCGAAGTACATCGTCCGATGCTCGGGGTCTTGAGCACCGGTGGCGCTGAGCCCGATCCACTCGGCGACAAAGTCGGCGGGGCACGTGACTTGATCGCCGTTCGAGGGCGTATGTTATCACGTGATCGCCGAGCTCGGCGCCCACTTGGCTATCCTTCTGGCGTCGCGGTTGTGGGCGATCTCGCCGAGCGGCGGCGTGGTCACCACAAAGTGATGGGGTCTTTGGTCGAAGTAATGGGCGAGCTTTCTTTTGGCGATAAGCCTGCGCAGAGCGGCTTCCGCACTGCGGTGCGAGCCTTGGACTCAGAAAGCACTTCACTGATGAAGTAGACTGGTCGTTGTACCTTGAGCTCACGGCCTTCTTCCGCTCGTTCCACCACAAGGGTCGCACTGACGACTTGGGTAGTGGCGGCGATGTAGAGGAGCAGCGGTTCACTTGGTGCCGGGGCAACCAGGACCGGAGGTGAGGACAAGAAGGCCTTCAAGCGGGTGAGGGCCTCCTGAGTCTCCTGGGTCCAGCTGAAGCGGTCGGATTTCTTAAGCGACTGAGAAGCGGCATTCGCGCTCGCCAGCGCGACACGAAGCGGCTTAAGGCGCAAGGCATCGGTCGACCTCTGGATCCCTTTGAGGTTATAGCCGGACCCATCCTTGCGATCGCGAGATCTTCTCTGATTGGCCTCGATGCCTTTCGGAGACAATGAAGCCGAGGAGCTTCCCCTTGGGGACCCCGAAGACGCACTTGTCGGGGTTGAGCTTTATACGGAACCGTCGGAGATTCGCGAAAGTCTCCTCTAGGTCGGTGATGAGGTCGTCGACCTTCCTGGTCTTCACGACGATGTCGTCGACGTACGCCTCGATGTTGCGGCCGATCTGGTCGTTGAAACACGTTTGCATACATCGCTGGTATGTAGCGCCCGCATTTTTTAGACCAAACGGCATTGTTACGTAGTAGAATGAGCCAAACGGAGTGATGAAGGAGGTCGCGAGCTGGTCGGACTCCTTCAGCGCTATCTGGTGGTAGCCTGAGTAGGCATCCAGAAAGGAGAGGGACTCGCACCCCGCGGTGGAGTCTATGACTTGGTCAATGCGGGGCAAGGGGAACGGGTCCTTGGGACATGCTTTGTTGAGACTCGTGTAGTCAATGCACATTCTCCATTGCCCACTCTTCTTTTTTACAAGTACAGGGTTGGCCAGCCACTCGGGGTGGCGTACCTCTTTTACGAACCCTGCAGCTAAAAGCTTGGCGATCTCCTCCCCTATGATCCTGCGCTTTCTGGTCGAGCGGCGAAGCGTTAGGCGGCAGGCTTTGAGCGGTCGGATGCTCAAGGAGTGCTCGGCGACCTCACAGGAATTCCGGCATGTCGGAAGATTTCCATGCAAAGACATCGTTGTTGGCGCGAGAGGAAGTTTGGCGCTTTCCTATTTAGCGGGGAGCGCGGCTCCGACCCGCACGGTCTTGGTCTGATCCCGGGGATCGACCGTAACCTTCTTCGTGTCCTCGGCGGACTTGAAGGATCCCGCCCCCGACTTGCTAGACTCAGGGGCGGACTCGGAGGCTTCCCTCCGGAGGTTGACGAGCTCGGCGGACGCGATGACCGCCGACGCAAGCTCGCGAATCGCCGCTCGCGATTATGCGAAGCCGAAGGATGAAGCCACGGTGATGACTCCTGCGGCGGGCATCTTGATTTGGATAGGCGTAGCGGGGACCGCCATGAACTTGGCGTATACGGCCTCCCGAGGATAGCGTGGTAGGGCGGGAAGTCCACGACCTCAAGGTGAGGTCTCGGTGCGGAAATTTCCTGGTCCTCCGAAGGTGACGGCGGTCGACTGCCCGGCGGGTGGGCTTCTTGGCGAGGATGAGCCGTGGAAAGGTGCCTTGCTCGGTCGGAGACTCGGCGAGGACCCATGGCGTCGGCGTCTCAACATAGAGGATGTTGAGGCGCCGCCGCCGTCCATGAGCACCTTGGTGGCGCTTCTTCCCACGATGGGTCGACCACGGCGGATACCTTCTGGTTGCGGGGCGTGGTCGGGGTGGTCGATCCGATCGAAAGTGATCGGAGATTCGACCACCGAAGGTATTGAGGCGGCGGTGGCGGTGTGGACCTCGCGGTGGCGAGCTTGAGCCGGCGCTTGTCGGCGAAAGCGGCCGAACCACCAAAGATCATGAGGCGGCCGTCGGGTTCGGGGAACTCGTCGTCCGTCTTTTCTCCGCGGCCCTTGGGGCGGGTGCTTCTTCCCTTTGCCCGTGGCGTTGTGGGGTGCGAGAGAAGCGCCTCGAGACCTCACGATCCGGTACTTGTGTTTGACGGAACCCGTGGTTTGAGCACGGCTGTCCATCAATTTTTCGAAGTGGTGGGCGCGACGGTCGGTCGCGCTCTTTATGGCGGTCGGTCGGCAGTGCGACCGCAGGCCTCGCGGACACGCTTTCCATGCGACTTTCGTTTGTCGGAGCAGTCGGAAGGGACGGCTCGGGCGTAGGGCTCTTGCTTAGTTTTGCCGTCCTCAAAGATGGCTTCCAGTCTCCTCGCGGGCGTGGTTGAGTGGCGATGTCGAGAAGTTCCTTGGTGGTTACGGGCTTGGACGCACCCGGCTTGTGCACCAAGGCCTTACGGGAGGTGCCGTAGATGAATGCCCCACAACATCGGCGTCGGAGATGTCGGGAGCTCGTTGCGATGGCGGGAGAATCGCCGGATGTAGTCGGAGAGTGTCCCAGGCTGCTGCTGCGACCCCTTCAGTCCCGGGAGTTCCTGTGGCGCTTGTAAGTGCCACGGAAGTTGCCGACGAAGAGGGTCTTCAAGTCGGCCCGATTCGATGGTTTTGCGAGCAAGTACTCGAGCGGGCTCGAGCCGAGTCCGCAAGGTAGATGGGAGGTATTAGATGATAAAGAGATCATCCGTTGCTCCACTGCCGCATGCTGGCCGGTAGTCTTGAACCACACGCGGGGTTTGTGGCCGGTGTATTTGGCAATGTTGGTCGGTGCCACGAACCGGCGGAAATCCGCACGAGCGAATCCTGGCGAAGGCGTGGTCGGACCATCGGGGCTTGGGCTTCGGTGGTGATGGCGTCCATTGTCCACAACACGCGAGTGGCGGCTTCATCCATCGCCTTTCTTCGGCGCCTCGGGTGGCGCGGGCGTCGTAAGCGTCCGAGGCGTGGCGCCGGGGTCTGCGAGGAACTGGGGTTGCTCGTGGTGCGCGCCATCTTGGCGGAGCCAAACCGGCTCGGCGTGATGCAGAGGCCCGGCGACGAGGTGGCTTCGAATGGTAGGGCGGAGAATGCATGTCTTTGCCGCGGAAGACGCTCCACCCCCGGAGGTTACGGTATGTGGCTTTGGCCTCGGTCGTCGGCTCGGGAAGGCCTCGGGCGACATCGCGCCGCGACCGCGTTCGACTTGCGTGGGAAGAAGCGAGGCCGTCGGACTCTTTCGCCGGCTTGTGGCGTGCTGGCGTGTGCGCGCCGCGCCAGCGTCTGCGGGGCTCGGGCTCCTCCCGCTCGTGTTTGCTGGAGGTGGTCGAGCTTCGACCGCCGCTCCTCGACTCTTGTTGTCGTTGAAGCTCGGCGGCGAGCTTGGAGCGTTCGGCGTGCTCGCGTTAGTATTCCTCCTCCTGCGCCTTAGTGCGCGCGGATGGGGACCCACAGCCATGGGGTTACGATCAAGTCGGCCGTGCGCCATGTTACACTCGCGAGTGTCGTCCGTGAGTGAGTGCTCCGTGTCGGGGCTGGAATCGTGGTGGAAGAATCTTCCGACAACTCATGGATAGAGGCGGCATGTAGCCGCCATTGCCTAGGTGTGAGCCTACGGGGTGACATGGTCACGTGCGAGCTCGCGAGCTATCGCCCAGTGGCGTGACACTCCTTGGGTTCGGCCGGGGCATGTTGGGTGCCCGGCGAGTTTAGCAGTCGTGGGAGGCGGCGCTCGGGCTCCGACGGGCTCTGGGCTCGGGGGCGGGATAAGCATGAGCCCTCCGCGAAGTGGCGGCGAAGTCGAGGAGCGAAGCGGATCCGACTTCCGCCGCAATCGTGCGTCGTGGGTGAAAGATGCCATCGAGGAGGCCAGCGGGAATCCGGAGATGTCGATGAAACGCGCAAAGGCCCCTACAGACGCATGGTATCGGCGTTTGAGCAAGCAAGTAAATTTGTAAGTCTAAGGGCGCGCGTTCCCACTCCTGAATGGTTAGACTCGGAAGCCCAAGATGTATCTTGGTTGGTGAATGTCCCTACTCAGTCGTGTGGTGGTATTGTATTGTCTTTAGAGGCGGATGATTACAGTGTTTACAAGAAGCGAGCTAAGAGTCTCAGCGCAAGAATGCTCGTTGCTTGTCCATGTGTCTCTCTTCCTTCTCTCTCTCCCGGGGTTCTGCCTTCTTTTATCTGATGAAGAAGCGGGTTACATCGAAGTTGGGAAGAGGCGAGGTGACCTATGCTAAGAGCCGGTCCTTCGTTACGTCATTGGTCACCATTAAATCTTGCCACGCTGGTCGGTAGTCTTGTTGGGCGGGCGGTTAGGCGCCGTTGGGAAATGGCGTACACGCTTACGTGAGCTGCAGTGTTGATGTTCTTTGTGTATAACGTTGGTCTTGCCTCGGGAGGGCGTGCTTTCGTGTCGTGCGTGGTAGTCGATGGGATGAAAGCTTGACCCGGCGACCATTAAACCATCTTGGGAAGGGCCACTGCTCGTATAGTCACTTGATTGACCCGTTCGTGGGGCGCGTGGTGTAGGCGGTGAAGGCCGACACGCGGCCATTGGCGAAGGTTGCCTTGGTTTGATCGGTCGGGGATCCGACCTGCTGAGGTCGGGAGCCTGCAGTCGAGATGATTATCCGATTGGTCGGGAATGGGCGTCTGCGCGTCCTGCAGTGCTTTTGGTCGATGGCGGGCTGGAGGCGGCTGCTAGGCTCGAGTTATGCTTGAGGCACCGCTCGTTACCACAGGCGTTAGGGTACCTGGTATGAGTATTCGTCACCAATTAAAAGCAAATAAATTCGAATAAATAGCAAATAAATTCAGAAAAATCTCCAAATACAGAAAAATTCCTTGAGGCATAATGGACCCAACTAAAACTGAAAATCTTTTATTTGATGAATGGATTAGTCAAATTAAATCCTTTCATAAATACAAAATTCAAATTAAGATAAAATTAATTCAAGAAAAATGCAAATGGTTCATTTTCAAATCTAAACATTCTAAAACTCAAATTTTTGGGATATTACACCTCTGTAAGAGGACATTGTGGTATAGTGATTCCTGTAGTTTCTATGTAGAAGTTGTGAATGAGAATTGTTAACAATAGACCATTTGAGTGAACTAGGAATGTTAGGCTGCGATTGCGTGCTGTTTGAGTGAATTAGGAATGTTTGAAGTATAAGATGTTGTATCAATTTCAGCGTGAGATTACATGATAGCACGCGACTGATCGGACTCGGTTGACTGCATAATCGTATTTTGTTAGTTTTGCAAGTTTTCATTAGCTCTCTTAGGACATTATACGATAAAGATTCCAGTAGTGCCTATGTATTATAGAACTGCAACTGTGAGGTTTGGATGATACATCATATTGCCATTTGAGTGAATTAGGACAACTAAAAGTCAAAAAGTATAGGATTAAGCTATCTTAGTTTCAGAATACACGTTTGATTGGAGTAGACTATCTGCATGAAGGTATGTACCTTTATTCTGCTACTAAAGGGTTCCTGGTTCATTCTAACCCTCATGTATTTGTTGCGCTTATGTGAACAGGCCAGAAGAGCTGAACCCACATTGCCTGATGTCTGTTTGAGCATACCAGATTGACAAAACAATGGTGTCTCTAGTATGGGATTTGTAGCTTTTTGCTTCCTAGTCTTTTCCAATAAGTTGCGCGTATTGGTTGTGACAACCACCTGGGCGATGTATTATATTTTCTCTACTATGAGCTCCGTTTGTTCTCAGTACTCTACAATGTTCATGCTCGCACTGGTGCAAAAACTAAATGATGTTCCTTTTCAATATATATCTGTTCGCAATAGCCTATTTTGCAGCTTATAAGTATTGATTGGTCTCAAAGATTAATAAAAATGCTGCATACAGCATTCAAAACCTTTTCATGTAGCTAATTTCTTTTGGCACAAATCTCGATGATGAAATGTGTGGTTTAGATAGTAGGTGCATCTGAACATAGGTTCAGATCTGCAATCTCCTCCTTGTCAGCCGTCTCTCTTTTTGGCAAAGAATTTTTATCAGCCTTCCTGTCTTCAGAGGTTGCAGTTTCGTTTAATGCAATTAGTAATTATAATTTCATTCGGATAGGCAAATGCTAGAACCACACTAGAACGGTTTGTTCTTGCTGATGTTTAGTATAGCATGTTTCTTTGGGCCATTCTTTCAGTGTTTTGTGTTATCTTGCAGGCGTCGTTGCAATTTGTTTTGCGTATAAAGCTATCTTGCATCAGCATTTCGTAGGTAGATGATGTTCATAAGATGAGTGGTGCATTTACTTATCCTGAGTTTCGAAGGTTGTTTCTACCTCAGGTGCTGCTGGAGCTATTATTGGTATGAAATTAGCAGAACATTGAAATTTAACTGTTGGCACTTAGTTTGCCTGTGGCCCAGCATAGTATCTAACGGTATTACTGTATTAGTGAAGTCCAGCCATGGTTTCTCATGCCTACGATTTTTCTTTGTATATCATCTTTGCTTACCTTAATCCAAGCAACACTGAGATCATGTGTCCAATAAGAATTGTCCAATTGTGCACATGGAAAATCACTTGCTCTGGAAGGATTGTAATATCTAAACATTGGACGCAACAAGAAACAAAGGTTTCAATAATGTGAAATAACTCAACATCAGAGCTCCTCAAGAGTTCTTTTAGGGGAAATAAAAGCACAACTCAAGGCAATACAATACTAAAGGGCATTCCTGAGGGACTATAGCTTATATAAGTTACATCAAAGTAGCAGAACAAACCATAACGTAAGCGTTATTAATAGTATTACACACTAATAATTTACACAAGTAATCCTCTGGTGCATTATTACCGTCAGAAGGAATAGCCCATCTCTGAGCCCCTACAAGTAGGATAGCCACTCAGTATAGTCAGTGGGTTAGTGATCTCTTCTATCAGTGGGACTGTACTAAAATGCCCATTCTGCTGATCTGCTGCCATCATACCTACGTCGATCAAACCGTTCTGTTCTACTATCTGCAAGCAAGAACACATTTGTACCATCAGTTTGCTTAAATGGCATGGAACAAGATCTGTATCTTCAATTTTAACATGGTGCAAGTTTACTGTTCCATTCCAATCAATAATCGATACCTTTTCTTGGAGAATTTCATTGGCAGCTTTCAACATGCCTTCCTGCATATAAAACAGTTCGACTGTACTTTTAGTATGTTGCCAATATTTTTTTGGATATTTATAGAGGTAAACAAGACTATTTGACTTGCCTTGCTCTTCAGCGCTTGGATCTCTTCGATCATTATCTGCATCTTTTAGATGAGAAGGTTTTAGCAATGTCTGAAACAATATTTCTTTGAGAAACTTACTTTCTGTGAATTACCTTTGCGGAGCGGATGTTGTACATCCACATCTCTAAGTATCTCTCTAGGGCATTCAGCTCTTCAACGGTCATGTGCTCATCTGCCCTGTTCCCATAGATGTACCTGCCATGATTTTTTTATTTTGTCATGAGGAAGTCGCAGAATTCGTTCAAGTGTGAGTAAAATCTAAGGTTTTTTTTACAGCCCAAATTTTTTTAGTCAACAGTTTGGTTTGGTGCATGAAGCTCAACTAAATGTCAGAGGCAGAAGTTTCTAAGTTTGTCTAACGTAGAGAAATGTTTGTGTTGCTTGCAAATGGTCCAGTAAGGCGATTCACTGCGTAGTCAGTCAGTGTCGTATTCTCCACCTCACTGCCACGTCAAACAGGTACTAGTTTTGCTTTTTCCCTACAATGTTTAGCACCTCTTTCTCTCTCCGAGACAAGATCAGCAACTGAATAAAATATTCACACCTTTTGTTGTTCTACCACACTCCCTTTCTTTGATTTTTTAAATAATTTTACAGAAATAATACACTGAAAAAATTACAGAAATATACCTCTGTAACCGTTTCATTTGGCGATTGAGTCTCTATTGCCATTCCACGCGACGATAGAGACAATGTCGCCAATTGAACTGGCGATAGAAACTATGTCGCCAATTAAAAATAACGAGAAAGTGCCACTCAGGGTGGCCACGTCAGTTGTTGTCATGTCAATTGGCGACAGTGAACAAATTGTCAATTAAAATGGTGACAGAGACTACGCCCTCTTCTGTTGCTATTTTAAATGGCGACAGAAGACTGCCTTTAAATTTAGTGCAACCGGCTATGTGCGAACCGAAGCAATAGAAAGAGAAGAGAGTAGAGGGAAGAAAAGGAGAAGAGAAGAGAGGAGAGGAAGAGAAGAGAATAGGGGAGGAGAGGGATGGAAAAGGAGAAGAGAAGACAGTAAGGGAAGAGAAGAGGAAAGAAGAAGAGAAGAGGCGAGTTTTTGTAGCCTCGTAGATTCTACTTTGAAACCATGGGAGATTAGCAATCAAAACAATTTGATTTGTAGTTGTGTAGATACATAGATATATTATGTTGTAGAAATGCAGTAATGTAGATAGTGGTGCAAACGGATTGGATAGATTCAGACAAATTAAAAAAAAAATAGATTATGTTGGGTACAGATAATTCGGACAATTTTCAAAATCGATGTTGTAGTGTATCAACATAGAAATGAACTTTCAATTTGTTACTATTATGCCACTCTGGTTATTTGTGCGTGTATGGAAATAGTATGACAATGTTGATTGTGTGTACTAGCCACTGATCATGAGACTACTACAGTATACACATAGGGGTCGGAATCACAATTTCTAGGTTCCGACATCGTTGGTATTAGAACCATATTGACCATACGTTAAACCTTTAGTTAGAAATGGGCGATAGATTAAGGATCCTTGTTTTTGAAAACTTAATTTCAAAATTACAAAATGATTGTGAAAATATAAGTATTAAAGTTGTCCTTACCTTCTCTTAGCTTCCTCATCCTATCTTAACCCTTGTGTTGCTTATCCTCTCATCACTATTCTTGTATTCACATGGTTTTATCAACCCCCACTTCCCACTACTTTCCTCACCTTCAACTTAGCATATGGATATCCACATTTTCAACAATGGAGTCCAAGACCGAGGTTGAAATGCAATTGATCTACAAAACAAGCTGACATAAAGACAAGTGGTAGGGAGATATGCTTACACCATGAATGATGGGAGAAGACCTCCTATGTGTGTTTAAATCTGAAGTAAACGAGTCATAGAAGCGATGGTTCTCATTGCCCTTTAGGGGTCGATTTTGCTAGAAGACCACTGTTGTCAAGACTACCCTTAAGACTTAAGGCTAGGTTACTGGAGCTCGCTTGTTGGTGTTGGTAGAGGTGAGCTATGTGCTCTTGTTGTGAAGAACTAAGTCGTGTGGGCGTTGCAGTGTTATGATTATGTTATGCTACTTATATGCCATATGAATTGCCTTTTTGTCCATGAGGGTCATATTTCACAAACCAGGCGAAAAGCTATTCATATGTTAAATTAATTGAGTGTTGTCCCTATGGTTTGTTTTTTCTTTTATCTTGAGATAGTTGTTGTCTTTTGCAAACTAAATTAAGTACCACATCCCGCGCCTTTCTACTTTCCTTATGCTATTTCCCTCTCATCTCTGCATGAGTTGTGATAAGTGGTTTTGTCGATAGGATGGTCGGACCAAGGACCCATTCAATGGCTCAGCTTTTGGATAGCAATGAGGCTTCTAGCTCCATCCACAAGAAGGACAAGTGCCAAGTGTGCAGCAACATGAATAGCAGCCATCCAACCCCTCAGAGGAGCATCATTGTCCCCAAAATCAGCAAGGTAAAGAGCATGGTGTAGCACTACCCAAGAATCAATTGGTAGTCCAAGTGATTGTTGCAATCGAGCAAAACCGAAATTGCACAGACTCTCATACTTCAGCAGATCGCTCAGAATACCGCCAGTGTGAGTATGGCCTCTATGGTCATGGGTGAAGGTGGAATCGCAGTGAATCAACAATAATCCAAGTTGAAAGATTTTCTAAGGACCCAACCGCCAATATTCTCCTGTTCAGAAGAGTTGCTTGATGCTAAAGATCGGTTGAGAACTATTGAGAAGAAATTGGATGTAACCCATTGCAGAGACAATGAGAAGGTGTACTTATCAGCTTTAGGTGCAGCAAATGCATGGTGGGACAATTTCTGTGCCATGCAACAAGAAGACCAAGTTGTTACATGAAATGCTTCCAACAATCAGCCTTACTGATATCAAGATGAAGAGAGAGTTCAAACAATTGAGGCAAGGCAACATGTCAGGAATCGAGTATCTTCATCGCTTCAATTATCTTGGCCGTTATGCTTCTACCGACATTCCCCATGAAGGTAGAAAGATGGAGTTTTTCAGGGATCTCACCTCAACGAAGAACTACAACTAGCACTTGCTACGTTGGACTTTACGGACTTCTAGACCTTAGTGAACAAGGCCATTACATGGGAAGACAAATGCCATGTACTTGAGGAGTCACGCAAGCGCAAATGGACCACACAGAAATTAGCAAGTAGCAGATTGTCAAGGCCACATGTGTTGCCCGTATTCCCACACCAGCACCACCGAAATATCAAGTATAAGCTCCTATTCTACAGCAACAAGTTGCACAGCCATATCATCAAGGTGGGCAGCAGCCCAAAGGTGTTAAAAATACGACACCGAGAGTCACTTGCTTCAGTTGTAATGAGATGGGGCACTCTGCTAAGTGATGCCCACAAAAGAATCTAGTTATAGCCCATCCGAATTCCCAGAATGTACCATACGAGAACCAAATGAATGCCCAAGTCTGTGATGGACAGCGAGCTCAGGATCCAGACCTGAAGCAACCACATAATTTTGGATGTTTGAGAGCGAACCATGTGATAGTTGAGGAAGCTCAGGAAGCCCCGGATGTTGTGTTAGGGACCTTCTTGGTCATCTCAAGCCTCGCTATAGTTTTATTTGATTTTGGAGCATCGCATTCTTTTATCACCAAGGGTTTTGCTACATAACATTAGATGGCTATGAATTTCTTTGGATCAAACTATGGTAATCAAGTCACCTGGACCAGAAAGGAGGACTAAGTTTGTATGTCCATGAGTAAAGATAAGGATAAATGAAGTAGACTTTGTGGCAGACTTGATAGTACTCATCTCATATGGGATAGATTTGATCCTAGGAAATGATTAGCTATCCAAGAATAAGGGTCAAATAGATTTGAGATAGAAAGTCAATTTTCCTCATCAACAGAAATGGAACCTGAGTAGAGATCATGCCAAGGATGATTGAGCCATCCATACATACTCTCAATTGCCTCACTCCATCAAAGTTAAGCCAAGTGCCAGTGGTATGTGAGTATTCCAATGTGTTTCCAGAGGAATTACCCAGAATGCCACTAGATAGAGATATGGAGTTCGTAATCGAGCTGTTGCCCAAAACTGCACCAATCTCGAAAAGATCATATAAGATGCATGCAGATGAGTTAGCCGAGTTGAAAAAACAACTTACGAAGTAGCAAGCTAAGGGATTCATTAGATCATGTTCATCGCCATGGGGATCACCGGTATTATTTGTCAAAAAGAAGGATGACACTTTGAAAATGTGTATCGACTACCCATCGCTGAATGAGGTGACCATCAAGAACAATTACACACTGCCGAGGATTGATGATTTATTTGACCACATGAATGGAGCCTGTGTCTTCTCCAAGATTTACCTAAGATTGGATTGTTTTCAACTTAAGATCAGATCTGAAGACATACCAAAGACAACCTTCATCACCCATTACAGTTTGTATGAGTGCACCATAATATCTTTTGGATTAACTAATGCCCTCTCCTACTTCATGAACCTGATGAATAAGATATCTATGGGGTTTTTGGATAAGTTTGTGGTGATTTTTACATATGATATTCTCATATATTCAAGAAGTGAAGAAGAGCATGAAGATGTTTTAGATTAGTGCTGGAGAAGCTCCGAGAGCATGAGTTATATGCGAAATTCAGCAAGTGTGAGTTTTAGTTGAAAGAGGCCACATTCTTGGGTCATGATTGTCCGAAGGTGGAGTTGTAGTCGATCCAAACAAGGTTAATGATGTGGTTGAATGGAAACATCCCCAAACCGTTACAGAGGTTCGAAGCTTTCTCCTTTTGGCGGGGTACTACCGTAGGTTCATCAAAAACTTCTCCAAAATTTCAAGACCAACGACCCAACTTCTCAAAAAGGAAAATAAGTTTGAATGGATGTGGAGTGTGAGAAAAGTTTTCAAGAATTGAAGGGAAGGTTGACCATAGCTCCCTTGCTAGTTTTACCGGATATACACAAGAGCTTTGATATATATTGTGATGTATCTCGCCATGGACTCCGATGTGTGTTGATGCAAAAGGGCAAAGTTGTGGCTCATGCCTCGCGTCAATTAAGGCTTCATGAAATGAATCACCCCACTCATGATTTAGAATTGTTGGCAATGGTGCACGCCCTAAGGATTTGGCGACGTTACCTTATCGGTAACCGATGCGAGATATATACAGACCATACAAGTTTGAAGTATATATTCACCCAATCAGATTTGGACCTAAGACAAAGAAGATAGCTAGAATTGATCAAGGATTATGATCTTGGTATTCATTATCACCCTGAGAAAGCAAATGTTGTGGTCGATGCATTGAGTTGAAGATCCCATCGCAACAACCTCATGATCAAAGAAGAACAACTGGTATTGCATGAAGAATTTCAGCGACTTGACAACTTTCACAGGCTTTTTTTAATGACTTGACAACTCGCACATGCTTTTATCAGTTACTTGACAATTTCCACAGGCTTTTATTAGTGACTTGACAACTCGCACAGGATTTTGTCATTGATTTGACAACTCCCACAGACTTTTATCAATGGCTTTACAACTCCCAGCAACTTTACTTAGTGACTTAACTCGCACCAGCTTTGCCCAGTGTCTTGACAACTCCCACAAACTTTTAGCAGTGACTTGACAACTCACGTCACATTTCTCTGTGCGTCGATTCCTTACATCACCATTTTATATAATTTACAATGCACAACTAAACACGAACTGCCCATAAAAAAATAGGGTACGCTCCACCACCACAACCAACACTTGACCACCTCCACCACCATGGCCAACATTCCACCCGAGGCACCACCATACAAACCACTCCACCACACCACCGGGGTTCAGGATGTCTAACTATGCAATGATGCTTCAAAAGTGGAAGTGTGCTGCCAAGAAGGTGGGAACCTACCCAAATTTCTCTTGCAAGGATGCATTTGTGCCACTAGAGTTTCCACGCGCTAAACTGCGACTGCGATACTCCATCGAGGATCATGCAATCCATACATCCAAACACCGCCGCCCAAGCTTTCTACATGTGCATGGACTATCGCGTAAGTCAATGTGACATGTATATTTCTCACTTCATGTAGCATTTTTTGTCTACCGCTAAATTCATCCATTCATATTCCCAGGAGTCGAAGCAATACTATTTCTTCAAATGGATTGATGGCCCAGATAAGTACGAACGGGCATTCATAAAGCGAAATATTTGGCTACACTACCCTAAAGCGCCCGAGGTCTTCACCTGATGGAAACCTTCACCTCAGAGCGGGGAAGGCAAAGGAAAGGCACCGGTAGTCCATAGTGAATCAGTGTGGTTCTGGAACTCCCGCAGAGAGTTTTTGGCCAAGCAAAGGGAGCGGATGGTCCACGATGCCGCGGCTATAGGCTAGAACACGTCTAAGGTGGACTCGAAAGACCAATATTGGGTGGACGTGTATGGAAGTAATTGAAATAAAGCTAAGCCCTATAGCTGCAGGAAATCCATTGGAAAGGGGCCAATGGACCTCCATGCCACAGTTGGAGATAAGGACAACCCTAATGTGGAGCCAGAAAACCAGCTTTGTATGGATGTGTATAAGGGTGACTGGAAGAAATCCAAGGCCACCACAAGTGCCAAATATAAGGGAAAGATGCCGATGGATCCTGATACATAGGATCTATGACCACAAACCCAACTCCCCCTCGAATATTTTCGATTCCAAAAGGTGCACATGTATCTTACCTATAATTTGTGTAGATGGTTCGTGCATGTCACCATTTGTATCGTAGGAGTAGCAAGGTGAACATATGCACCAAAACCAACTCTACACGCCATGTAATTTGCACCTTTCTTATGAAATGCTATGTCAGGCTTCATCTGAGTTGCTCGAACAAAAAACATCACTAGACCTCAATTACACGCATACAACAAACTCCTCGGTTATGCGACAAAAGGGGCCAATTGTGTTATTGTAACATCCCCATTTTTTACTTTATTTTTTTAATATTGTTATTTGCGCATTTATTGAATTTCGGGACTTTTTGGAATTTTACAGAATTTATTAGGAATTTATTAAATATTTTTGAATTATGCCCAATATGAAAAGTATTTCAATATTTGAAAAGTCTACATTAGCCTGGCCCGATCCACCGCTGTGGCCTAGCCCAACCGAAAACCCTAGCTTTGGAGTCATTGGATCTCATCGGATGGCTGAGAGTAAATCAAGTAGGATTAGGTGTTGTTGACCGTTGGATCCAATTAGGCGTGAATGGATGAAGTGGCGGTTTGAAACCCTAGAATGACGCAGTCATTGGATTGGGTCACGTGTTCGGTTGTGATTGCTCTGCGTCATGTGCCATGTGGACCGTGGGATGACCAACACGTGTACAGCAAGGACACTGTTTTCTCCGCGAATCTGCCGTCGTCTCGGAGAGGGACTCCTCCGTCGCGCCAGATTGGATTTTTGGGGCTAGCATAAACGTCGAGGCTCCTATTTAAGGTGCCACACCCCCTGTCATATTCCCCATCTCGCACTGTTGCTTTTGCCCTAGATCTCGTCGCCCAAGTCATCAGCACCCATTCGTGAGAGCTCGCCGTTGTTGCTGTGGAGCATAGTGGCTTTTCTTCGCTCGAATCTTCGCCATCGTTACCTCTCTGCCATCGCCAAGGTTGTCGCCGAGTTGCCCGCGTCGAGCCACCCAAGATTCGCAAGACCAAGTCACCGAAACACCACCGTCGTGGTCTTCGTCCTCGTGTCCGGTGAGAAGCACCGCTGTCCTTTGTCGCCACCGTGAAACCCTAACCTGAGCCACATCAACGCTAGGTGTCGCAACGTGTGCGCCACGCTTGCGTTAGTAGCCCCAATCACCGGTTGCGTCAGCCGTCGCCAGTCCCACATGTCAGCGTACTGTGTTCATTCGTCGGGTTCACCGTGAACCAAAATGATTCATAGGCTAGGTCCATGGACCAAAGGAACACGTGCCAGCTATAGGGTTTTCCAGATTTATTTAATTCATGCTCACATCAGTATGGCGTCATAATTAGATTTTTTCAGTATAAAAATAATTTGGGAAAATAATGTTTTTTCAATTTTCTGATTTTTCTTTTATTCAAATCTTTCGAGAGCCCGTTCTCCCTAATACGAGCTCTAATTAAGGCGATTCAAATTTCTAAAAATTTATAAAATTGAGATATATTTAATGGTGAATTTTATTTGATTTTTGGAGTTTTTTTATTGAAAGCCCGTTCTCTCTCATACGAGCTCTCTCGTTTGGTATTTATTTGGTGTTTCATCTCAATTTGCGTAGACGTCGAAGTGCTTGGAGCATTTGAGGGTGAACCATTGATTCAAGAGAAATAAAGTATTTATAGAATACCTGGACAAGTTTGTGGTAGTATTCATAGATGATATTCTGGTCTATTCCAGAGATGAAGCAGAACATGAAGGTCATTTGAAAATAGTGTTAGAAAAGCTTAGAAATCACCAGTTGTATGCCAAGTTCAGTAAGTGTGAGTTTTAGTTGAAGAAAGTTGCTTTCTTGGGGTATATAATTTCTGCTGGAGGTGTGTTAGTAGACCCCGAAAAAGTGAAAGGTGTACTTGACTGGAGGCAACCCAAGTCAGTGCCAAACATCAGAAGTTTTCTTTAGCGGGGTACTACCGAAGATTAATAGAAGGATTCTTGAAGATTGCAAGACCGCTTACCGAGTTGCTAAAGAAGGAGAAGAAGTTTGAATGGTGTGAAGCCTGTGAGCAAAGTTTTCAGGAATTAAAGAAAAGATTGACTACAGCCCCAGTGCTCATTTTACTGGATATTCAGAAAAACTTTGAGATTTTATGTGATACTTCAAGACATAGACTTGGATGTGTCTTGATACAAGAAGGTAAAGTAGTTGCATATGCCTCACGGCAATTGCGACCACATGAGGAAAACTATCCAACCCATGACTTGGAAATGGCTGCAGTGGTGCATGCACTAAAGTTGTGGAGGCATTATCTCATCAGGAATCGATGCGAGATTTTCACGGACCACAAGAGTTTGAAGTATATCTTCACTCAAGCAGACCTCAACCTAAGACAAAGAGGATGGTTAGAGTTAATCAAGGATTATGATGTAGGAATACATTACCATCCAGACAAGGCTAATGTAGTTGCCGATGCATTAAGCCGAAGGAACTACTGCAACAATCTGATGATTCGAGAAGGACAACTTGCTCTTCACGAGGAGTTTCAGCTAGTGGAGGAAGGTTTCGTAGCTGCTTTAGAGATTCAACCCACCTTAGAGGAACAGATCAAAAAGACGCAATAGTCAGATAAAGAAGCTACTAAGATCAAGGATAGAATAAAGGAAGGTAAAGCCCCAGGATTTTCAGAAGATGAAGAATAAACAGTTTGGCTTAGAAAAAGTATCCATGTGCCGAATCAAAAAGAGGTCAAGTAGTTGATATTAAAGGAGGTGCATGAGTCAGCATACTCGATTCATCCAGGCAATATTAAGATGTATCATGATCTTTGTGGTATATATTGGTGGCCAAGGATGAGAAAAGAAATTGCAGAGTACATAGCTATGTGTGATGTATGCCAGCGAGTTAAAGCTGAACATCAAAGACCATTGGATTATCAGAATCATTAAAGGTACCTGAATGGAAGTGGGAAGAAATTGGAATGGATTTCATTACAGGACTTCCGAGAACCAGATCAGGTCATGACTCAATATGGGTGGTAGTGGATCGATTGACAAAAGTTGCACATTTCATTCCTATAAGAACAATCTACTAGGGAGATAAACTTGCAGAGCTGTATATGTCAAGGATCGTGTGTTTGCATGGTATGCCAAAGAGGATTGTTTTAGATTGAGGCACACAATTCACTTCAAGATTCTGGCAAAAGTTGCAAGAAGCATTGGGTACCAATCTGAATTTCAGCACAGCTTATCACCCTCAGACTGCAGGACAGACTGAGCGAGTAAATCAGATCCTCGAAGATATGTTAAGGTCTTATGCGTTGTCCAATGCGACAAGTTGGGATCAAAGTTTACCCTATGCAGAATTCTCATATAATAATAGTTATCAAGCAAGCTTGCAGATGTCACCATTTGTAGTGTTATACGGAAGAAAGTGCAGGACACCTCACTGTTGCAATGAAAAAGGAGGTCGCCAAGTTTTTGGTCCTGATATTTTACAAAAGGTTGAAGAACAAGTAAAAATAATCCAAAAAAGATTGAGAACAGCGCAGTTTAGGCAAAAGAGCTACGCTGATAACTGTCGGAGAGAATTAACCTTTGCTCCTTGTGACTATGTGTACTTGAAGGTCTCACCGCTTAAAGGGATGCGACGATTCCAAGTTAGTGGAAAGTTAGCACCAAGGTTCATTGGACCGTTCTCAATCCTAACCAGAAGTGGAGAAGTGGCTTATCAGTTAGAACTGCCACCGCAGTAGTCAAATGTGCACAATGTGTTTCATGTGTCACAGTTGAAAAAGTGACTCAGGGTACTAGAAGAACAGATGCAGATTGAGGATGTTGAGCTACATGAGGATCTCACCAACCCAGAGTATCCGATCAAAATTCTAGATGAGGCAGAGCGTAGGATGAGGAACATGACAATCAAGATTTGCAAGGTTCAATGGAGCAACCATTCAGAAAGAGAAGCAACCTGGGAATGTAAAGAATATCTTAGAGTAGAGTACCCCAACTTTTTTCCCTACTCCGTCTAAATCTCGGGGTCGAGATTTCTTTTAGGGGGGAGGTTTGTAACATTCCATTTTTGAGCCTTTTCAAAATTTTGGTGAATTTAAAATTTTCTGTTAGTGCAAGTAAATTATTTGAATCAAAATTATAAGTCTAAATGAGTTCAAAATAATTTTATTTGGTTCCAAATATTTCAAAGTATTTTTGATAATTTTCCAGGGTTTTTAGAATCTTTTTACTATTTTTACCATCGCGCTTTTGTTGTCAACTCCATTTAATTTCGAAAATGACAAGTGGGACTGGACCCCACGTGTCATAAGTGTCTTCCACCTCTAGCCATTACCAGAGCAATCCGTTTCTCTGTCCTCCATTGAAGCCAAGCAAGGAAACTCCATTTTCTCCCCCAAATCCACATCAAACTTTCCAAAACCTTGGGCAAATCAATCCCCGTCGCATCCTCAACCTTCCATAGCAATTTCCCCATCAAATCCCCCTCATTTTGCCAAAAATTTCACGCAAAACCTTCCATTTCCGGTCGTTGCCGTTCTCACAGCGATTGCACCCTCCCCGGTCCTCCTCCCGCCCTATAAAAGGGAGCACCGGGTGCCTCTCCCCGTCGCCAACCCATTTTTCCTCTCCTCCCGAGTTATTTCATCCCCGATTCACCATTTTTCGCAAGGTAATGAACCCGGCCACGCCGCCCTTTTTTCGCCCATCCGCAGCCACCCGGCCGCTCCTTCCCCGCCACCGCAGGCACCGGCAAGCTCGCCTCACCGGCGCCAACCCGCCACCGCCCCCTGGCCCTCCCTCCCCATGCGCCATGAAGAAGGGCAAAGAGCAGCGCTCTCTGTTCTTCGCATGAACAGTGTCATCGCTACAGTAAATAATCAATAGTGCATTTTTTTCCTTTCTTTTTCTTTTCTGTGATTTAAATCTTCCTGATGCCCGTATTCGCCAGTTTGAACTCTGTTTGGCTCTATTTTTCTTTCTAAATTCAAGATCTATCTTCCATACCATTCTTTTCAATTTGGTTTGAATCTGTTTTATTTATTTGTTCTCATTACGCGTGTAAACGACGCTGCCAAAGCTCACTCGAATCAACGGTCGGAGGTAGAACCAGCAGAGGGCATCGAAGGCAACTCTTTCTTGAACATGTTGATCCCAAATTTAATAAAATGCTTATGTTGTTTTAAATTATGCATGCTTACTTTTATGTAATGTACTTTAAACTGGTTTTAGGGTTTAGTTAAATTCCAGATTTGTTATACCCTCATTGGTATTGATCATGTCAAACCTTTGTCACCTTAGATGATATTAGCTAATTTATCTGGTGATAACCAATAGTGTAGAATGGAACGGTAGAATTGCTTAGTCCAGCTTAAACGTTTCGGTATTATGCCATTATAGGAATCTTTTCAAACATTGTTTAAACTTATTTGTGAAGATGCGGTAATTGGTATTGCTGCTGTTATTTAAATGAAATAAAGTGGAAATAGTTTAGATCGGGGCAGATGGATGTTTGGTAGGTGCTGAATGCACGAGACCTTGAAAGTGAATGTTCCGCCCTAGTCAATTAAGGACTGAAGCATGTATTATCATGGACCGAGCATTACCATACAACCACAAGTCTATGGGTACGACCTGGCAAATTAATTTGTGCATCTCATTTTTGGCTTCACCAATCGGTGGAATGTGGGTGTCGGATGGAGACAGTTTTCCCACATGGCGCAAGAGGGGGTTTCTGACTGGGTGGATGTAACCCTTCAGTGATGAAACCTTAGCGGGCGAGGTTAATAGCGGGGCTGTACATTGTAAAGGCCTTGTCATGATCTCTCTGTCGACACACCAAAGGAAGTGTGTTAATTATATGGCAATAAGAGTTGATCATGTCTTGTGGGTAAAGCTGTACATACTCTGCAGAGTTAAAACTACTTAAGTAGTCGTGCCCACGGTCAAGGGCAAGGAGGTACGCTTGCACATTGTAGATTTCATGGTTTTGTTTTAAATGAAAATGTTGGTTCGAGAATCTGTGAGTGGATGGAACTCCCAGGCTGTGGTTTGGCGGATGGAGCCAGTCAGGTGGTTAGAACCTGTTTAGTTGTTATTTCAAATTCAATTACATTTTGATCAAATGATGCTTTATGAAATTACTATTTGTATTTACAGTTAAACTTTGCTTTATGCTAAAAGAGCCATAATAAGCCTTCAATTGTTAAGCCATGTATATAGTTATCATGCATTATGTTTCAAGGCTTGCGGAGTACATTTTTGTGATCACACTTGCAACATCCTAACTTTTCACAGAGGAGTATACAGAAGCTGAAGGTGACTACGAGTTCTATGCTTGTGGGTTTGATGAAGGTGATCCGGATTGCTAGGATGCGTACCCCAGTCAATTGCCTGTTGGGCAAATGGATGGCTTATTCTGTTGCTGTTATTTCGTTTCTGCTGCTTCTTATTAAACTCAAGCCATGAGGCTGTTTATTTGTAATAATTGGCCATAAGGCTAATACCTTTTTGCTTAATTAATATTATTTGACTCGTGATATGGATATGTTGTCATCACTGTTTTCACTATGTGTGCTAGCTTTTTCTGGACTAGCACAGGTTATACACAGAGGGTTCGGATTTGGAAATGCGGTCCCGACAACTACACAGAGGGTTTGGATTTGGAAATGCGGTCCCGACAACTACCCTGAAACGCCCGAGGTCTTCACCCATTGGAAACCTTCACCTAAGAGTGGGGAAGACAAAGGAAAGGCACCGGTGATCCATAGTGAATTGGTGTGGTTCTGGAACTCCTGCAGTGAGTTTTTGGCCAAGCAAAAGGAGCGAATGGTCCACAATGTCGCGGTTATAGGCTAGAACACGTCTAAGGTGGACCCGAAAGACCTATATTGGGTGGATGTGTATGGAAGTAATTGAATAAAGCCAAGGCCTATAGCCACGGGAAATCCAATGGAAAGGGGACGATGGACATGGATGCCACAGTTGGAGATAAGGACAACCCTATGTGGAGCTAGAACACTAGCTTTGTATGGATGTGTATAAGGGTGATTGGAAGAAATCCAAGGCCACCACAAGTGCCAATCCAAGGGAAAGATGCCGATGGATCCTGATACATAGGATCTACTACCACAAATCCAACTACCCCCTCGAATATTTTCGATTCCAAAAGATGCATATGTCTCTTACCTATAGTTTGTGTAGATGGTTCGTGCGTGTCACCATTTGTATCGTAGAAGTAGCAAGGTGAACATATGCACCAAAACCAACTTTACACCATGTAATCTGCACCTTTCTTATGAAATGCTATGTCAGGCTTCATCTGAGTTGTTCGAACAGAAAACATCACTAGACCTCAATTACACACATACAACAAACTCCTAGGTTATGCGAACAAAGGGGCCGATTGTGTTATTGCAACATCCCCATTTTTTACTTTATTTATTTTAATATTGTTATTTGTGCATTTATTGAATTTTGGGAATTTCTAGGATTTTCTAGAATTTATTTGGAATTTATTAAATATTTTTGAATTATGCCTAATATGAGAAGTATTTCAATATTTGAAAAGTTTAAACAAAATTTTGCCAAAAATATTTTATTTGAGTTCCAAATGTCTCAAAGTATTTTTAGGAGTTTTTTGAATATTTTTTATATTTTATATGCATTGTTTTATTCTTTGGAATTATTTTAAAAGGAAGAACCCTGGAAAATCCGTTGAATAGTAATCGGGCCGAAAACCCAGCCTAATTTCCACATTAGCCTGGCCGGTCCGCCATCGTGGCCTAGCCCAACCAAAAACCCTAGCTTTGGAGCCGTTGGATCTCATCGGATGGCTGAGTAAATCAGGTAGGATTATGTGTTGTTGACCATTGGATCCGATTGGGCGTGCATGGATGAAGTGGTGGTTCGAAACCCTAGAATGACATAATCATTGGATTGGGTCACGTGTTCGGTTGTGATTGCTCCGCGTCATGTTCCATGTGGACCGTGGGATGACCGACACATGTACGGCAAGGACATCGTTTTCTCCGCGAAGCCGCCGTCGTCTCGGAGAGGGACTCCTTCGTCGCGCCAGATTGTTTTTTTTGGGGCTAGCATGAATGTCGGGCCCCTATTTAAGGTGCCGCACCCCCTGCCGTGTTCCCCATCTCGCACCGATGCTTTTTCCCTAGATATCGTCGCCCGAGTCGTCGACACCCGTTCGTGAGAGCTCGCCGTTGTTGTTGTGGAGTGTCGTGGCTTTTCTTCGCTCGAATCTTCTCCATCGTTGCCTCTCTACCATCGCCAAGGTTGTCGCCGAGTTGCCCGCATCGAGCCACCCCAGATCTGCAAGACCAAGTCACCGAAACGCCACCGATGTGGTCTTCGTCCTCGCGTCTGGTGAGAAGCGCCGCTGTCCTTTGTCACCACCGTGAAACCCTAACCCGAGCCACGTCAACGCTAGGTGTCACCACGTGTGCACCACACTTGCGTTAGTAGCCCACGTCACCTATTGCGTCAGCCGTCGCCAGTCCCACATGTTAGCATGCTGTGTTCATTCTTCGGGTTCACCGTGAACCAACATGATTCCATAGACTAGGTTCATGGACCAAAGGAACACATGTCAACTATAGGTTTTTCCAGATTTATTTAATTCATGCTGACGTCAGTATGGCGTCATAATTAGATTTTTTGCAGTATAAAAATAACTCAGGAAAATAATGATTTTTCAATTTTCCGATTTTTCTTTTATTCAAATCTTTCGAGAGCTCGTTCTCCCTCATACGAGCTCCGATTAAGGCAATTCAAATTTCTAAAACTTTATAAAATTAAGATATATTTAATGGTGAATTTTATTTGATTTTTGGAGTTTATTTATTGAGAGCCTGTTATCCCTCATAGGAGCTCTCTGGTTTGGTATTTATTTGGTGTTTCATCTCAATTTGCACAGACGTCGAAGTGCCCAGAGCATTCGAAGGTGAACCGTTGATTCAAGAGCAAGGTCCATAGCAGGAGCAAGATCTTTTCCAAGGTAAGTTGTGCTTTGACCATGTTGAATCCAGTTTTATTAAATGCTATGTTGTTTCAAATACTGCATGATATTTTATGTGTAGAACTATTTTTAATTAAGTTTGAGATCTAGTTATTCAACCAAATTAGATTAAATGTACTTTGTCATTTGTATGCCATGATTATTTGTCACCTATGATGGTTCATTATTAGTAGGTTGCTAATAGATATCAACATGGGTTGGTTAGATCGTGATTTATTTGCTTAGCCATGCAACGGGTTATCGATACCATTTTAAAATATCAAAATCAATCTTGATTGATGGAATATGTTTATGAAAGGTGTGTCAAGTTGTGTCACACAATGACGTTGAGTTGTGGTGACATGTAATGTCTAGCAACGATGTTGACTTGTTGATGGCATATGCTGCATGATAATCAACTGGGGTGGTAAATGATTTAGATTGAGGCAAGTGGCAAGGGGGCCGTGTGCCATGGTAGGCCTGTATGGCGGTTAGGTTGTGGAAGGCTTGCCTCGGTCAATTAAGGACTTAACCTTGCAAGCTTGAACTGAGTCAAACATGAAACCACTTGTCTGGTATGGGACGAACCTAACTAGGTTACCGATGTCTTAACATGTGATACCTCAGGAGGACAACCACACAGGGTGTGCGGTTAGGGGGAGGATGTGGTGTATTGCGGTCTCACATTGGTCCAATGATAAGTCCCTCATATTCTTTTGCTCAGAGGAGGGAAGGTATAATGAGTTAGGCTTGTCAGGAGGGTCAGTGTTCGGATAAAAGTTTCTAAAAGGTTTTGTTATGATCTACTAGTCACACATTGATGGGTACGTGTCATGCCCGATAGTATAGTTTGATCATATCATGTGGATAAAGTGTGTAACCTCTACAGAGTGTAAATCTATTTGGATAATCGTATCCCCGGTTATGGATAATGCTTGGGAATTATAGTCAAGTGTTAGATTTTGTAAAATAAAAACTTGAAAATGAAAGCTGTGAGCTAAGGGAAGTTTGGAATTTGATTTAGGGCTTTGTGCCAGTTTACTCTTTAGAAATGCTTGAAAGTTATTATTTACTATTATTTGTTTTGCTGTCATTTCAATCTATTTATTGTATTCATTTGTAAATGCTGCTTGCTGCAAAATAACCATATCAGCCATCCATTTGGAATAAGCCATGCATATAGATATATTAGAATTGCATTCTGTGCACAACTTGTTAAGTACTTTATGTACTCACCCTTGCCACAACAAAATCATCAATTGAGAAAGAGTCTACACCAACATTGGAGGGAGAGTACCAGGAGGAGACGAATATTTAGGGTGCGAGCCTTATTAGCTGCATGTGGTATACTGAGGGGTTATCTACATTTTCTTTCCACTGCAGTTTACTTTAATATTCATAGTTTGACCCTGCATGGCAAAGTCATATAAAGTCGACCATAAGGTCAATCAACAGGTTTATCTTTAATATAAGAGATCTTTTTATTATGTTTCCGCTATGTATGATTGCGATATTCATCTATGTTGAGCCTATGTGCACTAGTGTGATTCCAGACTAATGCGATATACACAGAGGGTCCGAATTTGCATATTCGGATCCCCACAGTTACCCTTCCCTAAAGGAAAATATTACTCTACTTCAACCCTTGGCTTATTTTGGTGTGTTTTTTCTACCACAATACGGGCTAATTCGTAATATTTTTATCTCTAAATAAATCAAACAAGGTTCTATCATCGTTTGGACTGGCAACAGAACCTCTATCGCCAATTTAAAAGGCGATAACATCTCTGGCGCCAGTCCAAATGACAGAGATCCTCGCTGGACACCACATCAGCATTTCACTAGTTCGATTGGCGACAGAGGCTTTGTTGTTCTATCGCCAATTCAAACAATGATAGATGTCTATTTCTGTAAAAAAAAAAGGTGTATTATTTCCGTAAAATTATTTAAATTTTGGATTATTTAAAAAAAACCCTCTTTCTTTCCGCCCTATTTCACTTACTAGTGGGCTCATATTTTTTTCCTCAAGCTAACACAGGTGCAAATACATGCACCGATGCCAGCATTTTTATTCCAAGCACCAAATGTTACAGTGGCTAGCACCTGTACGGATCGGTGCTACAAGCTTTCTAGCACCGCTCAAACCAAAACGCTGTGAATGGCCTAAGCGGTATGGATTGTATTTGATTCATGTCAGTCTGACAGCTGTGAACATGGATGTCAGGGTCTCATGGACAGGGTTAACAAAACCGGTTTAGGAAAAATCGGCCGAAATTCTAATTTCGGAAATCGGAAATATCGGGCCGAAAATCGGTCGAAAATCGTCAAAAATCGTAGAGTTTTAAAATCCAAAAATTTGAAAAGACAAATAAAAAATCGTCTGTTTTCATGGAAAATCGGCCGATTTCGGTGGAAAATCGGCCGATTTCTGTGAAAAATCGACAGGCGAGTTGAATTTTTCGGTGGACGATTTTTTTTGAGCGATTTTCGTCGATTTTCACCGATTTTCAAATTTTTTAATTTTTTTAATTTTTTTTAATTGCACCGGTTTATCGGCCGGTTTTAGAAGCCGGACCGGGCCGATACGGCCGAAAATCGCAATTTTCCACCGATTTTTGGCGATTTTGCGAACCCTGCTCATAGGAGATTTGAATGGTAAAATATGTTGGTGTAAGAAATCAAACTTGACATGTGCTGGAAATTAAGGTTGTGTACGTTCTTTCATCTCCTTTCTGAGAATAAATGTAACTTGTAGCAAATTTTAGTGGAATCTGTGAATAATTACCTCAGGCCCTTCTGCAGTAGATTGATTTCTTGTTTCAGCACCATTGCTTCCTGTTTTGGGTCCTGGTCAGATACATGGTCAAATTTTAAATCAGTACAGAGAAAGAGAGGAGGATGAGGCAATATTCTAAATTTGCAGCTTGTGGCAACATGTAGCAGAGAGGGTGTCTATTTGCCTGATTCTTGAAGAAAGTTGAAAACTGGCGTAAAAGTTGCATACAGAGAGGATTTGTATTGGTTTTAAACGCTGCTGTGCTTAAATAGATGAGATGGAAACATGAGCACATAATATATTCCAGGTCTCGACTTCACATAGAAGTTCCATACTATGCATGAGAAAAATTAGCATTAGTAGACTCTAGGATCGATTTTCAAGTTTTCTAGCAGCATGTCAAATAGACACTAACATTAGACTTCTAAAAGTGAATATTACATGATATTAAAGCAAGCAAGCAACTTAATTTTCTCTCTGAGTGGGACAAACAAAGGACAACTACCAAGGACTAACCATTCTCTGACCGCTGCAGCCATCGGCCATGCCTTCTACGCTTGCACTCTTGTACCTCTCGATCAGTTCTTCCATAGTTCTATTGACCCAGAAAATTAATTAACTCAAATTGACACACTTAATTCAGAGCTCAAAGTTTCACGACAAGATTAAGCAAAGAGAGGCTCTAGTACCCAGTGGTGGCGAGGTCGTAGAGCTTGCCGTGGGCGGAGAAGACGATGATGCCGATGTCGGCATCGCAGAGGACGGAGAGCTCCCTGGCCTTCTTGAGCAGCCCGGCGCGGCGCTTGCAGAAGGTGACCTGCCGGTGGACGGGATTCTGGATGCGGCGGAGCTGCACCTTGCCTCTCGCCATGATGGATATCCTTCTCCTTCTCCTTCTCCTTCTTGCTCCGGCGGTGCACACAACCTCCCACTAGTTTGGACTAGCTTCGAGGTTGCTGCGGTTAAACCTTACACGATCTCTATGAGACAATATACTCTCTCTTGGCTAGCACAAGTGAGACCAGAGATGCCTTTTATATACTGGGCGCACCAAGTAATATAATTCCATCCTCTCCGCTAGAGAGAACAATTTTTGGTCGGAGTGATGCACGCACAGGCGGAAATTTTAGGATACTAGGTAAACTTAACTACCCGACGACTCAATACAAAGGTTTACAAAAAAAAAACTCCGTTTTCATAGTGTTTATTACGATAGGAGAACTGTACTATATACATTCATAGCTTGTCGCCGAGGATCCTAGACGGTTGCCCACACTGTCCGGGAGGTGGATCCACCGGTGGATGCACGAATTAAACTATCTATGTATACTTTAGTACACTTGGCGTTAGGGTTCAATTGGCTCATGCATGTGTGTGCATTATGGCGTTGCACTCCTGATGATGAGACGTGTAGTGGCATGTGTGGCACAAGGTCATGCTGCTTTAATTCCTAGCTGCATCAAGTCCGTCCATTGGACGGGACATGTAGCTAGTTGAAGGCAAGATGCATGCATATATGTATGGCACCAAGGTTCCAAATCTTTGGAACTGGTCCCGTACGTGCAAGAATTTGGAATGGATAATTTGTCATCGATCTATAGGCAACTCAATCATTAAGTCCGTGTAGATTTGGATGGTGGTGATCATTGGTTGTGCGGTTTCTGGTTCCCCATGTAACCGGCCGGTTATGGCTTAAATTCGGTTGTTGCTGGTTCCTGATGTCTCACGCTAACTGTCTGGTTATTAACTTCACAGTTTTTACCCTTCTCGAACGGTACATGAGGTACCCTCACTACTACAGAACTGGGCATCACAACTGGCCTATTAGAAGTGGTTTAGTGCGAACCCGTTGTGATGTTCGCACCAAAAGCGGTTCGTTGGCAACGGTCCGGAGAGGGATTTCAGAAGCGGTTTGAGAAAAGAACCGCTGCTAGAACGCAATATTCAGAAGCGGTTTGAGAAAAAAAAACCGCTTTTAGAACGCAACATTCAGAAGCGGTTCGTGTCTAAAACCGCTTCTGGAAGCCCTCCCGCGCAGCGCATTTAAACCCTTCTTCCTCCATGAGCCAGCAGAGGTACGATCGAACAGAGAAGGCCGGCCCAGCGCTGTTCTTGGGGAGGCGCTGTCCAAATTTTTAATTGGAGGTGATTAGCTCCAAATGAAGTGTTTCAAGGTTAGTAACATCATGTGAACATCCTTCTCACCTAGATATTGCTATTTTTTTCAATGGTTGTGAAGAAATCTTGAACTTTTTAAGCATGATCAAAAATTTGTTTCTATGCTTGTTTTTGTTGTTGTATGAAGATGTAGGGTGGAGATCTAGTTCAAAATATGACATTACAAGGTAAAGGTGATTGGAAGCTTTAGATCTAGGTGGTTGTTAGCTTTAGAATCTTAAATATAATAATAAGTTGGGGGAGATCTAGATACAATATTACAAGGAAGTAATTATTGGTGTATGAAATAAAATAGAAAAACATGTAGAAGGATAAAAAATAATTACAAAGGTAGGAAGGGATACAAAATAATTAGAAAGGTAGGTCTTTATTCGGATGACGGTGTAGATGGAGCTTTTTTTTGTTGGGTTTAAATGTAACGAAATTTAAGTTAGGTTATAATTTTGGTAATGAAATTTGTTATATTTTTTAATGAAATTATAACTTGGTGTAGATGAATCGGCAATGGATGTACAATGCGGACCGTCGCTCGACGAGTTCATTGATGGCGTGTGAGCTTTTCTCGATCTGCCATTGCAATCTTGCCTCGCACGACTTCATATGTTGTCCGTGTGTAGATTGCAAGAACGAGAAGGAGCACTCCAGCGATGGCAAATTATGAACCACTTGATCATGAGAGGATTCATGCCAAACTATACCTGTTGGACCAACCATGGCGAAGTTGAGGTGATTAGCCAGGAAGACGATGAAGAAGGCGAGGAAGAGGAAGATGGATTCAACGATATCCCCGAAAGACGCACATCTTGTTCCGTGGAAGAAACACTTGGTGACTTTGGTGATGATGAGCTAGACCGGATTTGCGTGACGGAGAGGAGACTACGGATGAAAGCGATTCGAGAAGTTCCAACAGCATGTTAGAGGACCACAGAACTCCTTTGTACCCAAAGCGTAGGGGGGCCAAAAAAGCTGCGTACCACACTGGAACTCATGCAATGGAAGGCTAGAAATGGTGTGTCAGATAAGGGATCCGATGAGTTGTTATCACTCGTAAAGAAGTTGCTTTCAGAAGATAACACTCTGCTCGAATCTACATATGAAGCCAAACAAGTCGTCTGTCCTTTGGGATTGGAAATCTGTAAGATACACGCATGTCCTAATGATTGTATCCTGTATCGTAATGAGTATGCCGATTTGGATGTTTGTCCAGTGTGCAGAGAATCACGGTATAAGGTGAAGCGTGACGATCCAGGTGAAATAGATGGGGAGCGTAAGACGAAGCGACCTCCAGCTAAAGTGGTGTGGTATATGTAACATAGGTCTTCTACTGTATGAAGTGTTTATTTGGAATGAATGTAAAGTGCCAAAATTCTGGAATGAAACTAAAGTGCTAAAAGCTTTTTAAAAAAATTATGGAATGAAAGTAAAGTGCATTTCAGAATTTTTTAAAAATTCTGAAATGAAACTGAAGTGCTAAAAGCTTTTTAAAAATTATAGAATGAAACTAAAGTGCTAAAAGTATTTTTTTAAAATTTTGGAATGAAAGTAAAGTGCATTTCAGAATTTTTTAAAAATTCTGAAATGATACTGAAGTGCTAAAAGCTTTTTTAAAAATTATGGAATGAAAATAAATTGCTAAAAGCATTTTTTAAAAATTTTGGAATGAAACTAAAGTTCTAAAAGCTTTTTAAAAAATTCTGACATTGATTGTCAGAAGCGGTTAGTAATATGAACCGTTTCTAGAACGCAACATTCAGAAGCGGTTATTAATATGAACCGTTTCTAGAACGCAATATTTAGAAGCGGTTAGTAATATGAACCGCTTGTAGAAGTCCTCCCTCTACAAGCGATTGGTTCTAAAACCGCTTGTAGAGATATTTTACAAGCGGTTGGTTCTAAGAGCCGCTTGTGGAAGTCATCCCTCTACAAGCGGTTGGTTCTAAAACCGCTTGTAGATATATTTTACAAGCAGTTGGTTCTAAGAACCGCTTGTAGAAGTGCTCCCTGTATAAAGTTTACACGGCCCGCCCTTTTCTCACACCCAAAATTTTGTAAGTCTTGTGTCTCTCCGTGCCGCTGCCTCCTGTGTCTCTCCGACCGCCGCCGCCGCCGCCGTCGCCTCCGTCGAGACCCCGCGCCGTCGTCCTCGTCGATGCCGTCGCCCTCCTCCGCCACCCAACCATCCCGGTTCCACTCCACCCCCGCGTTGGTGCCCTTGTCGCCGCCGCCACTAGCTCCACCCCGCCGGCGCCTTCTCTGCCACCTCGCCGACGCCTCCTCCGCCACCAAGCGGCCGCCACACCACCATTCCACCCCGGAGGACCGAGGTACAGCTGTGCTCGCCGTCGTCCTCCCTCTCTAATTCGGCTGCCCACAAGGTGTTCGATGAAATGCCCACAAGGTCGCTTAGAGTTGTAAGTAGCAAGTCTGATGTAAACCTAAAATTTCTGGAATCCAGTGTACTAGATACCAAAGTGCCCTTTCTACAATTGCAGCGAACTGACCAAATTAGGGGGCAGGAATCAAGGAAACGGCTTTCCCATCCCTTGCTAGTCAAACAAACAAGCTAAACTAAAACCATGAACAAAAATGCATTCTTTCTCCATTACACAAAGTGAAAGCATACTCAAAGAAAAATGATTACAAGAAGTAATTATCACTTACCTAGCTTTTCGGCAAAAGATTTCGTCATTCTTTTCACTTGTGTGTAAGTGTATCTTTTTGGATGTAGGGTTCCATTCTTTTGTAGGAAGGGTTCAACTCTGGGTGTTTCCTTTGATCTCCTTTAAAAGGGGAAGCAACCTATATCATCAACTAGAAAATTGGTTTATTTGGACTTTGTATAGTAATATGATATTTATGTTAACATTTTTTTGGGATTAGGATAGATGGCGCAACCAGGACGTGGTGACCCTACTTTCGATGAGGGAGAACAGTTCTTGCTGGACTCCATCGCGCTGGGTAGCATCGAAGGTGATGCTAACGCTGCTGCCGCTGAGGCTAATGTTGGTTCCGGTGAGGCCATTGAAATTGCGGTGATGAAGCCATTGACGCTGGAGCAGCCGAGTCCGTGAACTTGGTTTCGGTCAGGATGAGGTATAGCCAGAAGAATATAATCCCCGTAGACATGTTAATTAATCGCAATTCATTAATATAATACACTCTGACACATTTATACATATGTTTATGTATTTCAAGCCCCGTACATCGAGCAACCAATCCAAGCATCGGGGACCTAACAAGAAGCCATCCACAAAGCACGTGTTTACCGACGTTAACAACGAAGGGATGCCGGTTGCCCCTATTTTAGCAGTTGGGCCGTACAACAACGCTTGCGGTTACCACGTGAGGGATCACGTCCCAATTAGCATCAGAAAATGGGCCGAAGTTCCTTAAGCTACCAAGGACCTGCTCTGGCAAGATATTATGGAAAATTTCACATTTCCTCAAGGGTCCGAAGACAAGGCCAAGAAATTCACTTTGAAGAAGATGGCAACACTATTTCAGGCGTGGAAGATGTCTCTCAGCCGCAAGTATGTGCAGAAGGGAGAAAGACCCGACTTCAACCAATTTCCAAAGTTGGCGGATCACTGGGCAGCATTCGAGGAGTTCAAGCTGTCAGCTGAAGGCCAGGCCGCGAGTCAGAAGAACAAGGCCAATTCACAGATGAAGAAATACCACCATCATCTTGGCACCGGTGGTTACCTCAAGGCTGTACCAAAATGGGAGAAGCGGGAAGAATAATTAATGGCGAAGGACGTCACACTGGCTACCGCTTTGTGGGAAGAGCGCCTGCGCAATTGGTTCATGGGTCATGGGGGGAGCCTTTCAGATGACGGCAGTTTGGTGATGGCACCAGGAGTACAAGAGGTTGTCCAAAGGATTGTACAAGCTGTCGAGCAGTCTCAGGCAGGTACATTGGTGGCAGACAGGGAGAATGACGAGCTAACACATGCCCTTGAAAACCCTGAGCACCCAGGACGGACACGAGGTATGGGCAAGCTAACGCCGTGGAAGTATGGTTTCGCCAAGGATGCACATACGTACAGGAGCCGACATAGAAGCAAAACAAGAAATCACATAAAGTGTACCAATTAGAACAAGAGCTCAGAGCAACCCAGGCTAGCATCGGCGACATAGTTGCGCAACAAGTACAAATTGCCCTCAGCAAGCTTCAAGGACTAGGTCTGAGCAATCAGCCGGACGCCGTGATCAGCCCCTCCGCGCGGCGGAGTAGCTGCGCGTCTACCGGGGCCCCTGAAGCGGACAACTTGCTAGCCCGTTATCCCGTGGATGACATAAGGGTTCGCCGCCAGTGTGAGCTATACGTTGATGCGCGTAACCTCTCCATCAAGGTGGCTTACGGCATGGCATATCCGGTGGAGCCGGACCAGATGTTTCACTGCAATGAGATACCCCCGGGTTACTCAAAGGTCGCAGTGGAGGAGGTGCTGAGCGGATTTGAAGAACTTCACCTCGATATTACTGGAGGCGATGACGTGACCAAGCTTGGACAGGCCCTCCTCAATATCATCCTTTGGCGCAAACGGTACATCATATTTTCAGATGGTGTGGATGCGTCATCTCCACCACGGCAACCCACGCCTCCTCCAACGTCACCTCCACGCAATGCCTCGCCGGTAAAACAGAGCACGCCTCCTCCACCACCCGATCCACGCAGAAGCCCTACTCCACCACCAGCAATATCTCAAACAAAAAAAGAACCCCCCAGGAAAACCACGCCTCCACCATCTCCTCCGAGGAAGAAGCTCGATAGCAGAATTAAGGCTCCTCCACCTGCTCCCAAGAAGGCGGAGTCCAGCCGATCGACAAAGATAAAGGAACCTCCAAAGAGGGCATATGATATAAATAAGGAGGAGAGTGACGCGGTCACTAAAGCGCATTGGTGCACACTTCGCAAAAAGAAGGTAGAGCCAAAGGTACCAATCGATCCAAAAGCGGCGGAACACTTCGCGACATGCCGTGCAAAGCATTGCTGTCTGGCCCAACTATGAACGGATAATAATAAAGGCTACAGAAGAATAAACGTGGTGGCGGCAAAGAAGAAGAAGAGAGACCAAGATCGGAGAACCTCGAGAGGTTTATGAAGGAGGCAGGACTCGTTCCACAGTGCGCACTCTTGGATTAATAGATGATATCCCAATGGCAACAAAGGTCGATGGCAATTTCGGTTGGGCCGGAGCCGATTGACCCAAATGAGATAAAGGATCGCCAATCAAGATGCGGCAATTTCACAAATGGTACATGACAGAGTCCGCTCAAGGAAGAACGATGTTCCCCCTCCGTATCAAAGAAGATGATTTTTATTGCGGGGACAACACCATATGGCTCGAATTTGACGACTTATACAATATTTACCATGCCGACGCCATCAACGTGTCTCTCATGAGCTGCTGGTGCCTGTAAGTGTCAAGCTCATACCTTTACCGTGTGCTTCCTCGTACAATAAAATTGCAACTCTTAAACTTATAACTTTCTATGTAGAATGGAGATACAACGATGTAGAAAAGAGAATATCTTCAACGTGGGCTTCATCGACCCAGAGATTGTTAACGAGTTCGTCTTTGGATACAACCGAAAGGATATTGAAGATTACATTCTCGATGCATTCTTGGAACAGCACTACAAACCGTACATACTTCTGCCCTTCTACTTCAAGTACGTATATATACAACCTCTCGTTCTTATATTTTCCAAGGCATTTATAATACTACTAGCTAGTTACATATATGTTGCAATACATGAATAGGTTTCACTGGATCCTTCTTGTCATCAAGCTTGATAGCAGCCAAATCATTGTTCAAGACTCAAAAAGGACTCCGGTGGAAAAATATCAATTTATCATTGACACCCTAAATAGGTATATAGCACATATATATACGATAGTTTTCCTTATTATATATATTGAAATACCTTGCTAATTCCAACTCTGATAATTACTATTCGTACTAACGTATCACACAGGGCATTCGCAAGGTTTCGAAAGAAGCAACAAGGAGATTTCGAGAACGAATTTGATGTACAAATAAGCACTCGAGTACGTATTAAAGAATATTAATATGCCGTAACAGTTTTTCATCCCCATAATCGTTTTCTTTTCAAATTTCATCGCAGGTTCTACAACAGATGGGTGGAAACAACTTATGTGGCTATTATGTGTGCCACTATATGCAAAGTATTACCCACGGTGATGTGCCGACAACGAACACCGAGGTAGTGTGCACATGTCAATTTCTTAGTACTTACACTTTAATTACATGTCCAGAGATTTATTTACTTCCCGCTTTGTCAGCCCAACATCGATGTGCAAAGCGTGATCCCGCCGCACCGGGTTGCAGCAATCCAAGAACAACTCATCGGCTTTATTGTCGACGAGATTGTATCCACCAAAGGCGAGTTCCACGCAAATGGTTGGAGAGATTGTCCTGAAATAAGAACAGGTGAACTGACATCGACGTCGACCAAGGGCACAAAGAGCGACGCACGCAAGAAATGAGCTCAAGATTCGCCCTTTTATTCTTTTAAACTTGTAAAAGTGGCTTATTATTTCATGTGTTCATCAACTTGTTCATTTTTTAGTCTAGTAAGTTCGTATTTTTCTGTAAATGAACCTGTAATTATCTGAATGAGTACGCATGAATAATATATATTTAATTATGTCAAAAAAACTCATGTAGTTCTATTTATTTTAATTGTCAAAATCTATATCAAAAATCCCTCTGAAAACATATTCTATATTGAATATAATCAAAACGCTATGCTGTCAGACTCTTCACAAGCGGTTGGTAACCGCTTGTGGAGATAAGACCAACTGCTTTTGGAGAGAACCTCTCCACAAGCGGTTGGTAACACCAACCGCTTGTGGAAGTGTCAAACTACAAGCGGTTCGGGGAACCGCTTGTGATACCCGACGGGGTATCGTGGTTGCTTACAAGCGGTTCTAAAACCGCTTCTGAAGGCGGTTTTGAACCGCTTGTGCATGTCCGATCCGCAGTAATGCCTTAAACTCTCGTAACTTTTGGTGTCTTCGTCGTACAAAGTTTTTATTTCTTTTGGCACTAGCTCAATGTATATTTCGATATCCGGTAAAAAATCTGTATTAACTTATTACTATAGCTTAACTGGCAGCTGGTTACGACTTAAATTCAGATTGCTCGATAAATGGTGATGGCACAGTGTTGCTTGCACTGCAGTATGGGGTTTTCTTAACAGGAGAAGTTGGCTAGAGTGCTTATACCTAGGAGTAGCGATAAAAGGAATATCAAACGAGCGGTTATGCGACAATGCTAACAAGTGAATTTTGGTCCTTGCGCAAATAGGCAGTGAAAGAAAAAGAAGAAAAAAAACTTGTAACAAAAGGACAAGCAAATGAGATTAGAGCCGGAGAAGCCTTGGTATTGCAATTTTGCTGGTTTTGTTGCCGCACCATTAGCTAGGTGCCGAATGGCTATGAATTCCTCCTCCCTTTGCTTTACCACTACATGTTCTTGTTATAAAGATAGCTAGCTTTGCTAGCTTAATTAAAACAGGATGCTCATTTGGTGTCATGTCAATAACCCCTCTTTTTCTCTCCTCTCTCTTCTGTTGGACAAAGCATCTTTGCCCAACAATTTGCAACGCCAAAGGATTCTTCGACATTTTGAACCCCTCACTTCTCAGTGCTCTTACGATTTTTCTTCTCTGTCAGCCCTGCAAGTTTTTCTTTTGGTCCACAGAAAATACGGGGTGAACATGAGAATACATGAAAGGACATTATGATTATGTGAAATAGAGAGTGCCTTGTCCATCAAAACGATGTTCCCCGTCGAAAATACATCCTGACATGAACATAAAGTAGTTTTTATATCTTACAACATGTACTTAAATAAATGAGCGGCTCTAGAAAGGTATCTTTGTTTGTTAGCTGGGGTTTGGAGATGTGGATGAATCTTGAGATTATGTGGATTTGATGAGCCTTAAGAAGCTCATTGCTTCTAAGGTAGTGGGAATTTTTTTTTTACATGAGTACACTTTGTTGCATAAAGATTACAAAGTCTTTATCACAGATAAATTATGACTTGAGCTCAACTGCAAACCTTCACACCCATTTATCCATTGTTTGGGATAACCATGAGCTCCCCTACGATGTTTCAGAATTCAGAACTTTGTGTGGATCATATCTATATAACTGAAGGCGCAACCTTCACGCATACAAAAGTGTTAGTTGCGTGCCCTTTTTCCCATTGACAACAATGGTTAATTAACTACTTGTGTAGAGTCACTAAAAATTACCCAAAATAGTGTATAGAGATCACAAGAAACCTCCTTATTTCCAGATGTCAGTCCTGACTCATCACTGAAATGGGGTGTTTTGAGAGGGTGCCATCTGGTGGCCATGGAGCTGATGAGACATCTCCTTGTGGGATGCTTCATATATAGTAGATGCTAGTGGTTTTGGGCATAAAGCTTGAACAGATTCCAATTGGCTTTTGCTTAATGAAAGGCAAAGGCAAAGGACAGCGAGTGAGTGCTCATTGGACATTCTCAAAAGAAAGATTTTTGTCATCTCCTCCCAGCATGTTTGGCCTATGACACTTCAGGCCTTTTAGATCCTAGCTCTTTTCAGCGTTCTCTATCTGTCTGCGTAGCATGTTCCTAGCTTCTGCAGTTAAAGATCTATAGTCCTAGCTAGCTATGAATATGATATTGTGCTAGTTCTTGTCCACAGTTCTTTGGCGTCATTCGGTTGTTGTTTCAAGCTTAAGTTAACTCGTCTATGCTAAAATACATAATAGCAAACTATCAATATAGTTTATCTATGGCTCCAAATACATATACATGTAGAGTCTCCAACAACAAGGATGTTTGAAGGAATATATTTCGACTCAAATAAAGCTCATTTTGTCACATAAACGCAAGGAGGCTGTGAATTGTATATTTGGAAAGCTAGCTTCCCTGAAAGAAGAGGTTTGCCACTTTAATTAACCAGAGAATATAGCATTAGCTCTGGACAAGTATGATGTATGGCCCTCTTCACACAGCCAAAGATATATTAAAATGAGCAGTAGCATTTCTATGCATCATCCTCATAGTACAAGTTGCACAAATCTTGAAACAAATGAAGGGAATCACCATCTACCACTACTACAGAATGATACAACACTATCTCTTTATCTGGATCGGTTCTCAACTTTTCAGAAAAAAACCGATAATGATATATGATTCGCGTGGGTAAGAAATTTGGTGCAAAATATCACTATCGGTCTAACCTCAGAACCGATAGTGATGAGCCGATAGTGATGACAATTGTCACACTACGTAGAAAATGCTATCACAGATGGTTCAAAAACTTTATCACAAATGATTTTTTGAACCGTCTGTAACTATGTGTCAGTGATAATACAACTGATCACAGATGGCTTTTAAACCGTCTGTGAAACACTTATCACAGACGGTTTGTATCTATAACCTTTTATGTTATTTATATATCACAGACGGTTATTATATAGAATCATCTGTGATTTTTATCTATCACAGACAGTTCTTATTAAGAACCATCTGTGACATGTATCTATCACAGACGCTTTTTGTATAAAACCGTTTGGGATAACATTTTTTCCTACCACTTTTGGCAGAACTTCCATGAGTAGTACCTATTGTTCAAAATTTTCTTCTTCTTGGATATTTCTACAACGACATTTATAAGGCACAACCCGTTATAGATTTTGTAGTTGAATATCTAAACATCCGAGATGCTTCGAAGCACATCTTGTCTAGCTGGGATCATCTTAAAGTATGAATATTTGTAGCATTTTTATCTACTTTCTTATTTTAATGTTGATGGAATCTAACGCAAGATCCAATTCCATCCACAGTTCGTCCTGAAAGTTGTCATACTTTGATTTATCTTCTAATATATTTCATCCTCATCCTGAATGAGAATACCACAGACAACTTATTTTCATTCACTCTGGTGTTATGCAGGAATAAGATCATTTTGATGGTTCTCTATTTGATGAACTCCTTCCCTTGGGCTCTGAATTTCTCCCTCAAAGAGATTTCATCAAATAGAGAACCATCAAAATGATCCTATTCCTGCAAAAGACCAGAGTGAATGAATAGGCCGCATATTTTATTCTCATCCAGGGATGAGGATGAAGTGGAAGAGATAAATCAGGGCATGACGACTTTTAGGACGAACCGTGGAAAGAAATAGATTTTGCCTTGGAATCCATTAACATTAGAATAAGAAAGTAGATAAAAGTGCTACAGATATTTATAATTTTAGATGATCTCAGCCAGACAAGATGTGCCTCGATGCATCTAAGATATTTAGATATTGAATTACAAGATCTATAACTGATTGTGCCTTGTAAATATCGTTGCAGAAATATCTAAAGAGAAGAAAATTTCGAACAATAGGTACTATTCATGGAAGTTCTACCAAGAGGGGAAAAATTTTTATTCTAACAAGCAAGACACTATTCAGTCATTGGATTTGAGATGAGCGAATATTAAGGATAATTTCATGTGATAATACATTTACAAGATATGATACCACAAATGTCAACAAACATACATTAAGAAACAACATTATTTCATAGATCAATACAAGGAGACTTTAGGGCATTTCTATATCTGCCATAGCTTTTGCAACAAAGGCTTTTCAGTTCTCTCTGAAGCTTCACAGCTCTGCCATAGTTTCAACTTGTTTGACACCAATAACTACTAGTTTTTCAGTCATATCTCTTAATCCCTACAAAAGCGATCATTTTGTTGTCAAAATAGGCTATCTTGGTATATTATCAGTAACCACATCGAATTAAATACTAGAAACATTTATATTACCTCTATAAGCTCAGCTTTGGCTTCTTCCATCTTTGCACTCACCCTGCGCTCCTTAATAATAAGTACAATTTTAAGAGATTCAATATCTTGTGATTTGTCATCTATTTCTTTCAGTTTTTGTTTCATATCATAAATCTTTTTATTAATTCAGACTTTTTCTTCAATTGTTCTATCTCCACCTGAAGTTTTTGTTTAGCATCCAATGGCTTTTCCATGTCGTCTATCTTGTTTGTAGTATCCATTATACATATGTGTGCAATTTGCTGTCACTGGGACATAAATATATGATGAATCACAATCGAAGTTGAACATGTAGATGTTTTTGGAATATAATGTGCACAATTCAAAGATTGCAAAAATGACATAATCGAAAGGATAAAACAATTCATAATTATTATGTCAACTTCACATTAAATCTTGTGTACTTAACAGATTAATGAATAATTGTATGATAGAATATGTAAAGTCAATTTCACTATTCAAATAATCACTATTAGATTATAAATAGTGTCTAAGTGTTCCTGTAGTGTATATGCATGGGTGTATCAACAAATACAAAAAGGAAAACACCATACCTCTAGGAGCATTCGTATCCTTAGGCCCTATTTCTATTTGTTGCATTCAGTTATTTACACACACATTCATATTTGGATATTGAAATATCAACTTGGCAATGAATCATGTCTTCTTAACAATAAATGAATAATTGAATGATAGAGTGAATAATATGCTCTCAGGTGTCGGGCTACTTGCAATGAGATTCTCAGCCTCCTCGCCACAAGGTGTAGGACTGCTAGAGAATTAATCTCTTACCTCCTCTACACCAGGGCCAAATAATCACTAATTGAATTAGACAATTATCTAAGCAAATAAGGCCTTGAACTCTTTACCTTCCCCAATTATGCATTAGAAGCTAAACGGAATTCTACTCAACCTTTCTTCATGGAGATTTTCATCTTCAGCTCCTAGCATATCTGGAAACAACTCAACAACAGGATCTTCAATCAGTTCAATGAATCGGTTTAGGCTTGGAAGGCCAACTTTATTAAGGAGGCTAGGTTACACCTGGTCAGGATAAAAGCTCGACACTTCTCTCAGTTCAATACCTAGATTAACTCTTTGTAAACTGCTGATTGCCTAGGCTGAGGGTTTTGGCTCTTCCTTTTTTACCAACAGGGATTTCTTAATTTGTTGGTTCTGCTTCTTTTTTTTCTCTTCTTCTCTTTGCAGGATGACAAGGTTTTTATTAAGGTTTGTAACTATTTTGTTAATGCTAAGTTTTAGCAGTTAGGAGCCTCTCCTACTATTTTCCCGTCAAAAAAATTATGCACTAGAAAGTAGTAAAGATCAGATATTCACTGTTTAGCAGAAACTAGTTGTGCAAAGTATTGTTCAGCCAAAACAGAGTATGAAAATATCAATAGGACATACCAAAATAGAGTATGATAATCATATGAACATCACTCTCATAGCCAATGAAACAACAATGCAATACTTCCTAGCATTAATAGAAGGTCATCACCTAGTTCAAGGCCAAGATTACTACTGTAATTGTTTAATTCAACTTGTACTAACCCAAATTATATCATCGAGCATACAACTGGCACAGATCAAGTTCAATCAAGCACATAAATCAAGCACGTAAATGTAAGGCACATATTGGGTGAAGGATATGCTAACGTGGAGGAAGGCACACAGGGAGGACGAGCACCATGGGGACGATGGCCCATGGGGAGGCTAGTGCATGGGGAGGACGAGGTGCACGGGGATGACAAGGCATGAGGATGACAAGGCACGAGGAGGCAAGCCCCATAGGGATGACGACCCATGGGGAGGCCATGCACGAGGAGGTGACGCACGGGGAGGACGAGGCGCATGGGGACAACGGCGCATAGGGAGGTAGGCGCCATGGGGACGACAGCCCACGGGGAGGTCGGCACACTGAGAGGACGAGGGCACATAGCGATGACGAGGGCGCATGGGGAGAATGACTCACGGGAAGGATAGGGATGCACGAGGAGGACAGGGAGGAGAACGGCGTAAGGGTTTGAGTATGTCAAACCCTAGAGAGGTTTATATGGGGGCATTACCAGAGATGGTTCTATAATAGAACCGTCTCTGATAATTTAATATCATAGACGGTTCTATTATAGAACCAATATCACAGATGGTTCTATTATAGAACCGCCTGTGATGATTTAGAACCGTCTCTAATGATAACTCATCATAGACGGTTCTATAATAGAATAGTCTGTGATGGCGCCTGATGTTTGATTTTCATGACTCGTCATATGTTAGCAAGCATATTATAAGAAGATATATTAACCATGCTCTGACTATTTCAACATTTACAAGTAGATCACATCACAGCACAAATCAACTCAGATATATTAACCATGCTATGACTATTTCAACATTTACAAGTAGATCACATCACAGTACAAATCAACTCAGATATATTAACCATGCTCTGACTATTTCAGCATTTACAAGTAGATTATATCACATCCCAAATATGTCTACACAATGTTAATTTATGGATACATACTCAATGCAGAAATCAGTAGCACAATCATCTAACGTAACTGTCCTCAGGCAGCCCTGTATTGCAATAGCAGCCTTTTCCTTGCAGAATTTCTTGGCACAAGAGCAGTCATTCAGAAATAGAATAACTTTTTGGTCTTTTGTATCATTTTTATAGCCAACTTTTGTCTGAAGTATTTCCTGTTAGGTTATAAGGATACAATAAACTAGTTAGAATAGTACTTATATGATCACCTGAGTAATGAAATGCATAAAGTAATTACAATGTTATATTACCTTCATCAACTCCCATGAAGTATTATTGCTTTGAGAAGTATCCTACACATCCTTGTATATAGGGTTGGACTTGAGGCCTTGTATTCTCCTCTTGGACCGTGCATCAGTTTCCCTATGGTCGGTGCGTCATATACATTCGGCGACGAAGAATGAGGGGACGACATCTTCTTTTAAACTTATGGTACTAACTGTCTGCTTTAACATTATATCAAGCATACCATGTTCAATAACTAATCTACTCTCTCTTTATAATTCTCCTATATTATGTTCAATGACTAATTGAGATAATGAAAACAAAAGACAATTAACAGTTCACACAATTTATAAATATATATGTGCACTAGTTTTTCTTTGGTTACTGCAGTTATGGATGGATTTGATTGTAATCTTTTGCAGGTATGTAGCACATCCCAGAATTTTGTCGCGAATTTGGATCTGTGCATCATCGAAAAAGAAAAAAAGCACCTTCGAAACCACAGGGAGGATGCTGAGCCGAGAACCAGGCTCCGTACGCTAGACTCCTTCGTGTATCGCGCCAGTGTCACAGCCACACCGTCGCGTTCCACCGCCACCATCTCCACCTGCGCGAAGCAATCCGATCCAATCATCCGAATTAGATCAAAAGCATGCAAGTGCGATGGTAAAAATGAGAGCTTTCTTGGGATTCTCTTGCGGACTCACAGTAGTGGCTGTCGCCCGGGAGGCTGGCGGTGGCCCATCGTGGGGGAGGCTCGTAGGGGTAGTACTGCTGCGGGGGTGGCACATAGCGAGGGGGATCGACAGGCGGGGGTAGGTAGGCTATGCGACGACAAGGGCAAAATCGGTGGGGTAAGGCGAGTACTAGGGAGAAGCTAAGGTGGCGAGGGCATTGGCTATGGAGAGATGCTACTTATAGCGATACGAGGGAGAAAATGAAAGGACGAGTATGGGGTAGAAGATGAAGGCGAGTAATTATGGAGGAGAACAGCGGAGAAGACGAAGGGAATAATTATTGTAGAGGTATCACAGACGGTTTTATCTAGAAACCGTTTTTGATATTGTAGTATCACAAACAGTTGGTGGATAAAACCGTCTGTGAATTATCGCAGACAGTTGATGGATAAAACCGTCTGTGATAATTCATAGACGGTTTTACCCACCAACCATCTGTGGTATAATACGGTTCTTACCGAAACCAATAATTTTGATGGTCACATTTCTAAAATCATCTGTGATTAGACTTAACATAGACGGTTTTTGAAAACCATCTGTGATGAGGCGTCTAATATAGCTCTTTCTGTAGTAGTAGTGTCATCAATATCAATTCTGAGGTCCGAACCAATAGTTATGTTATTGGTATCACTATCGGTTCTGAGGTCAGAACCGATAGTGATATTTTCCTATCGGTTCTGATATCAGAACCAATAGTGATGATTTGGTCATCACGATCAGTTCTGATGTTAGAACCGATAGTTATAGTAAACGCCTCCTTGCGTTTGACCCCTCAGTTTCTCTTCCTGCACTTGACTTCTCGACTTCTCCTCCCGATACATTCAAATACCAAAAACCAAGGCGTCCACCTCGTGCTTAACCTCTTGGCTTCTCCATTCTATAAAAAATGAGTTTACTCCTCTCCGCCCTCGTGCCCCTCTGCCTCTCCTCGCCCACATCGCCCCTCCGCCTCCATAGTGCCTGTGTTGCCCCTCAGCCTCCCCGGCTCCCGTGGCACACCCCATCCCAGCAAGAAGTGTATTGCTGTCGATCAGTCACTCCATCATCCCCAAGGCCATGCGCGCCCTCCTCCCCTTGCACCCATGCACCATCGTCCTCATGGAGCCCATTCGTTGTTGTCGTGTCTTGCTCTGTTGGTGCTTTGTGAGTATATACAGCAATCTTTCAGCTTGTTCTATATTGTTCATGCAAAAGGGGCTAGATATTCAGTATCTTGGGGACCTTGCATATACAGAGACAGTTTGTGACAACATAGTAACAATTCTCAGTTTTCGTATTTACTTGATTAGAACAATTGACATCTTCTAACATATGTACATGTGGTGGATCATTTTAGCTTTTTATTAACTTATTGTTTTGACTGTTGTCTTCAATACCTTGCTCTGTCGGTTATTTTTGTTATCTCTTCTTGTTGTTGGCCGACACTGTTGCTAGCTATTGTTGGATTTTTAAGTGTAGTTCAATAAGCTACTCTTATGTTTGATTCATTCGTATATACATATTATTCCAAGCTAATCAATTGTTTAGGATTTTGTTAACTGTCAAGTATTTATTGAGAATTGTCAATTGCAAACATATATGGTAAGGTTGTCACAAATTAGTCTATGATCTTGTCCCTAGTGGCGAGGAGGCCTTTTAATTAAGGCAGCCCGACATCTAATAACACTTTATTTATATTTGTCAAGTATCATGTTTCGATATCCTTGATTGACTTAAGCAACTTGCTGGCTAATATCCTGTATAGTCTATGTATTGGCAATTTGGCATGTCATAATTGGCCTTGAACTGGATAGTTACCTTCTATTAATGCTAGAAAGTCGACAAAATAATTATGAATTGCTTTATCCTTTTGATTATGTCTTAGTTACTGCAAATTGCACACATATATAAAATGGAGCCTACAAACAAGGTAGACGATATGGAAAAGCTGTTAGATGTTAAACAAAAACTTGAGGTGGAGATAGAACAATTGAAGAAAAAGTCTGAGTTAACAAAAAAGATTTATGAGATGAAACAAAAACTAAAAGATATAGATGACAAATTGCAAGATATTGAATCTCTTAACATAGTACTCATCAATAAGGAGCGCAGGGCGAATGCAGAGATAGAAGCCAAAGCTGATCTTATAGAGGTAATACAAAGGTACTGATAATATACCAAGATAGCCTATTTTCATAACAAAATGATCATTTTTTAGGAATTAAGAGATATGACTGAAAGTCAATCAGTTATTGGTGTCAAACAAATAGGCACTGTGCTGGAACTGTGGAACTACAAGGGGAACCAAAAAGTCTTTTATTGAGGGAGTTGTGGCACATATGATGGTAGACATGAAAAAGCCCTAAGGTCTCTCCTTGTCTCGATCTATCAAATAATGTTGTTTCTCAATATGTGCTTGTTGATATTTGTGGTATCACATCTTCTATTGTATCGTTATCTGAAATTATTTTAACTAGTTTATTGTATCCTTGTAACCTAACAAGAATTACTTCAGACAAAAGTAAGCTATGAAAATGACTATTCTTGTGCCAAGAAGTATGTGTCTTATATTATTGGACAATCTCTGTGATACTCTAGATGTAATTGCTTGGGGGCAAAGAGCCTTCTACTGGGACGTCGGGGCTGCCTGAGGAGAGTTACGTTAAATGATTGTGCTACTGATTTCTGCATTGAGTATGTATCCTAAGAAGAGTTATGTTAGAGTATTGTGCTACTGATTTCTGCATTGAGTATGTATTCATAAATTAACACTATCAATAATTTTCTGAATGTGAATATACTATAAATTTACCAATCTATGAGTATACTGTGAATGTGAATATACTTGGAATTTGTCAATCTATAAGCATACTATGAATTTGTGAATTCCTGATGCTGTTCTAAGAAAATAGCCTGGGATTTATCTCTATGTTTAGTCGTCTCTATTGGTTCCAAGCTTGAAATCGATAGATATAATACAAGAATCTCTATCGATTCAACTCTAATAACCAATAGAGATCAGGAGGACGTCTCTATCGATCGATTCTGAGCGTGGAACTGATAGAAATTCATGTATTATCTCTATCGGTTCCACGCTCGGAACTGATAGAGATAATTAATCTTTTGGGCTCGGAACCAACCCAAATGACGATATATCTCGATCGGGCGAAAATCGACCATGATAGCCGCTCATCATCACTATCTAAGGACTTTGTATCGCCACCAAAACCGACATATATGACGAAAAAGAACCGACCTAAAAGACCATTTCTGTAGTAGTGTACGATTCATTCATGCTTTAATATTATCCGTGCAACTTTTAAATAGTGGTGTGTAGAAGCATCTCTAATGAACAATCGGGGCGAATCAGGAGCGAATATTAGGTAACATCATAGGATTAAAGTAGGCTGCAAATATATTGCTTATATCCTCAAAGTTGAGTTCGTAGCTTCTGGCTACAAATTGCCGTTATATATTCTACATTAGTGGGAAAAGGGTGGTGTATCATCAGATATTATATTTGCTCGTTAATCATAACAAACGCATTAATGCCTATTTCATAACTGCGATGCGCAGCTGCACGAATTAATCCATTAACGAATCCTCAAGATTCTTTATATAGTTGGAGCTCTAGTTTAATGGAGCATCTTATGGAGCAATGTAACACAAGAACTAGGCCACTTTACTATTTTTTTTCCCTTTCATAACTATTAGATCAACGATTAATTGGAGCTAGCTCTTCCTAAAAACATCCCCTTGCGTCACCTAAAAAAATTCAATAAATCCAATATTTATCTGTGAACTATATCGATTTGTAATTTTACTTTTTCCTGTTTGGATAAAGTCATCGAAGCGTTATATATGTGAGTTTTCAAAACATATCGAAAATGCATCAAATGCACATGTACTGAGACTGGTCACTTTCAATATATAAAACGCATGCACTATATTGATCTTCTATATGCAGTCCATTAATCATTATATTGTAGTTTATTTTCCTCGTCTTGTGAACTCGATATAATACTTCTCTTTAAAGCGGGTGAGATTGGCGATAGCTGAGCCATGCCACGTCACCCCCCTCGCAAAAACGCCCTCCACAAAATTGGAAATTACGTTCGGGTCATTTTGTCGGTTTTTTAATAAAATAGACCCGAAAAAATTAAAATTCCGTTCAGATCCCTCCGAGGTTTGCGTTCAGGTCCTCACGCCGTTTTTAGCGGAATCGACCCGAGAAAAAAATGAAATTACGTTTAGATCCCGAAAAACATTTTTTTGTTGGATTGACCCGAAAAAACGAAATTACGTTTATATCCCTCCGCGGTTTTTTCAAACAAATCCCCGTGTTCGCCGACAGCTCATAGCAATTCGTGGATTCGACGACGGAAAAAACGAAATTACATTTAGGTCCTAAAAGATGTTTTTTAGTTGGATTTACCCGAAAAATGAAATTACGTTTATATCCCTTCGCGTTTTTTTTCACAAAAATCCGCGGATTCACCGACGGCTCATACATTTATGTCCTCAGACCCATTTTTTCAAAAAATAATCATCGAACCAAATTTCACGTGTCACAACGTCGCACAACTGAATTTCACCCAGCCAACGTAGCGCGCGACCCATTCTAGTGTTTTCTGAACTATGGATGAATCACAAGCACAATAAAAGTAGTACAAATCTACACCTATCCTAGCCTATACCTAGTCTAATCTCGCTCTAATAGACAAAATAAAAGGCTTGCCAATATGCCAGTGGCACAATGTACAGCAATGTGACCAAGCACTTGTTGATGTCTGCCATAGTACACTGAATTTTCTCCTCATTTTGTTATGCATGGTGGACGTACAAGACATGACAGCAAGTACTAGTGATTGGCTAGAAGTCGAGGGCCAAAGCGTGGGAATTCAATTGCCTTTTGTTAGGGTGCAAAGGCAGGGAGCAAACCATCCAGGACCACTGCCTTTGCTTCTGAATCTTGGGACACCAAAAGCAGCCAATGCAGAGCTTGGTAAGTTGCAAGGTCAGTTAGTACAAAGGGAAAAAAAGTAAATTTCAAAAAACTATATATTTCTTGTACAAAGTACAAACTATTAGAAAATTAGTGGTCCTAATTCCAAAATCTATAGTTTTGTTATACAAGTTCTTCTAAAACATGTAGTTTTGTAACTTAAGTTCTTTTAAAATCTGTAGTTTTGTGAATAAAAGCTAAAACATGTAGTTTTATGATAGTTTGTACATGAAACTTGTAGTTTGTGAAATTTGTTGAAGGAAAAATGACCCGCTATGCATGTCGATGATCCGATCCCTAGTGATATATGGTCTGCATATTATACGGTTTCCGGTTAGGGAGTCTTGCTGGTCCATCAAATGTGGACCGCATGATTTTCTGTTCTTTCCTTTTAGGGAAAAAATAGATATGGTCTTGTTTCGTTTTGACTGAGAAATGCAGCTGTTGAGCAGGATGTTTTTCCATTGAATGTGATCTGTTCTATGCTTAGAATTTCACGTGTCTCTTCATTTTATTTCGAGTGAGAGATGAAGCTCTTGAACTGGTCTGATGATGTCCAACACTAACCATAGTAAAAGCCTAACTTCGTAATCATGCATACTTTCACCTTTCTTATGCTTAGCATGCTAAGACCCTCTTTGTTTCGGTTTAGGTTTTTTGGTTTTTGGCTTAAAGCTAGTTTTTTAGCTTAACGAGCTTTTAAGCTGTCTGCTTTTAAGTCAAGACATGCTGTTTGATATCCTGGCTTTTTATGAGTTGGATGGTGTAGCCAGGGTTCACAAAACTGACGAAAACTGCGGTTTTCGAGTGTACCGCTGCGGTTCGATATCCAAAACCGCTCGGTAAACCGTTTTAATTTAAATTTTAAAAATTTTGAAAAAATATTTATGCGTTGAAAACCGCTCGAAAACCGTTGAAAAACCGCAGTTTTTGCTCGAAAACCGTTTTTTAAGAACATTCAATCGGCTGTTGGTTTTTCGTGAAAAACCGAGCGGTTTCTTGCGAAAAACCGAATGGTTTTCGTTTTTTAATTTTTTTTATTTCTTAACCCTTCGGTTTCTGACGGTTTTTGAGCAATTTTTCGAGCGGTTTTCGAATTTCGAACGATTTTTTGAAATTCGGTTTTGTGAACCCTGAGTGTAGCTTATTGCTAGAAAGTTCGAAATACCCTTTAAGGTTGTAAGGACTTTTCTTATGTACTGATTTATCTAATACAAATATTTTATACTTTTTTCACCGAATATCGTATTGAAAAACATAGATTAATCTTGAGATCAAACTTCATTCTGAGCATAATTATTTATCAACTTTATCCAGGTCAGTGGAGGAGAAATGAGGCTGAGGAGGTCGAGGATGGCAGAGATCGGAGCGGCGGAGGGAGAAGGCATGTCGCACAGGGGAGCGAGAGAAGACGAGGAGAAATGAGGAGATGGGAGAAGAATTCTTGAGTTTATATATGATGGCATTTGATGGGTAATTTTAGAGACTTCTAGTGGCAAAGGGTTATTTTATCCCAAAAAAGCATGTCTCACCTAGCTTTTGGTTTATAGTTATATGCAGGCTTTTGGCTTTTTTTAAGCGTGGCTTAAAAGTCAGTCGTTTGTTTTGACTTTAGTTTTTCTGCTTTTAAACCAGTGAAAAAGCCGAAACAAACAGGATCTAAGCAACGCAGATATCAGAGTACATTGTTGCTCATGAGGTGACGTGACAGTGGTAGCTGTTGCACTAACCTTCTGTAATGGCACAGCTTGGATGACTCATGACACGAATTGATCACTTTCCTAGTCCCTTCTTATTTTCTGCAAATTCGACTATATCCCAAAGAGAATTGTAAATATAATCCTGTCCTCACCATGAAAGGCATCTTCCGCGCTCTCCTACCATAGAAACGCCTCCTGCGCTCGCCCACACATGCCGCGCTTGCCGGCCTCCCGTATTCCCCGAATGCGACAGGTGTCACCTACCACGATGATAAAAAAGGCTAGATTTGTAAATACGTTCGCGGAAAAACAAGATTTGTAAATACGTTTGAGGAAAAGTGATCAATTCTCACGACACAACATGGTACCACACGTCGACATGTTCGCCGCATAACACGTCCTGCTGGCTGCTAGGCGGCCAGTTGACCAAATGGATTCAATTAACAGAAACTCCAAAGACCAGAAATGAAAATCTCGGTAGAAATACATCAATGAGGTACTACAATCTGATTCAAAATGTGAGAACTGATCCACACTTCACTGACTCTTTTTTCACCCAAGTTCTGAACAAAAACAGCAACACCGCAACAATCTTTTTTCGAACGATATCTGAATATACGACAGCCAGTTTACCAGATGAAAACGCATGAAACAAACAGTTGGTTCCAAACTTAGTCAGACTACACTAGCATCGTTTGAAGCATATAACAACGCCTCCAGGATCTAGCACACAGAGTTCTGAATTCAATATAGAAACTTGGATTGACCACACGTTGGTAATCAACGAACCCGCCGGGAGCCATCTTCATTCCCCAGTCCAAGAGATCGCTGTGCATTGGCAATTCCCTCTTCGTCTGAAAGAGATGCAGTAGAAGAGTTAGCAAGAATGGGAGAAAAAATTATGACGTGTAATTTGTGAACTGGTACACAGAGTTGAAAACTTTACACGACTGAACTAGGATGATACATCCATGCTGACACCTTGAATATATTAATATGAAAAGAGTCGTCTGTGAACAATGATTCAATGAAATTAAGAATAAATCAATGATATTTAGTAGCTCTTGTCCTTGGCATTTGGCGGACATCAATACTATTTATCACCTATAACTAGTAGATGGAAGTACTGTTTTGATATTAATGATATTAAAATACAAGGTTATCCTATTGACAATATATTTACCAAAAAAAAACTTGGCCTGGGTATTTTGGGAGTGGATGATTCTTCACAGTTCCAACATTATAGCATGCTCGGTGCAGTGAATATAAGGATTATTATCTGTCTGCAGATCAAGAACTAGGTTTAATCTGTCCCTTACCCTTAAATTTCAAACAACCATGTAATTTTAGGCAACAAAACTATAAAAAAAACAGTAAGCATGGATCCTAATAGCATTCTAATAATACTATCTTGCTAGCAGCGGAGCTTACCCCAGAACTGTGTGAAAATCCGGAAGAAAAAGTTCACATTACGGGAAACACTGTATGCCATCACAGGAGGAAGAGGCTTGACAAGTGTGTCCACACTAAACACTCTGCGCAGAAACTGCAAAGCAAGGAGTTCTTGTCAGAAAACTAAGCAACAAACAACAAATATTCAACAAAAATGCAAAACAATATGTACATGCGGGTACATGCACTATCTTAACCCTAAATATGCCTCAAGGTTCATGCAAGAGATAAGCATGCATAAATGGAAAACCCACATTCAATATTCAATACGTATTATCTGCAGTGTTACTTGGACGCCCGTGTCCAAATATTTTTGCAGAATCAGACACCTCGAATCCGAGTCGGATTCCGACACCCGCGTCCGATTCCCCCAGAAGCATTTCCCGTGTCCATAAAATTTTGCCGAATCAGACATCCCCAATCCGAGCCGGATTCCGACTCCCGTGTCCGTGTCCAAGTAACACTGATTATCTGTGGCAACCAAGAGCTAGACTCGCTAAAGAGTGGTCATCTTCAAAATAAGTGAAAGATTTCAAAATCAAAGTATCGATAGTAGCGCGCTGCAGTGCATTTTAGGGGTTAATAACTTGTAAGTGCTTATGTGCTATCCCAAACACAAAACAAACATTTTTTTCAAAGGCAACTATAATTACCAGTGGATTAAATTTAAACAGTTTTTGGTTGGTTTTTTCTTGATCCAACCGTAAAGGATTTGAAGCAGTCTCATTTAATTTAGAATAGAATGGGAGCATAATACAAAAACTATTAGTTCAATCTCAATTTTTAAAAAGCAGATAGACTGTAAACCAAATATCGCATATGGTGTCCATTGGGTAAGATATCTGTGTTTGGTGCCTTGGTGGTCCTGGTGGTGTAAATGGTGTTTGCTCAAACTATGAATGAGTATGTGGTGGCAGACCGGGATGGGCAGAAATTCATTTGGGGGCTTGGGCAAACAACAACTGAATATATACAATTCAACATGCCTGTTTTCAGGTTCTGATGGTGGGATGGCTCAGGTAGCAAGGTGGTTAGGGACTACTATGATGGAAAAGGTAGCTAAATGTTAACTGCAATAAACACCATAAACGTTAGAGGATACCGGACATGGCCTTTCATTTATACAACTGTACACGTCGATGGCAAGATTTATCAAGACATTGACAGAATGATAAATATAGCAGATAAGCTATACCATGTGTTAACTAAGAGAGTGTTTTCTTCTTCAGCGCAACACTATGTTGAACCAAACAATATCTAAGTACTTCAATGAAGATGCAAACCGTGACATGGGAGCAAATCCAGAGGTAACAATTGTGAGGGCTACAAGCAAACGTATGATTTCAGCGAATACAATTTATAAGCTTGTTATGCTAGTCACAAGAATCTGGCTCATCCGTTGTCTCGACTATTGTGAGGGTAAGAATTAAGTACAACCCCGTAGTTTTTCGCCAATGAGGTTCATATTTTTGCAGTGCGTCTATCCAAAAACACTTTCTTTTGTTTCTTTAGTTCTACGGCATTACTACTCGATTGAATCCTAAATTTGCTAGTTGTGCCTGAGGGAAGCCCTTCCATTACAATCGCGACCTTATCAAGTGGATTCTTCGAACACCTAGAGCGCATCAAGAAATAACAAGGGCTCCGATGAAGGGGGGGAGATTGGAAGTGGGCAGAGGGAAGGTGCATGGCGCATACCCTGCTGTTGCGCTGGAAGGAGTAGCGGAGCTCGGGGTCGATCTCCTCCTCTTCGAAGTCGTCGACGGCAAGGTCCAGGTCCTGGCGCTTGCGGGGCACGTGCATGGTGGGCGTCTCGCCGGGGTTGCTGGTGACGCTGACCTTCCCCTCGCGGCTGAGCCTGGCCGCCTCGTCGTCCTCCGCCGCCTCCCCCGTCCTCCACGGCGCGGACGAGAGCAGCTCCTTCCTCTTCCTCCCCATCCTCTGACTCTCCCCCTCGTGCTGTTTGCTACGGATTTGGTTTCGCCTATGGCTATGGAGAGGAGAGGAAGCGGATTGGTGAGACGAAACGATGAGGTTTGCTTCGCCTTTGTTGCTTCGGCCGCGGGCTTTCATAGGCCTGGCCCAACCGGATCAGTATATAGGCCCCGGCCCGCCCCGGCCCGGCAGAGGGAGTAGGTGATCGCATTTCTTTCTTATTCTGCCAATGTGCGTGAGCAACATGATATTGATCCGAGTGTTCGTGGAATTGCTTTCTAAAAGTTGGCAACGGGCCCGTATTTAATGTAGGATGAATTTTAGTTGCAGACATTCCTCTTTGTTCCTATCAGGATTAAATTGTTTCCTATATAACTTTTATAAAATTATCTTATTCCAAATGCAGGCCGTAAGCAGTATTTGTGTAGCTGTTAGGACGTAAGCAGTATTTATGTAACTGTTGCTCCCTTAGCTTTCGTACTCTAAGGACTCGTGCGTAACTCGGAGTTATTGTCGAGGAATTTATGAATTGTCATGTTTAACTTCGTGCTCTTATTTAGTAGTCTCTTTGGGTGATGTACGAGTAAATTTATAGGAGGTGCCTCCGTCTGTTGCACTGGTTCTGCCACTATCCTGCCATCGAATGGAATCTTCTTTGCCACCATCTTGCATGAACTTTGATATATATTTGATCAAACTTGTGGAAGTCAAAACCAATGCTACTCCTTGTTGACCTATTAAAGCAAATGTTCAACTCTTGTGTTTAATGATTAATACGCTAGAACCCAAGACACAGCAAAGCCAAAATCACCAGTCCAATAGTTTAGGTTATGTTTGGTACACCTTCATATTCTTATTTTTTAGCTCCTATTTCTGATTCTGCAAGAATCTAGAGTTCCTAAGAGAAATGTATGGTAAAAGGTTGGCTCCCAAAACTTTGAAATAGAGGATTGGTGGCCGAAAGGCCATCCTACACCCTGGTTTTAACACTTGAATTATATTGTTATCTTATTTCCTTGTATTTGTACACATTTTTTTGAAATTTCTTTGCATTTGTCGCTTTCATGTAAATTATTTTTCGTATTGGCATCCTATTGAGGCTGAATATAGGAAACAAAAAAATGGTCTCGAAACAACATGCTGATCATGCTCCCTTAGTTTCATTTCATATCCTCCAAGTAAGCCAAGATTTTACGAGGATTGATCAAGCTAAGATCATCCAAACAATGATACTATGATAAGAGAGAATGATCAAACACACCGAATAAAAGATAGCCATTATACATCTTACTAAACTTCTTTTCCCTAGTGATCACCGATCATGCATTGAGGTCAGTTAGAGGATTCATTTGTTAGAAACGAAGCACCTAGGTACATGCTAGGACCGTTTATTTTCTCTTCTCCAAAATGATGTATCACATTACAGGACCACATAACCAAACATCTAACAGATGATCCTTAGGAATATTATCCCCCCAAAGCAAATAAATCCAAAACATATGTGGTCATCACAGCAAATAGAACTGTCATGCTTCAATCTTTGACAACAATCAATAGGATTTTCACGTCATGAACGGGTCTCAATCAACAAAGGAAAAGAAGTTGAGTAAGATTCAACAGGGAAAAAAGACCAGAAAGCAGTTGCAGAACTAGACTGAGGCCCTGTTTGGAGGGGCTGCGCTTCAGCTGTACTTTAGCTTTGGGCTAAAAGCTCCCCCAAACAACATAGCTGCAAAGCAGCTGGGAAGCTAAGCCACAGCAGAAGCACCCCCAAAAGCTGCAGCCGCTGAGGAGGAGCTTTTCAGCTGTGGCTTCGTTTGACTGTCTCTCATCTCGCTCACTCCGCCTCCCCAACCTCCGCCACTCGCCTCGCCACCTCCACGCCACCTCTCCACTCATCCGTGTTTGTAGCTTCGCTAGGTTCTCGCCTTCCCGCTCGGTTGCCCCCATAAGCTACAATGCAGCGTGATTGAGTTTACAAAGCAAGCACAACAAGAAAAGCAACAAATTGATCCACAAATGCTTCTGACCAAGCAAACCAAAAGCGACTTTTTCATTGATCGCGACCACCCCAAACAGGCCCTGAAATACATAATACATGAATTGATCACAAGTGAATTTTTGGATACATGGTTTATCAATATATACCCTATTCACTATGCGGTAGAATACATCATTTATGCAAAATAATGTCGGTTGCTAGGAACAAATCTCCGATCAATAGTTATAAGGTTTATTTTTATTCTTGTTGTTGATCCCTGGAGCTAATGGCTCAGTTGGCTCAATTGTACAATTGTTAAATCTTGTTTTTTTTGGCATATTTTTGTCAATAAAATCCCTTATTTCAAAAGGAAAACCTTTTTCTTTTTTATCCATTTCCAGAATTTTTAAAAACTCGATTGGATCATGCAGATAAATAGATAACAACACGCGACATATGTATTTTCTATTTTACAGAAACAAATATGAGTTAGTATACAGAAACTCCTAATGTGCATGCTACATGTTGTAGTGCCCTATAATACAACTCATCTTAAGAACAAATCAGATGCAAGATATACGGTGTGATACATACAACTATGTCATATAGTTTAGATATTACCTATCATTTTTATCAGTTTGCACACTTCCAAGACGTTTGATGATTTCCATTCCTCTACATACTCTATCGAAAAGTGCATGCTTTCTTGGAACATTAAAATCATGTTATTTATTCCCTCAAAAAGAAGCCACCTCATTCTATGCAAGAGCACATTCGAGCACATCAATATTGACGACTTAGACACATCTATGATCATCTCATAGTTGTCTGGTTTACATTTAAAATCCTTTCTACTAACAACAAGTTCATAAGTTGACATTTAAAATCCATTAATCAATACCAACAAGTAATCAAATTGCTAGTTGTTGCACAAATAAAAGAACTAACAATGTTGCTACAATATAATCATTTGGTTCAATTAGAATGTTGTACCACAATTATTGAAATCAAAATGAAAGAAATTACTCAAATCAATTTTAGGCACCTGTTCATTCCAAATATAGAAAAAATATTCCACACAAACAAGTGCCTTTACAAATCAAAGAAATTTTGCTCAATTCAAACCCAACCAATCCAAAGAAGATAGCTGAGATATAGAAATTTGGGGACTATTGGTTTTGCCTATGGCTATGGAGAGGAGAGGAAGGGGATGGTGAGACGAGACGATGAGGTTTACTTCGCCTTTATTGCTTCGGCCGCAGACTTTCATGGGCCTGGCCCAACTGAATCAGTATATAGGCCCCGGCCCGACAGAGGGAGGAAGTAATGCATGCGTAAGCAAGCGTGTTTCTTGCTTATTTTGCCAATGTGCGTGTGCAATATGATAGTGGCCCGAGTGTTTGTGGAATTGCTTTCTAAAAGTGAGCAACGGACCCGTACGAAATATAGGATGAATTTTATGCCCTGTTTTAGTTGCGGGCATTCCTCTTTATTCCTGTCGGGATTAAACTATTTCCTATGGAACTTTTATAAAAATATCGTATTCCAAACGCAGGCCGTAAGAAGTATTTGTGCAGCTATTGCTCCCTTAGCTTTCGTGCCTTAATTACTCGTGCGTAACTAGGAGTTATTGTCGAGGAATTTATGAATTGTCAAGTTTAACTTTGTGCTCTTATTTAGTAGTCTCTTTTGATGATGTATGAATAAATTTATAGGAGGTGCTTCCGTCTATTGCACTGGTTCTGCCGCTATCCTATCATTGAATGGAATATTCTTTGCCACGATCTTGCATGAACTTGTTATATATTCGATCAAACTTGTGAAAGTCAAAGCCAATGCTACTCCTCGTTGATATATTGAAGCAAATGTTCAACTCTTGTGTTTAATGATTAATCCGCTAGAACTCAAGACACAGTAAAGCCAAAATCACTGGTTTGATAGCTTAGGTTTTGTTTGGTACGTCTTCATATTCCTTTTTTTTAGCTCCTATTTCTGATTATGCAAGAAACCACTTCTTCAAGAATCTAGAGCTAGCTGAGAGAAAAATATGGTAACAAATTGGCTCCCAAACCCCTACAAGAGAGGATTGGTGGACAAAAGGTCATGCTACACCCTGGTTTTAACACTGGAATTGTATTGGTATCTTATTTCTTTGTATTTGTACATAATTTTTTGAAATTTCTTTGCACTTGTCGCATTCATGTAAATTATTTTTCGCACAGACAACCTATAGTGGCTGAATTGCCCTTTGCCTCAATACCATCCAAAAACTAGAGCCATGCAATGGTAATAAAATTCTTTTCATTCCAGTAGCGAATAGTATGACCATACAAGTAGTGTAGTAGTAATCCATCGGTTACAACATTGCCTCAAGACCATGCTAGAAACAGAAAAAAAAATGGTCTCGAACCAACATACTGATCATGCTCCCTCGGTTTCATTTCATATCCTCCAAGTAGGTCAAGATTTTACAAGGATTGATCAGGCTAAGATCATCCAAACAATGATACTATGATAAGAGAGAATGATCAAATACACTGTATAAAAGATAGCTATCATGCATCTTACTAAAGTTCTTTTTCCCTACAGATCACCAATCATGCATTGAGGTCAGTTAAAGGATTCATTTGTTAGAAACAAAGCACCTAGGTACATGCTAGGACTGATTAGTTTCTCTTCTCCAAATTGATGTATTACATTACAGGACCACATAACCAGGCAGGTAACACATGATCCTTAGGAATATTATCCCCCAAAGCAAATAAATCCAAACATTGGTGGTCATCACAGCAAGTAGAAATGTCGTGCTTCAATCTTTGACAACAGTCCATAGGATTTTCACTTCATTAATGGGCATGAATCAACAAAGGAAATGAAGTTGAGTAAAATTCAAATTATGGAAAAAAAAGACCACAAAAGGAGTTGTAGAAATACATGAATTGATCAAACATGAATTTTTGGATACATGGTTTATCATCATATACCCTATTCATCATGCGGTAGAATACATCATTTATACAAAACAATGTCGGTTGCTGGGAACAAGTCTCCAATCAATGGCCATAAGGCTGCAATAGATACATTTATTTTTATTATTGTTGTTGATCCCTAGAGCTAATGGCTCAGATAGCTCAATTATACAAATGTTAAATCTTGTTTTTTTTGTATATTTTTGTCAATAAAATCCCTTGTTTCAAAAAGAAAACCTTTTTCTTTTTTTATCCATTTCCAGAATTGTTAAAAACTCGATTGGATCATGCAGATCAATAGATAAGATCACACGATATGTGTATTTTAAATTTTACATAAACAAATATGAGTCAGTATACAGAAATTCCTAATGCGCATGCTACATGTTGTAGTACCCTATAATACAACTCATCTTGAGAAGAAATCAAATGCAAGATATGCAGTGTGATACGTACAACTATGTCATATAGTTGAGATATTACTTATCATTTTTATTAGTCCACACGCTTCCAAGGTGTTTGATGATTACATTCCTCTACATACTCTACCAAAAATTGTATGCTTTCCTAGAATATTAATATCTTGTTATTTATTCCCTCAAAAAGAAGGCACCTTATTCTATGTTTGAGCACATGCAAGCACATCAATGTTGATGACTTAGACACATCTCTGATCATCTCATAGTTCTCCGGTTTACATTTAAAATCCTTTCTATTAGCGAGACAAGTTCATAAGTCGACATTTAAAATCCATTAATCAATATCAACAAGTAATCAAATTGCTAGTTTTCGACAAATAAAAGAACTAACAATATTGCTATCATGTCATCATTTGGTTCAATTAGAATGTGGTACCACAATTATTGGAATCAAAACAAAAGAAATTACTCAAGGCATCAGTTCATTCTAGATATAGGGAAAATATTTTTTGTGCCTTTCCAAATCAAAGAAATTTTACTCAATTCAAACCTAACCAATCAAAAGACGAGGGCTAAGATCTAGAAATTTGGGGGCTATTGGGCTGTGGAAGGAGTCGAGGGAGGACGAGGTGGCCGTAACGAGGAGGTCTGGAGCTGAGGAAATAGGGATTTTTCACAGTGGCGGAATTAGAGTTAAGGGGTGAGGCGGCTCACCTTTGCAGGAGGAGGATGAGGTGTGCGAGGGCTCACCACTGGACATTGTTGCCACGTCACTGTTGGCCTCGATCTAGTGGCGATGGGGTGTTGAGTGGTGGATACTGGATTTGGGGCGGTGAAGATGAGATTGCAGGCGGCGGCGAGGTCCTATGGGCCGGCAAGGAGGCGTTAGCAACAACTTCAAAGGTTACTTTGTGTAACGTCGATTGGCTCCCCACGAGAATCCATGAGAAGGTTACTCCTGGTTCCTAGTTTATTTTTAAGTCAGCTCCTCGTGAGAAGCAGATTCGGGTTATTTTTAGAAGCTAGGTGTTTGGTACGGCTCCACAAAATCTGAATGAGAAGCTAGGAGGAGCTGTACCCTGACCTACATATGAAGCATATGAGATGCGCAATGTACTACATGGAGGATATATGGAAGGATGAGGTAAAGTGTACAATCAGATTTTTGTTTAGAAAGAGAGCGTGTGCACAGCGTACAATTAAAATTCACCACTCGGTGTGTAATATCTGCTGTCAATGTTTACTGCCTTCTCATCCCACAGGCCTAACTATGTTGCCCAGATTGGCCTAAGAGTAATACTTACGTCGTAAAGCCCGGGTTTCATGGGCCTGGCCTAATCGGATTCTAGCCCAGAGTGACACTAAAGAGACGGAATTTAGCAGCAACGTCAAAGCATCCATATGGATGGACTCTCTCTGCCTTGGTGAAGTAGGATTTCCTTCCTTTTCTTCTTCATCTTTGTCGTGCATGGACGCAGATGTAAATCATTTTCTCTATTAAAAAAAAGGACAGTTCATCTTTATATGCATCACTGAACGGGTCATGTCGACTTTTGTAGTCGGCAATAAATTTATGGGGTAGGCGCTAGATCTCAAACTCGAAGGTCACACAAGACAAGGGATTTTAGACAGGTTCAGGCCCTCAGCAATGGAGGTAATACTCTAGTCCCGTGTGCTGGAATTATGCGGATCTCTTGGATCTAAGTTTGCTCAAAGCGCAATATGCTCTGGGCGATATGAGGTGTGCTATGCTCTATGGCTTGATTGCTCTATGCTTGGATGATCGGCCCTCTATGTTGTTGCCCGCCCTCTCCCTTATATAGCGGGGGTGGGGCGGTTTACAGAGTCCTGATCGGTTTAGAGATTCCGATTGGTTACAAGATTCCAGTCGGTTAACAGGATAGAGTTCACATCTTCATCTAACCTATTAACGACTCGGATTACAACCATATCTATCATATCTAAATATAAGTTCAACTTCCTTTAGGATATGCCCCCTTGCACACGGCAGCGGTGCCTGACGCGGGGATTATCTTTTGGGCCTCCCTCTTGGGCCTGTCATGAGGGTACCCGGGTTCTTATATTCTACAGTAGCCCCCGAGTCCTTTGCGATCGAGTTGCCGCCTTCCTGGTTGCAGCCCAACTGAGTCATGCTTCACGCCGAGTACTTCTAGTTCTTGATGTAGCTTCCCGACTAGTTTTTCTGTACAGTCGAGTGCCCTGTTGTAGGCAAAGAGATCGTGAAGGACTCAATAGAGCTCCACGCGTTAAACTTTCCGAATGGTTCCTAGCCCCATTATTGGACTTCTGGCAGTCGGCTCATCTTGGGACATACTGTATCCTAAACGATATGCAGAGGTCAAAACGCTTTTCCCGCTCAAGGCGAAATTCAGCGCCGCTCCCTTTAAATTCATTCGTCGCGAAGTTCTTGATGTAAATCGTTGAAGCGTTGGCTCACACACATCGCATCCAAATTTAGTAGCCCTGAAATCATGTATATGCAGAACTTAGGCAATGTAAAAACAATTCATTCGGATGTGATGTCCGACTGGTGTATATATAATTTTAGAGTTTTTTACTCTTTTTCCTTATTGATTTTGAATTCATCCGAGTGGTTTGACTCTTTTTGTTTAAGCACTCTGCCCGACTAGTCTAGCCCCCGAGCGTTGGGAGTCGGCTCATGGCTCTTTTTCCTAGGCACGCGTTTTGGGTGACTAAAGTTCGCCGTTCATGGGGTCAGAGCTTCACAACTTAGAGTTATCGCACTCGGATTCACTTGCAATCGTTAAGCAAAAGAAGAAAAATACAACTCAAAAAAAAGATGTGCGCATGCGCACACTATTAGGTGTAGCCCCCGACTTACTTCTTAGTTGTGGGTCAACTAAGTAGCAAGTCAGGGTCAACAATTTTATTTATAATGACATAATTGAGTAAAAAGCGACTTAGCTGCTTTATGCTCCATATATTGCTGACGATCATGCCATCTTTGCTCGTGGCGCAGGCGTAGGCCTGTAGATGAGCTGTAGGCGGCGCTCGGGGCACTGGCGTGGCTCGTGGCCGTGCCGAAGGTGGCGCTCGGGGCGCGGGCGTAGGCTCGTGGCCGTGTCGAAAGCTGCGTGGGAGCGCGAGTGCGCTTCACCTACCGACTTTTCCTGATTTTGCTGAATTGCGGCCGCCGTCACTATGACCTTGATCTGGGCCACGATCGGGGCCACCGGGCTATCCGATGCAATCATCGGGTCCAGTTTGTCGAGAAGCGTCTTGGAGGCGACAATGTTCTGCATTGGCGTGTGGAAGACGGCTTGATCTCCCAACCTGGATTGCAGGAGGTCCTCGCGGACATTGCGGCCGCGAGATCGAAGCGATCGCACCTGCACCTCCTTACCCTTACGAAGACGATCTTCCCCCGCAGCTTCCTGTTCTTCTTGTTGGCGCTGGAGATCGGTCTTCTGCTCTTCTATCGCGAAGACGCCACGAAGATCGCAGCAATTCCTCGCGACACCGACTGGTTTGCCGGCCAAGTCAAAGTGACATACCTGAAATGAGTCGGCTTGAACTTTACCAGATTGGATCTGGTTCAAGTCTAGGCGGACAAGTTCTCCGCGCGCATCTGCGACGAAGTCCAGGCTCCCGAAGTGGAAAGCCTGGCCGGAGATGAAGGTGGTGGCGATTCCGCCGATCGCTGCTATCGAGTATGTAGGAAAAGATTATAGCGCTCCCCCTACCTAGCGCGCCAACTGTCGACTTTTGTAGTCGGCAATAAATTTATGGGGTAGGCGCTAGATCTCAAACTCGAAGGTCACACAAGACAAGGGATTTTAGACAGGTTCAGATCCTCAGCAATGGAGGTAATACCCTAATTCTGTGTGCTGGAATTATACGGATCTCTTGGATCTAAGCTTGCTCAAAGCGCAATATGCTCTGGGCGATATGAGGTGTACTATGCTCTATGGCTTGATTGCTCTATGCTTGGATGATCGGCCCTCTATGTTGTTGCCCGCCCTCTCCCTTATATAGCGGGGGTGGGGCGGCTTACAGAGTCCTGATCGGTTTAGAGATTCCGATTGGTTACAAGATTCTAGTCGGTTAACAGAATAGAGTTCACATCTTCATCTACCCTATTAACGACTCGGATTACAACCATATCTATAATATCTAAATATAAGTTCAACTTTCTTTAGGATATGCCCCCTTGCGCACGGCAGCGGGGTCTGACGTGGGGATTATCTTCTGAGCCTCTCTCTTGGGCCTGTCATGAGGGTACCCGGGTTCTTATATTCCACAGGTCATTTACACTTTTTTTTTTTTTTTTTTTTTGAATTTTCATTATTTTTTTGGTTCATTTATGCGATAGACCGGTATTCCAAATAGATGGTTTGGCAGGCCTAGAGCGGCTGTCTTGGCATTGCTTTCTTGTCATGATGGTGTCCTTTTAGTAGTTCCTAAAGCTCTGCTCGGAATTAGTCTCCTACTCTAATTTGATAGCTGCAGTTAACTTGCCTCAAGTCTCCTTCCGATAGCCACTGGTTAACTGACGATTGATGTCTGCTTCCTACGTTTCAATTTTGGTGAGAGATTAGACATTGCTTGCTTCCAACCATGCTGTTGATCACTTCTTGTTTACTATAAAATCAACTAGGAATTTTTTCGCGGCGTGCCACGCCGCGGGCGCCATTTTCTACACGAGAAAGATGAGTTTTTTTCCGGGAAAAAGGCCTAAACGTAATGGTAAAGAAAACGCGGGAAAAATGTAAGTTTTTTTGTGAAGAAGGATCCGAACGGCTCTGTGGCTGCGAAAAAGGACCTAGATGTAAATTTGGTTGCGCGGAAAAGGACCCGAGCGAAAGGCCTAAAAACGCATAAAGGACCTAAGCGTAACATATTTTTTTTTTTTTAAAAAAGGACCTGTACGTAAGTTCAAAGGACCTAGACGTAATTTTGCTTTTGTGGAAAAGGACCCGAGCGCAAGCCTCAAAAACGCATAAAGGACCAAATCGTAATATATATTCTTTTTTTTGGAAGGAGGACCTGTTCGTTATTTTTTTCCGGACAAGGACCAATTTATAATTTTTTTTCCTTGAAAAGGACCTATCCGTAATTTAAAAAAGGACCCATCCGTAAAAAATTTTCGGCTCGGCTTGTGGCTCGAGCCGAGCCGCGAGCCGAGCCGGCTCACCTGGCGACGTGGACACGCTCTCCTGGCCGGAACTCTTCCGGGATTAGAGATTGGTATTATTCATGGTGATGTGCTGTGGTATGGTGGTTCCTTTCAGGCAATCACTAGGAGTTGTTTCCAAGCAGAAGCAAAGACCACAGGCGAAATCATTGGAAAGCTTCCTCTTTTTCTTAGTGCATGCATTTGATGCTTGCTTGCAAGGCATAATTAGCTCTCAAACTAGACAGCGATGAACTGTTTAAACGCAACAGTTATAAATCACTATTTTTTCAATAAAAAAGGGGGGGAAATTGGATATCAACTATTCCCACGACGTCTGATGACTGCAGCTAAATCTGAATTCCACCAACACTATTTTATATATATCATAGTGGTGCGTGGAAAGTTTTTTTTGACCTGTCTCTTTTGACCTCCTTTTCCTCTCACGACCTAATCTTTTTTTTTCTTTCGGTTGCAGTAGAGATCTACAGGAGTCTGACACCTAGAGAGAGGATGTTGCTATCAGCTCAATCTAGTGGCATTTTGCACCTTGGCTGAATAGCAAATCAGCAATGCAGTTGGTGCTTGGTCACATGTATTGTTGTTGCATGATATTGGAAGAACGTGTGCTTCAATTGACCATCTCCTTAGACCTAGATCTAGTTGTATCACTAAAGAAATTAAAAGGCGAATTAAATCCTCAAAACGTCATTAAGGATTTAAGAACCACAAGTTAGCACATGGAATGGAAATAAAAAAAAGAATCATTATTTATTTATTTATTTTTTGCATTCTTTTGACCAACTTTTATCTTTCTTGCTATATCTTGTTGCTCTTTTCCTCCTAGTTACTACTTCATCGTATCCATAACCATACCCCTCTCAATAGGTGTACTAATATTGTTGACCTTGAAAATTCTTAGATGCTAAGTGTTTGACAAACCACAAGATATCAAAGTTAACCCGAGCTAAGCAGTTGAATGAATATTTTGAGTTTTCCAATTCAACTCAAAATTCCAAACCTTGAACTTGAATTCAAATTTGAAGCCGGCGAGTACGAGTTTCGTCTAGCGCCCTTAACGTTAGTATTGACGCGTGTCTCTGACCATTAAATTACTTCTCTCCTTTTTTTTCACCGACCATCGTAATTGCTGAGTTGAGTCTTGAGAGACTTGAGATGCAAAATAAAGAAGAGAAGAAAAAAAAAACAAAAAAAAAGATAAGGGAAATAGACCGAGTACTTGCCAGTTGCCAGAAACCAAACAAACAAAAGGACCCAAGGAAAGGCCACCACTGGGAGAGAGAGATCTCCAGCGGGGCGACGCCTCGCGATTTCCGGCGGCAAGGTTCGATTTTGATCCCACCTCCGGATTCCCCACCCCAATTTGCCCCTACCCGGTTCGCTGGATTCTGTAAGGTGCTAGAGAAAGATCCCAATTTTTACAGTCACAGTTCTTGGCGCCGGTTGTGGTTTGCGTGTTCCTGATTCGGCAGTTGCTGGGCTGGAGGGAGTTTCGAGTGCTATGTTCTGATTCGGATCTGCGGAGGAGTCTGGTCTGGTGCTCCAATTCGGCGAGCAATGAGGGTTCTTGACGCGTGACCTGATGCGGGAGCCGTACTGGGAGAAGGTTTCTTGAAGTTTTTGTTTGTGTTTTCTTGGAGTGAAGTTTCTTGCCGGAATCGCCCAATCGTGCTATGGGCTGTGTCAGTTCGAAGCAATTCCTCGGCGGCGACGAGCGTGGCGGCGAGGGGAAGCCTCGGCGGCGCCCGTCGAGCAACTCACTGAAGCGTCTGGTTAGTTTCAGCTCCAGCAAGAGGCATGAGGAGTTGGAAGAGGAGGATGAAGAAGGGGTGGTTGTGGCAGCAGCCACGTCCTCGAGTGCCGGACGTCGCGTGGGGAACGATGCAAGCACGGCGAGGTTAATTCGGAAGCCCCCAGCTCCGGTGGTTGAGGCTGTGGCGGCATTGCCGGAAGATGCGGCCGCGATGGCGGTTGGCGTGGTTGATGCAGAGAGGCCAGTTGCTGCACCTGGGAATTGGAGGCGTGCTCCGAATGGCGTGTCGGAGCAAGAGCCAAGGAGTGGTGGCATCAAGAGTGAGGCGAAACCGAGGATAACAGATGTGCCCAATGGAGTGCAGGGGGAGCATGTGGCGGCTGGCTGGCCAAGGTGGCTCACAGAGGTGGCGGCAGAGGCGGTCCGTGGGTGGCAGCCGCGGAAGGCAGAGTCTTTCGAGAAGTTGGACAAGGTTCATCCTTATGTCGACCCTTAATTTTCCAACAAATTTATCATCTTGTTTCTGATTTTTCAGGACCTTCATTAGCCATCTATGTTCTGGATCATGTTTACATGCGATTGAGTATTTGATTGTGACTGTTTCGGAGTGCTTGAATTTTCCAATGGTATAGGATATTCTGTTAGGTGCAAAAGTAGGCGCATTTCTAGAAATTGTAAGATTTTTGAATATCATTCTTGATGGTGTTTTGTAGTTAGACAAATAGACTGCAACATTATAGGAGAAGTTCCTGACAAGCCTCTTACTTCTGTGAAACAATCTGATTGATTAGAATTGAAATTACTATTGAACTACTGAATCTATGCAAATACTTTTTCTCACCCCCGCTGTTCTAATATTTCAGATAGGGCAAGGTACCTACAGTAGTGTTTACAAAGCACGTGACCTTGTGAACGGAAAAATCGTGGCACTTAAGAAAGTTCGCTTTGCCAATATGGACCCAGAGAGTGTTCGATTTATGGCAAGGGAAATTCACATTTTAAGAAGACTTGATCATCCAAATGTTATTAAGCTTGAAGGTTTGGTGACGTCGCGCATGTCTAGTAGCTTGTATCTTGTATTTGAATACATGGAGCATGATCTTGCGGGACTTGCATCTACACCTGGCATAAAATTCAAAGAGCCTCAGGTTAGATATGTCCTCTGATCTTCCATTTCAAAGGTTTTCCATTGTGCCTTCTGTTTTCATGCCGTACTCACTGTGAAAAATGGCCATTTCAGGTCAAGTGTTACATGCAACAGCTACTTTCTGGACTTGACCACTGCCATAATCGTGGTGTTTTGCATCGGGATATAAAGGGTGCAAACCTTCTTCTTGACAATAATGGTGCCCTCAAAATAGCAGATTTTGGTCTAGCTACATTCTTTAATCCGAACCAAAAGCAGCATTTGACAAGTCGTGTGGTAACATTGTGGTACCGGCCTCCAGAACTTTTGCTGGGCGCTACAAACTATGGTGCTGCTGTTGATCTCTGGAGTTCTGGTTGCATTCTTGCCGAATTGCTGTCAGGGAAGCCTATCATGCCAGGACGAACTGAGGTACTGTTTGACTGTTCATACTTCATACTCTTCTCAGAATTGCAGACTGTTGCAATCTAAGACTAATAATTCCTCTTTTTTTACTTGCGATAGTCCTGGAATTATCTACTACAACAATTTTACGAGTCTATGTTGTTTCTTGTATGGCACTTACGGTAAAAAATTTAATTGGGCTGGATTAACAAAATTATGAAGCTGCTGAAGGTGAAATTGACACAATGAACTGTGTATTTTGATAAATTTTGAGCATGTTAAGGAATAGAACATGGGTAAATTATGCAATAAACAGGATGATGAGCACTTAATGTCTTTAAAATAAAATTAATCAGTTCGTAGAGCCAAATATACAACCATAAATCACTATGGTTAGCTCAAGATGATTGTAGCTTGTGATTTAGTAATACTATGTAGTTCCTATATGTATATCCCACATCATATTCATATGATTAGCATATACTACAGCTTGAGTGATACCAGGCCTATTTTTACACGGATAAATACCAGTCTAAAGTTAACAATGCTCCCATTAAACTTTCTATCTTCAAGGTGAATGGTCATCTTGTTTATGATATGCTTGTAATTTTAGACTCTTTGACTAGCAAATCTATGTGAATTTCCAATGTTTATTTTTGTTGTCCAAACTCTTTCAGGTGGAACAGTTGCACAAAATATTCAAGCTTTGTGGTTCACCATCAGAGGAGTTCTGGGCTAATTTGAAGTTGTCGCGTGCTACCATCTTCAAGCCACAACATCCTTATCGTCGTTGTGTGAATGATGTATATAAAGACTTCCCTCCTTCGGCTTTAGCACTTTTGGACCGTTTACTTGCTGTAGAACCTGAAAATAGGGGTACCGCTGCTTCTGCCCTTGAAAGTGAAGTAAGTTCTGGCCCTTACATCTATTGATTTGTATGGCTGGTGTATTGTGTGCCCTGAAGAGAATCTATAGTCTCTCACAATCCGCTAAAACTGCTTTTGTGTCCCTGCAAACATATAAATGCCATTGGCATGACATTTGGCCAATGAATCTTAAAATATGAATATCTTTGTTATTTTTTATTCATATATTGTGAATTTCATGAGATTACTTTTAAGAAGGGAATAATATATTTTGAAGTTAACACTAAGAGTTCGGTCAAAAAAGTTAACATTAAGAGATTTTATTTCTATTATTTTCCTTTTGACTTTATGGATTAGTTCATAAAAGATTTGGTTGTATCTGTATATCTGAAACTACCCCCCTTAACTTCTGTTGTATAATCTGCCCTTTTACTTTATACCTTAGTTCTTTGCAACGAAGCCTTATGCATGCGATCCATCAAGTCTACCAAAATATCCTCCAAGCAAGGAATATGACGCTAAGCTTCGAGATGAAGAAGCTAGGAGGTAATTCCCTCTGTAGGACTCAAGACAAATATAGTGGAATCTGCATTTTGACAGACGGAATGTATGGCAGCAATCTTCTTTTGTTGGACATTTATTTATTTGGCCTAAGCATGTGTTTTTGTCCACAGACAAAGAACAGCTGCAGTTAAAGGACAGGAATCTGAAACTGGACGTAGGAAGCAACTTCCAGCACCAAATGGCAATAATGAATTGCAGGTACTATGAAAATAAACCTGTAGAGATCTCTTAGTATAAGCTGATAATCATCATACTCAAGGATCTCCAGAGTCAAGGGTTTTCTTGTTCCACAGTGCTGGCACTACTGAGATTTCAAAGTATTATTACTTGCAGGATTTTGAATCCTTGAGAGATGGGGATATACCATTCGAATTCCACATGCTAGCAGTTCAATGAATTCATTCAATACAGGACTCATTATAGTTAATACTTAGTAGCAGGCTAGCAGAAACATTTGGGTACCTTGAATATGTCATGCAATGCAATTGCCTCTCGATTTGTGTGGAAGTTAGCTTATCAATAATTCCAGTGTAACCATGCAGCAATTCATCCACATAATGCACATACCTCGTTTTTCAACTCCAGAAGTAAATTTACTGTGTATATATATAGCAACTAATGTTGTCATATTATTAAATACAAATACTCTCTTGTTTCTTATTACTCAAATGTCTTTTTTTTTTCATGACTTTGTAGCAACGACAAGTTCAGGTTAATCCAAAAAGCAGTAGTAAGAAGTTTACTCCAAAGGAGGATGTTGTTACCGGCTTTCCAATTGATCCTCCGGGAAGAACTGCAGACAATGGTCAGCCTCAGCGTGTTCCTTTGATGAATGCTGGCCGTTCATCCTCTTCTCTGGGACGATCAAGTGGTGCAGACCTGAATGCCCAGAGACTTTACACCCCTCAGATTGTTGCTGCTGAAATGTCTAACCTATCTACTGCAACTGGGCAACGAGGCAATGCTGCTAAGTTGTCTAACCTTGGGGATAGCGCCAGAAAACAGTATTTGAGAGAGCATCGGTCGAGTTCAAGATACAGTCAACTCACTGCTGCTGATCCCTCTGACAGACCTGAATGGTTACATCAATTCCAAGAAAGACCGTCATCTTCCCATCGGAAGGATGATGGGGTGGCAAATAAGGAGCCTACAGTGGTGAGTTATTTAATTATCCTAATCAGCTTCACTTATTATCCTAATCAGTCTGAACATTCATAAGGAGCATGATCCATAGCATTCAAGCCCTTGAAAGCCATGATCGATTTCTAGGAATCCGTACATAAGCATTTTTGGTGTTTATGACTACTGAGCATGCAAGAGGATGGTTCTTACTGGGTGAATTTGGAGAAGATGTTACCTGAATCTCTTACAAACTGGCTGATATTAACATGGAATGCATGATTCTTTTTTCATTTCCTGATATTCTGAGACACTTTTGGTGTCAAGATGAACAATTTATGTTTTACAAGAGAGTAAAATGGAAAATGGTCCTACATAGTGGATATTCCCGATTTTTTTAAAAATAATACATTTTTTTTATTTAAATTGCAAAAATATACCACAATCTCAAAAAATTGCAGAAATATGCCTCTGTCGCCCTTTGAACGGACGACAGGGGCAACAGAGGCCTCTGTCGCCCTCTGAATGGGCGATTTTGGCACTTGTCGCCCTCTGAATGGGCGATATGTCCCCTTTCCTGTAGCCAGTTTCTAAAGAAAATCATAACTTTTTCATATGATTTCGGATGGAGATGAACTTTATATGAAAATTATAGCTCTCGACGAGATCTACAACTTTCGTATACAAATTTTTTTCATTTGAATCCATTTAGATGGCCAAAAATGGGATGGAAAGTTCAGATCTAAATTAGATCTGAAACTTCTGTCTCGTTTTTGGTAGTCCAAATGAATTCAAATGAAAAAAATTTATATACCAAAGTTGTAGATCTCGTCGAGAGCTACAATTTTCATATAAAGTTCATCTCCATCCGAGATCATATGAAAAAGTTATGATTTTCTTTAGAAACTAGCTACAGGAAAGGGGACATGTCGCCCATTCAAAGGGCGACAAGTGCCAAAATCGCCCAATCAGAGGGCGACAGAGGCCTCTGTAGCCTCTGTCGCCCGTTCAAAGGGCGACAGAGGTATATATTTGCAATTTTTTAAGATCGTGGTATATTTTTGCAATTTGAATAAAAAAATATACTATTTTAAAAAAAAGTTCGGATATTCCCTTCATGCTTCTAGAGAGTAAGATTATTTTGTTGCCATATGCTGAGAAATTCTCCCTCTATATGTTCAGGTGAATGGCAGTAAGAAGAACAGAATCCACTACTCCGGACCATTAATGCCTCCTGGAGTAAACATGGAAGAGATCCTTAGAGAGCACGAGCGGCAGATCCAACAAGCTGTACGAAGGGCCCGTATCGACAAGGGAAAGGGAAAGCATTACGTCGAGAGAGACCAGTCGGAGTCGCTGCTGTACACCACCCAGAATGGCAAGTCACAGAGCTAAAAAGCTCAGTTCGCTGTCTTGACGACCCCCATTTCAGCCATCAAACCATAGGAAGTAGTGTATGATCCCCTTCTTTTTTCTGGCCCCTCACGCGGAGAGTTTTCGTTCTGCTAGTACTTCTCAATCCATTGTCGTGGTTTGATTTCTAGCAACAAAAGAAAACCTGTTCCTGTAGAGATTCACCGTCCGTCCAAGTTTAGCATAGGCCGTCTGAAATATTTGCTGAAGATTGGTTATCCACAGTCACCAATTGTATATCTCGAGAGTACCCTCCCTGGAAATTGATTCTTATACCTGTTTTGGTAGATGACAAGAGAAATATAATCAAATTACAGGTCATCAGTGTCCTCTCATCTTATACTGAATGCCCTTCTGTTGTTTTTAAGTATCTGTTATTTCAGTGCTGTTCATATGTCAGACAAGTTAAGCGTGCTGTTGACATCCAAAGACAGATAGAAAGCGAAGAGGTTGTGTAATCTTCCTAGCTTTGTCGAGGAAAACAAAAACATGACAATTCGAGCGATTGAACATGGCCTTTCATCAGACTCAAGACAGCTGAATGTCAGTACACTCCATGCTGCTCAGCTTACCAAGCTTTTCAGTTATTGCTGCTGGCTGCAACGTAAAACGTCTTGTACTGATTACCTTGTGTACTGTGTTAGAAATAAAGTGGGGTACAAATCAGGATACATCGAGGCAAGAAGGAATACTAATGGAGGACATATACATGTACTATTCTGTAACCTTTTTCTTGGTATGGTATGAATATGATCGTAATTTGTTCATGTGTATAATTTCAATGTTTACTTATACTTTTCTCAAGCAGGCCCCCAACAAGAAAACAAATAGAAAAACACCCCATCTCTAAACCCCTGCATTGCAAGGGCAACGTCGAAACCTTAGTTAGCCCGCCGCTTCGCACCGGCTTCCGCCTCCGCCGCCGCCGTGGTGTGATGCGACGGCGACGGCGGCGGCCGTTTGATGCGCCCACCTCCCGCCGCCGCCGCCTTGGTCCCCAAGCAGCACCTCCTCCGCATCCGTCGCTGCCTCCCACTCGTTTGGCGAAATGCCGAACCCGCCCAAGAACCGCCGCCGCAAACCACCTCGTACGTGTCCTCCGCCTCCCTCTCAGCCCTTCTCTTCTCCTGCACCGCGCAGCGCTCCCACCGCCCCGGCGAGCAGCTCCACGCTCGCGCCATTATGCTCGGCCTGGAGGCCCACCCTTCCGTTCTCCCCAGGCTCGCCTCCTTCTACATAGCCCTCAGCGACCTCCCGGCCGCGCGAGCAGCCGTCGAGCAGGCCGCCGGAAAGGCGCGGGCTTTCCCCTGGAACCTGCTCATATGGGATTACGCGGGCCGTAGGCTGTGGGAAGACGTCATCCTGGCGTACGAGAAGATGCTGGCGTTGGGCGTGGACGCCGACAGGTTCACCTATCCGTCGCTTCTGCGTGCTTGTGGAGAGCTCCGGGAGGTCACCATTGGCCGGAAGATTGAGCAGCGTATTCGGGGGAGTAGATATGGTCTGGACATGTATGTATGGAATGCCTTGGTCGGGATGTATGTCAAGTGCGGGGAGCTGGGGGATGCGCGCAGGGTGTTCGATGGAATGGCTGTAAGGGATGTTATTAGCTGGAACACAATGGTGTCCGGGTATGCATCGGTGGGGATGTGGAGTATGGCATTTGAGCTGCTGCAGCGGGTTCCTGGGCCAAACATTGTCACATGGAATGCAGTTGCAGCAGGGAATTTGAAGGCAGGGAACTACGGTGAAGTGATTAGGTTGGTGTCTCAGATGAGAAATTTCCATGGGTCAGGGGTGGATTTTGTGACTATAGTGATTGGCCTCAAGGCGTGTGGTAGGAGTGAGTATTTGAGGGTTGGCAGGGAGTTGCATGGGGTGTCCGTTCGTCTATGCTTTGATAGGCTAGAGTGTGTGGTGAATTCATTGATAACGATGTACTCAAGATGCAGGATGACGAGCTCTGCCTACCTTCTGTTTAGAATGTGCTTAACTCGGAGCATTACAACTTGGAACTCTCTGCTAGCAGGATTTGGATTCATGGACCAGGTTGAGGAAGCTTCTTTGCTTTTCAGAGAGATGACTGGTTCCAGTGTCTGTCCGAATGATGTTACTGTGTTAACTATGCTTTCCCTGGTCGCACGGTTTGAACACCTCTGTCATGGAAGGGAGCTGCACTGCTACATCCTTAAGCATGGACTGGGTGGCTTTAAATTATTGCAAAATTCACTTATTTACATGTACTCAAAATCTAGACGGATGACAGCTGCCCAGAGAGTATTTGAGCGGATGCAATGTCGAGACAGGCATGCCTACACTTCATTGATTGTGGGCTATGGAATGCAAAGAGAGGGGCATGTATCACTGAAGCTCTTTGATGAGATGATTGGCAACAGTATACAACCGGACCATGTGACCATTGTTGCTGTTCTTTCAGCGTGTAGCCACTCTGGGCTGGTAACTCAAGGGCAGCTACTATTTGCCAAGATGGTTTCTGTATTTGGTATTGCACCAAGAGTGGAACATTTTTCTTGCATGGTTGATTTGTACAGCCGTGAAGGTTTGCTGAAGATGGCTGAGGAGATAATTGACAAGATGCCATTCCAGCCAACTGCTGCAATGTTAGCAACTATTATTGAGGCTTGCCGGATCCATGGTAATACAGAAATTGGGGATCGAGCTGCAAAGAAGCTGCTGACAATGAGGACAAATAATCCTGGTCACTACAAATTGATCGCAAACATGTACATATCAGCAAAATGCTGGCCAGAACTAGCTAAGGTTAGGTCATTAATGAGCACCATGGATCTAAATATGATTCCAAGTCATTCCTTGCTCGAGTCAGATTATGACATATGTCCAGTTGAGCAAGATGATTGCTTGAACCATGGTGCACATGGTGGCTTGTCTGACCACATGACAGATACTGATACCTCTAGTAGTGAGGAAGTGAAGTGCAATGAAGCTTTTGGCGGATAACAGTAAAGCTGGAATGCAATAGTTTATTTTTTGACAATGTTTTTTATGTTAAGGCCAAGCATCTTACTGGAAGGTTTCAAGAGGTAACATATTGATTTCTGATATTTGTTCACTGTCACGCTGCTTACTGGAACTTTATTCACAAATTGATACTACCTCATCGTGCTATTACAACATAGGGTAGTTTTTTTTTGTGCTCACTTTTGAACTAATAGCTGAAACTTATTTTTACACGTATCTACATGCTGGATATTTTTCCAAAAAGCAGTTTAGCCACAGTTTGTGAATTGGTATTTTGGCTCTTGCTAAGTTCTTTACATCTGTTCTCGGTTTCATGAGCTATGGTTTTTTGGCTCACCCAGGAGGATGCGAAAGAATGTAGCAGAAGATTGTTTGCCTTTCTTGCCAACTAGTAGAGGCAATTGAAGTGAATCGGTATGCCTGCTCTTTTCATGATAAGGTAAATAGTCCGAGGAATTTATGTTTCGAGTTGAGTTAATCTTGAGCCCTGATTCACTGATATCCCTTTTGCAAGGTTATCCTAGGTGTTAGGCGCTAGGCGGGCGGTGGCAGACTGCCTAGTGCCTAGGCCGCCTAGATGCCACCTAGGTGGGTGACAGAAATAGCAACAGCACCAGCAGCACCAAGGCCCAAGCAGCAGCAGCAGACAACAGCACATAGCAGCAACAAAGCAGCCAGCCAGCAGCCATCAAGCAAAGCAGAGCAGAGGTGCAGAGCACAAGCAGAGTAGAGGCAGAACAGAGAGATACTTTTAGCTTGAATCCAACGCCGTGATGACTAAATCCAGGATGGGGAGGGTGATTCTGACGACAGAGAAGATGTTTCCGGCGGCGGGGAGGTTGAATCCGACTGATTGAAGCCTCAATCCGAGGCGGAGAAGATGTTTTCAACAGTGAAGAGGCAGCGGCCGGCGGTGATGTTGATTCAGCCGATGGTGACGTCACTAGCCGTCGGCGCTACCTGGCGACGCGGGGAAGAGGACGAATTTGCGGCAGATATCGAACCCTAACCGTCGGACGCCTTTCCACCGCCGCTCCTTCCTCCGCCTAGCCACCTAGCGCACGCCTTGGACCTGCCTAGCGCGCGCCTCCGCCCAGCCAGCCGATTACATCAAAATCAGGGCGGAGGGCTGCCGCCGAGCGCCTAGGCGACCTAGGCAGCCGCCTAGGGTAACACTGTCCTTTTGTTTGTTTGACTCTTCTTCCAACACAGAAAGACACCCCAATCATTGCCAAATTCAGCTCGGTAATATTAATAACTTCTTACTATTAATAATACTGCTCAATGCGACTAATTTTTGCAACTAATGTGATTTATGTTCATTTCAAATCTAGTATCTTCGTAAAGAAAAAACAAGCCATCATGCTTGCGCTCAAGGGATAGAAATTACCGTGTTAATCGGTAAAAAAAGAGAAAGATCTATACCATCGGATACGGTGGATTCAGATTAGTACAACGTGAATTTATTAGATACAACCATAGAAAGCTAGATGAGTCCATATAAAATCAGATACGGACATATCACAAAAGTCAGCGAAGTTAAAATTGCTTATATTGCATGCCGCATGGAAACCAAATCGGAGATGCTGTCTTGTGCGCCCGCCCCATCGCAGATTTCTTTGGTTTTTGGTTCCACCACAATCAACGGCGTAGATTTTATTCTTTTTCCACCGATTAACGTGGTATTTGCTAGCCCTGCAGAGCAAACATTGCAAACCTATCTTCCACGATTTTTCTTATTCGCCCCTTCCTAGCTATTGGAATTGAAATGAACTTTGTCTTTGCCATTGATCATATCAGATGGTGATTGATAGCGAGGTGATCCATATTATGTTCAGACTCGATTGCGTTTGTAGGTCAAAGGAATCAGAGTCCGAAAGGAGAGGGGATTTCGTTGTTAAAGAAGAGAGAAGAGATCTTTCTGCTATTCACAATTGTACATCTTATTGATTATTGAGGAGATATATATGCACTTGTTTATGGGCCTCATGTCCAAGACTATATACACAAACTTAACACCCCCTTTTAAACTCAAGGTGGATCAGGAGGATCTCATGCACTGAGTTTGAGTAGATGAAGCTAATGTTGTTCCCAAGCCTGAGCTTTAGTGAAGAAATCTTCAACTTGAAGCGATGGTCGACTGCTGACAATGAAACCTTGTGAATGATGCATCAACACCAATGTGTTTTTATCAACTCATGCTTGACCAGATCACCAGTGATCTAAATGGCACTTGTATTGTCATAAAACAAAGGTGTAGGATCATCACAAAGAACAACAAGATCTCTTAGGTGGTAGCGGCAAGGGCTCGAAGCTCAACCTCTGCACTAGAACGTGACACCGCCGTCTGCTTCTTGGACTTCCAAACAATGAGTGAAGTACCTAGAGAGATGCAATAGCCAGTGATAGATCAGTGATCAATAGGAGATCACTTGCCCAAGTGGAGTCAGAGTACGCATGGAACTAAAGCTGACTCAAATTGGCATAGAACAAACATCTGGACATAGTTCCTCTCAAGTATCTCAGCACATGAAGAGGGTGGCCATAGTGGACTAGAGGTGGAAGCGCTGACAAACTAGCTAAGCACATGAACAACATGAGCAATGTCTGGCCTGGTGACTGTGAGATAAACAAGATGTCCCAACAAGCTGACGGTAGCGGGAAAGATCTGTCAGCGGTACACCATCTGTAGGACGAAGCTGCAAGTGAAGCTCTATAGGTGTCGCAGCAGTGCGAGTATCAGTCAGACAAGAACGAGCAAGAAAATCCTAAACATATCAATACTGAGAGAGATAATAGCCATCACCATCCGAATGAACCTCAATATCCAAGAATAACTAAGTGGCCCTAAATCGTACATCATGAATTGTTCACTGAATTTCCTCTTGATGAAGTCATATAGTCCATGTCATCTCCTGTGATTAGCATATCATCCACATATAGTAGAAGCAGAGTACGACCCTGCTGAGAAGTGTGAACAAACAAGGTAGGATCATGCTCACTTGAAGAAAAAATAGCAGCTCTAATCACATAATTAAAAAGATCAAACCAAGCACGAGAAGCCTACTTGAGACCATATAGAGCATGCCGAAGATGGCAAACGTAGCCTGTAGGAGCCTCAACACCTGGGATGGTTGCATATAAACCTCCTTATGTAGATCACTATGAAGAAAAACATTCTTAACATTCATCTAAGATATAGTCCATGAGCGTACCGCTGCAACAGTAATGACAGTACGGACTGTAGTCATATGAGCAATTGGAGCAAAAGTCTCATCATAATCTCGACCATAAGCATGCTGAAAACCTCTTGCAACAAGATAAGCCTTGTCTCGTTCCATTGAACCATTTGACTTATTCTACACTTTGTACAGCCACTTGCAAGTTATAGGAACAACTCCAGATGGTAGCGGAACAAGATCCCAAGTGGTTGTACACTCTAATGTTGTATGCTCCTTAATCATAGCCAACTGCCACTCAAGTACACTAGCTGCCTCTTGATAGGTACTCGGCTCAGATACTGCACCTACACGAGGAAAACCCCATCTCTCTAGAGCCTGAATAGAAGAATGATCACGTAGGACATATTGTGATGTATTAGAACGATATTCAGAGTGTGTGGTACTGGCTAGAGGATCAAGTGTAAGGACCCGAATCCACTGATTCGAACCCACTGTGTTTACCGCACTAGTCCCAGGATCAACGCTAGTGCACACAGCTCAACATTGGTACATATCACATCATACTCAACGATAATAGAGTAATAGTTCATTCACTGATATATCTAAAGGTATGATCTTATGACCAACTTACATTATTAAGCCACGCAGGGCAAGACTGAAAAATATAAACTAATAATTATGCAGCGGAAAGTAGAAAACGTAGATAGCTCATCAGTTCACCACAGGCAACCGACAAGGCTCGGACCCTAATGACTCGCGTCCTCTTGGACTTCATCTTCCAACACAGGTGTAGATTCTTCAACTGTTGGTTATTGTTATTGGCAAGGGTGAGTACTTAAGCACTCAACAAGTTGTGCACAGAATGCAATTCTATGTATCTATATGTAAGGCTTATTCCAATGGATAGGCTGTCATGGCTATTTTGCAATAAGCAGCATTTATGAACAAATACAATAAATAGATTGTAAAGACTGTAAAACAAATAACAATAGTAAGTAAATTCAGTATTTCTCAAGTAAATCAAGTTTCCAATCCTAAGTCAAATTCCATCTTCCATATGGCATTCCGCCATCCCAATCAAGTTGTCCAATTAATTAAACTAACCCTTAACTGTAATTCCCGAGCTTTGCTCAATACCGCGAGCACGGCTATCCGAATAGTTTCACACTCTGCAGAGGTTATGCACTTTACCCACGTGATACAACCAAACACCACCAAGGCGAGTGATTATAACAAAGCCTTTACAAAGCTCTGGCTTAACCGGATACTACACGCTAAGGTTTCAACACTGGTGGGTCTGAAAACCATAACCAGGGCCCCCCTCTTGCGCCATGTGAATTACTCCATAACTCGGGAACTCACACCGACCACGATAGTACCAAAATTAAGATATTGCAAATTACTTAGCTAGGCTGGCCCATACCAGACATGTGGTTGCATGATTAACTCAGGTCAAAGGCTTGCAAGGTTAAGTCCTTAGAATGATCAAGGCAAGACATCCACATACCCTCTGCCCATCGGGCCCACCTTGGCATACTCGCCCCTTGTCACTTGCCCCAATCTAAGTGATTATCACCCAAGTTGATTACCAAGCACCACGTGCCATCAACAATTCAACATCGTTGCGTGACATGACTCGTCACAACAACTCAATCTCATAGTGTGATCCCACATAACACACAAGTTCATAACATTGTTCCATATTCCATTAATCAAGATTATTTATCAATGATTCCAATACATGTGATGACGTGGCATGGCTAAGCAACTAATACAGACTAATCCTCCAATGTTGATTATAATTATTAACCAACTATATTTAACCAATCTAGGGTGACAATGGATCATGGCATACAAATGACAAGGTAGGGTGTAGATCAATCTGGTATATTAGCTAAACCCAATCTAATTTGAAACAATTGTATACTTGAAACATATGCAATAGGGTAAACAAATATAGCAATTTTATAAACATGGGTTCAACATGATCAAAGCACAACTTGCCTTGGAATAGGTCCTGATCTGGTTCTGGAACTTGCTCTTGAATTATTGGATCTTCCTCCGATGCGTCGCACAATTCAAGGTCTACGCGTACCGAAGAAGAAAAGCAAATAAATGCTAAAACAGAGAGCAATTGAACTCCAAAAATCAAATAAAATTCACCATTAAATAGATCTCAATTTTACAAATTTTTAGAAATTGGAATCACTCAAATCCGAGTTACGATGCAAAAGATATAGCCTTTTGAAGTTTGAAATAAATACTGAAAATACAGAAATTAGAAATTCGGAATGAACAGATTTACTTTTATTCTGAAAAAGCGATTTATGACATCAGCGTGACCTCATGATGACGTCATCAACACAGAATTTCCAATCGGATTATTTTCCAATTGAAAAATACATTTATGACGCAAGCATGACGTCAGCGAGACCTCGGCCAATCACAAGCCGACACGCGTCTCGGCGTATGGACTGAGTCCACGGCGTAGCGCCGGACCACGGCAAACCCGGTCCACGGCGCCTCGGCACCAGCACCCGACACGCGTCGCGATCTGACTGGCCATACGCGCGGCTTGATCTGATCCGCCGAAGACAGATCGGACGGCCACCGATCTCACGCATCATGGCAACACGCCCATCGTCGGATTTCAATCGACGGCCGGCTTACTGGATCGGACGATGGAGGCGCGACGGCGAGACCTCACCGCAGCGAAGAAGAAGACCAGGCAGCGGCGTTTGGTCGCGATTCGACGAGGTGAAGTTGCGGATCCGGTTCGGCGCAAGGAGGCGAATCGAATCTGGTTCCACCGCGCGAAGGGACGCCCCAGTCGCCGCGGAATCCGCGAAAACCCTCGGCGGCGCTCGCGACAACCTCCGCGAGTCCTAGCGGCGACGGCGGCGGCGATTCAGCGACGGTGGCGGGAAAACGAAGCGGCGCGATGGATTCAACCTCGGGGCCGGGTCCGCGGCTTAAATAGCCCCCTCGACGGCCGTGTCCGAGGTGGAGTTCGTCCCGTACGCGGCGGCGCAGTCCGAGTCCGATACGGTGACGAGCCCCGGAGAAGACGGAGTCTCGACCGCCCCGCAGCGTCGTGAATCGGACGGACACTGCGCGCATGGCGTGGCGAAATCCGGACCCTCCACGCGACCCGATCAGCGGTGAAGATCGCTAGGGTTTCTTCGCTTAAGAATAATATCCACCCTCCGATCAAGATCCGACGGATGCGGCGATTTCGTCTAGAAAACGGGCCAAACGGGCCGGCGGCGCGAAGCACTAGGCCGCATGAAATGGGCCCTCTGGCGCAAGACACATGGGCTCGGCGATCTTTATTCACATTGATTTAAAATAATTGCGAGAAAATACTTTGATTTATTTTAGGCAAATAAATTATCGGGAAAAATCCAAGAAAAATCTCAAAAATACTTTGAGACATTCAGGCTCAAATAAAATATTTTTGGCAAAACTTTATTTTAACTTTGCATGATTTAAATAGATTTGAATAAAGGGCAATAAACTTGATTTCAAATTAATTCAAATAAATCCAGAAAAATCCAATTAAATTCCAGAAAATCATAAATGTACATTTAAGCAATAAAATAATATTTAGCTAATTTTTGGGATGTTACAAACCTTCTCCCTTAATGAATCTCGACCACGAGATTAGGCTAACTAGAGAATAGGTTTGGGAATTCTGACTTCAAATCTTCTTCTCGCTCTCAAGTGGCTTCACTTTCGGAATGATTGCTCCACTGAACTCTGCAAAAGCGAATAGACTTGTTCCTGGTCTTGCGCTCCATAACATCCAAAATTCTAATCGGTTGCTCTTTGTAAGTCAAATCTTCCTGCAGCTCTATTGCATCCAACGGGGTTTGCTCTGTTGGCACTCTGAGACATTTCTTAAGCTGCGACACATGGAATACATCATGCACTCCTGCCAAGGACTGAGGCAATTCTATCTGATACGCTACCTCTCCTCGACGGCTCAGAATCTTGAACGGACCAATATATCTTGGTGCAAGCTTCCCTTTAACGTGAAATCTTTTAACGCCCTTAAGAGGGGTACCCCTGAGATACACATAATCTTCTGGCTCAAAACTCAAATCTCGACGACGGTTATCTGCGTAGCTCTTTTGCCTTGATTGTGCTATCTTCAACCTTTCTCTAATCATTGCGACTTGATTTTCGGCTTCCTCGAGAATATCTGGCCCAAAAACCAAACGCTCTCCTGTTTCATTCCAATTTAACGGAGTACGACAAGCACGTCCATACAACGCCTCAAATGGTGACATCTGCAAGCTAGCTTGGTAACTATTATTATAACTGAACTCTGCATATGGCAAACATTTATCCCATGACGTAGCATAAGCTAAGGCACAAGCTCTTAACATATCCTCTAAAATCTGATTTACTCTTTCAGTCTGACCATCTGTCTGCGGGTGATATGCTGTACTGAAATTCAGACGAGTCCCCATTGCTTCATGCAACTTGTTCCAAAACCTTGAGGTGAATTGGGTACCTCTGTCCGACACAATTTTCTTGGGCACTCCATGCAAACATACAATCCTTGACATGTACAACTCTGCTAAACGATCTCCCGAGTAAGTGGTCTTTCTTTGGGATAAAATGAGCGACCTTGGTTAGACGATCCACAATAACCCAAATGGAATCGTAACCTCTCTGAGTTTTAGGTAAACCGGTGATAAAGTCCATTCCGATTTCCTCCCACTTCCATTCCGGAATTTTCAATGGTTGCAACAAACCAGCGGGACTTTGATGCATGGCCTTTACTCTCTGACATACGTCACATAGAGCAACATGCTCAGCTACTTCACGCTTCATATTAGACCACCAAAATCTCTCTTTCAAATCTTGATACATCTTAGCACTTCCTGGATGAATCGAGTACTTAGAATCGTGAGCTTCCTCAAGAATCAATTGCTTTAGTTCCTTTTTATCCGGCACACAAATTCGGCCTTTGAAGAACATGGTTCCTTGCTCGTCCAGGGTGAAATCCACAGCTAGGCCTTCCTCATTTTTAGCCTTGATCTTAGAAATTTTATCGTCATCTTTCTGACCTTCTCTAACGATCCTCCGGTGTTGGCCTCACCTCTAGTGCGACTACCATTCCTTGAACGACTTTCAACCTTAGCACGAAATTCCTTGCATAGTTCTGGTTGATTTTCCATTGTCAATGTATTCGCGCTATGGCGCTTTCGGCTCAGAGCATCTGCTACCACATTAGCTTTTCAGGGATGATAATGAATTCCAACGTTATAATCCTTAATTAGCTCTAGCCACCTTATTTGTCTCATATTCAGATCCGCTTGAGTGAATATGTATTTGTGCTCTTATGGTCCGTATATATCTCACATCTATTTCCTATGAGATAATGACGCCATATCTTTAAAGCATGCACTACGACTAACTCCAAATCATGTGTTGGATAATTCACTTCATGCGGTCTTAACTGTCTCGACGCATAAGCAACGACTTTGCCTTCTTGCATTAACACGCACCCCAAGCCTTGCTTTGAAGCATCGCAATAAATATCAAATCCATTCTGCACATCTGGCAGCACTAATACGGGGGCTGTTGTTAAACGCTTCTTTAATTCCAGGAAACTTTTCTCGCACTCTGGCGTCCATGCAAACTTCTTTTCTTTCTTTAACAACTGCGTAAGGGGTTTAGCAATTGTCGAGAATCCTTCTATGAACCGATGGTAATATCCCGCCATTCCCAGAAAACTACGGATCTGGGTAACAGACTTCGGTTGCTCCCAATGCAACACTGCGTCCACTTTGCTTGGGTCGACTGCAACTCCTTTAGTAGTCATTACATGACCAAGAAATTCAACTTTCTCCTTCCAAAAATCACACTTGCTGAACTTAGCATATAGCTGATGCTCTCGCAGCCTCTCTAAAACCATTCTTAGATGTTCTGCGTGCTCTTCCTCTGTCTTCGAGTAAACCAAGATATCGTCTATGAAGACTACAACAAACTTATCCAAATATTCCATGAAAACCTTATTCATCATGTTCATGAAATATGCAGGAGCATTTGTCAATCCAATGGACATGACTGTAAACTCATAATGTCCATATCGCGTAGAAAACGCAGTCTTAGGCACATCCTCCGCTCGGATCTTCAACTGATGGTATCCCGAACGAAGATCTATCTTGGAGAAAACTCCAGCTCCTCTTAATTGATCAAATAAGTCGTCGATCCTGGGCAACGGATACTTATTCTTGATCGTTACTTCATTAAGTGCACGATAATCGATGCACATTCTGAGACTTCCATCCTTCTTACGAACAAACAAAACTCGGGCTCCCCACGGTGATGAACTAGGTCTAATGAAACCTTTCTCTTGCGGTTCCTCAATCGCTTTTTCATTTCCACTAACTCGTCGGTAGGCATCCGATATGGTCTTTTGATATCGATCTTTGTACGGTGCTAACTCGATAACAAACTCGATGTCGCGGTCTGGCGGCAGTCCCGGTAAATCTTCTGGAAACACGTCCGGGTATTCTTTGACTACTGGCACATCTTCCATGCTGATGGCTTTCACGCTGTTGACCACTAACTGCCCATCTCGAACTGTGGTCGCTTGAAATTCTACCTTTTTGCCTTTAGGGCCTTCCAATGTTACAATCTTTCGGCCACAATCCAAAACAGCCTTATACTTAGACAGCCAATCCATTCCAAGGATGACGTCTAGGGATTGCGCATTTATCAAGATAAGATTCGCTAGAAACTCTATCCCATCCATAAGCAACTTAGCTCCCAAACACCCAAGGCTAGATCTAAGCTCAGATCCTGGGGCTTGGACTAAGAGTACACACTTAAGATTCACCACTTTAAATCCATTCTTGGTTGCAAAACTTTGAGAAACAAGCGAATGCGAAGCTCGTAATCAAACAAAGCGTAGCAGTCTAATCGAGTTAACCAGAACTTACCAAGACGACGTCGTAGCTTCACGAGCCCCATCCGCGGTGATGTGGTTGATCCTTCCACGCCTTTGTTGATTGCGGTGTTGCTCGGCTTGACACGGCGCACGATTTCCTCCTGAAGCTGGTGCCTTGGCAGGTGTTGTTCCCAAGTTGAAACGAACTGGTGTGATGCCTCCCTTCTGTGGACACCTATTTGAAAAGTGCACTGGCTCATTGCATGTATAGCATCTTTTCACTGCAGACTGTTGATTCCCTCCTGGTGCACTGTGGCCCTGTGCTGGTGTCTAATAGTTCTGATTAGCAGGGCGAGGTGCAGGGGTTGATGTCTTGTTCACGGTTGGTGGTTGGAATCTAGCAAATTGCTGTGGTGACATCCTCAAACGTAGATGGTTTGGACGTCCACCCTGATTAGTCATTAAGCGCTTACGATTCTCGCCCAGCTCTTTGCGCTTATACTCTAGGATCAAAGCCTTATTCACTAGCTCCCGAAAGTCGGAAAATTGTGGGTGTCACCCCACTGTAGTCTGAATTCAGTCCCTTCATGAGCAGGCGCCTAGCTTTATCTGTCGCTACGTCTTCAGGGGCATAGCGCGCTAACTGGGTAAATTTGTTCAGGTACTCAGCCACTGGTTAGCCTCCTTGCTTTAGAGCCCTGAACTCTTCCTTCTTAAGATCCATCATTCCCTCCGGGACATGGTATTGGTGGAAAGCATTAGTAAACTCCTCCCAGGTGATCTCTTGTGGGGCTCCATGAGCGGCACAGTAATTCTCCCACCATTCTGCGACGGTTCCTTCCAGTTGATGAGAGGCGTAGAGCACCTTCTCATTTCCTTCACATTGCGTGATGTGCAGCTTCTTTTCAATAATCCTAAGCCAGTCATCGGCTTCCAAAGGGTTCACATTTCCTGAAAAAGTTGGTGGCCGAGTCCTCATAAAATCTGATAGCTTGGAATGAGATCGAGGTCCACCATGGTTGTTCGGGCTGCGGGGTTGTTGTTGGTTCTTCTGCTGCGTTGGTCATCTCTTGCATCTATTTGCATCATAGTCTGCATTAGTTGAGTCTGCGCGCAAGAAGCGCTCCCAGTTCTCGCATGTCCTTGGCGGTGGTTGAGGGCTGCCTCCGTCATTGGGGTTGTCGTTCGCGCGATCCACTTCTGAAGCACCGTTATTCCTCAGTATTCACCATCGATGATTGCCTCTTGGGTTAGGAAAGGTAGATGTAGCATAGATAAGAAGTAAGAATTTCTAAAGCGGGGGAAATAGGTTATACCCAACTGAAATAATTCTTTATTTATTCTTGGTATGGCTGCTTATTTAAGCCTACAAGCTTTGCAACACATACTGCACACTCAGCATTACAAAGAAGCAAACTAAACACGAAATTTTAACGTCAACTAGAGAGGTAAAGACTAACTTAAAGACGCGACTCACACTTGAGTCTCAACACAACTCTAAGACTGATCCTCCTCGGGCTCCCACTCTCGCTCCTCTGGATCCTCCTATGACTCCTCCTCGGCTGGCTCCTGAGCTCCTTGGGTCACGCGCTCCAACTCGTCCTCGACCGCCTCTAGGGCCTCTCCCAACTCAGTGATCATCCCGATGGCTGAAGCATGGGTCACCTCAAGCTCTGCTCTCGCCACTCGAGTGCCTCGCATATCTCCGGCTCTGAGTAGTATCTCTCATATGATCCTCCTGGGCAAGGGCGAACTCCGCAAGGTGCGTTGCAGTGGCACACTCGTCCTCCATGATCCGTCGGCTTCGGCACGCTTGAACGTCTGGGTGAAGTCGGAACACTGAGTCGTGAAGCTCGTCGGCGTAGTCGCGGCAGACACGACGAAGAGCAAGTCGGGCAACCTCCTGAATTGCAACCTCGTACGAGAATCTTCTAGCGGAGATGTTGATTGGTCTGCTGGCTTCATCATTCTCCCGGGCGTAGATAATCAGCTTGCAAATAAATCCTCGGTGTACACCGTTGACGGTCCAACTGCCTCCACGGTAAAGCGGACGGTAGAAGCCTCCAAGCATCTGAAGAACTCTCCACAGCTCCATGGCGTAGCCGCCAGCTGACTCCTCGAAGGTCGGAACGATCGGCATCTGCTCCACAAGAACTTTGAATAAGTTCTCCTCCCGAAACGGCAAGTAAATCGGTAAATTCAGCAAAGGCGAGAAGTAGAGAATGAGATGAGTCAAGAGTGTTTTATTAGTCAAATTTAAATTTTTCTTTAGAAAATAGTTTTGGACTCACACAGGACACCTTCATACTATCTAGGGCCAAGACCTACAGTCAGTATGCTCTGATACCACCTCTGTAAGGACCCGAATCCACTGATTCGAACCCACTGTGTTTACCACACTAGTCCCAGGATCAACGCTAGTGCACACAGCTCAACATTGGTACATATCACATCATACTCAACGATAATAGAATAATAGTTCATTCATTGATATATCTAAAGGTATGATCTTATGATCAACTTACATTATTAAGCCACGCAGGGCAAGACTGAAAAATATAAACTAATAATTATGCAGCGGAAAGTAGAAAACGTAGATAGCTCATCAGTTCACCACAGGCAACCGACAAGGCTCGGACCCTAATGACTCGCGTCCTCTTGGACTTCCTCTTCCAACACAGGTGTAGATTCTTCAACTGTTGGTTATTGTTATTGGCAAGGGTGAGTACTTAAGCACTCAACAAGTTGTGCCTGAATGCAATTCTATGTATCTATATGTAAGGCTTATTCCAATGGATAGGTGTCATGGCTATTTTGCAATAAGCGACATTTATGAACAAATACAATAAATAGATTGTAAAGCGTAAAACAAATAACAATAGTAAGTAAATTCAAGTATTTCTCAAGTAAATCAAGTTTCCAATCCTAAGTCAAATTCCATCTTCCATATGGCATTCCGCCATCCCAATCAAGTTGTCCAATTAATTAAACTAACCCTTAACTGTAATTCCCGAGCTTTGCTCAATACCGCGAGCACGGCTATCCGAATAGTTTCACACTCTGCAGAGGTTATGCACTTTACCCACGTGATACAACCAAACACCACCAAGGCGAGTGATTATAACAAAGCCTTTACAAAGCTCTGGCTTAACCGGATACTACACGCTAAGGTTTCAACACTGGTGGGTCTGAAAACCATAACCAGGGCCCCCCTCTTGCGCCATGTGAATTACTCCATAACTCGGGAACTCACACCGACCACGATAGTACGAAAATTAAGATATTGCAAATTACTCAGCTAGGCTGGCCCATACCAGACATGTGGTTGCATGATTAACTCAGGTCAAAGGCTTGCAAGGTTAAGTCCTTAGAATGATCAAGGCAAGACATCCACATACCCTCTGCCCATCGGGCCCACCTTGGCATACTCGCCCCTTGTCACTTGCCCCAATCTAAGTGATTATCACCCAAGTTGATTACCAAGCACCACGTGCCATCAACAATTCAACATCGTTGCGTGACATGACTCGTCACAACAACTCAATCTCATCGTGTGATCCCACATGACACACAAGTTCATAACATTGTTCCATATTCCATTAATCAAGATTATTTATCAATGATTCCAATACATGTGATGACGTGGCATGGCTAAGCAACTAATACTGACTAATCCTCCAATGTTGATTATAATTATTAACCAACTATATTTAACCAATCTAGGGTGACAATGGATCATGGCATACAAATGACAAGGTAGGGTGTAGATCAATCTGGTATATTAGCTAAACCCAATCTAATTTGAAACAATTGTATACTTGAAATATATGCAATAGGGTAAACAAATATAGCAATTTTATAAACATGGGTTCAACATGATCAAAGCACAACTTGCCTTGGAATAGGTCCTGATCTGATTCTGGAACTTGCTCTTGAATTATTGGATCTTCCTCCGATGCGTCACACAATTCAAGGTCTACGTGTACCGAAGAAGAAAAGCAAATAAATACCAAAACAGAGAGCAATTGAACTCCAAAAATCAAATAAAATTCACCATTAAATAGATCTCAATTTTACAAATTTTTAGAAATTGGAATCACTCAAATCCGAGTTACGATGCAAAAGATATAGCCTTTTGAAGTTTGAAATAAATACTGAAAATACAGAAATTAGAAATTCGGAATTAACAGATTTATTTTTATTCTGAAAAAGCGATTTATGACGTCAGCGTGACCTCATGATGACGTCATCAACACAGAATTTCCAATCGGATTATTTTCCAATTGAAAAATACATTTATGGCGTAAGCATGGCGTCGGCGAGACCTCGGCCAATCACAAGCAAAGCGAGTCTCGTCGTATGGATCGAGTCCACGGCGTAGCGCCGGACCACAGCGAGACCGGTCCACGGCGCCTCGGCACCGACACCGACACGCGTCGCGTCCCGGTAGCCATACGCGGCTTGATCGATCTGCCAAGGCAGATCGGACGGTCACCGATCTCACGATCGTGGCAACCGCCCATCGTCGGATTTCAATCGACGGCCCGGCTTACGGATCTGGCGATGGAGGCGCGACGGCGAGACCTCACCGCAGCGAAAAAGAAGACCAGTGGCGTGGCGTTTGGCGTGATTCCGGCGAGGTGAAGTTGCGGATCCGGTTCGGCGCAAGGAGGCGAATCGAATCTGGTTCCACCGCGGCGAAGGGCGCCCCATACGCGGAATCCGCGAAAACCCTCGGCGGCGCTCGCGACAACCTCCGCGAGTCCTAGCGGCGAGGCAGCGGTGATTCTAGCGACGGTGAGCGGGAAAACAAGCGGCGCGATGGATTCAACCTCGGGCGGGTCTGCGGCTTAAATAGCCCTCGACGGCCGTGGTGTCGAGGCGGAGTCCGTCCCGCACGCGGCGCGATCCGAGTCCGTCTGGCGACGAGCCCGAGAAGACGAGTCTCGACCGTCCCGCGTCGTGAATCGGACGGACACTGCGGCGCATGACGTGGCGAAATCTGGACCCTCCACGCGACGATCCAGCGGTGAAGATCGCTAGGGTTTCTTCGCTAAGAATAATATCCACCTCCGATCAAGATCCGACGGATGCGGCGATTTAAATCTAGAAAAGCGGGCCAAGCGGACGCGCGGAAGCACTAGGCACATGAAATGGGCCTCTACGCAAGACAAAGACATGGGCTCGCCCGATCTTATTCACATTGATTTTAAAAGGGTTTTGATTTAAAATAATTACAGAAAATACTTTGATTTATTTTAGGCAAATAAATTATCAGGAAAAATCCAAGAAAAATCTCAAAAATACTTTGAGACATTCTAGGCTCAAATAAAATATTTTTGGCAAAAAATTATTTTAACTTTGCACAGATTTAAATAGATTTGAATAAAAGGGCAATAAACTTGATTTCAAATTAATTCAAATAAATCCAGAAAAATCCAATTAAATTCCAGAAAATCATAAATGTACATTTAAGCAATAAAATAATATTTAGCTATTTTTTGGGATGTTACATCAAGTGGAGAAGAAGAGGATTAAGGATCAGAAGTATCTCTTTATCGGTGACTATAGTAAAAGGGAAAAGTGAAAGTGTCAAGAATTGGTGGAGACCTAGTGGAAGTATCAGAAACTGGTGGAGACATACTAGAAGGTGTAACTGGCGGAGAAGGTGTATCTACAGACTGAACTAAAAAATAAGGCAAATCTAGTGAAGGAATGGGAGGTAGACACAAAAAAGAGGTGGAATCTATGGAAGAAGAAGAAGTAGGACGATTAGAAGGATGATAAAAGGTCACATCATGAGAGATGCGAATGCGACGAGTCGAAGGATCATAGCAACAATAACTCTACTACTAGAATATGGTAGTTGTAGTTCTTTCCCCAGCTTACAAACAGTACAGTGAAAACTAGACTCAACAGTGGTGTAATTAAAGAACCCTATTGAACTAAAGTAGTGAGGCGAGCTCCACAGAGATGATCAAGTCTATGATGCCACTTGCTAAAGGAGGAACCAACTGAAGAATGAGATGACGATATAGCAAATGACAATGAGCCCTTCAACATACTTGTGGAAGGTAGATGTGAGGAGTCCAAGACATAGAGACTAGGAGAGCCTCTACTACAATGGCTAGAACCAATCTGCCTTCTACTCTAACGATCTTGAATGAAACAAGAAGAATCATCAAATCCAACGAAATAATATATATCTTACGTTGAGAAGATTTGGAGAGCATGCAGACGCGGAGGTACATTTCTTTGCGAATAAGTCCTCCAGAAATTCCGAAATCGCAAACAGGTCCTTTAACCTTTTTTTCAAGAACGACCCCATGAATTTCAAAATCGCTAACAGGTCCTTCCACCGGTTATTTTTAAAAAAGGACCCCGTAGTTTTGCAAATTCGACCCGAACGCCGGTTCTTTCAACCCAGAAGATTCCAGAATCACGAACAGGTCCTTCCACCGATTATTTTGCAAAAAAAACCCGTAGTTCCGCAAATTCAACACAAGCGCCGGTTCTTTCGACCCGAAAGATTTGTAATTACGTTTAGGTCCGGTCATTTTATACAAAAACTCTTCCATAAATTCGACATGGACACCGGTTCGAACCAGATTTTCCCGCGCGGCGCGGCATCGCGCGCAGCCCTACCTAGTAGTTCATATTAGTAAGCTGACAAATAGATTGAGGATTCATAGATAACTGAGGAACAAAAGACACATCAGGAACTGAGAAGCAAGATGTAAAGAGAATGCCCTGATGGGTAATAAAGCAAGGTGTACTATCAGCACTGTGGACATATGCACCATCAGTCATGGGCCCGTAAGCAACAAGCTAAGGGATATCCGATGTAACATGGAAAGAGGCGCCCGAGTCCAAAACACAAGAATGAGCGGTACTAGAAGCAAATGGTGCAGTTGAAGTCAAGCAAACACTATTCCATAAGTCATAGTTGGTGTGGCAGTGGTGACTGTTCTAGTAAATGCTCTAGACGCCCCAGTAGGTGCTCCATGGCGACAATCAGATGGATGTCTAGCACGGTAATCAGCAAGCTGATCTAGATGTAACTTGAAGCAAGCATGCCCCAGTAGAAACAAACTATCGGGCAAGTGTCATGGTGCTAAATAGTATGAACGTTCTTGAGCAATGTGAAACGAAGAGCACCACTAGACTGAACATATCTCTTCTTAAATTATGGCCACATTTGCTTGGCTGAAGTATGGCACTCAAGACTCATCCTCAGAGAAACATCAACACTTAGAAGTAGGCTAGTCATGACACGATTCATCTTCTTTTTGCCAAGTCTTTATTGCCTCAGCGTCAACCTTCTTTGGATTAGGAGGATGGTCCATCAAATGAGAAGCCAAACCATAACCCCTCAAAGTTCACTGAGAATGTCCATTCTCGATAGTTTGGATCGTCAAGCTTGGTGTCAGAGAGCAAGAATGAGCTACCCCCAAACAATGAGTCAAACTTTGCCATCAACCTCAAACAGCAAGAGCAACCACTATGTCACCAGATCAACAATCAATATATAATATCAACCAGTATAACAACAACTAGCAAAGCAACTAGCAGACAGAGGAAAATAGACGATAGAGGAGATAGAGGAAACGGGATGATGTCGACGGCATCGAGCCAGCGAGATTGAAGCAGAGAAAGTCTTTGGTCGTGGGCAACAACAAGGCGACAACGAAGCAGAGGGAGACTCAAGCCGCGAATGAGCAACCTGGAAACAAAGGAAGCCTCCGTCCATGGGTGACGATGAAGGTGGCGTGGATCCGGCTATGGGGAGGTGTGATGGCTTGGATCCGGCTCAAGGAGACAATGATGGGGATGCAGCGGTGCGAATCTGGACGTGGGAAGGAGTGGTGGCACGGATCCGGCTCGAGAGGACGATTATGGAGGCGCGAAGGTGAAGATCCGGCCGTGAGTGATGATGGAGGCCTAAATCCGACTGCGGTGAGGACTAGCAGGGTTGATCTGGCTCGAGGCTGGTATCAGAGTCCGCGACTGAATCTAACGGCAGCTATGAGCTTAGTGACAAGAAGAAGTGGAAAATCCTAACCCTAACTTTGCTTTGATACCATGTTAAAGAAGAGATGTTTTTGCTATTCATGACTATATTGATTATTTAGTGTGTGTGTGTACACATGTGGAAGCGCTATTCTGCACTCAAGTGTAGAATAGTTATTCTACATGTCGGTCGAACGAGTTCGTCCTAACCTTCTTACGCACACCTACTGATGAGGACATCACTTCCTTCGATACACACAATACTCCTCTACAAGATGCTAGGCAAGGACCTCTAACGAGGGCATGTGCACAACAATTGAAGTATCAGGTGAGCTCGTTTCTAGGAGTTCATAATTTTTCTATTGAGGATGGATTGCTACCTAAGTCATGTGATGTTATTATACTCAGGAACCAAGGTGAGGGGAGTAGCACTCTACCACAATAAGTCTAGGCCGACCCTACTTCAATTCTAGTTCAATTTGTAGTCAGTCTGACAGCTCTGATTTAAAATAATCATAACTTTCGCATACTGAGTCCGTTGGAGGTGTTTGAGTACTTAATTGAAAGCTTAGATGAGACCTTTCCTATGGATCTGGCCCCACCATCAGATTCACTGTCTACATATCACAATTGTTAAAAAGAGGTGTTGCATCACTTGTTAGGTCAACTTGGGCCTTGTATTGGTGTTCGGATCCAAGCTCAGGTTGTGTGCACCCCACCCCCTATTTGTGCACAACCCTAGGACAGCTCCTCCTTCATCACCTCCTTATAACCCTTGTGGCCGTCACTTTTAGTCCTTAGTCTTGTTTAGATTGTTTTTTTGTTCAGAAAACATCACTTGTGTATTTGTGTCGACTAGACCAACTACGACGACTTCAGGCCTCTCATTATTCAATAAAATTTCATCTTCCATCCTCCAATTGAGATTGCGGTTATTTCTTTCTTGCTTGGTTCTTGATTGCTTGCAGGAAAGGTCAACTGTGTTGGGCACAGTTGATAACGACAAAGGGTGTGGTGTAGTGATTGCAGGACAGACTTGATCATCTCAGTCAAGTAGCCTCGTCGTCAACATCACATCGATCAATCGTAGTTATCCCTCTCATAAGAAGATCGGTCTAAATCTTTTCATCATCTACTTCGTGTGTTGACTAAACCTATCAATTATGTGGCTAATTAACTAATAAATACGGTTTCTTGTTTGCACTATAATCTTTTTTCTTTGATTTAGCCATAACTTTTTAGAGAAAAGTCAATATAACACCCTAAACTTTTCTCAAAAGTTCATCCAACATTTTAAACTTTGAAACCGATTATCTAGTACCTCGCATCCTAAACTTTGAAACCGGTTATCTAGCACCCTGAACTTTCCAATCACATTCATTTAACACCTTAAATGAACGTGATTGGAAAGTTCAGGGTGCTAGATAACCAATTTCAAAGTTTGGGGTGTCAGACGGACTTTTGAGCAAAGTTCAAAGTGTTATATGGACTTTCCCCCTACAAAACCAGCTTAGAGTGTTAAACGAATGGGATTGGAAGTTTGGAGTGCTAGATAACTGATTTTAATGTTTAGGGTGTTGGACGGACTTTTGACCAAAGTTTAGGGTGTTATATGGACTTTTCCTATAATTATTGGTAGCTTCGATTCACGAACAGTTTTCACTAGTAACTTACTGACGACTTGACTAATATAATGATATAAGTCTTGCCAATAAATGCCACACGAATTAGATTTTACTGCCAATTGAACATCAATTTACTGAATGTGTTATTAGATTTTACTGTTGCACAAGCTCCACAGGCTGCTGAACCCTTGGAATATCACCAGAGAACAAGTTGATGGCATGACAGTAAAATCTAACAACATATCTAGTAAATTGGATTGCATTTGACAGTAACTTTGGTTCGTTTTGTATTGCCGCTATGACACGGCCATAATGCACTAAGAAGAGGTTCGGTGGTAAATTCTCAAGATGTGAACAGTAATTTGCAGTACATTTGGCAGTAAAATCTATCACAAGGTCACTATCTTGTTTGTTGCAATGCAGACGAGCTTGATGCCATCTTTGAGGATGATGTGCTGAGGTATTGGGATGAGATGGAATTACCTAAGAACAAGATAGAAGAAAGCGAGAAGTTGTTGCCGCTGTTGTTTTACAGTGAGAAGGGAGCGACCTCCAAGATCATGGGAGCAAACCATATTAGATCAGAGAGGAGGACCACTTGGAAGTTGGGAGCAAGTTAAGAACAACAAGATACATATATAATTGTTGTATGAGATACTACCAAAAGTTTCATCAGTACTCACAAGCTAGTACGTCTAGGCACCAGCTAGTCATTTCCTACCAGGGTTAGCAATATCGATTTAGGGATGAAAATTAGAGATAGGCCGGTAGCGGTTTTTGTCGATTATAGAGGAAAACGGTTTGCAAAGTCAAACTGAGGCAAAAAATCCTAAAAATCGAGCGGTATGGTCGATAATCGGCTAGTTTCTGTTGATTATCAAATGATTTTCAGGGAAAATTGGCAACCGAATTGAAAATGCAAAAAAAGGAAAAATGGGAAAAATTGCTGAAAATGGTGGAAAATTAGTAAAAAGTGATAAAGGCCCAAAAAATCAGGAAAATGTTAGAAATGCATAAAATAATATGATAAAATATGATAAAATTCTAGCATGACATTTCCTACATTTTAAGACAACGTCAAGTTGTAAACTACACATTTCGCAATAATAGCATAGCTATGGAAAAATATGAAAAAATATGGGAAATTTTGGCATGACCTTTGCTATATTTTAGACAATATGAAGTTGTGAAGAGGGCATTTAGCAATAATATCTCAATAAATAACATTCATTTCAACATCATTCGCGAATCAATCCAACAAGTCCATATTTCAATAATATTCATTTCAATAGCATGGCATATGACATTTGAATTCAATATTTCTCACCCAAAATAAATGTTCGCACTTGGCATAGCTTTGTCGTCCTTCCATTGTCACTTATATGCCATGTTGGACCTATATGAACGCTATGTTATTAAAAAATCAAGTTGCAATGAAATGAAACATATAAATGAAACATTATCTTTGGGGCTACGGGTAGTATTTTGGCTATACACTTGGTTGGCCATGTTTTACTCCTCTGTGGACAACATCAGCAATCCTTGTGTATCTTGCAACTCTACATTGTATTCGTACCAGCTTTGCCCCATCCATGGTCTAGTTGTTTGCCACTGTTGGTACAACATGACATAAAATTCAGGGTCTTTGAAAGGACAGGGGATGTCGCCTAGAGGGGGGTGAATAGGCGAATTAAAATATTTAAAACTAAATGCAGCGGAATAAAAAAATTTGCAGCTAAATAAAATCTCCCGAGGGTCTAAGTCCGGAGTGTCCGGGATTTTTATCCGGATACTCCGAAATGCCGGATCTGTCCGGTCAGAGTCCGGATACTTGGATTGGATCCAGGGACTCGGCCGAGTGTCGGGACTTATCTCCGGATACTCCGAAATGTCCGGACTATCCGGGTTCAGAAGTCCGGATACTCCGGATTTAAGACCTCGAAATAAGATTTTAAATCCCTGCAATTTTTCAACAATCTACTTGAATACAAAAGTTTAAATGCTATCAGGTACTTGGGGATGATGTAGATCTAGAGCCAAACACAACAGGAGAGTAGATCGGGCAATTTCAAGATTCAAAAATAAATACTAAAGCAAGAGTAAGAAGCAAACTTGGAGACGATGATTTTTCACCCGAAGTTCGGATCCTTGAGGGGATCCTACGTCTCCGTTGAGGCGGCTCGGTCACACTTGAGCTGGGGTCTCTTTCAACCCTCTTCCTCCCGGTGTTGCACAAATGCACTCGCCAGTCTTCTCTCCTTTGATTCCTTCCCTTACGGAGGCGGAACCTGTCGGGACCCGGATTTGCAAATCCGAAACCCTCTGTGTATATTGTACTAGTCCAGGATCATGTTAGTGCACACAGTGGAAACATAGATGAAATATCATTCCATACAACGAATTAACTAAGAAGAAGCAATTTAATATTAAATAAATCAAACGACCTTATGATCAATGTTTACACCATTACGCATTAAGTGTTTAAGAAACAAATACTATTGCAGCGGAAAAGATAACTTGAGCCATTCGACATGCCACAGGCAATCGTCTGGGAAACGCCTTCCTAATCCACGTAGTCTTCATAGAATTCCTCCTCATGATATTCATTATCTCCTTGAAAGAATCGATCAACAAGGGCATAAAGCCGTGAGTACAAAGGTACTCAGCAAGCCGTAGGGAATTGATGCAATATATTCATGCACGGCTTGACAAGGATGGCTATATAGTTCTTTTGCAGAAAGCAATACTTGAATTGAAATACAATAAATAGATTGAAAGCATATTTAAGAAAGCCTACATAAATGATTGATAGATCAATGATAGAAAACAAAACAACAGTGAACTCCCCGTTCACATCCCAACAATTCCACATTTTATGAAACACTCTATACCCCGTGTGAAATTCCCGGGCTTTGTCCATGACCGCGGACACGGCTATTCGAATAGTTTTACACTCTGCAGAGGTTGTACAACTTTATCCACAAGACATGAACATCTCTTTGTGCAAATGTTACTAACACACTTCCTTTGGTGTGTCGCAGAGATATCATGACAAAGCCTTTACAATGCACTGTCTAAGCTCGGTACTGCCCGCTAAGGTTTCGCCCATTAGGGCCCCCTCTTGCGCCTTGCGAATTTACCCGTCCATCCCGGAACCCACACCACCAACTGGCAGTACTCAAGGCTAGACATTGCAAATTAATCAGCTAGGTCTGTCCCATTCGGACATGCGGTAGTGCAGTTAGGCCAGTTCAATGGCGCACAAGATTAAGTCCTTAACTTGTCTCGTGCAAGACATCCACATCCCAATGTGCTAGAAAGCACCCCTTTATCGCACGATCACTTGCGAGGGAAAACAATTCGTTCAACCAAGACCAATGGCAAACCCCGCCATGGTACAACAAATTTTACAATAGTGGCTAACGGCCACGATTCAATATCTCATTAAGTCAAGATTAACATTATTCAACATGGGACATGAATCCCAACATATATATAAGCATGTCTAAGCATAACTACGATAACCCAGGGTTGGTGTAATAATTATGTCCAACTAATAATGTCCCAACCTAGGTCTAACAATGGATACATGGCATACAACTAATCAAGGTGGCATGATGTCAACTAGGTATACATCTACTCCCATTAAATAAGCATTGATACACAAAATAGCATGCAATTGTAATAAAGTAAATTACTTTTACAAACATAGGATCAATATGATCAAAGGATTACGACTTGCCTTGTTGATCCAGTCTTTGAGTCTTGGTCTTCAAAGTCTTCGTTTGCTCCCTCTGAATTAGCGTCTACCGGAAAAGAAGCAACGAAACCAAATAAATACAAAACAGAGACTCAAACAAGCTCAAAACTGAAAATAAATGGCTCTGGAAGATAGATCTTGATTTTAGAAAAATTTAGAAACTTGAATCGCCTCAATTGGAGTTCGTATGAGCGAGAACAGGCCTCCGAAAAATTAAATTCAGAGAAAATACAGAAAATCGAGAAAATCGGAATTTTCGGATTTATTTTATCGGAAAAGGATTTATTGCGCAATCGCCGACGTCATCGGGTTCACGGTGGACTCGGTCCCGGCGCGGCTCGGTTCACCGTGCACCGCGCGACGGCCGACGCGTCATCGACGCGAAGCGACTTCGGCCGACGCAGCGGCCGACGCAGCGGCCACGCGTCGCGCATCCGCAACTTCGCCCGTCGGACGGCGAAGCGATCTTTGCGGCGGGGTGACGCGGCGCGATCGTGGCGTCCGTCGAAGATCGGACGGCGAGCGCGATCGGCCGGAGGTCGACGGCGAGGCGGTGGCGCGAGCTTCACGAGGCGAGAAGAAGACCGCAAGCGGCGGAGGAGGGCGGTTCGGCGAAGACAAAGCGGACGGCAGAGGCGACGCGGCGGTCTCGGCGAGCAAACGGCGGCGGCGAAGACGCACCGGAGTGGCGGCGGCGGAAAAGGCTTCGACGGCAACGGCGGAGCGGGCGGCGAAGCTCGCGCGGCGCAACGGCGGCGTCTCGGGCAGCGAGAGCGGGGCAAAAGAAGCAGCGGCGCGAGGATCCTCAGGAGGCGCGCGGCACGACTTTTATAGCCCTCGGAAGGCGTGCCCGACCCGGAGACCGAGAGCGGCGCGCGGCGGCGACAGGACTCGGCGGCGGCGCTAGGGTTTCGCGGCGCGACGTGGCGCATCTCAACCGTCCACGCGTCGTCCATCCGACGGCGGTGGCCTTGCGGCCGGGCCGCGCCGCGAGGGAAAATGAGCAGCGAAACGGGCGAGGCAAAGCGCGGGCCGAGGCGAGGCGGAAGAAGAATTGGGCGGAAAGATTCGGCCCAGAAGGGTTTTTAGAAATAAAAATCATTTTTCGATTAAGTAAAATCCAGAAATCCGAATAAATGCAAATAAATTCAAATAAATATCAAATAAATTCAGAAAAATCCCCAAAAATACAGAAAAATTCCTTGGAGCACAATGAACCCAACTAAAACTGAAAATCTTTAGTTTGATGAATAGTTTAGTCAAATTAAATCCTTTCATTAATAGGAAAATTCAAATTAAGCTCAAATTAATTCAAGAAAATGCAAATGGCTTATTTTTGAATTCAAATATTCCAAAACTCAAATTTTGGGATGTTACAGAACCGGCCTTCACAAACTTCCCACGGCCAACCACACAAAGCTCCGGTGGCTCGTAGGCGACCTCCTAGCCGTCTAGTAGTCCTCAACCTCCAAGAGTAACAAATGCTCACGAAGAACAAGCTTGAAGATGAAATCAAGTGCTCAACAACTCAAAACTCACTCAACCTAGCACCTCACTTCTCAAACTTTTCCCAACCCTTCTCACCAAGGGGATCACTTAGATCTAAGGGTAAAGAGGTGTTTTGGGGGGCTCAAGAACAGGGTATAGCACCTCTAATCAGTGGGATCACCGCCTCTTTGAAGTGGGGAAGAAGGGGGCTTTAAATAGATGTCCCAAAAAAACTAGCCGTTGGAAACAGCTGTGCACAACCCGGAGACTCCGGAAAAAAACCCCAGATACTCTGGATTATCTGAGAACAGCCACCGAGGGTGTCAACCCGGAGTGTCCGGATTGAATATCCGGATACTCCGGATTGCTTCTGGCAGCCCACGAAAACGAGCATAACTTTTGACTCGGACTCGATTTGAGAGATCTTGGACTCTACCGAAAGCTAAGAACGAGGGCTACACAACCAACAAGGTCTCACTACCCAAAACTCAAAGGATAAACACAGATATCACAAAAATCCAAGGAGACCTACAACCCTCACTTTTGGCACCACCAACATCACTCTCTTTCTAAGATTCACAAGGATGGATCACTTGAGCACTTGACACATCTAAAAGTCATTCGACATCGCATCCCTCTTAATAGTACGGCAATCCTTAGACTCAAATTAAATCAAAGATAATATAAGTCTAGAAATAGTCACTTGCCGTCTTCTTTCTTAATGTCGATGCATGAAGACTTTCACCATATAATTGATGACATCTTCACCTTGTCCAACTCGACTCGATTCACCTCATGAGACTCTCGTCCATCAACCTTGACTTGATCATCCTCTCTGACGATCTCCACGCCAAGTCGATCTTGACTTAGTCCTCAACTCTTGGTGACACCACCGTCTTGTTGACCTCGGCTTAACGATCATCCTCCAAGATATCTTGGTCATCATACACATACGGGACCTAATTCTTTCCAAATTACTCATGAAAGACATTAGTCCCAAAAGCTCAATAGATATGAATAAATTGATATTTGTGAACAGTTGATTTCAACAAGTGTTTCATATAAGGAAGCACAACATAAATGGAAACACTTGACATAAGAAATGTTCTCTACTAAGTACATCATGATGAATATGTAATTGATCTATATGCACTAGAGAGATATATAATTGCCAATATGATGAATCAATTAAATCATGGCAAAGATCACAGTCTTTACTTAAATGAAGCACATGATAGAATATACACGAATTGTACATGTGCAAATAATATTTGGAATAAGAGTAAATATGTGATCCAACACTAGATTAAACTTCACTAAGAGAATTGCATGAGAAGATATACAACTAAAACATGCATGCACCAAGTCAATCTATAGCAATATGAAGTTTAACTCTAGTTAATACATGCATACTAAAAACAAAGTACATAATGAACTCAAATGAATATATATGCACAAATAAATATGACATGAACCAATGTGCATATATATAATCAACATGCTACTTGGAGTTCACTATGCATTTACACAAAAGGAATGCAATAACAAATATAGAAGAGATACCAAAATTACATACCTTATCTTTGCTTAACCATCCCACTTGATTTTCCTCTAAAAGATGAGACTGATACTTAACTAGGCAATAACCAATTTGAGTGTGCCGATCTAGGTAAAAAAATCGAACAATATCGGTCAAATCAATCGGTTTTCGTTATTTTCCACCGCTTTTGACCGTCGAATTCAAAAAATTTAACTTTATAATTTGTTCAATTTCTACCGATTTTCGATATCAACAGGGTGACTATTTTCTAACTCGGTTCACCGATGTAAACCCTGCCTCCGATGACACCGGCGACTCCACACCTAAAAGCAAACACAAGCCCTAGCTAGCTGGATAAGAGGAGCATGCATGCGTGTACTACATATACGTGTTTTGTAATTATGCATCAGCTAAAAGTCTGCATTCGTTTAGAAGTGTAATCAGTTGTGAGATCAATCGCGTGCATGTGCAATTTATGGTCACCTCTTTAGATTTTACCGTCACATTATGGTCGTGTGATAGCGGTAATACGAAGTAGAAAAAATTATGGCCAAATGCACTTCAATTTACCAGACGTGTTGTTAGATTTTTAATGTCATGCTGGCAACTCATTCTCCGGTAATATTCCAAGGGGTTTTAGCAGCCTGTGGAGCTTGTGAATCAATAAAATCTAACAATAAATTCAGCAAATTGGTGTTCATTTGACAGTAAAATCCTATTTATGTGGCAGTTATTAGCGAGACTTATAACATTTTGTTTCTCTCATTGTCAGTAAGCTACAGGTGAAAATCGTTTATGAATCGGAGCTGTCAATAAAAAGTTATGGTTAAATCAATGAAATAAAGATTCTAGTACAAACAAGGACTAGATTTACTAGTTAGTTGGCTACGTAAGTGATAGGCTTAGCCAACACACAAAGTTGATGTACGTAGGACGGTTTGAACGCGCACGTATAGAATAACTATTTTATACTTGGTGCGGAATAGCACTTTCGTATGTGTATATATATATATGAAAAATACATTCTACTCCTGAGAGTAGTTAATCCCACCTTTGATATACTACCTAAACGAACTTGAAATACTCCTTTATCACTTTGGATACACTCATATACTAATTATAAGATACTCCAATATGAACCACATGAAAAAATGACGAAGGAGTCCATAGTTTTAGCGTATTTTGTAAATACCTTTATATACGCACATGAAAAGGAGTAAATTTAAAAAAATATATAATACCTCGAAAAAATGTACATACCAAATAGATAGTCTTATATACTCGTATATTATATGTACATACTGTTGGAAAATTAGCATGGCATAACATTAATTTAATTCCAAAGATACGCAATAAGAACATGAAGATAAATATTGCGTCTACAACATGGTTACTAGCAGCCAGCAAATTGACAAAACATGCTAGTAAAGAAAACATACCTACAGATGCTAGATAGCCCAAAAGATACATAGATGTAAACAAAACTATCATAGCAGTATGCATTCTCAATAGATCTAATCACAAAAGGGATCACTTGGACCAAGAACAACTTAGTCCAGAGCACTCACTGAGGGCTTGATGAAGAACATGAAGCAGTGCAGAAGCGATTCGATACAATGATGAAAACGAGCAGTCGCGCGGTGAAGCGCTTCCCAGAAACCTGATCGCCGGTCTCCCGTGCAGGGCGTCAAATGGCCGGCGTCGGATCGGAGACATTGCTCTCCCTCACGCCCGTTGCACGACGGACGAAGGGATGGAATGGCTCCGAAGGCTGCAAGCACCGAGGAAGCAGAGATCGCCTAAGAGAACGAGATGAATTTATGTCGCATATCTTCTCACGAACAGGGACGCCTCCCTTAAGAAACTGCGAACCGAAAACTACCTCGCGAAAAAACAGCCGAACTGCCACGATTTTAGGAACCGCCCCCTAGAATCTCGCAATGTGGGCGAACGGACTAACCGCACAAAACGCGTCGTCTCCTAAGTCCGCGATGCCGCGTCGTGATCGAGGTGTAAGGTGATGTGGCATAGCCGGTACACGTGGCAAAAAGGTTAAGTACACTTAGCACGTCTCAGTCACGATCGCGCATCGTCACGCGCACGTGCGTACGTGTGTGTACATAGCATAGCAAGGCCAACCATGTGTACCTCTAGCCTTGCCACCAACTCATACTGGAGTCCATGCATGAACTCCCCTTATAAGTTGGTTGCACTCTACCTACCTAAGCAATATGGTACTAAAGACCATACACTCAACTCAACACCCCTTTGACTTCTTCCATTGAATTAATTCAGCATTAATTCCAACAATCCCCACCAAGAAGTCAAAGTCTGCAAGAAAAACTTCCCAACACTTTTAATATACCGGTTTTACAGTGTACACCTGTCCCAGGTTGAGCTACACCTAGCACAACAAGATCCACTTACTTACAACTATGCAATAGCCGAAGCCTTGAATTGCCAGTCTTGTGCAAGCAAGGTTCACTTGAAGGCATCACCAATACTAGGCCGCCTAGAGCCATGCATACGGTTTGGAGCATTGCGGTCATGCTCCCGTGCCCTTTCATGAGCTTATTAGAGATTACCCAAATCTCATAGACTGCGACCTCACAATCTAGCTCACATGGTGTGTTCTTTCGAGTGTACTCTGCAGGATCGTACCTCGCCATAAAAATAGGACTCAGAACACATTAAGACGTAAAAGTCATCCTCTCATGCAGTACTTGAGAGTACGCATCTCCTAACAGGAAAAAAGTAAGTACGAATGTACTCTCCAGTTACCCTGATAGTTTGTTTTTCTCCTCACCTACTTCACGGGATCTTCGTTCATATAGGCTGGGTTTCCACTGTGGAGCAACTCAGGTGGGTCTCAAACCAATTTCCCTCAATGCTCCATCTATCACTGCACATGATAGTCCCTTCGTAAAAGGGTCCGCCAGGTTTTTAGATGTATTAATATAATCTAGAGCGATCACTCCAGTATTTCTCAAATTCCTGACGGATTTGATTCACCGTTTCACATGTCTTGAGGACTTCAAATTATCTTTTGCACTCTTAACCTTAGTGATCACAATACAAAAAGAATAGCCGGTATTGGTTTTTCAACCATCAGCAAGTCCAAGAAGAGCTCACGTAGCCACTCTACCTCAACAGTGGCTATGTCAAGTGCTACAAGCTCAGCCTCCATAGTTGACCTCGTCAATATGGTCTGTTTGCAAGACCTCCATGAAACTGCAGCACCGCCCAAAGTGAATACATATCCACTAGTGGCTTTGATCTTATCAGCATCTGAGATGCAGTTGGAATCACTATAACTTTCCAGTATCGTAGGATACCCATTGTAGTGAAGTCCATAAGCATCGGTACCTCTCAAGTATCTCATGACACGATCTAGTGTAGTCCAGTGATCATTTCCCGGGTTTGAAGTAAACCGGCTCAATTTGCTTACAGCAAATGAAATATCAGGCCTAGTTGCACTAGCCAGATATATGAGAGAACCAATTATTTGAGAGTATCTCAATTGATCTATCCCTTGTCCTCTGTTCTTTCGAAGTTTTAGACTCGGGTCATATGGTGTTGGAGATATTTTGCAATCTGAGTACCCATAACGACTCAGAATTTTCTCCACATAATGAGACTGCTTTAAAGTAATCTCATTCTCACCCTTAATAAACTTGATGTTAAGAATAACATCAGCCTCTCCCAGATCCTTTATATCAAAACTTTGAAACAAGAATGATTTAACATCATTTATCACATTGATACTAGTCCCAAAGATTAGTATGTCATCGACATACAAACACATGATCACCCCTTTACCCCCACCAAACCTATAATACACACGCGGTGCACGTTTTTTGCGAAGGAGCGTCTGGCAAAACCCGAAAATACAAAATGGTCCATTCTTTACGGAGAGGCCCCCGAAACTTCTAGATTTTTCTCGAAAAGGCCCCCGAAATTTCCTGAAATTGCAGATTAGCCTATTTATTGTTTGGAAAGGACCTCAAAACTCCTGTTATTTTTCGAGAAGGGGCACGAAATATCCTAAAATTACATATTAGTCTTTTTTTTTGCTTGAAGGCCCACAAAGCTACTTTAGCGTCCCCGGAAATTCCTTTTTTCCCAAAAAAATAAAAATAAAACTAAAATTACATCATTGTTCGTTTTTCCCCCCGAAAATTCCGTAAGGTTACCAAATAGCCTAAGTTTCCTCCTGAGCTTCCGAAAATTATTTTTAGCGTATCATTTTGTTCTTTTGTTTGTTTTTGGCATCCTATTTTTTACGGAGGGCCACTCAAATGTTAGCGTAGCCACCCGAGCTTCCGAAAATTATTTTTAGCGCATCATTTTGTATGGAGAGGAACTCCAATTTTTACATAGCCCCCTTCGGAACTTCCAGAATTAATTTTTAATGCATCGTTTTTTACGGAAATTTTCCCAAAACTTTCTAAAATTACATATTTATCCATTTTCCCCTTTTAGGCTCCCAAAAGTCAAGCGATTTTTACCGCTTTGCTTGCAGCGGCCGGCGCGGCGTGCGCCGCGCCCACGTGTCTAGTACTTTTTACATTTTTTCATGCCCAATCTGATCCATTCTAAATATTTCAAAAACTACTACAAATCTTAAAATACCTACCTAACTATTGCTACTCTATATAGCTAAAGCAAAAATTGATAGAAGCAAAAAAATATACATGCGACGTTACCGATGACTTCTTCCTCCTCCTTCCCTTCCCTTTCTCCACCTCCTTCTCCACCTCTTCTTCCTCTGCCTTCTCTTCCTCCTCCTTCCCCTCTTTCTCCCTTTTTCTTTTCCTTCTCCTCCTCCTCCTCTCTTTCTTTCGGACGGTAGATGTGAGCAAAAATGCAGCTGTTATGGCTGATAGCGCGTGCTTAGCTAGTTGTTAGTCTCTTTGTCGCCATTTCAAATGGCGACACATCTTTGTAGCCATCGGCGATAGGTCTCTGTTGCCGTTTGGAATGGTGACAGGTCTCTATCGCTGTTTGAAATGGCGACAGAAGTATTACCACCATTCTAAATGGCGTCAGTACGGTAGTTCTATAAAAATTTTAACGATATATTATTTTTGTAATTTTTTAGAAAATATATTATTAAAAAAATTCTCATTTCGCCGAGGTTAGACTTGTAACGCAAGAGATATGCGATGTGCGACCGAAGAGCTTGGTTTGGAGGGCAGCTGGCACAATCTGGGAGCTCAGACCTGGGCCAGCAGGACTAGCGCTTCTAAGACAACGTGCGCCAACGTGAGGTTGGTTCCAAGTCAAAGATCGTGGCCGTTGCTGAGCTCGGACCTGACCCTGGAACACAGAAATGAGAATTTTCCTAGCCTATTTTAGTTTGTTGTTTGCAAATCTAGTCCTCTCTCGAGTCGAATTGTAAATCTAGCCCTCTCCCTTATTGTAGAAGACGCAGTATGTGACATCTGGTACCTACCGTGCCTGGGCAGTGCCAGAGCCGGCAAGCGCAGCAACCGGCGGGCGAGCAACGACAGCCGCGGCCAACGAGCATGGGTGCAGCATGCTACTGCGGTAGGTAAGCGGAAGAGACCCTGCTGCGGCTGGTGAGCGCAGGAATGATCAAGAGGGGCTAGATTTGTAATTCCACCCTAGAAAAGGCTAAATTTACGAAAAGAAACCTAAAAAAGTGAGTAGTTCGTGAACACATAACAAAACAACCAGGGCCGTTGGGCCCAACACACAAAAGCAAGCCAACAACAATCTGGAATTTTTTGCTTAATCAGCTCCTTTCTCACTTTTTCTTTTTGCAAAAGTACCATGTACGACCTGGTTTGCAAAATTGCCTCCCTCTCCAACTACAAAGCCATGACAGGTATTGAATTGATCATTTTTCTAGCCTCCTTCCTCTTATTTTTCGCAAATTTGGCTCTTTTTCAAATGAAATTGCAAATCTAGCCTCCTCCCTCACCGCGAAAGGTGCGGCAGGTGATACCTATCCCCTGCCGCGTCCGGGTAGAGCGGAAACCGATGCTACCGTGCTAAGGAACGTGGCAACCAGCTCGAGCACAGGAGCAAGCGCTGTCGCGCCAGGGGAGCACAGGAGGGGCCGTCGCAGCCACGGTCGGTGAGCACGGGAGGCACTTTCGCTGTAGAAGAGCACAAAAAGTGCCTTCCGTGGTAGGGAAGGGATTAGATTTGTAATCCAATTCGAAAATGAGTCATTTAAAAAAAAGAAACGGGCTAAAAAAATGAAGCTTTCATGTGTATACGTTACCTAGGGTAACTGAAAAGAGAGGAGAGTGCTCGCCGGGAGAGTTTCCGTGGCCGATGAGCACGATAGCACGTCGCGTCGGCGTTGTCCTGCCACCTGCCATTATGATCCGCAGGCATGCACCGGCCATTCTGATCTATGTGATTATTAAGTTCGCTTCAAGTGGTAGGTACGAGAGCTCTCGTCAGAGCTCTAAATGAAATAAGAATATTGCAGTATATCAATGTATTCATGTACTTGCATGCAGGCATTGAAAGTTAATTGCATCCTCGAGTGGAGAGTAACTGAATAGTACTACCTGATCTCCATCGTATTATTGCTGATAGTGGAGAGTAACTGTCGGCGTTTCGAGCACCGGCAAGTAAATTTGTAAGTCTAAGGGGTCGCGCGTTCCACTCCCTGAATGGTTAGACTCGGAAGTCCAAGATGCATACTGGTTCGGGCCGAAGGTCCCTACTCCAGTTCGTGTGGTGGTGTTGTATTACTCTTGGTACAGATGACTGCACAAAGTTTTACAAGCGAGAATGCCAATGGCTTAGCGAGATAGGTTTGATAGCGCTCTCTCTCTCTTTCGCCCCTTTGCCTCTGGGGTTCTGCCTCTTTTATACGAAAGGAAGGGGCAGGTTACATCGAATTGGGGAGGGCGAGATGACCTATACTAGGAGCTTCGGTCCTTCGTTCACTGATCGATCATCGCCCGTCGCCTGCGTCTTTGGGTCGGTAGCTTAGCTGGTCGAGCGGTTAGGTATTTTCGGAAATGGCGTACACGCCTCTGCGAACCTTTCGAGTGTTGGCGTTCTTGCGCTGGCGTGGGTGTTGCCTCGGGAGAGGTGCGTCTTCATCTTGTATGTGACGGTGATGGGGTGGGAGCATGACTTGGTCGATCATTAAACCTTCTTGGGAAGGAGCCACCGCCCTTGTATAGTCGCCGATTGACCCGTTCTCAGGTGCGTGGGTGTTGGTGGTAGAAGTTTTGACACGCGCGCCCTTGGCGGTTGTCTTGGCACGATCGAAGTCAAGGGATCCCGACCTGCTGCGGGGGTCGGGAGCTCTGCTTGGTCGGAGCCGATGGGTCTCGTCATTGCGGGGTCGGAGCCCCGCAGTCGGAGCGCTTCCTCGTCGGTCGGGAAGGGATGTCTCGCGTGGCTTTGTCGGTGCCGATCGGTAATGGGCTAGGAGCGGCTGTTGGGCTTGAGTGTGCTTGAGGCCGCCGGCTCGTCGCTTTGGGCGTTGGGTGCGGCTGTTATAAGTATTCGTCAAGTAGCCTCGAACCCCGAGTGATTTATTGATCGGTTGGGGTTGAGCTTGAAGAGAATAGTGGTGGATCGAGCGGTTGGCCCGACCGATTAGGTCAAGCGATTTACGCAAGGTGTACCCCAGCGGATCGGCGGTTGCCGGAAATGCGGGGTATTGAACCGCCGGGGCTTTGAATCACCTCGTTGCGCGCGCCGCGCACGGCTTGGCGTGCCTCGCCCGCTCGTCTTCCGGACTGCTTCGGGTTCTGGTGAAGGGCGCTTTGTTTAACGTCGTAGCTAGACCGTGCCTTTGTCGGCAAGGACGACCGCGATGCCTCTGCGCGAGGTTCGGGAGTCCGAGTGCTCGTTTAACGTCGTAGCTAGACCGTGCCTTGGTCGGCAGGGACGACCGCGATGCCTCTGCGTGAGGTTCGGGTGCCCGAGTGCTCGTTTAACGTCGTAGCTAGACCGTGCCTTAGTCGGCAGGGACGACCGACCGTGCCTTGGTCGGCAGGGACGACCGCGATGCCTCTTCGTGAGGTTCGGGTGTCCGAGTGCTCGTTTAACGTCGTAGCTAGATTCGTGCCTTAGTCGGCAGGGACGACCGCGATGCCTCTGCGCGAGGTTCGGGTGTCCGAGTGCTCGTTTAACGTCGTAGCTAGACCGTGCCTTGGTCGGCAGGGACGACCGCGATGCCTCTTCGGGAGGTTCGGGTGTCCGAGCGCTCGTTTAACGTCGTAGCTAGACCGTGCCTTGGTCGGCAGGGACGACCGCGATGCCTCTGCGCGAGGTTCGGGTGTCCGAGTGCTCGTTTAACGTCGTAGCTAGACCGTGCCTTGGTGGCAGGGACGACCGCGATGCCTCTTTGTGAGGTTCGGTTGTCCGAGCGCTCGTTTAACGTCGTAGCTAGACCGTGCTTTAGTCGGCAGGGACGACCGACCGTGCCTTGGTCGGCAGGGACGACCGCGATGCCTCTTCGTGAGGTTCGGGTGTCCGAGTGCTCGTTTAACGTCATAGCTAGACCGTGCCTTGGTCGTCAGGGACGACCGCGATGCCTCTGCGTGAGGTTCGGGTGCCCGAGTGCTCGTTTAACGTCGTAGCTAGACCGTGCCTTAGTCGACAGGGACGACCGACCGTGCCTTGGTCGGCAGGGACGACCGCGATGCCTCTTCGTGAGGTTCGAGTGTCCGAGTGCTCGTTTAACGTTGTAGCTAGACCGTGCCTTGGTCGGCAGGGACGACCGCGATGCCTCTTCGTGAGGTTCGGGTGTCCGAGCGCTCGTTTAATGTCGTAGCTAGACCGTGCCTTGGTCGGCAGAGACGACCGCAATGCCTCTGCGCGAGGTTCGGGTGTCCGAGTGCTCGTTTAATGTCGTAGCTAGACCGTGCCTTAGTCGGCAAGGACGACCGACCGTGCCTTGGTCGGCAGGGACGACCGCGATGCCTCTTCGGGAGGTTCGGGTGTCCGAGCGCTCGTTTAACGTCGTAGCTAGACCGTGCCTTGGTCGGCAGGGACGACCGCGATGCCTCTGCGCGAGGTTCGGGTGTCTGAGCGCTCGTTTAACGTCTTAGCTAGACCGTGCCTTGGTCGACAAGGACGACCGCGATGCCTCTTCGTGAGGTTCGGTGTCCGGCGCTCGCTTAACGTCGTAGCTAGACCGTGCCTTGGTCGGCAGGGACGGCCGGCCGTGCCTTGGTCGGCGAGGGCGACGCGATGCCTCTGCGTGAGGTTGGGACAACCGACCGTGCCTTGGTCGGCGGGGGCGACCGCGATGCCTTCGTGAGGTTCGGTGTCAGAGTGCTCGTTTAACGTCGTAGCTAGACCGTGCCTTAGTCGGCGGGGACGATCGGCCGTGCCTTGGTCGGCGAGGGCGACCGCGATGCCTCTTCGTGAGGTTCGGTGTCCGAGTGCTCGTTTAACGTCGTAGCTAGGCCGTGCCTTGGTCGGCGGGGGCGGCCGCGATGCCTCTTCGCGAGGTTGGTGTCCGAGTGCTCGTTTAACGTCGTAGCTAGACCGTGCCTTGGTCGGCGAGGGCGACCGCGATGCCTCTGCGTTAGGTTGGTGCCCGAGTGCTCGTTTAACGTCGTAGCTAGGCCGTGCCTTAGTCGGCAGGACGACCGAGCCGTGCCTTGGTCGGCGGGGGCGACCGCGATGCCTCTTCGTGAGGTTGGTGTCCGAGTGCTCGTTTAACGTCGTAGCTAGATTCGTGCCTTAGTCGGCGGGGGCGGCCGCGATGCCTCTGCGCGAGGTTGGTGTCCGTGTGCTCGTTTAACGTCGTAGCTAGACCGTGCCTTGGTCGGCGGGGGCGACCGCGATGCATCTTCGTGAGGTTCGGTGTCCGGCGCTCGTTTAACGTCGTAGCTAGACCGTGCCTTGGTGGCGAGGGCGACCGCGATGCCTCGCGCGAGGTTGGTGTCAGAGTGCTCGTTTAACGTCGTAGCTAGATCGTGCCTTGTTTGGCAGGGACGACCGCGATGCCTCTTTGTGAGGTTCGGTTGTCCGAGCGCTCGTTTAACGTCGTAGCTAGACCGTGCTTTAGTCGGCAGGGACGACCGCCGTGCCTTGGTCGGCGGGGGCGACGCGATGCCTCTTCGTGAGGTTGGTGTCGAGTGCTCGTTAACGTCGTAGCTAGACCGTGCCTTGGTCGGTAGGGACGACCGCGATGCCTCTGCGTGAGGTTCGGGTGCCCGAGTGCTCGTTTAACGTCGTAGCTAGACCGTGCCTTAGTCGGCAGGGACGACCGACCGTGCCTTGGTCGGCAGGGACGACCGCGATGCCTCTTCGTGAGGTTCGGGTGTCCGAGTGCTCGTTTAACGTTGTAGCTAGACCGTGCCTTGGTCGGCAGGGACGACCACGATGCCTCTTCGTGAGGTTCGGGTGTCCGAGCGCAAGTTTAATGTCGTAGCTAGACCGTGCCTTGGTCGGCAGGGACGACCGCAATGCCTCTGCGCGAGGTTCGGGTGTCCGAGTGCTCGTTTAACGTCGTAGCTAGACCGTGCCTTAGTCGGCAGGGACGACCGACCGTGCCTTGGTCGGCAGGGACGACCGCGATGCCTCTTCGGGAGGTTCGGGTGTCCGAGCGCTCGTTTAACGTCGTAGCTAGACCGTGCCTTGGTCGGCAGGGACGACCGCGATGCCTCTGCGCGAGGTTCGGGTGTCTGAGCGCTCGTTTAACGTCTTAGCTAGACCGTGCCTTGGTCGGCAAGGACGACCGCGATGCCTCTTCGTGAGGTTCGGGTGTCCGAGCGCTCGTTTAACGTCGTAGATAGACCGTGCCTTGGTCGGCAGGGACGACCGACCGTGCCTTGGTCGGCAGGGACGACCGCGATGCCTCTGCGTGAGGTTGGGACAACCGACCGTGCCTTGGTCGGCAGGGACGACCGCGATGCCTCTTCGTGAGGTTCAGGTGTCCGAGTGCTCGTTTAACGTCGTAGCTAGACCGTGCCTTAGTCGGCAGGGACGGCCGAGCGGTGCCTTAGTCGGCGGGGGCGACCGCGATGCCTCTTCGTGAGGTTCGGTGTCGAGTGCTCGTTTAACGTCGTAGCTAGACCGTGCCTTGGTCGGCGAGGGCGACCGCGATGCCTCTGCGCGAGGTTGGTGTCCGAGTGCTCGTTTAACGTCGTAGCTAGACCGTGCCTTGGTCGGCGGGGGCGACCGCGAAGCCTCTGCGCGAGGTTGGTGTCCGAGTGCTCGTTTAACGTCGTAGCTTGGCCGTGCCTTGGTGGCAGGGCGGCCGCGATGCCTCTGCGGGAGGTTGGTGCCCGAGTGCTCGTTTAACGTCGTAGCTAGACCGTGCCTTGGTCGGCAGGGACGACCGCGATGCCTCTGCGCGAGGTTCTGGTGTCCGAGTGCTCGTTTAACGTCGTAGCTAGACCGTGCCTTGGTCGGCAGGGACGACCGCGATGCCTCTGCGTGAGGTTCGGGTGCCCGAGTGCTCGTGTAACGTCGTAGCTAGACAGTGCCTTAGTCGGCAGGGACGACCGACCATGCCTCTGCGCGAGGTTCGGGTGTCCGAGTGCTCGTTTAACGTCGTAGCTGGACCGTGCCTTGGTCAGCAGGGACGACCGCGATGCCTCTTCATGAGGTTCGGGCGTCCGAGCGCTCGTTTAACGTCGTAGCTAGACCGTGACTTGGTCGGCAGGGACGACCGCGATGCCTCTGCGCGAGGTTCGGGTGTCCGAGTGCTCGTTTAACGTCGTAGCTAGACCGTGCCTTAGTCGGTAGGGACGACCGACCATGCCTTGGTCGGCAGGGACGACCGCGATGCCTCTGCGTGAGGTTGGGACGACCGACCGTGCCTTGGTCTGCAGGGACGATCGCGATGCCTCTTCGTGAGGTTCGGGTGTCCGAGTGCTCGTTTAACGTCGTAGCTAGACCATGCCTTAGTCGGCAGAGACGACCGACCGTGCCTTGGTCGGCAGGGACGACCGCGATGCCTCTTCATGAGGTTCGGGTGTCCGAGTGCCCGTTTAATGTCGTAGCTAGACCGTGCTTTGGTCGGCAGGGACGACCGCGATGCCTCTGCGCGAGGTTCGGGTGTCCGAGTGCTCGTTTAACATCGTAGCTAGACCGTGCCTTGGTCGGCAGGGACGATCGCGTTGCCTCTGCGTGAGGTTCGGGTGCCCGAGTGCTCGTTTAACATCGTAGCTAGACTGTGCCTTGGTCGGCAGGGACGACCGCGATGCTTCTGCGCGAGGTTCGGGTGTCCAAGTGCTCGTTTAACGTCGTAGCTAGACCGTGCCTTAGTCGGCAGGGACGATCGACCGTGCCTTGGTCGGCACGGACGACCGCGATGCCTCTTCGTGAGGTTCGGGTGTTCGAGTGCTCGTTTAACGTCGTAGCTAGACCGTGCCTTGGTCGGCAGGGACGACCGCGATGCCTCTGCGAGGTTGGTGTCGAGTGCTCGTTTAACGTCGTAGCTTGACCGTGCCTTGGTCGGCAGGGACGACCGCGATGCCTCTGCGTGAGGTTCGGGTGCCCGAGTGCTCGTTTAACGTCGTAGCTAGACCGTGCTTTGGTCGGCAGGGACGACCGCGATGCCTTTGCGCGAGGTTCGGTTGTCCGAGTGCTCGTTTAACGTCGTAGCTAGACCGTGCCTTGGTCGGCAGGGACGACCGCGATGCCTCTGCGTGAGGTTCGGGTGCCCGAGTGCTCGTTTAACGTCGTACCTAGAACGTGCCTTAGTCGGCAGGGACGACCGACCATGCCTTGGTCGGCAGGGACGACCGTGATGCCTCTTCGTGAGGTTCGGGTGTGCGAGTGCTCGTTTAACGTCGTAGCTAGACCGTGCCTTGGTCGGCGAGGGCGACCGCGAGGCCTCGCGCGAGGTTGGTGTCCGAGTGCTCGTTTAACGTCGTAGCTAGACCGTGCCTTGGTGGCGGGGGCGACCGCGATGCCTCTTCGTGAGGTTCGGTGTCCGAGTGCTCGTTTAACGTCGTAGCTAGACGCGGGCTCGTTTACGTCGTGGCGGGCGTGGGCTCGCTTTTCGTCATAGCGGGCGTGGGCTCGCTTTACGTCGTAGGCGGGCGTGAGCTCGCTTTTCGTCGTAGGCGGGCGTGGGGCATCCATCCCGAGTCCTCGTCGGCGAGGGTAGGCTGCGAGAGGAGTGGCATTGTCTATCCCACACGTATACCCCATCCGGTGTGGGACTGGAGGTGGCGGCGCGTTTACCCTCGTTGGTTTGAGCGCCGTGCTTGTGGAGCTTATAACGGGTAGTCCGAGTGGGTCTGGGAGGTCCCGCCTGGGGACCCTTTCGGCGGACGGTCCCGCAGTAGGGTGTCTGGCCTGGCGTGGGGCGACCCATAAAGACCTTTCTTTACTCAATCCGTATGGACCCTAGGTCGTCCAGTCGACCAGGGCACTGGTGGTATCGCTCATCGATGAGCTCTCGGGAGAGTGTGAAGTATGGTCTCGGACGCGGTAGAGGTGATTAGGTCGTCGGTAGGCCTAGCAGAGGGCCCACCGGGGCTCACCTCATACTTGCCCCTAACTCGAGTTTATTTGGGCGGCCTTATGCCCATCTGGTGGGGTTGGCCTTTTGAACCCGACTTTTATTTGGGCCCCGCACAAGCCACGAGTTTTGCGTTTGGGGCGCGCGCCCAAGAGCCTCTCGCGCGTGCCGAGCAACCGTCCGCCCTAAACGCGGACGCGTTACTCGAAGCGGCGTCTTTACGACTTGTCTGTCAAGATTAAATCTTTGGGTGGAATTGGGAGCGGGAGTTACAGCGGGCTTGACAGACGAGGCGAACGCGACGTTCGCTCGAGAGTGCGGTTCGGTTGGCGCTGCTTGGCCTCTATATATCGTTGATGGGGCGCTTTGAGTAGTTACGCTTGCTTGCTTTCTCGCCTCTGTCAGAAGACAAAAAGGAACAACAAAGAGCTAAGGAAAAGAAAACCCGGCCTTCTCTTCTCCTCGCCTTTAGTCGCCTCTTTCGCAAGGATGTCGTGGCGGAGTGCTCTGCCCGAGCCGGCAAGGCTCGGCTTGGTGAAGAAGGGCTTCCTCCTGCGCAAGATCTCTCCGGTTGGAGGGTGCCGACGGGGCGGCTGCCCCCGGCACGGGGCGGCGAGGTCGTGGTGCTTGGAGCTTCCTCGGTGGTCAACACCATCTCGCACTATGATGGAATTGATCTCGCGGTGGTGGCGTGGCGTCGCCGGAATCGGACCGAGAGAGATCGGCGAGTTCGAGCTCTTGGTCGAGCCGCACGCTCGAGATTGCCCGACCATGCCTCGCCGCAGTCGCCCTCGAAGAAGAACAAAGCGATTAGATTTATCCTTCTTTTAATTGTAAAGACTATTATGCTTGTAAACAATCTTAAGTTTAACAAGTTCGGTATGCCTCTTGCCCCTTTTGTGTTTTTGGTGAGCGCTCGACCACCATAGCCCTAAGGACCGCAGGGTCACTTATCGTGGGTCGGGTTGCCGGGAGGGTTAAGAGGATAGGAATCTTGGTTACTCGGCGATTATGCGCACTTGTGAGGCGAGGAGTGTTCCCGGCCGAGCGGAGGATCGCTCCACTCGGGCACTTCCTTCTTCCACAAAGCGCTACTTAGCAACCGTGTAGCGTGGGCGAGGCCGTAACGCTTGGGTCGAGAGGGTTACCGCTTGGGATGGACCCTGCGGTCGGTCTGGTCACCGACCCGCACGAGCGCGTGAGTTAGCCGAGTTAGCGCAGAGGAGGAGTGTTCCCGACTGACTAAGAGGTCGCTCCACTCGGGCATTTCCTTCTTCCGCGAAGCGCTACTTAGCAACCGTAGCCGCTGGGGCGTAGGCCGTAACGCTCGGGTCGAGAGGGTTACCGCTCGGGAGAGACCCTGTAGTCAGCTGGGTCACCGACCCACATAAACGCTGACCAGGAGCAGCCTGAGCAGGGGCGCCAAGGGGTAGCCCCCGAGCGTCGCAGGGCGGCCAGGTGCTCGGAAGGGTAAGAATAAAGACCAAGCCAGGAAAGAAGAAAAGAGATTAGGGATAGAATCGCCTTAACTTTTCTATGTTCCAAGCGTTTGGCAGGATACGACCGTCGGCGTCCTTGAGTCGAAAGGTGCCAGGTCGGAGAACCTCCACGACGGTGAAGGGGCCTTCCCAGGGTGGCGATAGCTTGTGCTTGTCCTTGCTGGTTTGGACCCGACGCAGGACTAGGTCGCCGGTGCTGAAGGATCGCCCTCGAACCTGGCGGCTGTGATAGCGCCGCAGAGCTTGCTGATATCTGGCCGATCGCAGGATGGCCACGTCATGCGCCTCGTCGAGCTGGTCGATGGCGTCTTGTTGCGGCGAGCCCCGAGCCTCATCGAAGGCTTGTAGTCTTGAGCGCCATACTCTAGAGTGCTGTTGGCAAGGCGGCTTGCGGTAGCGAACACCATGAAGAACGGTGTAAACCCGGTCGCTCGGGTGGGCATGGTCCGCAGACTCCAGAGGACGGAGGGTAGCTCGGCCACCCACCGACCGGCGAAGTGCTTGAGCCGACTGAAGATTCGTGGCTTGAGTCCTTGAAGGATCATGCCGTTGGCACGTTCGACCTGGCCGTTGGTTCGTGGATGGGCCACGGCTGCCCAATCGACACGGATGTTGAAGTCGTCGCAGAACTTGAGGAACTCCTTCCCGTGAATCGCTGCGTTAGTTATCGGTGATGATGGAGTTTGGAACTCAATCAAAAGCGATGTCGCGGAAGAAGATGGCGGCAATGTGCCGGCGTGGCGCTCACGGCCGGCAGCCTCTATCCACTTGGTGAATTTATCCACCGCGACTAGAAGATGAGTAAAGCCCGGCGCTTTCTTGAAGGGCAGGCGGATCGAGTCCCCAAGCGCAAATGGCGGTAATGGGGATCGTCGTAAAACTTGAGTGGCGGATGTGTCTGCGCAGGGCAAAGCTCTTGGCACCCTTCGCAGTCGCCACGATCGCTCGGCGTCGGACACGGCGGTCGGCCAATAAAACCTTGCCGAAAGGCCTTTCCTCTGAGGATCGGGCGCGACATGGTGACCGCAGACCCGCCATGGATATCGGCGATGGTTGCTTCCCTTGGTCGGCCGGGCGCATTTGCGGGACCGGAGGGACTCCTCTTGTAAAGTGCGGGCGACCAAGGCGAAGGTTTTTGCCGCCGAAGCGGCGCCGGCCTCGGTCGGTCGGAGGAAGCGACCGTTCGTCAAGCGATCGGTGAAGGGCTTCCTCGGTCGGATTCGATTACTAACAGCGTGGTTTGACCCGGTCGAGTCTCGCCCGATCGTGCGGCGGTCGGGGTGACCGTCTTTGGGCGGTCGAGGTCGCTCGCCACCGAGCCCAGTTAGACGGAAGGCGCGCAGGAGGTCGTGAGCGAAGATCCCGGCGGGGATGGCCTCTGCTGGAGGCAAGATTGGCTAGGTGATCGGCTTCACCATTGTAGCGTCTGTAGCTATGGTGGAGCTCGAAACCCTTAAACCGTTCTTGAGCTGCGCGCTTCTTGGCGATCTGCGGTCATGCGGGCGTCCGGGGCTCTGCGGCCTTCATGACACAGTCGACAACAAGCTTGGAGTCCCGTGGGCGTAGAGTCGGTGAGCACCGAGGTCGGCGCGATCCGGAGACCGTTGGCGAGCCGTATTGGCGATGTTGGTGGCGCCGGAACTGGCAGGAAATCCGCTGGCGGATCCTGGCGAAAGCCCGTGGTCCGGGACCATTGGGGCTTGAGGCTGCGGCGGTGGCGCCGCCGTCCACAACACGTGAGTGGGCGGCCTCCTCCGCCGCCTTTCTCCGCGCCGAGGGTGGCGCGAACATCGTAAGCGTCGCCGAGGGTGGCGTCTCGGGCGCGTGAGGCACTGGGGCGGTTCGTGGTGTGGCGTCGTCTTGGCGGACCAGTGGCCACAGCGGCAGTGCGGGCCCGGTGACGAGAGATGGCGCCGGGCGGTAGGAGCCGGAGGCTGCATGTGTTGCACGGCCGACGCTCCACGACCCTCGGAGGTTACAGTGCGTGGCTTTGGCCTCCGGGTCAGCCGGCTCCGGGAGGCCTCGGCGACATCGCGGTGCGACCACGTTCTGGCTTGCATGGGGGAAGAACTGAGGGCCGTCGAATTCTTCCGCCCGCTTGTGGTATACATCGCCGCGCCATGCGCGTCGCCGGCACTGCCGGGTCCGGGCTCATCCTGCCTGAGTTAGCTGGAGTGGTCGAGCTCGACCTGCGCTTGTCCGGCTCTTGTTTGTCGGCCCGGAGTTCGGCGCGGCGAGCTTGAGCGCGTTAAGCCTTCCTTGGCTGGTGTTCCTCCTCCTGCGCCTCGGTCGCCGGATGGGGCCCCGTAACGCGGGGTTATGATTAATCGGCCGTGCCCGCCATGTTGCACTCGCGAGAGTCGCCCATGGCGGTACTCCGTGTCGGAGGGAGTCGTGGTGGAAGAGTCTTCCGGCTCGTGGATAGAGGCGGCATGTAGCGACCATCGCCACAAGTTGTGAGCTGCGAGAAGAGAGAAGCGCTATCAAACCCATCTCGCTAAGCCATTGGCATTCTCGCTTGTAAAACTTTGTGCGATCATCTGTACCAAGAGTAATACAACACCACCACACGACCGGAGTAGGGACCTTGGCCCGAACAAGTATACATCTTGGACTTCCGAGTCTAACCATTCGGGAGTGGAGCAGCGCGACCCTTAGACTTACAAATTTACTTGCGGTGCTCAAACGCGACGTGATGGCGAATAGTACTTTCTTCGATTCTAATATATATAATTCTAATTTTCAAATTTTATTTTTAAATATATATCATTCTACGATTTTAAGATAATTTTTAGCTGTTTTTTCTTTACATATCTTTATCATTTATTATTCTCAACATTATTTATTACTATGGATTAGAGTAACATACCATCCAGAGAGATAAGTGAACTAATGAAGAAGAATGATTTACTTATTTTTATATGTGCTTTGATTGAAGTGCAAAATCTTAAAATGTCGTATGTTCAGGAGCGACGAAAGTAGAGTATATATTATCATGCATGTGTTCCTTTCTGGAAAGTTACTACTAGCTTTATGTGATAGTTAGCCTTTTGGTTTTTTCCCGAGACGATAAAAGAAAATCCGAGGTTAGCTTTTGTTGCTTTAGTTTGATGCTTTCCGATCCAAATTCAAAGCCCAAATACTTAGCCACACACCGCACAGGCTTCTAACTAAAACCACCTTTATTTTAGTATCTAGGCCCGGTGTGCAAAATTCTGCAGTGAGTAGTGCTTCCAGGGAGCTAGCTGCTAGAACACAGACATGCGATGCAAATTATACAACCAAGGATAGAGTTCACGTGCAATTTGTATATGAACAGCAACTTAATTAGTTACTGACTTAAGCACCATTCTATCGAAGCTGCGAAAGGTTTTGATTGCCCAACAATATGTTGTTACAGTGTATTGCTACAGTATTTACGGTAGAAATCAATCCGCTAATTAATCAATAATTTAATCATATTTCTTAATTAATCACTTAATTAAATCGCTAATTAATCTCCTATCCTTCTGCGGAGGACAAGAACAGAAGGAGACTCTCAATGGTTTCCGCGGCGGCCAAGCGCGGAAGGTGATGTCGATTCCTTCCGCGCAAACCAAGCTCGGAACCTACCTACCGAGGAAGCTGCCGAGCTCCTCCGGTGCGGCAGGCGGCACAAAGGGGCTAGTTTTGCAAATTCGAACGAAATGAGACTAAATTTATCAAAAATGAATTTTAAGGGGTTAGAAAAACAACAGAGGATACATGTCTACTGTGGCGTCTTTCGTGGTCAGGAAGGAGACAAATTTTGCAAATATATTTAGAAGAGGACCAAATTTATAAAGCATATTTGTTACGGGCTAAAAAGCAAAGAACTGTCTGCGAGTACCCGGAGCTTACTCGGGCATGGCGTCGTGCACAACGGCGGTGAGCAGTCGAGGGACAATCTGGGGCAACGCACGGACCTGATCGTCCGGGAAGAATTGATCGATTTTCTAGCTCATTTCTCTTTATATATTTTTTTTATAAATTTGGTTTCTTTTCGAATGAAATTGTAAATCTAGCCATCTCCTCTACCGCAAAATATGTGGCAAGAGACATCAATCCCCTACCACGTCCGAGAAGCACGGAAGTCGGCGCTACTGCGCCCGAAGAACGCGACAACCGGTGGTGAGCACAGGAGCAGGTGCTGCCGCGCCCGAGGAGTGCAGAGGAGTCGGGGCAGCTGCGGTCGACGAGGAGGGGATGCGCTTACTGTTAGTATATTTAGGTTTTATCTAAATTTCAAAAAGAGAAAAAAAAAATGTTGAACCAGCTGGGCCGACATGGCCTTTCGGGCCAAGCCAGCCCAGGCCGATGGAATAAGGCACCTTGTTGCCTTATCCTGTGCGTGCAGGGGATGGAGGGCGTGCGTGGGATTGAGGCGGCGGCCGGCGACCGCGTCTTCTGCCGTGGCGCGCGCGGTGGAACGGCGTGATGCGGCCTTTCCGGCGACGGTTGCTGCTCCATGTCCCACGTCCGTACTCCTTTAAACCGCAAGGTGCTCCTCCCTCAAGAGAACGGTGAAAAATCACTCTCCCTTAATCCCCATCTGGCCGAATTAAATCTGGCTTTCCTCCAGTTGAGATTTTGCTTGATTCTTTTCCTTTGTCAACCGTGTGTGATCATCTGGCTTTAATCTAATCTTGGTTCAACTAGTGGTGGTCACTTTGTGTGAAACCCTAGTTGTTGCTTGATCCTGATCTTTGGCTATTTGATTGAACTGCGTTTTGATTAAGGGAAAAGGGTGCAAGGTTGTGCACTATCTGGCTAGTAATCTTTGCTAGATTGCTGCTTGTTCTGGAGTATTGTGTGGTGTGGTTCGGTTGCCTGTTCATCTGGGCAGATCCATCGTGGTCTGCTATTGCAGTTCGGCATATCCATTCCGTTTTGGCCGAGGGATTGTTCTGTGGTTTTGTGCGGCGCTTGTTGCATCCCGGGTTCCCTTGTGAAGTGCCTCACTTTGGGGACAGCGGCTTTGTATCTCCGGATCGATTATCGGTGATTTCTGCGGCATTGCAGCGGCAATATCGTTTTCTGGGAAACTGCTGATTACTCGCTTTCTTTATATTGCAAAGGGGCCAGTCAATTAATTGGCTTTCGGACCTTGCATGTGGGAGACAATTGTTCTGTGAGGATTTGGGTTAAGGTAGACTTTTTGTGACAACAAAAATTAGTTATTTACATGTTGCAATACTTGGTTAGATCATTTGATTATCCTCTGTGACTTGTATATACATGTATATGTGGTAGATTGCTTTCTGTTCAATAGCCATTACTGCTGTTTTAGTTCATCCTGCTGTCCGCTGTTGATGTTCTTACATGCTATTGTCTGTCCAGTAAGCATTCTTCTTTGTTTATCCTTATATACATGTCTGCATAGTTCTAAATTATCATTTGATTAGGTTCTTTAACTGCCAAGTATTGAAATTGTTAATTTGAGGTAAGACTGTCACAAACAAGTCTATGTATTGCCCTAGTGGCGAGGAGAGGAGGGCCTAAGGCAACCCAACATCTGAGAACACTCAATATGATTAACTTGAGCTTTATGCTAGTTGTTATCTCTCCCTTTATGTTCATTGTTATGCAATTGCTTAAATACTCGATTATGAGCCTTCATGCTTTGATATTGTCAAATATCTTGTTTCAGTATTTTAGCTTATGCTTAATTAACGATGATCATTCTTGGTTATTTCATATGTTTGGAATAATTGTCATGATAATTTTGCTACTACCGCAATATTTACAACACTTACGTTGTAGGGGGAGCGCAGAAGGTGACTTCCGCGGTGAGTAGAGGGCTAAATTTGCAATTCTATTCGAGAGGAAGCTAAATTTGCAAAAAGAGAGAGAGAGAGAGAGAGAGAGGAGGGAGCTAGAAAAGTGAAGCTTTCCCGAGAACACGCTCGCCGGTGCTATCCACCGCACTTGGGCTCGTGGTTGTTGCCGGAGAGCGGCCCAATGGGGCACATATTATGGGAATTGCTAATTTGATGTTATCATCATCAAAATTTGGCGAGGATACTTTTTACTTATGACAAGTGGTGTCATCTTCTTCCTCCCCCTACTTTCCTTCTCTCTCAAATGCTCTCTTCATGTGATAAGTGGCATCACCTCATTCATCCTCCTTTCTTCCTCCTTTCCCTCAAACTCAAAATAGTTTTTTTGTATTTCAATAAAACAAGTATTTTTAACCACTTTAAAAAGTTTTTTAAACATACTTTTCGGATCGAAAGTTTGTTGAATAGAAACTTTTAAATCTAAAAGTTTTTGCATTGAATGTTTTCGGAACTGAAACTTTTCGATTTAAAATTTTTCGAGTTGAAATTTTCTTATTTGAATTTTTTCGAGTTGAAAGTTTTTTATTGAAAATTTTTCGAGTTGAATTTTGAATCGAAACTTTTCGAACCGAAAGCTTTTGAATTGAAAGTTTTCTTAGTGCAAACTTTTTTTATTTTTCAATTTAAAACTTTTCGTGTGAGGCACAGTTCCTGGCTCGAGCCCGGGCAACATCACCGCACGACGTCTCGGGTTGCGATCTGCCTAACGCGACGCATCGTGGCTGAGCTGCACTGCCCCAGGTGGGAACCAGGCAGCGCAACATAGCCGATCTACATAGCTTCTTTCCCATCTCCTCCCGCATGGCGCCAACTGTCCTCGATACGTGTAGACACCTTCGATCGAATACCCGACCGCCGAGGATGTTGTAGGGAAGACTCAAGGAGAATTAGACCTATTTTCAAAAAAAAAAGAAAAAGAAAAGGAGAATTAGACATCAGGTCACTCAAGGAGAATTAGACCCATTTTCAAAAAAAAAGAAAAAGAAAAGGAGAATTAGACATCAGGTCTGTACAAATGTATGTATATATATATATGATACGGATATTAGAAGCTACACCAGAATAAATCTCGATGATTTTAACATTCATATGCTATATAATTGGAAAGATATAGAAGTCTAGTTTTCAGCGCTTCAAACCATGTATCATTTTGACTTCCGAAGCAAAAGTTATGACCATTGAAATGGAAGCTGCAAAGGCTGTTTGTGGCTGCGCGAAATTATAAGAAGACTCATCAAATGTTCCACCAATATGACCTTTCACATACCTCCATGAGTACTTGCGTTCACACCTAGCTAGGAGGGTTGTTCCTAGTATAAATACCCATGTACTTCTCCTTTGTAAGCAATTGAAAAATTGAAAAGTGCAAAAATGTCGTTATAACTAATTTTTAGAATTAGCCACTATGGCGTTTTCTCCACCATGGAATGGCTGTATGGAGGGATCTTTATCCACCCTGGTTGTTTGACGACCCCCAGTGTAGTTGGACGAATGACTTGATTCAGGTTGCTGTATTGAGACAGTGGTTGGTTTCAAGTGCGTTTGTCAGGTTGCACTGCTATCTTGGTTGTTTGCAGCTAGTTATCTAAGAGCGTTGTTGGTTGGAATCGATGTTCATCATCGTCTCCTTCAGGTGGCGCTAGTTATCCCCTTTCTCGCTCTTACGTCGTGAAGATCGGGCACTTCCCGTATCACTATATATATATATATATATATATATATATATATATATATATATATATATATATATATATATATATATATATATATATATATATATATATAGTGAGGACTTTAAGTGGCCTCCCCTTCTCATTTACAAGAGTCGTATTTATAAAGGAGAGAGGAAAGCTCCCTAGATTACATTTTTTCCTTCGGACCTTAGCCCACGTCGACGGGAACTTTCACCTATTATGTAAAGTAAATCCCGCCACGTCCGAGATTTTCGACATCGTCGGCCTTCTTTCCACGCAATTATCGATGGGACAACGTAGCTACCTTGGACCTCATTTGGATTGGATCCATGGACCTTGTCCGAATATTGGTCCCTAGATCTCGTCCAAGATGGATCCCCTAGTGAGTCACACCTCGCCGAGGTCGATCCTTGGACCTCATCTAGGGACCAAAGGTTCGCCCCCAGATCTCGTCCAAAATTGGTCCTCTAACCTCATTCCGGGTGGATTCTTCGATGTGCTAAGCCGAAGTTGTCATCGCACGCACCCTTTGATATGCCTTGCATTAACAAAGTTATCATCCGCTCGGGATAGCGCGGAGACGTTAGCCAAACAAGAATAAGAAAATAGGAGATCGATGGGTTCAGGCATCAGCATCGATTCCAACTTTTACTATTTTTTAGGGCGTTGCTTGGGATCTGCGCCGCGAGTATATTAAAATTAGGAGTGGAAAATTAAAATTACATCAATCGACGGAAGACGTCGGATCGGAAAGCACCTAAAAGTAAAAAAAGAAAAGAACTCCCTTTCTAGAGCAAGAAAAGGATGATGCGATCTTTATGTATTAACTAATCACATATTGCAGCCAGGTTCAAAAAATCGACGAAAATCGCTCGATTTTTGCCCGTGTTGGCGCGTCTCGGCTTCTAAAACAGCTCGGTAAACCGGTCTAGTTCAAAAGAAAATTCAAAAATTTAGAAAAATTTATACTACGTAAACCGATCAAAAATCACTTGATTATCAAAGAAAATCGTTCAAAAAATCGCCAGCCAAAAAAGTTCAACTAGTCCATCGATTTTTCATGAAAACAATCGATTATTTATTTATTTATTTTCAAAAATTTTGATTCTAAACTCTACGATTTTTGATGATTTTTGATTGATTTTTGAATTTTGATTGATTTTCTTCGAACCGATATCGTTAACCCTGATTGCAGCGTATTTCCAAGGAGACGTGAACATGTTTCTTGAGGAATTTGAAGCCATGAATGATACACTGAGATGTGACTTGTAATATAGAGCCGATCAGTAGGTCAATTCAAATTCCAAAGGACAAAAGCAAAGAAGAATTGGTTTTCTCCTGCAACACTCCATTGATGTTGATTGGAATCCATTTTTATAACGTTACATGATAACGTTTTTGAACTATCTGTGATAGCCTTTTCTGTAATGGTGATTATTTTGACTCAACTTGTGTTCTGTCTCCGTCGATTATTCATCTGCTAGCAAATGCAACATGCATGGTATGAATCTGTCAGCAGGTCTCACTACCATATAAAAGCACATCACAAATGGTTAAAAACAGTCATCACATATGGTTTGGAACCGTCTGCGAAAAAATTCAGTAATAATCGGTAGTCATAACAAACAACAGTATGTGCAATATCACGAATTGTTCTCGTAAATAAGCTGTTTGTGATAACTTGACATATCAGAGATTGATATGACAGAACAACCGTATGTGATGATCGGAAAAATAAACCATATGTGATAAGTTGTCTAATCATAGACGGCTATGACACAAAAATCTTCTTCATATTACAGACTGATGTAACCATATGTAATAACTACAGTGTATTTTTTTCTGGTCTTTATGGACGGGTTTTTACGTGAAGGTTAAAACCGTCTGAATCGAGAAGTCATTGAACTTTGGGGGAGTGTCTCTCCTTCGGTGCATCCATCTCCTCCTCTTAATTATTTTGTCGAGTAGTATTATATAAAGAGAGGTGCTTCAATGCTTTTCTTTTTTTACAGTTGCACAAATATTAAAGCATGAATAAAGAGTAGATGAAGATTACTTACCCCTTCGTTTGCTTCAAGATTTGTGCAACTTGTATTAGAAGGGAAAGCATTGAAGCACTGCTCTTATATACATATATATATATACATATATATATACATGTATATATATACATATATATATACATGTATATATATACATATATATATATATATATATGATTAATTAATTCTTGATGCCGCTCGATCGAGTAGTTTGTACGTGCAAGCCAAGAAAAAAAATCGTGCTTGCGTTGGAATTAACGTGTCCGAGATTGCGCTGCGCTGTGCGATCAGTGGCATCCTGTGGTGGTAATTAGTTTAATTAATTAATCAGCCAGCAGCCAGATAAACTGTGCAACGAAGCATCATCGATCAGCCAGCACGTATGGCTAGAGGTGGGCACTCGGGCTGGGTCCTTTTGGGTCGGCTCGAGGCACGACGTTATGGTGCGACACGAAGTCCGACCCGGCACAAAGTGGGTCGTGTCGGACCGGCACGACACTGTAGCACGGGCCGTGCCGGGCTCGAGAATCGGGCATGATGTGCGGCACGGTCCGGCACGACACTGTAGAATGGGCCGTATCGGGTCCGATGACCCAAGGTATGAGGAAGAAGTCTAGCGTGAAGGTCACTGACTCACAGAGTATGACCGTTATAGATGCACCTAGTAGCATGAACGCCACCCCTATCGCCGACACCTGAGAGAGACGGACAAACCAGAAGAAAGAGCTGAGAGAGATTGAGATACGATGCAAGAAGCTGCTCTCTCTCTCTCGTCCCTCTCAATCTCTCAGCTCTCTCTCACCAGTCTCTCAATCTCTCTCGTCTGTCTCGCTCACTCTCTTTCTCGCCCATTGCCCCCTCTCTCGCCCGTGTTGAGCACATCCCCCTCACTCTATGTAACTGTTCAAAAATAAATAAATTTTAGTTCTTTTTCTCATAATATTTGCATTCACTGCCTCAATTCTATGCGTCTTCAGCTTCTTTCCTCTCGTTCTAATAGTGCAAATGGGTCGGACTTGGACCGCAGATAAAGACTGAAGCGAGCCTGGCGCAAATGGACCGTGCTTGGACTCGCCGAAGCGGCGGCCGGCCAGACGGCACGACGGCACGACGGGCCGTCGCTGATGCAACGCGTTCGGACCACGAACACGATGGGCCCGTGCGCGGCCGGCCGGCCTAAGACGCACGACGACGCCCGAAGACGCACGACGCCCACCTCTACGGTTTGGCAGGGCAGAGATGACGAGATTATTTAATGGAGTACTGCAGCTACTACAAGGAGCTCTAGCAATGAAGCAACGTACGGAAGCAACCTGTTTGCACCAAAATTTGGCAAGTTTATCGAATCAGGCAATAAACTCAAAGATACGAAAATTAACAGAGGATTGGAAAGAATCCGAGATATTTGGTGATCATGAGATTTTTAGGAAACAACCGTTCAAAGATAAGGCCGATACGGATACAGACTTGAAGCGTGTTGTAACAAAACACTATCGGCCAAGGGTATAAAAGAAGGACCAAAGCGAGCTGCGAAATCATCATCAACACAATACAATCAACCAGCTTTTACTTTTCATCTACTTTTCCTGTCAACTAGGAGTAGTTCTTGTAATTTAGTCTTTGTAATCGATTTTTAATCAATAAAGCAGCGCATCGCCGATTGTTGATCTTCGTCAATTACACCCCAGGTTCGATTTATTCTGATTTTGTTGCGCATCGCCTTCTTCAGAATCAATCTGCCTTTATCGTCTGATTAGCCTTAATCGGCTAATTAAACTTATCTAGTTACTTTGATCTTGATCGGCTTCAAGCTGATTGAGTCTAAGCCGATTGATCTTGACGATCGGTTTGAGTGAATTTTATTATTTTTTACCTTGTCGATTACAGGTCAAATCGACTGGCACGCTCTGAACCAGGTATTCGTCTGGTGTGCTGTTGTCAGAAACCCTACGTCAAGTTTTTGACGCCAACACAACCCAACCACAGCTTGCTAGCTATCGAACCCAATGCAAGGCTCCACCGGCAATGGCTGCGTCCAGAAGGGCGCGCATCCTCCTGCCCAAGCCTCCCACCGGCGGCCAGCACCTCGTCCAACAACTCGCGTCCTCCTTCGCGCGCGCTCTGGCCCGCTTCTTGCCCCTGGCCGGCCGCCTCGCCGTCGAGGAGCGCGCCATCGCTGTTGCATTGCGCTGCACCGACGAGGGAGCCGAGTTCGTCCACGCGGTGGCGCCTGAGGTGACGGTTGCCCACATTGCCGCGTCCCGCCCGTGCTGTGGTCCATGTTCCCGCTCAACGGGCTGCTCGGCGCGGAGATATCATCCAATGTGCAAATTTGCAGGGGAATTCATAAAGCCGGTATTGTATCTTGGGACTGGAAACTGAAAGAAAAGAACTGCACTTGCCATGGCTTTTTTCCAACATCTTGGACAGTATACGATGGCACATTCCTGACAGTACATTAGTGCCAGATGTAGATATAGTTACTAACAACACGGTTCGTTCGGATCATGGTACGAGATTCGAATTTGCGGTTCGCCACTTTTTCTCCCAATTTTCACCGCAAACACAAACCCAGTACCCAAAACTGATTTGAGTTCGACGGATTCGCAGGGGTTTACGGTGAATTCGGTAACTATGATGCCAGATGAAGTTAAAACATTTACCTACGACAATAGATATTTGATGTCGAATGTGTAATCTTTTTTTTCGTAACACACGGAATTTAGCGAGGAGAAAAAACATTTCAAGAGAACCTAGCATAGCTCGGTTGGAAAAGAGTGGGCATCGTCCCCTCCCCATCTTGCACCAAATCTTAGGATTCAACTAGCGCTCACTCCCCTCTTTAATGAATACCAGGGCTCCTGACCTAATTTTTTTTTTTAAATGGACATTTCAAAACACATCCTCCAGTTTCTTTGAATAGTCGTCGATTTGGAAATAAATGTGCATGGATGTATCATGTATGGAAGGAAGATGGGCTTCTAGATTACATGTTAACGTCGTGAATGAAGCAGTTACTTGTTAGAAAAACCAACTAAGCATGCTTATGTAGCTGCGTGCGTTATATTGGACTTTGTTGAAGACTAGGACAAACAGGATATCATAGCATATTAGCATGTGAGTGAGGAAGACTTTCCATGGCTGGCTGGCTGGCTTCTTGTGAATGAAGTAGTTTTTACGGTTCGAGCTACAATTCTACAGTGTTTTTTTTAAAAAAAAATGGAAAACATAGTTTCCTTTTTTAAAAAAAGAATTTTGTTTAGAACAAATTTTTTCCTCTCTATTGACATTGAGTTCCAATTTTTTTAAATTTTCTCTGTTTTTTAAGCAAATTTTCACTCTCTCTGTTAAAATTCAGACATCATCCGTGACAACAAACGGGATTCTAACTAACTAGTATACATGGACGATAATGTTAATGAACGTACGCGCAAATTCTTTAGTATGCGGCCATGTCATGTGAAGTCGTCAGGGCTTGTTCGTATTCATGGACTTCTCCACAACAGACAAGTCGTGTTACCTTAGTTTAATCGATTATCAGTTCAATATATATATATATATATATAACTAGTATACATAGACGATAATGTTGATGAACGTACGTGCAAATTCTTTAGTATGCGGCCATGTCATGTGAAGTCGTCAGAGCCTGCTCGTATTAAGGACTTCTCCGCAACAGACAAGTCTTGTTACACTACTATAGAAATAGTCATCATAGATGGTTTAGAACCGTCATCACATACGGTTTCTAAACCGTTTGTGATATGATTGAAACAAAAACCGTCTGTGATATGAAAACATCACAGACGGTTTTTATTTAGAACTGTATGTGATATATTATATCACAGACGGTTTTATCTTAAAGCCGTCTTTACATAATACATCACAGATGGTTTTTAATTAAAAACCGTCTGTGATGAGACTTTTCACAGACAACTATTTTTCTATTTATTGGCTAGCCTCAAGAAATGCTAGCCATGCTCTATGGAAAAAGCACATTACAGAATAACTAAACTCACGTTACGAACATTACATCCATTTCAGATTACACGCATTACATCCATTTCAGCAATCAACTCAGATTACATCACAGCGCGAAGCAGATTACGTATAGATTAATATTGCACGACACATCTCTTTTAGAAATGAACTCAGATTTATTAACCAAATGGAACTCAATACCATTAACCAATTAATTGAATGCACAACTACAATTCACAAATCCACAGCACAAGTTTGACAATTAACCCAAATGGTAATTCAGAAAAAGTACAACTCCTGAAGTTATAAGGTAGCGTGGAACTCGTCTTTTTTATTTAAGACTTGACTGAGCAAGAAGGCACAAAGCTGTCCTTGAATTCGCTCCAGATCGGCCTCTTCCAACACAGTTATTACCTGATTGGGCGTTTTCTTAGTGACGAGGAATTTCATGTTGTGGCAAATATAAAATTCACAACGGTTATTTCCCTTTCCTTACTGGTGGCACTGCAAATATAGAATTGGTTAGTTCTAGAGTCATTATTACATAGTTTATATAGGATTATTGTGTATAGCGGATACCAAAAACTTAAAATTGTGCTTCAGTTTCACCCTATCCTTGCCAGAAGGCCCTCCGTAAGCTTTGTACACTTTGAACACCCTACGTGATTGCAAAAGGTTAGCCTCAGCTATTCCAGGAGAAACATACACCTTCAACAACCTATATGACCATGTTATCTTTGGAGGAAACGTGATTAATTACCTGTTGAGTAATTTTGCGATAGGATTTAAGTCATGGCTGGCACTCTGTAAGGAATCAAGGTAAATAACCCGATTCGTGGATGGATGAATTACAATGAAAACCTAGTGAAACCTACACAGGTATGTCGGCATGGTCAATTAACAGAATAGAGTTGCGACCATAATACAAATCAAAGTAGCACTTACCCTGGGTTGTGGGGTAAAATATGAACTCTTTATCTTTTTGAGCCGTCAAGGCCTCTCTGACGTATTTACCGATAAATAGTAAATTTTTGTTCATTGTTTGCTTAGAGACTATGTGTAAGTCCAGAAAACCCACCGGTTGTTCGTTCTATCTCGTTTCACGGATCATGTATCTAAATATACGAAAGCATTGAGATATATATATATATATATGACATTTATCGGTATTACACGAATGTAGACTGTGATTGCACACACTTACAATGTTCAGCATCTCAAGAGCGCGGCGTCGAGGGCGTCGAGGTTGAAGACGTCAAACAGGTCCTTGAAGTCGGCTGTGAAGAAGCCCCCCGATTACTCATTGAATAGATGCTAAGGCTTGAAGCTGACCGAGATACTTGTTATGCGGTCTTGCACTAGCTTTTTAGCTTGTTCCATGCACCAATTCTGCAATCTAATGCAAGCTATAGAAAGGTTCTTCATGCGCTCTCCTGTTACAAAAGGCTCTCCTAGCTGGTATACTTGGGCCAGCGGGGCAATCGGATAGTCCAATTTCTTCGTGATCTGCTTCGCTTTGCCCTTGACTTGCTTTCTGCTATAGGGAGTCTTCACGGGAGACAAGTGGGCACCATCCTGCTGAAAGTCCTTTGATGCAGGGGGCACGGGAGCCGATTTGGTGGCCTGCTGAGGTGCAACAAACGACTCAGGCAGTTGGGGTAGCTCCGATGATGGAGGACGGAGGTCTAGGGAGATGTCGCTGCTGGGCCATTGAATGAAAGTGCGAATGGCGTCCTCCAGTGTCACGATCTCGTCGTTTGGGAGCATCGATAGTGGGACGGTCTTGAAACTATCATTTACACCGTCCACATTAACCTTTGTGAATCCCGGTGCCACCAGGGTACCGTGCACCAGCGCCCCTTCAATGGACCGATACGTGAGCCCCGAAGCAGCCATAATAAGAATGGCACCATGGACAAGTCTCACTTGGAGAGTGCACCGCGTGGCTACCTACATAACGGTGCACAATTAGCTACTGCGTCCAACAGCTATTTGTATGGAGCATTCAAGACATATATATAAGTACCTTAATATCACTGACAGGAAATTTGCCATGTTCATCTATGGGAGTGGCAGACGCACAGCTGCTCTTTTTGGTAGTGGGGTTGATTTGTGCACATACATCTGGGACTTACGCAGGCTGTCTGTAGTCCTGATTATTGAGCCTTTCCTCGAGGTTTCTTATCTTATAGTCGGATATCTTACCAGGCGTTGGCAGACTTCCTCGTCCGTGAGGTTTGTAAAGGAGATGGTACCGGAAGACGTGGCACTTGACTTCGCTCTTAGCCATTCTCTGGCATGCTGCTCAGCGATAGATGCAAATGGCGTGGAGGCCTCCTCGCCTTTCCTCTCCCATTGCGCCCTCTTCCCCACGTACCCAGCGGTGCCAAGTCTGTGGGGGTGGGTGTTCCTTGCCTGCAGGGCCTTGTGGGCTTCACTTTGACGTACGAATTCGTCCGTCGTCTTCGCCTCAACAAAACTTTGCCATACGTCCTCAGCAATAAACGCGTACTTAGAGAAGGGAGTCATGTCCTTATTGACATATTCCTTGACAAGCGTGCTTGATGGGAAAATGGCCAGATCTTCCGATAGGTTCTACTTTTGCGGAACGGAGACGTTCGCGTTCAAGGACTTCCAATCAGCGGAGATTGAATCGTTGCAATCGCTACACCCACGCACCTGTCATTATCAACCGTGCTCACGCCCAGATGACCTAACCACGAAGGTTAATTCCTGCACGCAGTAGAAGAAACGAGCAAGAACGAGAAAGAAATCAATCTGACAATTCAAACGATCAAAGTTGAGGTTATCTCTTTCACCAAACCAGGTCTTCTGACACTATACCGATGAACAAGTATTTCTCACACGTGGGGGACAAACTTAGCAAATAACCTAACCCTAAAAGTAGCGGCGGCTAAGTATATATAAGGGCGAGTTACAAAAAGTGATCAATTAACGGTTCTGATTCAAAGTCTGCAACAGCAGCAACTTTTCACATTGATTTGGAGGCTTTCCCGAATGAATCTGGAGGTGGGATTGTATGCAATAGATAGGTATTGAAATAATCTTTCCAACGAGTGGTTGCTCAGCCCAAACGGACTTCGTATGAGAAAGTTATGGCCTTTTTAGTTCGGCGCTATCAGGCTGACTCCGAGACGAGTTGTAGTCCAAATTGAAGTGCACGGATGGCATCAATTGGGCTTGTACTTTAGTTGAACGTGGCTTGTAGATGTTCAAGTTGTGTATGAGGTCTCCTTGAGTTAACATCTCCTCTCCCATGCTCCTAAGTAATAACACATCACAAGGAAAATTATGCAGTAGCACATTCTCATTAGAACAAGTATTATCACCTAATTACGAGCTCACCTTGTAATTGAGTTGTTTTGCTCGGGCTCGTGTTATTGGACCAAGAGTTAAAGTTGCATCCATAGGAGTTATGTCCTCATCAGTGCTCTTGAAGTTCTTTCACGCCTTTCATGCCACTAGCAGTGCATACCGTCACACTGAGCGCATGCAGTCTTTCGGGATCTCAAACGAAGACATAATTTCTATCACCAAGTCTTTGCGGTTCTCGTCAGTCAGTGACTTCTAGGATGGACTGGTGATGGGGACCCGTTCCTGTGCGACTATCTCGCACAATGTCCTAAATGCATTCGCTGCCTTTTTTGGTTCGGTAGAGGCCCCATCCTTTCGATTAACCGCCGTGATGGTATATCGGTCGGTGGGCCTTTTATTTTCTCCCCTTGGACCTCAAGGAGGTTTTCTTTTCGATGGCTTATCACATCCTTGAGACGACGAATGAGGGAACACCATCTTCTTTTTAACTAGACCATATATTATATACTCTATTTAGGCCTCAAAAGATAAGTGAGAGGGATATATTGCACTAGAAGAGACGTACTTGCAATGTAGGCTAGTTTTCATAGCTCAATAGGAAGGAAAAGGAACCAAGCAAGAAAGGCTATCAATTGATGACTGCTTTTATTTGATGGGTACAACGGTATATGGTCCGCAAAAGAAAATTACTGAGATTTACTGGATTGTTGAGAAAGATGCGATAATAAGAGCAAGATTTTATAAAATATTCCATATAACAATATGATTAAAGGTACATAATCCAATGATAGCCGAAATGACATAAACAGCAAGATTTAGGGTCTGTTTGATTTATCTATTAACATATTGAAAATCAAAATAAGAGCAAGATTTTGTTACTAATTCCAAATTCCCACATTCCAATTTCTGTTTCATATCATTTTTCTATATTTCTACTTTTTCATTGTTTGGTTTCATGTTATACTTTTATCCAATATGGATAACATATAAGCAATGAGCTATTTAATTTGAGAGTTGATGATAGAAGAAGATTTTGTTGAGACATGCTCAAGAGGCCTTTGATGAAATTTGAAAATATGGCTGTCATACGAGAAAGTGAGATAAGGGAAGCTATTGCTAAATCTACTTAAACATGCACTGAAGGCCCTTACATGTCTTTGTGCAGATGGTGTCTTTTGATTCCTACTTAGCAGCAAAGAAACATCATTTGATTTTTCTAGTTTCTACTTTAGACTGTACTCCCTCCATTCTTTTTTATTTGACGTTAACCCGGATGGTATGGATGGTTCCCCAAGGTTTATATGCAACTACAACCATCCATGTGGGACTAAAACCACCACCTCCAGCTCAAATGTGGGCAAAATGGGCCGAGGAGTTACATTCATCCTATAAACTAGTGATTTGTATACTTTTTCTTTGAGCTAAGTGATTTGCATCCATGTGGGACTAACTGCAATCAAGATTTTGGTGAAATACTTCTGGAACTCTCTATAGCATGTTGCTTTTAACACAAGTAAATGTGGTACCGATACATAAACTGAACGAAACATGATATTTGTGTATATTTATTCAATGATTTACCTGTTTGGGAGACGAAGCGTCGACAAGGGGGCAGAGTTGAGGCAGCGTCGATGAGGGGGCGGCTTCGAGGCGGCGTAGACGAGGGGGTGGTGTCGAGGTTGGGGGGAGGCATCGGAATGGGAGACGAAGCGTCGGGGCTCGGGAGACAAAGCTAGCTAGGGTTTTGAGCGCTGGAGTGGAGAATGAATGATCTGCAAGAGTGGCCTTTTTATAGGGCTCCCCTATCACACACGGTTTTAATTTAGAACTGTCTGTTATAATAACATCATAGACGGTTCTTAAATAGAACCGTCTGTGATTGTATTTTACCGCAGATGGTTCTATATTAGAACCGTCTGCGATAATATTTTATTGAAGACGGTTATGTATAAGCACCGTCTGTGAAAGTTTTTATCCCAGATGGTTCTATTATCGAACCGTCTGTGATGAACCTTGACATAGACCTCCATTGCTGAGGTAAAACCAGAGTTTGGCCTTCTTGACCTACAATCGATAGTGGATAATGTATAATGTATATGGAATTGTAGATGAAGCAATATCAGTAAAGGAAATGAAACTTTATTAAATAAATCAGATGCATATATACACAAAGTTGTTTTGAATTTCGAGCATCTCATTACAAACAACTCTATTATCTTCGAGAGTACACTTAAAATCATAACTTCACTTGCTTATTCTTTTGTATAAAAATTAGCCCTTCACGATGATCAACGCGTGTGTAGCTAGCTTCCTCGGGTTGTTCTTCCTGGACTGTGATGCTCTTTCTGATAGGAGGCAACTCATCAAATTGATTATATTCTTCCTCATCTACTACATTCTCTACTCCGACAATCCTCCTTTTTCCTTGAAGAATTATGTGTCTCTTCTTGTTGGATGGGTTGATTACATAGAATACTTGAACAGCTTGGTTAGCGAGTATGAATGGTTCATCTTGGTATCCGACGCGTGCGAGGTCGACAGTAGTGACACCGTACTTGTCAACCTTCACGTGCTGGAGGTGGATCCAACGACACCGAAATAAGGGGATCTTGAATAGTATATAGTCGAGCTCCCAAATCTCCTCTATGAACCCATAGTAGGAGCTCCTCGTTGACCCAATGGTGTTGAACGCATCTATGCGAACACCGCTATTCTGGTTTGTGCTCTTCATATCTTGATCTCTAATGTAAAATGTGTACCCATTTAAGTCGTATCCTTTCTATGTTACAACTGTAAATGTTGGCCCTTTTGCCAACCATGTGAGTGTATCACCTAACGAGGTCCCAGTGATGGGTTGCCCCTTCAGCCATCTATTAAACTCAAGGTTATGTTGTCTCGTGATCCAAGACTCTTGCCGTGTCAGATTCTCTTACCGTAGCCAGTGCTTATGCTCGTCGATGTACGGGGACACTACAGCCATGTGTTGCAAAACCGTGAAATGAGCTTAAGCATAGGCAGCCGGATTAGGCGTGATTGCTTTCCTTCTGATGGTCCCGATGCCCTGGAGTCTCCCCTCATGGCGAGATCGAGGCACACTTATTGGTTCGACCTGAGCCATGTAATCGACGCAGAACTCTACGACTTCTTCGGTTGCATAACCTTCGACAATGATACCTTCTGGCCAAGATCAATTCCGTACGTAGGACTTGAGAATTTTCATATACCTCTCGAATGGGTACATGCTACGTAGGAACACGGGCCCACATATCTTTACCTTTATCACAAGGTGAATAATGAGATGGACCATGATATCAAAAAATGACGGAGGGAAATACATCTCAAGATTACATAGAGTCATCACCACCTCAGCCTGCAGTGCATCTAGTGCTTCGGGATCGATGACCTTGTGAGCAATTGTGTTAAAGAAATAACACAGTCTTGTGATTGTCTCCCGGACCTTGACTGGTAAAATATTTCTAATTGCCACAGGGAGCATTTGTGTCATCAGCACATGACAATCATGAGACTTCATGCCAATTAATTTCAAATCTTGTATCGAAACAAGTCTCTTCATGTTAAAGGAGTATCCAGACAGAACTTTCACACCATGCAAGTACTGGCACAGTTCGATTCTCTCGGCCTTAGATAAAGTGTAACAAGCAGGTTCGCAGTATGTTCGGCATGTATCGGTCTCTTTCGGTGCTAACTCAGGTCTTATACCCATGTCGACCAAGTCAAGCCGTGCATTGATATTGTCCTTTGTTTTGCCTTTAATATTCAATAAGAGACCAATCAAGCTATCACAGATATTCTTCTCTATGTGCATCACGTCGATGCAGTGCCGAACTTCTAGGTGCTCCCAATAAGGTAGGTCCTAAAATATAGATTTCTTCTTCCACATGCTCTTCTCACAGGACCTCGATTTACGTCCCTTTCCAAACGCGACATCCATGTTCTTAACCATATCATGAACATCCACTTAAAGGCTTTAGAGCTGAACCATCTTCGTTTGTTCCATCGAATTGTTTTTTCATCTTGCGGTATAGGTGATTCCTTCGAAGGAACCTACGGTGATGCATGTAAACGGTTTTGTGTGAGTGATTCAGCCACACACTCTTGATATTGTCTAAGCAGTGAGTGCAGGCTTTGGTTCCTTTTATACTCTGGCCTGATAGGTTACCAAGAGCAGGGTAATCATTTATGGTGCAGAACAAAAGGTAGTGCAAAGTGAAGTTCTCTCGTTTGTACGCATCCCATACCTGTACCTCGGGAACTCATAGTGTTTTTAGATGTTCCACCAATGGTAGTAGGTACACATCAATATCGTTCCCAGATTGTTTCGGTCCTTGGATAAGTACAGAGAACAAAATGTACTTTCGCTTCATAGACAACCAAGGAGGAAGGTTGTAGATACAGAGATTCACTGGCCAAGTGCTATGCTGGCTACTCATATTACCGAAAGGATTCATTCCAAATGTACTCAATATAAACCTTATATTCCTCGGATCCGCACCGAATTCTTGAAACCTCCTATCGATGTTTCTCCACTGGATGGAATCAGTAGGGTGCCTTAGCATTCCATTGTTCTTACGCTCCTTCGAGTGCCAACGCAACTGTTTTGCCTCATTTGGGTTCGCAAACAAACGCTTCAAATGAGGAATTACAGGCAGATACCATGCCACCTTAGCAGGAGGTCCTTTCATCACCTTGATGCCCTCGCTGTCATCATCTGAATGACTCCTACGCTTGTACCTGGATGCGTTGCACACAGGACATATGTGCAAGTTTGTGTACTCTTGGCAGTACAGGATACAGTCGTTCGGACATGGATGTATTCTTTCTACTTCCATTCCCAAGGGACAAAGAACCTTCTTAGCTTTGTAGGTGGTCGTCAGCAACTCATTTCCCTTGGGAAGCATGTCCGCCAATAGACGTAACAGCGCTGTGAAACTCTTGTCGGACCAACCGTTGCTTGCTTTCAATTTCAGCAGTTCAAGCACGGATGATAACCTTGTGTATTTCAACTTGCAGCCTAGGAATAAAGGTTTCTCTGAGTCCTCCATCAAGCCCTGGAATTTACCATATTCTCTGTCATCATGGTTCCCTTCTGCATCGCGCAACATCTGATTCAGATTATCTTCCTGCAACCTATCCTCATTGGAACCACAATCGATATGATCATCCAACATATCAATGACTTCATCGATGATGCTAATACTACCTGCTTCCTGTATATTCTGCTCTTCTCCGTGACTGGTCCAACATGTATACCCCATTTTGAAACCCCTCATAATCAAGTGTACTTTGATCCGCACAAAGTTTCGAAATATCTTCAAATTCTTACAGTCAATGCACAGACAAGACATAAACTGCACACCCTTATTAAACATATCCTCCTCTGCAGCTCTTCTAAAAACAGAGACGCCATTAATGTACTCGGCACTCACACGGTTCTCAATGTACATCCAGCTTCGGTCCATCTACGCTAAGCACATAGCATTTAGTGTTAAATATTAAAGTACACTAGTGTCCCTATGCACACATTGCTAAATTATAACTAATTACTACCTTCGAACAAAATAAACAAATGAATATACAAGCTAGATATCTAAACACAATCTTTAAATTAATTCTCTCTTCACCAAACTAGCTACCTAAATCTTATATATAATAATGCAGTTAGATTTAACCAATTACTAACCTTTGATCACAAAGAACTTGCACATGCATGGAACTACAAGCTAGATCTAAACAATCTTCAAATTCACTCCTTACCAAGCTAGATCTTGAATATAATGTAATTACTTATTACTAAACCTTAGATCAACAAGATCACACATAGATCTACAAGCTAGTTCTAAACAATCTTCAAATTTCTCTTCTAAGTAATGTCTTGATTATAAAGCAATTAATTATAACCCAAGAAATTACTAACCTTAAATATAGAAAAGAACAGTACATGGATCTACAAGCTAGATCTATATACAATATCTTCAAATTCTCTCCTTAAAAAGCTAGATCATGAATATAATGCAATTAAAACCCATTACTACCCTTATATAAAAAAGAACATATGAATCTACAAGCTAGATCTAAAAAATCATCAAATTCTATCCTTACCAAGCTAGATCTTGAATATATTGCAATTAGACACCATTACTAACCTTAGATCACCAAAATCAAATGGATCCTCAATCATCCTTCAAAATCAACATTCTTCTTTTACCAAATCGCCTCACAGCCGCAGCCAAATGAAAAATAGATCCCAAAACCCTAAAATGCACTAAGTGGTTCGGGTCTCTGTATTATATATCGCTGAGAGATATCACAGACGGTTTTATAAAAAAACCATCAATGATAAACATAGTATCCCAGACGATTTTATTATAAAACTGTATGTGATAATACCTGATATCACAGACGGTTTTTTTATAAAACCGTCTGACATATTATCACAGTAACTAAAACCGTCTGTGAAATTGATGTATATCACTGACGGTTTTTGAAGAGTACCGTTTGTGATGATGTCACTGACGGTTTCAATATAAAATTGCCAGTGATGTTCATTGTCATAGACGGTTTTGAGGAACCGTCTGTGATGAGGCGTCTAATATAAGCCTTTCTGTAGTAGTGTTACCTTAGTTTAATCGATGATCAGTTAATATACGGATATATATATATATATTGTCACTACTACAGAAAATCTCATCACAGACAGTTCAAAATTATCATCTCAAACGGTTTTGTGAACCGTCAGTAACAATGTGTCAGTAATGTAATAACACATCACAGACGATTTTCGAACTATCTGTGAAAAGAGACATAACAGACGATTCTAAACAAGAACCGTCTATGATGAGTACGACTACACAGCTTCCCCACATGAGCCAATTAATTAATCAAGCAAGCATAGTCTATAGCTCGCTCGTCTTCAATTCGCACGACATATCACACGTACACCTAATAGTCACCAACTATTTAGTCGATCTAGCTTTAACAAACTTTACTGTCAATGAAAACATTATAAACCAGAAGTATGATAAATATAAACATAAAGAAAAATGCCTAGAGATGGCGTGAAGGTAGCACTACAGACAGCCATAATACTATTGACATCATCTATAAGTAATCATGCTAGTGATGAAAATATCAAAGACTGTAAACCGCATAAAGAACAAATAGCACAAGAAAAGTTTAGTTGATTAGACCTGATGGAATAATGCTTTAAAGAGCAGCAATGATTGGACAAAATTAACCTCTAACATCACTGTGCATGTACATTTGATCATCGTCGGTAATCTCTGAAATCACAGAAACTCCCAAATCATGGATACTAAAACAGCATATCTGATTAAGATAACGACATGCACATGTAACATTATTCTGGCTGCAACTTATAGCAAAATGTGAATAGCTGAAAACAAGCAAACACAACATGTCGATGTGATCCAGATTCAGTTCATGAAAACTTAAAGAAGACCAATATAACAGAAGTTTCTCGTTGCAGTTGCAAGTGCACTTTCACATGATGGTATACCAGATTTTTTAGCCCGTAAAATACAGAAATATTGTATTATTTGCCATCAGAAAGCTAGTATTGAATATTGCCAACCTTTGTAGTGACCTCCAAATGACGCCATAGCTCTTCATCATGCCTCTTCAAGAGTTGAGACAACTTTGAAAGTGTAGACCGAATACCCACATGGATGTTGTCAAGATGCTTGCAATAATTGTCTTCAAACCACTGAGCAATTTGACAAAACAAAAGAAAGTGTCTCCTTCAGCTGAGGCCTGCATTTCCAATAGCGGTTAATTTAGTTAATGAACACCAGAAAATGTTAATCAAATGGAACAGCTATGAACTAGTATTCATATAAATAAGAGAAAGCTTCATGCAGGAACTTTTCGCCCTCTCCAGCATGGGCTTTGATTCTTGGCTAAAAACCTTCTATCCCTGTCAAGACATAAGCATAAAGAGGTAAAAAACTTTAGATGATCTCAATTACGCAATCAAATCATTGTGAGTCACAAAATCAATCTTTGACTACTTCATTCGTTAGTGTGGCAACGTCACCATTCTTGTAGACGAACCCATCAAAGATGGAGTAGCCTGGGCCATCGTTGAGGCACAGCATGATGGGGTGACCGCTAGGCCGCGCTCCAACAACACGAGGTAGTAGAACAAGGTCCTCACATGGCTCTCGTCGACTGTTGTCTACCTGCACACAACGAAAGAGCAACAATCAAGAAACAAATCTGCATCTCACGTACGCATGGATCTGGCTAGGGCAGGCCACCCTCGTAGAGCCGCTCGACCTTGGTAGTGTCGATGACGGCCATGAGAGGGGGCTAGGTCCCAGATCCGCGCAACACGGGCACATAATCCGACAGAGAAGCAAGACCCTACCTGGAATCACCGCATGGCATGGTGGAGAGTGGGGGGAGCCACCTGGGGAACATGTGGGATTGTGTTTAGGGAGAAGTGGGAGGAGGGGGAGATGTAGTAGTCGCTGTTAAGGAACCTCGCTATCGAATAGCGAGGTTCCTTAACACGTTATCAGCACGAAGCTCTACCGGAGATCAGATTGAAAAGGTGAGAAAAGGTGGGATTAGCGTTTGAATCTAATCGTTCTTTTTTTTTATGCATGCATCTATCCTACGTGGCACGAAGCTACACGAAGAATGCTCGAAGCGTCTCGGCACGAAGCCACAGTACATGAATTCACTGTTCATCACAAAAAAAAGAAGAGAAAACAGGAATACACAGTCTCGGTTTGCGTGCTCGCAGCACGCCGCCATTACTGTCGTCCCAGACCCGTGTGCCTTGGTTTGCGTGCTTACAGCACGTCGCTGCGCCACCGTCAGTCAGGCTCACCGAGCATGAAGCCCAGCCTCGCATCGCGCGCAGCCGGCACGCAGCCGGCGTTGCCACCGCCTCTGTGCGCCGCCGCCTCCGTGCGTCGTCGCCGCGGCCAGCGCCCGGCCGCCGGCTTGAAGCTGTCACAAGGCCATCGGTGGCCTCGGCCCGCGCGGCCACCAGCCGCACCATCGCCGGCGCCCCGACCAAGCCGCACGAAGCGGAAGTAGCGGTCGTCCGTGCGTACAACGGCGGCGCTTGTGCGACGCCCGGCCGTCCCCTTGCCGGTGCGCCGAAGCAGCGCCGCCTCGGCCTTGAGCACCGCGTGAAGCGGTGGCCGAGCCCGTCGAGACGCCGCACGGCGCCGCCTCACCGGCATGAAGCGCGCCGCCACGTCGCCGGCCTCGCTGCCACCGTAGTTCCGGCTCGTAGTCGCGTCGCCGCCCCGCCTCACGCCGAGTGAGCGCGCGCCGTCGGCTCGGCCACCTCCGGTCGCCCGCTGCCGCGCGCCGCTGCCGCCGCCGCTCGTCGCCCGAGCTCCCGCGCCCGCTTGGCTCGCGCTGCGCCTCCGCGCCTCTCCTCGCCGGCGCCGCCTCTCCTCGCCGTGCGGAGCTCGCGCTTGTGGCGGCTAGGGAAGTGGGAACCCTAGCCGCCACCTAGTTTGGCTCGGTCAGGCAGGCCACAGCGGCCGGTTTTCAAAGCTCGTGGAAGGGCACAGCCCAGTGGGCCAAGGGGCCAAGCGGGGAAGGAAGGCCCAGTGGCCGCAGCGCCCGAAAAAAAAACGAAGAAGAAAAAGAGAAGAAAGAAAAAAAAAGAAAAAAAATTGCAAAAAATTGCAAAAAATTTTAAAAAAATTGCCAGAAAATCAAGAAGATTTATTTGGCTTTTTTTTTTAATTTGTCTTGCTTCTTTTCTCTGTTTTATGAATTTTTCTTTATGAATTTGAATCCGTTGCTTTATTTAATATAATGCAATGCATATGAATTTATTTTTCTGCACTTTATGCCTTTTGCAACCATTTTCTATCAGATTACACGCAGTAATCTAAACCAGAATTTTGAAATCATGCAGATGTCTGGCATTGTGAATCGTGAGTTTGAAGAAGCGCCCCAGACAGTCGTAACTACCTCACTTGGGCATCGGACGTAAAGATTGTTCTTGGGGGCAAGAAGCTCCGTTCAGCGATTGGTCTAGGGTCCTCGCAGGACGCAAAACCTACCGCTGAGCAGAACGATCAAGCTCTACATTTTCTCAGGCACCACCTCTCGGCCACTCTAAAGAATGAATATATGGCTGAGGAGAGTGCACTTGAGCTTTGGACTGCACTTGAGCGGTTCAAAAGCTCAAGTACACCATCTTGCCCCAAGCACAGCAAGATTGGGTACGCTGAGGTTTGCGAGACTTGAGCGATGGCGAGTACAATTACGCCTTGCACGAATTTGTACCAATCTCTCTATGTGGCAAGAAGATCACCGATGAAGAGAAGATTGAGAAAACTCTCTACCTTCCACCCTAATGCTATCCAGAGTGCACGTAGCTATCGTCGGGACACATACAAGGAGTATAGCGAATCGATTGATGTAATGCAAGTTGCGGAATCGCAAGACGATGTTCTACGCAAGAACTATGTCTCATGACCACTGGACGAGGCAATCGCATCAAGTCAATGCCAACAGCTATAAGGTGAGAAAGCCCACTCATAGAAAGAAGGGCAAAGTGGTGGAAAAGAGAGACCCGTGCCAAAGGAAAGTCCAAAGCCCCGTGAAGAGGGATGACAAAAAGACGCACGCCAAGCCGTATGGACAGCGAGAACCAGACGTGCTTCAAGTGTGGCACTTGGGGACATTGGTCGAAGATATGTCGAGAATCCAAAGAAGCGATCAACGCATATCAGGCTAAGAAGAAGGCAAAGGAAAACGCCCCGCAGAGGCGCACCGCCAACATCGGTGAAGATGATGTCATGGATGTAGACACCCCACTTGCCTCATCCTCACGAATAGCACGGACATCGATCTCGCAGCCATTATTATGGCAAATGAAGAGAAAACTCTGCAGATGATATAGAAGCGTAAATTAATGCATATTTTCTGATTACATTTAATGCATTTCTTTTAGATTATGGTTGTTAGCATTTTTCTTTGAATAAAGGATTGTAAGCTCTAGAAGAGCATACTTCTTTCATGAATAAATACGCAATTTATTCTTTATTCCAGTATTCTTCAAGCTTGCAAGCAATATTTGGATTGTTTTTGCCTCTATCTGATTAGAATTATATTTCTTTTATCTAGAAATCGTGTCGCGCCCAAATGGAAGAGATATGCATTGTTGATAGTGGCACAACAAATACCATCTTAAGAGAGTCTAAGTATTTCCAGTCGATCACGAAGAACGCTGGAAAGATTACTATGATCGCAGGAAGCGACTCATATGTAATCGGCTCAGGAAGAGCCACTATTATATTGCCTATGGGTACAACTTTGGTAATTGAAGAAGCCCTTTGTACCCGAATCAACGCGCACTCTCTTAAGCTTTAAAGACATCCGCGCCAATGGTTTTCACGTAGAAACCAATGAAGAAAATGGCAAAGAATACTTGTGCATTGTGAAGCACGCAGATGTGGAAAAATGGTATTAGAAAAATGTCCCTCATATGAATCGGGTTGTACTACACGAATATTCATGCACCCGAAGTGTATACTTCCTTGAAGACTATTTTTAGAAGCTCTGAGTTATTTTCTTTATGGCATGGTAGATTAGGTCATCCTGGTCTTAGAATGATGAGAAATATAGTGAACAACTCACGTGGTCATGGCATTAGTGTTAAAAATTTCCGAATCATGAAGATTTTGTGTGCCTGCATGTGCCACGGAAATTAATAACTAGACCCTCTATTATGAAAGTGCAAAGTGAAATCCCTACATTCCTGGAACGCATCCAGGGGGATATTTGCGGTCCGATTCAGCCCCTGTCAGGGCCGTTTCGATACTTTATGGTGCTCATCGATGCTTCCTCGAAATGGTCGCATGTATGCTTGTTGTCAACAAGAAACCATGCTTTTGCAAAGCTGATCTCGCAGATCATAAGAATTAAGAATGCTTTCCCTGATCATCGCGTGAAGTCCATTAGAATGGACAATGCCGAGAATTTACTTCAAAGGCATTTGATGATTATTGCACAAAGAACAGGATAGCGATTGAGCACTCGCACCGCACGCCCATACGCAGAATGGACTAGCGTAAGCACTAATAAAGAGGATTAAGTTTATTGCCGGACCGCTTTTGCAGAGTTGTAACTTGCCCAACACTTTTTGGGGACACGCAGATCCGCACGCAGCAGCTCTTATCAATTTGGACCATCGCCTACAACATCCATTCTCCTATGCACTTGTGCACGGGATCATCCCAAGATCTCCCATCTTAGAAAATTTGGGTGTATGGTATATGTACCTATACCACCCTCGTGGACTCGCAATGGGCCCTCTCCGCAAGTCCGGGATATACGTTGGTTATGAGAGTGCATCCATAATCGTATTTGGAACCCATGATCGAGACTTGCATCTGACCGATTCGATTGCATCTTTGACGAGGATCGTTTCCGTCATTAGGGGAGAAATCAACCTTTGGATGAAAAATGCCGGAAATCATATGGCATTCCACCGATCCTCGCACATGACCCCCGACTAATGAAGCAAATCAAGAAGTCCGAAGATAATTGATTTGCGAATTTAGCGAATGAATCTGCTGATCATTTTGTGATTTGAAGGGTGTGGTTAAGTCTCATGTACCGCAAGAAATGCACCGGAGAGGGTGGGAATACCAAAGAAAATAGAAGGTATCCTCAACCTCGCTCGAGGCCTCAAAGGAAAAGAGCAGCAATCTGCTCCTCAAACCCAAAGTACCCGAGACGCCCGAGAAAAGCTGGCGAGAGGACTTACCACAACCAATCACGAAAATGCCCCAAGGAAAGAAGGGGAGCGGTTGAGACTGCACCTGGAAAGAAGCCAACGGAAAAGGCAATTCGGACTTGAATCTTCCACTGCAGAAGTCACGGAAATAATGTGTGCGCACACATAGGCAATGAAAGCTAAAGGAACTTGCTCTGCGATAGGGAATAGCAGAAGAGCAAGTAGAAGTGCATGAAGCACCCCATGAAGAAATGGCCATAAACTTTGTAACAACAGAGAATCCTGAATAGAGCAACGACCAACATTGATGCATACTTTGCAAAGAAGATTGCCTCGATCATTGATCATGATCCCGAGCCGCATCTCTAGCAGAGTGCAAGAAAAGGCTAGATTGGGAAGAATGGAAAAAGCAATCACTGCAGAGTTAGTCTCTCGAACAAGAGAGAGGTGTTTGGGCCGTATCTCGCACACCTCCCCATATAAACCCCGTAGGTCACAAATGGGTCTTTGTTCTAAGAGAAATGAAAACAACGGTTGTAAGGTACAAAGCAAGGCTTGTAGCTCAAGGTTTCACTCAACGCCCGGAGTTGATTATGAAGAAACCTATTCTCCGGTCATGGGAGGAATTACCTTTAGATATTTGATCTCAATGGCATCAACTTGAAGTTGAGAATGAAGCTAATGGATGTTGTCACAAGATACCAGTATGGAAACTTGGATTCGAGATATACATGAAAGTAGGAAGGAATTCCTATCCGAACCAAGATGGAGCAAATAGAAACCTATACATGTGAAATTGGAGAAATCACTTGTATGGGTCAAGCGATCAGAAGAATGTGGTACAATCGCTGAGTGACTTTCTCGCAAGAAAGGCTACACAAACAGCGAAGATTGTCCATATGTGTTTATACAATGATCCCGAATGGATTCTCAGTATAATCTCCGTCTATGTAGATGACTTGAACATCATTGGGACGGATGAAGAAATTGAAGAGGCATGCTCATACTTGAAGTCTGAGTTTGAAATGAAAGATTTGGGTAAAACCAAGTTTTGTTTAGGCTTGCAGCTTGAACATGTCCAAGGAGGAATCTTGGTACATCAATCAACCTACACGCAGAAAGTGTTGGAAAGATTTGGATTTGAAAAAGCATATCCTGCAAAGACTCCAATGGTCGGAAGGTCACTCCAAGCAGACCTAGACCCATACTGCACCTAGAGAAGAGGGGAGGAAGTCACGGGAGCAGAATTCCCATATCCGAGTGCAGTTGAGCGCTCATGTACCTTGCAAATAGCACTAGGCGGACATTGCGTTCGCGAGTGAATTTGCTAGCTCGATCTGATCTGAGTAACCCACCAAAAGGCATTGAAAGGGATCAAGGACATCTTCCGTTACCTCCAAGGAAGCAAAGACCTCGATCTGCTTTTTGAAGAAATAATGAATTGAATTTGGTTGGCTATGCCGATCTTCGGGTATTTATCGACCCGCATCTTGGCAAGTCTCAAAGCGCTATGTTTTCCTATGTGGAGGAACAGCAATTTCTTGGAAGTCGTCTAAGCGCACTCTTGTCTCGACGTCGACAAACCACTCGGAAATCATCGCTTTGTATGAAGCATCTCGTGAATGTGCATGGCTCGAGAAGAATGGTTCACCACATCCGTAAGTCATGTGGCTTGAACATTGAGCAAACTCCCACAATAATTTATGAAGATAATGCGACTTGTGTTGCCCAAGCACGGATGGGTTATGTGAAGAGCAATCTCACGAAGCATATCAACCCCAAGTTCTTCTATGCTCATGAATTGCATAAGATGAACGAGATCAAGATATTGCATACTAAGTCATGTGAAAATCTTGCAGATTTGTTCACTAAATCACTCCCAGCATCTACCTTTGAAAGGTGCGTGAAAGGAATTGGGATGATGAGACTTAGAGAAGTGCAGATTTCAGGGGGAGATATTTCACATACTCCCACATGAATCTCGAAGATGAATTATGAATACTCAACATGAATCTCGAAGATTAGCAATTGAAGTTGGGTGAATTGTACTCTTTTTCCTTAGCAAGTTTTTCATGAAGTTTTCTTGCATAAGGTTTTTAACGAGGCAATTCGTGCAACATTGTAAAGCGTATGCTATGTACTCTTTCTCCAAGTATTTTTCCCACTGGGTTTTTCTGGAGTTTTAATGAGGCATATGCATCTCGCGGCAAAGGGCCCAAGGGGGAGTGTTAAGAAACCCTAATAGCCCATTGGAAGGCCCATGTGGTTCCTTAGCCAAAACCCTAGAGGAGCGCTATAAAAGGAGGAGGGGGGTCCCCCTATGTACCAGAAATCATTAGCAATAAAGAATTCCAGCAGTTGCTCTCCCTAAACACGTGTCTCTCTCTCTTTCTGTTCTCCACTTCAGATCTGTTCGGGAACCCCGGACTATTCTATAGCGAGGTTCCTTAACAGTCGCGTCACCGATTAAGGGGGATCTGGAATTCTGGAGCAACACTGAGGTGGCCCAGCGGCGGATATGGAAGGAGTAGGCCTAGCGGTGATGCGAGGCTGCGGGGAGCAATTGAGCAGACGTTGACCGGACAAGGGCACGAGGCAGATCTGGAGGCGATTAGGACTGGGAACTAAGAACTGGGATGGCCGGCAGAGGCACGGGTAAGGATTAATTAATGGTGATGTCGGTAGAGAGCCTAGAGGCATCCGTATTTGAGATGGTTTTATCTCAGAACCGTCTGTGATGAATGGCTCATCACAGACGGTTTTAATCTAAAACCATCTGTGATGACACTGTTGTTATCACAGACGGTTTTTTGGCTAAAACCGTCTGTGATGAGCCCCTCATCACAGACGGTTCTAGCCAAAAACCATCTGTGATGAGTATGGATCTCATCACTAACTATTTTTGCAAAAAAAATCGTTAGTGATGACCCCTCATGACAAACGGTTTTTGAAAACCATATATATATACATGTGCACATGTACATGTACACATGTATATGTATATATGTATACATATGTACATATGTATACATTTTTTTTAGATAATGGAAGAATATATTAACCTTCCGGCCTCTGCATCGTGAGATGCACAAGCCAAATATTTATTACAAAGTTACAACTAAAATGTTGTTACGAAGCAATTCATAAATAGAAGCTTAAGCAAGAAAAAAGTTGCAACATGCAATGAAAACATTAATAAAAAAACACTCAAGCTGCACCCAATCTTATTTGAAATCTCCATCCATGCCCGATGAAAATGTCCCTAACCACGGCATGTAAACAACTGCATGCCACTGACAACATCTCCCAAGCCTCCTGACGCTGCAGCACAGACCATGAGCGCAACCAGTTGATGGACATATAAATAACCTGCAACGGTTTAGACAGTTGTTTTTTATCAAAGACAACATCATTTCAACATAGCCAAAGAGACCAACAAAAAGCGGCAGCCCCAATTAAACATTGAGCCTTTATCTCCTTTCCCAATCCCAATAGCCAAGTTCCAAACATGTGGGCTATACTACTAGGAGGTGTCAGATTAGAAGCCACTTGTATAACACGCCATGAGAAACGAGCAAAATGACAATAAAAAAAGATGTTGGATAGTTTCCTCATGTGACAAAAACAGCATTTTTTGCTGCCAGTCCAATTTCTTTTACTTAGATTATCTTTTGTTACGATCACCCCTCGACGTAAGTACCATAAGAAGATTTTTATTTTTAAAGGTACTTTAATCTGCCATAGTTGCCTATTTGTAACTGGGATATTTTGATGCAATAAAACTGCATACATCGAGTGGACAGAAAACTGTCCATTTTGATGGAGATTCCATCGAAAAGTATCCCTTTCGGATGATAACTGTATACCAACAATCATTGTAATAAGCTCTTGCATGACTTGTAAATCAAGTCATATAATGGTCCTGCGAAAAGACATATTAAAAGATCCAGAACTCATTACTTCAGCCACTGTGGCATATTTTTTCGAACAATATTAAATAATCGGGGGTATTGTGTACTAAGTGGACTATTCCCAAGCCAGGTATCCTGCCAAAACCGTATTTGAGATCCATCATGAAGCCGAAAATACCCAAATCTAAAAAAGTGATGTTTGACATTCATTAGACCCGACCAAAAATGAGAATCTCCACGCCTCCTTTCTACTTGAGTAAGTGTCTTACTTCCTAAATACTTTATACTCATGATCTTTTGCCAAACACCCTCCTCATTTAAAAGTTTGAAGAGCCATTTGCAAAGCAAACAGATGTTTTTTACATTAAGGTCATGGATACCCAAACCACCCTGATCCTTAGGTTGACATAAAATACTCCACTTAGCAAGTCTATATTTTTTCTTATGGTTATCATTCTGCCAGAAAAATCTAGATCTGAAATAATCCAATCTCTTAAGAATCCCATGTGGTATCCTGAAAAAAGATAACATAAACATGGGTAGACTGCTAAGCACAGAATTTATAAGGATTAATCTGCCTCCAACTGACAGATGTTTTCATTTCCAACTACTCAATCTCTTTTCAAAACGTTCTTCTACCCCCTTCCACTCACTATTTCTCAATTTGCGGTAATGAATTGGTATGGCAATGTATCTAAAGGGTAAACTACCTAACTCACATCCAAAAAGATGAGTGTATTGGAGTTCAAATTCCTTAGCAGCACCAAAGCAAAAAATTTCACTTTTATGAAAATTTATTTTAAGGCCCAAAATTTGTTCAAAAGCACTTAGCAGAAGCTTCATATTTTTGGTTTGTTGAATATTATGATCCATAAAAATAATGGTGTCATCGGCATACTGAAGGATAGACAAACCATTATCAACCAAATGGTGTATTATTCCTTTTATTTGTCCATCCTCTTTGGCACGTTCTAAAATAATAGCCAGCATATCGACAACAATATTGAATAAAATAGGGGACAAAGGATCTCCCTGCCGTAGTCCTTTTCTGGTCTGAAAGTATGGACCAATGTCATCATTAACCTTAATGCTGACACTCCCCCCGGACACAAAGTTGTCAATCCACTTACACCATCTCGGCGAGAAACCTTTCATTCTAAGAGCCTGTTGGAGAAAGGACCAATTGACCTTATCGTAGGCCTTTTCAAAATCCACTTTAAAAATTACCCCTGCCATTTTTTTCTTGTGCATCTCGTGAATTGTTTCATGCAAAATTATCACGCCATCCATAATGTTTCGACCTGGCATAAAAGCAGTTTGTGTCGACCGAACAACCTTTTCAGCGACATTAGATATCCTATTAATGCCAACTTTAGTGAAAATTTTGAAGCTGACATTAAGAAGACAGATCGGTCGATATTGTTGTATCTTTTTTGCATCCTTAGTTTTTGGCAAAAGTGTGATAATACTGAAATTTAAACTAAACAAAGGTAGGACACCCTTGTGCATATCATGGAACATTGCCATTAAGTCATCCTTAATGACCTCCCAGAACACCTGATAAAATTCAGCTGGAAACCCATCTAGTCCAGGTGCCTTATTATGTTCCATTTGAAAATTTGCCTCCCTCACCTCTTTCTCGGTGAATACCTTCATAAGTAAATCATTCTCCATATTAGAAACTTGAGGGATATCATCTCGGTAAGATTCAATCATAGAAAAATGATTACTGTCTGGCGGTCCAAAAAGACCTTTATGATAGTTGCTTATGTACCTCTTAAGCTCCACATCCCCACAAATTATTCCCTCATCTTGCTCAAGTTTAAAAATTCGTTGTTTCCGATACTTACCATTTGCGACCAAATGGAAGTATTTAGTGTTATTATCCCCCTTGAGTATATGTTTGCCTTTTGCTCTTTGATACCATTTAATTTCCTCCTCCCGTAACAATTGAGCAAGCCTCTCATTGGAGCGCTACTTTAGGTTAATATCCTCATTGGTTAACCCAGAATTCTCTAATTTTTTATCTAGGTCATCAATGATGCAGAGCAATTTTTTCTTTTCTTTCCTGTAAGTTCCACTAGTACTCTTGGCCCAACCCCTCAAATACTGTCTAAGACTCCTGATTTTAAATTGCCATCGAGTTAAGGAAGTATTTCCCCCTATGTTCATTGTGCCAACAAGTGGACACCATATCAAAAAAGCCATCCCTGGTTAACCACCCAAGTTCAAATTTGAAGAAGGATTGGTTTCCAGCATGGAATGCTGCTCTAGTATTGAGCAATAAAGGAGTATGGTCAGATAGAGACCTTTCAAGAGCATTGACCGTGACCAAAGGAAACTTTTGCTCCCAGTCGGTACTCATGAGCACCCTGTCAAGCTTCTCAAAAGTAGGATTTTCCAAATTATTGACCCAAGTAAACCTTCGACCTGATAATTCGATTTCTCTCAGATCCAAACTATCAATGACAACATTGAATAAAAGGGCCATCAAGTATCAAAATGATTATTATTTTTCTCATCATGTCGCCTGATAATATTAAAATCACCCCCTATCAAGATGGGTAATGATTCCTTGTGACATGTATGAACTAACTCAGTCAAGAATTTATCCTTTAATTGGTTTTGAGCTGCTCCATAAATAGCTATTAGAATCCATTTGAAGCCATCATCCTTATTTCTCAAGTGAAACTTGACATAGAAGTTTCCTTCATCAATGGAACCAATGTCAAAAGATGACAAATTAACTCCCATAAGGATCCCTCCAGATCGCCCACATGGAGGCATACAGTGCCACAAAAAGTCTTGCCCACCACAAAGGTGTTTTAGACTAGATGTAGAAAACTCACTTTTACTCGTTTCAAGGATAGCAACAAAATCAAGATGTTGCTCCTTAGTTAAATCTGAGATGTATTTATGTTTAGCCAAGTCTCCAAGACCTATGCTATTCCAAAAAATACCTTTCATTTAATTTTAAATTTTCTTTGGTGATTTCTTCCACCGAACATTTTTCTTAGCAAAGATGGCCTTCTTTTTCCTTGGGACTACATCATTACATAAATGAGCATCCGCATAGTCCAACACCTAATCAGTTGAATCACTACATAAGTGATTGAGAGTAGCATCATCAAAAAAATCTTGATCTACATCCTCTTTAACCTGATGGGTTTTGTTAGTTTTTCTCATTAAAACCTTCGAACGATCTTTTTCTAAATTCTTAATCTTTTTAATCGACATCGCAACCTCATCATCATTTTTACCCAAAGAAATTCCAACCCTTTGCAAATTAGAGGAAATATAAGTATTTGAAAAAGATAGAAAGGAGCTAGAAAAATTACCGTCTGGAATCTCCAGGTTGCGAATAGAAGCCCGATGATTGGCCTTCTCCATAATGTCCACATCAGCCTGCACCATCCCGCCAGCTAGATTATTTAGACGCTCACTCCTGTGTGGTCCCTCCTGACAAAGCAAAGGAACAGCCACCTCAACATGACCCATCACCTTGCAAGCCTTCGGATGTTCAGCTGACTCAATCTGGACATTAACAAATCCCTCCAATCTGCCACATCCAGTGGTTTTCTCTGAAAAAATTGCTTCTTTAGCAGAAGAAACAGCTACGCTGTCCACCATCTCCATCTTGGCTGCCTTTGCCTTTTCTTGATCTTCTAAGTCATCTATATCATGTGTACTATTGCTATCCCTTGCACCTTTACAGTCTTTGGCTAGAGAATCAACATCATTCTCAAGAGCCTGACATCAGCTAACATCCCTTCGTTAATTGTGATATCAGCATCTTTCTTATCCTCCAAAATTGGAGAAGCCAAAAGATCCAAGCAAGTTGGAGTGGACATGCCAAATGCACGATCATCAATAGGGCTGACCAAGTTGGACTGCACCTCATCTTCAAAAGCAGTACCTGCTGTAGCAAATTTTACAAACTGGTCAAGAACCGTGTTAGATTTGGCTGGAGAAGACCTAGTAGAACAGGCCAAACAATTCAAGTGATCCTTGACTGTCTTGACTACACTGCCAAAATCTGCAACATGATCTTCATTGTCAGCAGCAGCCTTACAATCTACAGACTTTGAATTAGAAATTTCAGTCCCCATGCTTTCCCTCTCAACTTGGACCTTCCTATTTTTGGCTATAACAAGATCATCAATGTAAGCCGAGTAAACCAGATTATCCTCAACCACATTTTTTGCAGACTGCATGGGCACATCTTGCGAAGAGAGATGAGCACCGGAAGACACTTCCGAAGATGATTTAGTCCGCTTAAAGTCTCTATCTAGCATATCTTCATCATCATCATCTACCTGTTTCTTGCCTTTTCCCTTATCCCTACCATCAGCATCCGAAGCTTCAAAAACCAGTTGATCCTTATTTTGAACCACAAAAAAGATCTCATAGAGAGCATCTCCCACACAAATGTCAGTACTATTTGGGACTAACCCTGCGTCTGTCACAGCAACATGTAACTGAACAATACCTGTTTTCCTCATGCTAACCATATCAACAAACTGAGTTGCCCCTATGATAGATCCAACTGCGCACAAAGATAAATAATCGCGAACCTCATGAGGGACACCATAAACCTGCACCCATATCTTTTCAAGTTGCAACTTAGCATCTGCCTTCGGATTCCATTCCTCAAAAACATAATCGCTTCTCACGGTTCTTCACTTTGATTTCGCCAATACTTGTCAATCTCAATAATTCAATCTTGGACGGAAACGAAACCAAGAACGAATTATGAGTATGTTCCTTAATCTCCCACAGCCACTTGATGGGAACCACTCTATGAAGCTCCTCGCGCAATCTGTCAGCAGTCCAAGAACACCCCTCAATTCTCACCATAGCCATCTTGTTGGAATCAGCACGGGGTTTCTTAGAACCTGAAAAAGGGATTTGATAAAACCCGAGACCATCCGGCGCATAACCACACAAATTAGCAGTCAGCTTAGGTAGTTTCAACAGAGGACACTTACTGGCAATGTGTTGATCATCCTCACAAATATCACAAAAAATCAAAGCTGTGCATTCTGTATGAGAGTGTCCTCTTTTCTGACATCGTTAACAAACCAACATGGACTTGTCGACAACCTCTGAAATTACCTGAGCAGACGAAGACAAATTTGCCATTGAGACACTCCCCTGGAGTGCAGCCCCTCGTCCCACTGCCGCTTGTGAATGTACTAAATCTGCTTTCTTCAATTAACCATCGGAGGCACCTTGGCCATAGCCACGACCCCCAAAGTTGTTTGTTCTGCCAAAACGCCCCTGACCACGACTAGGAAAATGGGGTTGCCAGCGAGCACGTCCACGATTGTGCCCACCCGCGTAGCCACCCATTCCTTGGCCATTGAAAAAGGCGCCGCTACCGATAGGATCCTTAGCACCATTACCAGAGCCTCCCTGTCCAACATGACTACTAGTATTGCCACCACCACCACCACGATGTACTGCATGCGCCCCTAGCCTGGACAGATTTGCAGGCCCTTTGCCACCACCATGATCGGCGCCATGTCCACCACCTCCATCCATCTGTTGAAGAACTGATGCGAAGGACCGTCGGTCACCAGAGATTGTCCCATGCCAGAAAGGGTAGCCGTCCTTAGGTTTCCAGGTACGGGAGAAAAGAGATGCTAATCCACTCTTTGGCTTTGTGCGAATATCAGTGGGCCCAACCTAAGTACTAGGAGTAAATCCCAAATCAAACTGTGAACGGTTGACACCAACTGAAATTCAGAAATCCTTAAAAGGTGCCTGTAATTCTGGCTTGCAACGAGGATGTGATCTGATTCTGTTTCTAGTCCAGCTAGCCTTTGCCAAAGTATCCCCAAAAGTCACCGGAGGAGATAATCTCAGCGCCGGTAGAGGGCCCTTCCATGGCCGCACCTTGGCCAACATTCTTTTTTCTGTCACCGGAATGCAGTCCGAAGCCAGCTTATGAGCTACTGACATGAAATCCTGCACAAAGTAACCAACATCAAGAACATCCTGACATAGTTGTGAATGAAATCTTGATTCAAAGACATCATCAACTATATGTTTGTCAGCAGATAAGTCCCGAAAACGGGATCCACTACAAGTTCTGTCACTTTTATCTTTTGGACTGAAAATAGGATTCTTCAGCATTGCAGCAGAAAAAGGAACATTGATGGGGGAAAAACTTGCGATCGAAGCAGCAAGAATCATGATCCACACATAGATCGACCAATGCACTCCCTCGATAGCATTCCCTTTTGAGCATTTATCAGAAAAAGGGATTTTATAAAACCCGTGCGACGTGCCCTCCTTGTCGGTGCTATGCCCTCCTCAGCGTCGTACCCTCCTCCCCCGCGCCGCCGCTGAGGGGATGGTCTTGCCGAGCTGCCGCGGGGAGAGGATGAACGGGTGCCCTCCTCACCCGCGCCGCCGCTGAGGGGATCATGATGGGAGTTTGTTTTTTAGTCTCTAGTTCCTCTGATGGTGCAGTAGATTAACGATCAATGTGCTATTTGGCCGGATCAATTTTGGATGTTGAATGCTCGTGTACCTCACATTGTCGTGGCTAAAATGTTTGACAATGATGTCTTCAATGCTACATACATACATATATGTATATATGTATACATATGTACATATACACATATATATATATATGGAACCATATCTCGTGAAAACCCCCTTTACTGTGAAAACTCCGTGAATCCCGGATGTAAAGTTTTGAAAAATTCTAAAACAATTACCATACATAGGGGAAGTGAGATTCTACAATCCTGTAAAATTTGAGGACCAAACTCAATCTCATTTGAAAGATATGAAAAAGACAAATTTGTCTTTTTCATATCTTTCAAATGCGATTGAGTTTGGTCCTCAAATTTTACAGGATTGTAGAAGCTCACCTCCCCTATGTATGGTAATTCTTTGAGAATTTTTCAAAACTTGTACACATGGGTTTCACGGAGTTTTCACGGTAAAGATGGTTTTCACTGGATATGTTGCCTACATATATATATATACATGTATATATACATATATGTAAATTTATATGTATATGTATACATGTATATCTATATCTATGTATGTATATGTATACATGTATATGTATATCTATATATGTCTATAGATATATATATATATCTATAGATATATGTATATATATCTATATATATATATATAGACACATATATACAAGATACATATAGAAATGCTATTCTACAGCTGTGTGTAGAATAGTCTATTCTACTCTTAGTCTATTTAACCCAGTCAGACCGAGCCTTCCAACGCACTAATTAGAGCAGCGGATTGCCCCAGTGTCGGGACCTGAATATGCAAATCCGGACCCTCTATGTGTACTGCACTAGTTCAGGACATGCTAGTGCACACAAACTCAGCATCAGTAAATATCACAATCATACATAGCGAAAACATAATAAAATACTTCATATATTAAGAAAGACATAGTTGAACAATCTTAAGGTCAACCTTACACTTATTAAGCCTAGCTTGATGGCTTTGAAGCAAAGTAAATAAATAGCAGCAGAATGAAGAATGTCGGTGAATCCCATCAACATGTCACAGGCATCTGACAAGGTTCAACTCCTAGATAATCGCCTTCTCATGGAACTCCATCTATTTCAAAGGTGTAGACTTCTCCTCAACTGATGATTTGATTGTTAGCAAAGGTGAGTACTTAAAGCACTCAACAAGTTGTGCACATAATGCAAGTCTATCATACTATATGCATGGCTTATTTCAAAGGAACAGCTAACATGGTTATTTTGCAATAAAACAACATTTATGAAGAATAGCATAGATAGATTATAAAGACAGTAAAACAAATAATAACTAATAATAAATTTCTCAATTATTTCCCAAATAAACCAACTCACAACCTTAAATCAAATTCCAAATTTCCATAGGCATACAGCCTACATCCCCAATTCATTTTAATAAAATCTAACCCTTAACCGTAATCCCCGAGCATTGCTTAATACCGCGAGCACGACGTACTGTTCGAAAAGATTTTACACTCTGCAGAGGTTATGCGCTTTATCCACACACTTCCTTTGGTGTGTCGGCAGAGAGATCATGACAAAGCCTTTACAAAGTTTTGTCTTAACCCAGTACTACTCGCTAAGGTTTCAACACTTATGGGACTGGTTACCACATTCAGGGCCCCCCTCTTACGCCAATGAGTTTACTCATAAAGTCAGGGCTCACACCACCACTAGTAGTACCAACCTAAGATATTGCAAATTAATTAGCTAGGTCCGTCCCATTTCAGACATGTGGTTGCATGATTGACTTAGGTCAAATGCTTGCAAGGTTAAGTCCTTAGGTTGACCGAGGCAAGATTAACCAAAAATTCACCATTACCGATATATCATCCATTTCCATTAAAAATAATGCGACCACCCAAATGCCACATTGGCCCACCATAAATTCTTGTCACATACCTTAGTCTAAATCATTTTACCACCCTGGTTGATTACCATGCACCATGTGCCATCAACAACATTGCGTGACAACACCTGACACACATTTTCAAAAACATGTTCCATATTCCATTAAGCAAGATTAAATTTTCTCACATAAAATGATATCAATAACTCGTTGCACGGCTAAGCAAACTATTCACGTTCTAGCTAACCTACTTTGGAAAATAATAGTTACCAACATATAAGGAACCTTACTAGGGCGACAAAAGAATCATGGCATACAAATGACAAGGTAGATAAAACTCAATTTGGACGAATAGCTAATCCCAAATTAATTGAAACAAGTATCAATTGAATTAGCATGCAATAGTTTAAAACAATATAACTTTAAAACATGGGCTCAAGATGATCAAAGCACAACTTGCCTTCAAAGATCTCTGAATCCTGCTCTGAATACCTCGGCACCTCCACGTCTACACGAAACAAGCGATAAAGCAATAAATACCAAAACGAAAGAGCAAAATTAACTCCAAAAATTCAATAAAATTCACCATTAAATAGAGCTCAATTTTACAAATTCTTATAAACTGGAATCACCTCAATCGGAGTTTGTATGAGGGAGAACGAACCCTTTGAAGTTTGAAATAAACTAAAAATCAGAAAAATTGGAAAATCCGAATTAAAGGAATTATTGTTGTACTAGAAAATAGCATTTATGACGTCATGTTGACATCAGCAAAAAAATAGATTTTTGGCCGAATATTGTTCTACGAAAAACTAAATATGACATCATGCTAACATCATCGACACGTGTCTCTGGTGCATGGACTCAGTCCACAGCACAGAGCGCATGCGCACGGTGGACACCATCCACAGTGCTTCGAATGACGCGCATGCCACATGGCAAGACACGATTGAACGCGGGTGCGACACGATCTGATCCGCACCCCAGAGATCCGACGGCTGCAACAACGCAACACGCGGAGCGATCTGAGACATCTGATCCGAATTGGACGGCGAATGACTACCAGCACGACGTTGCACGACGGCAACACGCGGCAACATCCTAGCCTACACGCCAGAATGGACAGCCCATGCTGCTCAACGTGAAACAATGACGCGGCTGCCCCGACGCTCAACATGTGGCGTCCATCCACACCTTACCTCAGAACCGACGGCTATGAAGGCATGCGGAAGACGATGGCGCTCGACAACGAGATCTTCACCGGAGACGGGGAAGATGACATGCACAACGGCGTTCTAGCGATAGATATGAACCGATCTTACGCGGATCTTGAGCATCTTGACGCGACGAACTTACCAGAGCGCTAAAATGCGACGGAACGGTCTTCGACGGCGTCGAAAACGGAGAAGGTCAACGGCGGCGCAACTCCTCACTTCGATGAGCTCTTGCGGTAGATAGGGCGCGTCTCAAACGATGTTCTATGAGGCAAAACACACGGCTTGAGGTGGCGATCTTCGCACAACGTGCGACGCATTAAATAGGCGGCTCGGAAGGCGTGCATCGACCGAACATGAAATCCGAGATCCTCGGGGATACGACGGTGCGACGGATTCGATTGCGATACGGCGAGGCGACGTGGCTCCATCTCGCACGTCCACGCGGTAGTGATCCAACGGCATGCACAGCACGGTGACGCGGAGAAACGACGACCACATGATCTCGATTCTATGGCCAAGATCCTAGGGTTTTGTGGCAAGGTGGGCCGAGCGGGCGGCGACTGGGTTGGCAGCATGGAAAATGGGCCAGACTGCTGGGCTACGGCCCAACACTGCTCCAAAATATTTTCAAAGCATTTTCAAAAAAAATAAATGCCAGAAATTCAAATAAGCCAAATAAAATAGCAAAAATACAATAAAAATTCTAGAAAAATTCTAAGAAATATTTTAGGGCATATGGAACTCAAATAAAACATTTCCAACAAAATTTTATTTAAACTTTTCAAATTTTCCAAATAACTTTATAAATAAGCCATAAATCAATAAATACAAATAAATTCAAATAAATATAAATGCGCATTAAATTCAAGAAATACTAAAAATTGGGATTTTACACCCAGTTACTTGGACAAACCAACTAATTAATGTGTCGCATCACTTAAAATGTGTACACGATAGCCCAAAATAAGTAATTAGTGCATCGCATCATCTGAACCGCTAGTAAGTTGTGTTCCTAGATTGTACATGAATCTAATTTCTTTGTTTTAGCTGTAACTTTTTATTGACAACTCCAATTCACAAAAGGTTTTCACTATTAGCTTACTAACGACGAGAGCAATATAATGATATAAGTCTCGCTAATAAACGTCGTGTGTATCGATAGTATATCTATATATACTGATAGTAAAAATCTATATTTTTGGATAGTAAAATCTGATTCATGCGGTGAAACTTATATCAGTATGTTGCTCTCATCGTCAGTAAGCTACTAGTGAAAACCATTCGTGAATCGGAACTATCAATAAAAAGTTATAGCTAAAACAAAAAAGAACAGATTCTAGTACAAACTTGGAACGCAACCTACTAATCGGTCATACGACGTAACTAGTAACGTTTCCTTATTTCAACTAGAATCTGTTATTTTTTACAGGTTCGATTCACGAACGGTTTTCACCAGTAGCTTACTAACGACGAGAGCAACACATTGATATAAGTATCATCGCATGAATCAGATTTTACTATCCGTATATATAGATTTCACTATCGATATACATAGATTTTACTATCAATACACACGGAGTTTATTAGAATGGATAATGCCGCTGAATTTACTTCAAGGGCATTCAATGATTACTGTATATCATTGGAAATTAATTTGGAACATTCAGTACCATATGTACACACTCAAAATGGTCTAGCTGAATCTCTTATCAAAAGAGTTAAATTAATTGCAAGACCACACCTACAGAATTGCAATTTACCAATATCATGTTGGGGACATGCGGTATTACACGCCGAAAATTTACTCCAAATTCAACCAACTGCATATCATACAGCTTCCCCGTTGCAGTTAATATGTGGAAATAATCCAAATATTTCCTATCTGCGAAAATTTGGTTGCACAGTATATGTACCGATATCACCACCGCAGCGTACATCAATGGGCCCCATAGAAAATTGGGGATTTATGTGGGGTATATTTCTCCGTCAATCATACAATACCTCGAGCCCCTAATAGGGGACCTATTTACAGCCCAGTACGCTGATTGCATTTTTGATGAGGACGATTTTCCAACATTAGGGGGAGATCAGTACCACAATGAATGCTGCAAAATAGATTGGAATGTCACAAGCATTTTATCCTTAAATCCATGTACTAAAGAATCTGAACTAGAAGTCCAGAGAATCATAAATTTGCAACACATTGCAAACAATATGCCAGATGCGTTTACTGATCACAAAGGTGTCACTAAATCATATATTCTCGCTGTTAATGCACCAGAGCGAGTGGAGGTACCTCATAAAACTACTCATCTCTTATATGCAAATAAAAGGGTGAGAAAATCGGTTACAAGGGATATTGTTTTTCAAAAGAAGCAAAAGAAATCATCTTCTAAATCAATAAATGAAATTCAATCTCATGTTGAACGACACCAAATGGATGCACAACATCCAGGACCTAGCATAATAATGCGCAACAATTTAAATGCTGGGACATCGGAAATTCCTAACTCCATTGTTATGGGAAATCAAGAGGAGTTAGAAGGTATAAATGAAATTTACACAAATTATATTGATTCAGGAGAATCTTATAATAGAAAGATTACTATTGTCGACATATATTTTTCCTCAAAAATTGCTAATATCCTTCAAATAGATCCATGTAAGGACCCGAATCCACTAATTCGAACCCACTGTGTTTACCGCACTAGTCCCGGGATCAACGCTAGTGCACAAAGCTTAACATTGGTACATATCACATCATACTCAACGATAATAATAATAATAATAATAATAATAATAATAATAATAATACATTTATTGATATAGCTAAGTGTATGATCTTATGACCAACTTACATTATTGAGCCACGCAGGGCTAAACTGGAAATATAAACTAGGATATAAGCAGCGAAAAGTAGAAGACGTAGATGGCTCATCAGTTCACCATAGGCAACTGATAAGGCTCTGACCCTAACGACTCGTGTCCTCCTGGAACACCTCCTCCAACAAAGGTGTAGACTCTTCAACTGTTGATTGTTGTTGTTTGGCAAGGGTGAGTACTTAAAGCACTCAACAAGTTGCGCACAGAATGCAATTCTATGCAACTATATGCAAGGCTTATTCCAAAGGAAAAGGCTATTATGGCTATTTTGCAATAAGCAACATTAATGAACAAATATAATAAATAGATTGTAAAGACTGTAAAACAAATAACAGTACTAGATAGATTCAACATTTCTCAAGTAAACCAAGTTTCCAACCCTAAGTCAAGTTCAACCTTCAACATGGCAATTCTGTCATCCCAACCAAGTTTTCCTTTTAATTAAGCTAACATTTAACTGTAATTCTCGAGCATTGCTCAATACCGCGAGCACGGCTATCCGAATAGATTTACATTCTGCAGAGGTTAAGCACTTTACCCACACGATACAACCATAAACCACAAAGGCGGTGGAGTCCTCCTTCGATACGGTGATGGATTCGCGAAGATGACAAAATCCAGATCATCCACATGTCGCGATCCAACGGACAGCCAAAGCGGGCGACGCGGCTCGAATCCGCCCCGACACGTCCACTTGATCCAACGATCGATACTCAAAACGTCCTGACGCATTACGATAACTCTGAGCCACACGATCGCGATCCAACGACTCACGCTAATTAGGGTTTCTAATCCCACGATCAAATCTCGACCGCACATTAGGAATCCAACGGCTAGCGCCAACCTTTTGAAAATGGGCTGCCAGAAACTGGGCTACACGCGCACAGTACTTGGACCTGGCCCATTACTGTTCCCTCGAATTTTCCGGGTTTTATCAATTAAAATAATTCGAGCAATTCGATTAAATGGTTTAAGGTATTAGAAATATCAGGAAAAATCCGAGAAAAATCTCAAAAATACTTTGAGACATTTTGAACTCAAATAAAATATTTTTGGCAAAACTTTTATATTAATTTTGTACATATTTAATTAATTTTCTCAAAAAGGCCAAAATACATATTTCAAAATAAATTCAAATAAATTCTAGAAAAATCCAATAAATTCCAGAAAATCACCAAATGCACAAATGATAATTAAAATAATATTTAGGGCAAAATTTGGGATGTTACAAACCTCCCCCTTAATAGAATCTCGACCCCGAGATTCAGGGTTAACTAGATAATAGGTTTGGAAATTCTAACTTTAGATCCTCTTCACGCTTCCAAGTGGCTTCTCTTTCGGAATGATTGCTCCACTGAACTCTGCAAAAGCAAATAGACTTATTCCTGGTTTTGCGATCCATAACATCCAAGATTTTGATTGGCTGCTCCTGGTAGGTCAAATCTTCCTGTAGCTCTATTGCTTCCAACGGGGTTTGTTCTACTAGCACTCTGAGACATTTCTTAAGCTGCGACACGTGAAACACATCATGCACCCCTGCCAATGACTGCGGCAATTCCAACTGATATGCAACCTCTCCTCGTCGACTCAAAATCTTGAACAGACCAACATACCTTGGCGCAAGCTTTCCTTTAACGTGGAACCTTTTAACAACTTTAAGAGGGGTAACCCTGAGATACACATAATCATTGGGCTCAAAGCTCAAATCATGACGACGATTATCCGCGTAGCTCTTCTGCCTCGATTGTGCTATCTTCAACCTCTCTCTTATCATAGCGACTTGTTCCTCTGCTTCTTTGAGAATTTCAGGCCCAAACACCAAACGCTCTCCTGTCTCATTCCAATTCAACTGGTACGACAGGCACGACCATATAAAGCCTCAAATGGTGACATTTGCAAACTAGCCTGATAACTGTTATTATAGCTAAACTCGCATACGGCAAACACTTATCCCATGAGGTAGCATAAGCTAATGCATAGGCTCTCAACAAATCTTTCAAGATCTGATTAACTCTTTTAGTCTAACCATCTGTCTGCGGATGATACACCGTCCTAAAATTCAAACGGGTTCCCATAGCTTCATCCAACTTATTCCAAAATCTCAAAGTAAATTGGGTACCTCAATCCGACACGATTTTTCTAGGCACACCATGCAGACACACTATCCTTGACATATATAGCTCTACCAAGCGATCTCCGAATAAGTCATCTTCACTGGTATGAAGTGAGCGACCTTGGTCAAACGATCCACGATGACCCAAATAGAATCGTAACCTCTCTGAGTCTTAGGCAAAACAATAATAAAATCTATACCAATTTCCTTCCATTTCCATTCAGGAACTTTTAACGGTTGCAACAAACCAGCGGGTCTTTGAAGCATGGCTTTTACTCTTTGGCACACATCACATAAAGCGACATGCTCAGCTACTTCCGCTTCATGTTAGGCCACCAAAACCTCCCTTTAAAATCTTGATACATCTTAGCACTTCTGGATGAATCGAATACTTAGAATCATGAGCTTCCTCAAGAATCAATTGCTTAAGCTCCTTATTTGGTACACAAATCCTTTCCTTTAAACCACATGGCACCTTGATCGTCCACAACAAAATCCTCCGCTACACCTTCATCCTTCCTAAACTTGATTCTGCTGATTTTCTCGTCATCGTTTTGACCTTCTCTAATTTGATCTTCAAGTGTCGGCTTTAATTCCAATGCAGCTACAAAACCTTGTGGAACAACTTCCAATTTCAGCTTCTGAAACTCACTACACAACTCGGATTGTTCACTTGATATTAGCATATTTGCACTATGGCTTTTGCGACTCAATGCATCGGCTACCACATTAGCCTTGCCCGGATGGTAATGAATTCCAACGTTGTAATCCTTAATCAATTCTAGCCATCTTCTTTGCCTCATATTGAGATCTGACTGAGTGAATATATACTTTAAACTCTTATGGTCTGTATATATCTCACAACTATTTCCAATGAGGTAATGTCGCCATATTTTTAAGGCATGCACTACAACAGCTAATTCCAAATCGTGTGTAGGATAATTTCCTTCATGCGGCCTCAATTGTCTTGACGCATAGGCCACCACCTTGCCGTTTTGCATTAACACGCAACCAAGACCTTGCTTTGAAGCATCACAATATATATCGAAACTATTCTGCACATCTGGCACTACTAACACAAGTGCGGTAGTCAATCGCTTCTTCAACTCCTGAAAACTCTTTTCGCATTCTAGCGTCCATGCAAACTTCTTTTCTTTCTTCAACAACTGCGTAAGCGGTCTAGCAATCGTAGAGAACCCTTCTATAAACTGACGGTAATATCCTGCCATCCCCAGAAAACTACGAATCTGAGTGACTGACTTCGGTTGCTCTCAACGTAACACGGCCTCGACCTTGCTCGGATCAATGGCAACTCCTTCTGCAGTCATCACATGACCAAGAAATTCCACCTTATCCTTCCAAAAGTCACACTTACTGAACTTACCATACAACTGCTGCTCTCGCAACCTCTCTAAAACCAACATCAAATGGTCTGTGTGCTCTTCTCTCATCTTGGAATACACAAGAATATCATCTATAAAGACAATGACAAATTTGTCCAAATAGTCCATAAATACTTTTTTCATCATATTCATGAAATATGCCAGAGCATTGTTCAATCCAAAAGGCATAACTATGAACTCATAATGTCCATACCGCTTGGAAAACGCAGTCTTAGGAACATCTTCCGCTCTAATCTTCAGCTGATGATATCCTGAACGAAGATCTATCATGGAGAAAACTCCAGCCCCTCTCAACTGATCAAACAAATCGTCGATCCTAGGCAAAGGATACTTATTCTTAATTGTCACTTCATTAAGTGCACGATAATCGATACACATTCTTAAACTCCCATCCTTCTTTCTGACGAACAAAACTGGCGCTCCCCTCGGCGAAGAACTCGGTCTTATGAAACCTTTTTCAAGCAGTTCCTCGATCTGCTTCTTCATCTCAACTAACTCATCTGTTGGCATGCGATACGGTCTCTTTGCTATTGGTGTTGTGCCAGGCGCTAACTCAATAAGAAACTCAATCTCCCTATCTGGCGGCATGCCCAGCAATTCATCAGGAAAGACTTCTGGATAATCCCTTACAATAGGCACATCCTCCATACTAGAAACTTTCACGCTGTTCACCATTAATTGGCCATCACGAACGGCTGTCGCACGAATCTTTACTTTCTTGCCACTAGGGCTTTCCAATGACACCACTCTTTGGCCACAATCCAACACGGCTTTATGCCTGGATAGCCAATCCATTCCAAGGATAACATCTAAGGTTTGAGTATCTAACAAGATGAGATTCGCTAGGAATTCTATCCCATTCATGAGCAACTTAACTCCCAAACACCCAAGTCTAGATCTAAGCTCAGATCCTGGGGCTTGGACTAAAAGCACACACTTAAGATTCTTAACATCAAATCCATTCTTAGTTGCAAAACTCCGAGAAACAAATGAATGTGAAGCTTCAGAATCAAATAGAACTGTAGCAGGTTCTGAGTTAACGAAACTTACCCAGTACAACATCTGTAGCCTCCTGAGCTTCATCCGCTGTGATGTGGTTGACTCTACCACGCACTGTTGATTGGGGTGCTGCTCCAGTTTGCCCTGGTGCGCAATTTCCTCCTAATGCAGATGCCTTAGCAGGTGTCGTTCCCAAGTTGTAGCGAACTGGCGTGATTCCTCCTTTCTGCGGACACTTGTTAGAAAAATGTCCTGGCTCATTGCAAGCATAGCAACGCTCGATGAGACCGCTGATTCCCTCGATGCATTGTTCCTTGGTGGCGTATGAAAATTCTGATTAGCAGGGCGAGGTGCAGGGGTTGATGTCTTATTTGCTGCCTGCGGCTGAAACCTAGCAAACTGTTGTGGTGACATCCTTAATCTGAACTGGTTTGGTCTCCCTCCTTGGTTAACCATCCTGCGCTTGCGATCCTCACCAAGCTCTTTGCGTTTATCCTCCAAAATCAAAGCGTTGTTAACCAATTATTCGAATTCAAGAAAGTTATAGGTGATCAATCCCACTTGTAGTCCAGAGTTTAATCCCTTCATAAAGCGTGACTGCCTAGCCTTGTCTGTAGCCACATCCTCTAGAGCATAGCGTGCTAGTTGAGTAAATTTGTTCAAGTAATCGGCCACTGACTGGCCTGCTTGCTTAAAAGCTCTAAATTCCTCCTTTTTGAGGTCCATCATGCCTTGTGTACATGGTGACGAAAGCGAGAGTAAACTCATCTCATGTGATCTCCTGTGGGGCTTCATGTGCGGCACAATAGTTCTCCCACCATTCTGCAGTAGTTCCTTCTAGCTGATGAGAGGCATAAAGCACCTTCTCATTTCCTTCACACTGAATAATGTGCAGCTTTCTCTCAATCGTCCTAAGCCAATCATCGGCTTCCAAGGGGTTGACATTGCCTGAGAATGTCGGCAGATGAGTCCCCGTGAAGTCAGACAGTTTGGCGTAAGGACGCGGTCCATTGTTGCCATGTTGAACACTGTTTTTGTTTATAGCGGCTTGGCTGGTCATACCCTGCATCTGTTGCATCATCGTCTGCATAAGCTGGGTCTGCGCTGCAAGAAAAACTCTCAAATTCTGCATGTCCACTGGCGACGATGGTTGCGGCGGTACTCCATCATTGGGGTTGTCATTATGGCAAAGGCCACTTCCTGAAGCACCATTGTTGCCACGCGTGTTCACCATCTGCTGTTTACTTCTTGGGTTAGGAAAGGTAGATGTAGCATAGATAAGACGCAAGAATTTCTAAGGTGGGGAAACAAGTTAAACCCAAATTTATCAACTTTATTAATACTTCGTATGGTTGCTTACAAAATCCTATGGGCTATGCAACACATACTGCACACTCAGCAATCAAAGATCCGAACTAAGCACACAACCTTAACGACTGCTAAAAAGGTAAAGACTATCTTAAAGATGCGACTCAACACTTGAGTCTCAACCCAACTCTAAGACTCTCACTCCTCTTGATCGTACTCGACCTCCTCGGGGTCCTCCTCGTCTTTTTCAACTCCCTTTACTGGCTCCTGAACGCCCTGAGCTGCTTGGCCTTCAGCCTCTCGCAAAGCCTCCTCTAGCTCGGTGACCACCTCAGTGGCTACGGCACGGGTCTCCTGAAGCTCCTGCTCTGTCACCCTCAGTGCCTCGTACACCATCTCCAGCTCCTATGCGGTCTCTCTCATATGCTCCTCCTATGCGAGAGCAAACTCCGCAAGGTGTAACGCAGTAGCATACTCGTCCTCCTCAATTTGTCGATGTCAGCTCGCTCGTACAGTAGGGTGAAGCCTGAACATTGTGTCGTGAAGCTCGTCAGCGTAGTCATGGCAAACGCGGCAAAGTGCAAGTCGAGCAGCCTCCTGAATTCCAACCTCATACGAGAACCTCCTCACGGTGATGTGGATCGGCCTGCTGGCGCTCTCGTTCTCTCGGGCGTAGATAATCAACTTGCAGACGGACCCTCGGTGCACACCATTAACTGACCAGTTGCCTCCTCGTTAAAGTGGACGATAGAAACCTCCAAGCATTTGAAGAACTCTCCACAGCTCCTTGGCATAGCCACCCTCTCTCTCCTCGAAGGTCAGGACGATCGGCATCTGCTCCACAAAGAACTTTGAATAAGTCCTCCACCCGAAACGGCGACGGAAAACGGTAAATTCAGCAAAGGCGAGAAGTAGAGAATAAGAAGAGTCAAGAGTGTCCTATTAGTCAAATTCAGATTTTTCTTTAGAAAATAGTTTTGGACACACTTAGGACACCACCATGCTATCTAGGGCCAAGACCTACAGTCAGTATGCCCTGATACCACCTCTGTAAGGACCTAAATCCACTAATTCGAACCCACTGTGTTTACCGCACTAGTCCCAGGATCAACGCTAGTGCACACAGCTTAACATTGGTACATATCACATCATACTCAACGATAATAATAATAATATTCCATTTATTGATATAGCTAAGTGTATGATCTTATGACCAACTTACATTATTGAGCCACGCAGGGCTAAACTGGAAATATAGACTAAGAAATAAGCAGCGAAAAGTAGAAGACGTAGATGGCTATCAGTTCACCATAGGCAACTGACAAGGCTCGGACCCTAACGACTCGCGTCCTCCTGGAACTCCTCCTCCAACAAAGGTGTAGACTCTTCAACTGTTGATTGTTGTTGTTTGGCAAATGTGAGTACTTAAAGCACTCAACAAGTTGCGCACAGAATGCAATTCGATGTAACTATATGCAAGGCTTATTCCAAAGGAAAAGTCTATTATGGCTATTTTGCAATAAGCAGTATTTATGAACAAATACAATAAATATATTTTAAAGATTGTAAAACAAATAACAGTAATAGATAGATTCAACATTTCTCAAGTAAACCAAGTTTCCAACCCTAAATCAAGTTCAACCTTCCACATGGTAATTCTGCCATCCCAACCAAGTTTTCGTTTTAATTAAGCTAACCCTGAACTGTAATTCTCGAGCATTGCTCAATACCGCGAGCACGGCTATCCAAATAGATTTACACTCTGAAGAGGTTATGCACTTTACCCACACGATACAACCATACACCACAATGGCGAGTGATTATAACAAAGCCTTTACAATGCACTACCTTAACCTGATACTACCCGCTAAGGTTTCAACACTGGTGGGTCTGAAAACTACAGCCAGGGCCCCCTCTTGCGCCTTGTGAATTACTCCATAACTCGGGAACTCACACTGCCAATGATAGTACCAAACTAAGACATTGCAAATTAATCAGCTAGGCTGTCCCATACCAGACATGTGGTTGCATGATTGACTCGGGTCAAAGACTTGTAAAGTTAAGTCCTTAGGATGATCGAAGCAAGACTTCCACATACCCTCTGCCCATCGGGCCCACCTTGGCGTACTCGCCCTTGTCACTTGCCCCAATATAAGTGATTACCACCCCAGTTGATTACCAAGCACCACGTGCCACCAACAATTCAACATCGTTGTGTGACATGACTCGCCACAACAACTCAATCTCATCGTGTGATCTCACATGACACACAAGTTGACATCATTGTTCCATATTCCATTAGTCAAGATTAATCATTGATGATTCATGTACATGTGATGACGTGGCATGCCTAAGCAACTACACAGTCTAACCATCCCATGTTGATTTTAGTATTAACCAACTATAGTGAACCAATCTAAGGTGACAATAGATCATGGCATACAAATGACAAGGTAGGGTATAGATCAATTGGTGGATTAACTAGATCCCAATTTAATTTGAAACAATTGTATACGTGAAATGGTATGCATTAAAGTAAACCAATATAGCGATTTCATAAACATGGGTTCAACACGATCAAAGCACAACTTGCCTTGGAAAAGGTTCTGGTCTTGCTCTGGAACTTGATCTTGAGTTGACGAATCCTCCTCCGAAGCGTCGCACAATTCAACGTCTACGCGAACCGAAGGAGAAAAGCAAATAAATACCAAAATAGAGAGAAAATAAACTCCAAAAATCAAATAAAATTCACCATTAAATAGATCTCAATTTTAAATTTTTTTAGAAATTTGAATCACCCAAATCCGAGTTAAAATGCAAAAGTTATAGCCTTACAAAGATTGAATTAATTCTGGAAATACAGAAAATAGAAAATCCGATTTTCCCGAATTAATTTTATACTGAAAAACCGCATTTATTATGTCAGCATGACATCATGATGACGTCAGCAGCGAAGACTTTTCTGGTTGAATTATTCTCCAACAAAAAAAATCCGATTTATGACGTCATCTTGATGTCAGCGATCCTTCGGACCAACCACGGAGAGCCACGTGTCATGGTCTATGGACTTGGTCCACGGCATGGCGCTGGACCACGGTGAACTCGGTCCACGACGCTTCGGCTGCTGTGCCTGACACGCGTCACAACGATATTGGCCCGAGGTGCGGGGCGATCCAAGACATCCAATTCAATCCGACGGCCCACACTAGATGATAAGGTTTACTGCTGATGCGCATACGTGGTTCGATCCTGGCGGTTTAGATGATCCAACGGTTGATACCTTACGAGTCTGGCGGTGGTGGCACGGCGGCGCTTCTTCGCCGAACTTGAAGAGGAAAATGACGAAGACAGCGAAGCAGCGTTTCCCCCGCGACCAAAAATAGAAGATCTGACGCGTCCTGACAGGACCAATCTGAATCCGGTGCTAGAGCGGCGAAAAACGGCCTGTCGATGGCGCAATCTGGGGAAAACGAACAACGGCGCAGCGATGAACAACAGCGAGCTCTCACGGGCGCTCCTTTGCGTCTTGACGGCGAACGTCTGGACCAAGAGGTGCCTTGTCTCACGATGGTTCTCGGGCGAGGGTTGACGTGCCTTTTGAAGGCCTCGACGACCGTGTACGGCCCGGAGACCCGAAGCATCACGGCGGCGGAGTCCTCCTTCGATACTGTGACGGATTCGCGAAGACGACATAATCCAGACCATCCACGTGTCGGGATCCAACGGATAGCCAAAGCGGGCAACGCGGCTCGAATCCGCCCCAACACGTCCACTTGATCCAACGACCGATACTCAAAACGTCCTGACGCGTTACGATAACTCTGAGCCACACAATCGCGATCCAACGACTCACGCTATTTAGGGTTTCTAATCCCACGATCAAATCTCGACCGCACATTAGGAATCCAACGGCTAGCGCCAACCTTTAGAAAACGGGCCGTCAAAAACTAGGCTACACGCACACAGTACTTGGGCCTAGCCCATTACTGTTTCCTCAAATTTTCCTGGTTTTATCAATTAAAATAATTCTAGCAATTCGATTAAATGGTTTTAGGCAATAAAAATATCAGGAAAAATCCCAAAAAAATCTCAAAAATACTTTGAGACATTTTGAACTCAAATAAAATATTTTTGGCAAAACTTTTATATTAACTTTGTATATATTTAATTAATTTTCTCAAAAATTTCAAAATACATATTTCAAAATAAATTCAAATAAATTCCAAAAAAATCCAATAAATTCCAAAAAGTCACCAAATGCACAAATGACTATTAAAATAATATTTAGGGGCAAAATTTGGGATGTTACAATCCAGAACCAAAGTCCATGGCAGAATGTTAAAAGCACTCAGATTGGATTAAATGGAAGGAAGCAATTGAGGTAGAATTACGCTCGCTTAACAAAAGAAAGGTATTTTCATCGGTAATACTTACTCATAATGTCTTTCCTGTGGGAGCTAAATGTGTTTTCGTTCGAAAAAGGAATGAAAACAATGAGGTGGTGAGATACAAAGTAAGACTAGTAGCACAAGGGTTCACGTAGAGACCTGGCATCGACTATGATGAAACATATTCTCCCGTTATGAGTGGAATTATATTTTGATATTTAATATCATTGGCAGTTCAAACGAATTTATCCATGGAGTTGATGGACGTAGTGACTACATATTTATATGGGTCACTCGATTCGGATATCTATATGAAAGTCCCTGAAGGACTTAAGATTCCAAACCCGAATGCAAATCGCAATATGTATTGTGTAAAATTAAAAAAATCACTCTATGGCTTAAAACAATCGAGTAAAATGTGGTACAACCGACTAAGTAAGTTCCTTCTATGGAAGGGTTACTCCAATAACGATGATTGCCCATGTGTATTCATAAAGAAATCCACAACTGGATTTTATATCATTTTCGTATATGTTGATGATCTCAACATCATCAGAAATACACAAGATATAAATGAAGCAAGCAATCAATTTAAGATGGAATTTGAGATGAAAGATTTGGGTAAAACCAAAATTTGCTTAGGTCTACAACTTGAGCACTTTAGTTCTGGAATATTGGTACACCAGTCTGCATATATCCAGAAAATTTTAGAAAAACTTAATATGGATAAATCGTATCCATCAAAAACACCTATGGTTGTTAGATCCCTAGATATGAATAAGGATCCATTCAGACCAAAGGATGAAAATGAAGAGATATTGGAATCTGAAGTTCCATATCTCAGTGCCATTGGAGCCCTTATGTATCTTGCAAATTGTACGAGACCTGACATTGTATTTTTAGTCAATTTATTAGCAAGACATAGTGCAGCACCAACAAAAAGGCATATGGCTGGTATAAAAAATATCTTCAGATATCTATAAGGTACAAAAGATCTTGGTTTATTCTATCAGAAAAATCAAGATATGACATTGGTAGGATATACTGATATCGGCTACCTATCAGGTCCCCATAATGCCATATCACAGATTGGTTTTGTTTATTTATATGGAGGTACTGCATTTTCGTGGAAATCATCGAAACAAACTTTCGTTGCTACTTCCACAAATCATTCTGAAATACTTGCATTATATGAAGCATCATGGGAATGTGTATGGCTTCGCAGAATGATTAACCATATTCAAAAATCATGTGGTATTGATTCATTAGAATCACCTATTATTATCTATGAAGATAATATAGCTTGTATTACTCAAATGAATATAGGTTATATAAAGAGCAATATCACTAAACACATTGCTCCTAAATTATTTTTTCCACATGAATTACAGAAAAGTTGAGAAATAAATATATTGCAAACAAAATCATGTGAAAATCTTGCAGATTTATTCACAAAATATTTACCAACATCTATGTTCCAAAAATATATTCATGGAATTGGTATGAGACGACTTCGAGATTTGCAATGTCCAGGGGGGGTAAACTCCTAATCTATAACCTATTAATAATCATCAGATTATATTGCACTCTTTTCCTTTATGAGTTTTTCCAATATGGTTTTCTCATATAAGGTTTTTAATGAGACAATATAAATACAAGTATATATACATATGCCATATTATTTTTCCCTTTTGGTATTACGGGATTTTTTCAATGACATATTATTATCATGCGATCATTCCTCATATTTTTCACAGGGTTTTTAGAGGAACTTACAAGATATATACAAGTAAAGAAATTGATCAACGGGAGTGTTACGAAATTAATCATGTAATCAATATTGTATAACTGCAATTAACAGTTATTAATTGCTAAAAGGTGCCTATTCGTAGAGACCTCTTCTCTCGAACAGACATCCCAATCTTATGTATATACACACACCATGAAACACTTTCGAGCCTGATGAATTATTAACGATCTCTCGATTATCGGCGATTTTGGAATACAGTACAAGAATCGGTTCATAATTAAAAATCGGTACAACATGTTCGCGTATTTACGAAAAACCCAGTCTTACCCGAAATCTAAAAATTCATTTAATCTTACCCGAAATTTCAAATTTCGACTAACCTGTAAACAAAAAATCAAATTTCGGGTATGGGGTGGGCCCCCATACCCGAAATTTCAAATTTCGGGTATGACGTGGCACATTCGCCAGCACGATAGAAAAATAAAAAGTTACACGAGGACAAAAACGACGTTGAACAATTTTGAAATTATTTGTGGAGGTTCCTGACAAATCAGTGATACTCCAATAAAAATTTCAGATTATTATAATATGTGAGGAATTTTTAAACATTCAAACATTATGACTATCCCGATAAAACGCTGACCGACAACTTTGAACCGAATGAAAAATGAAATAAACCACGTTAAACAAATTTGAAATTTGTTTTACATGGTTATTATGAATCATTAATATTTCCATAAAATTTTCATATGATGATCAAGCTTTACGAATTTTTAAAAATTGAGCGATTGCTCTCGTCCGATATGGCTTTTATCGTGACAAGAGCATCGCTCAATTTTCACAAATTTATAAAGCTTGATCATCATATGAAAATTTTATGAGAACATTAGTGATGCATCATAACCATGGAAAAAAAATCCAAAATTTTGTATCGTGGTTTGTTTCATTTTTCATTCGGTTCAAACCTGTCGGTCGGCGTTTTATCAAGACAGTTGTAATGTTTGAATTTTCAAAAATTCCTCAGATCTTATAATATTCTGACATTTTATGGTAATATAATATATTTGTCAGAAACCTCCACAAAAAAATATAAAATTTTTCAACGTCGTTTGGGTCCTAGTTTTATTTTTTTAATTAATCTGTGAATTTCGTTCGCAGGAATTGGAAATTTTAAAAAAAAATTCCAGCGAATTGAGTTCGCAGGAATTGCGGATTAAAAAAATAAAAAAATTTCCAGATGAACCCGTTCGCTAGAAAAGAAATAAAAAGACCCCGCGAAGCCCGTCAGCTGGAATTTACAGTTCACAGGCAAAATTATAATGAGTATGACGATACTAATTGATTAGCAAAATCGTGTTATTGCATGTGAACAATTTCAATTCAAATTTGTAAAGATATTTAAAACACTTCTTTTGGGGGAAGTGGCTGGGCAACTGTCATTAAACTTAGGTACCGATAAATGTGTCCACTAAAAGTCCGGGCAATCAATAATTTGAAATTATTTAAAGAATTGATTTTTTTAGAAATTTCAAAACGATGGTGGGAGAGGGAGATCAGAAAGAGTGCGATTTTGAGATCAGGGAGAGTGTGATTTTTGTTGCCTTTTGGGCAGCCCGTAAAATGTCAAGTTTAAATATAATTTTTAGGAAGAATGGACCAGATTTGCTTGCTCTTTGATATATGCACTACCATATTTTGGAAAAATATGTAATTTACACCTTGTTTTGCATCTAATTTCCACTAGTGCAATAACCCTAAGTATTATAGTCGACAACAACTCATGTCATGTTTTTTAGCCTTTTCAGCGGCCCGTAAAATATCATGTCTAAATGGAATTTTTTACGAACAATGGACCACGTTTGATCTTTCATATTTGCACTACCATATTCTGGAAAAATATTTAATTTACACCTTGCTTTGCATCTAATTTCCACTAGTGCAATAACCCTAAGTATTATAGTCGACAACAACTCATGTTATGAATAGTTCCCAGGAAGCACTTAAATTATTTGTTGAACATATATAAGGGCACATACACCGAAAGTTCATATGATGAAATAGGCAATAGATTAGATTATATTACAAGGGCATTAAAATAGTGACGAAATTGCTTAATGAACTAACTAACGAAAGCACTGTTTATCATGGTGGAACAAGTGATCATTCCACCTATCTGGGTAGAGCGGGAATGATATCCGACATTTTCTGCATATTACATCATTAGTGTAAATTTCGCGATTTGTTCTCGGACACAACTCAATCCCTACTATGAAATAACTCCATGGGGATCCGCAGTGCTACCAGCTGTCGCCGATTGGGTGGCCTATGCCGTACGTCTCGGGTGTATAAGACATAATTTTTTTGTCTTTTTTATGTGGATTTCTGCCCTCCCATATGGGGATGTCATCCCGATTCCCGGCGTCCCCTATGTTAATACCACCCGGGTTCCCGGATGGTCTATGTAACGCGTCAAGGATTTGTTGCGTGGTGTGGACCTCGACCGGCTGCTTCCCCTTGTCCCTTCCTCTTCGAGAGGAGGTACCCTCTTGCACTTCTGGTGCGCTGGCCGTTAGCGGAGACTTGCCGAGACGCCTGCTCTGTTTCGGCTCGCACTCCACTGTATGGTGCAGGAGGTGTGTGTTGGGCTTATCCTTGTACAACCGAAAGCGTGCCCTGCAGTCAATGCAATATGCCCGCTGTGGTCGTTGAATAATACCGTAGGCGTACTCGTGGTCTGGCTTTTCTAGGCGGTAGTAGCACCACGGAGAGGGTTGCTCCCCCAGTTATCCCATGCTGGAAGTTTGAGATGCGGGTGGTATGTCTCTGGGTCCACCCAGTTGAAGTAGCCGCACCATTCATCCTCGGCCATGCTAACCGGCCTGCCCATCAGGGGACAGCCGTTGGTTCTTCCTCGCCCCAGCAAACTGCACTGGCAGCACTACATCACGGAGAGGTATTACATGACACAACATTATTTCATGTTTGTAATGTGCATGATACTATGGACTCTCTTAATCCGGAGTTCATGCAGGTTCGGTGTCCCATACGAACGGAAGGAAAATGGCGTCTGCATGACTTGGCTACAAGGACTGCAGGAATACAATCCATGCCCACCTGATGCCGACGAAGCTACCGTGGGGCGCCACTACGAAGTGTACCTGTACTACTTGCTGGGTGGTGTAATGTTCACGATGACCGCCGGAGACCTCATCTTCCCGCACATCGTGTGGACCGCTCGTCAGTTGGGCGCCAACCTTGATGACATCCCAGCCTACAGCTAGGGATCTGCGGTCCTAGCGGATACATACCGTGGTTTGTGTGATGCATGCCATCGGCAGACTTACAGGGACAGTATCACTGGATGCCTGCAATTCCTTCAGATGTGGAGTTGGGAGTACCTTCTGATCTCTCGGCCAGAGGTACGTACAAGGTACAACCCTGTTGTCGTAAACGACAACATGCCCGATGCCACTCGCCCCACAATGGGGCACCGTTGGATGCACGCCCGGCTGCGTTGGTCGCCGACGGTTGACCACGCGAGCTACACGCGTGTTGTCGCCGACTTGGACCTGCTGACCGCAGAACATGTCACCTGGGATCCATGGACTGCGGTAACGAGCCAAGAGCTCGCGATCGACGGCCGATTCTTCTTGTTGCATGGTCGACCACGGCCTGTGGATGACTACGTGTTTCCTGTTGTACATGAACGTGGTCGAGGTATACTCGCCCGAACAAATCCAGAGGCAGTTTGGGTGGCGGCAGCTAGTCCCTGTTCCAGCACCACGGGACGTCGGGAGCTCTCACGGGTATGCATTTAATTATTTTCAATATTTGCCCCCTATATGTAAATTTCAAAATCTTACGTCCTTGCAATTGTAGGAGAAGCGCGAAGGCGGCGGCGCCATGATGAATCGACCGCCACCACGCCCGCACATTACGCGATGGATGGAGGCAGCGTTTGAGGAGGTTGTCCATCCCTCTGGGCCATATGACCCCGAGGAATATGACAACTACCTTACATGGTACCGTGCCCGCACGCGTCCCACCTTACTGAGGGAGGAGGTCGACGAACGAGTCATGGCCTACCCCGAGGACCGATCTCCACAAGTCCATATTTTGGTACTCCCAATATCGTACTAATGTCTTCCGTAAATTTCTTTACCCAAGTTGTAATACCCTCGTACTGCCATGCAGACGCAGGAGGGATCGAAGCTATATACCCAAGCGGATCAACTTGCGGCCCAAACTGCAGGCACCTCTAGCTCCTCGTCACCAGCAAATCGGATGAGACGGTACCTCGCGTCTAGGGGGTCCCGATTCCTCTCGACGATCCGTCGTCTTGGAGGATCTTCACGTCCTCCCGCCCGCAGCTACGAAGATGCTCCCATGGACCCTGCTCGTAGCTCACAGCCAGCGGTCCGCACGGCCGTCCGCCCCTCCGGCCGACGCATGACGCCAGACGTCGTGCATCCACATCCCACGCATGGAGCCATTCATCGCGACGTCATTTTGTCCCCCCCCGTTGAGGTACCAATTGAGGCCTTTGCACAACATGGCGAAGGACCCGGTCCTTCCGCACCACCGGAGGTGCCCCATTTATCACACTCCTTCGGGATGACGTACCACACACAAGACTAGAGCGAGGCCGGAGATTTCGAGTTCGACTTCATGTCCGCCCCTACCTTCACTGCTGGGCTACTTGGTATGCAGCAACATGGACCTCCTCCCTACGAGGCGGGGACCTCACAAGCAGCGGCTGGCGTACCGCATACGGCTCCCCTAGGGACGGAGGATGCAAGTGCGTGGTACAACCGGGTCCACGCGAGCGGAGGGCAATACACATTCCAGCCGGGCTTCCTTCCCCAAGATGAGCATTTTGACGTACCAGCAGGCATGGGGAGGCATGGGCCATCACAGGCTGCGGGACAGAGGCAAACACATGCCCCAGAGAAGTACACCCCGGAGGACTTCACCAGAAGGCAGGGTGGACGGCGCGGAGGGAGGCACTGACGATTTTTTTACAGCTGTGTACTGTATTGATTACTTTAACCTAGCCGTCATGTCAAATAACTATTGTATGGTCAAATTTGAAATACAGTGTTGCCGGCTAGTTTTCTCTCAACTGTGTTCAAGTTATCAAACAGCATCCATCAACAATAGAATATTGCAACAAGTCTTAACAAGGTACATCAGTAATGCATAAAATTTTAACAAGTCTTACCGATACCCTGGACTTTAATGCAAAAAATAACTTACGTCCGGGTCAATTTGTACTAAAACCATATTTGAACATCAAACCATCAAGCACTTCAAAAACATCACCAGTTTGACGATCACGCTGTTATTAATGGATATTATCTTCATCAAATTGTTAGGAGTTAATATTTTATCCACACCGGACACTCAGTGAAATAACATGTTTAGATGACAAATTATAGAGTAATAGCCCCGAAACATCCTTCGACATATGTACTACCATAATATGCGAAAAGATTCTATTGTAACGTTCCCCGTGTGATCATTTAAGCCTTTTCAACGACAGATATAATAACTCGTCTAAATACTAAATGTTATGAAACCAGTTTAGAAGTGCTCCCCAAAGTATAAAACTAGCTCGCAAAATAACCCTAAGCGTTAAGCTTTTTGAATATTAGAAACATTGAAGCATTTTCGGCAGCCTGTAAAATAACTCGTCGAAATGCAAACCTAATGCAAAATAGCTTACAAATGATATTTAGGATATGTACTACTGCATTCTAGAAAAATATTTTATTTACAACTTGCCGTTCATCAAAATCCTATTAGTATAAAACCCTTAGGTGATGAGGTAATTCATACACTCATGTGTTTGCCGATTTTGTACGACAGACTTTAATGCTATATAAGCCTTCTCAGCAATGAATACAATACCTTGGGTAAGCACTAAAATTCATGAAGTTAGTTTAGAAATGCTAACCAAAGTATAGACTACCATATTCAAAAGAAATAACGTTATGTTTTTCATATAAATCTTAATAGCTGAACAACCTTAAGTAATAAGCTTTCTGTAAGTTATAATATTCATAGGCGAACTCAAAAACAATGAAGAAATCTATATTTAAAATATTTATCTTCTTCAAAACCCTGTCTATGTAACCAGTAACCTAATTTGACAATATAAAACCCTTTAGTCATAAGGTAATTCATGCATTCATTTGGCCGAACCATGAACATTACAATATCTGAACAAGTCTTAGCAACATCCATCAACATTACAATATCTTAACAAGTCTTAACAACATCCATCAACATTACAATATCTTAATAAGTCTTAGCAATATCCATCAGCATTACAATAACTTAACAAGGCTTAACATTAAAACAGGATTAGAACACTCCCGAACCATCACTATCAATGTCGATACCCTCATCTTCACAATACTGCCAATCATCACGTTTACCCTCATCATCGCTTTGGTAGTCTTAAGGAAGACACAAATCAGGGTCTACATCCCTTTCAGGCTCTGCATCCTCTTTCGGCTCTACTTCATCTCTTTGCATCGATTCACGTGACTGTATGGCAACTTGCTCAAGGCTGCGAGCTATAGCTTCGATATCAATCACAAAACCATTGTGTGCATTGCCACATGGACATGTGTCAGGACTAAAATTGTCTTGGGCAATTTTGTTAAGGTCAGATGCGATGCACTCTATTTGTTCCACTGTCCATGTCAATCCTTTACTGAGCTTCTCCGAATCCTTGTCCATCTACAAGTATTACAAGTGTGTAATTAACAAACCTAAGTGCTGATTAGCTGTCATATAGGTTTCAGACCTGACATGCATAAGTAGAATTTCTACATTTAAGATCAACAAAAGAACCTCAAACATCAAGGCTTGCACTTCATACCATGTGTATCTATTTCTTCAACACAGTAAGCTTGCTTATACAATCGTGTCAAGAAATCGCTCAGAGGACGCAAGTCCCTCAAGACAAATCGCCACAGACCAAGGTCGCATGAAGATGAAGGTGGAAGACGGCAACAAAGTGATTGCGGGGGGGGGGGGGTTGAGGTGAGCTGGTGACCTCCGACCAAGAGGTTGGCCCCTAGGAGAAAGGGGAACATGCAGCGCATGAAACCCTTCCTCACCTCTGGCGGATGGGGCTTGTTCGAGCGTGCAAGCTCTATTCCGTTGCAATCCCGAGTTTAAATCTCACATCCAAATGAGAAGTTAGGGCTCATACCTTGCGGATCCGGTCGATCCCGCAGCACCGGAGGTCGAAGAGGTTGATGGCGAGGCAGATCTGGTTGACGACGAAGCCGGCGATGCCTCCACGCCGGATTTGCGACGGAGCGCTGGAGCGGTTGCCTCCTTGCAGGTTCGTCGCGGGTGCGGGAGGCAACGATCCTTATATGCAATGAGCAGGGGGAAGCAATGGGGAATCTCTCTCCGTCCCTGCAAAGATCGGGAGGTGTTTGGGGAGTCTGATGGAGACGCACCGGATAAGTAAGCTATTTACAGTGATTCATCAAAGCAGCATGACCAGTCACCCATCATTAAAGCTGCACGACCAGTCACCCATCATCAAAACTGCACGACCTGTCACTACACATCATCAAAGCTGCATGATCTATCACCCATCATTAAAGCTACTTATAGAGGCACTACATGGGTGACTATGTGAGAACTCGCTGCCGATAGAGGCACTGTTGTGCAGTTGTGTAATCATCTTTACAAAGCTACTCTGGCTATTTTCTCTGCGCGTCGTGCAGTCGACCAATTTTTAAGCCGGCCCGATATGCCCAAGCTCCTGAGGGCCACCACGTGTCCGGACTCGCGCCCCACCCCCACCGCCTGCGCCCGCGCGCCTGCCCGCCGCCGCCACGCCCGGTCCCCTAGCGCCCGCGCTGTAGCTTGGCGGCAGGGAATCTCACGGGCGATCATCAAAATGTTGTGATTTTCATATAAAACTCGCTAGCAAAATAACCCTAAGCATTAAGCTTTCTGAATATTAGAAACATTGAAGCATTTTCGACAGCCTGTAGAATAACTCGTCTAAATGCAAACCTTATGTAAAATAGCTAAGAAATGATATTTAGGATATGTACTACAGTATTATAGAAAAATATTTTATTTACCGCTTGCCATTCATCAAAATCCTATTAGTATAAAACCCTTAAGTGATAAGGTAATTCATACACTCATTTGGTCGATTTTGCATAAAAGACTTTAATGCTATATAAGCCTTTTCAGCAATGAATATAGTACCTCAGCTAAACACTAAAATTCATGAAATTAGTTTAGAAATGCTAACCAAAGTATAGATTACCATATTCAAAACAAATAACCTTATTTCATTATGTTTTTCATGTTATTCTTAGTAGCTGAACAACCTTAAGTAATATGCTTTCTGTAAGCTGCAATATGCATGAACGAACTCGAAAACAATGAAGAAATCTATATTTATAATATTTATATCAAAGCTGCACGACCTATCAGTACACATCATCAAAGCTGCATGACTTGTCAGCCATCATCATAAAAGTTGCACAACCTGTCACGCATCATCAAAGCTGCACGACCTGTCACTACACATCATTAAAGCTGCACGACCAGTCACCCATCATCAAAGCTGCACGACCTGTCACTACACATCATCAAAGCTGCATGACCTGTCACCCATCATCATAAAAGCTGCATGACCTGTCACCCATCATCAAAGCTGCACGACCAATCACCCATCATCAAAGCTGCACGACCTGTCACTACACATCATCAAAGCTGCATGACCTATCACCCATCATCATAAAAGCTGCACGACCTATCACCCATCATCAAAGCTGCACGACCTGTCACTACACATCATTAAAGCTGCAAGATCAGTTATGTCCCCGTACCCGAAATTTCATGTTTCGCAAAGGTCAAGCGACGTGCTACATGCAAGTAATTTGGATGGTGGTGGCAGGGAATCTCACGGGCGATCATCACGCGCCGAAAGCACCGACCGAACGAATCCTTCTGAGATGCGTCCTTCCTTCCCCTTGCTATAAATCCTTCGCGATGGCATTGTAACGTTCACGACAGCAAAGAGCGTGAAGGCAAGGCAACCAGAGAGCTCGAAGACGAGAAATTAGTTCGTTGGTGTTCATAGTTTGTTGAAATTTTCACAAAGTTTAATTTTTTTATTTATTTCATTCGGGATTCTAATATTGCAGGTAATCTTCAGGAAGATTTATTGCTACATTGCTCTAGCTTTATTGACCTTCGGTACAGCTTAGAGAAGGTTAGTTAGAAATCATCATGAGTGTATATTATTTTTGTGTTATTAAGGAATTTAGTACATTAATAGTGCGATATTTGCTACAGATGGACATGCCTGTTAAAATTTATTTCGGAGAACGGCCCGTAGTTTTGCACGGGAGGGTCGTGAGCATTGATAACTGTCTGCACGTAGATAGCACAATAGAGACCCCGAACGAACTCTGGCAGCTCAAATCACATGTCATCGCTTTACTGCGTGTGAATCTTGAGACGCACAGAGTCCGTTTCGATGGGGTTCGTCCACGGTTTGTCCCCAACAGCCCGATGGTTGTGTATACACTCTTCCCGCTACGGAATGAAAGCGCGTGGGCTTTGTATGTCCGCAAAGCGGGTGAAGAGAATTTTGAGATAGGAGTATACGTGGAGATATTGCCACGGCACCAGCCCGTAGAGGAGGCCTCTACCTCCTGAGCAGTAGAACATGATATATCACATGCACCACCCGAGCCAGCAATTGTAGAGGAGGGGGCATCGGGGGGAGGCGAAGAAGAAGCTGAGGCGGCGGAGGTGGATGGGGAATGCATGGATGATGAAGACGGCGGAAGCGGGGATGAAGAAGCGACAGACAATGATGACCCAACACCGGCTATACATTACTTTAGGGGCATCGGTCAGCTGGATTGTACCCTAACGGATTACAGTAACATATCCGCGTGGGGGTACTCCCGGAACGATGTGCAAATCGGACAACGGTTCCGTAACAAGCTGGAGGCTATTCACTCTTAGTAACTATGTTGTCATGACAAGACGGGAGCACACTCGTCTCCGGTCGGAGCCCTCCTCGTACGAGGTTAGGTGCACGAAGTACCCAGATTGTCCCTTCTTTGTATGAGTTCACAGACCCAAGCACGAAGACTACTTTGTCATAAGTAGAAATAGGCCTCATACGTGCACGGAGGAGTCCGTAAGGAACATGAGCCGACTTGTGGATGCGAGGTTTGTAGCCCAAATCCTCATGTCCATTGTTGGAAGCGACATAGGGATGACTCCCCGTAAAATTATGGAGGAGGTCCAGGCTAAAACTGGGGTGGTCATCACGTACCATACGGCTTGGAGAGCGAAGCAGAAGGCATTGAAGATGCTTTTTGGGGGATTCAAGGAGTCTTTCAACTATGCCCCTAGGTTGCTACAGAAGATCGCCATGATGAACCCGGGCACTTAGTTCGCAGTGGCCGATGAGCCCGTCATACTAGAAGATGGGTCCGTCAGCTCAGCGGACCGGTACCTCATTAGGATATTCTGATCATTCGGTCAATGCATCGAAGCTTTCAAGTATTGTAGACCTGTCATATGCGTGGACGGGACATTCCTGAGTGGGAAGTTCCACGGGACACTGCTGACTGCACTCGCTGCTGATGAAAATAGCCAAATCCTCCCGGTGGCGTTCGCTCTCGTCGAGAGCGAGAACAATGATAGCTGGTTGTAGTTCCTGACTCTACTCAAGATCCGGGTCGTCGGTAGCCGGGAGAGCGTATGTGTTGTGAACAAAGGCCTCCTCCACGCGTTGGATGTCATGCACGACAGCACGTCCTCCGAGACTAGCTGGCCCGATGTCAAGAGAAGATGGTGAATGCGCCACCTTGGTGCGAACTTGTACACAAGGTACAAGAACAAGGCCCTGGTCAAGAGATTCAAAGCTATGTGCCTGCAGAACCAAGCACACAAGTTCAACGCGATATGGACATAGCTGCACGAGACCACACGGAAGATGATGGAGGACGACCAATCCCAGGAGCTACAACTCCGTTCGCAAATGGTGGGAGGCCAGAGCATGGTTTCTCGGACTCGACCCACCTTCAGCCAGTGGATCGCGGGGAAGCCAACAGAGCGGTGGGCGCTACTCCACGACACGAACGGAGCGAGGTATGGACGAACCATAACTTAACGCAAATCATTTCACCTCCTTGTATTCATTTCCATACAAGCTGACATACACCATCATAGGTACAACGTGATGACAACAAACATAGCGGAGGCGTTTAACAACGTCCTGAAGGGTGTGCGCGCTCTTCCGTTATGTTCAATCATTGAGCTCACATTCTACCGAGCGACTGATTACTTTCGAGATCGCAGTAACGCGACCGAGGCGTGCGTCACCGCGTACGCACCCAGAGTGGAGAAGATGCTCACGGAGAGAAGGAAGAAGGCGCACTTCCACCGTACAAGGATTTATGATCTAGGGACGAATAAATTTGAGGTCATGTGCAAGCGCAGACATGCATCCGGTATCGCGGGGACACCGCAACAAATGTCACTAGGGGCGAGCAAGTGGCGTGCACGCAACAAGCCAAGCTTCAACACATTCCGTGCTCCCATGTGCTCGCCGCATGTCGCGACATGGGTGGGAACGATGCATCACAAGACATATCGCTTACTACACCGCGCATGCTTTGAAGAACACATGGCGTCCGAAGATGAGTTCGTTCACAATCGGAGCGAACTACAAGATTATGGAAGGCCCAACCTGGAAACCATATCCCGCGGCTAGACGCACACAACATGGGAGGCCAAGGGGCACCAGATTGCAAGGTGACATGGACGTGGCTGATGCGGTGGACGGTTTGCGAAAATGCAAATTATGTAAACAACCTGGACACGACCGTAGGAGGTGCCCCAATCCACCCAGTATGTAGTCATTTGGCTATGATTATGTGCGAAATGTTCTCTGCCACCCAATGTATCATGTTTAATCACCCTTGTGTTGCCAAATTTGAAATAAATCGATGCCAGCTTTCTCTGAAGTTGTCTTTTCTAATTTATTGTATATACTAGTCTTGTCAAATCACTCATGCGTTGTCATCTTCGTAATACAGTGATGCCAGCTTCTCTTAAGCTGTCGAAATTTTTAATTGTAGCTCATAATCATGTCAAATCACCCATGTGTTGTCTGTCTGCACGCTTTCTCAGAGTGGACGATTGGACGACGCACACCCCAGCCTTTGCAACGCGATGTGACAGCACGCTGCTATCAGCTTTCTCAAGCTGATTCGACAACACTCTGCACACCACCAAACGAGACAGCACTACCCATCTCAGGGCAACAGAGGGTAACAGGTCAAGCAGCTTTTGACAGAGGGTGACAGGTCGTGCGGCTTTTGATAGAGGGTAACAGGTCGTGCGGCTTTTGACAGAGGGTGACAGCTCGTGCGGCTTTTGACAGAGGGTGACAGCTCGTGCAACTTTTGACAGAGGGTGACACGTCGTGCAGCTTTCGACAAAGGGTGACACGTCGTGCAGCCTTTGTTAGAGGGTGAGAAGTCGTGCAGCTTTTCTTAGAAGGTGACAGGTCGTGCAGCTTTGATGATGGGTGACACGTCGTGAAGCTTTTCATAGAGGATGCCAGGCCGTCAAAATTGACAAGTGTTGCAATTGTGTGGAGTAACCCCTCACCACCACTATAAAATCGGCCGAGGGGTAGACATCGAACACCGCCAAACCAGCCATAAAACGTCGGCTAAATCTACACAAATTAGGGCACGATGTCATTCTATCGTCGCCTCTTCGGCAAGCAGGACTTATCCCACCCCGAATACCCGGATGCTAGTAGCGTCGACGCCCCAGTTCTGCCGGAGTTGCCCCGACCCAAATGCGACTGCAACCTTCTAGCGAAGATGATGCAATCTACCCACGGAGAGACGGTTGTCCGGGCTCACTACTGATGTGCCCGCCCCTACCGGGTAAACCTAATGGTGTCCATACAATACAAGGTTACAATACCATTTCATTCACCGTTCTTCCTTTTTTCAGCACAACGACCGGTGTTGCTTCTTCCAATGGATCGACGGGCCGGAACGACGTGACAACGAATTTATCTACAACTGCCATGACGCCTACCCCGCTTCGCCCGAGAACTTCACCCGGTGGGAGAGGCCGCCAAGATATGTCCCCGTTCTAGATCGACCAGAGTTCAGGGCCTGTGGGCAAGGGGCCAACCAATCGGTGAGTCTCATGCAATATACTCATGTTTCACTCACATAGTAGTAATTCTAAACCAGTTCATCGCATACAGGAGTTCAAAAAGAAAATTACGAAATTGCTCAAGTCAAAGGACAAACCTCCTCAAGGGCCACCCGCAAGCCCCGACTTCTACGAACACGGCCTACAGGCAGTGGTTGATACTTGCGACGATGATCTAGCGGACCGGAGATTCTACCGGTGCCCCTTGGCCGAGGATGAATGGTGCGGCTACTTCAACTGGGTGGACCCGGAGACATACCACCCGCATCTCAAACTTCCAGCATGGGATAACTGGGGGAGCAACCCTCTCCGTGGTGCTACTACCGCCCAGAAAAGCCAGACTACGAGTAAGCCTACGGTATTATTCAACGACCACAGCGGGCATACTGCATTGACTGCAGGGCACGCTTCCGGTTGTACAAGGATAAGCCCAACACATACCTCCTGCACCATACAGTGGAGTGCGAGCCGAAACAGAGCAGGCGTCTCGGCAAGTCTCCGCTAACGGCCAGCGCACCAGAAGTGCAAGAGGGTACCTCCTCTCGAAGAGGAAGGGACAAGGGGAAGCAGCCGGTCGAGGTCCGCACCACGCAACAAATCCTTGACTCGTTACGTAGACCATCCGGGAACCCGGGTGGTATTAACATAGGGGACGCCGGGAATCGGGATGACATGCCCATATGGGAGGGCAGAAATCCACATAAAAAAGACAAAAAAATTATGTCTTATACACCCGAGACGTATGGCATAGGCCACCCAATCGGCGACAGCTGGGAGCACTGCGGATCCCCATGGAGTTATTTCATAGTAGGGATTGAGTTGTGTCCGAGAACAAATCGCGAAATTTACACGGGTGATGTAATATGCAGAAAATGTCGAATATCATTCCCGCTCTACCCAGATAGGTGGAATGATCACTTGTTCCACCATGATAAACAGTGCTTTCGTTAGTTAGTTAGTTCATCATGCAATTTCATCACTATTGTAATGCCCTTGTAATATAATCTAATCTATTGCTTATTTCATCATCTGAACTTTCGGTGTATGTGCCCTTATATATGTTCAACAAATAATTTAAGTGCTTCCTGGGAACTATTCATAACATGAGTTGTTGTCGACTATAATACTTAGGGTTATTGCACTAGTGGAAATTAGATGCAAAGCAAGGTGTAAATTAAATATTTTTCCAGAATATGGTAGTGCATATATGAAAGATCAAATGTGGTCCATTGTTCATAAAAATTCCATTTAGACATGATATTTTATGGGCAATAAAAGGCTAAAAACATGACATGAGTTGTTGTCGACTATAATACTTAGGTTATTGCACTAGTGGAAATTAGATGCAAAACAAGGTGTAAATTACATATTTTTCCAAAATATGGTAGTGCATATATCAAAGAGCAAGCAAATCTGGTCCATTCTTCCTAAAAATTATATTTAAACATGACATTTTACGGGCTGCCCAAAAGGCTACAAAAATCACACTCTCCATGATCTCAGAATCGCACTCTCTCTGATCTCCCTCTCCCACCATCGTTTTGCAATTTCTAAAAAAATCAATTCTTTAAATAATTTCAAATTATTGATTGCCCGGACTTTTAGTGGACACATTTATCGGTACCTAAGTTCAATGACAGTTGCCCAGCCACTTCCCCCAAAAGAAGTGTTTTAAATATCTTTACAAATTTGAATTGAAATTGTTCACATGCAATAACACGATTTTTCTAATCAATTAGTATCGTCATACTAATTATAATTTTGCCTGTGAACAAGAAATTCCAAATTGAAGCCAGCGGGATCTTTTTATTTCTTTTCCAGCGAACGGGTTCATCTGGAATTTTTTTATTTTTTTAATCCACAATTCCTGCGAACTCAATTCGCTGGAATTTTTTAAAAAAAATTCCAATTCCTGCGAACGAAATTCACAGATTAATTAAAAAAAATAAAACTAGGACCCAAACGACGTTGAAAAATTTTAAATTTTTTTGTGGAGGTTTCTGACAAATATATTATATTACCATAAAATGTCAAAATATTATAAGATCTGAGGAATTTTTGAAAATTCAAACATTACAACTATCCTGATAAAACGCTGACCTACAGGTTTGAACCGAATGAAAAATGAAACAAACCACGATAGAAAATTTTGGATTTTTTTCCATGGTTATGATGCATCACTAATGTTCTCATAAAATTTTCATATGATGATCAAGCTTTATAAATTTGTGAAAATTCAGACAGTGCTACTGTCCTGATAAAAGCCATATCGGACAGTAGCATTGTCTGAATTTTTAAAAATTCGTAAATCTTGATCATCATATGAAAATTTTATGAGAATATTAATGATTCATAATAACCATGTACAAAAAATTTCAAAATTTTCTAACGTGGTTTGTTTCATTTTTCATTCGGTTCAAACTTGTCGGTCAGCGTTTTATCGGGATAGTCATAATGTTTGAATTTTTAAAAATTCCTCAAATCTTATAATAATCTGAAATTTTTATGTGAGTATAATTGATTTGTCAGGAACCTCTACAAAAAATTTCAAAATTTTTCGACGTCGTTTGAGTCCTCTTTTTATTTGTTTTATTTTTCTACCGTGTTGGCGAATGTGCCACGTCATACCCGAAATTCTAAATTTCGGGTATGAGGGCCCCACCCCATACCCGAAATCTGAAATTTCGGGTATGGGGTGAGGCCCCCATACCCGAGATTTGATTTTTCGTTTACAGGTTAGCCGGATTTTGAAATTTCGGGTAAGATTAAACGAATTTTTAGATTTCAGGTAAGATTGAATTTTTTGTAAATACGCGAACATATTATACCGATTTCTGATTACGAACTAATTCTTATACTGTATTCTAAAATTTCCCTCGATTATCTGGCTCTCTCAGTTCTCTACGTCAAAACAGGAACAAAGGACAGAACACAATAGACACGCGGCCTTGTTCACCTACCCTAACGTGTGACCTGCCAACTTATTCACGCACCAATAAAAAAGAATAATGTGGTGGCAACTGTTACCGGTACTTCTCGTTCTGCCCATTGCTTCTTCTTCTGTTTTTTTAGTGTATTTGATACGGCTCTAGCTCACGGATCTGATGAAGTTTAATATTTCTAGCTTCACAGATTCGTGGAATTAAAACTATGGGTATATTAAAAGTGTTTATGTGAGTCATCTTATTTACATTTTAAACTAAAAATATAAACTTAATTTAATTTATTTTAGTCTATAAGATTCAGATCTGAGGTGGAGTTGAGATCTAGAGTTCTACCAAACATGGCCTTAATCTCAATGAGTTTTATAAAAAAGCAAACCTGAGGAGCTCTAAAAGAGCTAGGCGATTCAGGTGTGATAGACTGATAGTATCCAGATTCAGGTATTGCTCTCCTCCTCCTCCTGTGTTTGTAAATTTCAGTTAAGTCTTCTACAGATTCTTGAAACGCATGCTTTGGATGGCCTACTTTGCCTTCAAAATGGTTGCGTTCAAATGTGGAGATATTTGTGTAATTTTGTTCTTGATGTCTGTGTTCTTGTTGTACTTGTGCATGTCTATCAATTCGAAACCAAATAGCTGCGCGGCTTTAACCCAACGGGTGTTTGTCCCATGATGGGAAGTTCAGAGTTGGAGCAAGCAAAAGTACCTTCTGAAACTACTCTTCGTTGTTCAGTAGCACCATTTCATCTTCCCCCTGTTTCTTTGGTTCCTTAAATTCCGCGCTATTACTTAATGGAATGTTCTAGGCTTTTATGTAGGTGTTTAAGGTTGTCCTCCAAAATTTGCTCTATGCTCAGATGTTTCTTACATGCTCTGCTAGGATATTCTCCATGTTTCAATCCGTTCTGTCTTCGTAGAGAAACTAATCTGACATGACTGCTCTTACTTTAGGCGCACACACACATGGATTGTTCACAACCACCAGCAAGAACTTGGCAGAGGAAATTTGAAGATGAAGGCAAGAAGATTGCAATGTTTAGCATGACCGTGAATGATATGATGGCAATCGTAAGCATTTGAACATACACTGCACATTTTGGCTTTCTGTTTTATAAGATGCCAATTGAACTGGTTAAATTGGTTCTCCCTAATTTTTCTCAGAATAAAAAGGTCCACTTTTTTAGGGAAAAGGGCAGGAGTCTGCCATTCTTTTAAGAAAAATGGTCAAATTTAGGGCCCTCCCGTATTGTTTCCTTCAGAAAATCTTGCCACTATTGCTATTGCTGAAGACGAAGATGGCAAATAATTTGGATTAGTCATATCAGCAATTGACAAATCAAACAAGTTTTGGATACATATTTAACACTGAGTATGCAACTATATGATACTTCCTTTGCTAGATTAACATTAATCATATGCTTCTGGTTTGGTAGGTGCCCTTGATTGTTAAACTATCGATAATACATGTTGAAGAAAGAGCAAAAAGCCTAGTAAGTTACCCTTATGTTGTTGAACATTCAGCTAATTCATTAATCGTTGTGTTTCTGTATTTTTGTAAGAAATTGTGTCTCTATTTATTGAAGTATCAGTATGAATCGCTCTACCTTGTCACTGAACTTATCAAACAATTCTTCACTTTTTTGAAGGCTTCAGTATATGATCCATCAAGGAAATGGATGGACAACTGCTACCGTGGTGTACCCCTCGGTGGGCTAGGGTAAGTACTTTCGGCCTTTTCTCTTACAGATCCTAAAGCAGCTAAGTAGTAATTACTATTGGTTAGGCACAAAAGTAAATTCAAACTTGCCTCAATAGCTGATTGAACTTTCAATGGCAGTTTTGTTCAAAGCACGTCCTTTTATCAGTGCAGGAAGCATAGGGAGAAGCTACAGAGGGTACTTTCAGCATTTTCAGATATTCCCCAGGATATATGAAGAAAAGGCTATCCTAGCAAATCAGTTTTCAGTAATCACTTTACACCTCCATTCATGATTTGCAATGTCAAATGGCACTATTAACTTTAAAAAACTTCTTATTGCTGTTATTCAACTGTCTAGGCATTCGTTTCACATCCCAACGGAAAGAGCTATTCCACGGTGTTGTCTGCACCGAATGCTGATGTCCTCAAGTAAGCAGTGAAATCCTAAAAAACTTACCTGTATGCATCTGATTGGGCCAGCAATATCATGCAATGTGCAAATTTGCAGGGGAATTGATAAAGCCGGTATTGGATCTTGGGACTGGAAACTGAAAGAAAAGAACTGCACCTACCATGGCTTGTTTCCAAGATCTTGGACAGTATATGATGGTACATTCCTGACAGTACATTAGTGTCAGATGAAGTTAAAACATTTACCTGAGAGAGATATTTGTCGTTGGGCACAGAAATTATGTCAGTTAGCCGACAATGTTGTCTGGTAGACCCTAGTACTAATCTGGGTTCAACAATTGCAACGTAGGTGAACCTGACCCTGAAATTAATATCACCTGCCGTCAGATATCACCGTTTATCCCTCACAACTACGAAGAGAGTAGCTTCCCAGTTGCAGTTTTCACTTTTACGGTATAGTTTTTCTTCTTCTATTTCTTCAGAAAATGCAATGATTCCACTTGAGTTGTTCATTTTTTACTTGTACTACCGATTCTTTCAGGTACATAATTCTGGAAGCACACCTGTAGATGTAACATTGCTCTTCACATGGGCAGTAAGTGCAAGGCAACACTTTATTCTTCAGTAGAAAGAGAAGATATTTGGTTAAAGACTTCACCGTTGTTTGTTTATCATGTAGAATTCAGTTGGTGGGAGATCAGAACTGACTGGAAATCACATCAACTCCAAAATGACGTAAGGAACAACAATATCATTGTGTTTACTCTTTCTTCCCCATACTTTTATTTGATGCCATGTAACAACAATACCTCTGACAACATTATTGTAATTGTGCTCTTCCTTGTTATGCAGATCGCGTAACGGTGTGAACGGTGTTCTCCTCCATCACAGGTGTGCTTAATCTTTCATTTTGAAAAAAACTACAGATGATGCAGAACTCTATTGCACCTTTGTTATGCTTGAGATGGCACCAATGCAGGACCGCGGATGGGCACCCTCCGGTGACATTTGCAATAGCATCTCAAGAGACAGATGACGTCCGTGTCACCAACTGCCCATTCTTCACGATGGGCCCGTCCAACTCCGGCGACTTCACGGCGAAGGACATGTGGGACGAGATCAAGAAGCGAGGTTCATTCAAGGATGCTGACAGCGACAAGGCACCGGGAGCGTCGAAGCCCGGATCGTCCATCGGAGCGGCGGTCGCGGCATCGATGACGGTGCCGGCTGGGGGGACACGCGTGGTGTCGTTCGCGCTGTCGTGGTCGTGCCCCGAGGTGAAGTTCCCGACCGGGAGAACATACCACAGGTGAGGCCGCGTCTTGCTGACTCGAACTCAGCTGTGTCCTGAAACAGTGGCTCATTACTGAATATGGGATTCTGATTAAATCAGGAGGTACACCAAGTTCTACGGCTTGGATGGAGATGCAGCTGCACAACAGTTGGCTCACGATGCCCTTCTTGGTGAGATTTCTGAGTGAACCTTGCTGCACGTAAGAATCATCACTGGTTGCTGAAGATTATAATGCCCCTCATGTCTGCATGTGTAGAGCACATGAACTGGGAGTCTCAGATCGACGAGTGGCAGAGGCCTATTATGCAGGACAAAAGGCTGCCTGAATGGTCAGGAATTCAGATTACGCAATTCCAATCATTGATTTTTTTTTTAATCACACGATCTACGCAAAATCGTACAGTCCACTAACTGAATAGATAGATGCTTTTGTCCTAAAACAACTGATGGCGTATTTGTGTTGTTCAGGTATCCAATTGCGCTGTTCAACGAGCTCTACTATCTGAACGCTGGAGGCACCATATGGACAGGTAATACTGATCCAATTTCATTCCTAAGTAAAGTATCTAACGATGATCAAATCCAAAAAGTTTTCTAACTTGGAACTAAGCTAAGATTGTCACAGATGGTTTGCCTCCGAAGAAGACCAGCTTTGCTTCGTCTGGGCCCGGGACCGAACCGTTCTCCCTGGACACGTTCCGTACAGACCACCATTGCTCGTACACCAACGACGGCACCGACGGTTATCTGGACGGCGTCGCGGGCGCGAGCGACAACGCCGTGGACAGCATCCTGCACACGATGGCGTCGGCGACGGAGCGCCTGCACTCGGCTGCGTCGAGCGCCGCGACGTTCGGCTCGGCGCTGCTACGCGACGGCGAGGAGAACGTGGGGCAGTTCCTGTACCTGGAGGGGATGGAGTACCACCTGTGGAACACCTACGACGTCCACTTCTACGCCTCCTTCGCGCTGCTCTCCCTCTTCCCGGAGCTCGAGCTCAGCCTCCAGCGCGACTTCGCCCGTGCGGTCCTCCTCCACGACCCCCGCCTCCGGCGCACCCTCGACGGCAACACCGTGCCGCGCAAGGTAAGCACACATGAAACGTGAGTACCACTTTTGAGTTTCATGGACCGACCAGTTCACCGGACAACACGGCGCAGGTTCTTGGCGCGGTGCCGCACGACGTGGGGCTCAACGACCCGTGGTTCGAGGTGAACGCGTACATGCTGCACGACTCAGCGCGGTGGAAGGACCTCAACCCCAAGTTCGTGCTGCAGGTGTACCGGGACGTCGTCGCCACTGGCAACGTCGCCTTCGCCAGGGCGGCGTGGCCGGCGGTGTACCTGGCCATGGCGTACATGGACCAGTTCGACCGGGACCGGGACGGGATGGTCGAGAACGAGGGCCGCCCCGACCAGACGTACGACCTGTGGTCGGTGTCCGGCGTCAGCGCCTACACCGGCGGGCTCTGGGTCGCCGCGCTGCAGGCCGCGGCGGCCATGGCACGCATCGTTGGCGACCGCGCCGCGGAGTGCTACTTCCGGGCGCGGTACGACAAGGCGAAGCGCGTCTACAACGGCGAGCTCTGGAACGGCGCCTACTTCAACTACGACAACAGCGGTGGCAGCAACAGCTCGTCCATCCAGGCCGACCAGCTCGCCGGCCAATGGTATGCTCGGGTATGCGGCCTGGAGCCGATCGTGGAGGGGGAGAAGGCCCGGAGCACGCTGGGGACGGTGCTCGACTACAACGTCATGCGGGTGAAGGGCGGCACCATCGGGGCGGTGAATGGGATGCGGCCGGACGGCACCGTCGACGCGTCGTCGACGCAGTCCAAGGAGGTATGGCCCGGCGTCACCTACGCCGTCGCGGCCGCCATGATACACGAGGGCATGCCGGAGGCAGCGTTCCGGACGGCCAAGGGCGCCCACGACGCCGGCTGGTCCAGAGGCGGATTCGGGTCTGTACATAGCAGATAGCACAAAGCATCTTGACAGCTTCTTCAGGTTCTGAGTGACTGACGGCGAGTAAATGAAAATGCAGGTACGCGTTCCAGACGCCGGAATCGTGGACGGCCGACGGCGGCTACCGCTCGCTGCACTACATGCGGCCCCTCAGCGTCTGGGCGATGCAGTGGGCGTTGTCGCCGCCGGAGCTCCACAAGGGCCTCGGGCCGGCGCCGGCGCCGGCGCCAGCGGACGCCTCCCTCGGGCAGCAGCAGTTTGAGATGGTGGCAAGCATGCTGAGGCTGCCTGAAGAACAGCAACACAAGGGATTCCTTCGTGCTCTATACCATGTCCTTAGGCAGATGTTGGGAGTCCCAGCATGAGAGACCTGCAGATTCCTGGACCGCAAGTTTGCGAAACAGTAGTAATTGTCACACATTAATCGATCGGTTGTATAGGAATTGCCATCGTAATGTAATTCCTGGTTTACAGCCAGTTCAGTTCGTCTTACCTTCGATGATACTATAGCTTTGCCATGCCGCCTCTGTTGGAATTAATTCAGAATTAATTTGATTGAGGAAGTTAAAGGGTCGCTGAGTTGAAGGTATAGGACTTTAGTCTCATATTGTTTAGATAGGTGAAGAGCAACCAATTTATAAGAGGAGTTTATACATGGACTCTAGTATGAGTTGGTGGCAAATCTAGAGGTACACGTGGTTAGTTATGTTAGTATATGTATACGCACGCGTGCGCATGTTTATCATGCGCGACCGAGATGTGCTAAGTGTATTTAATATTTTGCTACGTGTACTAACTATGCGAGAACGTGCGGTTAGTCCATTCAGATGGTTTTGATCTTACACCCTTTCTTAAGGGAGACGTCCATGTTCTTGATAAATACTCCAGCACTGCCAACCTGGTCATTCCAACGCTCTCTACTTCCTTCGTGCTTGCTACCACCGAGTCATTCCATCCCTTCGTCTATCGTGCAATGAGCATGAGGGAGAGCAGTGTCTCCGACATGGCGTCGACCACTTAATGCCCTGCACACAACTGCTCTTCATCATCGACGTATTTTCATAGTTCTTCACCAAGCCCACTATAAATGCCTGACTGAGTAGTTATTAGCCCAAGTAATCTTTCTGTTGTGATATAAATGCTGAGTAGTTCTTGGTCGAAGTAATCTTTCTGTTGTGATTAAATCCTATGAAGATGCATGTTGCTATAATAGTTTTTGTTTATATCTGTATATCAGTTAGGCTATCTAACATATGTAGGTGTGCCTTCTTTTCTAGCATAATAAATCAACTGGATACTAGTAATCATCTTATAAACGCAATGTTTAATTTTATATTTTTATCGTAACTATAAAATTAAATTAATGTTATGCTATGATAATTTTCCAACAGCCTCCACCTGGAAAGAAGACTCGCTTTTCTACATGAATAGTATTACGTCGCTCAACATTAACAAAGAAATACATAGCATGATTTTGATCAAATTCCAATACCAAGGCATAACAGCAATTGCAGCAGCAAGCATAACAACGACGATCTTTCCAGCAATCAAATTGCAATAGCACGTGAAAACATTAACATAAAGCAACTAGACAAGGCATCCCAGAAATTACTCGACAAAATGCGACATAACCGAACAAGGTTCTCTTCTAAACTGAATAGAAATTTAAGTCATCTTAACCATCCAGTAGGTACTACAGAGATGCAGTATGGCAACTAGAGGGGTTACATCCCTTTTAGATATGACAAGTCAGGCGCTTACTCATTGCGTCCATAGAAACATCCAAAGGATTCAAACAGCAGAGGGGGTGCATAAGCAGTGGAACACATTTTTCAACTAGATCTTGCTGTCAGTAAAGTTTTGAGAAATAAACCTCATGCAGTCCACTGCCCACCATATCCAGCAGGCTGTGGTGACACACCCTTTGCAACACTAGGCTGTGGATTTGCAGGGGGTGCAGCATAGCCACTCTGAGCTGGTGGTGGGGCGGACTGATCATAACTTGGCAGATTTGTCGGTGGCTGGGTGTATCCTGCCTGACCATAGCCAGGCTGGCCAGTTGCCGGTGCAGAAGCATATCCAGCCTGACCACTCGCTGGAGTAGGACCGTATCCAGACTGCGGGTAGGCATTTCCATAGTTGGGATCAGCTGCGACTCCCTGGTAACCATAGTTCACATTGTTTTGAGCTGCTTGATCACCGTACGCTGGTTGCGATGATGGATACTGTGCATAGCCACCTTGCTGTGTGCCTTGCTGAGTGTACCCAGGTCCTGCTGGCGCGCTCTGACCATACGTAGTCGGTGCTTGCCCACTGTGCTGTGGGTAACCCTGCTGAGCATACCCATCAGGTCCAGACGTTGGGCCATACGTTTGACCATAAGCAGGAGGTTGCTGAGATGGTGGGCCATAAGATGTAGGAGGTGGTGCCTGGTAAGTGCCATCTCCAGCCGGTGCGCCTCTGGGTGGCCATTGTGCAGGTCCACTATATGCAGGCCTAGCATAAGGATCTGGCTGTTGAGGGTAGCCTTGCTGTGGACCCACTGGTGCCTGCCCATAGTACTGCTGGTTTGGTGCTGGAGCATTGTACCTAGGATCACCATACCCGTGGCCATAGTTCTGTTGAGGTGCAGACTGCGGATATTGAAGTTGTCCGTAACTCGGAGCCTGTGATGGCCCATAACTATTGTAGTTCCCTGGTCCAGAAGGGTAGTTTGGTGGCTGGCTTTCATTCGGTTGAGATCCCTGTTTGTAGTAGTTGTAACCACCACCTTGATGGGAAGAATGGGGCGGAGGGCCCTGCCTCTGGTCCCAGCCCATGCCACCTCTTGGTGGTGGCTGCTGTGGATAGCCACCATATTGCTGAGAGTATGGCATGTTCTGAGGTGGAGGACCTCTTGATGGATTTCCATAACCAGGCTGGGGTTGAGAACGTGGCCCCCACTGTGAAGCTGCACCATGACCCGGAGGGCGGTAATTTTGTGCAGTATATCCACCAGATTGAGCAGTTTGTCTTGAAAATGTCTGTTCAAGAAGGCATGTTAGAAACCAAACAAGAAAACTCAATGGCAAAAACAAAACGTTGAATGCTGCAATTCCAAAACCCAAATGGAATTTATACAATATGTAAAGAACAATTGGTCACTGTTCACATCGCAGTTGTGCACCAACAATAACAAAATAATCCTGCATATTAGCGCTACCATGCTTCCTTAAAGGCAGCGCAGCTTCGATAGCTACAGCATTCAAGAACAGTGCTCAAGACAAGGATTTTAATTAGACAATATTTCCAAACAATTCGTAACCTTCTGTGGACATCTAAAACAACATTTTTCAGATCAATGGGATAAGAACCGTAAATAAATGCAAAATGTCAATGAGATGAGATACTATTATTAGAATGCAAATATCAACAAGAACATCACCTTCAGTAGAGTTATGGCAACAAGAGGCATACAAATTAGAACTAGCAAGGCCAAGACATTGGCACACATCGTAAACACATAAGTTACTGGTAAAAAGTAGATCCTCACTGCAATACAGTTCAAAAATGAAAAACATGGCGAGATCACATGCAAAGCACCACCCATATGTTCAATAGCAATTCTGCCAATATTGTGCATGATGACAAAGTTAATTAGCCCCAACTACCTAACAAGACCACTTGAAGATTCTAGTTGGAGTGGTAACACATCAAATAACTAAGACAAATGATGTGAGAGAAATCGCTCCTCTTCAGCTATAGAAAATGTAAGTGGTTCTACAGACAACATACAGTCGCAAACAATTTATTTAGCAAACCTAGACATGGTGATGCAGTATCCTTGTCATGGCAATGATACATTTGGTGCAGTCTTCCAATGCCACATTTTCCTTTTCAGCAATAAGCAGCCTTACCAGTTACCAACTACACAAACCATGCAAGGGCAAGGGATAATGATCAATATCCCTCCTCGGAGCATGTAAAGGATGAAGGATGATGACCCCATCAGGAAAGCCTAGCTGTATCTGCATTAGGATACCCAACCAACTCCAAATTGGCACCTTCAACAAAATAAATCACGGAACTGGAAGCGACAGAACTTGATGAGTCAGTTCTGACTTCTTATAAAGGAAACAGAATCAGATCTCATCTAGTAGTTAGCAAAAGGCTAATTGACCAAAACCACTGGTACAGTATCAAGGTAAGCGCACAGTCATGGATCAGGTGAAAGCATGCAAAAGAAGGCACATGTGCTCCATTTCACTTCAATTAAATATGCCCGTGTTTATGGTGAAGTCCAGCCAATGCTATCATACACCAAGTTAAGCTCTATTACTATATGAAGTTATGAACTACAAGAAATGTAAAGCAAATGACACTAGAGTCAAAAACTTATTTTTCTGTCAAAATGTATACAAATCTCCCAAATCCCAAATAAGCCATTCATCATTAATTGCAAAAGTCAACCATTTATTCTAAGTTTCAAACTTCACCTCTATATAATTGATATTGCACACCATGCTTCATATTGTTACTCCATGACAGCACTAATTTGATGGGCAACTATAGAAGTATGCATCATATGGTAAAGATGAGATAAAAAAGATTGCACATTAAATTTCACAGTGGTATGCAGGGATTTCAATGAGGAAAGGGCAGTCGAAAATACTTATGGCAGGATAGCGAATTTGATAGAGCACACATTTTCAATAACAAATATTCCCACAAAAAGATGACGTGGAAAGGAGGGGATTATAACTCATGATTCATGAAAGCTGAAAAGGTCAAAATGTTCTCTAGAAAAGTAAGGATTAAGATGAACCTACTACAATCCTCCCAAAGTGATGGCATATCATTGACTTACTTATAGGTCTTTCAAGGAAAAGGGGAGCAGAAAAGACAGAAACAGATCACCAATTAAGAAGAACTTACCTTCCAGTCCAATTAGGCACTGCTATATTTCAAGATTGATACTTCATACAAGGCCCATTGTAGAAGATACTGATTAGTTTATAATCACACTTCAGATTTAATAAATAGGAAAAAAAATCCAACACTCCCCAACACGGTAAAATGACAATATATTTTGCACACTGCTAACAAATCAAGAGCGCAAACCAATGTTTTCCTTAACGGTGCATTTCATTTGAAAAGAATGGAATTGCACTAAAGTGTTTCCACATGAACAGCCTTAGTTCAAGTTAACAAGATGCAGAGTTGAAATGAATAAAAGCATGAAATGTACGAATGTAGGAATCACAACAACTACAGTTCTATACAAGTTACAAAAATGACATCAGGTAAAGGTAGGATAGAAGTCCAATTATGTCAATAATAATAGAAAATCACAAGTTTTGTCCCACAAAATGAACCAAAAACTGAGACCTTTCAAATAAAGCATCTCCAGGTTTTTAATAAATGAAGCATTTTGAGCATAACTGAAACAAAAAGTTAAAAGACTAAATAGAAAAGAGAACTAAGTGCATCCCATCCATTATCAGCATAGCATGTAGAGTCATAAATAAATAACTAGGCAGATGCTACTATAGCCCAAAACAGTTACACCAACCACGTCAAGGTGGCATGCCATACATAGAGGCAATCTGCTCAATACTACATGCTATGATTTCACACCCAGGAACAGGATTACCGAAATTTCATTTTAATGACTATTAAATTCAACACCACTAAGTTAATCCAAGCATGAATAGAAGATAAAAGACATAAAGTAGGATCACATCAGCATCTAGCATCACTGAGTTGATCTCAGCACAAATGAACGATAAAGCACAGAGCAGGATCACATCAATCTAGCATCATTGAGTTAATCAAAGCAAGAATTGACTATAAAAAGCAGAGAACAGGATCACATCACCTGGCTCATAGCTTGTTTAATCATTTCTTTTGCAGCTTCTATCTGCTTCTTATTCCCAGTAACACGTACAGTTCTTTCAGTCAATGTAACACCCTCCGGAGGATGTTGAGGAATTAACTGCATGAACATTTATCACCACCCTCAGGCCTCAATTTATAGAAGCCACAACAATTAACCATGCAACATAACAAGTAATTTTTCTACCTGAATTCGAGCACCAGATCTAGTCTGCAGATTTTTAATTGTCTCGCCCCCTTTTCCGATAATTAAACCAACCTATAGAGTAGAGAAAAAGGTTAAACACATATTTGGTATGTTTCCTCGCGAACATTGAAAACTAACCTTATTATCAGGGACTAGCATCTCAAACTGCTCTGAACCTGACTGTCCAGACCCAAAGCCTCTAGCTATCAAGGCAGGGGAACCACCTGCCTCAGCCTAGAATAAAAGTATTAGAGAAAGCTTTACATGTAAGTTGCATGGATGGAAATACGACACAAATGAAAACTAACAAAAGGGAATCACAGCACATTTAGCTACCTCAGCTATAACATTCTTGATCAGGTGCTCAGCCTTTCCAATACTCTCGAGAGTTCCGACCAATTCAACAGAACGAGTCAGGGCATTTGCATCAGCATCCACGTCCTTTGTGATTTGGATCTTCGCGCCCGAGTTCATCTGCAAGTTTCTGATCGTTTCCCCAGCTTTTCCTATTAGAACACCGACCTGCATGAATTTTCATAATCAGCATAAGAAAACTGTATGACAGACTATATATTATTCACACCAGTTTCCAAATTTTAACATGAAGCAGAGACCAACAATAAAAACAGATTTGTTTCATGCCAATAATTATACCTTGTTATTGGGCACATCGATCGTACGAGAAGTCTCCTGCAGGACACCTTGTGTCCCACCTTCTTCCTGTGGAGCCTCAGTCGCTGCTTCCATTGTGAGTTCTGTCAGCTTGACCTCAGAGCCCGCCAGCAAACCCTCAGTTTGAGGAGCAACCTTGCCATTCTCAGCATCTACCGCCCCCTCGGTAGAAGCAGCTGCTAGCTCCTCAACCTTCTCAGAGGACTGGCTCTTTTGCATAACACCTGATAGAAAAAGAGATGACGAACAGATCAAACAGGCTATACTTCAAGATTCAAAAGAAAGCGGACACGTTTAGCACGCTAGCATCACCTCTGAGACATTGAACCCTAGGTACAACACACGCAAAGAGAGAGAGAGGTGGGGTGGGAGGCCGAGAGTGAGAGATCTACCTGCGTCGTCGCCTTCCACGCGCGGCCGCTTGGCGTCCTCGCCGGCGCCGTTCCCATCCGCGCCCACCTCGACCTCCCCGAGCTTCCTTTTGTGATCGCCTTCGCCCTCGGTGGCCGCGGGAGGCTCCGCGACGGTCTCTTCCTGCGTGACGGAGGCAGCGGCGGCTTCAACGGCTGGGCGCTGGTCCTCAGGCTCTACCTCCGGCGGCGGCGCGGTTGCGTCGGGCTCCGCCATGGGGACAAGGGGATTAGGGTTTGAGGGTTTTCGCCGCCTCCGATTTTTACACGGGCGCGGAGGCGCTTGCGGTGATGCGAGGCGTATTCTCCTTCTCACCTTTACTGGTTATATGAAGCGGAGGAGGGGGCCCGTGTCGGCAGCCTGCCTGGTTATATAAAAGCGCGTAAAGAGGCGTATTCTCATGCTCAATCTATACTCCTTTATAATACACCTAAGTATTCTTTTCTACGTTCACCCTAAATAATGTACTTCACTAGAGATGGTCTAATCTTTATGCACCCAACAAAACGTCCTCAGAAGCTTGCCTCCATCAAAATTAACCTCTCAGATCTTTCCTCAGCTTTACTCACCCACATCCGATGGCCATTGTTTAATGTGTCTAACTCATCCCTGTGACCCACAACAGATCTCCCACCACCTTCAGCATCATCTCAAGGAAAAGGAAACAAATATCCTGGAATTAAGGAAAAGGAAACAATCGATTTAGAAAAGAAAAATACCATATATTACGTGCTGAGAAAAAGAAACCGGAAGACAGGGCACTATACTAGTTGATATGAGTTTTCTTTCCTTCACTTTAAAAAAAGTATAGCACATCAATATATGAGTCATGGAATAAAAAAACAATCGTATCCCTCTCTTTCCACCCACATCCGCTTTCTCTAACGGAGTCATTACCCACTTCTCCTCTTCTATCTTCTCCTTTTCTGTGGTAACTGAATAGTGCAATTTTAATTTTTATAAATACATAACATGATTTTATTATTTAGTTAAAAAATATGTTTCCGTTGAATCGCACATGTACTTAACTAGTAAAGTACAACAAGAAGGAAAACAAAGATGAAGGTGAAGGCTTATTTCTGCGAAACTGCAAATAGATGCCAAAAAGGCAGCTCTCCACACGCTAATATCGGATTTACTCCTGTGCAAAATTCAGGTTCCCTTTTTCAAACAATGCAAATTTCAATTTCGGATTGATAAAAGGAAAAGAATAAAATTACTCATTATTTTCCTCTTTTGTCTGTTGAACTTGACAAGCAAAAACAACCTATTCTACTAAGGCCCTGTTTGGTAGAGCTCCAGATCTCAGCTCTACCTCAAATCTAAATCTTGTAGGCTAAAATAAATTGAATTAAAATTATATTTTTTGTCTAAAATTTAAATAAAATGACCCACCTAAACACTCTTAATATACCTACAACTCCAGCTCCACGGATCTGTGGAGCTAGAAATACCCAGCTCCACCAGATCCGTAGATCTGGTGGAGCTGAAGCCGTACCAAACACACCTTACACCTACTACACAAACAACATTGATATATAACATCTTTTAAAAAACATGTAACATTCATTTGATTTACAAACAGAAAAACTAGCCTGTGGTATGCCATTCTGGATAGATCCGATAGGATAGGTGTAAACCATTGGATCCAACGCAACAGACACCATTGGGCACTCCCACCTCTGTTTCCTTATCCGTATCTGACGCTTCCTCTTCACAAAGTTGATAAACTACCCACTGCCTTTCCCCTTCTTTCTTTCCATCGACAATCTACCGCCGGTTGTGACGGATCTCACCATCGGTGGCCATAATATGAACCTTGAGCTCCCTCGGGTCCGATCCCTCCAATTTGATCGGTCAATTTTGCCCCTTGTATGCTGGTGGCGAATGATCACCACCTATGAGCGGCAAGCAACCATGGTGGCTACACGTGAGCCCATGTAGCGGCGAGCAAGTGCGGTTGCTATGGGCGGTTGTCTAGCAAACTTTCATGGCCATGTGCGAGCACCTCCGTTAGTAGTTGCAGCAGCATCGATGTGGATGCAATGATCGAGTGTGGTGGTCATGGGTGAGCGGGTTCGTCTACTATGGGTGAGCGTTGCGTGATGGCCACCAAAACCATCAAGCAAGCATTTGCAAACTTGGTGGTCACCTAAAACTATGAGAAACTTGCTCGGATTTTTTAAAATTTTGTAAAACTTTCTTTCCATCTGTGTTTCATCCGGGTTTTTTTTATGAAACTTGCCACATGCATTTTGGAACATAAAACCTCATAAATCTTGCATTTTAAAAATCGAAACCACCTAAAACTCACGTGAAACTTGAACTTTATACCAGAAACTTGGATTAGACTTGCATTTCTGGAACCTGAAACCACTCGAAACTCATATGAAACGTGAACTTAAATCTGAAACTTGGACGAAATTTGTTGAAACTTCAAGCTTGCTGTCTCGTTGAAACTTGTATTTAGGATGGGAGGTATTTCCCTTAAAAAATTTGTATTTAAGCTGGAGAGCGTGATTGAGAGCTATGCAGCCCGCTGCAAGTACCTCGCCCGCACCAAGAGCCCCTCCGACAGCGAGGACATCTGGTGGTACTTTTGTAGGCTACCCCTTGCCAACAAAGGTGCGCCTCCCCCCAAGGTTAAAAATTTCGGCGACCAAGGTCCTGGTCCTGCAGACGGCTACCAAGGTCGTCGGCAGCCTCCTGGCCAGACCAGTCGAGCCCCAAGAAGAGCAACACACCAAGAAGCGGCGGCGGTCGAGACGTGGGTGGCGCCGGCCAGGGCCGCGGTTGGGGGTAAGCGGCCTAGGCTGAAGAGGAAGTACTCCAAGATTGTGGACTAGTACCGCTCCGTCGATGAGGTATGTATGTATAGGCTCTGATGCCGAAATTTCAGCCTCACAATTTTCCGGATTTCGAATTTGCTTTTTAGGTTTCGTCCGGATTTTGACTCAAATTCTGAAATCTCGCCGAAATTTCGGATTTCGGCCGCCTCCGAGATGTGGTCTAAAAAGGAAATTTGAAACCTTGCTCCTCCCTCCCCTCCCCTCCCCTCCACCCACCTGATCCACCCCCCTTCGCGTTAACTTGAGACGTGTGTAGTACCATTGAAACGGCTACTTCAGAGTCGTTCATGCCTTGTTCGCTGATTCTTATATTAATAACGTTAATTTGGGTGTAGGTTTCATGTTGCTGATTTGACTCTAATAAAATGTTGCTTCGTAATTTAAAGAATGCGCACTCATGCGTGTGGGCATGCATTTCCCTGGATCTGATAATTGGACTCGCAATTTAAACTCCATGCATAAGCCAGTCAACCAGCTACTTTAGTATCGTAATTCGCAATGGCATGTCTTCATGGTTCAACACATGTTGTGGTTAAGATTGATTGGTTGTGTGAACTATTGAATTATTGATGTGTGAGGTAAATTTGTTATTGATTTGACTCTTAATGGTTTTGTGTGATTCTTTGTCGATGGAGTGCTCTCTGCTTCAGTTCCACGGATGGAGATAGTGGGGAAAGGAGACTATTTCTGATTCAGCATGAGGGACTCTCTGGCATTGGAGGCATCTTTCTTAGAGGTCACTATTTCAATGCTGGTGTAGTGCGGAATGTTTTACTCATAAGATCGTATCAGCCGTAGTAATGATGCTATAACTTTTGATATGCAATCCATTTGAAAAGTGGTAACAGTGGTAGATAACTGATCTCCGATGGCAATTTCTAGGCTGTTTATGTTTTGCTCTTTTGTGTTGTGATTTAAACTTTGTTTATTCTTTTAGTTTACATCTCCAATACAATATAGCGGGGATTATATTCTCTATATTTCTTTACCACTTTTCTTCACATTCAAATTACTGGATTACTGGTTGCAGAGGGAGGAAGCACTGTTTGCATACTGGTGGAGAGTGTCTGCGGAATGCAGTGAAGGACCAAGAGGTTCCTTGGTGAAAAGTGACGATTCAGAGACCGAAGATTTGTATAAGGTGGAGGAAGGGTGGGTCAGGTTCCTGTCAAAGGTGGACTCAATGAGGTTTGTATTTTTCTCTAATATGTTCAATCACAGTGATGATTCAGCTTACTGATCTTACCCCCTCAGCTCTTGAAAATTAAGAGAATATTGTATGTGTTTTGTAATATGGCATAACTTGTTTCTTACTTTCATTTATATTAGCAAGTGAATTTTTTTGTCATAAAAGTGTATACTATTGCAGGTTATTTGATGAGACGTCATTGCTTCCCTGTGTATTGGAATGGGGAGAATAGGCGTGTCTTGAGAGACCATTGGTTTGCTCGTAAAGGAGGTTTTGATTGGATTCCCTTGGGTGAAGATGTTTCTAAACAACTTGAGTTAGCAGATAACTGTCAGGTACAAAAATACTCGTTATGTGGGTATTTGTTAGTAGCGTAATCTTGGTACCACTAAATCGCCATTTTATGGATTGCCAATTTGCCATCACTGCTATAAGGATCGTTTGGATGGTTCCATTGGTAGAAAGGATAAGTAAATTTGCTTTGCCAGTTAGTTAGTGTAAGTTAGTTCAATTGGCGAGGAGCTTAATTCTGAACCATGGATGTCATGGTTATTATAGCATTGAACTATATATGCCGTGAGGGTAGATATACCATCTCTTTCACTATTGTCATGTTCCAGTGTCAGCTTTGTCCCTATTCATACTCCCTTCTCTAGTTTCCATAGCATAGCAAACAGTTGAACACCCTGTTGTTGTCAAAAATAGGTCTAGCATCGTCGCAAATTTCAACCTTCGGGGCTTTTTGCAGCACGGGTTGATCTCCAAGGAAGCACACCGGTATGCAATATACTGATATAGTGATATGGCTTCCTCAGAAAAGAGAGAAAGAAAATCAGGGTCAAGGCTGAAAGATATTTTGTGCAGGGTTTGCATGCTCTTTTTACCGGAGAGGAGGATACGTGGGAAGCATGGCTTGTCTTTGATACGAGTCCTAAACTAGGTAGCAACACAATCAAATTGAGGCGTGGTTTTTCTTCGTCTGGATCTGTAAATCCTACACAGGTGAACTCTCAATTTATTTTTTAATACTATTTATGTCTATCGAATGTTTTTAGTCTCACATGTATATGTACAATTTATGGATTGAAAAAATGAGACGCTCAAACTCTTGATATTCTATCTTGTTAGTGTTGTTCATTTCTTCTTTATTTTATAAGCACAAAATTTTGACTTCTTTGATTGCAAGTTAGCTATAGAGGCAGAAATTTGGCCTTAGTAGCATCACGAAGGATAGAGTTATATCCTATTGAACATGTAAACTTGATCTTGTGCGTCTTGAGATGAACTATAGACAATTCATAGAGATGATTTTTTTAAATAATACAATAAAAAATCAAGGATATGTACAACGATGTTGTGACTAATGTCAAAACATGTGATAGTTATATCGGTGAATTTCCTATTAAGATAGGACTACATCAAAGGTCAACATTGAGCCCCTATATTTTTGCCGTAGTGATAGATGAAGTCACGCAGGACATACAAGGAGAGATTCGTTAGTGTATGTTTTTTGCTGGTGATGTGGTGTTAATTGATGAGATGATAGAAAACTTGATTTGTGGAGAAAGACTTTAGAATCAAAGAGTTTTAGACTTAGTAGGACTAAACCTGAGTATATGAGATGTGTTTTCAGCGGTGCTATGGCAGGTGATGGAGATGTTAGTCTGGATAGAAAAGTAGTGCCCAGGAAGGAAATGTTTCGATATTTGGGATCAATGCTACAGAGTGACGGCGAGATTGATGATGATGTGAGCCACAAGATACGAGTGAGGTGGTTGAAATGGTGCTAAGTATCGAGTGTCCTATGTGATAGAAAGGTCCCTCAAAAGTTAAAGAGTAAGTTCTATAGGACGACAATTAGACCTGCGATGTTGTATGGAGTAGAATGTTAGGCGAAAAAAGACAACATGTACAGAAGATGAGCGTAGCAGTGATGCGGATGCTGCGATGGATCTGTGGTCATACAAGGCAAGATCAAATCTGCAATGATGAGATGGTTTTGACATCTCTAACGGAGGCCTCCTGAGGCACTGGTGCGTAGTGGAATTTTAAGTCATCGCGAAAACAGAAGAAGAGGTAGAGGTCGACTGAGACTGACATAGGAAGAAGCAGTTAAAAGAGACTTGAGAGATTGGAACATTCCCAAAGATTTAGCGTTGGATAGGAGTGAATGGAAGTTAGCAATCCACATATCGGAACCATGACCTAAGATTGATGGTTTACGGTTTTTATTGACTTTAATTGGGTTTCTTTCCTTGCCTACCCCAACATGTTTAGGACAAAAGGCTTGGTTGTTGTTGAAAACAAATTTAAAAAATTACAAAAATAATACACAAAAAATTTACAGAAACATACTTCTGTCACCAGTTGAAATGGCGACAGGGTTTCTATCGCCACCATTTCAGTTGGCAACAGAGTGCCACGTATGTGGACAAGTCATCTGTCATCATTTCAATTGAAGACAGATAGAACAAATCGTGCTTTCGCCGTGCGGCCAGGAGGGGGAGGGCAATTGATAGAAGGAGAGCAAGAGGGAGGAGTAGAGAAGGGAGTAGAGGAAGAGAAGAGGAGAGGGAAGGAGAAGAGAAGAGAGAGGAGAGGAAGAGAAGAGGAGGGGGAAGAGAAGAAGAAGAGAAGGATTTTTAGGTGAGTTCTTTTATTCTTTTGGATTAAATTTTGAAAATATAGTAGGTTAGCAACCAAAATAATTAGATCTGTATTTGTGTAGATATTGTGTAGGTCTATAGTTTTATAGATAGGTAGGTATATTACTTTTTAGGAAAGTAGTATTGTAGATATGGTTGAGAACGGATTGGATAGATTAAGACCAATTCGGACAAATGTAAACAAGGGTAGGAATAATGTGGACGATTTTGAAAATCTATGTCATCTAGTTTGAACATAGAAATAAAGTATAAAGTTATGAAAATTGGCAATGTAGTTGGAAAATTTTTGAAAATTTTGAACATTTTAAACACAAATGAATAGAGGAATAGTGGTGGTAGTTTGTGATTCTGATTCGCTCCATATATTTATTCGATATTACATGGGCTTTAGTCACTATTGGTATGCGTAAAGGGGAAAAATATGAAAATAAATATTGCAGATGCATTATTGTTGTAGTGTAGAGTAGTTTTTTTTGTGATAAGTAGGCATAATGATGTGATTAACTTTAGAATTCATTAGGTTTATTACATATTTGCTTAAGGGAATAAGATCCGTCGTGTACATAATAACAATTTGAGGAAATACCCGACAGGTATGGATGAGCGAGTACATTTTAAAATACACTATAGAGAAGAGGTTCCACAGATGGGTGCAGAAGGGGTCTAACTAGGTTATCTTCCAGGTGTGATATTGTAACATCCATTTTCGGTTCTTTTGTTAAAAATTAATTTAAATTAATTAATTCAAGGATTTGGGTTTTCTTTGGAATTTTAGTTAACCTGGCATTCCTTTCCATCCATAAATGGAATTTATTCCATTCGCGTCTGGAAATTCCATTTCATCCTGAAATCCAAAACTCAAATCCAATTCCAAAATTCTCTAAAAATTCTGAAACCAATTTTATTAGGTTACAAATATTCTAAAGTATTTTGAGATTTTTCCCAGAATTTCTAGAACTATTTTTCTATTTTTCCCAAACCTATTTAATTTTTAGCATTATATTAATTACTGTAAGAAAAATAACAATATAATATTATCCAAAAATATTTATTTGTGCTTTATTTTCTGAAACGGTTGTCTACAAAAATTCCCAAATTTATTATGATTTAATTGCTATTTTTCCGAACTTAATCCGAATTTTCAATGGAAAATTAAGTATTTTCTGTATTTATTTATTTTCGCGGTTACTGTTCATTCAATCCGCTTCGCTTCACTTCCGCTCGTCACTACAATTGCACCCGCTACCATAAAGGCAACGTCGTCTGATTCCGATCCGATCCGCAATTAAAGTCCACTGTTTCTTCATTTAACTCCGGCGATCTCAGTTACTATTCCGGCGAAAACTTCGGCGAGCGTTTCCCGACGATCCACTAGTCCGATTGTCCTATAAATTGAACCCCATGTTCCCCTTCTCGTTCCGCACATCCTTAGATTGGAGTTGTTCGAATCCATCCACCAAATCTCCCTGTGCAAGCCATTCTTTTCGAACTCCGGTGAACTTTCGGTGAGCTCTCCCGGCTGCTCCCGACCTCCATTTGTCCTCAAATTTTTACTGGAGCTTCCTCTGAGTGCCCTTTACATATGGTAAAACCAGATTTTCAAAATTCTCATAGGAGCTCTGTCGGCAACCATTTCTTCTCTAAGCCCGGCGAAAGGTCAAATTTTGAATTCAAAATATTCGATCTCTGTCATATTAAGTCCAATTGACCTCATTCTTCTTCCTAAATTCATCCTCTATCTGCTAGTATTTTTATTATAATTTTTAGTTTTTATTTATTTTATTCATTTCGTGCACCGTTTTGCGCGTAGTCGAAGAAGCGATCGTCGTCGCCGACGAAGGAGAAGACCTCCAGAACAGCGTAGCGCACTTCGTCGATGAAGGCAAGTCTCCTTGACGCACGTTGATCCCATTGTTTATAACTATTTTATAAAAAGTTTGCAACTTGCATGGCTATTTACATAAACCGATGATGTTAAAATATAAAATGTTAGTTATGACCATTTCGAAATAACATCCTTACTGTTTGATTACCATGCCTTTGTAACCTTAAGATTTAATCATGAAATCATGTATTATGTGATTAACCTTGTTTCGTACGATAGACTGTGCTTAGGATCGATGTTGATCAAAATGCCTATGGTGGGATAAATTCTAAAATGTTGTTGAAATGTATTTTATCGAAACTGTAGCAAGGTGATTGTTGCTGTGATTATAAAATAAAAATAAAATAAAAATGGTTTAGATTAGGGCGGAATGGTTTGTCGGGCGGGTGCGGATGAGCACTGGTTCTGGTTTGTGAAAGCCGCCCTAATCAATTTAAGGACCAATGCTTATGACTGTCCATTCTAAGCATTATCGTGCAACCACAAGTCTATAATGGGTACGACCTGGCTGAATAATTTTTAGAAACCTAACTTAGACTCGCCAGTTGGTGGAATGTGGGTGCCAGATGGAGGCAAGTCGTATTCCTCACACGGCGCAAGAGGGGGCTTCTGTACTGGGTGGATGGAACCCTAACATTGGTGAAACCTCAGCCGGTGGGTCGGGTTAGGCGTATACATTGTAAAGGCCTTGTCATGATCTCTCTGCCGGCACACCAATGGAAGTGTGTTCGTAACGCTTGGCATTAAAGAGATGATCATGTCTTGTGGGTAAAGCTGTACACCTCTGCAGAGTAAATCTATTCGAATAGGCAAAGCGAAGAATGCTTTCATACTGGTAGATTTGGTTTTGGTTTTCAAAATAACTGATGCTTTGGGATTCGGGAGTGGTTAGAACTCTCGAATGTTTATTTGGCGGATTGAGCCAATCAGGTAGATGGAACCTGTTTTGAATCATGACAGATGGAGTCATGTGATGGTTTAATAAGATCTTTCAAAATGGGCGGTTAGAGCTTGTATACTAGTGTTGGTAGTTGGAACCTTCACTAGAGTTAGAAATAATTTTAATTGTACAAATAATTGTTAAAACTGCTTTGTGAAAATTATTATTAATAATGTTTGTTAAATCTAGCTTTGTGCAAAAGAACCCTATTAAGCCTTCCTTGGAAAGCCCTTCATGATGCATTTTTCCATACTTATGAGTACGCTTGTACTCACATGCTATACAAAATTTCGTCATCGAGAATTACCAAGATGCGGTCGAAGACAATGAGTTCTATGGTGAGAAGTTCGTGGGCGATCGCCAAGATAACTAGCGCGCTCCTAGTCGCTTTGTGGTGTCTTTTGGGTTTTATCTTGTTGTTTTTTTGTTTCCGATGCTGAGAACTCTGGTCATGTGACTTGGAGATGTAATAAATAGCCATGTGGCTGGTAATTTATATTTATGCTATTTTTTCTCTTCGCTCGCTCGTTATGATCATCACTGCTTCACTGTGTGTACTAGCAACTGATCTGGGACTAGTACAGAAATACACAGGAGATTTCGGATGGTAAATCTGGAGTCCCACAGATATCTAGCCTGTTACGTGCAGAGGAGCATCTATGTGGCACCGTTATGAGATGGTTGTACTACCTGTTCTCGTTGGACCATGAGTTGCATGATCTGAAGTTGCATGTGTCGGGACCTGAATATACAAATCTGGACCCTCTGTGTATATCGCATTAGTCCAGGATCATGCTAGTGTTGACATAGATGAATATCACAATCATACACAGTGGAAACATAATTTACATGACTAAGCCACACAGGGCTAGACTAGAAATATTAAACTACAGCGTAAAGAAAACGTAGATAAACCACTCAGTATATCACGAACAATTGACAAGGCTCGCACCTTAGGCGTTCGCCTCCTCCTGATATTCCTCCAAAACTATCGTAGATTTCTCTTCAACTAATTATTTTGTTGCGGCAAGGGTGAGTACATAAAGCACTCAACAAGTTGTGCACAGAATGTAATTCTAACATAACTGTATGCAAGGCTTATTCCAATGGATGGCTGATATGGTTATTTTGCAATAGAGTAGTATTTACAAATTAATACAATAATTAGATTGAAATGACAATAAAACAAATAACAATAAATAATAACTTTGAAGCATTTCTCAGAATAAATTTGGCATACAGCCCTAAACCAATTTCCAATGTTTCCATTAGCACAAAGACTTCCTTTCCAAGTTTTATTTTACAAAATCTAACCCTTAACTGTAATTGCCGAGCATTGTCCAATACTATGGACACGACTATCCGAATAGATTTACACTCTGCAGAGGTTATACACTTTACCCATATGACATGACCATCTCTCAATGCCAAGCTATTATCACACTTTCTTTGGTGTGCGACTGAGTGACCACGACAAAACTTTTCGGAGACTCCATCATAACACTGACCCTCCCGATAAGTCTGGCTCACTATCCCTTCCCTCACTCAGAGCAGAAGTATAGGAGGGACATATCGTTGGACATATGTGAGGTCACTGCATTGCACATACAAATACCTCCATAACCGCACACTCAGTTTAGTTATCTTCTTGAGGTATCAAATGCTAAGACTCATAACTTACTTGGTTAGATTCGTCCTATTCCAAACATGTGGTTCCATGTTTGGCCCAATTTAAAGACTTGCAAGATTAAGTCCTTAATTGACCGATAGTATAGTTCAAAAGTCTTCACTAAATCACTTCCCTCTATAAACTCTGGGAAAGATTGATAACTGCATGTGAAAAAAAAACAGTCATAAATTTTTTGGTTACAAAAAAAGAAACTTGCATTTAGATATTAGATAGCTTACCTTTTCGGTGGAGGCAAGCAACAAATGTCCAATTCTAATTTCTCTGATATTTCTTCCATATTTTCCGTGAAATTTTGCTCTACCAGATATTGCATAGCAGAATGCTTCAAATCATCACAAACCATACAAACAAAATGCAAAAATAAGAAAACAGACAACAGAGTAAAACAGGTAATCCATCCTTAATTGCCAACTACGAATACTCAAGACTTTGGCACCTGTTGACCACTGATTAATAAGTGAACACTCATAAGAACAGGATGGGAAAAATTTATACTATGTATTGGAACGAAAGAGAAGGGGCAAGTGTATATGAACTTCTAATTTTAATCACTGCATAGGATGCTTGTATGTAGGAGAGCCATACTGGTAAGGGCTACCTCCGGAAGTTGTCGCGAATAGCTTTTGCAAGTTCTTTTCCCTTCTGCTCAAGGGATTTGTACGGCACATGAAGTGTAAAAGAGCAACAGTGTTGCATAGCCTTTGCTTGACCTTCAAAAACGGGTACATCGTTTGTGCCTTCTTTGAACATGGAGAAGTCACAATCAATTTTAATTCAAAGGGTGGAGGAGGTGTAGGATGAGTTGCATGAGAATTTACCCTCTAAGAAACTCCAAAAAAAAGTTGTGGAAACCCAGGATAGGTCCATGTGATTGCCAACTTTATGTTGGGCGTCATCTTGTTGAAGTTTAATATACTCAGTACTTTGGTCTTCAGTAGAGTCTAATGAAGTTTCCAGTGCACTGGGAACTGTACTCTTGCCTTCGAAATCTTCTACTCCACTTTTGTTCCCGAGAATTATCGTCGATCCTTACTCAGCTCCGTATCTTGGCTACAAGTTATACCATAATAGTTTTGAGTATAAGTTTCATCTGAAAGATGAATTAAAAGAACTCAATAGCTTATTATGAATCTGATGTATTAATGGTATTAGCAATAACCTTTGTCTGAGAGATTTCTCTTCATCTAGAAGCTGCAACTCTTGTTTTAGCGCTTGTGCAGTCTTGAGATCGTACCATCTTTGAACCTGTCGATTCAGTTACAGTCAGATAATAAAATTGAAGAGAACTTCTAACAGCGTAAACTCTATTTTGCAAAATGAAAGTTCAAATTTACCAGCACTTGTTCAACATTTAAGCTGAAGCACGCAAGCATATTTTTAAGGGCATTTCCATTTTTCTCTGCCTCCCCCTCAAGTAAACCTTTTTCTTTGTAGGCACCTACATCAGAGCACATAAATGTATTCTCGCTTACCACGTCAAGAATACCGAACAGCTGATTTGATGAAGGTTTCCTTTCACCTTTCATGAAAACCTGTAGAGAAATAAGAAAAAGCTTACAGTTATATATTTACATGCTACCGAATGCATGTGGTGAGCAAGGACAAGTTGGGTCAAAAACCTTACCCGAAGATTCTTGACAACTTTGACATATGCCGATGGTAGCGAACGATATTCTGGGCTTACAACACATGTTCTTATTGTTTCTTCAATGGAGGAATCGTGGATTCCCTGAAAATGTTATTCCATTCCTATCCTCGCAAGTAGAAATACAAATTGAGACATATGTCAAGGAAGTTAGAGAAAACTTTATGGACAGATATCAATGTATAACATTTACCTTTACAGCCACATGGCCACATTCACGAAGGATAATATATCCTTAGCATCTTCAATGGTAACCTAAAGGCCAACAGAAAGAAATTCAAAGCTATGAGAAACAGTTTTAGGTATAAAACAAAACAACAGACAACAAGCAATTCGTCGTAAATAGCTTACCGCATCCCAACATTCTGCAACAGCACCTCTATTCTGACTGAAATCCTATAGAACATCAACAAAAATATGTCACTGAATCGTAACATGAGGAGTAGAAAATGCTTAGGTGTAACAAATGAAGTTACAATTTAGGTGGGGAAAACAGGATAAAATAAAGACCTTTTCAGCTTCGAAACCCGGCGAATGAACATCAGAATGTCTTCGAAAGTTGATTGAAGTGCGGAACTCTGCTGAACATTTTCGGTTCCGACACTTGTACGTATTTTTATCTGGCTGTTGCTCGTTACAACAGAATTACAACATTGTGCAAAATATTCATGCAGACAACATAAAGTTAAATTAGTTAACATTGTACAAAATAAAAATCAAAGCAATCTATTTATGCACATACAGTGGTTTTTATCATAGTGGCCTGCCAGTTGATTGGAACAAAATTGCTTGTCACAAAGATTACTTCTCCACTGACCTAATGATTGTCCACAAGGATAAGATAAATGCGTATAAACTATCATTTCAATAAACACTGACAGTTACAGGAAGGGGTATGGGTATGGTAATACCTTATTTAATGTTTGCGAAACAGCATCAGTGGCTGATAAGAAAACCTTTATCCATTACTAACAGATACAATAACCCTTTGTACTGCACAAAATGTACGGAAGAGATAAAACAAGAATATAATGTAGTAAATTTTTGTACCTTACAAATGGTACTGAATTGCTCTTTCCAATATAAAATTCCAAGGTCTTTTTCTCAAAGCTGACCGAACAGAACTATTTCAAAGCCGACCGAATTCAACACAAGAGACTAGAGGGAGATCCAATCCCGGGAGCTTGGGCTGGTGGCGGTCGGTGAGCGCGGCGACCGAAGCTCGTGCCTGTGGCGGCTGGCGGTCGTCGCGATTGGAGCTCGGGCCTGGTATCTGCCGGTGGGCAACACAACTGGAGTTCAGGCCAGAGGAGGTGGGCGGTGGTCTCTCCTTCTTGGCGCACGGGCGGAGCTACCAGGTAGCGACGGCACCACGTCGAGCAGAGCGTCGGCCAAGAGGAGCTTTGGCGAACCCGATCCCCTTCGCCCGTGCGGCGGTGGAGAAGATAAGATGACAGCGGCCTCCGGACAGTCGGACGAGGAGGCGAGGAGTGGCGACCACGGATGAGCAGTGGCCACGAAAGAATCACCACAGAGACGAGCGGAAAGAGCTCGTTAGGGAGGACAGCGCAAGTGCAACACTAACAAACCCTAAACCTAAATTTGATGCTCTGTTACCATGATAGGAATAGTATTTATAATAAGATCAATAAATCAGTATATATATATATGTATACGAGGGTATAAAAGGAAAACCTATATAAGACAATATCTATACAAGGCTAACAATCTATATACCAAGCAACTATCAATCTCTATACAAAGCAACTAGGATATTGTCTAACGTGTATGGTGTGAATCTGTTTGGGAGCGCACAGTCTAGGAGCGACTTTGAACCTCTTCCGCTACATCTTCCGGTTGTTGCGCAATAGAGTGTAGGACAACCTTTCCTTGTGCTGCTCCACTCCTTTAGGAGGATGAGCGAGTGCACTTGCAAGAACGCGGACACGCTGTGTAGGGGAGTCCTCCTGCACAGAAATCGCTAAGACGTTAAAGCCCCTTAATGCTTGCCGTGTCACCGGGGCGGTGTCTAAAATTATAGTTGAGCGGCCCTCTGGGACATGCCAGGGTTACTGGCGAAGAAACGTTGCCGAGTCTGCAGAATGTGAGCCTGTGCGGAGGTATGTATCTCGGCATCTCTTTAGGCCTGTTCTTCCCGTTCTTACCACTCCTGTTCCTCCCGTTGTTGGTGTTGTTGGCGTTCTTGATCTTGTCTTTCCCACACCAACCGTTGTTCATTGGTTTCGGGATTTCCTGCGGTCGGGGGGTTGAACATTACCGATGATGACGATTAGGCGATTGCAGGAGTAGGCAGAAGGGGAGAACATCATGTTGTCAAAGGGTGTTGGGGTGTAGTTAAGAGTCCTGAGAAGATCTTTTGAAGTTGCATCTACCTAAAACCTCATCATCGATGCGGTTAGCGAAATCATCATGGAGCGTTGTTCCTCAGAGGCCATCCGAATCTGTCGCTCGAGAGGAGATAGGTTCAGGAAAATACTCTCGTCTAATGGAAGGCTGATGAACGAAAATTTCGTTATGGCCGACATGGGGCTAGTGGATGCGACATCGGTTGATGTGCTCGTCCCCTCGGTATGTTCTTCAAAGGGGCAACGCGCTTCATCTCTGACAACTACGAAATCCTCTTGCATGAGATCTTCGTAGTCGATGGCGTCGAAGGAACTCTCCTCGTTGAAGGCGCAAGGAGTCGGGTCCATGGACGCGAGACATGAAACATTACTGTAGCTTTTGCTAAAGAATTTTTCAACGAGTCCCCACGAACAGCGCCAACTGTCGATGAACGGGACTTTCGTCTGCGAACCGGACACTTAGAAAAATGTAAGTAGGGATGTTCTTTATTTCTTGGCTTGCTACAGTGGAAAGAAGTTTACAAAGGGGTATCAAAATCTAGGCTAAGTGTGTTAATCTCGGATCATTGATTATAACTATGAATGATCAATCTGGTTCTATCTGATTCAATCTAATCCTCCCTTAAGCGCACATAAGCCATAGGAATTTATAGCCGTCAAGCAGCGGGAGCTACTATCTAACTGCCACCTTTTCGTTTCCCTCCAATTGTCGTGTTCCACCGTTAACTATCGTCTCTTCTGATCTCATACTGACGAATACTCATAAAACAGGGGTGCACCAACGGCCCAATTGCAACAAGCAAAGCCCAGAGCAGCAAGCAGACGGCCTCGAATACGGCCCCAGCCTAAACAGGCCGTCCCCGGCCTGCTACCCAAATGCCTACGAGACCATTCAGGGAGACCATTCCCGACCGGTCCCGACTCCGACTCAGCAGGGTTCCCGACCCCCGCAGCGGGACGGATCCCCGACCGACTCAAGAGGTTCCCGACCCGCAATGGGACGGATCCCCGACCGACTTCAGCCAGGTTCCCGACCCGCAGCGGGACGGATCCCGCGACCGACTCAGCAGGTTCCCGACCCCGCAGCAGACGGATCCCCGGCCCGACCGAACCATGATAATCCCGCCGAGGGTCGCGCGCGCGCGATCGGAGTCCCGTGTCAACCTAAGGCCACGTGCCCCACGAACGGTCATTCGGCGGATCGAGCGAGGCGGTGGTCCTTCCCAAGACGATTTGATAGTCGCCGGCTACGTCTCCGTCCCATCACCACCACCCACGGTGCAAGGACACGCTCTCCCGAGGCAACCCAACGCCACACGCGACTACGCCAAGACCCACATGGATCACGAGAGCAGCACGCCACTTCCGGAGGATTACCTAACCGCTCGACCAGCTAGACCACCGACCCAAAGATAGGCTCGCAGCGGCGACGGATCGGCGAGCAAGCGACGATCGGCTGAACGATTGGCGACGGCGGGCAAGATCAAGCCCTAGAAGTAGCTCGCCGCACTTCGCCAATTCTCGATGTAACCGCGCCTTCAGATCGAACAAAAGGAGGCAGGAACCTCCTAACAGGGCAGGGAGTAAGAGCTACAAGAGAGCTTTTTCCTCTTCTTCCTCTTCTTCTTTTTCTTCTCCTTCTGAGAGCTAAGTTTAGATCATTCTAGTGTTGAGGCTCCACCTCTCGCTTGTAAAAAAAACTCGGTGCAGTCATCCGCACCCCAGTGAATACAACACCAACGCACGAACTGGAGTAGGGACCTTCGGCCCGAACCAGTATACATCTTGGACTCCAGGGTCTAACCATTCAGGAGCGGAACGCGCGCCCCTTAGACTTACAAATTTACTTGCGGCGGCCAAACGCCGGCGGTTGGCGCGCCAGTAGGGGCTTCGCGGCGTCAGCAAAGATCTCCGGATTCCCATTCGTCTCCTTGATGGCATTCTTCTCCAACGACGGCATGACTGTGTTCGGGAGCGGATCCGCCGGCTCCTCGGCTTCACCGTCACCTCGGAGGAGAGCTCACGCCATCCTCGCCGCCCGGGCGGCGCGCTGGGAGCTCGACACCATCTCCGGCAGCCGTCCCACTCCGCTTGAGCGCCGCCGGCCCCAAAGCCGAACCGAGGAGCGCTATGCCTCCTAGGCGAAAGCCCTCCGGCTGCGCAGAGATCCCGTCACCTCCCGCGCCACGACTTGTAGCTATGGTGGCTACATGCCAACCTCCGTCCACGAGTTGTCGGAAGACTCTTCCACCACGGCCCAGCCCGACACGAGTATCCCGCCGCAGACGGCACTCTCGCGAGTGCAACGTGGCGGCACAATGACGGCCGTAGCCACCGCGGCTACGACGGTCCCCCGTCCGCGACCGAGGCACGTGGAGGGGAATACAGCCGAAGGCTACTGAACGCTTCAGCTCGCCTAGCCGAGCTCCAACGGCAACGCGGAGAGCTGGAGGAGCGAAAGGCTGAGCTCGACCGGCTCCAGGCCAACCTGGAGCAGGACGAGCCCGAGCCCGCACAAGTGCTGGGCGACGCGCACGGGCGCGCGCGCCAAGAGCACCACAAGTTGGGGCGTAATCCGCGCCCCGCTTTTTCCTCACGCAAGCCAAAACGTGGCTGCGGCCGCAATGCTGCTCCGAGGCCTTCCGGAGCCCGCAAACCCGGAGGCCAGAGCTACCTACCAGAACCTATAGGGTACCGCTACCGATTAATGGTCAAGTAAGGGTACTCCGGCCATGTCTAGGTATACGTGAACCTATAGGGTTGCACGCTTCAAGGGTTGGGATTTAATTCGGATGGTGATATGAATTCTGATGGGTTTTAAGTTTCTAATGGGCATCTAATGTAGAGACCATTATGGGGCATCAATTTAAAGGGATGGGATGCTGGTTTTAGGGTTAAGAGACACAGTAGGAATTCAAAATTCATGAAACCCTAGCTGCCACCCCTCCTCCACACAGAACCACACAGCCATCACTAGCACTCCGGCGCGTGATGTTCCTGCCCCGTACATGTGGACACCTCGGAGGTGTTGCTGCGAGGTATCAACGTTAGGACGATCCACAACCTACGATGGTCATAAGAAGTTGTTGGAGTAGGCGCGAGGCTAGTACGACTACATCTGCACCACCGCGCTACATCGACTCTACTTTCGCTACGGGTCTGCGTTCTAGTGGTAATTCTGTGATCTATAACTTGCAGTAGTTTATTGATTACGCAGTAGAAAATTTTGATTTTATGCTAGAGTATCCCACTCGTTCCCCAACACCCTGTGCCCCTGCGGCTCTGTCCCCGCTCCATCACCAAGCACGGCCCCTGCGAGCTCCCATGCCCAAACTCTACTCCCTCTGCTGCCATGCCCTAACTTCGCGAGCTCCTGGTATAGTGTTTGTCCTCGTCAACTCCGGGAAATCACAATCGTTGCTCTCTCATTCTCCTTCAAGCGCTGCTGCCTCGTCCTCCTCCCTGAGTTGCCCACGTTGGAGGGCTAGCAGCAATGCACCGGTAGGCTTCATTCTCGCTAGAACCGGGCCTACCAGTGATGAGGCATCGAACTAGACTCCTTTACCGCAATCGAGGCCAAAAACCATTGAGTGTAGTGTTTGTTGCACCTACAAGATTTTTTTGTTGCAATAGTTGATTTAAGATGTTGGAATTATTTTTTACTACAGTTTCTCGAGATGTTGCACTATACAATCTAAAATGTTAAGTCATCCATGTCTAAATGTTGTCGTTGTTATTTTTGGATGTAGTAATGCTTTTTTGAGAGTATATATTTTTTATTTTTATCTCAATGTTGCAACAATCATTGCACAGTGTTGCACAATCGAAATCAGAATGTTTCATCAGTTATTTCGATTGTTGCGTGGGAGAACGCTTGAGTGTTTTTTGTTGCAACCCAATGGATTTTTGCTGCACTTCACTGTACACTTTGTTGCAAACAAGGTATTTTATTGTATATATTGATTACAATTATTGTATGTATTATCTAACAATGTTACGTCGATACGTATGATGTAAAACTTCCTATCACATGTTCGATTCCTGAATTTTTTTTGAAATAATATTTTTTAATGAAAAATTATAGAAATAATATGCCAAAAAATGACAAAAATACCTACCTGTCGCGCTTTCAACTGGCGAGAGAGAGTCAGTCGCCATTTCAACTCGCGACAGACTCTCCGTCACCAGTTGAAAAAGCGACAAACCCTCTGTCGCCAGTTGGAACGGTGATAGAGAGTTGTCGCCAACGATTCAGCTCTTTGTGGCCTTTCCAGATGGCGACAGAGAGGCGAGGAGAGGGGAGGAAGAGGAGAAAAGAAGCCGACAGTGCTAATATTTTGTATAAAAATCATTACAAGTTTGAAAATGTGCACTAAAATTTTTGTATCGAGCAGAGATGTGTAGTTGAGATTTCAGTCACAAACACAACAAAATTATCGGTATTTTTTTATGAGAAAAGATGAAAAGCAAACCAGTTACAATCTTCAATTTAAAAGAGAATTCTGGACACCATTTTTTGACATGAGATGGAATTTAGTATCATATGAAATCTATTTTGAAAGACTAAAAAGCATCATTACATCGAAAGAACAAGAATAACTAGAGCATAACAAGTTGAAAGAACAAGAATAACTAGAGCATAACAATCGTTGCATCTATAAAGTTAGGAAAAAACGAAATGAATGAAACATAGCATCGTAATAAAGGGTGATTACATGGCGCAGACAGTTGGGACGATACAAATGGCGGCATAGAGCAGCCACAAACATAGACAAAAGTACGATACTAGTGCGCCTTTTGGAATTGTAAAAGGGCAGGATGGAGTATGCTTTAAGGGAGAAGAACATTAAGGTTCGAAGAGGTAACCATAAGGAACCCACATGGAGTGTTGATCATCAGGGCGGTGTGGACGGGGCTGCTGGTCATTGTAGTGGCAAGCACAGCTACAACTGGCATTGCTGCAGCAGCAGTAATTGTGGTAGTCGCTGCCGAGGTGGACGACCTCCTCATTGTTCCTCTCCTTGAGTCTCTAACGATGTAGGTCGTCATTCTGGGTCTGGAGCTGCAAGTTCTGCCTGCGGAGCTGTTCATTCTCCTACTTGACCTCCGTGAGGTCCTCTTCCATTTCTTCGAGGCGATACACCAAGTAATGGATGTAGCATTGGGCATGTATGGGGTACGGTGGGTGAACCCACTTAGTGAATTTGCAATCTGCGATCTGCAAGCAAGAGTATCTGTCATATAGCGAGATATGAGCCGAATGGTAAGTAAGAGTTGTAGCAGTTACCATGAACAGAGGGCATCAGTAGAAATGATGTCCTGGGTTGGGATCTCTAGCATCAGTAACTTGCACAACGGCATCGAGGTCGTGCTTGCATTTCGGCCAGTTCAGGGAGAGGAGTGGTTGGCCTTCGTAGATTGGATCTTGGAGGCTGTATGAGTCCTTTGTTCGAATGGAAAAATCTAGGATGGGGGGATCAGGGTCTAGCGGACCATAGATTGTAGTACTCTCAATGTCAGGGTCGCAGCCTCGAAACCATGAAGGGTCAGGGTCTTTAGGTGTTCTCCGACCTAGTCTTCCCCGTCTACCCCTCCTATAGTTTGAGCTTCCTCCTCTGTTTGTCATTGCAATAGAGTGGAGTTTGGGGAAGGGAAGAAGGACTGCTTGGGTGGCCGGTGATTTTATACGTCACTTTGGTGTGAAAAAGCGGGCCGCAACGTGTTGCCGTTTCGGTCTGAGAAAGTAGTGGGCTGCAGCGTGTTGTCACTTCGCTTTGAGATAGGCAGTGTGTTGTTCGTCGGTCTGAGATGGGCAATGTTTTGTCACTTCGCGGTGTACAGAGTGTTGTCGAATCGGACTGTAAAAGGTGCTGACAGTGTATTGTTAAATCGCACTGAGAAAGTTGATGTATGTGTTGTCCAATCATCCTGACATAGCTGATAGCATTCTGTCCAGAACTTGTTTTTTCGGGCAGCAGTCAGTATTTGATTTTTAGCAAAATCTACAAAAATCCTTTTTGAGTGATTCTTATTGCAGAAGGTGCGTGACTCATATATCCATCTCTAGAAAAATTTGTGAGTCCACTGGTTGCACCGTTTGAGCGCTATGAAGTGAAAACCGAGCCTCAAACTTTCTGATCGAAGTTCCTGACTGTCTGTAACACTTGATTTTTCATGTCTATTATACAAAGCTTTTTAACGTGATTTTTGTTGGACTGTTTCAGGACGCAACTTCTCACAGGAAGAAAAATTCTCAAAAATTTTAGAGCAACAAAAACTCACCAACCACCTACTCCAAGTGAGGACAATTCCTGAAAAATCTGCTTTTACTTTTCTAAAAAGAGACTTTGTTGTTTTTAGCTTTATCTCTTTTAGAAAATAAGTCTTTGAATTGATTCATTTTTGTTTGGACACTTGACAACCAGGATTGTGATTAAAACATCCCTAACATAGTTCATGGTTCTCAACCATGTAAGCTAGAGGTACACATAGTTATCTAGTTGTTCAGGTTTTGGAGGGTGTGCGAATCTGAGAGTACCAGTTTGAACGAAAATCTTTGGGTGTTTCAGATTTTTATTGCGAGATTGTTTGGAGTACTTTGAGTGGGGGAAAAATTTATTTGGGATTATTCACCCCCCCTCTGATCACCATCTCGGTCTTTCAGCTTTTCACTTCCTTTACTTGATCATACTCTTTATCGTAATGGATGAGAGGAGAAATAAGGATGGAAGATGAAAAGATAAACAGCTAAGAAAAAGTTTGAAAGTGATTTTTTTCTTGATTCAGAAGTCTGAAAGTATGAAGTATACAGAGAAGGCTTTCCTCCTTTTATATACATTACACATTAAAGACAGTTAGCGTCGGTTCAGTTACCAAGAGAAGTGCAAAGATTTTTTTTCATTTACTGGCACTTAAACCAGTCAGATAATTGACGTATAACCCCATAAGGTCACAAAAGACGAAAAACCTTGAGTAATAAAGTCTTATTTCTTAAGACTTGGGTGCTAGCTGACGAGGATTAAAAGTTTGTCACTTATTTGGACCCTCAATTATTCATGACTATACTCTATTAATAGACCTACAATGCATAAAATCCATAATGTATAGAACGAACCTCACTCTTATCCGAACGATTTATACTCCGACCAGTTCGATCAAGGTGGTTAATAACTTTGCTTCGCACTAGTCGTTCCCGACCAGTGAAATAGTCACCCCGACCAGTGAACTGGTCGGGGACAAGCGGTTATGCCCGCACATGTCTTTGTGCGGACAGTTATCTGACAGATATACATATCTACCCGAAAGTTATCTCTAGAAAAGGCACCCTTCGACGAGAAGACATTATTTGACGGGAAGACACTTCTCGGTTACACGACGCCTCTGTGGAGAACAAATGTTGCCTCTTCAACCGATATAAATTGGGGGGGGGGGGGCGATCTATGCTGTTGGAGGGATCGAAGATTTGACATATGATTCGCAAATAGAATAAGCAATAGACATTTGAGAGCATTCATTCTGTAATTTGTATACTCTGTAGAGTTGCTTGGCTAATAAAGAAGCAATCCTTATATATTATTTTTCTTATCTTATTTACTGCGAGACCACGATCATATTTTTATAAATTCAATTAAGAAACCTTATGTCCTAGACATTGACAAGATTCCCAGTCAGACATCAAGGACGTGATGAGAGGATCAACTGCAGCATTTGCAATGGCATGCAATCTTTATTGTTATCATCGATCGACTGACAAATTCAGAAGGCCAGCTCTCCTCTCTCTCTCTCTTCGTTTCATGCGTGTACTCAAGGTTTGAAATTCAGTTTCGGAATAAATTATATTCCTTGACCGGATCGCGAGATTTTGCCGAAATTTTAAAATTTTAGAAAAATTTTGGACCAAATCTGAATTTGAAAATTCAAATCCGGTCCATATAGTAACGAAAAATCCCGAAATTCGGCCAAAAAAAACCCGAAATTTTGAGCGAAATACCTGAATTTTTGGGTTTTTTGTACCGGTAGAAAAGTGGTACAAACATTATCAAAAAAATTTGAAATATTTTTTGGAGGTTCCTGACACATTACTGATGTTCTCAAAAAAAATTTATCTGATTATTACATCTGAGGAATTTTTAAAAATTCGGAGAGTGGTGCTGTCCTGATAAAACACTAACCGACAAGTTTGATCCGAATGAAAAATGGTACAAATCAAGTTATAAATTGTTGAAATTTTTTGTTCATGGTTATGATCCATAAATAATGTTCTCACAAAATTTTTAGATGATTATCAAGTTTCATGAAATTTTGAAAATTCGAACAATGCTACTGTCCTGTTAAAAGGCTTACCGGCACATTCAAACAAACTGAAAAATGGTTTTAACCACGTTAGGAATTTTTTAAAATTTTGGTAGATGGTCTTGATGTAACATTAATGTTGTATAAAATTTTGATATGATAATCAATCATAAAAAAAATCTCAAAAAATATGAAAGTGCTACTTCACGTTACATTTTTTTTAATAGTTTCGAGCATACCAAAATTATAAAACTTTTTGTACATAGTTGGAAAGCATCGACGATATTCTCATAAAATTTTGAGAACATGATAAAACATAATAAAATTCCCAAAAAATGTGAATGTGGTACTTCACAGTTTTCGAACTTCAGAGCGCGTGTTTATACCGTTTACAATTTTTGATTGAGTAGCCAAAAAAGGTTCAAATTTTCTGAAATTTTTACAGAAGGGTTATGAGAGAATTATTAATTTATCATAAAAATTTAAGGTGATTATCAAACATAAATAAATTTATAAAATTCTAACACGGTCACTGCCTTGTTTGTCCTAATTATGTTTTTTATTTTTAAAATCTAACAAACGAAGTTAAAATATTTTGAAAAATTTTCTGTATGATCCTAGGTGTCTTATGATGGTACGATAATTTTTTCATAGCATGAAAAGGCTTCCTCAATTTTATACAATTCTGACAGTGTTTCTATCGAAACTTTAAAATGTCTAAAAAATTAACTTTTTGGACAAATTATCATTGAAGATCACTTTCTTATATGTAATTGGTGCCATTCCGGTGAAATCCGGCCATAAAATTTGTAAAACTTGTTAATTATGCCGAAATTTCAGCGGTTTTACCCGAAATTTCGTTGAAATTACCGAAATTACTGTAGCATTTTGAAAATTTTAAATTTAACCGGTATTTCGAATCTCATGGGGTTCGAAATCCAAGATTCGGCTAAAAATCGTGAAATTTTCTAACCTTGCGTGTACTAGAGTGCTGTTCTATTTTCATGTTTGATTGACATGGACCGTCGCTGCATGCGTACAATCAATCTACTCCATAAATATGCTGCTATATATTTATCTGACCTATTCCAACTCGCTCACTCCTACTACTTAGGGTCTGTTTGGTACGGCTCCAGCTCCACCAGATTCATGGATCTGGTGGAGCTGGGTATTTGTAGCTCTACAGACCTGTGAAGCTGAATCTGTGGGTATATTAAGAGTATTTAGTTATGTCATTTTATTTAATTTTAGGCTAAAAATATAAACTTAATTTTATTTATTTTAGCCTACAAAATTCAGATCTGAGATGGAGCCAGAATCTGAAACTCTACTAAACAGAGCCTTACTTTCAAACAAGACGGAGTGTAGTGCGCGTGAGACAGGGAGATCAATTCAATTCTTGCCATTGATTGACGTATGGCGTACTATAATTCGGCCCCCAATTAAACAAGGCCTGCAGTGCACATACTACTTGTACAGGTCAGACAGAGTCTTGGACTTGGCTCTCTCACTCGCAATTCAAAGCTAGCAGTCAGAGACCGACGGTTTCAATATATTTATTCATTTGACGAGTTTAGAAGTGCGGTAGTTTCAATATTTTCTCTCTCTCTCTGTACAGTTTTAAATGTCTTGGAAGAGGTTAAATGATCGTGGTACCTTATTTAAAAAGGTACGTATGATCATTCCTCGTTAATATTTCTTAGACGTGTGTTTGGTTATCTACATAGTGTCTGAATCGTATGAATGGATGTAACTATACATGTTAGACACGTATTTAGTTTCCTATTCATCTAGGATAGAGGAAACACAGAAATTAGACTTCTCTTCAATACAGACCCGTGAAATGGATAAACAAGCAATCAAACAACTCAACTTGCATCAATTCATACAGACCAAAACTAACCTGGATGGCTTATACGAGACGTACTAGAATGGTGCCGACAAACAGACAAAAAAAACACACGCTAAGTGTTTTCTTACCTGTGCATATGATATGGTAAGCTGTAGATCAAATATAGCCAAACGGAGAGAGAAGTAGTCAACGCGGTCATCGCAGTTGGAGCGAGGCGGACAACAATGAGTCAAGCCGCGCGGCATCCGATTAATAATAATCCCATTCCCATCCCATGCGAACGAGGAATTGAAGACGACGACGACCAACGGTAGGCGTGGCGTGGATCAAGTCAGCAGATGCAGGTGCATGGGGACCCGTCGAGCTCGAACGTTGGAGGCCTAGTACGATTCAAACCAACGGACGTACTACCGACTGACCGACCTTGCTCGATCCTAACGTTTCACGTTGTCAGGCACTCGATCGACCTGGCTCACTCTTGTGCTGAAGAATTGATACTCCAACTGATAATGCAGTCAGAGATCTCAAGAAGAAGAAGAAGAAGCGGTGATTTTGTTCCTGTCCCTCTGTATTTTTATACAAATATAGCCACACGTTACATCGTAATTGTAAAGATAGTTCTCTTCCTATTGCATAAACGCTGACATGTGACACGTGCCTCACTTGTGTACCGTGGCAGGTGCTGCTAAGCTAGAGCGACACGGTAGGTCGCACTGGCAGCGTTGCCGAGCCACCCCGTTGTGGCAGCACACCTTACCAAGCTGCTCTACTATGATAAGTGTAGACCGTAGTTTTAGATCCATACCAAGATGCACGAGTGTGACAGGAAATAAGTGTCGATATTTTTTTTTACAATTACATCGGTAAAAAAACTAAATGTCAAAAAGGGGGAAGTGAGAAGCTTATATAAGAGCTAAGATTTCCGATCCGACCAAGTACTCCATACAGAGTGCCACACTGGGAGTGGGACCACCCCTCCTCCCTCTTCTCTTTTAGACCGTTTCCCACCCGAATTAATCCATCGATTATATATTTTCTTATTTACTCTCCCCTCCTCCTCCTCCTCTTCTTCTTCTCCCCGTCCGCGACGACCACCACCACACCACTTCTCCGTACCGCCGCGGACTGGACCGGAGCTGGATCCAATCGACAGCAACTTCCTCCTCCTCCTCATCAACGTGCTGCCCCTCTTGCTCCTCCTTAGCCACTAAGGAATATCTCCCCCCCGCGTCGTCTTCCGCCTTCTCACATCCAGTGTTGCTCCGCCTGCGCTGTAAAGGCGTCGCCTTTTCTCGTGTCCCTCGCTTCGGCTTCGATCCGCTTGCGATTTGGTTGGATTCTTTCTTGGTGGAGTTCGGTTGGAGGGGGGATCGGCCTGCGGATTCGGCCGTCGCGGCGGGCCCCTCAAAATCCCACCTTTCTTGCCCGATCTCGCCGCCGCGCCTCATATTGCGGCGGCTCTATCCCCTTCTTGATCTGCTTCTGCCGGGAGCAATTAGATGATGATGTGGGGGGAGTCCAAGCCGATGCTCAAGTCCCGCGTGGCCGGGGGCGCCGGCGCCGCCGACGTCGAGGCCGACTACTTCCCGCCCACGCCGCGCAAGGACTGGTCCACGGGCCTCGTCAAGCTCGTCACCGCCATGGTCATCTTCATGGCCGGCGTCGTCATCGGCCTCTCCGTCAGCGCCAACGTCTCCCGCTACTACTACAACTCCCACACCGAGCTCTTCTTCCCGGCCACCACCTACGGCGCCTGCGACCGCGCCGACTGCGCCCCCACCTTCAAGTCCTTCGTCCACCCGCCCCACCTCGCCCACACCATGTCCGACGAGGAGCTCTTCTGGCGAGCCTCCCTCGTGCCCAAGGCCGAGGAGTTCCCCTTCCAGCGCGTGCCCAAGGTCGCCTTCCTCTTCATGACCCGCGGCCCGCTCCCCTTCGCGCCGCTCTGGGACCGCTTCTTCCGCGGCCACCAGGGGCTCTACTCCGTCTACGTCCACACCCTCCCGGACTACAAGCTCAACGTCTCCAAGAGCTCCGCCTTCTACGGCCGCCAGATCCCCAGCGAGGTGAGCCCTGATTTACTAGTAGCCTCTATTATTCTCTTGTTATTTTACCACATTAGCATTGCAATTACGCTGTAAACGAATCGCGCAGCTCGCGAATTAGTCGCATTGCGTTGCCAATTTGCGATTGATTGGATAGCTGGTGCCTTGGTGGAGTGAATCGAACAAGTGTTGACCGGTTGTGGTGCTAGTTGGTGTGGTTGCCCATGTGCTCAAGCTCAAGTTGATTGGGATATGTATGCAAATGGGGGAGGATTTGCTCTTGGGGGAATATGCTTTGCTTTGCCCCCGTGCTAGGAGGATGGTAAACTACTTGATTGGCTTTGTAACAAGTGGTGTTCACGAATATTGCATAATGTGATGTGGAGATGCTTGATTGGCAATATTCCTGTTAAATTATTATATCTACTTAATAATCAGTGAAGGCATTTGGGCTGCCCTATGGTTAGAATTTTATAAAGTGGGTGTTTGGAGCGATTTGTTAATCTGCCTTTTCTCCCTCATTCCAGCTAAAATATCACCTTCCAAATTCCAAAGTAGTGGCAGTGCTACCGAATTTATGTAATGCATGCATTCATTCTATATTTTTCAGTCCCCGGTGGTGAACGGATTAGCTCTATTGCACATTCTAATATCTATTCCTTGCCAATGCAGGAAGTGTCTTGGGGATCGATAACCCTTGTAGATGCTGAGAAGCGCCTGCTGGCCAACGCCCTGTTGGATTTCTCGAACGAGCGCTTTGTTCTGCTCTCAGAGAGCTGCATTCCGTTGTTCAACTTCCCAACCGTCTATGAGTACCTTATAAACTCTGAACACAGCTTTGTTGAGTCTTACAACATCGACACCCCTCAGAGTGCTGGCCGCTACAACCGTCGGATGGCCCCTCACATCTTGTCAAGTCAATGGAGAAAAGGGTCGGAATGGTTTGAACTTAACCGTGAATTGGCTGTTCAAATAGTGGCGGACTACAAATACTACTCAATCTTCCGGAAGCATTGCAGACCATCTTGCTACCCAGATGAACACTACATACCGACTTATCTTCATTTGTTCCATGGGTCCCTCAATGCCAACAGGACCATCACATGGGTTGATTGGTCAAGAGGAGGCCCGCATCCAGCAAGATACGGTGCTGCCAACATCAATGTGGAGTTCATCCAGGCCATCAGGAATAATGGTACACGATGCACTTACAACTCTAAGCCCACTTCCGTCTGCTACCTCTTTGCTAGGAAGTTCGCTCCTAGCGCTCTGGATCCGTTGATGAACCTTACTTCTACCGTATTGGACTTTTGAGTTGTTCACCATGCTTCATGCGTTACATCATTGAGCTGTCAACATCAACGCCCATACCAGTCAGGAAGAAGAGGTACACTACTAGCTCAGGAGACATGTGTCTCTTGATAGATGGATCATACAGATGGATTTTGATGCGTCTCTTGCGGATGATGCTGTGTGGGACAGTGAAATTTACTTCACTTGTCCTGAAGCTGATTCCCGATCAGTAGATGAATGCGCTGCATTCGGAGAGGACTTTTCTTTCACCTCCCATTCTTTTTAATACTATATCTTAGCTATGAGAAAGGTCTATTCCTTTTTTCCCCCATCTGTTGTAATGACTCGGTCAGGATACTAATTTCTGTGAATATAACTCATCAATCATTGCTTTACTTCAAGTCTGCCATTGCTAGATGTCGCTCGCTTAATAGCCAATCTCTAAATCTTGAAGTAACAGCTTGTCATTGGTTGTTCGGCAGAGGATGATGCTTTGGTACAGGAAAGGTAGATAGAGAAATTTGTGGATGTAGGCAGAATATGCCATCTTCATGTGGCAGATTTGATAGACTGGCTTGTCTTTACAAGAATAAAAAGTAGGTTCCTTTTGAAAGGCACACAGGAGTATGCCATTTCGCTGCAAACTCTCAATTTGTTCAGACATACTTGATTGTCAAGAACATATTTGCAAAGTGGATAGCATATTGTCAAGAACATGCTTAATCGGCCTCGCATTTGACAGCTGCAAGCATAAACTAAGATCGGTTGGTGAACATGGGAGACATGATTTAGGCTGGTGCAGTCAGTCCACAGTCTTCTCATGCCCTGGTGATTACTATAAGTATACAGCCAGCACAGGCCCATGAATCTTAATATTGTACTGGACATTTGTAAGGTGTATCTAACGAAGCTCGTCAGGTCTCAAATCAAAATTGCTTCGATAATAGGTTCAAACTTGAAATGAGTCCATTTCAAGCAAACAAGCGAAAAAAAAAAATTTAACGAGGCTCAGCCATAGTGGCTCGTTAGCTTGAATTTAAAATAACTACTTAAATGATAAATGAAATGATTTTACATCAAATAATGTTAATTTCGAAAGAAGCACAATAATAGCTCGATAGGCAGCTCTTACCCAGCAATTAATTATCTACCCCTTGTATGTGCTGTTTAGGATGCTTCTATTTAGATATTTGGTGAATTTCTGGCATTGCCAGTAGAGTTCATGATTTGGGAAGAATTGAAGTGGTTCTGAGATTGGATGAAAGTGACTGTTTCTGTTCCTTGTAAGAAACGACGATTCCGTTGCTACGGACGGTGAGCTTGTTTGATGACCTGGCGAGTTTTGGACAAGAAATAAGATGGGATGAAAGTGATGCTTCCTTTGAGTTTGCGGAAGAAAAAAAGAAGATAATTCAGCTCTTTATTTATTCCCGAATGATACTGCAGAATCTAAGAGCAGTTTGTACGGGGCCAAGTGACAGGGTGAGCATGGCCAAGTGTTTTGAGTAGAGGAGGCTGAGGAGCAGAGCAGAAGCGCTTGCAATGCTATCCATGCCTTATCCACAATGCAGCGGTGTGCGAATTGAGAAGCTTTCTGACGAAGCGATGGATACAAGGTCACACAGGGTTTAGGAAGAGGGAGAAGAAAGAGAGAGAGAGTGAAGACGTGTCGATTCCTCTCTACTTTGAGATGCGTAGATTCATGTTTATCTTTTGACTCGTTGGGGTGGCGGTGAAGACTGAAGACGTGTAATGGTTGCGTGCACGCACATTCTTAAATTATATTCTTTCTGAATAATATTGATACTTTCGCCAAGATATATGCAGAAGAAATTGTGTTATATCTCTTCGTTACATCATATATTATTCTTTGAATAATGCTTTACTCTAGATCATTGTAATAATAGCATTAAAAATAGTTAAAGATGAGAGGTATATAAGAAAAAATGGTAAAAAGTCATAACAAAATTGTAGAATGATATGCATTTACATATTATATTTGAAAGGTAGAATAAAATGTATTTATGACCGGAGGGAGTACTATATATGATTTCTTTTTCTTTTTAGATATATTATATGATTTCAGTTCAGTGCCATGGAAGGATAAAAATGACCTCGTCAGCACCTGGCCTGCAGGCTGTGGCCGCGTTCTTGCGCCTCGCGGAGCTCCATGTGTTCTTGATCCGAGTTGGTTCTTCTTGCTCGACCTCAATGGTGTCAGTTCAGTCAATCTGTTCATGCTTAGTTTTGATTCGTCCGGACCGGACCGATGCCATTTTATGTTGAGATGTGGTGGCACCAGGCTAGATTCAGCAGGATGAACCCGGCCTGAGCGATTGCAGCATCTGAAGCACCATTACCAGCCAACTAGGCAACACACGAAGAAGAAGCACCGCATCAGAGAGAGACAGCCCAGTGTATCAGTTGGACCCATACAGCCCACCTCTTTAGCCCAATCCGCCGCATTTCAACACTGCAATTTGCGGCATAAGCCCTGCCTTGTGCGATAGCCCAATTACCGTTACCTCGTCAAATATTGGTTGGTTTCGCCTTTCGCACAATGGAGGAGTAGAGTCTCTAATTAATTTTTTAACATATGTAATATATATATATATATATGATACGTAAGTATAGTGTTTATGGGTTGCGTGCGTCGTACCTTGAAAAAAAAAGAATTAGCTCTACTGTTGTTACTGTAATTCAGTTGGTACTGTCTAGTCGGCACTCGCACACTCAACTTGTGGATGTCTTGCTTGCTGATGCCATGCCCATGCATGCTTCCCATTCTGTTTATGTTTGATGTGAGCGCTAGTGTTGCTACACCAAACCCTGCTTTAGCTCAGCAAATCACATAGCGCCGCATCATCAGTTATTCAGTCGCACCGGTGAACACGGCTTCCATCGGTCCATCCACCTCAATGCATTTGCCACTGCCTAGCTGGCTTATCACCTCCTGCCAACTGACACCTGCAAACCATCCTTGCATTTGGGGCGGAGCCTGTCCAGACTCAAACATCCGCTACATTTTCTTGAGTCAATCTAAAATTTTACTGATTTTTTTAATATATTTTACATGAGATTTTTAGACTAAGCCTCGGGCCACGACCACGGCCCGGTGACCCGAGGCCTGCCTTCGCCCTGCTTGCATGGCATGTGTCTCTTTCTCTGGCCTCCTTTTATCTCCTTGCTTCATGTCAGGTCAGATGTAAAACAAAAATGCTGCGTAGATGTTTATCCTATTTTTCTCATGTTGGGGAGAAAGATTAGAAAGGTGGTCTAGCTGGTGTTAGTTGCCAGTTGGTTAATGGATATATCTTGGTACATATCTAGTGTAAACCATCTTTTATATGAAAACTCTGTAAAAATTATATGTAAAAGTCTTAAAAACTTATCAAAAAATTACCATCCGTAGGGAAGGTGAGTCTCTATTATCATGTGAAATTGGAAGATCAAACTCAATCGCATTTAAAAGATATGGAATTGACAAGCGGCGAGATGATCTTAAGATCTATATGTTGCAAGGAGGAAGGCCTAGGCTAAACCAAACACAAGGTGACATGTGAAAGGGAAAGCTTCTTCTTCTCCTTTCCCCACGCAAAACCCGTGAATCTTGATTTGGTTTTAACGAAATATGCATACGGTTTTACAAGCTTCCCTAAAAATTCCAAATAAACGCAAGTTTTTTTTGGGACATAGTATATATGCACATGCATAAAAGTTTTTATGGTGGTGTAAAAAATAAATAAAATTAATAAAACTTAAAGTACAAAACATTTTTTTTGGTTGGTCTCCTCCCTGCTCAGGTGGGATATATACGAATCTTCAGCCACGATCAAGTCAAATTGAGCAGCATGATTAAAAAAAAGTGAAAGGAAAGGAAGAATCAAGCATCGATCATTGTGGACACTGGACAGGAGGGAGGAGGCCCCACACTGCATGAACGAGACACATCAAATATCGAGTCTTCTGCCTCCTAGCGTCGCCCTTGTTTCCACATAGACAGCAACTTTTGAACCTTCAAAGCACATTTTGCATTTTGTCTACCCTACCAAAGACTATACTAGTTTAGTTCTTAGAATGACAAATTTTAGTACTGTCTATATTAGCATACCGTTTTAGATTTAATATAATAGCATATATTTATAAGTATACATATGTTTAATTATATATATACTAAACTTCACTTATAATATTACTCCAAGTATATATTACTCCGAATACATAGTAATACAATCAAATATAACATATAGTTTCAACATATCATATTATCAATTTCACCGATATGAACGGTATTAACTAGTATAGAAGTTGATATGACTGATATTAACTGATATCGAAGCTAATACGATATATAGGACTACTTTATAACGATTTATAAGACAAAACGATATATACCGACCATACCGATCCGTACCAATAATGCATTGATAATAATGCTTCAAAGCACAACCCCCCTTCCTTCCGTCTCTGAAAGCTATGCGGGGGTACGATTTCCTTCCTACAATGTCATGTCAGAGGACACCGTGGGGTCTCATTCTAGTCGGCCTGAGTGCCCACACGCATGCCAACACTGAAGAACAATAGAAGAAGTACTAGTGACTCATGTCAACATTATTTGCAAACTATTTGGTTTAATTTGGCTGGGAGTATTTGCATCTTAGTTAAGACCTCTCTGGTAGAGTTTGCATCTTAGTTAAGACCTATTTGGTAGAGTTTTAGATTTTAATTTTTTTTTTACTTTCTGCTTCTTATTTTTCAAGAATCTACATATAAGAATCCAGAGCTGGCTGAAATAAGTATTTGGTAGAAAGTTAACCCCCAAAACAAAACAAAACAAAAAAAGGATTGGAGACAAAAAGATCAACTCTATTTGTTTCTTACTCTTTCTATTTGCACACAAATTTCTAAAATTTCTCTAAAAATTGTCTCATGCAACAAAAGTTCAAAGCGTTTTATACACGCTGCTACGAAAAATGTGACAAGTGCAACAAGATTAGCTGCACTCACAACACTCTAGCATTTTATTTTCAGATTCAAGCATTTGCAAGCTTATAAGCATTTATATGAACTTGATACTGTTCATGGCCTTGCAATATTTGGTTCAGGTCACATTTATCAGGCTGCTGCAAGCATCAAATGCCTGCAATATGCTGCTGCTTGTATCAGGAGACTTCAGACTATAAAGCAAAGAATTTCACAATGAGCATTGCTACGGCATACCATATAACTAGACAGTTTCTCACAAGAGGATACTGCTTCCATTCACTTACAGTTTCAAAAATATGCTTCATAGTTACAACTTTAGAAAGATGCTTACACTAACAAGAATCTTCAGGCTAATACAAGTTAGGCATAACATAATTCGTACAACCGTGAACCCTCAGGTTAAATACAAGCTAGGTTTACACATCATCATACCTTATATTATACGCGCAAGAATATCTGGCCTCTGGCCAGCGCCACGTCGCCCCCCCTCACGGAAAGGCCCTTCAGAAAATTCGAAATTACGTTCAGGTCCTTTGATCGGTTTTTTAACAAAATAGACCCGAAAAAATTCAAAATTACGTTTAGATCCCTCTACGGTTTACGTTCAGGTCCTCCTGATGGTTTTTAGCAGAATGGACCCCGGAAAAAACGAAATTATGTTTAGGTCCCTCTGTAGTTTACGTTCAGCTCCTCTCGGCGGTTTTTAACAAAATGGACCCGAAAAAAAATACGTCCGCGGTTTTCTACAAAAAAAAAAAACAGATTCGCCGAAGGTTTATAGCAATTCACAGATTCACCGGCAAGTCCTAACGACCCATTTTAAAAAATAAAAGAATATCTGGCCTTTGGCCAGCGCCACGTCGCCCCCCTCACGGAAAGGCCCTTCAGAAAATTCGAAATTACGTTCAACTCCTTTGATCGGTTTTTTAACAAAATAAACCCAAAAAAATTCAAAATTTTGTTTAGATCCCTCTGCGGTTTACGTTCAGGTCCTTCTGATGGTTTTTAGCAGAACGGACCCCGGAAAAAACGAAATTATGTTTAGGTCCCTCTGTAGTTTACGTTCAGCTCCTCTCGGCGGTTTTTAACAAAATGGACCCAAAAAAAATACGTCCGCGGTTTTCTACAAAAAAAAAACAGATTCGCTGAAGGTTTATAGCAATTCACAGATTCGCCGACAAGTCCTAACGACCCATTTTAAAAATTAAAAAAACAAAAACCAAAATAAAAAATACGCCTGCGGTTTTCTCCAAAAAAAACACAGATTCGCCGAATGTTTATAGCAGTTCACACATTTGCCGACGGGTCCTAGCGACAATTTTTTTTAAGAAACGCCGAAGGTTTATAGCAGTTCACAGATTTGCCGACGAGTCTTAGCGACAAATTTTTTTTAGGAAAAAACAAGATTTCGCACGGCGCAGCGTCGCACGACCGAATTTTCCGAATTTCGCACGTCGCAGCGTCACGCACCGAAATTTCGCACAATGCAACGTAGCGCGTAACCCTGGCTAGTCTTCATGAAACCACCAAGCTAACTGTGGCAAGTCGCAACCTTCAAGCTCAGGGCAATAGAATACATCCTGATTAGTGATAGCAAATAACACAACCATGTCAATTGGAGTAACAACTATACCATTTTGTGGAATATTGTATGTACCCTTTGGATCCCACACCCTTTATTTATAGTAAAGATTACAAGCGTATTAGAATCTAACTCTATCTCTAACTTCCAATCTTATCTCTAAATTGAATCGAACTTGTTTCGGGCTCTACCCCAACACTCCCCCTCAAGATGGGCTAAAAACATTAAGCATGCCCATCTTGTTACATATTATAGCACTCTCATTGGGACCTAACTCTTTAGTAAAACAATCAGCCAACTATTTACTAGACTTGATATACTCTAGCTTCATAATTCTATCATCTAGCTTCCCCTTGATAAAGAACTTATCAATTTCAACATGCTTGGTATGATCATGCTGTACTGAATTATTAGCAATGTTGATCGTAGATTTATTGTCATAATGCAATACCAAGGGATCACTCCTCAAAACCTGAAGTTCAGACAATAGTTCCTTCATATAGATCATCTCACTCAAACTTAATGCCATTGCTCTATATTCCACCTCTGCAGTAGATCGACCCATAACTTCCTGCTTCTTAATCCTCCATGACACGAGATTACCTCTCACAAAGATACAGTATCTAGATATAGATCTCTTATCATCTATGTTGCTTGGCCAATTAGCATCACAATATCTCTCTACGTTCAAGTGTTGACTTTTCTTGAACCAAAACCCTTTTCCAGGGCTACTCTTCAAATTATATCGTAGAATCCGAAAGACAGCATCCATATGTCCTTTCTAGGATCATGCATATATCGACTTACCACACTCACAGCGTATGAAATATCTGGTCTTGTATGGCACAAGTAGATGAGACGCCCAACCAGTCGTTGATAAGCTTCCTTGTCAATTGGATCACCAGACTCAGCACAGAGTTTGTGATTCCTATCAATAGGCGAAGCAATAGGACAACATCTAAGCATTCATATTTCTGCTAACAAATCAAGAACACACTTCCTTTGAGAAAGAACTATCCATTTCGGAGATCGAGCAATCTCAATTCTAAGGAAGTATCGAAAAGGTCCAAGATCCTTCACCTCAAATGCTTCTCCTAATATCTCCTTCACGCATTTGATTTCTTAACTATCATCTCCGATTATCACAATATCATCAACATAGTCTGCTAATATGGTGATATGTGATCCTCTATACTTGTAAAACATCATATGATCCCCATTGCACTGGGAATAGCCCATGCCACAAAATATATGTCTGAATCTGTCAAACCACACTCGTGAAGACTACTTTAGGCCATATAAAGATTTTTTTTAAGCTTATATACCTTCCTATGGGATGCTTATTCTCAAAGCTAGGAGGTATCTCCATATATACCTCCTTTGTACATCTCCATGGAGAAATACATTCTTTATATCCAACTGAATAAGAGGCCACCCAAAAATAACAGCACAAGAAATCAATGTTCTTACTATGTGTCGATGTCGAAGACCTTGGGTCCCTTAATCGAACTTACGGAAAATATAAATTGTGGGCTCCTAGAGATCAAAACAGAGATAATGGTGATTGCTTCTTTATTAGCCAAGCGGCTTTGACAGAGTACACGGTTTATAAGGTGATCAGAATGATCGTAGGATTGTAATCACTTATTACAAATTACTAAATGCTTGATGAATTTAGATTCTGGATGCCTGATTGCAGATTCTCGATCAGATGCCCTCAACAGTGTGGATTGGACCCTTATTTATCCTGGTTGAAGAGGCGGCAGTTGTTCTCAAAAAGGGCGTCGCGCAACCGGGAGACGTCTTCCCGCCAAATAGTGTCTTCTTGCCGAAGGGTGCCTTTTCCAGTGATAACTTCCGGGTGGTTATGCATACCTGTCAGACAACTATCCGGATGGAGATACGTGCAGGGATAACCGCTTGTCCCCAACCAGTTCACTGATCGGGGTGGCCATTCCACTGGTCGACGACGACCAGTGTGAAGCAAGATGTTGACCATCTTTAACTGAACTGGTCAGAGATCTAACCGTTCTGATAGGGACGGGCTTTGTTTAATGTATTATGGGCTTTATGTCTCGTAGGCCCATTAACAATGTATAGTCACGAATAATATTGAGAACTTAATTAAAATATAAACGTTTAATCCTCGTCAATGTTCATGAAATAGGAGGGGACATAGTCAATCCAAACAACATGACTGTAAACTTGTAATGTCCATACCACGTTGAAAACGTAGTCTTAGAGACATCCTCTACATGAATCTTCAACATGTGTTATCCTGATAGAAGGTCAATCTTAGAGAAAACTCCATCTCCTCTTAACTGACCAAACAAATCATCGATCTTAGGTAATGGATATTTATTTATTTATTGTCACTTCATTAAGAGAATGATAATTAATGCATATCCGCATACTTCTATCCTTCTTTCTGACAAAAAGAACTGGTGCTCCCCACGGCGACGAATTAGGTCTCACGAAATCTTTTCTAGCAGCTCTTGGTAGTCATCTGATACGGTCCTTTTGCTATCGGTGTTGTACCAGATACTAACTCAATAATAAACTCAATATCATGATATGGCGGCATTCCATGTAGATCCTCAGGAAAAACATCCGGGTACTCTCTGACAAGAGGCACATCTTCTAGACTGACGGCTTTCACACTTTTAACCATCAAGTGACCTTCTCGACCGCAGTTCCTTGAAACTCCACTTTCTCGCCCCTCGAGTTTTCAACTGACATGACCCTTTGACCATAATCCAAAAAATCTTTATGTTTGGATAACCAATCCATTTCAAGAATAAAATCTAAGTTCTAAGTATCCAATATGATGAGATTTGCCAAAAACTCGATCCCATCAATAAGCAACTTAACTCTCAAACAACCTAAATTAGATCTGAGTTCTGATCCGAGGCATTGACTAACAAGGTACAGTTAAGACTCACAACATCCAAATGATTATTAATAGCAAAAACTCGAGAGACAAACAAATGTGAAGATCTTGAATCAAATGAAACTGTTACAGTAATGAGTTAACCAAGAACTTACCCAGAACAACATCTAACGCATCCAAAGCTCCATTAGGGGTGATGTGATTGACACAATCTCACCATCGCTTGTGGTGTAGCTCCAGCTTGACCAACAACTTGAAACACTCTAGGATTTGCTCCAGGTGATGGCACCTTCGCTGGTGTTGATCTGAGGTTAAAATGGATAGGGGTAACACCTCCTTTTTGGAGATAATTATTTGCAAAATGTTCAGGCTCTTGGCAACTAAAACAACGCTTAACCATGGATGTTGCTTTTCTCTTGGCGTAGTATTCGCCTGAACAGGTGTTTGAAAACTCTGACTAGATGGACGTGGTGCTATAGACGGTGTTTTAAAAATAGCTTGAGGCTAAAACCTAACAAACTGTTGAGGTTCAACTCTCAACCTTTATTGATTTGGATGACTTCCCTGTTGAGCCATTATGTGCTTACGGTTATCATCCAACTCCTTGTGTTCATCCTCAAGGACAAGGACTTTGTTAACTAACTCCTAAAAATCTGGAAAAGTATGGGTAATCAACTCGACTTGAAGTCTAGAGTTCAGCCCCTTCATCAAATGAGACTATCTTGCTTTATCAGTAGCAATATTTTCAGGTGCATTACAAGTAAGCTAAGTAAACTTATTCAAATACTCAACCACAAATTGGTCTTCTTGCTTTATAACCCTGAACTCTACCTTCTTCAAATCCATGATTCCTTCCGACACATGGTACTGACGAAAAGCAGCAACAAACTCATTCCAGGAGATATTTTGCGAAACTTCGTGTTTAGCAAAATAATTCTCCCACCATTCAGCAGTAATTCCTTTCAATTGATGAGAAGCATAAAGAACCTTCTCATTGTCCTCACGTTGAGTAATGAGTAACTTCTTCTCAATGATCCTAAGCCAATCGTCTGCTTCTAGGGGTGAAACATTCCTTAAGAAAGTCGATGGAGGGGTCCTTATAAATTATGACAAACTTGAGTAAGTATGAGGACCATTGATAGCAGTTGGGGATGCATTGTTGATATTGGCCTGATTTGTCATATTATGTACTTGTTGCATTATTGTATGCATTAACTGAGTCTGTGCAGCTAGGAATGCTCTAAAGTTCTGTCTATCTACTTGAGGTGATGGTTGAGAAACTAGTCCATCATAGGGATTCTCACTCGATAGGATGCCACTTCCATTAGCTCCATTATTTGCACGAGTTTGAACTATCTATTGAACACTCCACAGGATTATATAAGAGGGAAAAGCATAGATAAGAAAACAAGAATCTAATTCGAGGAGACATGTTTAATCCAACAACTTAACCAACCTTTATTAATAACTTAGTATGGCTGCTTGCAAGGGCTTAAGGGCCTCTTGCAACACATACTGCACAAATATAAAAATCAAAAAACCAAACTCAACCTAAGCACACAAGTCTAACGCCTAAAGGCAAAACACTTAACTTAAGCAGACGTGACTCCCACATATGAGTCTCAACTGACTAAACTAAGCTCGTTCACTCGCTAAGCCAACTAGGCTGACATTCTCCTAGGGCATAGAACGACGAACGAGCAGGCATTGGCGTAAACTAATCCTAATGATCAGGCATAATAGGAACAGACTGCTCAGGTGCCTCCTGAAGTAGAGATTCCTACTCCTCAGGTTCTTGTTCTAACTATTGTGGATCTTCTTCTTCCAGCTCTTCTTGAACTTCCACCCCAATGCCATACAGAGCTTCTTCAAGTTCTGTAATGCTTTTTGCAACCATCATCCGAGTTGCATGAAGATCCTCTTCTGCAATCTTCAAAGCTTCAAAAACCTTCTTCAGCTCTTGAGTTGTGTCCTCTATAACCTCTTCTTGAGCAGCTACAAATCTTACATTGTGGACGACGGTAACATCTTCTGCACTTGGGTAACGAACATCATGATCTCAGGGATGAAGTCGGAACATTGTATGCCTTAGCTCACTAGTATGCTTGTTGTAGATCTGTAGTAATGCAAGATGTGAATATTCTTGGATACTAACTTAAAAAGTGAGCCTTCTAACAATGAGGTGAATGAGACGACTTACTTTAGCATTCTCCCAAGCATAAATTGTAATTTTACACACGACACCATGACTTTTACCATTCACTGTCCAGCAGGTTCACTTGTAAAGTGGTCTCTCATAACCACCAAGTACTTACAAAACTTTCTATAGTTCATCAGCATAACCACCAGTATGCTCTCTATAGGTGTGGAGCATTGTCATCTTTTAAAGACAACTTGGGGTAAGATTTCAGTTTAAACCAGCAAAGGGAAAAGAAAAGAAATTTCAGCAAGAGGGAAAGAGTAAAATAGATAAGATAAATCAAGAACTTATTTATCTTACAAGTTAATTTTTTTACTTACTGTTTGCACCAAAATTTGGCAAGACTAACCATAATCGGCAATGAAATCAAAGATATGGACGTTAACAGACAAGTTAAGAAAGTTTGGAGATATTTATGCTAACGGCAAGATTTGTTAGGAAATAACTGTTCAAAGATATGACCGATACGGATACGGGCTTGAAGCGTATTGTAACAGGACACTATCGGCCAAAGGTATAAAGGAAGGACCGAAGCGAGCTGCGAGGACATCATCAACACAATACAATCAACCAGTTTTTACTTTCTTCCTTCCTGTCGACTAGGAGTAGCTTTTGTAATTTAGTCTCTGTAATCGATCTTGATCAATAAAGTTGCGCATCGTCGATTGTTGATCTTCATCAATTACACCCCAGGTTCGATTTATTCTGATTTTGTTGCGCATCGCCTTCTTCAGAATCGATCTGCCTTTATCATCTAATTAGCCTTAATCGGCTAGTTAGACTTATCTTACTACCTTGATCTTAATCGGCTTCAAGTTGATTGAGTATAAGCCGATTGGTTTTTACGATCGGCTTTGCGTGAATTTTATATTCTTTACCTTGTCGGTTACAGGTCAAATCGACTGGCACGCTCTGAACCCGGCGTTCGTCCGGTGTGCTGCTGTCAGAAACCCTACATCAAGTTTTTGGCGCCAACACACTCTTGGCACGCCCGGTGGGACACGCAATGTCTTCAACAGGGAAGTCAATTCCGCCATCAGATCTCAACGTAGAGGCTATAATCGTCCCAACAATGGACGATTTATCTGCAGAGCAACGTCAAGAAATTGAAGCTCGGAAGGCCGCGCTGGAAGAGATGATGCTAAGTTGCTATCAGAAAACTAGACGCGGTGTCACTCAAAAATCCGCCCTGCCGACGGTCAACGCCCTGGGAGATGCAGGTGTAACAGAACAGGTAAGCCGATATCTGCCTGCTCAAGCCGAATTATCGGCTATGATTAATCAGTCTGTGAACCACGCTTTGATAAACCAATCATCGGCTCTCGTAACAACGCTTAAGCCGATGATAGCAAATAGCGTTAAATCTATAGCCCAGGAGTTAGCCTCGTCAGGAAGTCTGCTCGACCCATTGCAAGCTCTGCCGAATTATCCTGTTTTCTCAGTATCACAAAACACGCAGAGCACAACGACCGATCCAAAACCATCGGCTGTAACTTCACCCCCCACCATGATGCCCACACAACCCACGGTTATACTACCTAGGGACCCTCGGTTAAATAGGGTGAACCATTACCACGCCTATACCGACGCCGCTAAGTTAGATGCATCAAGCAATTTACCGCCGTCGGCTCCGTTCTACGCTTTTCCCCAATCGGTTTCACAGCCGATTGGCTCCGAGAGATTCCCACAAGAACCCACCCTGCTAAGAAATCCAGGTCCACACAGGGTAGTAACATACTCAGAACCATTTGTCCCAGTGCCGGAACCTCAAGTCAGACGTAATCGGCACGAGCAGTATGATCGCGCACCGGCAGGACAGCATAATTGGCAACCCGAGCTCGCACTCGGGGGGCAGAACACCGATTATGACAGATATTATCAAGGGCCTGCTATGGCCGATAATGCTAATTGGGCCGATCAGATCTCTGCCGTTTTGAAGGATCAATTCGGCATACAACCAAAAGGAAAGGTTATCGGCTATAGAAAGCCGTATCCCGATTACATAGATCGCATGCCATACCCTCATAACTTCAGAGTTCCAGACTTCGCCAAATTCTCTGGGGATGATTCTATCACCACCCTGGAACACGTTAGACGCTTTATCGCGCAATGTGGTGAAGCGGCCCAGTCCGACGGGCTTAAAATTAGACTATTCCCGTTGTCTCATGCGGGCGGCGTTTACTTGGTTTACTTGCTTGCCTCCGAATTCGGTCCATTTATGGAGCGATTTGGAAAGCCGATTTCATGAATACTTCTTTTCGTGCGGTTTGGAGCTCGAGATTTTGGATCTAAGTTACAGATGCCAAAAGTTTGGAGAATCGGTGACAGATTACGTCAAGAGATTTAGAGAAATTAGGAATCGGTGTTTTAGGGTCACATTGCCTGACAACCAACTTGCCGATTTAGCATTTCAAGGTTTGATTCCGCTGCTTAGTGAGAAATTCGGAGGACAAGAATTCACCGACCTTAGCCACTTATTGCATCGCGTATCGGCCAAGGAAAGCCGATTCACTGATAATAAAGTGTTCAAAAACAGATTTAAAAATAGCAATAACAAAGAAAAGGACAAGGCTAAAGTCAATATGGTTGAGTATTGTCCAAGTGACTCATCGGAAGACGAGGAAGCAGAAATAAACATAGCCGAATGGGTAAAAGGATCCAAAAAGTCCTTAGTCTGTTCTTGGCTTAAGCCGACTAGGAACAAGTCGGAGGTTAAGTACTCTTTCGATGTTTTTAAGTGCGATCGTATTTTGATTTACTACGCAAGAAAAATAATACGATTGCCGAGGGTATGTGATACCGTCGCTCGATGAGATCAAGAAACGCGGTATTGCAAGTGGCATCATTCTTATTCGCATAACACTAATGGCGCAATATCTTCCGTCAACGGATCCAATGCGCTATTGAGGATGGTCGGTTGAAGTTTCTTCGATGAGCCGACCATGCAAGTTGATGTTGATCCGTTTCCCATCAACATGGTACGTTGTTGGCTAAAGGAAAAGAGCCGATGCACGACGAGCAGAAAAAGGATCGACAAGTCAACATCCAATCAAGCTCGAACGGCGATCAAACACTGAAGATTACAATCGGCTCTTTACAAATAGAAGCCGATCGTGAAGGAAAAAATTCAAGAACCATCAAACCTAAAGGGAATCCTCAGGTAGGTAAATGGTACAAAGCAGAAAAGTCTCCATTAAGGCAGCCAGCAAAAAGGTCAGGACCAACATTTTTACAACTAATGGAGAAATACGAGAGGATGAATAGCCGACCACGGTATAAGGCTCGCCGGTCGGATAACTTGTACCGCACCGAGAATGTGGAGAGGGCACATAGAAGGTGTCCCTTTTGGCAGTTTTGCTGGGAAAGAGAAGTAGCGTTGCCATCACCATACACCTGCCCGATGGAACATTATCCTCAAGACAATTGGCCAAGGCAATCGGCCAGAGATAGGCTGTCTGAGCCGATTAGAGAGCAAGGCAGAAGTGATAGAAGGCCTGTCCACGAGAGAATATCCAAACCAGATCAAGAACCGAGCCAGATCAAGACACACAAGCCCAGTTCTAATCAAGAAGATTTGGCTGGTCAAATACGGAAGCCGGTGGAGCCCAAACCTAGGTGGTGTTCATCTATCCTGAGCCGATCACAACGACGATGGCTTCAGAGGCTAAGGACGCAAGAAATCCGTGAAGCCGATGCCGAAAAACAGAGAGACGAAACGTTTAATGAACTTCGTCCAATCAAATGCGTCAAGAAAGAGTGGAGAAGAAAAGAACAAGCCGAAGAAGATTTCGAATCGGCTGATGACTTGGATTCTCCTATGATTCGGGATGACACCCCTCCCATGGATATTAACATGGTGTTCACGTTGCCGGCTGAGTTCAAAATCAGAAACGAATCGACCGAAAAAGCGGTTGCTCAGTTGTGTTCTGGCATACAGAGTGCCATATTCGAGAAACCTAAAGATGATCATCGGCATCTGAAGCCATTGTATCTAAAAGGATACATAAATGGCAAGCCGATATCAAGAATCTTTGGTAGACGGAGGGCCACGATGAACGATGCCGCATACGATATGCAAAAACGGGTAAGTCTGATGAAGACTTAATTAAAACTAATATGGTTCTAAACGATTTCACAGGCGACCCCACGGAGGCAAAGGGTGTCATGGTCACAGAGCTGACTGTCGGTAGCAAGACCTTGCCGACAGCGTTCTTTGTAATCGATGCCAAAGGAAACTACAGCGTACATGCCAACTGCTGTATTCCGTCGACCATGCATCAAGCGCTGGTACAGTGGAACGGAGAAGAAGTCGAAGTCGTCACAGCCGACACATCGGCCCATATCACCATGGCTAGCTCTAACGCGAATTGGCAACACGAAGAAGCTGGCTGCATATTGGGAAAGGCGCTGAACGACTATGATTTCATCTGTGTAAGCAAATCAGGACTCATGCCGATCAGTGTCAAGTCGGGCACTTTTGATCGGGCAAATGAAGTGTTACGCCGATGGGGACAAGAAAAGCGCTAAAGGGGTTGCAGGATAAAATGCAAAGCTATGGCAAACAACGGATAGCTACAAAGCCATAGAAGACTTTGAAGAAATTGAAACGTTAGGTCAAGGTTTTACATCCACCGATTTGCTTGAAGAAGTAGATATAGGTAGCGGTGATAGAAAAAGACCAACTTTTGTTAGTGCAGGTTTAGATGTAAAGTACAAAGAAAAACTGATAAAAATACTTAGAAATTATAAGGATTGTTTTGCTTGGGAATATCATGAGATGCCAGGATTAAGCCGTCAGCTGGTGGAACATCGGCTACCTATAAAATCGGCTATCGACCATTTAAACGATATCCTAGGCGTTTCAATCCACCTTGTACCAAATTATAAAGAAGAGATAGAACGGTTGTTGGAGGCAAAATTTATCAGGCCTTGCCGATATGCGGAGTGGGTTTCCAACATTGTTCGGTTATGAAGAAAAATGGAAAGCTTGGTGTCGTCGACTTTAGAGATTTGAACAAAGCGACGCCAAAGATGAATACCGATGCCGATAGCGATATGCTTATCGATCTTGCATCGAGGAACAAGATCATAAGTTTTCTAGATGGTAATGCGGGTATAACCGGATACTCATGGCGAAGCCGACATACCAAAGACGACCTTGGATGTCACAGTGCGATAGGATTGTTCGAGTGGGCGGTGATGACTTTCGGCTGAAAACGCTAGAGCAACATATCAGCGGGCAATGAATCGATTTTCACGATTTAATTGGCCACATCGTTGAGATTTATATTGACGATGTAGTAGTAAAATCTGCGGAAGATTTACAACACTTGGCCGACTTAGAGAGAGTATTTAAGAACATAAGATCGCACGGTTTGAAGATGAATCCTTACAAATGTGCATTTGGCGTGTCGGCTGGGCAGTTTTTAGGCTTCATGGTGCATGAAAGAGGGATTGAAGTTAGCCAAACAAGGGTTAAAGCTATAGCCAATACTGAGCCATCGACATGCAAAAACGAGTTACAAAAGTTGATCGGCAAAATTAATTATCTCCGTCGGTTCATCTCAAACCTCTCCGGTAGGATTCGTGCTTTTACTCCATTACTAAAGTTAAAGGACAATGAAGAATTTATATGAGGAGCCGATCAGCAGAAAGCTTTCGATGAAGTTAAGAGGTATTTGTCCAACCCTCCAGTCTTGGCTGCGCCTCAAAAAGGGATCCCTTTCAGACTATATGTTTCGGCTGAAGAAGATACTATTGGAGCTGTGTTGGCACAAGAGGTGCATGGTAAAGAAAGGGTTATCTTTTATTTAAGCCGACGGTTGCTGGACGCAGAAGTCAGGTACCCTTTCATCGAAAAACTATGTTTATCTTTGTACTTCTCGTGCACAAAGTTAAGGCATTACATATTAGCATCGGCCTGTAAAGTAATCTGCAAGACCGATGTTATAAAATATATATTGTCAGCTCCAATTCTGCGAGGTCGACTTGGCAAATGGGCTTACGCCTTGGTCGAGTTTGACTTATCTTATGAATCGGCCAAAGCAGTCAAATAACAAGTCCTAGCCGATTTTATGACAGGACATGACACAGCAAACTTGGTCTTGGTCGCGCCATGGCAACTGTTCTTTGACGGGTCAGTATGTGGGGAAGGTGATGGTATCGGTATTGTACTCACCTCACCCAAAGGGCATAACTTTGAATTTGCATTCCGGCTAAATAGCCGATGTTCAAACAACCGTGCCAGTCTGAGCGTTACTCAAAGGCTTGCAATTCTTTGGAAAATATTGGGGTGTATTTGTTGAGACATATGGTGATTCAACGTTGGTGGTGCAACAAATAAAGGGAGAATACCAATGTCGAGATGAAGTGCTACTGAAATATTTAGAACAATGTTTAGAGATTATCGGCTCATTTACATCATTTTCTATCGGTCATGTTCCTCGAGAATTGAGCGATAGAGCTAATCTTTAGCTCGGCAAGCATCGAGGATATAAAGATTACGGCCAAGTCGAGACCGTGGCGTAGACAAGGCAGGCATGTGCATAGATATTGCCGATTGGAGAACGCAGATAAAAGATTATCTAGTCGATCCATCCAAGCCGACGGAACGAAAGATACGACAACAAGCGTTGAAATACGTCGTCATGGACGATATACTATATTATCGGACTATGGAAGGTTTATTGTTAAGATGTCTTGAGGCTGAAGAAGCACGGGTGGCAATGGGTGAAGTACACGAAGGCATTTGTGGTTCTCATCAATCGGCACATAAGATGAAATGGATGCTCGAGACCAGACGAGTTATTTTTGGCCGACGATGCTAGAAGATTGTTTCAAGTATTATAAAGGATGTCAAACATGTCAAAAGTTTGGCAACGTACAACTAGCACCAGCATCGGCTTTACATCCAATTATCAAACCTTAGCCGTTCAGGGGTTGGGGAATAGATATAATCGACCAAATATTTCCTGCTTCGAGTAAAGGCCACAGGTTTATCTTGGCCGTAACCGATTACTTCTCAAAGTGGGTCGAGGCTATACCACTTAAAAAGGTAACCAGTGTTGAAGCGATTCGTTTTGTGAATGAACATATCGCCCATCGGTTTGGAATACCGCAAACAATCACGACCGATCAAGGTACGGTATTCATGTCCAACGAGTTTCAGGGTTACACAACGAGTCTAGGGATCAAATTGTTAAACTCTTCGCCATATTACGCTCAGGCTAATGGACAGGTCGAGTCGTCTAATAAAACACTGATCAAGTTGATCAAAAAAAATTGATGAAAAACCAAGGAATTGGCATTCAACTCTATCGGAGTCACTTTGGGCCTATCGGCTATCGTATCACGGAGCGACAAAGCTTTCACCTTACCAATTGGTGTACGGACAAGAAGCCGTTCTACCCGTAGAGATCAACATTGAATCGATACGGACAGCCAGGCAAAACGGGTTGTCGGCTCAAGAATACAATGATTTAATGATCGACAATTTGGATGAGTTAGCGGAGTTACGTTTATTTACGCTCGATCGGCTTAAGAAGAATAAGATCAGAGTTGCAAGGACATATAATAAAAAAGTCATGCCTAAGTCTTTCGATCTAGCCGATGTGGTATGGAAAACAATATTGCCTGTTGGTTCGAAAGACAACCGATTTGGGAAATGGTCGCCTGCGTGGGAAGGGCCATACAAAATTAATCGGCTAGTCGGCGAAAACTCGTACTTACTGGAAACGTTAGAGGGGTACATCTTGCCTAAAGCAATTAATGGGAAGTATCTGAAGAAATACTATCCTAGCGTTTGGATTGGAGCCTAGCCGACTAAGGACTACGATCAAAGGCCAAGATTAACACGATGCTGTTGATTGGCGAGAAAGATTACTTATAAGACGCAACATGTGGAATAAAATCGGTTAGACAGCCGATCATAAACGTGACAAGTTACAAAATATTCTGAAACAGAAATAACAGTATTCAAGCCAGAGTTCCAAAAGAAGAGCCAATTTTACACCTAGTTCACATCAGTGAATGCCCGATCCAGGGAGAGTCGCTCCCAAAGCCGATAACGCGCCCGCAGCCCTTGCAATCACGCCTTGGATTTCATCAAGAATGCGTTCATCTTCTTTGGCGCCCCGGATGGTACCACTTTTGCCGACTGTTTCTTCACACTTGCCACAGCCATCGCAATTTCAAGTTTTTGATCCTTTATCTCCGATGTGGTTTTTCCATGGAGAGTTGGCCTTCTTGGATTTGTTTTTCTGCCTTGGCCAATTCTTCCAAAAGAAATTTCTTCGTGGTTTCAAGCTTGGAGAGGGACCCCTTGATCGACTTTAGCTGCTGCGCGTTGGCATCAAACGTGTGTTTCTTTGCCTTCGCATCTGCGACCAGTTCATCTAGGAGTTTTTTATCGGCTTCTTGGGCGTCACGTTGGCTGATCCTCGCCTGGGCTGCCTCTACTTCAGATCTTCTATCATCTAGACGGCAAACATTCAGGAGAGCTGCCATAGCTTCTGGAGGCAAGTCAGCTTCGACGGATGCCATGGCGTCTCGGATCGGCTGGTTATTTGCTAGTATCTATGATTGAAGTCTTGTAACCAAGTCAAAAAGCTTGTTAAGCTTTTCTTTGGTGCCTAGAGTTGAAGTGACCACCGCCGATGCTTCCTTTGAGACTTGAAGAATTTTTCTGAAATCAGCATCATGGTCGGACGCCATGGTTTCCGGGTCATCGAGGTCAGCTAAAGAAAAGCCCAGCAGATCAGTCGGATCCGATGGCTCTGGATATAGGGTGATTACGGGCTCTGGCGTCGGCTTTGGTGGGGAGACAGACGCTGCAGCGAGGTTTGGGAGGTTAGACAAGATTTTTGCTACCTGGGCAGATTGCGTCGGCTGTAAGAAATGAATGAACAGTTAGTCAATATGTGTAGAGAAATAGTAGCTGGTACATATAGCCTATCAAAAAAATGGTAAACTCACATGTGCAGTAGCTGAAGCATGAGGAGAACTCTCACCGCTTTGCTCCTGAGGTTTTGGCCCTTTCTTTGCTGGAGCTTTGGTATACTTTGTTTTCTTGTAACATCCCAAAATTCAGCTTAATTAAGTTTTATTTGCTTAAATGTGCATTTGTGGGATTTATTTGGATTTTTCTGGATTTATTTGAATTAAATCTTATGTCAAGTTTATTGCTTTTTATCCAAAAGAATTTAAATCTATGCAAAGTTAAAATAAAGTTTTGGCAAAAATATTTTATTTGAGTCCAGAATGTCTCAAAGTAATTTTGAGATTTTTCTTGGATTTTTCCTGATTATTTTATTGCCTAAAGCAAATTAAATGAATTTGGAATTATTTTAATTGAAAAACTCTTTTAAAAGCGATGAAGCAGTCTTTGGGCGGCCCATGAACCGTGCGGCCCAAGTCACCATGCACCCTTTTGAAACCGAAACCCTAAACCTAATCCACGACCGTTGGATCGAGATCCAACGGCCGAGATTTGCCGCGTGGCCGGCGCTCTGGCCGTCGGATCGGCGCGCGCGTGTCTGCTGCCGGATGCGTCGCGTCACCTCTCGAAGTCGCCGCCGAGTCGCCGCCGCCACGATGTCGTTCTCGGTCCGGCGGACACGCCCCCGCGGCTATTTAAAGCGCCGCCACAGGCGTTGGAATCTCACCGCCGCCGCATCCGTATGCGATTCCGCCGACGTCGAGACGCCTCGCTGCTCGTGCGAGCTCGCTGAGTCGCGAAGCCCGCCCGGTCTTCGCTCATTTTCCGCCGCCGTTCGCCGTTTCGAGCCGTGCCGGTTCCAGATCGGAGATCCCCGTACCTCAACGCGTCGGACCCGTGAAGCAGTAGCGGCGTTTTGTCGCCGGAACGCCGTCGTCGAGGTCATCGTCCCCAAGTCCGGTGAAGTTGCGCCGCCGCACCGCCATTGTCGTGTGGAAGCTTCCAGAACCGTCGGATCTCTCGTGAAGGGGCGAGATTGTGCCACGTCTCCGCGTAAACAGTGAACGCCTCGGGTACGTGCTGGCCGTTAGATCTAAATCCCGCGGTTGTCGTGCTGCCACGTGGGGTGAGATCGGTGGCCGTTAGATGTGATCTGTGCGGTGGGATTCCGCCGCAGTGGGCAAAAGCGCGCCGCCGCGTGTCGGCGCTGGTGCCGAGGCGCCGTGAGCCGAGTCTACCGTAAGCCAGCGCGAATTCGTGGACCGGGTCCATGGACCGAGGACACGCGTCAGCTTCCGATTGGCTCAGTCCAGTGCTGACGTCACGCTGACGTCATGCTTGCGTCATAATCATATTTTCAATTGGAAAAATAATCCGATTGGAAATTCGGTGAAGATGACGTCATCATGAGGTCACGCTGACGTCATAAATCATCTTTTTCAGTATAAAAATAAATCTGTTAATTTCGAATTTCGATTTTACGATTTGATTTATTTCAAACTTTAAAAGGCTATATCTTTTGCATCGTAACTCGGATTTGAGTGATTCCAGTTTCTAAAAATTTGTAAAATTGAGATCTATTTAATGGTGAATTTTATTTGATTTTTGGAGTTCAATTGCTCTCTGTTTTGGCATTTATTTGCTTTTCTCTTTGATGCAGCGTGAGGCGTTGAATTGTGCGGCGCTTGGAGGAAGATCAAGCAACCCAAGAGCAATCTTCAGATCAAGATCAGGACCTATTCCAAGGCAAGTTGTGCTTTGATCATGTTGAACCCATGTTTATAAAATTGCTATGTTTGATTTACGCTATTGCATATATTTCAAATATACAACTGTTTCAAATTAGTTTGGGCTTAGCTAAAATACAGATTGATCTATACCCTACCTTGTCATTGTATGCCATGATCCATTGTCACCTTAGATTGGTTTAATATAGTTGGTTAATAATTATAATCAACATTGGAGGTTTAGTTCAGTATTAGTTGCTTAGCCATGCCACGTCATCACATGTGTCGTCACCATTGATAATTAATCTTGATTAATGGAATATGGAACAATGTTATTAACTTGTGTGTCATGTGGGATCACACGAGGAGATTGAGTTGTTGTGGCGAGTCATGTCATAGCGATGTTGAATTGTTGATGGCACGTGGTGCTTGGTAATCAACGGGTGATAATAACTTAGATTGGGGCAAGTGGCAAGGCGAGGAGGCCAAGGTGGGCCCAATGGGCAGATGGTATGTGGATGTCTTGCCTTGATCACACTAAGGACTTAACCTTGCAAGCCTTTGACTGAGTCAATCATGCAACCACATGTTCGTATGGGCCACCTAGGTGAGTAATTTGCAAAGTCTTAATGTTGATACTATCGTGGTCGGTGTGAGTTCTGGGTCGAGTGTAATTCACATGGCGCAAGAGGGGGCCACGGGCGTGGTTTCAGACCCTTGATGTTGAAACCTTAGCGGGTAGTATCGGGTTAAGATAGAGCATTGTAAAGGCTTTGTTATAATCTTTCGCCTTTGTGGTGTTTGGTTGTATCACGTGGGTAAAGTGCATAACCTCTGCAGAGTGTGAAACTATTCGGATAGCCGTGCTCGCATGGTATTGAGCAATGCTCGGAATTACTGATTAAGGGTTAGATTAATAAATTGGACAACTTGGTTGGGATGGCGGGATGGCCATATGGAAGATTGGAACTTGATTTAGGATTGGAAACTTGGTTTACTTGAGAAATCTTGAATTTATTTATTATTGCTATTTGTTTTACATTCTTTACAATCTATTCATCTTGTATTTGTTCATAAATCTTGCTTATTGCAAAATAGCCATGATAGCCTATCCTTTGGAATAAGCCTTACATATAGATAAATAGGCGCATTACATGCACAACTTGTTGAGTGCTTTAAGTACTCACCCTTGCCAAACAACAATAATCAACAGTTGAAGAATCTACACTGTGTTGGAAGATGAAGTTCATGAAGACACGAGTCATTAGGGTCCGAGCCTTGTCGGTTTCTGTGGTGGTGATGAGCTATCTACGTTTCTACTTTCATTTGCTTAATTATTAGCTTATATTCTCGGTCTTGCCTGCGTGGCTTAATAATGTAAGTTGGTCATAAGATCATACATTTAGCTATATCAATAAATGAACTATTATTCTATTATCGTTGTGTATGATGTGATATGTACCAATGTTAAGTTTGTGTGCACTAGCGTTGATCACAGGAATAGTGCGATAAACACGGTGGGTTGAATCGTGGATTCGGGTCCCTCTGAGGTGGTATCGAGCATACCGTTGTAGGTCTTGGCCTAGATAGTATGGAGGTGTCTTGTGAGAGTCCAAAACTATTTTCTAAAAGAAAATCCAAACTTGACTAATAGAACACTCTTGACTCATCTCATTCTCTACTTCTTGCCTTGGCTGAATTTACCGTTTTACTGGCCGTTTTGGATGGAGCTCTTATTCAAAGTTCTTGTGGAGCAGATGCCGATCGTTCCGACCTTTGAGGAGTCAGCTGGCGGCTACGCCATGGAGCTGTGGAGAGTACTTCAGACGCTTGGAGGCTTCTATCGTCCACTTTACCGAGGAGGCAGCTGGACAGTGAATGGTGTTCACCGAGGGTTCATTTGCAAGTTCATCATCTACGCTCGGGAGAACGAGGAAGCTAGCAGGCCAATCAACATCTCTGCCAGAAGATTCTCGTACGAGGTTGCAATCCAGGAGGTCGCTCGCCTTGCTCTTCGCCGTGTCTGCCGCGACTACGCCGACGAGCTTCACGATTGATGTTCGACTTCACCCAGACGTTCAAGCGTGCGAAGGCGGCGGATTGAGGGGCGAGTGTGCTCTGCGACGCACCTTGCGAGTTCGCCCTTGCCGGAGGATCACATGAGAGATACTACCCAGAGCTGGAGGCGTGTACGAGGCACTTAGAGTGGCGGCGCAGAGCTCGAGGTGACCGTGCTTGACCATCGGGATGATCACCGGCCGGAGAGGCCACAGGCGATTGAGGGCGAGTGGAGCGCGTGACTCGGGGAGTTCAGGAGCGGTGAGGAGTCGAGGAGGATCAGAGGAGAGCGAGTGGGAGCGGAGGGGAGTGAGACTCGTTGTTGCAGAGGATCTAGTAGTAGGTCACGGGATAGGTTCGCTCCGATGCCCGCTCATCCACCGGTGTATGCGCCGGATCGGCCTCGGCCGAGGTGGTGGATGAGTGAGTGTCGACCTTGAGCTGTGTTGAGACTCGAGTGTGAGTCGCGTCTTTAAGTTAGTCTTTACCTTTCTAGTTGGCGTTAAGGTTCGTGTTTAGTTTGCTTCTTTGTATTCTTTGAGTGTGCGTTATGTGTTGCAAAGCTTGTAGGCTTAAATAAGCACCATACCAAGTTAAATAAAGAATTGTTCAGTTTGGGTATAACATATCTCCCGCTTTAGAAATTCTTACTTCTTATCTATGCTACATCTACCTTTCCTAACCTAAGAGGCAATCATCGGATGGTGAATACTCGAGAAACAACGGTGCTTCAGAAGTGGATGCGTCGAATGACAACCCCAATGATGGAGGCAGCCCTCAACCACCGACGATGAGACATGCGAGAATCTAGGAGCATTTACGCGTAGCAGACTCAAGCGATGGGACAATGATGCGGCGAGATGCGTGAGATGACCAATGCGTGATAAATCACAACAAACCGCAACTCGAACAATCATGGTGGACCTCGACCTATGTCAAAGCTATCGATTTTATGAGGACTAGGCCACCAACTTTTTCGAAATGTGAATCCTTTGGAAGCCGATGGTGGCTTAGGACAATTGAGAAGAAGGCGCACATCACTCGGTGTGAAGGAAATGAGAAGGTGCTCTCGCCTCTCATCAAGCTGGAAGGACCGCCGCAGAGTGGTGGGAGAACTCTTGTGCGCTCATGGAGCCCCACAGAGATAACACAGGAGGAGTTTACTAATGCTTTCGCGCGATATCATGTCCCGGAGGAATGATGGACCTTAAGAAGGAAGAGTTGAGCTTTGAAGCAAGGAGGCCAACGGTGGCGAATACTTGAACAAATTTACTCGATTAGCTCGCTATGCCCCGAAGGCGTAGCGGCAGATAAAGCCGCAGCCTCGTTTCATGAAGGGGTGAACTCGGGACTCTGGTGGGGTGATTACCCACAATTTTCCGATTTCGGGAGCTAGTCAATAAGGCTTTGATCCTAGAGGATAAGCGCAAAGAGCTAGGTGAAAACCGTAAGCGCTTGATGAACAATCGGTGGGCGTCCAAATCATCTACGTTTGAGGATGTCACCACGACAATTTGCTAGATTCCAACCACCACCGCAAATAAGACATCAACTCCTACACCTCGCCATGCCAATCGAATTTTCAAACTCCAAAGACAAGGCAACAACGCACGAGGAAATCGATCCGCGGTGAAGAGATGCTATACTTGCAATGAGCCAGGCACTTTTCTAATAGGTGTCCACGAAGGGAGGCATCACGCCGATTCGTTTCAACACAGGAACAACACCGCTAAAGCACCAACATCGGGAGGAAATCGTGCACCAAGCCAAGTGGAGCAACCCGCAATCAACCGTGCGTGGAAGGATCAACCACATCACCGCGGATGGAGCTCAAGAGGCAACAGGCGTCGTCTTGGGTAAGTTCTTGGTCAACTCGCACTGCTCTGATTTTGTTTGATTACGGAGCTTCGCGATTCGTTCGTTTCTCAAAGTTTTGCAACCAAGAATGGATTTAAAGTGGTAAATCTTAAGTGTGTGCTCTTAGTCCAAGCCCGGGATCGAGCTTAGATCTAGCCTTGGGTGTTTGGGAGCTAAGTTGCTTATGGATGGGATAGAATTTCTAGCGAATCTTATCTTGATAGATGCGCAATCCTAAACGTCATCCTTGGAATGGATTGGTGTCAAAGCATAAGGCTGTTTTGGATTGTGGCCGAAGGATCGTGACTTTGGAAGGCCCTAGTGGCAAGAAAGTGGAGTTTCAAGCGACCGCAGTTCGAGATGGGCAGTTAATGGTCAACGGCGTGAAAGCCATCAGCATGGAAGATGTGCCAGTGGCCAGGGAATACCCGGATGTGTTTCCAGAAGATTTGCCGGGATTGCCACCGGACCGTGATATCGAGTTTGTTATCGAGTTAGCGCCAGGTACAGCACCGATATCAAAGAGACCATATCGGATGCCTCTTGATGAGTTAGTGGAAATGAAGAAGCGATTGAGGCGCAAGAAAAAGGTTTCATTAGACCAAGTTCATCACCGTGGGGAGCCCGGTTTTGTTTGTCGCAAGAAGGATGGAAGTCTTAGAATGTGCATTGATTATCGTGCCTTGAATGAAGTAACGATCAAGAATAAGTATCCGTTGCCCGGGATCGATGACTTATTTGATCGATTAAGAGGAGCTGGAGTTTTCTCAAGATAGATCTTCGTTCGGGATACCATCGATTGAAGATCCGGTGAGGATGTGCCTAAGACTGCGTTCTCTACGCGATATGGACATTATGAGTTCACGTCATGTCATTTGGATTGACTAATGCCCAAACATATTTCATGAACATGATGAATAAAGTTTTTATGGATTACTTGGATAAGTTTGTGGTAGTCTTCATAGGCGATATTTTGGTTTACTCAAAAGCGAAGAAGAGCATGCGAACATCTAAGGATGGTTTTAGGCAGTGCGAGAGCATCACTATATGCAAAGTTTAGCAAGTGTGAATTACGGAAGGAGAAAGTTGAATTCTTGGGTCATGTAATGACTCTTGAAGGAGTGGCGATCGACCCGACAAAGTGGGCCTTGATGTTGCATTGGGAACCACCAAGTCATTACCGGATCCGTAGTTTTACGGGAATGGCGGGATATTACCGTCGGTTCATAGAAGGATTCTCGACAATTGCTAAACCCTTGACGCAGTTGTTGAAGAAAGAAAAGAAGTTCGCATGGACGCCAGAGTGCGAGAAAAGTTTCATGGAATTAAAGAAGCGTTTAACAACAGCCCCCGTATTAGTATTGCCAGATGTGCAGAATGGATTTGACATTTACTGCGATGCTTCGAAGCAAGGCTTGGGATGCGTGTTAATGCAAGAAGGCAAAGTCGTTGCTTATGCGTCGAGACAATTAAGACCGCATGAAGTGAATTACCCAACGCATGATTTGGAGTTAGCTGCCATAGTGCATGCTTTAAAGATATGGCGTCATTATCTCATAGGAAATAGATGTGAGATATATACGGACCATAAGAGTCTGAAATACATATTCACTCAAGCTGACCTGAATATGAGACAGCGAAGATGGCTGGAGCTAATTAAGGATTATAATATGGGAATCCATTATCACCCTGGAAAAGCCAATGTGGTGGCAGATGCTCTGAGTCGAAAGAGCCATAGCGCAAATACATTGTCAATGGAGGATCAACCGGAATTATGCAAGGAATTTCAGAAGCTAAGATTGGAAGTCGTTCCATAAGGAATGATAGCTGCGCTAGAAGTGAAGCCAACACTAGAGGATCGATTAAAGAAGGTCGACAAGATGACGATAAAATTTCAAAAATCAAGGCTAAAAGGAAGAAGGCCTAGCCTTAGATTTCACTCTGGATGAGCAAGGAACCATGTTCTTTAAAAGCGAATTTGCGTCTCGGATAAAAAGGAGCTAAAACAATTGATTCTTGAGGAGGCTCACGATTCTAAGTACTCAATTCATCCGGGAAGTGCCAAGATGTACCAGATTTGAAGGAGAGATTCGGTGGCGAATATGAAGCGTGAAGTGGTGAGCATGTTGCATTATCGACGTATGTCAAAGAGTAAAAGCCATGCACCAAAGACCATTTGATGCATTGCGGTAGATTAAAAATTCGGAATGGAAGTGGGAAGAAATCGGAATGGATTTTATCACGGTCTACCTAAGACTCGAAAGGTTACGATTCCATTTGGGTTATTGTGGATCGTTTAACCAAGGTCGCTCATTTCATCCCGAGAAAGACCACTTACTCGGAGATCGTTTAGCGTAATTGTACATGTCAAGGATTGTATGTTTGCATGGAGTGCCCAAGAAGATTGTGTCGATGAGGTACCCAATTTACCTCGAGATTTTGGAATAAGTTGCACGAAGCAATGGGAACCCGTCTGAATTTTAGTCTGACATATCACCCGCAGACGGATGGTCGACCGAGAGAGTAAATCGATTTTAGAGGATATGTTGAGAGCTTGTGCTTTAGCTTATGCTACCTCTTGGGATAAATGTTTGCCATATGCGTAATTGATTATAATAATAGTTATCAAGCTAGCCTACGGATGTCACCATTGAGGCATTGTATGGGCGTGCTTGTCGTACCCGTTGAATTGGAATGAAACGGAGAAGCGTTGGTTTTGGGCGGATGTTCTCGAAGAGGCGAAAGTCAAGTTGCAATGATCGAGAGAGGTTAAAGATAGCCAGTCAAGGCGAGAAAAGCTACGCAGATAATCGTCGTCGAGATTTGAGTTTGAACGAGAAGATCATGTGTATCTCGTGTTTCCCCTCTTAAGGCGTTAAGAGATTCCACGTTAAAGGAAGCTTGCACCAAGATATGTCGGTCCGTTCAAGATTACGAGCCGTCGAGGAGAGGTGGCTTATCGATTAGAGTTGCCTCGGTCTTTGGCGAGAGTGCATGATGTATTCCATGTGTCGCGACTTAAGAAGTGTCTCGAGTGCCGTGAGCAAACCCGTTGGATGCAATAGAGCTGCAAGAAGATTTGACTTATAAAGAGCAACCGATCGAATTTTGGATGTTATGGGCGCAAGACCGAAACAAGTCTATTCGCTTTGCGAGTTGATGGAGCAATCATTAGAAAGTGAAGCCACTTGGGAGCGAGAAGAAGATTTGAAGTCGAATTCGAACCTATTCTCTAGTTAGCCCAGAATCTCTGCCGAGATTACATTAAGGGGAGGTTTGTAACATCCCAAAATTCAGCTTAATTAAGTTTTATTTGCTTAAATGTGCATTTGTGGGATTTATTTGGATTTTTCTGGATTTATTTGAATTAAATCTTATGTCAAGTTTATTGCTTTTTATCCAAAAGAATTTAAATCTATGCAAAGTTAAAATAAAGTTTTGGCAAAAATATTTTATTTGAGTCCAGAATGTCTCAAAGTAATTTTGAGATTTTTCTTGGATTTTTCTGATTATTTTATTGCCTAAAGCAAATTAAATGAATTTGGAATTATTTTAATTGAAAAACTCTTTTAAAAGCAAGTGAGCGATCTTTGGGCGGCCCATGAACCGTGCGCCCAAGTCAGCCCATGCACCCTTTTGGAAACCGAAACCCTAAACCTAATCCGTGGCCGTTGGATCGAGATCCAACGGCCGAGATTGCGCCGCGTGGCGGCGCTCTGGCCGTCGGATCGGCGCCGCGTGTCTGTGCCGGATGCGTCCGCGTCACCTCTCCGTCGTCGCCGCGAGTCCGCCGTCGCCACGATGTCGTTCTCGAGTCCGGGCGGACACGCCTCCCGTCTGACTATTTAAAGCGCCGCCAGGCGTTGGAATCCTCACCCGCGCCGCATCCGTATGCCGTTCCGCGCGTCGAGGCGAGACGCTGCTCGTGCGAGCTCGCCGAGTCGCGAAGCCCGCCGCGGTCTTCGTCATTTTCGCCGCCGTTCGCCGTTTCGAGCCGTGCGGTTCGGATCGGAGATCCCGTACCTCAACGCGTCGGACCGTGAAGCGAGAGCGGCGTTTTGTCGCCGAACGCCGTCGTCGAGTCATCGTCCCCAAGTCCGGTGAAGTTGCGCGCGCACCGCCATTGTCGTGTGGAAGCTTCGGAACCGTCGGATCTCGTGAAGGCGAGATTGTGCCACGTCTCGCGTAAGCGATGAAGCGCCGCGAGTGCGTCTTGGCCGTTAGATCTAAATCCGCGGTTGTCGTCTTTGCCATGTGGGGTGAGATCGGTGGCGTTAGATGTGATCATGCGGTGGGATTCCGCCGCGCAGTGGGCAAATCGGGCGCCGCCGCGTGTCGCGCTGGTGCCGAGGCGCCGTGAGCCGAGTCTACCGTAAGCGGTAGCGAGTCGTGGGCCGGGTCCATGGGCCAGGACACGCGTCGGCTCCGATTGGCTCGATCCGATCTTGGCGTCACGGCGACGCGTCATGCTTGCGTCATAATCATATTTTCAATTGGAAAAATAATCCGATTGGAAATTCGGTGAAGATGACGTCATCATGAGGTCACGCTGACGTCATAAATCATCTTTTCAGTATAAAAATAAATCTGTTAATTTCGAATTTCGATTTTACGATTTGAGATTTATTTCAAACTTTAAAAGGCTATATCTTTTGCATCGTAACTTCGGATTTGAGTGATTCCAGTTTCTAAAAATTTGTAAAATTGAGATCTATTTAATGGTGAATTTTATTTTATTTTGGAGTTCAATTGCTCTCTGTTTTGGCATTTATTTGCTTTTCTCTTTGATGCAGCGTAGGCGTTGAATTGTGCGACGCCGAGGAAGATCAAGCAACCCAAGAGCAATCTTCAGATCAAGATCAGGACCTATTCAAGGCAAGTTGTGCTTTGATCATGTTGAACCCATGTTTATAAAATTGCTATGTTTGATTTACGCTATTGCATATATTTCAAATATACAAGCTGTTTCAAATTAGTTTGGGCTTAGCTAAAATACAGATTGATCTATACCCTACCTTGTCATTGTATGCCATGATCCATTGTCACCTTAGATTGGTTTAATATAGTTGGTTAATAATTATAATCAACATTGGAGGTTTAGTTCGTATTAGTTGCTTAGCCATGCCACGTCATCACATGTGTCGTCACCATTGATAATTAATCTTGATTAATGGAATATGGAACAATGTTATTAACTTGTGTGTCATGTGGGATCACACGAGGAGATTGAGTTGTTGTGGCGAGTCATGTCACATAGCGATGTTGAATTGTTGATGGCACGTGGTGCTTGGTAATCAACGGGTGATAATAACTTAGATTGGGGCAAGTGGCAAGGGGCGAGGAGGCCAAGGTGGGCCCAATGGGCAGATGGTATGTGGATGTCTTGCCTTGATCACACTAAGGACTTAACCTTGCAAGCCTTTGACTGAGTCAATCATGCAACCACATGTCCGTATGGGCCGGCCTAGTGAGTAATTTGCAAAGTCTTAATGTTGATACTATCGTGGTCGGTGTGAGTTCCGGGTCGTGGTGTAATTCACATGGCGCAAGAGGGGGCCACGGGCGTGGTTTCGGACCGCTTGATGTTGAAACCTTAGCGGGTAGTATCGGGTTAAGATAGAGCATTGTAAAGGCTTTGTTATAATCTTTCGCCTTTGTGGTGTTTGGTTGTATCACGTGGGTAAAGTGCATAACCTCTGCAGAGTGTGAAACTATTCGGATAGCCGTGCTCATGTATTGAGCAATGCTCGGAATTACTGATTAAGGGTTAGATTAATAAATTGGACAACTTGGTTGGGATGGCGGGATGGCCATATGGAAGATTGGAACTTGATTTAGGATTGGAAACTTGGTTTACTTGAGAAATCTGAATTTATTTATTATTGCTATTTGTTTTACATTCTTTACAATCTATTCATTGTATTTGTTCATAAATCTTGCTTATTGCAAAATAGCCATGATAGCCTATCCTTTGGAATAAGCCTTACATATAGATAAATAGAAGCGCATTACATGCACAACTTGTTGAGTGCTTTAAGTACTCACCCTTGCCAAACAACAATAATCAACAGTTGAAGAATCTACACTGTGTTGGAAGATGAAGTTCATGAAGACACGAGTCATTAGGGTCCGAGCCTTGTCGGTTGCTGTGGTGAACTGATGAGCTATCTACGTTTCTACTTTCATTTGCTTAATTATTAGCTTATATTCTCGGTCTTGCCTGCGTGGTTTAATAATGTAAGTTGGTCATAAGATCATACATTTAGCTATATCAATAAATGAACTATTATTCTATTATCGTTGTGTATGATGTGATATGTACCAATGTTAAGTCGTGTGCACTAGCGTTGATCACAGGAATAGTCACGATAAACACAGTGGGTTCGAATCAGTGGATTCGGGTCCCTACATTTCTTCTTTCAGAAATATAATCGGCTAAAAAGTTAGTTGGGAAAAGCAAAGAAAAATATCAGCCGATTATATTTTTGCTTACTTGGTTGCTTTTCTCAATATCCGATAGGGATGGACTTCAATTCGAGTACGGAGGTGTACCTGTGAGGCCGATCGTGCGAGCGACCTTTTGCTGGCATTGCTTGATTGGCGTAAATCGGCTTCTTATCAGCAGTTTTAGTCTGAAAATAAGAAACAAAGAATAAGAAAGTGTGCTTGAAGAAATTGATATGCAAAGGAATATTAGTCGATCCGATACCTTATCAAGATTATCTACGAGACTTATATTAGTGTAACCGAAGAGTTAGTTTCATCGCTTGAATCATTTGTTAGTATCTCTGTGTCGGCTCGGGAAGATTTGGAAGAAGTTCATTGACAATAGTCGGCGGTGACTTGTCGAATCTGCATGATTGCAATAGATAACCACCATAAAGAAAAGCGCTCTGAGCGACGGGTATTTAATATAAAATGAGGCATGTCTTTGATCTGAAGTTCGTCGGCTATCTCAAGAATAAGGTTGGCTGCGGTGGCATTGCGGACCCTGGCTCGTGGTTGAAGCCGATCAAGCAGTGGCAGACTAGGGATAACTTGACCAAAGCCTAACTGCCTAGCATAAAGCGGACGGATTATATAACTCATATGAAGGTTGAAGCGTCCGATTCTGGTATGCGCACCGACATGCGAGAATCTTTGGCGAGATAGAAATCTTGAATAAATCCAGAGTATCATGCGGCATCAGAGCATCGGCTTCTAGGTGGAGAAAGGAAGGTCGCGGGAAATCGGCTGTACTTGTATAACTGAAGAAATCATTTTGTTTGAATTCATTGCTATCAAGTCGCAGGAAAAATAACAAATATTTCTTAGAGCCGATGGGGGTCACCTTTGTCTCATTCCCAGAGCACATCATGAACCTTTCCCCGTACGATCGGCTAGCTATGAACTGGGGTATCATGCTTTCTGGAGTATCTTCTCGTGGGAAAGCCGTGTCTTCAGAAGGATTTAACTCAAACGATCGGCTGAACAAGCAATATAACCAAATCTGAATAAACCAGAGCGGTCCTCCGACATTTCCAACAATGAATTTCGAGAATCCAGTAAAGAGCCGACACCTTATTATGTGCATCATCTGATAAACTGCGCCCAGGAACATCTTTCCAAGTGCCAGTCGACGCCCCTCTACTAATTGTTCTGCTATAGTTTGGTATACTTGAGTTGGTCCTAAAGAGGAGCCACAGAATAAAAATCGGTCTAGCCAGAGATTTAGAAAAGCAACATGCTCTTCGTCCGACACTATCCCATTGACCTTATTGTTATTTTTGATATATTTCACCCATCCTTCACCCTTGGATTTAATAAACTTATACTTGGGCTTAGCATCGAAGTCGATATCTGGTCTCCATCGGTCTCAAGCAACACAAGTGGGCCACATCCAAAGAGTTGGGCCGACGAGACCGTCTCGGAACATGAAGGCATTAAAAGTATCCGACCAAAAGTAACAAGCCGTTGCCACCAAGGGCTCATTGGCTTCTGGATCGGCTAAAGAAAGGGGGAGACATTCGGCTATGCCCATTTTCCCATTCAACCCTCTTTTGAGTGCTACAGAATATACCATGATCTCCACCCTTTAAGAGCTGTCGACCAAGCCCTGAAACTCTTAGTCCAACCCTCTATATTATATCCCGAAGCCGACAAAGGGAGACGAGGAATTTCTTCATTTATTACGAAATCAGACTCTAGACTCCCTACTGGACCCAGATAGAATTGGTCGTTGCTGTTTGGGATTGGGATGAATACCTAGGAAGGATCCATGGAGCAATTCGACGGTGATTGAAGCGATGATCAAAAGCGATTGGAAGCTTGAAGAACAAAAGCCGATTGTGGATAAATCGAGAGCTTGTACGCGTGAGGAATGGGTCCCGGAAGGCCATATATTTATAGCACGGTGAAATTTTTGATCAGGCGGGAAACAAATTTCAAAGGACATGGTAATTAAAACGCACTACCCGCATGTTAGAAAATTACGGCGCGAATAAAGCAACAGTTAATGGGTGAAGTTCAAACGTTAGCTGATTGAAAAGCCAATTATTAATATTTTTGAAAGATGACCTGTCATCTCTCAAAAATGGGAGGCATATGTTTGCACCAAAATTTGGCAAGACTAACCATAATCGGCAATGAAATCAAAGATATGGACGTTAACAGATAAGTTAAGAAAGTTTGGAGATATTTATGCTAACGGCAAGATTTGTTAGGAAATAACTGTTCAAAGATATGGCCGATACGGATACGGGCTTGAAGTGTATTGTAACAGGACACTATCTGCCAAAGGTATAAAGGAAGGACCGAAGCGAGCTGCGAGGACATCATCAACACAATACAATCAACTAGTTTTTACTTTCTTCCTTCACCCGCCGACTAGAGTAGCTTTTGTAATTTAGTCTCTGAATCGATCTTGATCAATAAAGTTGCGCATCGCGATTGTTGATCTTCGTCAATTACACCCGAGTTCGATTTATTACGATTTTGTTGCGCATCGTCTTCTTCAGAATCGATCTGCCTTTATCATCTAATTAGCCTTAATCGGCTAGTTAGACTTATCTTACTACCTTGATCTTAATCGGCTTCAAGTTGATTGAGTATAAGCCGATTGGTTTTTACGATCGGCTTTGCGTGAATTTTATATTCTTTACCTTGTCGATTCTGAGTCAAATCGACCGCGCGCTCGAACCGGTGTTCGTCCGGTGTGCTACTGTCAGAAACCCTACATCAAGTTTTTGGCGCCAACACTTACAAAATAATTCTGAAGTTCCTTTTCAATAACTTATTGATCTTACAAGTTAATTTTTCTCTTTAGAAAATAATTTTGATTGAGTATAAGCCGATTGGTTTTTACGATCGGCTTTGCGTGAATTTTATATTCTTTACCTTGTCGGTTACAGGTCAAATCGACTAGCACGCTCTGAACCCGGTGTTCGTCCGGTGTGCTACTGTCAGAAACCCTACATCAAGTTTTTGGCGCCAACACTTACAAAATAATTTTGAAGTTCCTTTTCAAGAACTTATTGATCTTACAAGTTAATTTTTCTCTTTAGAAAATAATTTTAGAGCTCCTAAGGAATAGTCAGTCTATTTAGGGTCAAGACCTACAATCAGTCTGGCTCTGATACCACCTCTGTTAGGACCTGAATATGTAAATCCAAACCATCTGTGTATACGGCACTACTTCAGGATCATGCTAGTGCACACAATGTCAACATAGATATAATGTCAAAATCATATAGCGGAAACATAATATAGGACTATATTTATTGAATAAGAGATAGTTGAATGATCTTAAGGTCGACTTTATATTATTATGCCACACACGGCTTAAACTCTAAGAAAGAAAACAGCAGGGGAACAGAAAACTCCGACCACGACAAGGCGAGCACTAGGTAGAACACGACGAGACAAACATGATGGGGTAGACCAAGAGGCTAGGAGCTCACCACCAATCTGGTGAAATGTCATCGACTCGAGGAAAACCAATCTAAGTTTGTCTTGGGGTGCTCAAGGCGATCACAATGTGCGACTTAAATAGCACAAAGAGTCCAAGACATGCTCGGAACAGAGTCCATGTCTACGACAGACACGGCGGCTACATTCTGGCTCAGACACGACGAAGACGGAGGCGCTGACAGGTGGGAGCCATCTGTTAGTGGCTCACGCGCGAAAAAGAACTAACGGACTAGGATACAAGCTGGGCTGCGGCGCATGCTGGGTCACGCGGTTGAGCTAGACCGGACCGGACCGGATGGGTTTTGGCCCAAAGCTTTTTCCATAATTTTTAAATACATTTTCTTTTTAGAAATTACATAATATGCAAAAAGTTTCGAATAAATAGCAAATAAGTTTGGAAAACTACCAGAAAATTCTGTAAAATACTTTAGAACATATAGAACTCAATATTTTTCGCAAATGTTCATTTAAACGTTAACCATATTAATTTATTTTTTTACTTAGGGAAAAAGTACATGATAAAATTTAATTGGCAATAAAAGTCCATAAAATTTCCCCAAAAAACGTTAAATTACACTAAAACAATTTCCGCCCCTGATTCCTAGGTCAGGAAAATAGAAGCATCTTGATGGTATTACCTTTTATAGAAGATTACAATTTCTTACTAAAACTTTAAGCCTTGGACAATGTCTTAGACAAAGAAACACGATGCTCAAGCTCAATCCCTAAAAAAGAAAAGGAAAATCGATGCTCAACCTCAAACCGCGTCAGCATCTTTTTCATGGAGTATTTTTTTTGTGTCCTACAGTATTTATTATTCATCGCCTGCATCCCTCCCTCTTGTTCGCTTGTTGCTACCCGGTCAAATCCCCACCCAGGCCAAGTCTTCCTTCTCCTTCCATTAATAACAAACACTCTCTCCTCCTCGCCTCGCCTCCCCCGTCCCCCTCCCCCTCCCTCACTTGGTATCCCTCTCACTATTCCTACCTAAATCTCCATCCACGATCAGGTTGCTTCCTTCCCCCTGACCAATCCGTCCTCCTCCCCCTCCCGCGGCGGCCGCGGCCGCGCCAGCGCCATTTTCTTTTTCCAGGTATTCTTCATTTTCTCGGGCTACCTTTTCTTTTAGGGCGCATTCTTCAGGCTGTGCTACGAATAAGTGATCAAGAGATGGTCTTTTCTTGCTTCTTGATTCATAATTTTAGGTTAAATGGGGGAAAACGTTGTTTCTGTCTAGGGATATGGTAATCTTGCATGAAATGGTGTGAACACTAACTGTGGCCTGCTAATTTTCAGTTCTTGATCTGTGGTCCTGCCGTCCTCTGCCAACAAGTCGCCGGTCGCCGGAGAGAACCGGCCTGAATTACTGCCGGATTTTGGGTGTGATTTTGCTGTTGTGTCAGCTGTGGATTCTGTCAGAGAGGACTCCGGTTCTTGTGGTATTGAATTGGGGCAAGTTGCTGTTATCGGTAAGAAGGGTGGGGCGGTTGCTTCGCAGACTTTGATGAATTCTCGCCGATCCAAGTCTGTCAAACTCGTGTCCACGTGCACCAAGCCCCTTGAGGTCGAAATTGCTGAGGAGGACGCCCGGATGAGCTCATCGGCGGACAACATGGTGTACTGTTGCATTGCTAAGGGGAAGAAGGTCATATACTGCTACAACAGCAAGGATGGTGATCCGCAGATGGAGTCCACGGCCGCGCTCTGCCTTGAGAATGCGCCTTCCTATCACCACCATTACATCCACATGTCGGGATCGAGGAGCTACGGCTATTTGATGGCTGATGGGCACACGTTCTTCGCTATTATTGATCCGAGCGTCGGGAATGTTGGTGCTTTGCAGTTCCTGGAGCGTGTGAGAGATGTGTTCAGGAACACAAATAGGAATTGCTTTCACGACTCGTTGGTACCGGCTGTCCAGAGGTTGGTGGCTTCACTGGAGAAGATGCCCCATGCAGCATTCATCCTTGAGGAAAGTGTGGAAAGGGGAGGATCCAGTGACAGCTCGAGCTGCACATCATCAAAGGTGCCTTTACTGGGAAAGAGCGGGAGCAGGAAGGATAAGAAGAAGGCAAAGGACAAGGCAGTGTCAGTGGGGGATGGCGAGGATGAGCAGCACGGGACTCGGGGAGTGAGAATAGATATGCCACCAGAGGAGGTAGGTGGCATGTCATTGGAGCGGAGCACAAGCCAATCCAGGCTACGATGGCAGCAGCCATCCCGGTCATTGTGGATGCGCCATGTGAAGATCATCATCATTGTTGATGCCATGGTTTGTTTGGTGCTGTTTGCTGCTTGGCTTGCTGTCTGCAAGGGTTTCCAATGTGTGTCTGGGTGATGAAATGAAATCTCTGCATGAATTGTGTAGCTATTGGCGGAACCGAGAAGTATTTTTAATTGCAGTGAGTTGCGATATGTTCCATTCCGGAAAGGTAAATATAATCCAAGAAAATGGTGAATGGAGAGGATTTGGACTCGGTGAAATTTATGGCAGAAGCTACAATTATCCAACAACAATATGTTCAGGATCAAATGATAAAATGGAGGCTTGATGGCGTGAACATGTACATATGCTTCACCCCTTGTACATGAGAATTCGATAGGATTTTTCATAGATGTCATGTGCTCATGATCTTCCTGTATTATGAATTCATCTTGTGTCATAAATGATTCCTGTGCCGATAGTTGTGCAGATGCTATACCTTGCTATATACGCATAATACATCTCTCCTTTTTCATCGTCTAACATGTCATTTATGTAGATTTCTACATGGTCACGGAGATTCAGTTTTGGGATTTTGTTTGCTGACTTCTATAATTGCGATGAAAATACGGTTTTAGATGCTTAATAACTAGTTTATTTTCACACGGTACCGAAAGAATGTTCTTTGCCAGATAAGGCTACATTTGGTTAAGAAGAATCCTGCAAGAATGCTCATGAAATTGTCGCATCATGTCTTTTATCTTTAGTCTGGAATGAAGCTGGCAATAACTCAGGCATGTGCACAACATTCCCATATTACTCCCCAGTTGTGGCGAGGTCATTTAAATGCATCAAATTGCCTGCTGCCATCGCATGCAACTCTTTGTCGCTTGAACTGGTTAAACTTGGAAAGTGAAGAGTAATGCTTGTAAATTTGTAGTCTTGATACGATGCTGGAGAGTGTATGAACATTGGCATCGTCTTGCATTTGCCCGAGACCCTGAGATGTTTAACATAGCTTGTTTACTTTTCAAGTGAACATGATGTTTTGCTCTACCATGTGGAGTGAGTTTGCCGGAACTGACACGAATTGAGCCAACCATACTGATCATAGTTCTGAAGACCTGGAAGAAGTCATATCCTGAAATATTAAGTGCACGTTCCAGGTTTGAAATCTTGCGAGTGAAATCAGAGGTTACTGCCACTGTTATTGTAGTAGTTTTTAGTTGATTTGTGGCCTGAGTCCTATTCATTGGAGAGAGTTTGATCAGTTGTGCTGTCATTACTCAGTACACTGAAACTGAAATACCCGTAGCCATCTTCATCCAACAATTGAGCTGAGCTGCCAACTAATGTCACTTGTCAGTGTATCAAAACTTGTGGTTATCGAAGTTTCTGGCTTAATTCTGAATTGGTCTCAATATTTAGTGGGATTGATCTCAGCTTGTATAGTGGTAGTACACAAGAGAAAAAACAAGGTTCTGAATTTACTTCATGGCAGGTTCTGACATTAAGAAACCAGTTAAGAAGCATCTTTTTTTTTTGTGAACGCAGAACCAAACAAGAACATCAAAGGAAAGAATTAATGTATTAATTGGCTTCACCTCTGTTCGTTTCTAGCCATGGAATTCAAGATTAATCAGGAGTAATATGATGATCTCCAACCCGGTCTTGAACCCCCTCTTTGAAACCAAAGACCGAGCCCATGCATGGAGCATTGGAGCTCCTTGCCCCTTCATCTCGCCGAAAGAACGGACGGGAGGCATCTCGGAGGTGGTAGGTGGAGGAGGTGGGAGCTACGGCGAGCCGTGACGGCGGCGAGGCTGGCCCGGGCAGCGCGGAAGGGTGCGGGTCACCGAGGCCGGTGGGTGGGCATGGCGCGCTACATAGGCGTCTTCGACGTGCTAGCGTGTGATGACTCCAACCCAGTGCCTCAGATTTGCGTCGCCAGTAGGGAGAAGATGAAGTAAATGAGGGAGAACATGAGAAGGGAAAGAGGGAAATGCGTGAGGAAGAAGAGGAGAAAGAAGTCTGGAGAGAGGAATCAATATCTTTTCTATCTTGGATCTCAAGTCACCGAATACAGGGTTTATATATTCGGTTACAACCAATAGACAACTCACACCCTCTTTACCCTTTACTGCTACTACAGTAAAACCGAAACTACTATTCGTTGTCCGAAACGGCGTAGTCTCAATACTTCATTCATCAGGCGCAATCTTCACTTCCCGCCAATACATGCGCTGCTGCCTTCCGCCTTCTTCTCACCAATAGCCGCCCTGACATCACCCCCCTCACAAAATTCTGCTTGACCCCAAGCAAGAGCTGATGGAAAACTGGTCTGAACCACGTGCAAATCTTCCCACGTTGCCAAATCCGCAGGAATACCCTTCCATTTGATTAAGGTTTGGGTGATTGCTGAGTTACCCTTCTTCACCAAACGTCTTTCCAAGATACTCTCAGGTTCAATGTTTTCCAAGTTCAAATCAGCGATGGCAGGCGGATGACGAAACACTGGCGTAAAATCAGGCACAAAAGTTTTGAGCTGCGATACATGAAAAACAGGGTGCACTTGACTCCCCGCTGGTAACTCCAATCTATACGCCGCTTGCCCAATCTTCTCCAGTATGCGGTAAGGACCAAAGTATTTAAAAGCCAACTTAGGAAACGGGCGATTGACCACTGACGATTGCGCATACGGCTGTAGCTTCAAATAAACCTGTTCTCCAGCTTGAAATTGTCGGTCGATGCGCTTCTTGTCCGCCTGCATCTTGACTCTGTTCTGAAGGACCATGTGGAGGTCCATCCATGTTTGTGATGAGTATTTGACTTTATTTGAGCAAGGTGTGCTCAAGTTTGAGTTTGATTTGGATTGTTTTTCGAGCTAGAGCAATTTGAGTTACTGGTTGGAGACCAGTCATCCGACCAGTGGTCGGGTCGTCCGACCCGAGTGGTGGGGCTTTGGTGTGTTGCGGACCGGTCGTCCGAGCCGAGTGGTTGGGTCGTCCGACTTCGAGTGGTTGAGACTCGAGTGATTGAGTCGGAGACCGGTGAATGCAGACCTCAGTGGTCGGAATGGAGACCGATGGTCGGACCATGGTTGGTCGGGATGGAGACCGATGGTCGGACCACGTGTGGTCGGGGTTTTCTTTAGTCGACATAGTGTATATCTTTCTGTTGAGATGGATATGTGTTGTTGAACATTGCTATGTGATGTGGTTTCCTTGTCTATGATGGTTGCGGGACTTTGGAGCTAGGTCATGGTGGCGAAGGGGATCGGGACTAGGTGGGAGAGCCGAGGTCGGATGATCAAGGTGTCGCCAAAGATGACCGAGGCAGGGAGTAGCCGCAAGCCGAGAAGACAAAGGAATGGATGAGATGCTAACTTGGAGCTGCTCGATCTAGGAGGACCGTTGGATCGCGGTCGGGAAGATAGAGTAGCGGGTCAAGTTAGTGTGAGTTGAAGCGTGCAAAACCCGTTGTGTTGTTGGGTTTGGGTGAGCCCATGCATAGCTTTGTGAGTAGGTAAAATCTTAGCCCTTGAATGGAGTGCTCTAGGGTTTAGAGGCTCATCCAAGGGTGGTAGGTGTTCAAGCACTGCTATGAATAGGCGAGGAGAGGGTGTCTCCTTGGGGTGGCGGTGAGGAAAGTCTCGTGAGTAGTTGAGAGTTGTTGAGAGTGAGCAGTGTAAGGATCAAATCCTCGGCTCTTGAATGTTGGCTTAGGATTGAAGCGGGACATCCAAAGGTGGGAATTGATCCAGTCACTATAAATAGAGGGTAGGGCAGCCTCCCTCTTTGAAGGTTCTGAGATTTTTCTTTGCTCATTTGAGCTTTGTCCACTTTGTTGTGAGACTTTGTAAACCTCCTTCGTAAATGAAATGTTCTTCATTTATATTCTTGTTTCATTTCTCTTACGTATTTACATTACGCACTTGAATTACATTATCTAAATTCGCATTTACTTACTTGCAATTTACTTTACGTAATTTGGATTTGCCTCATCTCCTTCTACATGCTATTGAGTCTTTGTTGAAATTCATGATTGATGAACTCTTCTCTGGACTTGGTGCTTTCAATCATCTAGGCAATCCTTGCATTCTTGTTGCAAGTTAGTAAATCTGTGTGTTCTTAAAGTGCGTAAGCGTGTGACTTGCGTCTTTAGTCTTGATTGGCTTCGGTTCTTGTTGCCAAGGATGAAAGATTCTGGATGAATCTTCTATAGATCATATCCCAATCATCTAGGCAATCTACAACCTCTTCTATTCAGTTTTGCAAGAAACCAATTTCTGTGCCTAGTTTTCAGATAGTGTTTCTATTTGTTTGAAGGGTTGTTTCTTCGTGTACTTACTTGCTATGATTTGTGGAGAGTCATCGAAGGATTTCTGACCATCAACTCCCATCAGCAAGATAGGGGTGAAGTCTGTGTTCGTGACTCTGTTTTTGGTGTTGCATTTGTTAAACTGAAAAGGATGGAACCTTGGTATTAATTCCTTCGATTGTTGATTAAAATAGGTTCTGACATCCTTTGGGAGGTGCACACCAATTTTCACACATTTTGGATCAACCGATCAAAAGCTACATCGATTTGCTTTTGAGGTCGTCTTGATTTTCTTGTTCGCGAACACTATTCATCCGAAGCTGTTCATCCGACCTCACGCAGTCGGGTTCTTATTCATCACAGTCGGGGTCTTGTTCACCCAAACACTATTCACCCGAGTATTGTTCATCAGACCAGTCTTTGGTCGAAGTCTTATTCACTGAACACTATTCATTCAGTCTTGTTCATCAGGCCTCTGTAGGGGAAGTCTTGTTCATCCGGCAGAAATACCCGACCGGTGCGGTTTCTTTACGGTCTTTTGGTGGTTTGAATTTTAGGGGGAGAGTTTATTCGAAAATTTTATTTGGCTCCTATTCACCCCCCTCTAGTCGCCTTTTTCGATCTTTCAATTGGTATTAGAGCCGGTTTTGCTCTTTCTAGATCTTGACCGGTCTCAAGACCCATGGCGATGGACAAGTATTCCACCAAGCCTCCCATTTTTGCTGGAGTTGATTTTCCGTTTTGGAAATCGCGGATGGAGTCATACATCACTGGCCAGGGCTTCCTAATATGGCAGAAGGTGAAACTCCGTATGAGGTTCCTGGCGATGAAAGCGTCACGGCGGAAATATAGCCGGCGTTGAGGCGAACGCTAAAGCAAGGAACATCCTCATACGAGATCTTAGCGCAGATGAGTATGATAGGATTTCTCACCTTCGTTACGCTCATGAGATTTGGGTGACCCTTGATGCTTACCATGAGGCACTACCCAAATCAAGGCGGTTCGACAGGACCAATTCAAGCGTGAGTTCAACAAGTTTGAAGCAACCGTTGGTGAAATCTTGACGAGTGCTTTGGTCGGTTTACGAAGATTTTGGCGACCTCCGAGCGATCGGTTGCATATACCTCGACTCGGATAATGCTCGACATTTCTTGACCGCACTTGATCTTCGTGTTTGGGAGATGAAGGTGACCACCATCAAGGACACCACCGACCTGTCGACCTTGACTCTTGACGGGCTTTATTCCCGCCTCAAGACTCATGAGATCGACGTCGTCTCGCGGAAGACGAAATCTCAGTCGATGGCTTTGGTCACCGATCCCATTGGATCCTCTCTTTCTGATTCTTCTGTTGATTTCTCTCTCTCCGCCCTTTGCGAGCTAAGCGATGACCAACTGGAAAAATTTCCAGAAAATGAGCTTGCCCTTTTTGCTCGCAAATTTTCATATGCATACAAGAGAGTGAGAGAGAGGAAGAGAGGTGGGATGATCACCTGTTTCGAGTGAGGTGGCCCCAACCACATTCGAGCAAACTGTCACAAGCTAGAGAAAGGCAAAAACGAACAAGGCGGTTCGGGCAAGAACGACTACACCGACAAGAACCGCAACAAGAAGGCCCCAGCTCGTGAGCCGGCGAAGAAGAAGTACCACAACTTTGCCAAGAACAAGAAGCTCTTTCATCGGGTCCTCGCCGCGCTAGATGATATCGAGCTCTCCGACTCGGAGACGTGGAGCGACAAAGGCGAGGATGAACCGCAAGTGAAGAAGAGCGGCGACGACTTTCTCGGCATGTGCTTCATGGCGGCGCCATTGAAGCAAGCGACTCCAGTTGTCAAATGACTCGGACGAGTACCCACCTACGACGAATTAAATGCGCTTACGTAAATTAGGCAAGTTTCATGCTAAGGCTAGGTCGAGGTGTTACGAGTTAGAAAAGGAAGTAGGTACCTTGACTGGGAGTTAGCTTCACTTAGATCTTCTCCTCCCGAGTCAGCGATGATCAGTACTTTGTGTGACGCTTTGCTTGTGGAGTAAGAGAACCTAAGGACTATGCATGATAGTGTGTTATGCGAACTAGATAGTCTTAGGTTGAAGAATGCTAGCAATGAATCTGTTGATACTCATTCTGTAGATGCTAGTTTTCTTCTGCTCACTCTACTCCTTCTTGTGCTAATTGCCCTAAATTGCTTGCGAAATTGATGCCATAGCGATCACCTTAGGAAGCTTTCTTCTAGAAGCGATGAACTTGAAATGCATGCTTCTAAGGAACCAATACTCATGTGATGATCAGAGGCAACTAAAACTTGACAATGAATCCTTAAATGTCAAGTGTGCTAAACTTGCTAAGGACTTACTAGATAAGTCACAAGAAAGTTGCTTGCGATGTTACGTGATTGAGGGGACTTGGATAAAATCCATGTCGAGCTTAGGAAGAAATTAGAAGACCAAGCCAATAGAATTAGAAATCGTCTTGCGTTTCTTGTGAGGCCCTCAAGATTGAGGCAGCCGTCTTTGAGGAGAAAAATGCACGTGAGAGAGCTCATCTTTCTGGTTCTTCTTCTTCTTTTCTTCTCCTGTTCTTCTTGTGCTTCTTTCTTTCGAGATTGCCGTTATCTTATGAGCACTCTCGAGAAGTTTGTTGGAGGCAAGAAGAAGCTCAATCTTATTCTAGACCAATCCAAGATTAGTAGATTCAATCAAGGTCTAGGATTTGATCCCTTGGAGCACGCTCGGCGCATCCTCCCACCATTGTCGCGGCTCCAAGAATGGTGAGATTGTGGTAGCTCCCAGAGTGAGCACCACCAAGTTTAGGTCTCTTTGGGGTTGTCTATAGAACTTGACGGAAGGATGTTACTCTGTTGCTTCTGTCTCTAGCAAGGCGAAGTACACATGCACCTTTGTAAGAAGGATGGTCACCTAGTAGATTTCTACTTGAGCACGCCAAGATCACTCGGCGTGGCGTGTTCTTGCTCTTAGGGGTATTGAGGTCATCCCGGACTTTGAGTGCTCCTAAGGCACACACCGCTTCTAGACAGTTAGAGAGTCGCTTTGTTTTTGGGCGCGTCGGGACTCGGTTTTCATCTTTGGTTCTTGAGTTTTAGTCTTGGAGCTGTTCGTAGTCAGTCTTTCCGCCGTCCTTTTGATATTCCTTGTTTTTCCCATCGAGGTAGATATCAGCGGCGTGAGGTGTTTTCTGGTAGGAGATTTAGGAAGCCTCACTGGGGTGGCTCGGCTTTTGCACCACGGCGTGCCAACCCGCTTTGACTCTAGATTATCTACGAGTTGCTCCTAATCATGTGAGAGTTGGCGTCGGAGAGACACTCGAGTCGATCTTCTTCGTGGATGGTACTGCGGCGTCGTGTGGTTGATGATTGGATTCCCAAGTCTTCACTCTATCCCGATCTTGAATCATCTCTCTCTCTTGTGTCTTGATCGGAGTTAAATCGGATGGGAAGGAGATGTTTGGATTGTCGACTCGGTTGTTCTCGTCATATGACCGGAGATTCTCGATGGTTCTCTTCCCTAGTCCGAGCCCCCGGTGATGAGTTGATCACTTTCGGGGATGCTTCTTCAGGTAGAGTCATAGCTAAAGGTACCATCTGCATTAACCAAAATTTCATTCTTAAAGATGTTGCCTTAGTAAGTAAGTCGCAATACAATCGCTCTCTGTTTCCCGACTTATTGATGACTCTTTCGAGGTAAGCTTCAAGAGTAATGCTGTAGAATCCTTGATTCATCGGGAGGGTTAGTTCTTGGATTTCTAGATTTGGGAGAGTCTTTCGTGCTGATTTTTACGCTTCTTCGGAGACTCTCTTCGATGTTTGATTGCTTCTGAGTCCCGTGATCTCTCCTTCTGGCATAGGAGACTTGGTCACATTGGTTTTGATCATTTGACCCGAGTTAGCAGCCACGATCTCATTCGGGGTTTGCCCAAACTCAAGATGGTCAAAGACTTAGTTTGCTCTCCTTGCCGACATGGCAAGATGGTTCTTGCTTCTCATCCTCCTATGACCGTAGTGATGGTGATGCACGGGACAGCTTTTACATATGGACCTTTGTTGGTCGGCTAGAGTGCGATCGCAGAGAGGAAGTGGTATGTTCTTGTCATCGTTGATGATTTTCTAGATTCTCTTGGGTATTCTTCATGGCCTCGAAGGATGAGACTTTTCTCACTTGGGGTTTGGTCGATGGGTTGTCTATTGAGCTCCCAAGTGCATTCTGAGCTATCTGCAGTGATAATGGCACGGAGTTCAAGAATTCCTACTTTGAGAGTTTTGTGTGGAGTGCGGTTTAGAGCATCAGTTCTCTTCTCCCTCGCCCCTCGTGAGAATGGCATAGTGGAAAGGAAGAACAAGACCACTGGTTGAGATGGCTGGGACGATGCTAGATGAGTCTGATACTCTAGGAAGTTTTGGGGTGAGGCTATAGCTCTTGCTTGCCATGTTTCTAATCACGTGTTTTGAGAGCACATTTGCATCGCACTTCTTATGAGTTGAGGTATGGGCGAAAGCCCGGTGTGTCTCATTTTGCGTTTTGGTTGCAAGTGTTTTATCTTGAAGTCCAGTAACCTAGATAAGTTTGAGTCTCGCTCTTACGATGGTATCTTTCTAGGTTACTCGTCTTCTTCTCATAGCTATAGGGTCTGGAGTGTTGATGCGTATAGGATCATAGAGACCTGTGATGTGACCTTTGATGAGGCTAGCCCAGGAGCTAGACCTGATGTTTCAGGCTCTTCTTATCCCTCTGAGACCATCTTTGAAGAAGATAAGGATGATGGAGATGATGGTGTTCCACCGGATCCAGTCCCCTCTTCACCTGAGGTGCCTCCTGTTTCCATTTCTGCACCTCAGGGAGACCAGCCCTTGCTTTCCGACTCTCCTTCAGCGAGTGGCTCTGTTCCTACCTCTTCTGTTCAAGAGGTAGAGGCCACTTCTGTTGCTGGACCTCCCCGTCATATTCAGAGACGTCATCCTTCTGATCAGATGATTGGCGATTTGTTCGAGCGTGTCACCCGCTCAAGAACGGGTCTGTCCTCTTTCTGCCTTCACTCTGCCTTCGTTGCCTCCTTTGAGCCGAAGGATGTTTCTCATGCATTATCCGATGAGTCGTGGATTAATGCTATGCATGAGGAACTTGAGAACTTTGAGAGGAACAAGGTATGGCGACTTGTCAAGCCCCATCTGGTCATAATGTCATTGGGACCAAGTGGGTGTTCAAAACAAGCAGAGTGAGGATGGGGTTGTAATTAGAAACAAGGCTAGACTAGTTGCACGGGGCTTTTCTCGGGTTGAGGTCTTGACTTTGAGGAGACCTTTGCTCCTGTAGCTAGGCTAGAGGCTATCCGAATCTGCTTGCATTTTACGCATCCAAAGGCTTCAAGCTTTATCAAATGGATGTCAAGAGTGCATTCCTCAATGGCTATATTGAGAAAGAGGTTTATGTCGAGCAACCTCCGAGTTCGAGAACCCCAAGTTTCGAGTCATGTATACAAGCTTTCCAAAGCTCTGTATGGACTCAAGTAGGCCCCAGAGCATGGTATGAGAGGCTCAAGTCTTATCTTCTCACCATGACTTTAAAATGGGCATAGTAGACAAAACTCTGTTCATCGGACACCATGAGTCTCATTTTCTTCTTGTCGGTTATGTGGGCGATATCATTTTGGTGGCTCGTCTCATTCTCTTGTCTCTCGGTTTTCGATGTGATGAGTCTGAGTTTGAGATGAGTATGATGGGCGAGTTGAGCTACTTTCTTGGCTTCCAAATCAAGCGGACTCGAGAAGGTACTTTCTTGCATCAAGGCAAATATACGTGACCTCTGAGGCGCTCGACATGTCGGATGGGAAGCGGTGATGACTCCTATGGCCACCACTCTTTGTCCTCGAGCCCGATGAGGATGGTGAGCCTGCCGATCAAAAGGAGTTTGAGCATGATCGGCTCCTCTTGTACCTCAACGCCGAGGCCGGACATACATTTTTGTGTGTGTCGTGCGCTCGATTTCAAGCTTCTCCTCGCGCCTCTCACCGCCAGTGGTCAAGCACATCTTGGTACTTCGTGCTACCACCGATTATGGTATTTGGTACTCTTCTTCTTTTGTCTATCTCTTAGAGCCTTTTCCGATGCCGACTTTGTTTGGTGTAGGATAGATAGGAAGAGCACTTACGGCACTTGCCAATTCATTGGCACTTCTCTTGTTTCTTGGTCATCTAGGAAGCGATCTAGGGTTGCAGTCCCTCGAGGCCAAGTATGTTGTGCTGCCCGATTCTTTGTAGCAGTGCTCGATGAGATCGACCTTGCGGGACTATGGGTTAGAAGTAGAGAGTGTGCCACTTTTACGTGACAACACTTCAGCTATTTGCATTGCTAAAACCCGATGCAACATTCGGACCAAGCACATTGATATTAGATATCACTTCCTTAGAGACCATGTGGAGAAGGGAGATATCGCGCTTGATTCATAGAGAGTGACCTTGATTAGCGATATCTTTACCAAGCCTTTGGATAGCTCGCATTTGTTGCCTTGAGGAGTGAGCTTGGAGTCGTGAGCCCTTACGACTTTTCGTGAGGGGAGTGGTTTGTATATTATGTACTATATATTTTCTTCCAGCATTTCCTTTCTTCTTCTGGGTGACTTTGGGCTTGTTTTCTTAAGTTGAGTTCACTCTCTTAGACTTCTGGCATGCCTCGCATGGACCTCTTATCTTGTGCTTTAGGTTGCTATAATGCGTGATTAGCTGTTCTCTCTTCTCTCTAGGTTGAGTTCCCTCACAGTCTTTTAAGTCTAGCAGGTTTTGGACCTCCTGGGTAGACAGAGTGCATGTGCACTCCTTAGTTGGGATCTAGAGTCGACTTCCCTATGTCGATCATTTGGGAAGAGCGAGTCTAAGTGTAGTGAGTTTCTTATATCTTTTCTATGCTCTATAGCCATCCGGTTTGCGGTTTCTCGACTTCTTCTCCTCATTACATTTTTACGGTTATTATTGAGTTCATTGGGTTTTCTTTATGCCTAATCTTGATAATAACCCAACTTTAACCAGATTTGAGCTTAAAATTGATTCAATTGTTGAGGGGGAGTTTGGGAATCTGTTCATGCATTGCATTTAGACTGCATTTTCCGTTCTATGAGCTTTGTCTATTATGCATTTGACTCAATCTTCGTGAAATACATCATGCTATATCTTTCGAAGAAAATCACTAGCTTAGATATGTCCAAGTTCTTTTATCAAGCTAATGTTCATTGAAATCTGAAAAACTTAAAAGCTTTAAATGAAAACTTGATGAAACATGTTGCTTTTACTTACTAAGTTTCTTCTCTAAGAGCTTTTACCATGAATTGTGAAATCTTGGAATTCTCTAGAGTCCCTATAGCAACTTGGGTGAAATTTGCTTGATCCATATTTGAGTCCTTCAGAATTGCTTATATGTGCTAAATTGAAAATTAAAAAATTGACTCTTTTGTGCAAAATTGATCTCAAGCACTTTATATTCTAGAGACTGCCTCCCATTGCATTTGGGATGAACTTGGAATATATTGTGTATGACCAAGATCATTCTCTTAAGAGTTACTCTTGAGATGATCGAAAATGGCTTGAGTCAATCAACAAAAAAAATTGCAAATATCAAACACATAAGTGGGTAAAGAATGCAAATAATGTCAAACATTTGCACCCCACTATGTTTTTCGAAGTCTTAAAGAAAATTTGCATAAATTGAAAAATGGGCTCGAAGGACCTTATATGCACTTCAAAATTCCCAAAGTGTTGAGTAGGTTGAACTCTAGGTTTTCCATTTGATCCTGAGTGGTTTTGCTTCTAGTTTTGAAACTTTGCTAAGTTTTGCACTTGTCAAATCTTGCTAAAATGATACATTTTCAAAACTTAGCTTATGAGCAAAATTTGTTATTTGCACTTGGACATGTCTTAGTTTGGTCATAATCTGAGATTGATAAGCTTGGTGTCATATCTTGTCATTATGATCATTTGGATAATCTTCAAAGCTCCCTTAGGTTGCATTTCATGCATACATAAAGAGGAGAAAATTCTATTTTGATGCCTATATTGCCAAAAGGGAGAAAATGTAGAAAAGGCATCATTTAAAATGTAGAAAAGAGGAGATAGAAATGTGAAAGCTTGTTGGTTCTTATGATTTTGTAAATCTTTGCTATCTCTTATGGATCATAATCACATTTGACACTTATGATTGGTTTTTAGAGCTTTGGTGAAAACTTGCTCTTTTCATGGTCTTGCTCTAAATTCTTTCTTGCCAACTTGGTCATAATTTTATATCTTTCTCTCTGGACCAAGTTTGGCTTTGCAATCAAATTGCTTTCTTCTTCTCTCATTCAAACTCAAATTTATGCCTTTTATGTGGTTTGTCAATATACTCATCAAGGGGGAGATTGAAGGACCATGTGGAGGTCCATCCATGTTTGTGATGAGTATTTGACTTTATTTGAGCAAGGTGTGCTCAAGTTTGAGTTTGATTTGGATTGTTTTTCGAGCTAGAGCAATTTGAGTTCTTGGTTGGAGACAGTCGTCCACCCAGTGGTCGGGTCGTCCGACTGAGTGGTCGGGGCTTTGGGTGTGTTGTTTGGACCGGTCGTCCGACCCCGAGTGGTTGGGTCGTCCGACTCCGAGTGGTTGAGACTCCGAGTGATTGAGTCGGAGACCAGTGAACAGATCTTGAGTGGTCGGAATGGAGACCAGTGGTCAGACCATGGTTGGTCGGGATGGAGACCAGTGGTCAGACCACGTGTGGTCGGAGTTTTTGCTGGTCGGGATAGTGTATATCTTTCTGTTGAGATGGATATGTGTTGTTGGACATTGCTATGTGATGTGGTTTCCTTGTCTATGATGGTTGCAGGACTTTGGAGCTAGGTCATGGTGAGGTGAAGGGGATCAGGACTATTTGGAAGAGCCGAGGTCGGATGATCAAGGTGTCGCCAAAGATGGTGAGTCCAGGAGTAGGCGCAAGCCGAGAAGACAAAGGAATGGATGAGATGCTAACTTGGAGCTGCTCTGATCTAGGAGGACCGTTGGATCGCGGTCAGGAAGATAGAGTAGCGGGTCAAGTTAGTGTGAGTTGAAAAGCGTGCAAAACCCGTTGTGTTGTTGGGTTTCGGGTGAGCCCATGCATAGCTTTGTGAGTAGGTAAAATCTCAGCCCTTGAATGGAGTGCTCTAGGGTTTAGAGGCTCATCCAAGGGTGGTAGGTGTTCCAAGCCTACTATTTCCATATCATTTTGAATAGCAAAATCTCGGGAAATAAAAGAATGCGAAGCTCCGGAATCAAATAAAACAGTAGCTGGTACTGAGTTTACTAGGAACTTACCCAGTACAACATCCGTGGCGTTCTGGACTTCATCCGTTGTAATGTGGTTGACTCGGCCTCGTGCAGTTCCTTGGGATGGAGTTGCTGCTGTTGATGCCCCGCGGTTCACGATTGGCGTGGGAGTCCTTGCCGGTATGTTCCCCAGGTTAAAGCGGACCGGGGTAACACCTCCCTTCTTAGGGCAATTATTGGCAAAATGCCCCATTTCATTGCAATGATAGCAATGTCTTCCCACTGCCTGAGAGGTTCCTCGATCTGCGCTACGCCTGGCCGAGTCGAACATTCGACCCATCGGGCGATTTGCGGCGGTGGTGCCCTATCATTGCCTCTGCGGGCTGGTACAGGATGAACTGTTGAGGTGCCGTCCTCGCCTCTGCTGCCCCGACGACCTCCTTGTTGCGCCATTCTGCGCTTCTGTTGTCATCCAACTCTCGGCGCTTGTCCTCTAATATAAGAGCTTTGTTAACTAGCTCTTGGAAGTCGAGAATGTGTGGGTGATCACCCCACTGCAACCCTCGCATTCAATCCCTTCATGAAGCGGGATTATGCGGCCTTATCCGTAGCCACGTCCTGCAGTGCGTAGCGTGCGGTTAGGTGAACTTGTTCGTAATCGCCACCGATCGCCACCACGCCGAGGTCCGAATTCCTCCTTTTGAGATCCATGATACCCTCGGGTACATGGTAATCGCGAAAGTCGAGGTGAATTCCTCCACGTGATACTCTGTGGGTCCTCATGAGTCGCATGAAGTTTTCCCACCATTCTGCGGCGGTCCTTCGAGTTGATGAGAGGCATAGAGTACCCTCTCATGTCCTACACACTGGGTAATGTGCAGCTTCCTTTCAATTGTCCTTAGCCAATCGTTCGCTTCCAGTGGAATGGCGTTACCTGAGAAAGTAGGTGGACGGGTTCTCATAAACTCGACAACACGAGTAGGGGTGTGGTCCATGGTTACCCCTGGGTTGAACATTCGCAGCAGCTTGGTTGGATATCTGCTGCATGGTTTGAACCATCGTGTTCATAAGTTGAGTCTGGGCAGTCAAGAAGGCTCCCAGGTTCTGCATATCGACCTGCGGCGGTTGAGGAATCGGCTCTTCATTCTGGTTATCTGCCTGGTTAGCTCCACTTCCGCTGGCTCCAACATTTCCACGTGTCCTCACCATCTGTTTCAAGCTTCCAAGGTTAAGAAAAGAAGAAAGCATAGACAAGTAGAAGAATTTATGTGGGGAAACAGGTGTAACTTAATTTATTTAGCCACTTTATTGGTATAATATAAAGCTGTATGGTTGCTCACAAGTGCCTAAGGGCAATGCAACGCATACGAGACACTCACAACCAAAACAAGTAAGCAAACATAGGAACCCATGACGACTCACACCTAATGGTGACTCTGAAGAAAAAGACGCGACTCAACCTTCGAGTCTCGACACTATACTCTACTAGACTCGATCACTCATCGAGCCAACCCGGCTGCGGCTCCCCCGGAGCATACACTGGTGGGTGCTCTGGCATCGGGGCAAACTGGTCCTGGTGACCTACTGCAGCTGGTGCAAAAGACCCCATCGACTCCGCTGGTCCCGGGGCTGCCTGCTCCTGCACTGGTGCCTCCTGCTCTGGCTCCTCCGGATCTGGATCGTGTAACTCCAGGACTGGCTCAGGCTCGAGTCCATACAGAGCCATCTCCAACTCCTCGATCTTCTGCATGGAGTGAGCTAAGCCCTCCGCATGTTGGATCCTCGCCTCTGTGACCTCGGCGGGTCCTCTGCAACTCCGGATTGTCTCGCCCAAGGCGTCCTCGGGCGATGGCGTACCTCGCCAGTGGGTGATAGTGGCGTCCTCCTCCACAAGCTCCATCTGTCAAAATGATTGTCTCGACGCGGATGGTGACGAAAGACGGTGCCCTCCAACTCTGCGGAGTAAGTGCGGGCAATCACCGCGTCGACGCTGTCGTGCCGTCTCTCGGATTCCGGCCTCAAAAGAAGACCTCGACCGAAATGTAGATAGGACGGCTCGCCTCGTCCTCTCCCGAGCATACATCGTGATCTTGACATCCCAGCGACGTCAAGTCTGCCTGTACCACGAAGTCCTCGACATGTGAGTGCATCAAAACCTTGAGCAAGCGCATCATAAGCCATAACTCATGGCGTATCCTCCGGTGCGCTCTCCATAGGTGTGGATCATCCTCATCCGCCAAAATAAACCTTGTTTAAATTAAGCAGAGAATAATAAAAATTCGGCATAGGTATGAATAAGGAGAAGAGATAAGTCGAGATTTCTTTGACATTCTTGCTCAAGTTGATTAGGTCTTTAGAAAATAGTTTTACCCTCCTAGGCACAACCAAACTAGGGTCAAGACCTACTGATCGACTGCTCTGGTACCACCTCTGTCGGGCCCGAACCGCAAATCCGGACCCTCTGTGTATTCTGTGCGATCCCAGATCACGCTAGCACACACAGCATACTGAGGTTGCACATCACGAGACAAACACAAGGATATAAGAATAAATAGTGCAAACATGTATATAAACCGAGTTATGCGACCTTATGGTCTCCTTACAGATAAGTCGACCACACAGGCTTACATTAATCAAAGTAAAGAAATAGCAATGGAACATAAGTAAAAGTCGTGGAAGCCTTCATCTTGCCACAGCAACCGATCGGGCTTGCCCCTAGTTCATCGTGTCCTCGATGTACTCCTCCCAAACCGGTGTAGTCTCCTCCACCGATGTTGGGGTTGAAAGCAAGGTGGGGTGAGTACACAAGGCACTCAACAAGTAATGCATGAATGCGGCGCTATTACTATATGCTGAGCTTATTCCAAAGGATTGGCTTAAATGGTTCTTTTGCATCAAGCGACATTTTTAACCAATATCTTAGTTAGATTAAAGCGATGGAGCAGTTATACGTAATAATAATTTCAAATGGTTTTTCCTTGAGGATTCTCGGCACACAACCTTAATATTCATTTTAACACTTGGCACACACCACCCTTCCATGTTTTGTTTATGAAAATCTACCCTTGTTTGTAATCCCGAGCAATGCTCAATATGTGAGCGGCTATTCGAATAGTTTTGACACTCTGCAGAGGTTGTACACTTTACCCACAAGATCTGACCGCTCACCACGGTGATTGTCCGCAACAAAGCTTTTCAGAACCTCTACCTTAACTAAAGAACCTCTCCAGATTGCCTTCACTATCACTTCCCTCACAGAGCGAAGTATAGGACAGGCCAATCACCGTTGGATGGGCACCAAGCCGTAGCACAGGTACGCTCCCCCGTACAGATACACCCCCGTGCACTGTCACCCCGAGGTATCAGAGGAAAGATATCAGAACCCTAATCAACTAGGTCTGTCCCATATCAGACATGTGGTTGTACGGGTGACTCAGATCAAAGGCTTGCAAGGTGAAGTCCTTAACTGACCAAGGCAAGACTTCCAACACTCAACAGTGGCACACAGCCCATTGTGGCACACAGACTCACAACACTCATCAACCCAATGCCACACAGGCCCACCTGGCACACAACCTCTTGCCACTTGCCCCAGTCTAAATCATTTCCCACCCAGTTGATTATTGTGCAACACATGCCAGCAATAACTCAACATCAATATGGAACCACACAGGTCACCATACTTCCATATCATCATGTGGCATCATCACACCACTTTCAAAATACATTCAATATTCCATTAGTCAATTTTGTAGCATTTTTCTGAAAGATCATTCATGACTCGTTGCAAGGCTAAGCATCTACTCACGGTCTAGCCTCCCGTGTTGGCACAATATTAACATCCAACTAATATAATCAAACTTAGGGTGACAATGATTTAGGGCATACAGTTAATAATTCAAGGTGGCATAACAAAATGGGTTGATTAACTACATTATCCCAAATTAATTTAAATTCATTTTAAATAATTAGCATGCATAGTTTCAAAGCATAAATTACATTTTAAAATCTGGGATCAAAATGATCAAAGCATCACTTGCCTTCAAAGAGTTGCTGGTCGTGTTCCGAAGCTTGGTCTTGAGCGACGAATTCTTCCTCGAAACTTTTCGGCAAATTTGCGTCTACGCGTACAAACAAAATATGCAATAAATAGCTAATACAGAAGACTAGATGACCTCAAAAAATTCAAATAAAATTCACCATTAAATAGATCATAATTTTATGAATTTTTAGAAATTTGAATCACCCCAATCCGAGTTAAAATGCAAAAGTTATAGTCATTTGAAGTTTGAATAAAATCTGAAAATACAGAAATTAAGAAAATCCGATTTTTCTAAATTATTTTTATACTGGAAATTCACATATATGACGTCAGCATCGCGTCATGATGGCGTCAGCACAGAAATGAATTTCGGTCAAAATATTTTTATATATAAAATATTTATGACGCCATCGCCGACGCGTCATCTCGACCGCGGCACGCCGCAGGTCGCCACGTCGCTCTGGTCTATGGGCTGGGTCCACGGTTCGGCTCTGGTCCACCGTGGACTTGGCTCACAGAACAATGCAGCCACGCGGCAAAATCCAGACCGTTCGCTAAAATCGACGGTCAGATCCTATGCCTGCGCGGCTCGACGACGCCTCGATTTCCGCACGGCCACGCGCCACGCATCGAGCGGTCCCCTCGGATCCAACGGCCAACGACGCGCGGACTCGGCGGCGCCGGATCGCGGCGACACGTGGCGCAATCGCAGCGGCTCGTTGGAATCAACGGCGAGATTGGTCACGCCGGTCAAAGGAAACACGCGATCCGACGCGATTGGTTGGAGGTGCGGCGCTATCACCGCCGCGCGTTCAATTTGAGCGGCGCGGATCCTAGGCAAAACCAGATCCGAACTCAACCGTTGAGATCCGATCCAACGGCTCGAGTTCACGGGTGTTTACTATTCATGGCGCGGCGTGGCTCAATCCACGCGTACACTAACGATCCAACGGTGAGATGAAACTAAGATACGAGACTAGATCTAATCTCTACCGTTCAAACCGGATCTAGCAGTGCAGATCTACTCTAGAAGAACACAAAGAAGGGTGGCGTGGGCGAACGTAAGCGTGCGATGAAGATCGAGCGGACGCGAAGCTTCGATGAAAGCGATGGCGGCGCAGAAGAAAAGGCTGCCGAGTCGAGGAAGATGACGCACCCCGGCGCTCTGAGGCTTCTCCGGCGTGATGAAGTGGCTCGTTCGACGCGGCTTGGCGGAAGGATTACTCCGTGACCTTGGCGACGGCGGAGAGAAACCGCGGCGAAGCAAGCGATGAAAACAGCGGCGGCACAAAGAAGCAATCTGCGGCGAGCTCAGACGGGCACTAGAGGAGTCTCGGCGTGCGTGCGAGGAGTCAAAGATGCGGGTGAAAGCCTCGCACGGCGCCTTCAACGGGACTTAAGGGCTTCCTCGGCGTGCGCGGCGGCGGCGGAAGTCACGGCCATCAACGCCCACATCTCTCCGATGATCTCGCGGGGACGAAGCGACGTGGCGTGATCCTGTACGTTCGTGCGGCGATGATCCGAAGGCTCACGCGCGCAGGCGACGTGGCACACGCACAGGCGTGGGATCCGGATCGGATGGCTTGGGCTAGGCGGCGCTAGGGTTTGGCGGGCGGGTGCGACACGCCGCGAATGGGCTCGGCCCATTACTGTTCATGTGATTTTTTAAAACATTTCACATTTAAAATAATTCCAGAAATTCAATTAAATCATTTGGGGCTTTTAAAATAGCAGAAAAAATTCTAGAAAATTTTTCCAGAAATTACTTTGAGATATTTGGAACTCAATTAAAATATTTTCAATAAAACTTTGCAAAAACTTTTCCTTTATTTAATTTGTTTTCAAGAAAGGCTATATTTGAATAATTCCGAATAAATTTCAATAAATTTCCAAAATTTCTCAAAAATAAAAAATACTTCAAACTTTAAATTAGAGCAAAAATTATGGTGTTACAAACCTCCCCCTTAATGTAATCTCGTCCCGAGATTGAGGTATCTCTGAAATAGGTTAGGAAACTCCTTCTTGAGTCTTCTTGGCGTTCCCACGTGGCTTCACTTTCGAATGGTTACTCCATTGAATTATGCGAAACGTGTTGACTTGTTCCTTGTCTCTCTGTCCATTCGCCCGAATCTTCATCGAATGTTCTTTGTAAGTCGATCTTCTTGCGCATCAATTGCCTCCAAAGGTGTTTGCTCCTCGGTGCTCGAAGACACTTCTTGCCATGATACAAATACATCATGCACTCTGCCAAAGGCGTGGTAATTCAAGCGATAAGCAACTTCACCTCTGCGGCTCAAGATCTTGAATGGTCCGACATATCAGGTGCGAGTTTCCCTTTTGCATGGAACCTCGACTCCTTTGAGAGGTGTGACTCTAAGGTACACAAAATCTTGGGTTCAAAGCTCGGTTCCTGCGGCGGTTGTCAAGATAACTCTTACGCCTTGATTGTGCAATCTTCAATCTTTCCCCGATCGAGCGTCTGTTCTTCGCTTCTTGAAGAATGTCGGTCCAAAAACATGTCGTTACTTTGTCTCATTCCAATTCAATGGTGTTCGACAGACCGACCATACAAAGCTTCAAATGGAGACATCGTAAACTCGCTCGATAATCTGTTGTTGTAACTAAACTCGGCATAAGGCAAACACTTGTCCCATGAGGTGGAATATGCTAAAGCGCAGCTCTCAACATATCTTCCAATATCCGTTAACCTCTCGGTTTGACCATGTCATGCGGATGGTAGGTCAGATCTTGAAGTTCAAACGAGTCCCCATTGCCTCATGTAGCTTACCCCAAAATCTGGAGGTAAATTGGGTACCTCATGCGACACAATCTTTTTGGTACTCCATGCAAGCGGGCGATCCGTGCCATATAAAGTTACGCTAACCGGTCTCGGAATAAGTGGTCTTCTTGGTATGAAATGTGCCACCTTGGTTAAGCGATCCACTATGACCCATATGGAATCATATCCACTTTGCGTTACAGGCAATCCGGTTATGAAATCCATACCAATTTCTTCCCATTTCCATTCAGGTATCTTTAAGGGTTGTAATAGCTCTGCTGGTCTTTGGTGCATAGCTTTGACTCTTTGGCATGTGTCACATAATGCAACATATTCGGCGACTTCTCGTTTCATGCTTGCCACCAAAATCTTTCCTTTAAATCTTGGTACATTTTCGCACTTCTGGATGAATTGAGTATCCGAGTCATGAGCCTCCTCGAGTTAATCGCTTCAACTCCTTTTTGTTCGGTACACAAATGCGCCCTTTAAACCACATAGTACCTTGTTCATCTAGTTTGAAATCTTTTGCTTTGCCTTCATCCATTTTGCCCTTAATTCTTTTGATCTTATCATCATCTTTCTACCCTTCCTTGATCTGATCTTCCAGGGTAGGTCTTACTTCCAAGGTTGCTAGGAATCCATACCGTACTATTTCAGTTCTAATTTCGGAATTCCTTGCACAATCTGCACGACCTGTTTCCATCACCATATTTACACTGTGGTTCTTTTGGCTCAAGGCGTCTGCCACCACGTTGGCTTTACCAGGGTGGTAGTGAATTCCTATATTATAATCCTTGATTAACTCTAACCATCTTCTTTGCCTCATATTTAGGTCAGCTTGCGTGAAGATATACTTAAGACTTTTATGATCTGTATACACTTCACATCTATTTCCGATGAGATGATGACGCCATATTTTTAGTGCATGCACCACGGCACTAATTCCAAATCATGAGTCGGATAGTTCTCCTCATGTGGTCTCAATTGCCTCGATGCATAGGCAATTACCTTCCTATTTTGCATCAACATGCATCCCAATCCTCGACGCGATGCATCACAATAAATGTCGAAGTCTTGATGAGCGTCTGTAAAACTAATACAGTGCGATGTTAATCTCCTCTTCAACTCACGAAAACTCTTCTCACACTCAGGCGTCCATAAGAATTTCCTTTCCTTTTTCAACAATTGCGTAAGAGGTCTCGCAATCGTAGAGAATCCTTCGATGAATCGACGGTAATACCCCGCCATTCCAAGGAAACTACGGATTTGGGTTACCGACTTGGGTTGCTCCCAATGCAGAACCGTCTCCACTTTCTTTGGATCTACCGCAACTCCTGCTGCAGTCATTATGTGTCCAAGAAATTCAACCTTATTCTTCCAGAAATCACATTTGCTAAATTTCGCAAACAACTGTTGCTCTCTCAACTTTTCAAGGACTAGCCTCACATGCTCGGCGTGCTCTCTTCTCGTCTTGGAATAGATAAGGATATCATCTATGAATACGACGACGAACTTGTCCAAGTATTCCATAAAAACCTTATTCATTAAGTTCATAAAATATGCTGGTGCATTTGTCAAACCAAAGGACATCACTGTAAACTCGTAGTGCCCATATCTTGACGAAAATGCAGTCTTCGGAATATCCTCTGATCGGATCTTCAATTGATGGTATCCTGATCGGAGATCAATTTTGAGAAGACTCTGCTCCTCTTAATCGGTCAAACAAATCATCGATCCCAGGTAGAGGATACTTATTCTTTATCGTCACATCATTGAGTGCACGATAGTCTATACACATCCTAAAACTCCCGTCCTTCTTCTTGACGAATAAGACAGGTGCTCCCCATGGCGATGAACTAGGTCTTATAAATCCCTTTTCCAGCAGCTCTTCAATTTGCTTCTTCATTTCCACCAATTCCTCTGTGGACATCCTGTAAGGTCTCTTAGCTATGGGAGCTGTCCCTGGAACCAGCTCTATCACGAACTCGATATCTCTATCTGGCGGCATTCCAGGTAAATCTTCCGGGAAAACATCCGGATATTCATTGACTATGGGCACGTCCTCTAAGCTGACAGTCTTCACGCTGTTGACCATCAATTGTCCATCCCGCACTGATTTTGCTTCAAACTCAATCTTCTTTCCATCCGGGCTTTCGACCGATATGACTCTTTTTTCGCAATCCAGCACCGCCTTGTGTTTGATTAACCAATCCATTCCCAGGATAACATCCAAGGTTTGGGTATTAAGGACGATTAAGTTTGCTAGGAACTCAACTCCATTAATTATTAGTCTTACCCCAGAACATCCTACTTTAGATCGGAGTTACGATCCGAGATTGGACTATGAGCACACATTTAAGATTCACTATTTCCATATCATTTTGAACAGCAAAATCTCGGAAATAAAAGAATCAAGCTCGAATCAAATAAAGCGATGGTGATCGAGTTTACTAGGAACTTACCCAGTACAACATCCGTGGCGTTCTGGACTTCATCCGTTGTAATGTGGTTGATTCGGCCTCGTGCAGTTCCTTGGGATGGAGTTGCTGCTGTTGATGCCCCGCGGTTCACGATTGGCGTGGGAGTCCTTGCCGGTGTGTTCCCCAGGTTAAAGCGGACCGGGGTGACACCTCCTTTCTTAGGGCAATTATTGGCAAAATGCCCCATTTCATTGCAATGATAGCAACGTCTTCCCACTGCTTGAGAGGTTCCTCCAGTCTGCGCCACGATTACGGCCGAGTCGAACATTCGACCCATCGGGCGATTTGCGGCGGTGGTGCCCTATCATTGCCTCGGCCGGTACCGGATGAGCTGCTGAGGTGCCGTCCTCGCCTCTGCCGCCCCGACGACCTCCTTGTTGCGCCATTCTGCGCTTCCTGTTGTCATCCAACTCTCGGCGCTTGTCCTCTAATATAAGAGCTTTGTTAACTAGCTCTTGGAAGTCAGGGAATGTGTGGGTGATCAGTCCCACCTGCAACCCTGCATTCAATCCCTTCATGAAGCGGGATTATGCGGCCTTATCCGTAGCCACGTCCTGCAGTGCGTAGCGTGCGGTTGGGTGAACTTGTTCGTGTCGCCACCGATCGCCACCCTGCTTGAGCTCGAATTCCTCCTTTTGAGATCCATGATACCCTCGGGTACATGATGCGGCGAAAGTCGAGGTGAATTCCTCCCACGTGATACTCTGTGGGTCCTCATGAGTCGCTGAAGTTTTCCCACCATTCTGCGGCGGTCCCTTCGAGTTGATGAGAGGCATAGAGTACCCTCTCATGTCCTACACCTTGGGTAATGTGCGCTTCCTTTCAATTGTCCTTAGCCAATCGTTCGCTTCGGTGGAATGGCGTTACACGAGAAAGTAGGTGGACGGGTTCTCATAAACTCGACAACCTGGAGTAGGGTGTGGTCCATGGTTACCCCAGGTTGAACATTCGCAGCAGACTTGGTTGGATATCTGTTGCATGGTTTGAACCATCGTGTTCATAAGTTGAGTCAGGCGATCAAGAAGGCTCCCGTGTTACGCATATCGACTGCGGCGGTTGAGGAATCGGCTCTTCATTACAGTTATCTGCTGGTTAGCTCCACTTCACTGGCTCCAACATTTCCACGTGTCCTCACCATCTGTTTCAAGCTTCCAAGGTTAAGAAAAGAAGAAAGCATAGACAAGTAGAAGAATTTATGTGGGAAGCAGGTGTAACTTAATTTATTTAGCCACTTTATTGGTATAATATAAAAATGTATGGTTGCTCACAAGTGCCTAAGGGCAATGCAACGATCTGAGACACTCACAACCAAAACAAGTAAGCAAACATAGGAACCCATGACGACTCACACCTAATGGTGACTCGAAGAAAAGACACGACTCAACCTTGAGTCTCGACACTATACTCTACTAGACTCGATCACTCATCGAGCCAACAGGCTGCGGCTCCCGGAGCATACAGTGGGTGCTCGGCATCGGGCAAACGGTCACGTGACCTCTGCGGTGGTGCAAAAGACCCCATCGACTACTGGTCCCGGCTGCTGCTCCAAAGCCTTGGTGCCTCTGCTCTGGCTCCTCTGGATCGGATCGTGTAACTCAGGATCGCTCGGGCTCGAGTCCATCTGAGCCATCTCCAACTCCTCGATCTTACGCATGGAGTGAGCTAAGCCCTCCATGGTGGATCCTCGCCTCTGTGACCTCGGCGCGGGTCCTCTGCAACTCCCGGACTGTCTCGCCCAAGGCGCCTCCTCTGGCGATGGCGTACCTCGCCAGTGGGTGATAGTGGCGTCCTCCTCCACAAGCTCCATCTGTCAAAATGATTGTCTCGGCGGATGGTGACGAAAGACGGTGCCTCCAACTCTGCGGAGTAAGTGCGGGCAATCGCGCATCGCTGTCGTGCCGTCTCGGATTCCAGCCTCAAAAGAAGACCTCTCGACCGAAATGTAGATAGGACGGCTCGCCTCGTCCTCTCCCGAGCATACATCGTGATCTTGACATCCCGGCGACGTCAAGTCTGCCGTACCACGAAGTCCTCGTCATGAGTGCATCAAAACCTTCGAGCAATCTGCATCATAAGCCATAACTCCGCGGCGTATCCTCGGTGCGCTCTCCATAGGTGTGGATCATCCTCATCGCCAAAATAAACCTTGTTTAAATTAAGCAGAGAATAATAAAAATTCAGCATAGGTATGAATAAGGAGAAGAGATAAGTCGAGATTTCTTTGACATTCTTGCTCAAGTTGATTAGGTCTTTAGAAAATAGTTTTACCCTCCTAGGCACAACCAAACTAGGGTCAAGACCTCTGATCGACTGCTCTGGTACCACCTCTGTCGGGCCCGAATCGCAAATCCGGACCCTCTGTGTATTCTGTGCGATCCGAGGATCACGCTAGCACACACAGCATACTGAGGTTGCACATCACGAGACAAACACAAGGATATAAGAATAAATAGTGCAAACATGTATATAAACCGAGGTTATGCGAACTTATGGTCTCCTTACAGATAAGTCACCACACAGGGCTTACATTAATCAAAGTAAAGAAATAGCAATGGAACATAAGTAAAAGTCGTGGAAGCCTTCATCTTGCCACGAGCAACCGAGTGGCTTGCCCCTAGTTCATCGTGTCCTCGATGTACTCCTCCTCCCAAACTGGTGTAGTCTCCTCCACTGATGTTGGGGTTGAAAGCAAGGTGGGGTGAGTACACAAGGCACTCAACAAGTAATGCACAAGAATGCGCGCTATTATTATATTCTGAGCTTATTCCAAAGGATTGGCTTAAATGGTTCTTTTGCATCAAGCAGCATTTTTAACCAATATCTTAGTTAGATTAAAGCAGTGGAACAGTTATACGTAATAATAATTTCAAATGGTTTTTCCTTGAGGATTCTCGGCACACAACCTTAACAGTTCATTTTTAACACTTGGCACACAGCCACCCCTTCCATGTTTTGTTTATGAAAATCTACCCCTTGACTGTAATCCCCGAGCAATGCTCAATACCATGAGCGGCTATTGAATAGTTTTGACACTCTGCAGAGGTTGTACACTTTACCCACAAGATCTGACCGCTCACCACACGGTGATTGTCGCAACAAAGCTTTTCAGAACCTCTACCTTAACTAAAGAACCTCTCCAGATTGCCTTCACTATCACTTCCCTCACAGAGGCAAGTATAGGACCGGCCAATCACCGTTGGATGGGCACCAAGCCGTAGCACAGTGCGCTCCCCATACAGATACACCCACGTGTCTTGTCACCCCGAGGTATCGGAGGAAGATATCGAACCCTAGTCAACTAGGTGCATCCCATATCGGACATGTGGTTGTACGGGTGACTCGGATCAAAGGCTTGCAAGGTGAAGTCCTTAAGCGACCAAGGCAAGACTTCCAACACTCAACAGATGGCACACTGACCCATTGTGGCACACAGACTCACAACACTCATCAACCCAATGCCACACAGGCCCACGGCACCTGACCTCTTGCCACTTGCCCCGATCTAAATCATTTCCCACCCATTGATTATTGTGCAACACATGCCGGCAATAACTCAACATCAATATGGAACCACACAGTCACCATACTTCCATATCATCATGTGGCATCATCACACCACTTTCAAAATACATTCAATATTCCATTAGTCAATTTTGTAGCATTTTTACGAAAGATCATTCATGACTCGTTGCAAGGCTAAGCATCTACTCACGGTCTAGCCTCCGTGTTGGCACAATATTAACATCCAACTAATATAATCAAACTTAGGGTGACAATGATTTAGGGCATACAGTTAATAATTCAAGGTGGCATAACAAAATGGGTTGATTAACTACATTATCCCAAATTAATTTAAATTCATTTTAAATAATTAGCATGCATAGTTTCAAAGCATAAATTACATTTTAAAATCTGGGATCAAAATGATCAAAGCATCACTTGCCTTCAAAGAGTTGCTGGTCGTGTTCCGAAGCTTGGTCTTGAGCGACGAATTCTTCCTCGAAACTTTCCGGCAAATTTGCGTCTACGCGTACAAACAAAATATGCAATAAATAGCTAATACAAAAGACTAGATGACCTCAAAAAATTCAAATAAAATTCACCATTAAATAGATCATAATTTTATGAATTTTTAGAAATTTGAATCACCTAAATCCGAGTTAAAATGCAAAAGTTATAGTCATTTGAAGTTTGAATAAAATCTGAAAATACAAAAATTAAGAAAATCCGATTTTTCTGAATTATTTTTATACTGGAAATTCACATATATGACGTCAGCATCGCGTCATGATGACGTCAGCACAGAAATGAATTTCGGTCAAAATATTTTTATATATAAAAATATTTATGACGCCATCGGCAGCGTCATCTCGACCGCGGCACGCCCGGAGGTCGCCACGTCGCTCGTCTATGGGTGGGTCCACGGTTCGGCTCGGTCCACCGTGGACTTGGCTCCTGAAACGATGCGCCACGCGCGGCAAAATCGGACCGTTCGCTAAAATCGGCGGTCGGATCCTATGCTGCTTGCGGCTCGGCGGCGCCTCGATTTCCGCGACGGCCCGCGCGTCACGCATCGAGCGGTCCCCTCGGATCCAACGGCCAACGCGCGCGGACTCGGCGGCGCCGGATACGCAGCGACACGTGGCGCAATCGCAGCGGCTCGTTTGAATCAACGGCCGAGATTGGTCACGCGCCGGTCAAAGGAAACACGCGCGCGACGCGATTGGTTGGAGGTGCGGCGCTATCACCGCGCCGCGTTCGAATTTGAGCGGCGCGGATCCTAGGGCAAAACCAGATCCGAACTCAACCGTTCAGATCCGATCCAACGGCTCAGGTTGCCGGAGCAGTTTACTATTCATGGCGCGACGTGGCTCAATCCTACGCGTACACTAACGATCCAACGGTGAGATGAAACTAAGATACGAGAGACTAGATCTAATCTCTACCGTTCAAACCGGATCTAGCAGTGCATGATCTACTCTAGAAGAACACAAAGAAGGGTGGCGTGGGCGAACCGAAGCATGCGATGAAGATCGAGCGGACGCGAAGCTCGGTGAAAGCGATGGCGGCGAGAAGAAAAAGCTGCACGAGTCGAGGAAGATGGCGCAGCCACGGCGCTCTGAGGCTTCTCGGCGTGATGAAGTGGCTCGTTCGACGCGGCTTGGCGGAAGGATTACTCCGGTGACCTTGGCGACGGCGAGAGAAACCGCGGCGAAGCAAGCGATTTAAAAACAGCGGCGGCACAAAGAAGCAATCTGCGGCGAGCTCGTCACGGGCACTAGAGGAGTCTCGGCGTGCGTCGAGGAGTCAAAGATGCGGGTGAAAGCCTGCGCGGCGCCTTCAGCGGGACTTAAGGGCTTCCTCGGCGTGCGCGAAGCGGCCGGCGGAAGTCACGCCATCAACGCCCACATCTCCGATGATCTCGCGGGGCGAAGCGGCGTGGCGCGATCACGTGCGTTCGTCGGCGGCGATGATCAGAAGGCTCGCGCGCAGACGACGTGGCACACGACAGCGCGCGATCCGGATCGGATGGCTTGGGCTAAGCGGCGCTAGGGTTTTGTGAGGCGGGTGCGACACGCATGATGAATGGGCTCGGCCCATTCTGTTCATGTGATTTTAAAACATTTCACATTTAAAATAATTCTAGAAATTCAATTAAATCATTTGGGGCTTTTAAAATAGCAGAAAAAATTCTAGAAATTTTTTCCAGAAATTACTTTGAGATATTTGGAACTCAATTAAAATATTTTCAATAAAACTTTGCAAAAACTTTTCCTTTATTTAATTTGTTTTCAAGAAAGGCTATATTTGAATAATTCCGAATAAATTTCAATAAATTTCCAAAATTTCTCAAAAATCAAAAATACTTCAAACTTTAAATTAGAGCAAAAATTATGGTGTTACAAACCTCCCCCCCTTAATAGAATCTCGTCCCCGAGATTCAGGGCTGTCTACAGAAATAGGTTAGGAAACTCCTTCTTCAGTCTTCTTGGCGTTCCCACGTGGCTTCACTTTCGAATGGTTACTCCATTGAATTCTGCGAACGTGTTGACTTGTTCCTTGTCTCTCTGTCCATTCGCCCGAATCTTCATCGGATGTTCTTTGTAAGTCGATTCTTCTTGCGGATCAATTGCCTCCAAAGGTGTTTGCTCCTCGGTACTCAAGACACTTCTTGATTGTGATACATGAAATACATCATGCACTCTGCCAAAGACTGTGGTAATTCAAGCGATAAGCAACTTCACCTCTGCGGCTCAAGATCTTGAATGGTCCGACATATGGGTGCGAGTTTCCCTTTTGCATGGAACCTCGACTCCTTTGAGAGGTGTGACTCTAAGGTACACAAAATCTTGGGTTCAAAGCTCGGTTCCTGCGACGGTTGTCGGCATAACTCTTACGCCTTGATTGTGCAATCTTCAATCTTTCCTGATCGAGCGTCTGTTCTTCCGCTTCTTGAAGAATGTACGGTCCAAAAACATGTCTTTCGCTGTCTCATTCCAATTCAATGGTGTTCGACAGGACCGACCATACAAAGCTTCAAATGGAGACATCGTAAACTCTTTGATAATTGTTGTTGTAACTAAACTCAAGCATAAGGCAAACACTTGTCCCATGAGGTGGAATATGCTAAGCGCGGAGCTCTCAACATATCTTCCAATATCTGGTTAACCCTCTCGGTTTGACCATCATGCGGATGGTAGGTCATCTTGAAGTTCAAGCGAGTCCCCATTGCCTCATGTAGCTTACCCCAAAACTGGAGGTAAATTGGGTACCTGTCTAACACTATCTTTTGGTACTCCATGCAAGCGACGATCCGTGCCATATAAAGTTACGCTAACGGTCTCGGAATAAGTGGTCTTTCTTGGTATGAAATGTGCCACCTTGGTTAAGCGATCCACTATGACCCATATGGAATCATATCCACTTTGCGTTCTGTGCAATCCGGTTATGAAATCCATACCAATTTCTTCCCATTTCCATTCAGGTATCTTTAAGGGTTGTAATAGCTCTGCTGGTCTTTGGTGCATAGCTTTGACTCTTTGGCATGTGTCACATAATGCAACATATTAGCGACTTCTCGTTTCATGCTTGCCACCAAAATCTTTCCTTTAAATCTTGGTACATTTTCGCACTTTCTCGGATGAATTGAGTATCCGAGTCATGAGCCTCCTCGAGTTAATCGCTTCAACTCCTTTTTGTTAGGTACACAAATCGCCCTTTAAACCACATAGTACCTTGTTCATCTAGTTTGAAATCTTTTGCTTTGCCTTCATCCATTTTGCCCTTAATTCTTTTGATCTTATCATCATCTTTCTACCCTTCCTTGATCTGATCTTCCAGGGTAGGTCTTACTTCCAAGGTTGCTAGGAATCCTTCTGGTACTATTTCCAGTTCTAATTTCTGGAATTCCTTGCACAGTCTGCTCGACTGTTTCCATCGACATATTTACACTGTGGTTCTTTACGCTCAAGGCGTCTGCCACCACGTTGGCTTTACCAGGGTGGTAGTGAATTCCTATATTATAATCCTTGATTAACTCTAACCATCTTCTTTGCCTCATATTTAGGTCAGCTTGCGTGAAGGTATACTTAAGACTTTTATGATCTGTATAAACTTCACATCTATTTCCGATGAGATGATGGCGCCATATTTTTAGTGCATGCACCACGGGCTAATTCCAAATCATGAGTCGGATAGTTCTCCTCATGTGGTCTCAATTGCCTCGATGCATAGGCAATTACCTTCCTATTTTGCATCAACACGCATCCCAATCACGACGCGATGCATCACAATAAATGTCGAAGTCTTGATGAGCGTCGGGTAAAACTAATACAGTGCGATGTTAATCTCCTCTTCAACTCACGAAAACTCTTCTCACACTCGGCGTCCATAAGAATTTCCTTTCCTTTTCAACAATTGCGTAAGAGGTCTCATAATCGTAGAGAATCCTTCGATGAATCGCGGTAATACCCGCCATTCCAAGGAAACTACGGATTTGGGTTACCGACTTGGGTTGCTCCCAATGCAGAACCGTCTCCACTTTCTTTGGATCTACCGCAACTCCTGCTGCAGTCATTATGTGTCCAAGAAATTCAACCTTATTCTTCCAGAAATCACATTTGCTAAATTTCGCAAACAACTGTTGCTCTCTCAACTTTTCAAGGACTAGCCTCACATGCTCGGCGTGCTCTCTTCTCGTCTTGGAATAGTGTAACATCCCAAAATTTGGCTTAATTAAGTTTTTATCGTTTAAAAATGCATTTGTGATTTTCTGGAATTTATTTGGATTTTTCTGGATTTATTTGAATTAAATGTTATTGCAAGTTTATTGCTTTTTATTCAAAAGTATTTAAACCTGTGCAAAGTTAAAGTAAAAGTTTTGGCAAAAATATTTTATTTAAGTCCAGAATGTCTCAAAGTATTTTTGAGATTTTTCTTGGAATTTTCCTGATTATTTTATTGCCTAAAACAAATAAAATGAATTTCTGGAATTGTTTTAAATAGAAAATCCTTTTAAAAGAAGTTAACGATGTTGGGCCAAGCCCATTCTTTGTTTTCGTGCCGACCGTCGCGCATAGCCTTCGGCCCGATTCTAGAGGCTCGTCGTGACCGTTGATCGAGGATCGGACGGCCGAGGCGTCGCGTCGGTGGAAACCCTAGCGGGTGGGCCGTCGGATGCGGCCACGTGGGCCGGTCGCGATAGGGCGGCGAGCGCCGCCGTGTCCGGTCGAATCCGGCGCCGATTTCGACGCGGCCGGCGTTCGTGCCCGCAGACGGACTCAAGGCCCTTAAAAGCGGACCGATCGAACCCCGAGGATCACTGCGCCTTCGCGCACGTTTTCCCTAGCTTTGGTGCTAAAGCGGCTGCGTGGAGCTCGCCGCGGACTCGCCGGACCCGTGGACAACCGCCGCCGTCGTTTCTTCGTTTCGTGGCCGGCCGGTGTTCTTCCGCCATTGTGGAGGGTAGATGCAGGATCGCCGCGAGGAGACGCCGGTTCAGTGTCTTCGCCGCCTTTTGTTCGCCGAAAGCGCCGTCGGGCTCGTCTTCGTCTCGGTCTCGGTGAACGCGCCGCCGAGCTCGTCGTCGAATCTCGTAAGCATTTGCGGCCGTTGGATCGGGATCGAACACGTCGATTCTTGCGCGTGGAATACGTGTCGGTAAGCCACGTCGTCGCTAAGCGTGAGCCGTCGGATCGGTGATGGAAGGCTGGATCGCGCAGTGGGTTGCGCCAACCGGATGATGCCGCGTGGCGCGCGGAGATCGGCGCGCGTGGGCCGGGTGCATCGTGAGACTTGCTTGCTGCGTCATGGACCCGATCCATACCCGGCGGCGTGTCGCCACCCGATTAGCTCAGTTCATCGCTGACGTCACGCTGACGTCATAAATCTCTTTTTCAGAATAAAAATAAATCTATTAAATCTGATTTTCTGATTTTTCTGATTTCAGTATTTATTTCAAACTTCAAAAGGCTATATCTTTTGCATTGTAACTCGGAATTGAGTGATTCCAGTTTCTAAAAATTTGTAAAATTGAGATCTATTTAATGGTGAATTTTAATTGATTTTTGGAGTTCAATTGCTCTCTGTTTTGGCATTTATTTGCTTTTCTCTTTGATGCAGCGTAGACGTTGAATTGTGCGACGCTTCGGAGGAAGATCAAGCAACCCAAGAGCAAGCTTCAGATCAAGATCAGGACCTATTCCAAGGCAAGTTGTGCTTTGATCATGTTAAACCCATGTTTATAAAATTGCTATGTTGGTTTTACAATATTGCATATATTTCAAATATACAATTGTTTCAAATTAGTTTGGGTTTAGCTAAAATACCAGATTGATCTATACCCTACCTTGTCATTATATGCCATGAACCATTGTCACCCTAGATTGGTTTAATATAGTTGATTAATAATTATGATCAACATTGGAGGTTAGACCGTATTAGTTGCTTAGCCATGCCACGTCATCACATGTCGAGAATCATTGATAGTTAATCTTGATTAATGGAATATGGAACAATATTATGAACTTGTGTGTCATGTGGGATCACACGATGAGATTGAGTTGTTGTGGCGAGTCATGTCAACGCGATGTTGAATTGTTGATGGCACGTGGTGCTTGGTAATCAACGGGTGATAATAACTTAGATTGGGGCAAGTGGCAAGGCGAGGAGGCCAAGGTGGGCCCGATGGGCGAGATGGTATGTGGATGTCTTGCCTTGATCACACTAAGGACTTAACCTTGCAAGCCTTTGACTGAGTCAATCATGCAACCACATATGCAGTATGGGCCACCTAGTGAGTAATTTGCAAAGTCTTAATTTTGATACTATCGTGGTGGTGTGAGTTCGGGTCGGTGTAATTCACATGGCGCAAGAGGGGGCCACGGATGTAGTTTCTGAGACCATGATGTTGAAACCTTAGCGGGTAGTATCGGGTTAAGATAGAGCATTGTAAAGGCTTTGTTATAATCTCTCGCCTTTGTGGTGTTTGGTTGTATCACGTGGGTAAAGTGCATAACCTCTGCAGAGTGTGAAACTATTAGGATAGCCGTGCTCGCGGTATTGAGCAATGCTCGGAATTCTGATTAAGGGTTAGCTTAATTAATTGGACAACTTGGTTGGGATGGCGGGATTGCCATATGGAAGATGGAACTTGATTTAGGATTGGAAACTTGGTTTACTTGAGAAATCTTGAATTTATTTATTATCGTTATTTGTTTTACATCTTTACAATCTATATCTTGTATTCGTTCATAAATCTTGCTTATTGCAAAATAGCCATGATAGCCTATCCATTGGAATAAGCCTTGCATATAGATACATGGAATTGCATTACATGCACAACTTGTTGAGTGCTTTAAGTACTCACCCTTGCCAAACAACAATAATCAACAGTTGAAGAATCTACACTGTGTTGGAAGATGAAGTCCAAGAAGACACGAGTCATTAGGGTCCGAGCCTTGTCGGTTGCTGTGGTGGTGATGAGCTACCTACGTTTCTACTTTCCATTTGCTTAATTATTAGCTTATATTTTCGGTCTTGCCTGCGTGGCTTAATAATGTAAGTTGGTCATAAGATCATACATTTAGTTAGATCAATAAATGAACTATTATTCTATTATCGTTGTGTATGATGTGATATGTACCAATGTTAAGGTGTGTGCACTAGCGTTGATCACAGGAATAGTGCGATAAACACGGTGGGTTGAATCGGTGGATTCGGGTCCTTCTGAGGTGGTATCGAGCATCCGATTGTAGGTCTTGGCCTAGATAGTTTGGAGGTGTCTTGAGTGTGTCCAAAATTATTTTCTAAAAGAAAATCTAAGCTTGACTAATAAAACCCTCTCGACTCATCTCATTCTCTACTTCGCCTTTGCTAAATTTACCCGCTTTACTTGCCGTTTGGGTGGAGAACTTATTCAAGTTCTTGTAGAAGCGGATGCCGATCGTTCGACCTTTGAGGAGGCGGTGGCGGCTACGCCATGGAGCTGTGGAGAGTACTTGAGGCGCTTGGAGGTTTTATCGTCCACTTTACCGAGGAGGCGGTGGTCGGTGAATGGTGTACACCGAGGATTTATTTGCAAGTTGATCATCTACGCTCGGGAGAACGAGGAAGCTAGCGAGCCAATCAACATCTCCGCGAGAAGATTCTCGTGCGAGGTTGCAATTCAGAGGTCGCTCGACTTGCTCTTCGCCGTGTCGCGCGACTACGGCGAGCTTCACGACTCGGTGTTAGACTTCACCAGACGTTCAAGCATGCCAAGGCGGACGGATCGAGGAAGCGAGTGTGCTCTGGCGACGCACCTTGCGAGTTCGCCCTTGCCTGGGAGGATCATATGAGAGAGACTACCCGGAGTGGAGGCGTATGCGAGGCACTCGAGTAGCAGAGCAGAACTCGAGGTGACCGTGCTTGACCATCGGGATGATCACCGAGTGGGAGAGGCCACGAGGCGATTGAGGGCGGTGGGCGCGTGACTCGAGAGTTCAGAGCCGGTGAGGAGTCCGAGGAGGATCGGAGAGAGAGAGTGGGAGCGGGGGAGTGCGGACCCGTTGTTGCAGAGGACCCGAATAGGTCATCGGGATAGGTTTGCTCGATGCCACCCACCCGGCGGTGTATGCGCGGATCGGTCTCGGCCAGGTGGTGGATGAGTGAGTGTCGACCTTGAGTGTGTTGAGACTCGAGTGTGAGTCGCGTCTTTAAGTTAGCCTTTACCTTTCTAGTTGGCGTTAAGGTTCGTGTTTAGTTTGCTTCTTTGTATTCTTTGAGTGTGCGTTATGTGTTGCAAAGCTTGTAGGCTTAAATAAGCACCATACCAAGTTAAATAAAGAATTGTTCAGTTTGGGTATAACATATCTCCCGCTTTAGAAATTCTTACTTCTCATCTATGCTACATCTACCTTTCCTAACCTAAGAGGCAATTATCGGATGGTGAATACTGAGAAACAACGGTGCTTGAGAAGTGGGTGCGTCAGAATGACAATCCCAATGATGGAGGCGACCCTCAACCACCGCCGGTGGACATGCGAGAATCAGGAGCATTCCTTGCAGCCTGAGACTCAAGCGATGCAGACAATGATCGGCAGATCACGTGAGATGACCAATGCGTGATAAATCACAACAACCCCGCAACTCGGAACAATCATGGTGGACCTCGACCTATGTCAAAGCTATCGAGTTTTATGAGGACTAGGCCACCAACTTTTTGGAAATGTGAATCCTTTGGAAGCCGATGATTGGCTTAGGACAATTGAGAAGAAGCGCACATCACTCGGTGTGAAGGAAATGAGAAGGTGCTTTCGCCTCTCATCAAGCTGGAAGGACCGCCGCAGAGTGGTGGGAGAACTCTTGTGCCGCTCATGGAGCCCCGCAAGAGATAACACAGGAGGAGTTCACTAATGCTTTCGCCGATATCATGTCCCGCAGAGGAATGATGGATCTTAAGAAGGAGGAGTTGAGCTTTGAAGCAAGGAGGCCAACCAGTGGCCGAATACCTGAATAAATTCACTCAATTAGCTCGTTATGCCCCTGAGGACGTAGCGACGGATAAAGCTAGGCAGTCTCGTTTCATGAAGGGACTGAACTCAGGACTACAGGTGGGACTGATTACCCACAATTTCCAGATTTTTGAGGTGGTAAATAAGGCTTTGATCCTAGAGGATAAGCGCAAAGAGCTAGGTGAAAACCGTAGGCGCTTGATGAACAATCAGGGTGGACGCCCAAACCATCTACGTTTGAGGATGTCACCACAGCAATTTGCTAGATTCCAACCACCAGCTGTGAACAGGACATCAACCCCTGTACCTCGCCACCAATCGAATTTTGAGACCCAAAGACAGGTAACAATGCACCGGAGGAAATCAGCGATCTGCAGTGAAAAGATGCTATACTTGCAGCGAGCAGGGCACTTTTCCAATAGGTGTCCACAAAAGGGAGGCATCACGCCAGTTCGTTTCAACCTGGGAACAACACCGCTAAAGCACCAACATCAGGAGGAAATCGTGCACCAAGCCAAGCTGGAGCAACGCCGCAGTCAACAGTGCGTGGAAGAATCAACCACATCACACGATGGAGCTCGGGAAGCTACGAGGCGTCGTCTTGGGTAAGTTCTGGTCAACTCGATTACACGCTCTGATTTTGTTTGATTACGGAGCTTCGCATTCGTTTGTTTCTCAAAGTTTTGCAACCAAGAATGGATTTAAAGTGGTGAATCTTAAGTGTGTGCTCTTAGTCCAAGCCCGGGATCGAGCTTAGATCTAGCCTTGGGTGTTTGGGAGCTAAGTTGCTTATGGATGGGATAAATTTCTCGCGAATCTTATCTTGATAGATCGCAATCCTAAACGTCATCCTTGGAATGGATTGGCTGTCCAAGCATAAAGTACATTTTAGATTGTGGCGAAGGATCGTGACCTTGGAAGGCCCTAGTGGCAAGAAAGTGGAGTTTCAAGCGACCGCGATTCGGGACAGGCGATTAACGGTCAACGATGTGAAAGCCATCGGCATGGAAGATGTGCGATGGCAGAGAATACCGGAGGTATTTCGGAAGATTTGCGGGATTGCCACGGATCGTGATATCGAGTTTGTCATCGAGTTAGCACCGGTGCAAAGACCGATATCAAAGAGACCATATCGGATGCCTACAAGCGAGTTAGTAGAAATGAAGAAGCGATTGAGGAACCGCAAGAGAAAGGTTTCATTAGACCAAGTTCATCGCCGTGGGAGCCCGGTTTTGTTTGTCGCAAGAAGGATGGAAGTCTTAGAATGTGCATTGATTATCGTGCACTTGAATGAAGTAACGATCAAGAATAAGTATCCGTTGCCGGGATCGATGACTTATTTGATCGATTAAGAGGAGCTGGAGTTTTCTCCAAGATAGATCTTCGTTCGAGGATACCATCGATTGAAGATCCGAGCAGAGGATGTACCTAAGGCTGCGTTTTCTCGCGATATGGACATTACGAGTTCACGATCATGTCATTCGGATTGACTAATGCCCCAAACATATTTCATGAACATGATGAATAAAGTCTTCATGGATTACTTGGACAAGTTTGTTGTAGTCTTCATAGGCGATATCTTGGTTTACTCGAAGGCGGAGGAAGAGCATGCGAACATCGAGAATGGTTTTAGGCAGTGCGAGAGCATCAACTATATGCTAAGTTTAGCAAGTGTGAATTTTGGAAGGAGAAAGTTGAATTTCTCGGTCATGTAATGACTACCAAAGGAGTCATGATTGATCCCGACAAAGTGGGCCTTGATGTTGCATTGGGAGCCACCAAGTCCGTTACTCAGATTCGTAGTTTTCCGGGAATGGCGGGATATTACCGTCGGTTCATAGAAGGATTCTCGACAATTGCTAAACCCCTTACGCAGATTGTTAAAGAAAAGAAGAAGTTTGCATGGGCCGAGTGCGAGAAAAGTTTCATGGAATTAAAGCGTTTAACAACAGCCCCCGTATTAGTGTTGCCAGATGTGCAGAATGGATTTGACATTTACTGCGATGCTTCGAAGCAGGGCTTGGGATGCGTGTTAATGCAAGAAGGCAAAGTCGTTGCTTATGCGTCGAGACAATTGAGACCGCATGAAGTGAATTACCCAACGCATGATTTGGAGTTAGCTGCCGTAGTGCATGCTTTAAAGATATGGCGTCATTATCTCATAGGAAATAGATGTGAGATATATACGGACCATAAGAGTCTGAAATACATATTCACTCAATCGACTGAATATGAGGCGTGAAGATGGTGGAGCTAATTAAGGACTATAATATGGGAATCCATTATCATCTGGAAAAGCCAATGTGGTGGCGGATGCCCGAGTCGAAAAAGCCATAGCGCAAATGCATTGTCAATGGAGGATCAGCGAATTATGCAAGGAATTTGAGAGGTTAAGATTGGAGGTCGTTCAAGAGAATGATAGGCTGCGCTAAGTAAAACCAACATTAGAGGATCAGTTAGAGAAGGTCAACAAGATGACGATAAAATTTCAAAATCAAGGCTAAAAGGAAGAAGGCCTAGCCATAGATTTCACTCTGACGAACAAGGAACCATGTTCTTCAAAGGCGAATTTGTGTGCGGATAAAAGGAATTAAAACAATTGATTCTTGAGGAAGCGCATGATTCAAAGTACTCAATTCATCCAGAAGTGCTAAAATGTACCAAGATTTGAAAGAGAGATTCGGTGGCCAAATATGAAGCGTGAAGTAGCTGAACATGTTGCTTTATGCGACGTATGTCGAGGGTAAAGCCATGCATCAAAGACCACTTGATGCATTGCGGTAGATTAAAAATTCGGAATGGAAGTGGGAGGAAATCGGAATGGATTTTATCACGGTTTACCTAAGACTCGTAAAGGTTACGATTCCATTTGGGTTATCGTGGATCGTCTAACCAAGGTCGCTCATTTCATCGATAAAGACCACTTACGCGGAGATCGTTTGGCGTAATTGTACATGTCAAGGATTGTATGTTTGCATGGAGTGCCAAAGAAGATTGTGTCGATGAGGTACCCAATTTACCTCAAGGTTTTGGAATAAGTTGCATGAAGCAATGGGAACCCGTCTGAATTTGATCTGACATATCACCCATGAGATGATGGTCGATCGAAAGAGTAAATCAGATTTTAGAGGATATGTTGAGAGCACGTGCTTTAGCGTATGCCACGTCATGGGATAAATGTTTGCCATATGCGTAATTGATTACAATAATAGTTATCAAGCTAGCCTACGGATGTCACCATTCGAGGCATTGTATGGGCGTGCTTGTCGTACTCCGTTGAATTGGAATGAAAGCGGAGAGCGTTTGGTGTTTGGGCGGACATTCTCGAGAAGCCGAAAGTCAAGTCGCAATGATCGAGAGAGGTTGAAGATAGCACAGTCAAGGCAGAAAAGCTACGCGGACAACCGTCGTCGAGATTTGAGTTTTGAACGAGAAGATCATGTGTATCTCGTGGTTACCCTCTTAAGGGCGTTAAGAGATTTCACGTTAAAGGAAGCTTGCACCAAGATATGTCGGTCCGTTCAAGATTACGAGCCGTCGAGAGAGGTAGCTTATCGATTAGAGTTGCCTCGGTCATTGGCGGAGTGCATGATGTATTCCATGTATCGCGACTTAAGAAGTGTCTCGAGTGCCAGCAGAGCAAGCCCGTTGGAGGCAATAGAGTGCAAGAAGATTTGACTTATAAAGAGCAACCGATCGAATTTTGGATGTTGTGGGCGCAAGACCGAAACAAGTCTATTCGCTTTGCGAGTTGATGGAGCAATCATTCTGAAAGTGAAGCCACTTGGGAGCGAGAAGAAGAATTGAAGTCAGAATTCCCGAACCTATTCTCTAGTTAGCCCTGAATCTCGGGTCGAGATTCTGTTAAGGGGGGGAGGTTTGTAACATCCCAAAATTTGGCTTAATTAAGTTTTTATCGTTTAAAAATGCATTTGTGATTTTCTGGAATTTATTTGGATTTTTCTGGATTTATTTGAATTAAATGTTATTGCAAGTTTATTGCTTTTTATTCAAAAGTATTTAAACCTGTGCAAAGTTAAAGTAAAAGTTTTGGCAAAAATATTTTATTTAAGTCCAGAATGTCTCAAAGTATTTTTGAGATTTTTCTTGGAATTTTCCTGATTATTTTATTGCCTAAAACAAATAAAATGAATTTCTGGAATTGTTTTAAATAGAAAATCCTTTTAAAAAGAAGTTAACAGTGTTGGGCCAAGCCCATTACTGTTTTCGTGCCGGCCCGTGCGCATAGCCTTTCGGCCCAGATTCTAGAGGCTCGATCGTGACCGTTGATCTGAGGATCGGACGGCCGAGGCGTCGCGTCGGGTGGAAACCCTAGCGGGTGGGCGCCGTCGGATGCGGCCACGTGGACGGTCGCGATGGGCGGCAGCGCCGCCGTGTCCGATTCGAATCCGGCGCCCGATTTCGGACGCGGCCGGCGTTCGTGCCCGCCGCGGACTCCAAGGCCCTTAAAAGCGGACCGATCGAACCCCGAGGATCACGCCTTCGCCGCGACGTTTTCCCTAGCTTTGGTGCTAAAGCGCTGCGTGGAGCTCGCGCGGACTCGCCGGACCCGTGGACAACCGCCGCGTCGTTTCTTCGTTTCGTGGCGGCCGGTGTTCTTCCGCGTGTGGAGGGTAGATCGGGATCGCCGCGAGACGCCGGTTCAGTGTCTTCGCCGCCTTTTGTTCGCCGGCGCCGTCGGGCTCGTCTTCGTCTCGGTCTCCGGTGAGCGCGCCGCCGAGCTCGTCGTCGAATCGTAAGCATTTGCGGCCGTTGGATGCGGGATCGAACACGTCGATTCTTGCGCGTGGAATACGTGTCGGTAAGCCGCGTCGTCGCTAAGCGTGAGCCGTCGGATCGGTGATGGAAGGCACGATCGCACCGTGGGTTGCGCCAACCGGATGATGCCGCGTGGCGCACGGAGATCGAAGCGGCGTGGACCGGGTGCATCGTAGACTTGCGGCTGCGTCATGGACCCAGTCCATACGCCGAGCGACGTGTCGCCACCCGATTGGCTCAGTTCATCGCTGACGTCACGCTGACGTCATAAATCTCTTTTTCAGAATAAAAATAAATCTATTAAATCTGATTTTCTGATTTTTCTGATTTCAGTATTTATTTCAAACTTCAAAAGGCTATATCTTTTGCATTGTAACTCGGAATTGAGTGATTCCAGTTTCTAAAAATTTGTAAAATTGAGATCTATTTAATGGTGAATTTTAATTGATTTTTGGAGTTCAATTGCTCTCTGTTTTGGCATTTATTTGCTTTTCTCTTTGATGCAGCGTAGGCGTTGAATTGTGCGGCGCTTCGGAGGAAGATCAAGCAACCCAAGAGCAAGCTTCAGATCAAGATCAGGACCTATTCCAAGGCAAGTTGTGCTTTGATCATGTTAAACCCATGTTTATAAAATTGCTATGTTGGTTTTACAATATTGCATATATTTCAAATATACAATTGTTTCAAATTAGTTTGGGTTTAGCTAAAATACCAGATTGATCTATACCCTACCTTGTCATTATATGCCATGAACCATTGTCACCCTAGATTGGTTTAATATAGTTGATTAATAATTATGATCAACATTGGAGGTTAGACCGTATTAGTTGCTTAGCCATGCCACGTCATCACATGTGTTAGAATCATTGATAGTTAATCTTGATTAATGGAATATGGAACAATATTATGAACTTGTGTGTCATGTGGGATCACACGATGAGATTGAGTTGTTGTGGCGAGTCATGTCACGCAACGATGTTGAATTGTTGATGGCACGTGGTGCTTGGTAATCAGCGGGTGATAATAACTTAGATTGGGGCAAGTGGCAAGGGCGAGGAGGCCAAGGTGGGCCCGATGGGCGATGGTATGTGGATGTCTTGCCTTGATCACACTAAGGACTTAACCTTGCAAGCCTTTGACCTGAGTCAATCATGCAACCACATGTCTGGTATGGGCCAGCCTAGCTGAGTAATTTGCAAAGTCTTAATTTTGATACTATCGTGGTCGGTGTGAGTTCGGGTCGAGTGTAATTCACATGGCGCAAGAGGGGGCCACGGATGTAGTTTCTGAGACCGCCTTGTGTTGAAACCTTAGCGGGTAGTATCGGGTTAAGATAGAGCATTGTAAAGGCTTTGTTATAATCTCTCGCCTTTGTGGTGTTTGGTTGTATCACGTGGGTAAAGTGCATAACCTCTGCAGTGTGAAACTATTCGGATAGCCGTGCTCATGGTATTGAGCAATGCTCGGAATTACTGATTAAGGGTTAGCTTAATTAATTGGACAACTTGGTTGGGATGGCGGGATTGCCATATGGAAGATGGAACTTGATTTAGGATTGGAAACTTGGTTTACTTGAAATCTTGAATTTATTTATTATCGTTATTTGTTTTACATCTTTACAATCTATATCTTGTATTCGTTCATAAATCCGCTTATTGCAAAATAGCCATGATAGCCTATCCATTGGAATAAGCCTTGCATATAGATACATGGAATTGCATTACATGCACAACTTGTTGAGTGCTTTAAGTACTCACCCTTGCCAAACAACAATAATCAACAGTTGAAGAATCTACACTGTGTTGGAAGATGAAGTCCAAGAAGACACGAGTCATTAGGGTCCGAGCCTTGTCGGTTGCTGTGGTGGTGATGAGCTACCTACGTTTCTACTTTCATTGCTTAATTATTAGCTTATATTTTCGATCTTGCCTGCGTGGCTTAATAATGTAAGTTGGTCATAAGATCATACATTTAGTTAGATCAATAAATGAACTATTATTCTATTATCGTTGTGTATGATGTGATATGTACCAATGTTGTTGTGTGCACTAGCGTTGATCACAGGAATAGTGCAAGATAAACACGGTGGGTTGAATCGATGGATTCGGTCCTTACAAATAGATAAGGATATCATCTATGAATCTGACGGCGAACTTGTCCAAGTATTCCATAAAAACCTTATTCATTAAGTTCATAAAATATCTTGGTGCATTTGTCAAACCAAAGGACATCACTTTAGAACTTCGTAGTGCCCGTATCTTGACGAAAATGCGAGTCTTGAATATCCTCCGATCGGATCTTCAATTGATGGTATCACGATCGGAGATCAATTTTGAGAAGACTCTGCTCCTCTTAATCGGTCAAACAAATCATCGATCCGGTAGAGGATACTTATTCTTTATCGTCACATCATTGAGTGCACGATAGTCTATACACATCCTAAAACTCCGTCCTTCTTCTTGTGAATAAGGCAGTGCTCCCCATGGCGATGAACTAGGTCTTATAAATCCCTTTTCCAGCAGACTCTTCAATTTGCTTCTTCATTTCCACCAATTCCTCTGTGGACATCACTGTAAGGTCTCTTAGCTATGGGAGCTGTCCACGAACCACTCTATCACGAACTCGATATCTCTATCTGGCGGCATTCGGGTAAATCTTCGGGAAAACATCCGGATATTCATTGACTATGGGCACTTCCTCTAAGCTAATGATCTTCACGCTGTTGACCATCAATTGTCCATCCGCACCGATTTTGCTTCAAACTCAATCTTCTTTCCATCCGGCTTCGATCGATATGACTCTTTTTCGCAATCCAAAGACCGCCTTGTGTTTGATTAACCAATCCATTCGAGGATAACATCCAAGGTTTGGGTATTAAGGGCGATTAAGTTCGCTAGGAACTCAACTCCATTAATTATTAGTCTTACCCCAGAACATCCTACTTTAGATCGGAGTTCTGATCCAGGGGATTGGACTATGAGCACACATTTAAGATTCACTATTTCCATATCATTTTGAACAGCAAAATCTCGGGAAATAAAAGAATGCGAAGCTCCGGAATCAAATAAAGCGATGGCTGATCGAGTTTACTAGGAACTTACCCGATTACAACATCCGTGGCGTTACGGACTTCATCCGTTGTAATGTGGTTGACTCGGCCTCGTGCGGTTCCTTGGGATGGAGTTCTTCTGTTGATGCCCCGCGTTCACGATTGGCGTGGGAGTCCTTGCGGTGTGTTCCCGTGTTAAAGCGGACCGGGGTGACACCTCCCTTCTTAGGGCAATTATTGGCAAAATGCCCCATTTCATTGCAATGATAGCAACGTCTTCCCACTGCCTGAGAGGTTCCTCGATCGTGCCACGATTCTGGCCGAGTTCGAACATTCGACCCATCGGGCGATTTGCGGCGGTGGTGCCCTATCATTGCCTGCGGCTGGTACCGGATGAAGCTGTTGAGGTGCCGTCCTCTCCTCTCTGCTGCCCCGACGACCTCCTTGTTGCGCCATTCTGCGCTTCCTGTTGTCATCCAACTCTCGGCGCTTGTCCTCTAATATAAGAGCTTTGTTAACTAGCTCTTGGAAGTCGAGAATGTGTGGGTGATCACCCCACTGCAACCCGCATTCAATCCCTTCATGAAGCGGGATTATGCGGCCTTATCCGTAGCCACGTCCTGCAGTGCGTAGCGTGCGGTTAGGTGAACTTGTTCGTGTCGGCCACCGATCGCCACCCCGCTTGAGCTCCGAATTCCTCCTTTTTGAGATCCATGATACCCTCGGGTACATGGTGCTGGCGGAAAGTCGAGGTGAATTCCTCCCACGTGATACTCTGTGGGTCCTCATGAGTCGCATGAAGTTTTCCCACCATTCGCGGCGGTCCCTTCGAGTTGATGAGAGGCATAGAGTACCCTCTCATGTCCTACACACTGGGTAATGTGCGACTTCCTTTCAATTGTCCTTAGCCAATCGTTCGCTTCGGTGGAATGGCGTTACACGAGAAAGTAGGTGGGCGGGTTCTCATAAACTCGACAACCCGGAGTAGGGGTGTGGTCCATGGTTACCCTGTGTTGAACATTCGCAGCAGCTTGGTTGGATATCTGTTTGCATGGTTTGAACCATCGTGTTCATAAGTTGAGTCAGGCGATCAAGAAGGCTCCTGTGTTACGCATATCGACCTGCGGCGGTTGAGGAATCGGCTCTTCATTCTAGTTATCTGCCTGGTTAGCTCCACTTCCGCTGGCTCCAACATTTCCACGTGTCCTCACCATCTGTTTCAAGCTTCCAAGGTTAAGAAAAGAAGAAAGCATAGACAAGTAGAAGAATTTATGTGGGGAAACAGGTGTAACTTAATTTATTTAGCCACTTTATTGGTATAATATAAAGCTGTATGGTTGCTCACAAGTGCCTAAGGGCAATGCAACGCATACGAGACACTCACAACCAAAACAAGTAAGCAAACATAGGAACCCATGACGACTCACACCTAATGGTGACTCTGAAGAAAAAGACACGACTCAACCTTCGAGTCTCGACACTATACTCTACTAGACTCGATCACTCATCGAGCCAACCCGGCTGCGGCTCCCCCGGAGCATACACTGGTGGGTGCTCCGCATCGGGCAACCGGTCTCGTGACCTCTCGCGGTGGTGCAAAAGACCCCATCGACTCCGCTGGTCCCGGGTGCTGCTCGGCCTTTGGTGCCTCCTGCTCTGGCTCCTCTGGATCTGGATCGTGTAACTCCAGGACTGGCTCAGGCTCGAGTCCATACAGAGCCATCTCCAACTCCTCGATCTTCTGCATGGAGTGAGCTAAGCCCTCCCGCAGCTGGATCCTCGCCTCTGTGACCTCGGCGCGGGTCCTCTGCAACTCCCGGACTGTCTCGTCCAAGGCGTCCTCCTGGGCGATGACGTACCTCGCCAGGTGGGTGATAGTGGCGTCCTCCTCCACAAGCTCCATCCTGTCAAAATGATTGTCTCGACGCGGATGGTGACGAAAGACGGTGCCCTCCAACTCTGCGGAGTAAGTGCGGGCAATCGCCGCATCGCTGTCGTGCCTCTCGGATTCCCTCAAAAGAAGACCTCGACCGAAATGTAGATAGGACGGCTCGCCTCGTCCTCTCCCGAGCATACATCGTGATCTTGACATCCCGAGCGACGTCAAGTCTGCCGCCTACCACCAAGTCCTCGACACGATGGTGCATCAAAACCTTCGAGCAAGCGTGCATCATAAGCCATAACTCCATGGCGTATCCTCCGGTGCGCTCTCCATAGGTGTGGATCATCCTCATCGCCAAAATAAACCTTGTTTAAATTAAGCAGAGAATAATAAAAATTCAAAGATAGGTATGAATAAGGGAGAAGAGATAAGTCGAGATTTCTTTGACATTCTTGCTCAAGTTGATTAGGTCTTTAGAAAATAGTTTTACCCTCCTAGGCACAACCAAACTAGGGTCAAGACCTACGATCCACTGCTCTCGTACCACCTCGTCGGGCCCCGAACCGCAAATCCGGACCCTCTGTGTATTACGTGCGATCCGAGATCACGCTAGCACACACAGCATACAGGTTGCACATCACAGATAAACACAAGGATATAAGAATAAATAGTGCAAACATGTATATAAACCGAGTTGTACGACCTTATGGTCTCCTTACAGATAAGTCACCACACAGGCTTACATTAATCAAAGTAAAGAAATAGCAGCGGAACATAAGTAAAAGTCGTGGAAGCCTTCATCTTGCCACAGGCAACCGACTGGGCTTGCCCCCTAGTTCATCGTGTCCTCGATGTACTCCTCCCAAACTGGTGTAGTCTCCTCCACTGATGTTGGGGTTGAAAGCAAGGTGGGGTGAGTACACAAGGCACTCAACAAGTAATGCACAGAATGCAGCGCTATTACTATATGCAGAGCTTATTCCAAAGGATTGGCTTAAATGGTTCTTTTGCATCAAGCAGCATTTTTAACCAATATCTTAGTTAGATTAAAGCAGTGGAACAGTTATACGTAATAATAATTTCAAATGGTTTTTCCCTTGAGGATTCTCGGCACACAACCTTAACAGTTCATTTTTAACACTTGGCACACAGCCACCCCTTCCATGTTTTGTTTATGAAAATCTACCCCTTGACTGTAATCCCCGAGCAATGCTCAATACATGAGCGGCTATTGAATAGTTTTGACACTCTGCAGAGGTTGTACACTTTACCCACAAGATACTGACCGCTCACCACACGTGTGATTGTCCGCAACAAAGCTTTTCAGAACCTCTACCTTAACCAAAGAACCTCTCAGATTGCCTTCACTATCACTTCCCTCACAGAGCCAAGTATAGGACCGGCCAATCACCGTTGGATGGGCACCAAGCCGTAGCACAGTGCACTCCCCATACAGATACACCCACGTGTCTTGTCACCCCGAGGTATCGGAGGAAGATATCAGAACCCTAGTCAACTAGGTGCGTCCCATATCGAGACATGTGGTTGTGCGGGTGACTCGGATCAAAGGCTTGCAAGGTGAAGTCCTTAAGCGACCAAGGCAAGACTTCCAACACTCAACGATGGCACACTGACCCATTGTAGCACATGACTCACAACACTCATCAACCCAATGCCACACAGGCCCACCTAGCACACAGCCTCTTGCCACTTGCCCCAGTCTAAATCATTTCCCACCCAGTTGATTATTGTGCAACACATGCCAGCAATAACTCAACATCAATATGGAACCACACAGGTCACCATACTTCCATATCATCATGTGGCATCATCACACCACTTTCAAAATACATTCAATATTCCATTAGTCAATTTTGTAGCATTTTTCTGAAAGATCATTCATGACTCGTTGCAAGGCTAAGCATCTACTCACGGTCTAGCCTCTCGTGTTGGCACAATATTAACATCCAACTAATATAATCAAACTTAGGGTGACAATGATTTAGGGCATACAATTAATAATTCAAGGTGGCATAACAAAATGGGTTGATTAACTACATTATCCCAAATTAATTTAAATTCATTTTAAATAATTAGCATGCATAGTTTCAAAGCATAAATTACATTTTAAAATCTGGGATCAAAATGATCAAAGCATCACTTGCCTTCAAAGAGTTGCTGGTCGTGTTCCGAAGCTTGGTCTTGAGCGGCTAATTCTTTCTCGAAACTTTCCGGCAAATTTGCGTCACGCTGTACAAACAAAATATGCAATAAATAGCTAATACAGAAGACTAGATGACCTCAAAAAATTCAAATAAAATTCACCATTAAATAGATCATAATTTTATGAATTTTTAGAAATTTGAATCACCTAAATCCGAGTTAAAATGCAAAAGTTATAGTCATTTGAAGTTTGAATAAAATCTCAAAATACAGAAATTAAGAAAATCCGATTTTTCGAATTATTTTTATACTGAAATTCACATATATGACGTCGACATCGCGTCATGATGACGTCAGCACAGAAATGAATTTGGTCAAAATATTTTATATATAAAAATATTTATGGCGCCATCGCCGGCGTCATCTCGACCGCGGCACGCCCAGAGGCCGCCACGTCGCTCTGTCTATAAATTTGGGTCCACGGTTCGGCTCGGTCCACCGTGGACTTGGCTCCTGAAACGATGCAGCACCACGCGGCAAAATCCGGACCGTTCGCTAAAATCGACGGTCGGATCCTATGCTGCGCGGCTCGATGGCGCCTCGATTTCCGCACGCCGCGCGTCCACGCATCGAGCGGTCCCCTCGGATCCAGCGGCCAACGCGCGCGCGGACTCGACGACGCCGGACACGCGGCGACACGTGGCGCAATCGCAGCGGCTCGTTTGAATCAACGGCCGAGATTGGTCACGCCGGTTAAAGGAAACACGCCGCGCACGCGCGATTGGTTGGAAGTGCGGCGCTATCACCGCCGCGTTCAATTTGAGCGGCGCGGATCCTAGGGCAAACGGATCTGAACTCAACCGTTCGAGATCCGATCCAACGGCTCGAGTTCTGGAGCTGTTTACTATTCATGGCGCGGCGTGGCTCAATCCTACGCGTACACTAACGATCCAACGGTGAGATGAAACTAAGATACGAGAGACTAGATCTAATCTCTACCGTTCAAACCAGATCTAATCTGCATGATCTACTCTAGAAGAACACAAAGAAGGGTGGCGTGGGCGAACGAGCGTGCGATGAAGATCGAGCAGACGGCGAAGCTCGATGAAAGCGATGGCGGTATGAGAAGAAAAGGTCGCCGAGTCGAGGAAGATGAGCGCAACCCACGGCGCTGCTGAGGCTTCTCGGCGTGATGAAGTGGCTCGTTCGACGCGGCTTGGCGGAAGGATTACTCGGTGACCTTGGCGGCGGCGGAGAGAAACCGCGGTGAAGCAAGCGGCGAAAAACAGCGACGGCACAAAGAAGCAATGCGGCGAGCTCGACGGGCGCTAGAGGGAGTCTCGGCGTGCGTGCGAGGAGTCAAAGATGCGGGGTGAAAGCCTCGCACGACGCCTTCAACGGGGACTTAAGGGCTTCCTCGGCGCGGCGCGGCGGCGGCGAAGTCACGGCCATCAACGCCCACGTCTCCGATGATCTCGCAGGACGGCGGCGTGGCGCGATCCGTGCGTTCATGCGGCGACGATCCGAAGGCTCAGCGCTACGGGCGACGTGGCACACGCGACAGCGCAAGCGATCCGGATCGGATGGCTTTGGCTAAGCGGCGCTAGGGTTTGGTGGGGGGTGCGACACGCCGCAAGAATGGGCTCGGCCCATTACTGTTCATGTGATTTTTTAAAACATTTCACATTTAAAATAATTCCAGAAATTCAATTAAATCATTTGGGGCTTTTAAAATAGCAGAAAAAATTCTAGAAAATTTCCAGAAATTACTTTGAGATATTTGGAACTCAATTAAAATATTTTCAATAAAACTTTGCAAAAACTTTTCCTTTATCTAATTTGTTTTCAAGAAAGGCTATATTTGAATAATTCCGAATAAATTTCAATAAATTTCCGAAATTTCTCAAAAATCAAAAATACTTCAAACTTTAAATTAGAGCAAAAATTAGGGTGTTACATCCACTTTGTTGTGAGGCTTTGTAAACCTCCCTTCTAGAAATGAAATGTTCTTCATTTATATTCTTGTTTCATTTCTCTTACGTATTTACATTACGCACTTGAATTCTGTTATCTAAATTCCGCATTTACTTACTTGCAATTTACTTTACGTAATTTGGATTTGCCTCATCTCCTTCTACATGCTATTGAGTCTTTGTTGAAATTCATGATTGATGAACTCTTCTCTGGACTTGGTGCTTTCAATCATCTAGGCAATCCTTGCATTCTTGTTGCAAGTTAGTAAATACGTGTGTTCTTAAAGTGCGTAAGCGTGTGACTTGCGATCTTTAGTCTTGATTGGCTTCGGTTCTTGTTGCCAAGGATGAAAGATTCTTTGGATGAATCTTCTATAGATCATATCCCAATCATCTAGGCAATCTACAACCTCTTCTATTCAGCTTTGCAAGAAACCAATTTACGTGCCTAGTTTTGAGATAGTGTTTCTATTTGTTTGAATGGTTGTTTCTTCGTGTACTTACTTGCTATGATTTGTGGAGAGTCATGAAGGATTTCGACCATCAACTCCCATCGCAAGATAGGGTGAAGTGCGTGTTCGTGACTCTGCTTTTGGTATTGCATTTGTTAAAGCTGAAAAGGACGGAACCTTGGTATTAATTCCTTCGATTGTTGATTAAAATAGGTTCCTGACATCCTTTGGGAGGTGCACACCAATTTTCACTGTTTTTGGATCAACCGATCAAAAGCTACATCGATTTCTGTTTTTGAGATCGTGCTGATTTTACTGTTCACCCGAACACTATTCACCCGAGTACTGTTCATCCGACCTACACAGGGCGGGTTAATGTTCATCTGGTCGGGGGGTACTGTTCACCCGAACACTATTCACCCGACCACTTCAGGTCGGGAGTACTGTTCATCCAACCGTTGCTAGTCGGGGGTACTGTTCACCCAAACACTATTCATTCAGAGTACTGTTCATCCGACCTCTGTAGGTCGGGGGTACTGTTCATCCGACCAGAAATACCCGACCAGTGCAGTTTCTTTCTGGTCTTTTGGTGGTTTGAATTTTAGGGGGAGAGTTTATTCGAAAATTTTATTTGGCTCCTATTCACCCCCCTCTAGTCGCCTTTTTCGATCTTTCATGTTCTGAGTGGTAGCCAAATGCTGTTTGAGACGAGCAGCCTGCACTTCCCTCTCCTGCAGAAACTCGCTGACGGCTTGATTTGTCCCGGTCTCAGCTTGTAACATCGCCCCATATCTCGGTTCAACACCATACAACGCCTTAAAGGGAGAACAGCCAAGAGACGTATGATAACAAGTATTGTACCAAAACTCCGCCATAGCCAACCACTTACGCCATTTCACCGGAGATGCTTGCACAGCACATCGAAGATACATCTCTAAACATTGATTAACACGTTCACTCTGCCCGTCCGTTTGCGGATGATACGCCGTGCTGAATTGCAATTTGATATCCAGAGCAGCAAACAATTCTTTCCAAAATAGACTAGTAAATATCTTATCCCGATCAGACACAATAGACTGTGGCATACCATGAAGCTTCACTACATTCTCGAGGAATAACCGAGCTACTTGAGGAGCTGTAAAAGGATGTTTAAGAGAAGTAAAGTGGGCATACTTCGAATATCGATCCACGACCACCATGATAGTATTGCAACTGTCAGAGCACGGCAAACCTTCTATGAAACCATCGTAACATCCTGCCAAGCCCCTTCGGAATAAGAACTACCGTAACAAACCCGGAATTTTGGAATGTTCATATTTAAACTGGCGACAAACCAAACATTGATTCACTACATTAATGACATCCCTTTTCAACCCAGTCCAAGCAAAGAGCTTCTTAACACGCTGATAAGTAACAGAAATGCCCGAATGGCCGCCAACCGCACTGTCATGAAATGCCTTGATAATCTTTGTTTGCAGCGCGGAATTCTCCCCCAGCCAAATGCGTCCTTTAAACTTAATTAACCCGTTCTGTAATGCAAACCCCTGCTCATCAGGACTATGCACCGTCAGAGCTGCCATAAGCTTCTGTGCTTTGGAATCAGTAACGTATGAGTTCAATACTTCCTGAAGCCATACAGGCTGCGCGGTAGATACCGCTTGAAATGCCATCAAATGCCCAACCCGAGATAACGCATCTGCTGCACAATTCATAGAACCCTTTTTGAACTGGATGCGAAACTGAAGTCCCATAAGTTTCGTCATTGCTTTTTGCTGCAGTTCAGACACCAATTGTTGCTCACTCAAATAGCATAGGCTTCGATGATCGGTATTAATGAGAAACTCCCCTCTGCAAAATCGCCTCCACTTATCCACCGCCATAATGACGGCCAAGAACTCCTTCTCATAAATTGATAATTTCGATGTTGAGCACTCAACGCCTTGCTCAAAAGCAGCGACAGGTGGCCCTCTGCATAAGTACCGCACTCCACTCCAACATCACATGCATCGGTCGGCGACAAAGGGTAATTGAAAATTCGGCAATGCTAATCGAGTGCGAGACATAGCTCGCTTCAAGCGCTCAAGCGCTTCATTGCGCTTGATCGGTGAAACGACTTCTTCTTCAACAAATTGGTAAGAGGTCGCGAAAGCAAGCCATAATCTTTCACAAACTTGCGATAGTACCCAGTAAGTCCCAAAAATCCACGCAACTCTGTGACATTTTGCGGTTGTGGCCAATTCAACATCACCTGCGTCTTGTCGGGATCAGTAGCCACTCCTTTATCTGAAATAATATGACCCAGATATGTAATGTTGTTTCTCGCAAACTCGCACTTAGCCTTGTTAACAAAGAGTTGATTCTGCTTCAATAACAACAACACCGTTTCCAAATGGCTTTCATGATCATCCAAAGTCGGACTGTAAATCAAAATATCATCCATGAAGACCAAAACAAATTTGCGGAGACACGGAGCCAAAATAGAGTTCATTAAACATTGAAAAGTGGCAGGAGCATTCGTTAATCCGATTGGCATAACTCTGAATTGAAAATGCCCGTGATGAGTTTTAAACGCTGTCTTCTCCACATCTGATTCCACCATTCTAATCTGATGATATCCGGATTTCAAATCCAACTTGGAGAAATACTGCGTGCCGGCCAATTCATCATGTAACTCATCAACAATCGGCATGGGAAACTTATTTTTGATAGTGATGCTATTTAGCTTCCGATAATCAACACAAAAGCGCCAACTCCCATCCTTTTTGCGAACTAGTAAAACTGGGGAGGCAAATGGACTTGTGCTCGGCTGTATGAGACCAGCTTGCAGCATACTGGCAACTTGCTTTTCAATTTCATCTTTTTGCATTGGAGAATAGCGGTAGGGCCGACTATTCACGGGTACCGAGCCAGGAATTAATGCAATTGTATCATCATATGTACGAGAGGGTGGCAAAGAAAATGGTTCCGCAAACACATCCATAAATTGATCAAGGATATGTTGAATTCCTTTAGGTATCTCCATATTACTCCATCCTGAATGAATCGTTGGGGCTGAAGTAATGGTCCAGATTTCATTAACATTGCGCCATCGATACAACTCCTTCATTGGTGTGTTTGGCAACAATTCTCCCACCCTAGCCGAAATTCCTTGCAGCTTGACTGTCTCACCGTCATACATGAATTCCAATGTTCTTTGCTTCCAATGACAGGTCATCGGACTATGAAACTGAAGCCAATCCATACCCAACACCACATCATAAGCTCCCAACTCCACAATCCGCATATCTGTCCAAAACGTATATCCTTGAGCCCACCATTCCAGCCGTGGTATATACTTGTTGCAAGACAAGGCTTCTCCATTTGCCACATAAACAGGGACGGCTGGAATTTGCTCTGGTATAAACTTGATTCTCTCTAAGCAAGCTGTATTGAGAAAACTATGAGAACTCCCTGAATCAATGAGTGCCAAGAGCACCTGATTGCCGACCATAATAGGAATACGTACTGTCTCAAACTCCTCGACACCCGCCATCGCATGTAAAGAGAGTCGAAACTGTTGCTGTTCAAACTCCTTGTCAGCCTCCTCCAACACTTGCAATAATTCTTCACTGAGATGCTCCGGATATTCCTGAACCTCCAGGGCATGTACCAACGCAGGGGGTAGTGGCTTGCACTGATTATCCTTGTCAAATTTGTCACCACATTTAAAACACAGACCCCTAGCACGCCTATATTCTCTTAACTGACGGGCTCGAGATAAATCTTCTGGTATCGCTTCACTGCCCCAGCCCCTTGAGGACTATGTGTTATCCGGGCTACCAAACAAAGGCGATTTGGGATGTTTTGCTTTGAGCTTGTCCCATTTTTCTTCTTGAATTTACCCTAGAATAAACGCTTTTCGGATCGATTCAGGCAACTGTATCTCCACTTCATATCTGAGTTCATCCTTCAACCCCAGAATAAAATGATTAATGAAAAATTCTTCAGTGCATGACTTATGATATGCCCTTACATTATACATGGCTGATTCAAATTGATTTTTATACTCCGCAACATTCCCCATCTGCTTGACCTGAAGTAGCTCTCGAATATATCTTCGGGAATCGAATGCCCCAAACTCAGCATCGACAGCAGACATAAACTGCTCCCAACTGCAGACTGAATGTTCCTCCTGATACACCTGAAGCCACATAGCCGCATTTCCTTCCATATGCATGGCTGCAGCTGTTACCCACAAAGATTCATCGATGTTGTACAGTTTAAAATACTGAAAACAGCGATTTCTCCAAACCCGAGGTTCCTCGCCCATAAATTTGGGAAATGACAACTTCGGAAGAGGTGCTTTCCTCTCTGCATGCCATGTCTCCGTTGCCGGAGAGAATAGAGTATGGTCCGACTTTTGTGCATCACTCGCAAATCTCCAAGATGAAGCAGGACATTTACCCAACAACCCGGCCGATGGAGCAGTTAACTCACCCGCCAGATGCACGTTAGTAGCCGGCCGCAGATTTGGAGTGTTCAACTGAACCTCCCCATCCGTCCTTGCTGATGTCTGAGCACTATGATTCTCTTTCACCGACTCCAGTATTTTGTGAAACTGATCCATCAGACTCAAAATCGCTGTATTATGTTCCTCCACCTGGGCTTTGATCAGTGGTATGTCCTTGTTGGCGTCAAAAACTTGATGTAGGGTTACGCGACAAAGAAGACACCGAACAGGGTTCAGAGCGTGCGGTCGATTTGACTCAGAATCGACAAGGTAAAAAATATAAAATTCACTACAAGCCGATCGTAATGATCAATCGGCTTAGACTCAATCAGCTTGAAGCCGATTAAATCAAGATAAAAAAGGGTAAATCTAACTAGCCGATTAAGGCTAATCAGAGGATAAAGGCAGATCGATTCTGAAGAAGGTGATGCGCAACAAAATCAGAATAAATCAAACACAGGCGTAATTTAAAGAAGATCAACAATCGGCGATCGCAACTTTATTGATCAAGATCGAATTACAAAGACTAAATTACAAGAACTACTCCTAGTCGACGGAAAAGTAGATGAAAAGTAGACGCGAATTGGTTGGTTGGCTCAGGCGACTTTTACGATCACCTCTAGACCTCTTTTATAGCCATTGGCGATAGAGTTACGGTACAACACGTTAGGAATAGAATCCGTATCGGCCTCTATTTGGAGGGTGCTTTCCTTAACAACCCGTTTTGTTTTCAAATATCTTGATCCGTTATCCAATCGTATCTTGTTGATCTTGGATGCGATTTTGACCCTATCGCCAAATTTTGGTGCAAACATATGCCCCTATTTTTGGGAGATAACATGTTATCTTCAAAAATTTTCATCATCGACTTGAACATATATTTTCTTACCATAGCCAAATTTTAAGCGCATCGAGTTAATTTGGCTTTCAGGTCGGTAATCGACCAACTCGTATATTCGTATTTGAGTTTTAGCCAATCAAGACCTAACGAAGACCTTGGACAAACCGATGCACACTACGATCCCACGTTGATCCCTTACTAAATCGGCTATCACGGTGGCGGGTGGTATGATTTTCCGGACTAGATCGGCCGTCGAACAAAAATCATTGGCGAATCCGATTTTTCTTCCTCCACTCTTTCTCGCAATCTTAATCGGATGAAGCTCATTGAAAGTTTTATCCCTTTGTTTTTCTTGTTCAGCTTCCCTCATCTCTTGGGTCCTTAGCCACTCAAGTCTTCTTCTTTGTGATCGGCTTAAACTCGAGGACACCATCTCGGCTTTGGTTCGATTGACTTACATATTTTTCCTACAGACCCATCTCGCGCGCAGATGTTAGACCCTTCATCTTGGTCTTGTTTCGACTTATGGTCGGCTTAGAAATTCTATCTTTAGCCGACCATCGCTGCTATCACCTTGACATGGTAATACCGCATCGGACATGTGTTTGGTGATGGCAAAGCTAATCCTCTCCCAACAAAATTGCCAAAAAGGGCACCGTTGGTGAGCTCTTCAGGGCGCTTGGCGATATTCATTAACCGGCCGATGTGGAGGACTTCGTCGTGGCCTTTCATTCCTTCTTTCATATTTTGCTAGTAGTTGGGAAAAAGTAGGCCGACTTACTCAGATCGGCTACGAGTGGCAATGCTCTCTCAGCCTGATAACCCTTTGGTGTGATTGTTTTAAAAAAAATTCCTTCACGGTCGGCTTTTATTTGTATAGAGCCAACAGTAATCATGAGTGTCTTATTGCCATCATAATTTGATTGTACATCGCTTGACGCGCATCATTTTATAGCCGATGATATATGAATTTGATCCTTAGGCTCTGCATCTTGTGTCGGCTTTTTCTTCTTTTTGGAGCAATGGACCATGTTAATTGGAAAAGGATCAGCGTCCAGCTGCATCGTCGGCTCTTCTACAAATTTTAGTTGGTCATCCTCTATAGCCGATTGTATCTTGTCTTTGTAATTCTTGAATTCATGTTTGAAGCCCTTTTCGTTGGAGAAACGGCTGTCTTGAGCAGATACTCGTTGTAGGAGATGACTTAAATTGGTGAATTCTTGCACACAGAATTTTTCTCTTAATGGGGGTATCAGTCCCTGGAAAGCTAAATCGGCCAACTAATTATCAGGCAGGATAACACTAAAACATCTATTTCTCACTTCTCTGAATCTCTTAACATAATCATTTACCGATTCCCCGGTCTTCTGTTGGACAGAACTTAGATCTGAAATCCGGAGTTCTAGACTGTCGGAGAAAAAGTACTCATGGAATCGGCTTTCCAAATCGTTCCAAAAATGAACCGAATTTGGAGGTAAACTAATAAACCAAGTGAAAGCAGCTCCCGATAAAGACAAGGGGAATAATCTAATTTTCATCCGTCGGAATTTGCCCTCGCCACATCGAGCGATAAAGCGTCCGACGTGCTCTAAGGTCGTGACCGAATCATTCCCAGAAAATTTGGCAAAATCAGGAACTTTAAAATTATGTGGATATTGCATGCGATCTATATAATCCGGATACGGCTTTCTATAGCCGATGACTCTACCCTTTGGTTGTAAGCGAATTGATTTCTCACGCAGTAACTGGTCGGCGAATTAATGTTGTTAGCCGACAAGACCTCGGGTTACGCCAATGACTAGTATTCCGCCCCGAGTGCAAACTCGGCCGCTTGCTAGACCGAGCCGGCGATTTTGTTGGTTCTCGCTCATACCGTCGTACCTCCTAGCGATGGTTCTCGTGCAGGACAAAGGGCTCTGCGTAGGTTATCATCTTATGAGGACCGGATTCTGGCGAATCGGCTCTTGGTATTATGCGTGCCTAATTTGTTCAATTGGTGTGAGACCGATTGTGGGAAAATATTAAGCGGAGTTGACGGCGGCAAAGTAGCCGACACGTTTAGTTTAGCGGCATCAGTGTACGCCTGATAATGTGTTACCCCACTCGGCCGAGGATCTCGTGGTAGCATGACGGTAGGTTGAGTCGGCATCATAGTGGGGAGTGGAGTTGTAGCCGATGGTTTAGGATCGACTGAGGCACTCTGTGTATTTTGTGCTATTGAAAAAACAGAGTAACTTGGCAGGGCTTGCATTGGGTCAAGCAGACCTCCAGATGATGCCAACTCCCGAGCTATAGTTTTCACGCTATTCGTGATCATCGGCTTAAGTGTCGCAACGAGAGCCGATGATTGATTTATCATAGTATGGTGCACAGATTGATTTATCATAGCTGATAATTCGGTTTGGGCGGGCAGGTATTGACTTACCGAACCGTCGGTGACACCTGCATCGCCGAGTGGATTGAGCGTCGGCAAAGCGGTTATTGCGTGATGCCGCTACTGGTTTTTAGTAACAACCAAAGCATCATTCCTCCAAAGCGCTTTTCGATCTTCAATTTCCTTGCGCTGCTATGTCGTTAAATCGTCCAACGTGGGGACGATTATAGCTTCTGTGTTGAGATCGGATGGCGGAATTTCTTTACTTGATGAAGCCATCGGTCCCACTGGGCGTGCCAAGAGTGTGTTGGCGTCAAAAACTTGATGTAGGGTTTCGACAAGAAGCACACCGCATTTAACACCGTTTCAGCGTGCGGTCGATTTGACTCAGAATCGACAAGGTAAAAAATATAAAATTCATTACCAGCCGATCGTAATGATAAATCGGCTTAGACTCAATCAGCTTGAAGCTGATTAAATCAAGATAAAAAAGGGTAAATCTAACTAGCCGATTAAGGCTAATCAGAGGATAAAGGCAGATCGATTCTGAAGAAGGCGATGCGCAACAAAATCAGAATAAATCAAACCTGGGGCGTAATTTGAAGAAGATCAACAATCGGCGATGCGCAACTTTATTGATCAAGATCGAATTACAAAGACTAAATTACAAGAACTACTCCTAGTCGACGGAAAAGTAGATGAAAAGTAGACGCGAATTGGTTGGTTGGCTCTGGGCAGCTTTTTTGATCACCTCTAGACCTCTTTTATAGCCATTGGCCGATAGAGTTCTGGTACAACACGTTAGGGATAGAATCCGTATCGGCCTCTATTTGGAGGGTGCTTTCCTTAACAACCCGTTTTTGTTTCCAAATATCTTGATCCGTTATCCAATCGTATCTTGTTGATCTTGGACTGCCGATTTTGACCCTATCTACCAAATTTTGGTGCAAACAGGCCTCCACCGGTTTGATCTTCTCAACAATAAACTCGAGATTAGCCTTCAATAAATCCCACCTCTTATCCATCTGTTCCCATCTGTCCTCCGCTTGGTCCACCATCTCCCCCCTAGCATCCAACACCAACTTGGTCTGGACAGAGGGCTTCGGTGGCGCCGTGATGAACTTTCGGATGAACCAACCAAATCAGTAAGAACGAACTCACAATGCGAATCAGAGCGCGTGTACTGCTCTGGGATTTTACGGGTCACCCGAAAAAAAAATTCCACAATAACCGGGCTCGATGCGGTGTGATGACTCCAACCCAAAGGCCTCAGTTTGCGTCGCCGAGGGGAGAAGATGAAGTAAATGAGGGAGAACATGAGAAGGGAAAGAGGGAAATGCGTGAGGAAGAAGAGGAGAAAGAAGTGCGGAGAGAGGAATCAATACCTTTTCTACCTTGGATCTCAAGTCACGAATACAGAGGTTTATATATTCGGTTACAACCAATAGACAACTCACACCCTCTTTACCCTTTATCTGATAAGAAACCGAAACTACTATTCGTCCAAAGCGGCGTAGTCTCAATACTTCATTCATCAGCGCAATCTTCACTTCCCGCTAATACATGCGTTCTCGCCTTCCGCCTTCTTCTCACCAATAGCCATACGACATAGCGTCATTGTGTGTGGTGGAAGTGGCGATGGCGATGGCCACTGGGCTGGAGGAGGAGGAGGCGGCGGCGGCGGCTGTCTCGATCGGTGAGAGCGACGGTGACAGCAGGTGCGGTTCAACTGAGCAGTTAAGGGTGTGTTTGGTCATTTGTACGAATGATACATGTATAAGAGGTTCAAGAAAAAAGTCATTCCGAGTATTTGTTTGTTTAAATGGAATCATTTCGTCTGGAATGATGGAATACAAATTTAAGAAATATTCTCTATACATGCCGAATCATTTTATTCACCCAAAACAATAAAACCAAATGATACAAAATCATCCTATCCTATTCAACCTTATCTCACCAACGAAACACACCCTAAACTCAGTGGGAGTACGTCTTCAGAAGGACCCTGCAACATTTGTTATTATCCTCATAAACCTCCCGATTTGGATCGCCAATAAAATCTGCGATTGAGGTCCGTCAGATCAATATTGTGCGGTTTAGATTTAGGGGGGAATCCATGTGACTTGGGTGCTTTTTCTAAAAGAATCCTTTTACTGTTCTCTATTTCTAAAAGGAGAAAAATTAGATGAATACGTACGTGTGCTTTATGTTGCCTTCGCAAGTGCTCTTGTCTTTTCTGGTTTTTCATTACTATACATAACTGACTAACTAACTAATAAAGGAGAAAAATTAGATGAATACGTACGTGTGGAATATAAGAACCCGGGTACCCTCATGACAAGCCCAAGAGGAGGCCGGAAGATACTCCCGCGTCGGGCCCATTGCGTGCGCGCAGGGGACATATCCTAAAGGAAGTTGAACTTATATTTAGATATGATAGATACGGTTGTAATCCGAGTCGTTAATAGGGTAGATAAAGATGTAAACTCTATCCTGTAATCGATTAGAATCTTGTAACCGATCGGAATCTCTTAACCGATCAGGACTCTGTAAGCCACCCCACCCCCGCTATATAAGGGAGAGGGCGGGCAACGACAGAAGGATCCGATCATCCAAGCATAGAGCGATCAAGCCATAGAGCATAGCACACCTCATATCGCCCAGAGCATATTGCGCTTTGAGCAATCTTAGATCCAAGAGATATGCATAATCCCAGCACACAGGACTAGGGTATTATCTCCATACTGCGTAGAAACCTCTAACTTATGAACATTCCCTGCACGCATTTTTACTGATGATAACCCGATCGAAGATCTATCCTTGAGAACACTCCAGCTCCTTTTTGACTGATCAAACAATTTACGATCCTGGGCAGCGAATACTTACCCTTTTGATCATCACCTCATTAAACTCTTGACAGTCGATACACATTCCTGAGCTCCCATTTTTAAACAGGTGCTCCCTATGGTGACAAATTGGTTCTAGCGAACCACCTTTCTAGCAACTCTTCGGTCCGCTTCTTCATCTCAACTAGCTCATCAATAGGCATTCGATGAGGTCTCTTTACTTTGGCGTTGTACTGGGACTAACTCCATCACACACTTGATCTCTCGATCCGTGGTGATTCTTCTAAACACATCTTGATACTCTCTAACAACTAATACCTCTTCAAAGTCGACAACTTCCACACTATTGACCTTGGTGGCCAACACGAACCGTAGTCATTTGAAATTCCATTTTCCGCTTTCGTGGCTTTTAGCGGACACAATTCTTTGACCAAACTCCGGATGACCTTATGTCCGGACAACCAATTCATTTCAGGAGTAGCATCTCGGGTCTGATATCCAATATCGCTCGCTAGAAATTTTTCTCCAACTTAACTCCATCACATTCTAGGTTAGATCAAGCAATAGTGTACTTTCTGACAATGATAATTCCTCGAGCTGACAATCTTTACAAACACCACTGAACTGATCATCGTTGCACACGCAACATCTTCAGGTGAACCGTCAACATAGGGGAATACTCAGGAACATCCTTTATCATTAATGCTTTTATTCCAACACTTCACATATCCACCTCTCAACCATCTTTACTTTATTTATTTAGGCACGAAAATCTTTTACATGGAATTCACCTCTAATCACTTTTCTTTTACAAACGAGGGTATGACACTTGCATAGGCTAAAATCATCGATCTAAACTTCCTCGATTGGTATTGGCGCTGAAGTTTTTGACTGGAACAGAATTGAGATTGACTTGCACTGGTGCGATCACTTCCTTATGAGGGCAATTGTTAGCAAAATGCCCAGGCTTGTTGCAGGTGTAACAAAGCTTAGGTCCACCTCTCTTCCTTGAGCATTAAATCGACTAAGGCGGTGTCTTCATTCGGATGCCTCTTCTTCAACCGATTCTCCGTACAAACTTCTCTTGCGACTTTCTCGCTCACTCTTGGCGTTATGAACTTGACCGAGGTAACTTCGGAAGGACCGCGTCGTAGGAGACTCTAGATTCTTTGCGGGCATTTCTTAACAAAATGGCCTTCCTCATGACAGCTTATAACACACCTGTTATTGTTGTGCACTCACATGTACATTGTTGTCTTCTTGTTGCGTCGTAATCTGGTTGCTTCATAGGGCATTCACTAGCCCAATGGCCTTCTTCATCGCACAGAAACATGTTTGTTGGATCGCCAATTACTTCTTTCTTGATGAGGGTCAACAGGATTAAGGTATTGTGTCCTTAGCTCTTCGAGCGGCACCACTTTTGCAACTGACGTTCCGTCTCTTCTTGACCACTCTTGAGCAACTACGGCTCGAATATTCTTTTGCTGATGCTGAATTACAGCGGTAACTATTGGATCCAGAGGACATTGAGCTGGACCATGATCTCGGCCTTCACAAAGGTAACATGTGATGTCACTCATAGGACATTCTCCAAGAGAATGACTTCCTTCACACTGGAGCAATTAATCGCATGCTCGTCGGTATGTCCTATCTCTCCACAAATAATGCACGCACGATCTTCGATTTGTTTGGTTGATGAGACTTCGTAGAGCAACTCTTAGATGTTGAACAAGGTGCAAGAATAGTATTCGCTCCATATTTATCGTGACTGCATCTTGTCTCTAGGTGAAGCAAAGAGATTACGAAAAGCAACAACAAATTCATTCCAAGTGATACTCGCGGGGCTTCATGAATAAAGACAATATTTCTTCCACCATTCAAGAATGATTCCTTGTAATCGATAAGAAGCATACAGACTTTCTCATCGCCTTCACATTGAACAATGAGCAGCTTCCTCTCAATGGTCTTGAGCCAATCATCTACTTCTGAGGGTATCTTATTTCGAAACGTCGTGGACGAGTCCTTATGAATTCGATAACCTTAAATAGGAACGGAAATCATTGGTAGCACTTGGGACACTTGGTTGACATTACGGGTCACATATTCTCAGATCCGCTTCATCATTGCATGCATCAAGCGAGTCGAGCAATCAAGAACTCTCTCAAACTCGCATATCCATCTGCATCGATAGTTGAAGAACTGATCCATCATTGAGGTTCTCCTTGGATTGATTTCCACTTCCACTAATTTCGTTGTTTCCACAAACTGAACCATTTGCTTGATTGCTTCTTTGGGTTAGGGAAGAGGAAATAGAATAGGTAAGAAGCGAGAGATCCTAAAGCGGGGAGATAGGTTTAACCCAATAACTAAAGCAAACAATATTAATAACTTGGTATGGTTGCTTATATAAGCCTAAAAGCTCGCAACGACATCGCACACTCAAAGAATCAAGGAAGAACCAATTCAACCTATACACACAAAACTACCTCCTACAAGGGTAACACTTCTATCTTAAGCGAGACGGACTCCTACACATGAGTCTCAGCGGCTACTCAAGCATAGGTCATCTAACTCGGAACACTTCATCGATCTACTCCTTCCTTGATCTCGATGATTCCCTCCTTCTTGATCTTCAGGGTTGACAGCGAACACTTGATGCTTTCTTCTATGATGTGGCACGTCAACTACCAAGACAACTCAGATAAGGTTTTTAACTCGATCCAGCAAAGGAGAGAGAAGGAAATTCAGCAGGGAAAAAGAGAGAAATTTTGACGAGGAAAGGAATAGCAGAATAAGATAAGTTAAGAACATATTATTCTACCAAGTTGATTCTTTTCGTTAGAAAATAATTTTGAAGTTCCTATAGAGGCGACCAGACTATCTAGGGTCAAGACCTACATCAAGATGGCTCGATACCATACATCGGGACCGAATATGCAAATCCGGACCCTCTGTGTATACTGCACTAGTCCAGGATCACGCTAGTGCACACAGGCTCAACATAAGTAAATATCACAATCATACATAGCGAAAATATTATGAAAGACATCATATGACCTCATGGTCCACTTACATGACTATGCCTCGCAAGGCTGAATAATATATTAAACTGCAGCGGAATGAAAACGTAGGTAACCCCTCAGTATACCACAGGCAACTGACAAGGCTTGCGTCCTAAACATTCGTCTCCTCCTGGAATCTTTCCTCCAGCATTGATGTAGACTCTTCAACTGGTGATGTTATTGTTGGCAAGGGTGAGTACTTAAAGCACTCAACAAGTTGTGCACAGAATGCAATTCTATGTAACTATATGCAAAGCTTATTCCAAAGGATAGGCTATCTTGGCTATTTTGCAACAAAGCAGCATTTACGAACAAATACAATAAATAGATTGTAAAGACGGTAAAACAAATAACAATAATGATAGATTCAACTTTTCTCAAGTAAACCAAGTTTCCAATCTTAAGTCAAATTCCATCTTCCATATGGCATTCCGCCATCCCAACCAAGTTGTTCATTTTAATTAAGCTAACCCTTAACTGTAATTTCCGAGCATTGCTCAATACCGCGAGCACGGCTATCCGAATAGTTTCACACTCTGCAGAGGTTATGCACTTTACCCACACGACATGATCGTCCCTTCGTGCCATGCAATTAACACACTTCCTTTGGTGTGTCGGCGAAGAGATCATGACAAAGCCTTTACAATGCTCTGGCTTAATCAAGACTACAGTTAAGGTTTCAACACGGTGGGTGCGAAAACCACAACCAGGGCCCCCTCTTGCGCCATGTGAATTACACCATAACTCGGGAACTCACACCACCAATGATAGTACCAAGTTAAGACATTACAAATTAATCAGCTAGGCTGTCCCATTACAACATGTGGTTGCATGATTGACTCAGGTCAAAGGCTTGCAAGGTTAAGTCCTTAGTGTGATCAAGGCAAGACATCCACATACCCTCTGCCCATTGGGCCCACCTTGGCATACTCGCCCCTTGTCACTTGCCCCAATCTAAGTTATTATCACCCAGTTGATTACCAGCACCACGTGCCATCAACAATTCAACATCGTTGCGTGACATGACTCGCCACAACAACTCAATCTCATCGTGTGATCCCACATGACACACAAGTTCATAATATTGTTCCATATTCCATTAATCAAGATTAATTATCAATGATTCTGACACATGTGATGACGTGGCACGGCTAGGAAACTAATACGAACTAATCCTCCAATGTTGATTATAATTGTTAACCAACTATGTTAAACCAAACTAGGGTGACAATGGATCATGGCATACAATGACAAGGTAGGGTGTAGATCAATCTGGTATATTAGCTAAACCCAATCTAATTTAAAACAATTGTATATTTGAAATATATGCAATAGGGTAAAACGAACATAGCAATTTTATAAACATGGGTTCAACATGATCAAAGCACAACTTGCCTTGGAATAGGTCCTGATCTGGTTCTGGAACTTGATCTTGAGTTGCTGAATCTTCCTCCGAAGCGTCGCACAATTCAACGTCTACGCGTACCGAAGGAGAAAAGCAAATAAATACCAAAACAGAGAGCAAAAGAACTCCAAAAATCAATTAAAATTCACCATTAAATAGATCTCAATTTTACAAATTTTTAGAAATTTGAATCACTCAAATCCGAGTTACGATATAAAAGATATAGCCTTTTGAAGTTTGAAATAAATACTGAAAATACAGAAATTAGAAATTCAGAATTAACAGATTTATTTTTATTCTAAAAAAGCGATTTGTGACGTCAGCGTGACCTCATGATGATGTCATCATCACAGAATTTTCAATCGGATTATTTTTCCAATTGAAAATCCCTTTATGACGCAAGCATGACGCCGCGACGCCACCCGCACCACCAATCAAACACTGCCACGTGTCCCGGCGCATAGACTGGGTCCACCGCGCGGCTCTGGACCACGGTGAACCCGGTCCACGATGCTTCGGTGCTTGCGCCCGACACGCGGCTGCCCGTGATTGGTTGCGGCGACGGCGCCATCCGATGCGCTTTCAGATCTGATCGAACGGCCACCGATCACTCCACGACGCGCATCACGTCTGCTACTGGATTTCGATCTAACGGCCTAGAGCTTCGGATCTAGCGATGGAGATGCGACGCGAACTCTCACCGGACCAAGACGAAGACCACGGTGGCGGCGTTTTGGCGCGATTCGACGACGAGGCGCTGCCGGTTCACTGCGGCGTGGTCCGGCGAACCAAGATGGCACCGGCGGCGGCGAGACCCAACGGCGGCGATTTAAACCGAGCGAAACCGAGGCGTCTGCGCTTTAACTCCGCGAGCTCTCCGCTCTCACCCGACGCTTCGCCAAACGACTCCGACAAAAGTGTGCGGTGGCGGCGACGAAACCTCGGGCGACACATCACGGCTTTTATAGAGCATCTAAGGCGTGCTCAAAGCGAGTCCTGCGAACATGGAGACGCGCGACGGAGGAGTCGGTCGGACACGACGAAGACGAAGCAATCCGCCATCCACGTGTCGCAACGGACGGCCACCATGCGCTCAACGCGAGGAATCCGAGGCGCATACACGAAATAGACGCCGAGATTCATTGGGGTTTCGACGCCTCTACCCTCCGATCAAGATCCTACGGCCCACGCTTGCTCCTCTAGAATGTGGGCCAAGCGGCCGGCGACGCTGGTTACTGGCTGCGCCAAAATGGACTAGCGCGACAAGCTTGGGCTTCGATCAAGATTGCAAAGGATTTTAAAACTTTATTATTTTAAATAATTCAGAAATTCATTTAATTGGTTTTAGGCAATTAAATTATTAGGAAAAATCAAGAAAATCTCAAAAATACTTTGAGACATCCGGACTCAAATAAAATATTTTGGCAAAACTTTATTTTAACTTTGCATGATTTAGATAGATTTGAATAAAAGGGCATTAAACCCGATTTGATTTTAATTCAAATAAATCGAGAAAAATCCAAATGAATTACAGAAAATCACAAATGCACAAATAAGAAATAAAAACTTAATTAAGCCAAATTTTGGGATGTTACAGGCATCTTAGCGATATAAGAGCAGAAGACCGATCTCCAACGCTAACAAGAAGAACAGGAAGCTGCGGGGGAAGATCGTCTTCGTAAGGGTAAGGAGGTGCGGTGCGATCTCGATCTCGCGGCGCAATGTCCGCGAGGACCTCCCGCAATCCGTAGGGAGATCAAGCCGTTTTCGCGCGCCAATGCGTAGCGTCGCCGCCTCCAAGACGCTTCTCGACAAACTGGACCCGATGATTGCATCGGATAGCCCAGCGGCCCCGATCGTGGCTCGATCAAGGCCATGGTGACGGCGGCCGCAATTTAGCGAAATCGGGAAAACCGGTAGGTGAAGCGCACTTGCGCTCCCGCGCCGCCGGCGACGCCACGAGCCTACGCCGCGCCGAAGCGCCACTTTCGCGACCATGAGCCACGCCTGCGCTTCGAAGCGCCACCTTGGCGACGCCACGAGCCTACGCTGCGCTTCAGCGCCACCTTCGGCGCACCAGAGCCTACGCTGCGCTTCGAAGCGCCACTTTTCGCGACGGCCAGAGCCACGCTGCGCTTCGAAGCGCCACCTTCGGACGGCCAGATCCACGCTGCGCCCGAAGCGCCACTTTTCAGACGGCCACGAGCCTCGCTGCGCCCGAAGCGCCACCGCCGGACGGCCAGAGTTTACGCTGCGCCGAAGCGCCACTTTCGCCGACGCCACGAGCCACGCTGCGCCCGAGCGCCACCTTTGCACGCCACGACGAGCCACGCTGCGAGCGCGCGCCTACACTCATATACAAGCCTTCGCCGCGCCCGAGCAAAGATGGCAAGATCGTCGACAACATATTGAGCATAAAGCAGCTAAGTCGCTTTTTACTCAATTATGTCATTATAAATAAAATTGTTAACTTTCCTGACATGCTACTTAGTTGACCCACAACTAAGCAGTAAGTCGGGGGCTACACCTAATAGCGTGCGCATGCGCACATCTTTTTTGAGTTGTATTTTTCTTATTTTGCTTAACGATTGCGAGTGAATCCGAATGCGATAACTCCAAATTGTGAAGCTCTGACCCCAAGAACGGCGAACTTTAGTCACCCAAAACACGTGCCTGGGAAAAAGAGCCATGAGCCGACTCCCAACGCTCGGGGGCTAGACTAGTCGGGCAGAGTGCTTAAACAAAAAGAGTCAAACCACTCGGATGAATTCAAAATCAATAAGGAAACAGAGTAAAAACTCTAAAATTATATATACACCGGTCGGACATCACATCCGAGTGAATTGTTTTACATTGCTTAAGTTACGCATATACATGATTTCGGGCTACTAAATTTGGATGCGATGTGTGTGAGCTAACGCTTCAACGGCGACATCAACAACTTCAAGCGACGAATGAATTTAAAAGGAGTGGTGAATTTTGCCTCGGCGGAAAAGCGTTTTGACTTCGTGATATTGTTTGGGATCTGATGTCCCAAGATGAGCCGAACGCGAATTCCAATAATGGGGCTAGGAACCACTCGGAAAGTTTAACGCGTGGAGCTCTATTGAGTCCTTCACGATCTCTTTGCCTACAACAGGGCACTTTCGGTTGTAAGGAAAACTAGTCGGAAGTCGCATCAAGCTGGAAGCACTCGGCGTGAAGCATGACTTCGGTTGGGCTGCAACCAGAATGAGGCAACTCGATCGCAAAGGACTCGGGGCTCTTGTGGAATATAAGAACCCGGTACCCTCATGACAAGCCCAAGAGGGAGGCCGGAAGATACTCCCGCGTCCAGCCCGCCGCCATGCATGAGGACATATCCTAAAGGAAGTTGAACTTATATTTAGATATGATAGATACGGTTGTAATCCGAGTCGTTAATAGGGTAGATAAAGATGTAAACTCTATCTCAGTAACCAACTAGAATCTTGTAACCGATCGGAATCTCTTAACCGATCAGACTCGTAAGCCACCCCACCCCGCTATATAAGGGAGAGGCGGGCAGCGCAGAAGGATCCGATCATCCAAGCATAGGCGATCAAGCCATAGAGCATAGCACACCTCATATCGCCCGAGCATATTGCGCTTTGAGCAATCTTAGATCCAAGAGATCGCATAATCCCAAAGACACAGGACTAGGGTATTATCTCCTCGCGAGAACTGAACTGCATCTAAACCCCTTGTCTTGTGTGACCTTCGAGTTTGAGATCTAGCGTCTACCCCATAAATTTATTGCCGACTACAAAAGTCGACAGTACGTGTGCTTTATGCTGCCTTCGCAATTGCTCTCGTCTTTTCTGGTTTTTCATTACTATATATATATATATATACATACATACATATATATAACCGACTAACTAATAAACTCAATCCAAATTTATAGAGTTTGAACATTCTAAAACTAAAACTAAATTTTAACTAATGTATGTCAAGATTATCTCTAACAATTTCTCCTCTAATCTTGATAAACCGATTCTGACTCATTAAAGCAATCTGTCTCAACTACGATTTGCGCAACTCATACTCGACACAGGATGGTGAACGCATCTCCAAGGAGTTCCGTCTTCTTCTTGCTAGCCTCGCCGATGATTACAATCTGTGCCTCAGCTCCAATTGTCTTTTCGTCGATAACACAACTTGATGGCGACACAGACTCGTATTAGAGCTTATCTACGATAGAACTTGGACGTACCTGTAGGAACTCTCATGCGCACACACAGTAAAAAACGGCGACCGCAACTACTCAACTCCTTAACATCCCAGACTCATCTTCGATGGACTTAACTTTGGACGCCGAATACAACTCTTTAACGTCCTGGAGTCAACTTTGACGGACTCGACTTTCACACGCAGCGGCTTCCTTTTGATCTTGTCGTGCAACATGTTCTCTTCTGATGCGCACATCATCTCTGAAGGAACTCGCACATGTGTATCTTGTGGATACGACTCGTACAAGAACTGATTTTGTTTCTCTCTGTTGCATCTGTACTGTCAACAGAAGAACTTTGCTTGCTACTGTCCGCACGGAGGTCACCTGCAAAATCACGTTATTTTTTCTTGCTGCAGCTATTGCCCGAGGAAGTCTCCGTAGCTTCCTCCTCTCCCAAGTTCTGCATCCTCTTCCGACGCTTCAACTCTTGTAGCATAGGCGGCACAGGAAGCCCCTCGTACTCACCATCCGCAAACTCAATTGTTTCAACAACAACAAAAACATGCCAATCAATCATTGCCAGTTTGCACGTGTGTGCTTTGCAAGCAAGATCATCCAGACTTCAGTATTTGCTCCACTGTGGCTTCACCGACGCCGCCTCCTCGTCCTCCTCGTCGGCGCTCCCGCTCCCGCTCACCGCGCCGTCGTCCCGGCCGTGCCTCCATCTTGATGACCACGCAAGGACTGCCAAGCCGAAGATGGTCGTCTTCATCAGCAAGCAGAACCGTGTGGTCCTCCAGATCGTGCCCGTGGAACTCGACTGGGCTGCTGATGCCTTCTGCGGCAAGCCGGCCAACAGCTCGGCTTCGAGTACCTCGAGTACAAAGTGGGCCTCCACGAGAGTTCGCTCGCCGCCGCGTACGGCATGAACAGCACCATCGTCCTCGGCCGCGCAATGAACAGCAAGACTCGCAGGATCGATATCGCAACCAAGATTTTTTTTCATATGGCGCTTGTGGTTGTCGCCCCAGGAGTCTCCTTGTTTTGAACTCGGAACTTTGATACCAATCGTTAGAGTAGCTAGGAATTTTTTTATTAGCATTTGCTACTGCTCTCGAACTTTTGTAGTTTTTCATTGATATATATATATATATATGAGTACATAACCGACTAACTAATAAACTCTATTTGCTAACAAACTCAATCCAAACTTATAAAGTTTGAACCTTCTAAAACTAAAACTAAATCTTAACTAATGCATATCAAGATTATATCTGACAACTTATACAAGCTGCCATCGCATACAATACAGCTAGCTAGCAGTAGGTTTGTTGCATTCGATGAGCTAACTAAACTTTGAACGTGAAGAATACTCGTTGAGGCGTGTGTCAACAAAGCTGTCATGTGGGGCCGGCATTACCAGCGCCGACCCCGCGCTCAAGAGCAACAACCACCAGCGCCCCCGATTTAGGAAAGCAGCAGACATGCAGAATCGGCATGCAAGGCAAGCTAGAATCAGGGGGTTTGTTTCCTTTGTTAGCTGTTTCCTTTCTTAGCAGGCTACGTGCCTATATATTGGATAGAATAAGCACCCTTTGGAAGTAAGAAAGAATTATCCATCTCTAGTCTCCTGTTCTTTCTCCTCTTAGTCTCATCCCCTTCATCATCGGGCCGCCGGGCAGAAACCCCGATGCCTATACCAACCGAGGCTACGAGCTACGTAGTCGAGGTCCTGCCGTCTTGGGCGTCATCGCCCTTGACAACTTGGTATCACGATCCAGGCACTCCTCCACTACACCGCCGGTCCCCCCGCCCACTTCCGCCGTGGCTATGCGCCCCAATTCCGTCAGGATCCACACCAATGGACGAACTGACGACAGCCGATCTCGCGGCCCTCATCACCAGGTTGACCGCGTCCGTCGAGACCCTGCAGACCAAGTTCGACACGCTCGAGCAACGCACCACTGACTCCTCCTCGTTGGGCCACAGCGGGCCGCATGGCGGCGCGCACCACAACGACCGCCCGCCGCGTTTTCAGAAGATGGATTTTCCCAAGTTTGACGGGAAATCCGATCCCCTGGCGTTCATCACTCGGTGCGAGTCCTATTTTCACCAACAACGATCCGGAAGAGGAAAAGGTATGGATGGCATCATACAACACGAGGCGGGTGCCCACCGTGGTTCATGCGATTCGGGCGTGGCGAGGGCACACCGCCGTGGAGGCGCTTCACCTAGCTGCTCAATACCCGCTTTGGACCGCCTCTGCGCTCCAACCCGCTCGACGAACTCGTGGCATGCAGACGCACGGGCTCGTCGTCGAGTACCAAGACCGGTTTGAGGCCCTGCTTCCCCGCGCCGGCGCACTCACGGAAGCCCAGAAAGTGCAGCTCTTCACCGCCGGCCTGCAACCGCCCCTCAGCCTCGACGTCGAGATCCACAACCCGCAGTCCCTCGCCGTCGCCATGAGTTTCGCCCGCAAGCTAGAGCTGCGCGATCAGTGCGCGGGGGCCTCCACGCCACAACCTCGCCACTCGCACGGAGGGCCTCTGCCGATGCCCCGTCGCGACTCGCATTGCCTGCGCCCAGTCCGCCGGCTGCTTCCCAGCAACCACCGTTGCCAGTAGAGGGGCGCCCGGTCAAGCGCCTGTCCCAGACGGAGATGGAGGAGCGACGCCGCCTGGGCCTCTGCTTCAATTGCAACGAGAAGTTCGGGCGCGGCCACAACCGTGTATGCCAACGCATCTTCCTCCTCGACTTGGCACTCGAGGACGACGAGGGGGACGCCGGGGCGGACGAGCCGGCCACCGACGAGCCGCAGATCTCGGTCCACGCGATCACCGGCATCCGCACCAGCGAGACGATGCAAATGTGCATCCAACTCGGCGGTGTCTCCCTCCTCGCCCTCCTCGACTCCGGCTCCACCCACAACTTCGTCGCCGAGGAGGCGGCCTCCCGCACCTCGCTCCAGCTTCGACTCGGGGGCAAACTGCAGGTTACGGTGGCAAACGGCGACCACGTATCGTGCCCGGGCGTGTACCCATTCTCCATCAACGGTGAGGCGTTCTCAACGGACTTCTTCGCTCTGCCCCTCGCCGGCTACGACGTGGTCCTGGGAACGCAGTGGCTCGTGTCTCTGGGACCCATCCTCTGGGACTTCGGCGCCCTCACCATGACCTTCTGGCGCGACGATCACCAGGTGGGTTGGCGTGGCCAGGTCGGCTCTTCGGCCAAAGATCGCTGCGGCGTGCCGGCGGCGATCTCTGCCGCCCCTCCTCGGCGAGTTCGCGCGGTCTTTACCGAGCCCAAGGGCATGCGCGCCACGCCCCGCGACCACGGCATCACGCTACTTCGAGTCGGCACGGTGGCGATCTGTCCTCACCGATACCCCGCCGCGCAAGGGCGAGTTGGAGCGTCGGTGCGCCGCCATGCTTGCGCAGGCATCATCCGCAAGTTCTTCGCCTTCTCCTCCCTGTCTTGCTAGTGCGGAAGGCGATGGCTTTGGCGTTTTTCGTCGACTTTCGCGCCTAAACGCGATCACGGTCAGGACGCGTACCCAATCCGAGTGGTCGACGAACTCCTCGGCGAGCTCCACGGCGCCCGCTTCTTCTCCAAGCGGATCTCGCTCGGCTACCATCAAGTCCGGATGCGCGGCGAGGACATTGCCAAGCTGCGTTCCGCACACACGGCGGCTTCTACGAGTTCTGGTCATGCCGTTCGGGTTGTGCAGCGCCGGCAACGTTCCAGCGCTCATGAGCGACATCTGCGGCCGTTCCTCCGTCGATTCGTCCTCGTCTTCTTCGATGACATCCTCTCTACAAGACCACGTGGACCGATCACCTTCGTCACGTGCGCGCCGTCCTCGACGTTCTCCACCAGCACCACCTCTTCGTCAAGCGATCAAAGTGCGAGTTCGGCGCCGACTCCATCTCCTACCTCGGTCACATCATCTCCGCCTCCGGCGTCGCCATGGATCCGCCAAGGTACAAGCCGTCGTGGATTGGCGGTTTCCGTCGCGCAGGCGGTGCGCGGCTTCCTCGACCTTGCGGGCTACTACCGCAAGTTCGTCAAAACGTTAGGCTCGATCGCCGCGCCCCTCACCGCCCTTCTCCGCAAGGAAGGATTCTCTGATCACCGAGGCCGAGGCGGCATTCACGGCGCTCAAGACCGCTGTTGTCACCACGGCGCTGTGCTCATGTTGCCCGACTTGACCGACCTTTCGTCGTTGAGTGCGGCGCCGACGCATGGGTTCGACGACGTCCTCATACAAGGGCAGCACCCGGTATCATTCTTCAGTCGACCCGTCGCACCACGCCACCGATCCCTGGCGGCTTACGAGCGCGAACTCATTGGCCTCGTTGTCGCCATTCGCCACTGGCGGCCGTACCTTTGGGGTCGCCGCTCACGACGCACCGATCATTTCGGGTCTCAAGTTCTTACTCGACGGCGCCTCGCCACCATACCGCAGCATCACTGGGTGGGCAAACTACTCGGCTTCGACTTCTCCGTGGAGTACAAGGCCGGTAGCACCAACACGGTGGCCGATGCTCTGTCCCGACGTGACACAGACAAACCGGCGATCCTCGCCATCTCCGGCCCAAGCTTCGACTTCGTCGACCGCCTCCGCTAGGCCCACGCCACCGACCCGGCTCTGGTAGCGCTCAAGGAGGAGCTCGCAGCAGGCCAGCGCCCTGTCTCCTGGTCGCTCCTCGACGGCCTTGTGGCGTTCAACGGCCACCTCTACATCCCGCCTGCGTCGCCGCTCCTTCACGAGCTCATCTCCGCCGTGCACGACGACGGTAACGAAGGCGTCCAACGTATTCTGCACCGTCTACGCCGCGACTTTCACTCCCCCAACCTCAGGCGAGCGGTCCAGGACTACGTACGCGCCTGCGCCACATGCCAACGCTACAAGTCGGACCATACGCACCGGCCGCCTGCTCTGCCATTATGCGTGCCCACGCGGTGCGGACGGACATTGGGCTTGATTTCGTCGAGGCGCTGCCACGCGTAGGAGGGAAGTCCGTCATCCTCACGGTGGTGGATCGTTTCAGCAAGTACTGCCACTTCATTCCCCTCGCACACCCGTACACGGCGGAGTCGGTGGCGCAGGTTTTCTTCGCCGAGATCGTGCGCCTTCACGGTGTACCCCAGTCCATGGTTTCGGATCGGGACCCCGTCTTCACCTCCATCTTCTGGCGGGAGTTGATGCGCCTCATCGGCGCCAAACTACACATGACGTCGGCTTTCCATCCCGATCCGGCGGCGACGGAGGCCGCCAACAAGGTCATCGCCATGTACCTACGTTGCTTCACCGGAGATCGCCCCCGACAATGGTTGCGTTGGCTCCCCTGGGCGGAGTACATTTACAACACCGCCTACCAGTCCGCGCTCCGCGACACACCGTTCCGGGTGGTCTACGGCCGTGACCCACCCTCCATCCGCTCCTATGAGCCCGGCGAAACAAGGGTCGCGGCGGTCGCCAAGAACATGGCGGAACGGGACGAGTTCCTCGCTGACATCCGCCTCCGCCTTGAGCAATCCCAGGCCGTCTACAAGCGCCACTACGACAGGCATCACAGGGATGTCCGATACGAGGTAGGCGCTTGGGTCTGGCTCCGACTGCGCCAACGGGCCGCATCTTCGCTTCACGTGCCGACATCAGGGAAGCTCAAGCCGCGCTTCTACGGGCCTTACCGCATCATCGCCGTCATCAACGACGTCGCCTACCAGCTGGAGCTGCCTCCCCGAGCCCGCCTCCACGACGTGTTCCATGTGGGCCTCTTGAAGAAGTTCGTCGGCACGCCTCTATCCGCACCGCCAGATCTTCCTCCGCTCCACAATGGCGCCGCCGTACCGGAACCGGAACACGTCCTCCGCTCTCGCTTGGCCAGGGGCGTTCGCTACCATCGGTACCTTTGGAAGGCGAGGCGGCGGCGTCGCCGCCACGTGGGAAGATGCCGGCGACTTCATCGATCGCTACTGGTTTCGGCTCGAGGACGTTTGCTCATCGAGGAGAGATGTCATGTGGGGCCGGCATTACGGCGCCGACTCGCGCTCAAGAGCAACAACCACCGGCGCCCCGATTTAGGAAGCGGCGGACATGCAGAATCGGCATGCAAGGCAAGCTAGAATCAGGGGGTTTGTTTCCTTTGTTAGCTGTTTCCTTTCTTAATCGGCATGCAAGGCAAGCTAGAATCAGGGGATTTGTTTCCTTTCTTAATCGGCATGCAAGGCAAGCTAAAATCAGGGGGTTTGTTTCCTTTGTTAGCTGTTTCCTTTCTTAGCAGGCTACGTGCCTATATATTGGATAGAATAAGCACCCTTTGGAAGTAAGAAAAAATTATTCATCTCTAGTCTCCTGTTCTTTCTCCTCTTAGTCTCATCCCCTTCATCATCGGGCCACCGGGCAGAAACCCCGACGCCTATACCAACCGAGGCTACGAGCTACGTAGTCGAGGTCCTGCCGTCTTGGACGTCAGCGCCCTTGACAAAAGCCATCGTCACATCGTCTTGCTTGTCCATGAGACCCTGGAGATCGATTTTTTAGCCTAGTTTGGACATGGTGCTGGCCGGCCGGCTCTACCATGTGGTTATGTGGAGTAGAATTTGCGACAGCTGACATGAATTAATAGTCCTACTGATCACTTTTCTGAAGAAAGCCTGGAAGCTAGTTATTTCCTGAATTATGTGACTGCATGTCCCACGTGAGAAGTCATGCAAATGTGAAACTGGAATCTAGTTCTTGCAGTTTTTAATTGTGTTGGTGAGTAGAGTCGTATATATTCATCGAAGCTGAGCTGTTCGTTCTGGGAGTTTAGTTGTCAGCTGTGCGCACTAAATTAACTGAATACTCGTAGGCATCCGCATCTGGCAATTGAGCTGCATGCCAACTATGTATCCGAACTTTCGTTCCCGAAGATGCTGGCTTAATTCCGAATTGATCTCAATGTTAAAATGGGATTGAAATCATCATGTTCAGTAGTAGTAGTACAAAACAGAAGCAAACTTCACTACTACAGAAATCATCATCTCAGACGGTTCAAAATCGTCATCTCTGACAGTTTTATGAACCGTCACTAACAATGTGTCAGTGATGTAAGGGTGCATCACAGATGGTTTTCGAACCGTCTGTGAAAATTATTATCACAGGCGGTTCTAGTTTAGAACCGTCTGTGATCGTGACTCATCACAGACGGGTTTTAACTAAAACCGTCTGTCATACATAAATATCACAGACGGTTTGTAAATAGAACCGTCTGTGATCCTCTTTTTTTTCCCCACACCCCAGCAGAACTTCCATCATTAGTATGTGTTGTTCGAAATTTTCTTCCTTAGGTATTTACGCAGCGAAATTTATAAGGCACAACCAAGTTATAGATTTAGTAATTGAATATCTAAACTTCCTAGATGCATCGAAGCAACGACATGTCGATCGGGATCGTCTTAAAATATGAAGTTACGTAGCACTTTCATCTCTTTCTTATTATAATATTGATGGATTCTAAGGTAAAATCCATTTCATTCCACAGTTCGTCTCATGAACGCTGTCATGCTATACGATAATTTAATCAGCGCATGACACCTTTCAGGACAAACTGTGGAATGAAATAGATTTTATCTTAGAATCCATCAATATTATAATAAGAAAGAGATGAAAGTGCTACAGAACTTCATATTTTAAGACGATCCCTGATCAGACAAGCTTTTGCCTCGATGCATCTAGGAAGTTTAGATATTCAATTACTAAATCTATAACTTGGTTGTGCTTTATAAATTTCGTTGCGGAAATACCTACGCAGAAGAAAATTTCGAACAACACATACTAATGATGGAAGTTCTGCTGGGTGTCGTGGAAAAAAGAGGATCCTGACGATAGCGTCTTTGGAGAATTGAATTAGGTAAGAAAGATAGAAAAAGTTCTCCAAAATCATCAAATGTTCTTTCAATTTATTTTATATCGAGTAGTCTACACATTATTGGTTGACAGACAAATACTGCCATGTCCTTGCAATTGCTTCATATACACATGTATATGTGGTGTCTTCAAATAGAAATATTTGTAAAATAGTACACAAAAATGGCAACTCCACGATGGTCGTAGCCAATATATATTAGTCAATCTCACACTGCTATTGGCTATTTTGAAAAGCAGGTTAGGCTATCTGACCTTGCATTTGTATACTTTGTTTCTTAAAAGCTAAACAGCAAACAGGTAAATTAAGATATTAAAGCTAACCAATATATATAAGTCAACAGCTCACATTCGGGGTTGCCAATGTTCTGATTTGCATGCATATAAAATCCATCCAAAATTCCATATAATATCATCATGTATTCTGCAACTAGAGATGCTAGCAATCAATGCATTATATTACTAAAAATCCATGCAAATGTGATACCCAAGCATGCATGCTGTTTTACCTGTTCTAATAATGCAAATTGACTGAACAACATCAAGCAAATGTGATTTCTACGAGTCACATATGAACTAATGTATGGACATACTGTCTATATCACACGCATTTATACTGTGTAGCAAATGTGATTGCTATTGTGTCTGCAACATGGTATTTATAATCTGCAACATGATTAGAATCAATGTATTAAAGAGCAAGTATAGCAATTGACACTGGTTCACAATCACAAGCAAGCCCTAGGTACATATCGATGCTTCACAATCTTTTACATGATGATGCTTCACAATCACAACACTCAATCTAATAACACAAGGACATAGGCTACTGATCACCGACGAGGAGTACAGCAGTGAGGAGGAGTAGCCAGTGGGGAGGATGAAGGGCCATGTGGAGGTCCATCCATGTTTATGATGAGTATTTGACTTTATGTGATTTAGGATAGCTAAGATTTGAGTTTGGATTTAAAATAGTTTTCAAGTTGGAAGAGGTAAATTAAGAGATGAAGTCGGTGCAGTCCCAAGAGACAAGAGATCAGTGGAGAATCTAGCTTATCACTACTTGGATCAAGGAGAGCTGTTGGGTTGCAGTTCTGGAAGATAGAGTAGTGGATAAGTGTAGCTTGCTTTGAGATCCGTGCAAGAAAACCCATGTTATGGTAGGGTTTTGGGTTAGCCCTTGCATGGCTGGTTGAGTGGGTTAATCCTAGCCTTTGATGGCTGCTCTAGAGTTTAGAGGCTCATCCAAGTGTGGTAGGTGGCCCAAGAGTTGTATAAATGGAGGGGAAGGGGCAGCCTCCTAGTAGTGAAGATTTTGAGGTTTTTGATGCTCCTTTGAGCTTTGCCCACATGAATGTGAGGCTTTGTAACCTCCCCTTCCAGAAATGAAATGTTCTTCATTTATGTTCATGTTTCATTTCCTTTACGCATTTAAATTACGCAATTTAAATTCCGCATTTACTTTTCTTGCAATTTACATTTATACAATTTGGATTTGCCTCCCCTCCTTCTAATTGCTTACGAATCTTTTGCTGAGGTTTATGATTGATTCTTTCTTAAAATCCTGTTTCAATCATCTAGGGTATCCATGCGTTCTTGTTGCAAAAAGTTGATCTTTTGCGTTCTTGAATGCTTGATCTTGTAGATTGCGTATCCTTGAGATTCTTTGTGTTATCTTGCTTGCTGGGACGTGTGGAAAGTCATTCAAGTTCACTTTGATCATCAAAACCCGACGAGCAAGCCTTGATCGAAGTTCTTTCGATTTTTGTCGAAACTTGGTGCGTTCTTCCTTCCCGGGCATAAAGGCCAGAAATTTGACATCAATCCTTGTGATTGAAGGTTGAAATAAGTTCCTGACATCCCAAGGACCTTATCTACCAAGTTTGGTTGAGTTTGGATCAACGGATCAAAAGATACATCAATTTTCTTATTTGAACTCGTCAAAATTTGTTCATTTGCACGATTTCCTTTGTAGCTCTGAGAACGCGAAGAGTATCGCCCCCAGAGTGCGATAGCACTGGCATCAGGCTGATTTGTTGTGAAAATTGACTCTTTTGCTTCCATTTGATATCTAAGGGTTTTAGCTTGGTTTCTTTGGGTGAAAATCTGCATTTGTGATCTTCCTGAGAGAACATTTTTTAATTTGGGACCATTCACCCCCTCTGATCGCCATCTCGGTTTTTCAATTGGTATCAGAGCCGGTTCTGCTCTTTCATAGATCTTGACCGGTCTCAAGAGTCATGACGATGGACAAATATTCCACCAAGCCTCCTATTTTCTCTGGAGTTGATTTTCCTTTTTGGAAATCTCGAATGGAGTCATACATCACTGCCCAGGGCTTCCTGATATGGCAGAAGGTGAAACTCCCGTATGAGGTTCCTATTGATGAAAACGTCACAACCGGCAATATGGCTGACGTTGAGGCAAACACTAAGGCAAGAAACATTCTCATACAGGGTCTTAACCGCAGTGAGTATGATAGGATTTCTCACCTTCGTTTTGCTCACGAGATTTGGGTGACCCTCAATGCTTACCATGAGGGTACTACCCAAATCAAGATGGTTCGACATGACCAATTCAAGCGTGAGTTCAACAAGTTTGAACAACACGCTGGTGAGAGTCTTGACGAGTGCTTTGGTCGGTTTACAAAGATCTTGAGCGACCTCTGATCAGTTGGTTGCATATACCCTGACTCGGATAATGCTCGACATTTCTTGACCGCACTCGATCTTCGAGTTTGGGAAATGAAGGTGACTACCATCAAGGACTCCACTGATTTGTCGACCTTGACTCTTGATGGGTTGTATTCCGTCTCAAGACTCATGAGATCGTCGTCTCTCGCAAGGCGAAATCTCGATCGATGGCTCTAGTCACCGATCCCATCGGGTCTTCCTCGGATCCTCTCTTGATTTTCTTCGGGTTCTCTCTCTGCTCTTTGCGATGTAGCGATGAAGTTACGGAGCGATTTCCGGAAAATGAGCTTGCACTTATCGCTAAATAAATTTACTAACATTTACAAGAGGGTGAGAGAGAGGAAGAGAGGGGGCAAGATCATTTGCTTCGAGTGTGGTGACCCCAACCATGTTCGAGCAAATTGTCCCCAGTTGGAGAAGGGCAAAAACGAACAAGGTGGTTCGAGCAAGAACGACTACACCGACATGAACCGCAACAAGAAGGCCCCAGCTCGTGAGCCGGTGAAGAAGAAGTACAGCAACTTTTCCAAGAACAAGAAACTCTTTCACTGGGTCCTCGCGCCTTTGGGCGACATCGAGCTCTCTGACACGGAGAGCTGGAGCGATGCAAGCGAGGACGATCCGCAAGAGAAGGTGAAGGGTAGCGACGACTTCTCTGGCATGTGCTTCATGGCAGGCGTCATTGAAGTAAGCGACTCCGAGCTGTACAGCGACACGGATGAGGTACCCACCTACGACGAGTTAAATGATGACTTCTGTAAATTAGGCAAGTTTCATGCTAAGGCTAGGTCGAGGTGTTCTGAGTTAGAGAAGGAGGTAGATAGCTTGTCTCGGGAGTTAGCTTCACTTAAATCATGTTCCTCCCGAGACTCTGATAGCTGTACACTCTGTGATGCTTTGCTTATGGAGCTGGAGAACCTAAGGACTTTGCATGATAGTGTGCTTGTTGATCTTGAGAATCTAAGGTCGAAGAATGCTAGTTCTGTCACTATTGACATTCCTGCTGATGCTAGCTTTTCTCATGCTCACACAAATGCTTCTTGTAATAATTGCCCTAAACTGCTTACTGAAATTGATGCCATGAGCTCGCACCATAGAAAGCTTTCTCCTAGAAATGATGAACTTGAATTGCATGCTTCTAAGGACCCAGTCAGCTCATGTGAGGGTTGTAGTCAAGTAAAACTTAACAATGATGCTTTGAATGTCAAGTGTGATCAACTTGCTAAGGACTTACTAGTTAAGTCACAAACTGGTTGCCTGCTGTGTGTTGGGGTTAAGGATGATATGGATAAAATCCAAGTTGAACTTAGGAAGAAATTAGAAGACCAAGCCCATAAGATTAGAAATGCGTCTTGCGTTTCTTGTGAGACCCTTAAGATTGAGGCAGCCGTGTTGAGGGAGAAAAATGAACGTGCTGAGAGAGCTTCTCTTTCTGGTTCTTCTTCTTCCTCTCTTCCCTGCTCTTCTTGTGCCTCTTTCTTCCGAGATTGCCAGTATCTCATGAGCACTCTCGAGAAGTTTGTTGGAGGCAAAAAGAAGCTCAATCTTATTCTAGACCAATCCAAGATTAGTAGGTTTAATCAAGGTCTAGGATTTGATCCCTTGGAGCACGCTCGGGCGCATCCTCCCACCATTGTACGCGGCTCCAAGAGTGGTGAGATTGTGGTAGCTCCCAGAGTGAGTACCACCGTGTTTAGGTCTGCTGGGGATGTCCATAAGACTCTGACCAGAAGGGTGGTACTCCTGTTGCTTCTGCCTCTAGCAAGGCGAAGTACACATGCACCTTCTGTAAGAAGGATGATCACCTGGTAGATTTTTGCTTCAGGCGCACCAAGATCACCAGGCCTGAGCGTTTTGCTGCTCTTAGGGGTATTCAGGGTCATCCCCAGACTCTGAGTGATCCCAAGGCACGCACTGCTTCTAGACAAGTTAGAGAGTCGCTTGTTTTTGGCAACGTCCAGGACTCGGTTTTCAGGCTGTTCATTCGAGTTTTAGTCCTAGAGCTGTTCGTAGTCAGTCTTTTCATCGTCCTCTTGATATTCCTCGTTTTCCTCATCGAGGTAGATATCAGCGGCGTAAGGTGTTTTCTGGTAGGAGTTTTAGGCAGCTTCACTGGGGTGGTTCGACTTTTGCACCACGGCAGGCCAACCCAGTTTCAGCTCCTAAATCATCTACTAGAGTTGCTACTGATTTTGTTAGGGTTAAACGTCAGAGAGACACTCGAGTTGATCTTCTTCGTATTTGGTACTACGAGGTGTCGTATGTTTCAGTATTGGGTTCCTAAGTCTTCACTCTATCCCAGTACTGAGTCATCTTTCTCTCTTGTGTCTTGATCAGGTTCGTTGGATGAGGAAGGAAGATGTTTGGATTGTCGACTCCGGTTGTTCTCATCATATGACCGGAGATTCTCGATGGTTCTCTTCCCTAGTCCGAGCCCCCAGTGATGAGTTGATCACTTTCGGGGATGCTTCTTCAGGTAGAGTCATTGCTAAAGGTACCATTTGCATTAATGACAATTTCATTCTTAAAGATGTTGCCTTAGTAAGTAAGATGCAATACAATTTGCTTTCTGTTTCTCAGCTTATTGATGACTCTTTCGTGGTGAGTTTCAAGAGTAGCGCCTGTAAAATCCTCGATTCTTCAAGAGGGTTAGTTTGCGGGATTTCTAGATATAGGAGGGTCTTTCGTACTGATTTTTCTGCTTCTTCTGGAGACTCTCTCCGTTGTTTGATTGCTTCAGAGTCCTGTGATCTCTCCTTCTGGCATAGGAGACTTGGTCACATTGGATTTGATCATTTGACCTGAGTTAGCAGTCACGACCTCATTCGTGGTTTGCCTAAACTCAAAATGGTCAAAGACTTAATTTACTCTCCTTACCGACATGGCAAGATGGTTGCTGCTTCTCAACCCCCAGTCACTGTTGTGATGACTGATGCACCAGGACAGCTTTTACATATGGACTTTGTTGGTCGGCTAGAGGCGATCGATGGGTGGGAAGTGGTATGTTCTTGTCATTGTTGATGATTTTTTGAGGTACTCTTGGGTGTTTTTCATGTCCTCGAAGGATGAGACTTTTACCCATTTTAGGGGTTTGGTTCATAGGTTGTCTTTTGAACTCACTGGTGCTCTACGAGCTATACGCAGTAACAATGGCATGGAGTTCAAGAACTCCTATTTTGAGAGTTTTTGTGTGGAGTCTGGTTTAGAGCATCAATTCTCCTCTCCCTACGTCCCTCAGCAAAATGGCGTAGTGGAAAGGAAGAATAGGACCCTGGTAGAGATGGCCAGGACGATGCTAGGCAGTCTGATACTCCTAGGAAGTTTTGGGCTGAGGCTATAGCTACTGCTTGCCATGTTTCTAATCGTGTATTCTTGAGAGCACATTTGCACCGCACTTCTTACGAGTTGAGGTATAGGCGAAAGCCCAGTGTTTCTCATTTTCATGTGTTTGGTTGCAAGTGTTTTATTTTGAAGTCTGCTAACCTGGATAAGTTTGAGTCTCATTCTTCTGATGGTATCTTTCTGGGTTACTCGACTTCTTCTCGTAGCTATAGGGTCTGGAGTTGCGATGCGCATAGGATCTTAGAGACCTGTGAAGTGACCTTTGATGAGGCTAGCCCAGGAGCTAGACCTGACATTTCAGGCTCTTCTTCTTCCTCCGAGACCATCTTTGTAGAGGATGAGGATGATGCAGATGATGGTGTTCCACCTAATCCAGTCCCCCCTACACCTGAGGTGTCTCCTGTTTCCATTTCTGCACCTCAGGAAGGCCAGCCTTTGCCTTCTGACTCTCATGTAGCTAGTGGCTCTGCTCCTACCTGTTCTGTGCATGAGGTAGAGGCCACTTCTGCTTCTGGACCTCCTTGTCATATTTAGCGTTCTCATCCACCTGATTAGATCATCGGCGATCTGTTTGAGTGAGTCACTCGCTCAAAAATAGGTTTATCCAGTTTCTACCTTCACTCTGCCTTTGTTGTCTCGTTTGAGCCGAAGGATGTTACTCATGCATTATCTGACAAGTCTTGGACTAATGCTATGCATGAGGAGCTTGAAAACTTCAAGAGGAACAAAGTCTGGTAGCTTGTAGAACGTCCATCTGGTCATAATGTCATTGGGACCAAGTGGGTATTCAAAAACAAGCAGAGCGAGGATGGGGTTGTCATTCGCAACAAGGCTAGGCTAGTTGCACAGGGCTTTTCTCAGGTTGAGGGTCTTGACTTTGAGGAGACCTTTGCCCCTGTAGCTAGACTAGAGGCTATTAGGATCCTGCTTGCATTCTCTACTTCCCAGGGCTTCAAGCTCTATCAAATGGATGTCAAGAGTGCATTCCTCAATGGCTATATTGAGGAAGAGGTTTATGTCAAACAACCTCCAGGATTTGAGAACCCCAAGTTTCCGAGTCATGTATGCAAGCTTTCCAAAGCTTTGTATGGACTCAAGCAGGCCCCCAGAGCATGGTATGAGAGGCTCAAGTCTTATCTTCTCAGCCATGACTTCAGGATGGGCATAGTAGACAAGACTTTGTTCATCAAAATCCATGAGTCGCATTTTCTTCTCGTCCAGATTTATGTGGACGATATCATTTTTGGTGGCTCATCTCATTCGCTTGTGTCTCAGTTTTCTGAGGTGATGAGCACAAAGTTTGAGATGAGTATGATGGGCGAGTTGAGCTACTTTCTTGGCTTCCAAATCAAGTAGACTCGGGAGGGTACTTTCTTGCACCAAGGTAAGTACACTCGGGACCTCCTGAGGCGGTTTGATATGTCTGATGGTAAACCGGTGATGACTCCTATGACCACCACTGCTGTCCTCGAGCCCGATGAGGATGGTGAGCCTGCTGATCAAAAGGAGTTTTAGAGCATGATCGGCTCCCTCTTGTACCTCACTGCTTCGAGGTCGGACATACATTTTGCTGTATGTCTGTGCGCTCGATTTCAGGCCTCTCCTCGCGCCTCTCACCGCTAGGCGGTGAAGGGCATCTTCAGGTACCTTCGTGCTACCACTGATTATGGTATTTGGTACTCTTCTTCTTGTTGTCTATCTCTTAGAGCCTTTTCCGATGCCGACTTTGCTGGTTGTAGGATAGATAGGAAGAGCACTTCTGGCACTTGCCAATTCATTGGCACTTCTCTTGTTTCTTGGTCGTCAAAGAAGCGGTCGGAGTTACCTGATCCACCGAGGTCGAGTATGTTCTTTGCGACCAATTGTTTGTAGCAGTGCTCTGGATGAGATCGACCTTGCGGGACTTTGAGTTAGAGATAGAGAGTGTGCCACTTTTCTGTGATAACACTTCTGCTATTTGCATTGCTAAGAACCCAGTGCAACATTCCCGGACCAAGCATATTGATATTAGATATCACTTCCTTAGAGACCATGTGGAGAATGGTGATATCGCGCTTCAGTTCATAGAGAGTGATCTTCAGTTAGCCGATATCTTTACGAAGCCTTTAGATAGCTCCAGATTTGTTGCCTTGAGGAGTGAGCTTGGAGTCGTGAGCCCTTACGGCCTATCGTGAGGGGGAGCTGATTTGTATATTATGTATAATATATTCTCTTCCAGTTTTTTCTCTTCTTTGTGTTTCTTCTGGGTGATCTTGGACTTATTTTTCTTGAGTTGAGTTCACTCACTTAGACTTCTGGCATGCCTTGCATGGACCTCTTATCTTGTGCTTTAGGTTGCTATCATGCGTGATTAGCTGTTCTCTCTTCTCTCTAGGTTGAGTTCCCTCACAGTCTTATAAGTCTAGCAGGTGTTGGGCCCCCTGGGTAGACAGGGTCTGTGTGCACTCCTTAGTTGGGATCTAGAGTCGACTTCCTATGTCGATCCTTTGGGAAGATAAGAGCGAGTTTGAGCCGTAGTGAGTCTCTTCTATCTTTTCTATGCCCAATAGCCACCCAGTTTGCAGTTTTCTCGACTTCTTCTCCTTATTCTATTTTTCTGGTTGTTATTGAGTTCATTCAGGTTTTCTTTATGCCTAATCTTGATAATAACTCAACTTTAACTAGATTTGAGCCTAAAAATGATTCATTTGTTGAGGGGGAGTTTGAGAATCTTTTCATGCATTGCATTTAGACTACATTTTCTGTTTTATGAGCTTTGTCTATTATGCAATTGACTCAATCTTAATGAAATACATTATGCTATATCTTTTGAAGAAAATCACTAGCTTAGATATGTCCAAGTTCATTTATCATGCTAAGCTAAATTGAAATCTGAAAAACTTGAATGCTTTAAATGAAAACTTGATAAAACATGTTGCTTTTACTTACTAAGTTTCTTCTCTAGGGGCTTTTACCATGAATTGTGAAATTTTGGATTTCTCTAGAGTCCCTATAGCAACTTGGGTGAAATTTGCTTGATCCATATTTTGAGTCCTTCAAAATTGCTCATATATGCTAAATTGAAATTAAAAAATTTTGACTCTTTTGTGCAAAATTGATCTCAACACTTTATATTCACGAGACTGCTTCCCATTACATTTGGGATGAACTTGGAATATATTGTGTATGACCAAGATCATTCTCTTAAGAGTTACTCTTGAGATGATCGAAAATGGCTTGAGTCAATCAATATAGAAAAATGCAAATATCAAACACATAAGTGGGTAAAGAATGCAAATAATGTCAAACATTTGCACCCCGCATAAATTGAAAAATGAGCTAGAAGGAACATATATGCACTTCAAAATTCCCAAAAGTGTTGAGTAGGTTGAACTCTAAGTTTTCCATTTGATCCTTGAGTGGTTTTGCTTCTAGCTTTGAAATTTTACGAAGTCTTGCACTTGTCAAATCTTGCTAAAAATGACTCATTTTCAAAAATTAGCTTATGAGCAAAATTTGTTATTTGCACTTTGACATGTCTTAGTTTAGTCATAACCTGAGATTAATAAGCTTGGTGGCATATCCTCTCAATACGATCAATTGGATAATCTTCAAAGCTCCCTTAGGTTGCATTTCATGCATACATAAAAAGAGGGAGAAATTTCCATTTTGATGCCTATATTGCCAAAAGGGGGAGAAAACGTAGAAAAGGCATCATTAAAAATGTGAAAGCTTATTTGGTACGTAGAAAAGGCATCATTAAAAATGTGAAAGCTTATTTGGTTCTTATGATCTTTGTAAAATTTTGCTAATTCTTATGGATCATAATCACATAATCACATTTGGCACTTATGATTGGATTTTAGAGATTTTTGTGGAAAACTTGCTCTCTTCTTGATTTAGCTCTAAAATATGTCTTACCAACTTGGTCATTCTCTCAGTCTATTCTCTTTGGACCATGTGTGGTTTTGCAATCAAATTGCTTTCTTCTTCTCTTACTCAAACTCAAATTTATGCCTTTTGAGTGGTTTGTCAATATACTCATCAAGGGGGAGATTGAAGGATTATGTGGAGGTCCATCCATGTTTATGATGAGTATTTGACTTTATATGATCTAGGATAGCTTAGATTTAAGTTTGGATTTAAAATGGTTTTCAAGTTGGAAGAGGGAAACAGAGAGTTTCCCATTTGCGCCGGACCAAATGTTGCATGAGTTGTATTTGCGCCGGACCGGGGTAGAAATGATTTGCTTTTGCGTCGGACCGATTTAGGATAGACTTCCCGTTTGCACCGTACCAAAGGAAATGAGAAACAGAGAGTTTCCCATTCGCGCCGGACCAAGGGAAATGAGAAACAGAGAGTTTCCCATTCGCGCCGAACAAAGAGAAATGAGAAACAGAGAGTTTCACATTCGCGCCGGACCAAGGGAATAGGGAAACAGAGAGTTTCCCATTTGTGCCGGACTGATTTTTTTCGCGCCGAACCAAGTCACAGTGAGTTTCACGTGTACGCCAGACCGGTTTTGACAGCTGGTAGTAATTAGCGTTTTTGATGGTCTTCCCTTGCTCAAAAAATTATTTAGTCTACATGAAAGTTGTATAACATTTCAAGACGCATCTTTTTAATGTTGACAAGTTTTTCATTTGAGCAACACAACAAATCATAGAAAATCGGGAAAGTTAACAGAGAATCTCAGGTTTACGCCGGACCGATTTTGACAACGTGCAGTAGTATGCCTTTTGGAAGGTCTTCCTTGCTCAAAAAATTATGTGTTCTACATGAAAGTTGTATAGAATTTTGAAACGCAACTTTTTCATGTTAACAAGTTTTTCATCGGAGCAACATAAAAAATTAAGAAGATTACTGCTGTATTGAAAACAGGATGTTTGCATTTGATTGAAGTGTTTTGGTCTGTTCTAACCCAAATTCGTGATAGAATTGATGCGCTGGGTTCATGGTGGAACCAAGAAGGGTTTTCTTATCTTTGTGGATGTAGGACTTCATTTAGTGGTCATGGTGAGGCGAAGGGAGGCTGGAACTAGGCATGGGAGGTTCATGTTGGCCGGATGTTCGCCGGAAGATGGCCGGAGATGAAGTCGATGCAGTCCCAAGAGACAAGAGATCAGTGGAGAAGCTAGCTTATCACTACTTGGATCAAGGAGAGCTGTTGGGTTACAGTTCTGGAAGATAGAGTAGTGGATAAGTGTAGCTTGCTTTGAGATCCGTGCAAGAAAACCCATGTTATGGTAGGGTTTTGGGTTAGCCCTTGCATGGCTGGTTGAGTGGGTTAATCCTAGCCCTTGATGGATGCTCTAGGGTTTAGAGGCTCATCCAAGGGTGGTAGGTGGCCCAAGAGTTGTATAAATAGAGGGGAAGGGGCAGCCTCCCTAGTAGTGAAGGTTTTGAGGTTTTTGATGCTCTTTTGAGTTTTGCCCACATGAATGTGAGTCTTTGTAACCTCCCCTTCCAGAAATGAAATGTTCTTCATTTATGTTCATGTTTCATTTCCTTTACACATTTATATTACGTATTTAAATTACGCAATTTAAATTCCGCATTTACTTTCTTGCAATTTACATTTATACAATTTGGATTTGCCTCCCCTCCTTCTAATTGCTTACGAATCTTTTGCTGAGGTTTATGATTGATTCTTTCTTGAAATCCTGTTTCAATCATCTAGGGTATCCATGCGTTCTTGTTGCAAAAAGTTGATCTTTTGCGTTCTTGAATGCTTGATCTTGTAGATTGCGTATCCTTGAGTTTCTTTGTGTTCTCTTGCTTGCTGGGACGTGTGGGAAGTCATTCAAGTTAACTTTGATCATCGAAACCCCACGAGCAAGCCTTGATCGAAGTTCTTTCGATTTTTGTCGAAACTTGGTGCGTTCTTCCTTCCCAGGCATAAAGGTCAGAACTTTGACATCAATCCTTGTGATTGAAGGTTGAAATAAGTTCCTGACATCCCAAGGACCTTATCTACCAAGTTTGGTTGAGTTTGGATCAACGGATCAAAAGATACATGAATTTTCTTATTTGAACCTGTGCTGAAAACGCTGTTCATATGCCTGATTTCACTGTAGCTACAGTAAGCCGGTAGTATCGCCCCCAGAGTGCGATAGCATTGGCATCAGGCTGATTTGTTGTGAAAATTGACTCTTTTGCTTCCATTTGATATCTAAGGGTTTTGGCTTGGTTTCTTTGGGTGAAAATCTGCATTTGTGATCTTCTTTAGAGAACATTTTTTTAATTTGGGATCATTCACCCCCCCTCTGATCGCCATCTCAGTCTTTCAAAGGAGGATGCTCACAGTCGGCCGGGATGGTCGTTGTCGCCTCCACAGCCTCGGGCTCGAGGGCGACCGATGCATGTAGCCACCAGTGAGGGGAGGTCGAGGGCGCGAGGGGAGATGCCGGCCGGGGATGCGCCGAGGCCGGGGCCGTCGGCGAGGTCATCAGGGGGGCGCCGCAGCGGAGGACGAATCGTCGGCGACAGATGAAGGTTCGGCTAAGGTAAGTGAATGATCTGTGCGAAAGAGGTAGCCTGGGAGGAGAATACTAGGGAGGACTTTGTCGAGGAGGAGGTCGCCTAGGAGGAGGAACGCTGGGGGGCTAGGGTTTGAAGGAGACGAAACGTATGGATATGCTCTACGAAGCTCTATCGGTATGTTTATATTGTGGTCTGAGGTCAAATCACAGACGGTTCGTAGTTAGAACCGTCTGTGATGTGAACTTATCACAGCAGTGATATGGATGTATATCACTGACGGTTTATGAAGAGTACCGTCTGTGATTATATCACTGACGGTTTTACTATAGAACCATCAGTGATGTTCTTTAGCACAAACGGTTTGTCCTAACCGTCTGTGTTGAGGCGTTTAATATAAACCTTTCTGTAGTAGTGCTTGTGGATTTCTCTCAGGGCCTGCTTAGGAGCCCTGAAAATTATTTCACTTGTAATGGAAAAATATTTGTAATTTTTCGTTACCCAAAATTACCAGTGAAATCGAAACCCCCGTATGTCATCTGCTTGGAGAAGAACAAGCGCCCCTTGCTCCTTGTATTCTTGTGAAATCAAATCACGTGTAATTAACAAGTGCCACCGGGTAGTGGGAGGGGGAGAGGGGAGGAGCGCGTGGGGGGATAGCAGCGAGGAGAGGAGGGCCATTGTCTGCGTGCGCTGCGTGGCCTTTGCGAGTCACTGCGATAAGGGCCCCGCCGCGTCGTCAGCCATCCCTGCACTGCACGCCACGCCAACAGTGAGTTAGCCCCGTTCGGACCGGACGTCGAAGAAACACATGTCATAATTTATACCGAGAATCCACCGTTTGCTTCGTTTTAGTTGGTGTAATTGATTATTTATCTTATTTGTCTTGTTGACATATGACTTTAGGGTCCGTATGTTAGTGAGACATCACGAGATAAATGATCAATGGCACAAGTAAGTGAGGGTAAATCATCAATTATTCCTAATTGCAACAAAAAAAACTCTTTGGTGCAACAAAAATACTAACTATAATATATTTTTCGAGTACACGCTGCAACAAAACGAAACACCTCTTTATATATTTGAGAAAAGTTGCTGCAACAAAGCGAGAAAACGTATGCAACAAAAATCTATCTATCGGAGGAGGTAGCAGTACCAAGTGAGGATGGGTACTTAACAAAATCTCTATTCCATCAAATATGGAGTTGATTAGGAGCTTGCAACGGTAGAGTTGAGTTGGCCCTTATGGAGGCCACGCCCCTAGTAATGACGGAGATCGATCGAGGCTCACGTAAGCCACTCATGGTGATGGAAGTTGAGATCGATGCTGCAGGAGCTTGTGGTGGCCATGGCCGACGTCGGCGGAGCTCACGGAGCCAAGGCTGGGACGTCGGTGGAACTCACAGAGGGTAAGTCTGAGGCGTTGCGTGGAGCTCACAGATGTCACGTTTGGCACTGGCGGAGAAGCCATGGCCGCCTCAATGACCTCTCAGATCCACGGGCACGAGTTTGAAAATAGCATGGGGCAGAATGAGACTTCACATCGAGTCATCACTACACTAAAAAACGTCATCAGTGGCGGTTCATAACCACCATCAGTGGCGGTTATTGAACCGCCACAGATATAGTGCCACTGATAATCGAGGATTATCAGTGACGGTTTTCTAACCGCCACAGATAAGTGTTATCTGTGACGGTTCTACACACTAACCGCCACAGATAACAATACTATCTGTGGCGGTTCTATCCACCAACCGCCACAGATAACTACACTATCTGGTGACGGTTCTTTCTACAACCGCCACAGATAACAATATTATCTGTGGCGGTTCTTCCACCAACCGCCACAGATAACTATATTATCGTGGCGGTTCTATACACCAACCGCCACAGATCTATATTATACGTGGCGGTTCTATCCACCAACCGCCACGAGATAGTACGACCGAAAAAATAAAAACTGCATTTTGGGCTAGCCTCGGTGCTACTAGCCATGCCCTCGAAACATATAATACATCAATCACAGATTTTGCATATACAGATTACAATATACAATAATCACCACATATTTCGCATATACACAACTACAATATAATACATCAATCACAATTGCAATTTTGCATATACACAATTATAATGTACAACAATCACAGCTTTTGCATATACACAACTACAATATAATACATCAATCACAATTACATATAATACATCAATCACAATTACAATCACAGATTTTGCATATACACAATTACAATGTACAATTAAAGTGTCTCATGCATGAGGCGCTCGATCATGGTGATGGTGTAGGGCATGCCTCCCATGGACTGCTCCTTCTCAAGTTCAATATCTTTGCATCAATATTTCTCGAGTATGTAAATGAAGTTATTATATATCATAGTATGGAAAGCTAAATAGATCACTTTTGTTGTATCACAAATCTAGCCGATCCATTGTCGTCTTATTCCATGTGAATGCCGTGGCATCCTCCATATGTTGTACATGCATTAGCTAGTTTATACTCCCTCTATTTTTGAATATGTGACATTCTATTTTTCAATTTTATTCCTAAATACATATCATTCTACAATTTTGATCCTACTTTTTACTATTTTTCCTTCTATAATCTCCATTTAGCTATTTTTAATGGCATTTACTATCATACATTAGAGTAAAACACACCATCTAAAACTATAAGGACCATGTAATCAAATCTCTTATGAATGGACGGTAAAGATGCAAAAGGAAACTTGCAACTAAATCAAGCAATCAAATAAACTCTTTGTAATGGTGCAGTTTTGAAATGAGCTCTTTCCGTATTCATCCATCACCCACGTCTATAAAAGCTCTACTAGCCATCATGAAAGGGCACAGAGAAAAGCAATAGAGGAGAGCTCCTCGTCTAGAGCGCACGCACGCACACACACCACCCATCAACACACACACACACGGAGAAGGGCAACAACACAAGCGCGGATCAATCACAACTTCTTAAATGAAATGACAAAAATTAGAACATATGCAAGCCATGCCATCCAATACTAAACTTGACATTCAATGAAACATCAATTTACACCACCGCTGAAAAAAATTAACTAGTTTTGTGAACTATAAGCCTCACGAGTCTTCACTGTTGGTAGGGGCCTCGGGAGGTGGTAGATGAGTATGGAAGACTTCATCGTTATTATCGGGTCATGAAACTCGCCGTTCTTGTTGAGTACTTCCTTCATAATGAAGTAGGCGAGCTGTCCCCGAATGCCTTGGATTTCATTTGGAACCAGTCCTCCCATAGGCAACTTCAAGCGCTATAGATAGAAAAAGTTTGTCTTAAGAGCTTATATAGAGAATGAGATGTGCAAATCAATGTGTGATGTTAGCGTGACAAACCTCTACGCCATTGTTTACTATTGTAGAGCCTAAGATTTCGCGCATGTATTGGCACACGAAGTACCCACATAAATTTGTTCTGGCGGTGCTTGTGGCACCGCAAAAATT